>JAQPPZ010007219.1:2468821-4937643 GCA_028583015.1 Wollemia nobilis
ATATATGTCTTGAAGATATTTATAATGGAGGACAACAAACTAGTGATCATGTCGATTGCAACAAGCCTAAAATTAAGCAAGAATGATTGTAGCATATTGATCCAACTTTATACAAAAGGTTAGTGGGAAGTCTCATGTATTTGATAGCAACCAAAATAGATTTAGTGTTTGTAGTGAGTTTTATTATAAAATTTATGAGAGCACAAAATAGCACTCACTTGTGGGTAGGCAAAAGGATTCTACAATATGTTAATGGAACTAGAAAGCATGGAATATTTTATGCAAGAAAAGACCAACTTGAGATTTTATGATACAGAGATAGCGATTTGGATGGCAATATAGATGATAGGAAGAGCACTTTTGGTTATGCATTCCATATTGAACCAAGAGCGGTTTCATGACCATCAAATAATCATTCAATTGTTGCATTATCAATTGCTATGGAAGAGTATTAATTTGGCTTAGAATAATTTTAGGCGAGATTAATCATCAATAGTAAGGGGTAAATTTTTTTTTTTTGTGACAACAATTCTGCCATAGCACTTTCAAAGAATGTATTTTTTTTATGGCAAGAGCAAGCACATCAACATATGCTACCACTTCATCAAAGAACTGATAAAACCTAATGAAGTTGTGTTATTGTTTTCCAGGTGCAAAGACCAAGTTGTAGATATCTTCAGAAAACCTTTGAAGGAGGAGGATTTTGAAATATTAAGGGAAATGCTTGGTGTTAAAGTCTGTGAAATATATTTTAAAGGAGGATATTAGAAATTGAACTAGATTTTACACCTAATATATATTTGACAAATCTTATCTTCCAGATCTGATCACTATATTTTAAAGAATCCAAAGTTATTACTGGTAGTTGTAATCATTCAGTGATTAGATAGACACCATACTTTTGAATTCAAGGTGTGTTAGAAATTTGGTAAGATTTTACCTCTAATACCCAAATATATATATATATATATATATATATATATATATATATATATAAGTTGTTGCTATCATTTTTTAGTAGTAAGTTAGTGTAAGAAGAATAATTAGAGCAACATAGCAAAAGAAGAGCATGAAGAAAATCCAGCAGCTGAAGTTGCATCCTTACGAAATCTGGTTAGTTGTAACTTGCAACAATGATTTATCTTGTTGCAAATGAAAGTTGAATGCTTTCGTAGTATGAAGCATGTTATGTAATCTTATCTCGAGCAATACATAAATATATTTGTATAATATTTACTTCTGTGTAATATTCATATGTTGAGAAACTAACTTAGCAAAGTTAGATTTTATATTGTTGATGCCATGTTCTATCCCACTGAGCAAATCTGTTGGTCTATCTTGCTTGCATATTAAGGCATATTTGATGTCGTCAAATCCTTATCACAATTCGTATTATTAGGTTTTGTATCCTGCTTGTATTAGTTTATGATATATCCTTCTTATGTTGTAATCTGCTAGTCTTTCTTCTCGTAAAGTGTGAAACACATCTTATTATTCAGTTTATAACAAGTTACGACATAGAACAAGTATGTTCTAGCCTACTTGTGTTGTGTGTTGCATGTGTTGTAGCCCACATGCTCATTGCATTGATATATGTGAATGTAATATAAAATCATAGGTTAAAACATCCCTTTCTCTAGCCCATGAACCTCTCCCATGTTGTGGACCGCATCCAACATAGTGACATAGAACATCAGTTGTTCCACCCCACGATATTGCTTATGTGTTGCAGCCCGCACTTACCTTCGTGCTCTAGCCCACAAACATCTATTTTGTATTTTAAAAGACTAAATGAAATGATTGATGTCAAATTCTTTGTGAAATCTAGTTTAAAGGAGGATGTTATAAATTAAACTAGATTTCACACCTGATAGACCTCTGAAATATCTTATCTTCTAGATTAGATCGTTGTATATTAAAGTATCCGATGTTATTACCAATGGTTGTAGTCATTGGCGATTGGATATACATCATAATTTTGAATTCAATGCATGTTATAAATCTAGTAATATTTTCCCTCTAATACCTAGCTATATGTAAAAGTTGGAGATATCATTTTTAAGTAGTAATTTAGTGTAATGGAAGAATCATAGTAGCATAGCAAAAGAAGAGCATGAATAAAAGCCAGTAGTTGAATCCACAACCTTAAAAATTCTAGTTATTTGTAACCTACAACAATGGTTTTTCTTATTGCAAATGGAATTTGAATACTTATAGAGTAAGAAGCATGTTATGTAATCTTGACTTAAGCAATACAAAAATATATTTACATAATATTACTTATTTGTAATATACAGATGTTGAGAAAATTAACTTAGCAAAGGTAGGCTTTATCTTGTTGATGGTGTGTTCTATCCTATTGATAAAATATGTTGTTCTATACCACTTGTGGATTAAGGCACATTTGTTGCCATAAAAACCTTGTTGCAATTTGCATTATTAGGTGTTGTATCCCGCTCACATTGCTTTGTGATATATCTCACCTGTGTTGTAATTTACTAGTCATGATTCTTGTAAAGTGTGAAACACATCTTATTGCACAATTCAGAATAAGTCATGGTGTAGACCAAGTATGTTCTAACTTGTTTGTGTTGTGTGTCACATGTGTTGTAGCCCACATGCTCGTTGCATTGATATACATGATTGTGATTTAAAATTTTAGAATAGAAAGTCCCTTTCTCCATCCCATGAACCTCTCCTATTTTTTAGCCTACGTCTAGTATTGCGACATAGAATAACCACTACTCCACCGCACTATATTGCTTTTGTGTTGCAACCCATTATTACATTTGTGCTCCAACTAGTGGACGTTTGTGTTTTTACAACCTGTATGTTAAAAATTACACACTATAGACTTCTTTCTTTGAAGAGTCTTTATATTGTAATATTAGCCTCTCCTTAGACAAATATCAAAGCCAATATGATCTGAACCACTAAAATTTTTATTAAGTCTTTTTTCTTCAAGACCTCTATCCACAATATCAATATCAAGGTCTATCTTCAAGACCTCAATCTTTCTTTGTCAAGGCCTACCTTCAAGACTTGAAACTATCTATATCAAGGTTTATCTTCAAGACCTGAATCAGTCTATATCAAGGTAAATTTATCTATCCTAAACTTTACTAATCTATATTTCAAATTAATCTATGTCTTCTCTTGCACTTGAAAATGAAATTATTCTTTATATGTTGTAAGAAGCTTCTCACACTTCTAACAAACAATCTCTATTATAGCAATGTCTTATGTTGCTTTTTTGGGTGTGACCTAAGAATGCAATATGATTCTCCTCCTTACTAGAGAACCCAATATCAATGTCAAGGTGACTATAAAATTCCATGATGATCCAAAAAAGATAGCTTGATTGTACAAACTTATTCAACTTTCTTTCGAATATTGATAGAAATTAGTTGTTAGGAATTTGTTTGTCCCTGAAATCCTTTATCAATGTCAAGGTTGGTTATTTCCCTGAACAATCAACTATCTTCAAGTTGATTCACAAAAATATAGGTCCTAGTCTACACTGGTTATTCTTCAACTTAGTGGAAATACCCTAGATGAGCCCTAGTCTTCACTAGTTGTTTTGCAACTGTAGAAAGACCCAAACTTTTCTCTTAATTTTTCTTTGCTTTAATATTCTTTCTTCTTCTTCAAAATCTTATGAAATTTTCTAGCAATATTTTTGGTTGGTTCTTTTTAAATTTGGATGATTTCTTTAACCCTCTACTTTTGTTAATACTCAGGTGCACTTATCAACTTGGTTTATCTCAATATCAAATGGTTAGATTATGTATTTGATCCCATTTATGGATTCTAAGGCCTTGTTATTAATGTAAAATCATAGGATAAATATTCATAGGATCAAATATATGATAGCCATAATATAATATGATCAGATTGATGTGATCAAATAATGTTGTAACTAGAATAATATGAGCCAACTAATATGTAAAATCAAGGTTTACAATATATCAAATAGCATTCAGTAGTAAGCATCAATAAAAATGTAATATCCTAAATCATATATGTACAAAGCATGTAGCACAACATACAATAGTAGATGCTCAAATCTATGAAAATTTATTACTCCTCTTTCTCTTACAAATGTATCACAAATCTCTCATACAATAACAATGCTCACTATATTGACAATGTAGGCTATGATCGGTATGTTTACTATATCATTATATGCCTCTCTATGGAGTAGTATATAGCCATTGTAGGATGACTCTTTGGTTACTTCGCTCTTCCTTTCCTTATATCAAGTCTCATGACTCTTGGCTTCTCTACTTCACACTTGCATACACATGACTCTATTTTGTATGTACACTTGGACATGACTTATCACATAACACTTCCTAATATAAGAACACATGTACACACGTAAATATAAGATACTTATGAACAATTATGCTCATTACACTTGCATACTCATTTACATGACACTTGTGCATTTATTGTACATTATTACATTACATAAAATATTTACTCACACTCTAATCTAGGACACAACCTTAATCTAATATTTATAAGGTTATATTGGTAGGGTACATTAATATGTACCAAACATATAAATTTTTTCATAGTTAGATGATACTATTAAATATTAGGTGAATATAGGAAATAATAGTAAGTTACATGTCATGGGCAAAGGGAAGATCATAATCCACACCAAGTAAGGTGAAACAAAGCACATTTCAAATGTGAATTATGTTCTTGGATTGAAACATAATTTTCTAAGTGGTTGAAAACTTGTGCAAAAGAGACACACTATGAAATTTAAAAATGGAGCCTATATCATTCAAGACAAAGAGAATGTGCTCATATCAAATATAACCATGATAAAGAACAAGATGTTCCCTATACAGATTCAAAATGAACTACTGTTCTCATTTTATGTAGTTGTAAAATATGCTACATGGTTGTGGCATCTCAGATATGGTCACCTGAGTTTCAGTGACCTAAACCTGATACACAAGAAACAAATGGTGAATGGATTACCCCTCATAGAGCAACCCAATAAACCATGTGATGGTTGCCTAGTTGACAAGCAACACAAGGATGCATTCCCTACAAACTAGATCATTTACCAACAACAAATACTTCTTGAATTTTGTGGATTATTTCAATCAGAGGACATGGGTATATCCCATAAGACAAAATTTAGAAGCTTTTGGAAAATTTAAGGAGTTCAAGGCTTTGGTTGAAAAAGAAAGTAACTATTATGTGAATACTCTCAAAACATATGGACAAGGTGAATAGACATATAATGAATTCCATAACTTCTGCAAGGCAAATGGAATTAGAAGGAAGTTCATAGCTAGATACACACCATAACAGAATGGTGTTGCAAAGAGGAATAACATAACATTAATGGAGATGGCAAGGAGCATGATTAAGGTAAAGGTATTACCACATTAGTTATAGAAAAAATCTATATCTATTGTAGTTTATTTGTTGAAAAAGTATCCCATAATGAGTGTGAAGTAAAATATTCCTCAAGAGGCATGGAGAAACCAGAAGCCCAATTTTGCTCATTTAAGATTTTTCAAGTGCATAACATATGTAAACATTCTAGATGAGAAGAGAAATAAGTTGAATGACAGGGCATAAAAATGTATCTTCATAGGCTATAGTGAAGAATCAAAGGCCTATAAGTTATATAACCCTGACACAGAATTTGATTATAAGCCAAAATGTAAAGTTCATTGAAGATGAAGCTTGGAACTAAAAATCCAAGATTGGTTAACAAGAGCCAACAATCATTGAGTCTAAGGACTTGGAAAAAAATAGAGTGCATTCACTAGTAGCTTCAAATAGTAATATTGGTGCCAACAATAGCACTACATCATCATCACGATCGCCTCCACTTGAAATAATGATCCTCAACTTGAAGACACCATAAAATATAAGGAGATTGCAAGATATATATGAGGTAATTAGAAATGAAATTGACGAAGCATAACATTATGAATTTGCTTTATTTTCTAAGTGTGATACAATTTCATTTGAAGAAGTAATTAAGAATAGAAATTGGGTGAAAGCTATGGATGATGAGATAGAAGCCATAGATAAAAATAAGACCTGGAAGTTAATGGATATTTTAGCACTTAATAATACCAGTAGAGTAAAATGGGTATATAAAACTAAGTTTAATACCAAAGGTGATGTTAATAGGTATAAATCCATACTAGTTACAAAATAATACAAGCATAAGTTAGGAATTGACTATCATGAGGAGTATGCACCTGTATCAAGACTTTGACACAATCATGACAATTATGGCATTGGAAACCCATAAAGGTTGGAATGTTTACCAGATGGATGTAAAGTCTACCTTCCTCAATGACATGTTGGAATAATAGGTCTAAATAGAGTAGCCACCCAACTATGATCTGGAAGGGCAAGAAAGAAAGGTCCTAAAATTGAAGAAAATCTTGTATGGGTTAAAACAAGCACCCAGGGATTGGTATAGCCACATTGATGCATATTTCAAGGAGAATGAGTTCATAAAATTCCCATATGACCACACTCTCTACATAAATATAAATTCAAAGGGGGAGATGAACATATTCTACTTATATGTAGATGATCTAATTTATATCGGCAATAGCAATATTCTATTGGAGCAGTTTAGAAGTGCCATGAAATAGGAGTTTGAGATGATGGATTTGGGTCTGATGAAACATTATATTGGCATTGAAGTTACCAAATTTATAGATGGTATCTTCATATCTCAATACAAGTATGCAATATATGTCTTGAAGAGATTTAGAATGGAGGACAACAAACTAGTGATCACGTCGGTTGCAACAAGCCTAAAATTAAACAAGAATGATTATAGCATATTGATCCAACTTTCTACAAAAGGTTAGTTGGAAGTCTCATGTATTTGATAGCAACCAAAATAGATTTAGTGTTTGTAGTGAGTTTGATTAGAAAATTTATGAGAGCACAAAATAACACTCGTGGGTAGGCAAAAGGATTCTACAATATGTTAATGGAACTAGAAAGCATGGAATATTTTATGCAAGAAAAGACCAACTTGAGCTTTTATGATACATAGATAGTGATTTGGATGGCAATATATATGATAGGAAGAGCACTTTTGGTTATGCAGTCCATATTGAACCAAGAGCAGTTTCATGACCATCAAATAATCAGTCAATTGTTGCATTATCAATTTCTAAGGAAGAGTATTAATTTGGCTTAGAATAATTTTAGGCGAGATGAATCATCAATAGTAAGGGGTAAAAATTATTTTTTTGTGACAACAATTCTGCCATAGCACTTTCAAAGAATGTATTTTTTTTATGGCAAGAGCAAGCACATCAACATCTGCTACCACTTCATCAAAGAACTGGTAAAACCTAATGAAGTTGTGTTATTGTTTTACAGGTCCAAAGACCAAGTTGTAGATATCTTCAAAAAACCTTTGAAGGAGGAGGGTTTTGAAATATTGAGGGAAATGCTTGGTGTTAAAGTCTATGAAATATATTTTAAAGGAGGATATTAGAAATTGAACCATATTTTACACCTAATATATCTTTGAAAAATCTTATCTTCCAGATCTGATCACTATATTTTAAAGAATCCAAAGTTATTACTGGTAGTTGTAATCATTCAGTGATTAGATAGACACCATACTTGTGAATTCAAGGTGTGTTAGAAATTTGGTAATATTTTACCTCTAATACCCAAAATATATATATATATATATATATATATATATATATATATATATATATATATATATATATATATATATATATATATATATATATATATATATATATATATATATATATAAGTTGTTGCTATCATTTTTTAGTAGTAAGTTAGTGTAAGAAGAATAATTAGAGCAACATAGCAAAAGAAGTGCATGAAGAAAATCCAGAGTTGAAGTTGCATCCTTACGAAATCTGGTTAGTTGTAACTTGCAACAATGATTTATCTTGTTGCAAATGAAATTTTAATGCTTTCATAGTATGAAGCATGTTATGTAATATTATCTCAAGCAATACATAAATATATTTGTATAATATTTACTTCTATGTAATATTCATATGTTGAGAAACTAACTTACCAAAGTTAGATTTTATATTGTTGATGCCATGTTCTATCCCACTGAGCAAATATGTTGGTCTATCTTCCTTGCATATTAAGGCATATTTGATATCGTCAAATCCTTATCACAATTTGTATTATTAGGTGTTGTATCTTGCTTGTATTAGTTTATGATATATCCTTCTTATGTTGTAATCTGCTAGTCTTTCTTCTCGTAAAGTGTGAAACACATCTTATTATTCAGTTTATAACAAGTTACAACATAGAACAAGTATGTTCTAGTCTGCTTATGTTGTGTGTTGCATCTGTTGTAGCCCACATGCTCATTGCATTGATATATGTGAATGTAATATAAAATCATAGGTTAAAACATCTCTTTGTCTAGCCCATGAACCTCTCCCATGTTGTAGACCGCATCCAACATAGTGACATAGAACATCAGTTGTCCCACCCCACGGTATTGCTTATCTATTGCAGCCCGCACTTACCTTCGTGCTCTAGCCCACAGACATCTATTTTGGATTTTAAAATACTAAACGAAATGCTTGATGTCAAAGTCTTTGTGAAATCTAGTTTAAAGGAGGATGTTATAAATTAAACTAGATTTCACACCTGAAAGACCTCTGACATATCTTATCTTCAAGATTAGATCGTTGTCTATTAAAGTATCTGATGTTATTACCAATGGTTGTAGTCTTTTGGCGATTGGATAGACACCATAATTTTGAATTCAATGCATGTTAGAAATCTAGTAATATTTTCCCTCTAATACCCAGCTATATGTAAAAGTCGAAGCTATCATTTTTAAGTAGTAATTTAGTGTAATGGAAGAATCATAGTAGCATAGCAAAAGAAGAGCATGAATAAAAGCCAGTAGTTGAAGCCACAACCTTAAAAATTCTAGTTATTTGTAACCTACGACAATGGTTTTTCTTATTGCAGATGGAATTTGAATACTTATAGAGTAAGAAGCATGTTATGTAATCTTGACTTAAGCAATACAAAAATATATTTACATAATATTACTTATGTGTAATATTCAGATGTTGAGAAAACTAACTTAGCAAAGGTAGGTTTTATCTTGTTGATGGTGTGTTCTATCCTATTGAGAAAATATGTTGTTCTATACCACTCGTGGATTAAGGCACATTTGATGCCATAAAAACTTTGTTGCAATTTGCATTATTAGGTGTTGTATCCCGCTCACATTACTTTGTGATATATCTCACCTGTGTTGTAATTTACTAGTCATGATTCTTTTAAAGTGTGAAACACATCTTATTGCATAATTCAGAATAAGTCATGGTGTAGACCAAGTATGTTCTAACCTGTTTGTGTTGTGTGTCACGTGTTGTAGTCTGCATGATCGTTGCATTGATATACATGATTGTGATTTAAAATTTTAGGATAGAAAGTCCCTTTCTCCATCCCGTGAACCTCTCCTATTTTTTAGCCTACGTCTAGTATTGCGACGTAGAATAACCACTACTCTACCTCACTATATTGCTTCTGTGTTGCAACCCATTATTACCTTTGTGCTCCAACTAGTGGACGTTTGTGTTGTTACAACCTGTATGTTAAAAAATACACACTATAGACTTCTTTCTTTGAAGAGTCTTTATATTGTAATGTTAGCCTCTCCTTAGACAAATGTCAAAGCCAATATGATCTGAACCACTAAAATTTTTATTAAGTCTTTTTTCTTCAAGACCTCTATCCACAATATCAATATCAAGGTCTATCTTCAAGACCTCAATATTTCTTTGTCAAGGCCTACCTTCAAGACCTGAAACTATCTATATCAAGGTTTATCTTCAAGACCTGAATCAGTCTATATCAAGGTAAATTTATCTGTCCTAAAACTTTACTAATCTATATTTCAAATTAATCTATGTCTTCTCTTGCACTTGAAAATGAAATTATTCTTTATATGTTGTAAGAAGCTTCTCACACTTCTAACAAAAAATCTCTATTATAGCAATGTCTTATGTTGCTTTTTTGGGTGTGACCTAGGAATGCAATATGATTCTCCTCCTTACTATAGAACCCAATATCAATGTCAAGGTGACTATAAAATTCCATGATGATCCAAAAAAGATAGCTTGATTGTACAAACTTATTCAACTTTCTTTCGAATATTGATAGAAATTAGTTGTTAGGAATTTGTTTGTCCCTGAAATCCTTTATCAATGTCAAGGTTGGTTATTTCCCTGAACAATCAACTATCTTCAAGTTGATTCACCAAAATATAGGTACTAGTCTACACTGGTTATTCTTCAACTTAGTGGAAAGACCCTAGATGAGCCCTAGTCTTTATTAGTTGTTCTGCAATTGTAGAAAGACCCAAAATTTTCTCTTAATTTTTCTTTGATTTAATATTCTTTCTTCTTCCTCAAAATATTATGAAATTTTCTAGCAATATTTTTGGTTGGTTCTTTTTAAATTTGGACGATTTCTTTAACCCTCTACTTTTTTTAAGCCTTAGGTGCACTTATCAACCCAGTTTCTCTCAATATCAAATGGTTAGATTATGTATTTGATCCCATTTATGGATTCTAAGGCCTTGTTATTAATGTAAAATCATAGGATAAATATTCATAGGATCAAATATATGATAGCCATAATATAATATGATTAGATTAATGTGATCAAATAATGTTGTAACTAGAATAATATGAGCCAACTAATATGTAAAATCAAGGTTTACAATATATCAAATAGCATTCAGTAGTAAGCATCAATACAAATGTAATATCCTAAATCATATATGTACAAAGCATGTAGCACAACATACAATAGTAGATGCTCAAATCTATGAAAATTTATTACTCCTCTTTCTCTTACAAATGTATCAAAAATCTCTCATACAATAACAATGCTCACTATATTGACAATGTAGGCTATGATCGGTATGTTTACTATATCATTATATGCCTCTCTATGGAGTAGTATATAGCCATTGTAGGATGACTCTTTGGTTACTTCGCTCTTCCTTTCCTTATATCAAGTCTCATGAATCTTGGCTTCTCTACTTCACACTTGCATACACATGACTCTATTTTGTATGTACACTTGGACATGACTTATCACATAACACTTCCTAATATAAGAACACATGTACACACGTAAATATAAGATACTTATGAACAATTATGCTCATTACACTTGCATACTCATTTACATGACACTTGTGCATTTATTGCACATTATTACATTACATAAAATATTTACTCACACTCTAATCTAGGACACAACCTTAATCTAATATTTATAAGGTTATATTGGTAGGGTACATTAATATGTACCAAATAATGTAATATTCTCTAACACCCCTTAATATTACATTATTTGGTTATTGAAGACTTTAGTCTTCAAGCATAGGTCTTAATCCTTAAATTGACTTTACAATGTATGTGATCTTCATCTTGATCAGGTTCTCCTTCTTCTCCTTGCTTGGCCTTGTCTTTGGATTCAACTTCATGTTCTTTAGTCTTTGTAGCTTCAAGATTACAAATTTCTTATACTTTCTCATTGACTTCATATTCTTGCATAAGAATATTTTCTTTGCCTTTGTCCTTAGAATCATATGACTCTTTATTTTATTGTATAGAGAATTCCGAACATTCACTTAAAGAATCATAATAGGATCTTGAGTAAGATTAACATGGACTATCAATATTACAAGAAGAATGAAATATCTTTATTAGAAATGATTCATCTACTTTTGCTTTCTTCTTGAGAGATTCAATCAACTCCTTTTGTTTCATATTCTCTTCTTTGTGAAACTTGAGTGTAAGCAATGCCATATACATTATGCTACCAATATCTAAAGGTATCATAATACTATCTTTTCCATTATCAATTGCTTCAATAATTTTTGCATGTAGATAGTATTCAAATATTTCAAAGTTTCCATGTATGGATTCACCATAGATTAGTTTTGAGATCAAATCTACTTTTCGTTTAGATTTTGCAAGCAAACTTTTGATCCAAAATTTTATGACATCTATCTTTTCTTTTAGTATCATGAACTCCATATTATTATCTATTGAACTTTTTTATTCATATAACTCCTAGGTTTTAAATAAATCAAGTGTATAAGTTACAAAACCCTTTGAGTAGAAATCCTTGTCTCCTTAATGTTTAGAAACTAAGACAAAATAAAAATTTTACAAATTTATTTTTTTCTATGTTTGATGTTGACATTTTTTTGGCTTCCAAATAGTTAAATTTGTAAATATTTATTTTTCAAACTTTTCAAGAAATAAAATCAAACTATATAAACTTCAAAAACATTAAAAACTTTAAATAAACTAATTCTTATCACTCCACTCTTTAAACCTTTAATTAGAAGCAACAATTAATAACCTTATAACTCCTAACTTATTAAACCATTGTCCTTCTTATCTCTTCAACAATCATTATCTCTCTCCTCAATATTAATTAAATATAAACCTTTAAATAAAAATATATTAAATTATTTTCCACTTATCAATGCTTAAAAAAACCTTAATAAAACCTTAAAATTTAAAATTATGTCCTTACTTAGCACATTATGGATTTTTTTGGATGTTTCAAGTTATCCTCTTCAAACAACGTAAAAATTGCATTGATGTTTACCTCTATTCCCTTTGTAGTGACATCTTAATTAGGTGCTTCTTGAGAAATTTTTCTTTAGAATTGCATTAGATGCTTGGCATTCTATACTTGAGATATGAGATGGCATAATTTGAATGTTGCATTGTATTTTACCATCAACACATGGTCCTCTCCTACAAACACATGCATTCTCTAGCCAACTTATATTTTCTTGGTGTTAGCTTTTGAATGAGCCTTCCTTATTGCATTTTAAATCTATTCGCTCATTCCTTTGATGTTTTAGTTCTTCCTATTCATTCATTTTGCACTTTGAATTCACTTGATTATTTTCTTGGTGCCACATTTTTACCTATTATATTATTTGGTACTTTGGCCTCGCTTATGTGTCCCTTGGAGTTTCATTTCTACCTATTCTCTCCTTTGGTGCTTTGACTTTGCTTGTGTGTGCCTTGATGTTTTGTTCTTGCATGTGGAGATAGCAATGTTTCCACATCACTCTCTATCTTTGATGTTGCATCTTCATTGTTTGGCTACACTATAGTGCTTCCTTTCTAGGTTGTATTGCATTGGATGCACTTGAAGCTTTCAAATATTATACTGCCTTGGCTTTTCTAATGTGCTTCTTTTATTTTCAGGTGCAGGTTTGGATGCTTCACATTCTATGCTAGACAAGATTCAAGCTTAATAATACTTTGCTCAGGTTTACTTCAAAATTAAAATAAATAATGATAAATGTGTTGTAATGCTATTCCTTAAAACTTATTGGATAACTTTCTTGTACATTTTATTTTCTTCTTGGTGTAATACCAATGTAGTCATTTATCAATTTAGAAGCTTGCTTGTCTCTGGTTTCTAGACAATTCTCTAATGATTGTGGCTATTGCTCATAATATCTTTGCTTTCATTCCTATGGTCTTTGTGCCTTTGATTCTTAATTGCATCTCTGCCTTCAAATGATTATCCACTTTAATTATACCTTCAAAATTCACATAGCTTCATACTACCCTTGTTGACTACTTTGTATATCAAGCTTCTTCTTTAAGCTTTATTTTTTGTCTTTTTTCATTGGTTCTTTGGATCTCATTCTTTATTAAAGTATATTTATTCAAGATTCATTTATCTCCTTAATATGGGGCTTATATATTTGGCCTATTTAATTCACTAATAAGGGCCACAAATATTTACTATAGACCCCTTTCTCCGAAGGGTCTTTATCCTCTAGTTCTTTGAACTCAAATCATCACTATAAACTTCTTTGTTTGAAGAGTCTTTATCCTGCAATATTAGCCTCTCCTTGGACCAATTTCAAGGTCAATATGAATTGAATAATTAAAAAAATTATCAAGGCATTTTTCTTCAAGACCTCTATCCATAATATCAATATCAAGGTCTATCTTCAAGATCTAAATATTTCTTTGTCAAGGTCTACCTTCAAGACCTAAAACTATCTATGTCAAGGCTTACCTTCAATACCTGAATCAATGTTTTTCAAGGTCAATTTATCTATGATCTAAAACTTGAATAATATACAATTCAAATCAATACTTGTCTTCTCTTTCACTTGAAGATAAAAGTATTCTATATCTATTGTAGGAAGCTTCTCATACTTATAATGAACAATCTCTACTGTAGAAATGTATTAGGTTGCTTTCTTGGGTGTGACCTAAGAATCCAATATGATTATCCTCCTTACTAGAGAACCCAATATCAATGTCAAGGTGACTATAAACTTCCTTGATGCTCCAAAAAAGATAGCTTGATTGTACCAACTTCTTCAACTTTATTCTGAGTGTTGATAGAAGTCAGTTGTCAAGCATTTGTCTATCCCTAAAATTCTTTATCAATGTCAGGATTGGCTATTTCCTTGAAGAATCAATTATCTTTAATTTGATTTGCCCAAATATGGGTCCTAGTATTAAGTGGTTATTATTCAACCTAGTGGAAAGACCCTAGCTAAGTCCTAGTCTTCACTAGTTGTTCTACAACTATGGAAAGACCCTAGATTTTCTCTTCGTTCTTCTTTGCTTCAATCTTCTTTCTTCTTCTTCAAATTCTTCTACAATTTTCCAGCAATCCTTTTAGCTGGTTCTTTTCAACTTTGGGAAATTTCTTCAACCATGTACTTTTGTTAATCCTTAGGTGCACTTATCAACCTAGTTTATCTCAATCTCAAATGGTCAAATTGTGGCTCTAATACCATTTATGGATTTTGAAGCCTTAATATTAATGTAAACTCATAGGATAAATATTCACAAGATCAAATATATAATAGTCGTAATATAATAAGATCAAATAATAATGTAACTAGAATAATATGAGCCAAGTAATATGTAAAATCAAGGCTTATAATATATCAAATAAAATTTATTAATAAGAAACAATATGAATGTAATAACCTGAATCATACATGTGCAAAGCATGTAGCACAACATACAATATAAGTTTCTCAAATGCATGCAATATTTATTACTCCTATTTCTCTTACAAATGTATCATAAAACTCTCATACAATAACAATGCTCACTATGTAGAATATGCTCGCTATGTTTGCTATATCATTATATGTCTCTCTATGGAGTAATATATAGCCATTGTAGGATGACTCTTTGGTTACTTGACTCTTCCTTTCCTTATGCTAAGTCTCAAGACTCTTGACTTCTCTACTTGATACTTTCATACACAGGACTCTATCTTGTATGCACACTCTGACATGACTCTTCACATAACACTTTATAATCTATGAACACATGTGCACACTTACATATGAGATACTTATGCACATTTACACTCATTACACTTGCACACTCATTTATGTGATACTTGTGCATTTCCTGCACATTATTACATTACATAAAATATTTACTCACACTCTAATCTAGGACACAATCTTAATCTAATATTTACAAGGTTGTACCAATAGGGTACATTAGCATGTACCAAATAATGTTAAATTCTCTACCTATTATAATGTCCAAGTACTCACTTATAGCTTTGATCACCATTCCATGGCTATCCCTTAGAATTGCTCCTCCTTCAACCTTCTTTGGAGTGCCTTTAGAAGTCTTATAAAAAATCTAGTTTCAACTAGCCTTGTTTTGGTGGCTACCACTTGGTCATGCTCCTCAAGACTCGTCAAGGACTTTCATTCCCCTAAGTTGAACTTAGGTTCCAATTTTCACTTACTTTAGCCTCCTCCAATGACTTAAGAATATCATGCACTTTCAATGCTTTAATATTCTCCACTATGGACGCTATGATGTGTTCTCTATTCCTAGTTGTAGATATCTTCCCCCTTTAAAAATCCTTCTATTCCTCTCCAGCCAAACTCCCCAAGCACAATGAAAGGGAATTAAATTCTAAATTTGACTCAATCTTATGCTTTTAAAATAGAACATGAAATAACTTAACATTCATTTTATGTTTAAATATTAAATTATACTTAACCTTTTATACAATACAATATTTTTATTACTAAAAAAAAGGGTACTAGAGGACTTTTAAAATATAAAAGCGACATAGAGTTATAGTGTAACATATTCCAATATGGCATTAGATTTCCATACATAAAAATAATATATTCTTCGATTATTCATTTCCCATCTAATGTTATGATACTGGTGGCACTATCATATTTTTATGTAAATTTTATGTGATGAAAATGTATTAATTTTTTATCAATGTTATAGCTTATATATTGGGAAAATATATTTTTTTGATTGGTAGAAAGGGTGTTGAAAGGTCCCTGAACCTTGTACAAGAGAGATTACAAGAAATCCATAACAACCGAGGTGGTCCAAGAAGAAAGTAATAGAGAGTTGGCAAACCTTCGCACTAGGGAAGGTGTCGCGAAATCACGACCAAAATGGTGATGTCGCGATATTGCGACATGTTGAAAGGTGTCGCGATATCGCGACAAGTTTCTAGGTTGGAGCCGGACGAGAAGAAGAGTCATGAAATCGCAACAAGAATGAAGACCGCAGCCGAAATGGAAAATGAGTCACGAAATCGCGATGAAAGTGGAAGCCTGCTGTCGAGAAGAGGAAGTGTCACGAAATCACGACAAGAATGAAGACCACTGCAGAAGAGGAAAATTGTCGCGATATCGTGACAAATTAGGAGACCGCTGCCAAGATGAAAAAGTGTCACAAAATTGCGACAATCTGGAGGACCGCAGCCGAGGACAAAAAGTGCAGCGAAATCGCGACAATTTGAAGATCCGCAGCCTAGGAGGAAAAGTGTCGTGAAATCACGACAAGAAGGAAGACCGCCGTTGGAGAGAAAAGATGTCGCGATATCGCGACAAAAAAGGAAGACCGTCGTTGGAGAGAAAAAATGTCGCGATATCGCGACAAAAAGGAAGGCCGCCGTTGGAGGGAAAAAAGGTTGCGAAATCGCGACAAAAATGGAAGACCGCCGTTGGAGAGAAAAAAGGTCGTGATATCGCGACAGAATGGGAGGCCACCATTGGAGAGAGAAAAAGTGTCGCGATATCGCGACAAAAATAGAAGACCGCTGTTGGAGAGAAAAAAGGTCGCGATATCGCTACAAAATGGAAGGCCACCGTTGGAGAAAGAAAAGGTGTTGCGATATCGCGACAAAAATGGAAAACCGTTGATGGAGAGAAAAAAGGTCGCGATATCACGACAGAATGGAAGACCGCCGTTGAAGAGAGAAAAAGTGTCACGATATCGCAACAAAAATGGAAGACCGCCGTTGGAGAGAAAAAAGGTCACGATATCGCTACAGAATGGAAGGCCGCCGTTGGAGAGAGAAAAGGTGTCGCGATATTGCGACAAAAATGGAAGACCACCGTTGGAGAGAAAAAAGGTCGCGATATCGCGACAGAAAGGAAGATCGTCGTTGGAGAGAGAAAAAATGTCGCGATGATGTGACAAAAAGGAAGACCGCCATTGGAGAGAGAAAGTGTCGTGAAATTGCGACAAGAAGCAAGGGAGCGTCTGAAGGTCAAAAAGTGTCGCGATATCGCGACAAGTTTACAAAAAAACACCCGGAGAGAAAAAAGGTCACGATATTGCGACAGAATGGAAGACCGTCCTTGAAGATAGATAAAAGTCTTGATAACACGACAAGCTGAAATTTTGCAACCAACTGTGAAAAGTGACGTGAAAATGCTCCAAGATGCCAAGACGCAGCCACAGGGGGAAAACCTGAAGCCCAGAAACCCACTCACATTGTGCAAACATTGGAACTTGAAGAAGCGTCCCTTAGGCCGATTGGGAAGGAATCTCTCCAAACCTGAATGTCTGTTGCGTCAACTCCCTTGTTAGCAAGCCGGTCCGTAGCTTTGTTTCCTTCCGGTATTGATGTTGGATGATTAGTTCTGGGTAAAAGCCAATTAGTGTCTTACATTCTTCGAAGATGGAAACAAGGGCCCGGGGTGGCACGAGAGGTTCCTTTAAGCCGCTTGATGCAATGCAATGAGTCTCCTTCTATGATGAGTTTATTGATAGTCAAGCCTTCCAAGAGAATCAAGCTTTGGAGCAAGGCCCGAGCCTCGGCCATATTATTAGATTGAATTCCTAAGTTCTGAGCAAAGGCCAAAATTATTTCTCCTCTGTGATTTTTGAGAATTCCACCTCCGCCAGCCACTCCAGGGTTGCCTTTGGCCACGCCATCGAAGTTAAGCTTGTGCCACCCAGAAGGAGGTAAGGCCCACTTGATTACAGACCTGTCGACAGAAGTACGAGGAGTTGCAAAAAAATTGAAAAGATTGAAATGATTTGTTAAATCCAATTCAAGGCCCGAAGGGGGGGGTTTGGACGATGAAACAAGAGAGGCATTCTCCGCAGCAAGGGCCAAGATTTTGGCAACAACAATCTTCTCATTCGTGGCAAGGTTTTTGAAAATTCTGGTATTTCTCTCAAGCCAAATCTGCCATATAAAAATATGAAGGCAAGCTTGCCAAATGAATTTGAGTTGGATGCTCTTGAAAGGCCTGGGCCATTGTTGAAAAAGGAGGGGAATGGAATGAGGGAGGGCTACGGAGATGGCGAATGGAATAATTTATCTATAATAATATTTTCCCAATATGTGCTCAACCAGGTTTTCAATATATTGGGAAAATATTATTATAGATAAATTATTTGATTATTTGTTTATTGGAGCCTAATTCACCCTAACATTATCTTTGATAATTTTTTATATATACATGAGAGGATTTTCTATGTGAAAGGCTATATAATAAATTTTATAAAATACGTTTTTTAAAGCAATCATAGTTAAAAATAAAAATAAAAAATGATAAAATAAAATATATGTTTTAAATATAATTTATTATGTATGATAATACATAAAATTGATATTTAAAGAAATACATTTTAATGTGCAATATTTTTTTATATAAAATTATCTTGAATTTCACTGAAAATAAATGAATTGCATAATTTATTTTAAAATGGTAAACTATTAAATTATTTTAGAAATAAAAATATTTTTGCAAATTTTAAATAAATCTTATGTAATACTAGATTTTGGTCTCCCTCCCTTCCAAAGCTGGTCACGATGCATATGTAAGATTGTGGGGCGTTTTATTGGTGGAGCTAAGGATTATTGTGGTATGTAATGTTTTAACAGATGATAGATTGGTGTGAATGGGGGACCCGAATGGGTCTTATTCGGTTAAATCTGCCTACGTTGCTCTTAGCTCAGTGGAGGAAGACTTTTTTCTTGCAAATCAAAATTGGTTAAAAAATCTTACGTCGAAGATTAACATTTTATATTGGTTGGGTGTGCCAAAGAAAATCCTGTCGATCGAGAATCTTCTCAAGAGGGGGATGTGCCTAGTCAACAGGTACTATTTATGCAAGAATGATTGGGAATCAACGACTCATATTTTGCTCAGCTGTCATAGTGTGCAGAAGATTTTGGCTTCCATTTTCTCTTGGTTGGACATTGAATGGGTGTTTCCTAATTCCTTAATGGACTGTGTCATCCAATGGAAGTCACCCTTTCTTTCTTCCTGGCTTAAATATTTTTGGAAATTTCTCCTCCCACACTCCTTCTGGAGAGTGTGGAAAGAAAGGAACTGAAAGGCATTCAAATAAGTAGAAAACAATATCACCCAAATCAGCGTCAATATTTTGTAGAAGGCATCAAAAAATGTATCTTCGGCTCTCAGCAATTTGAATCCTTCGAAATTAATTCTAGTGGTTGTTGGAAGAATGGCTTGGTTTTGTTTCATTAGCCCACCCCCTACTGCTCCTAACCCAAGGAGGGAGGTTCGTTGGTCTTCACCACCCATTGGGTGGTTCAAACTTAACTTTGACGGTGCCTCCAAAGGCAACCTTGGCTTAGCTGGCGTGGGCAGTACAATAAGGGACAACAATGGTGATCTTATTATGGCTTACGCAGATTGCCTTGAACTCCAATCTTCCACGGTGGCTGAAGCTAGAGCGGCCTTCATTGGCTTGGAACAGCTTAAGAACCTTGGCATCAGAAACACAATTATTGAAGGGGATTCCCTATCCATCATCAACATGCTTTGTGGAGTTTCCCCTCTAGGATGGAAAATAACTAATTTAATTGATGAAGCAACTTGGCTTGCTCATTCCTTTTCTAGCGTGGAGTTCTCCTACATTTTTATAGAAGGCAATTTAGTGGTTGATCTCTTAGCAAACTTGGGAGTTCGTTCTCAAGGCTTATCTATCTTGAGTGGGATTTTCCCATGGATATTGTGCTTCGCGACAGGGAAGAATCTCATTAACTCTTGTCAGATTTTGGTTCCTTTCGAAGATCTGGGCCATCTGGTTGGTGCCACAAGTTTAAGCGCTTTATGGTGTGTACTGGCCTTTATTATGCTATCCCCTCAGTACATTCCTACCTTCCTTGATTGTCCCTTCCAGCCCCCTGGTGACGTCGCCCCTTCTTATGCTCGGGCTTGTCGAACGTTGCAACCTGATGTGACTTTCAAATTTCAAACGATGCATTTATTTGGGTTGGTAGTTTCTACCCCCGGTGTTGTATTGCTATTCTTTAGGTCCGAGTTGTTTGGGTTTTGCCCCCTGGCTTGCCTTCGTGGGGATGGTGTGAACTCCCTCGGTTCCCCTTCCCCGGGGGGTGCTTGCCTCGATTTGTAATACCTTGCTATCCTTTTGGGTGGGTCTCCCTTATGGAGGTCGTCTTGTGCTTTAATTGGCCTCCGAGCTTACTTGTTGTATAAGGTTGTGAGGCTCCTTTCAAAACCCTCTTTTAATATTAATAAAAAAAAAAAAGCTTATGTAATACTTTTTTTTAATATATAAAGAAATCAGTGACCTTATTGGATGTTACCACTATAAACTCTAGTTCTTTGAGTTCGATTGAGACATGATATAAACCCTAGCCTGCTGGGTTCGACTCAGACCCTAACCCTCTTAGGTGTTGCCACTATAAACCTTAGCTCGTTGGGTTCGACTAAGACCTGACCCTCTTGGGTGTTACCACTATAAACCTTAGCCGGTTGGGTTCGACTAGGACCCTGACCCTCTTAGATGTTGTTACTATAAACCTTAGCTCGTTGGGTTCAAGTAGGACCTTGACCTTCTAGTGCAACCAACCAGCAAACCTATCCAATTTAGAGTATGCTATAATTTTAAACCTTAAACCTTCCTAAAAAAAACTACTAAACTTTACTTATCAAACCTAAAACTATATTGTTAAGAAAAGGTTGTTAAGAAAAGGGGATGTCTTTAAACCATAGCTTGGATCACTTTAATGATGATGCGACAACTTTTGACCTCCTCGTGCCGTTTGGCGCAAAGTTGTAAATGTGGACTAATGACGCATATCAAACTATGTCACAGTGACAACGTCTCTCTATTTGTTTTTTTTGGTCAGAAGTTATCCACCGATATTTTTTAAATTTTTTTGGCCACGTTTTCCACCGACATTTTGTTTTTGGTTGGTCAGAGTGACAACGTTATCTCTATTTGTTTTTTTTGGTCAGACGTTATCCACCGACATTTTGTTTTTGGTTGGTCATGCGTTATCCACCGACACAGAGTAGGGACTGAGGGATAGGACATCGAGGAAGGTCGGGCATAGCTCCAGCGGAGTACTTAAGCCAACCCATAAAAGAAAGGATGACATTCTTTTGCATCATATTCTTTTTTAATCGTACATTACATTGGGACCACTAGATATTAATGCTAAAACAAATAATGGCTATACATGTACTACGTACCGACCGACAAGTTGTCCCTTGGATAAAAGCAATTTAGAATGTCGATCAAAAGTCTACCAAGTTTCCCTTTGGAACACGTACGGTGTATGACACGTGTAACATTTTTTTTTGGAGCAGGTTCAACGCCCCTAACCCGCTAGTGCGACGAAATCTTTGACTAGACACACGAATTTAGTTATGATGTGTCTCCTCGCTACTATGAGCATAAATGTCCACCTGATGAATCTTTACCTTCTTTTTTTTTCTCTAATAAATCTTGTTTGGCCAGATATATATATATATATGGGATAAACAATATATAAATCTATTTAAATATAATATTATTTTTGTATTTCTCAATTGTACTACAACTGTCATGGTAATCTTTTAAATAGATTTAGTTTAAATATATAAGACTTTATGTATGGTTTGGTGTTTAATTTCAATTAAATTATCTCAACCATTTTATATAATTTATTTAAAATATTAATTAATTATAATTAATGTTATAATATTTTGATAATATTTTTAAAGTATATTGTTCTCGAAGGTTAGGTGGATTGATAGTTGTTCGTTTGATCAGGCATTTACCAAGAAGAGACCTAGGTTCAAATCTTAGGAACATGTCTATTTTAAAGGTAGTAGTAGTGCACAAATCTTGCGACCAATGGTTCTCCTCACATTGGGTCAATAATAACAATGTGGTATAGGTTTGTTGGAATCAACCTCTATGGTTTGAACCTTGCATTTAACAAATACTAAAAATAGTGTAGATATAACCAACTCCCCTATATATATTTTTTATTTGTCATCAAAATAATTTAAAAAAAAAATTTATAAAACAAAAATTGCAAATTACACACTACCACTTTTCCATCATTCACAAATCTAACAACCATTTATTTAACCAATAATGTTCAACTTGATGGATTTTAATGTATTTTGTTTGATACTTGGTTTAAATTTTTAATCATTTTTATTTTATTATTATATTATTATAACTTATAATTATATCATTGTAATGGTATATATATTTTTCTCCAGTTAATTTCTCTAATTCTATAAAAAAATAATAAAATTTAATATTAACATTGTGCAACTATAATGAATAGTTATATAATGGATTCATGCCAAAACAATTGATCTAGTTTGTAATAGTTTTCAAAGAAAAATATTTCTCTCTTATATTTTTTTTTTTCATCATTAGAAAAATAAACAATAAAAATCAATAAAAAATATATATGTTAATTATTTATTAATATGTAAGAGGTGGATATAACAATTCATATTGAATCCAAGCTAACAACATTACATAAATTTTATGTATGTCACAGTAATCCTAAAACTAAACAACTTAGACATAATATGTTCTCAAGTACTACTTAATTAAAAAATCTTGAGTATTGTATACAACCTTTTATGAAGTGAACTAACAATAAATAATTAAAAGAGAAATTTTGCATTCCATAAAAAGTATGTAAATACATATTTAGAAAAGTTTTTGTTTAAATTCTTTTGATGTTAACCCCAAAGAAATAATTACCGTTTTTATCATTCTTTCATAATTTAATTATCCATAGTAAAAATACTAACATAAGGGACATGAAGAAATTATGTTCGAGTTATGTATATTTTCTTTACTTATTTTTAAACAAGCGGAAAAAATACATATCAATTTTAATTTTTGAGATTTAATAGGAAAAAACATGTAAATATCATATTTAATCAAGTTTTTCAATAATTTTGCTATTGACATATTTTTCTTTATATGTTTGCATTAATATTTGTTTATTTGAGATTTGTATAGGATAGTATGTTACAATCTTATATTTAAGCAAAAAATTTCAATAATATATATATTTATTGAAATACGTTTATATTTTATGATATCTCTTTTTTATTACTTTTTTATTTTATTTTTGTTAAGCTAAATAATTTATTTATTTTTAATAACTCATTTACAATTTCTGAGGAATTTTAATATCAAGGATTTATTTTTCTCATAATATATCTATTGATGTAATTTTATCAATTTGGAATTTATATAAACCTAGTAATTATTATACTCTTTCTATATTGTTATTTTTCTATATAGCTAAATAAAAATCTTCTATATAAATAATTAGAATATTTTATATTAAAATAAAATTTTGAATCCATTATAAAGTTATGAAATTATTAGAATATAGTATTCACTAAATGAAAAACTAGTTCTTGTGGGACACCATAGTGGTATGGATTTGGGCTCTCTTACAGGAGACCTAAGTTCAAACCACGATAGGGAGTGTGTGAGTGTGTTTACAAAAAAAAAATAAGCAACTACAATGCACCTCATATTTACAAACCTCAACTTGAAATTACATTTTGAAATTGAACATGAAATAAAATATAAATATACTATAAATTCAAACCAACTACAAAATTGACCTTTAATGAATGTTTAAAATTAAGCTACAATATGTGAACATGAATGGTTTATTTTTGTATGAGGATAAAAAATCACTAAAGTCCATTTTAACGTGATAAAATATTCAAATTCATATTTACATCTAACAATTTCCATTAAACTTGAACTTGAACTTAAATTTAAGTATTGTATATTAAATACTAATCACTAGGATTGAATGTTAAGTAAGAAACTCTTTAAATTAAATACTAAGCATGAAGTATTGAGAGTGAATACTAAATATTCCATTTTAAGATTTAAAACTAACTATGAAGTTATTAGATTCAATAGTGAACATGACTGTTTGAGATGTTTGAGATCACATAGTGACTGAGTGAATTTTAAGGTTGAATATTGAACTTGAATACTAAATGTTTTTTTTTTTTTTAATTTGAAAATAAATTATATTTATAAAAGGTGTATTACAAAGTAAAATGAGCTATGTAGGAAACAAGAGAGAAATAATATCCTCCTCAAATCCCTCCTAGCTCAAAAATTACCCATAAAAACATTATTTAGGTGTGTTTGTTGAAAACATCACCTTAGGCCACCATAATCAATTATCTATACACATAAACATTACCATAGTTGAATTCCATTTTTTTCATTAATTTGAATTTCATAGACCTTCTATATATCCTTATGTTGTTTTGAAGTCATTATTGACATGTTGAACATATTTGACATATCTATTCTTCTATGTCGTGGAGGCTTTTTTTCTCTTAATCTAGACATACTCAATAAAATATCTATGGCTATGTGTGTTCTATTTTTAAAAACCATATACCTTGGCCACTCTAAGTCTATTGGTAGTAATGTCATATAGTAGATCAACAATAGCCTAAGGATGAAGACACAAGAGCCTATGGAAAACAACCAAGAACCTTGCTTACCCAACTTGACACTAGGACAACATATCATTTATTTTATTTTTGGCCATTGATTAATGAACTAACTGTGATAGATTAATTAGAATCACTGTCTGATCTTCCTATTTTGCTATTTTCTTATACCACCTATCGCATATCTTGGATTATTTGACACTAAATTATCTAATTTTCCATCTAAGAGTCTACATATTGCCCTTCCTCCAATTCTTTCCCCCATTTTGGTAAATAATCCACCACCCTATTTCCCTTTCGCTTGATATGTATAATAAAAACATCATGAAAAACCTTCCAAAACTTTTGAATTGCTTCTATCTTCCTTCTCTCCCCAAATTCTAGCACCTAAAAAGGTCTTATCGAATCCAAGATTCTAGACCATATCTAAGATTCTATCTCTATCCATAGCTTATGTAAATGTAGATCTACAAATATCATTGATGATACCAAGATAACCTATCCTTCTGCTTCATTATTTGTTATCTCCCCCATACCTTCTATTTTATTGTA
The DNA here is from genome assembly GCA_028583015.1 of Wollemia nobilis. NCBI lineage: Eukaryota > Viridiplantae > Streptophyta > Pinopsida > Araucariales > Araucariaceae > Wollemia > Wollemia nobilis. The sequence continues at coordinate 2,494,485 of JAQPPZ010007219.1, forward strand.
CACCTATTCTCCTTTCCAATTTCGTATGATAATTTTAGAATAAGAGAATATTCTCTTAAGTTCCTCTAGGATAGACACTTAAGTTTCCACTCCTCCATGTGTCATGAGAACTCTTAGTGGTGTCTTCATTAGGTATGATGAGTTGTTGTAATCCAATGACTCTCAATGATCAACTCTACTATTTATACATAGTTGATCCTTGGAATAAATCAATTAGTTGTACTCTTCTCTTCATATATTTTAATGATTTTCATATCTATTGTGAAATTCTAACATGGTACCAGAGCAGGATAGATTTTTCTAGCATTCTCTCTTGAAGATTCTAGGATCTGGTTCATTTACTTTGGATAATTTTTTGGCTATATTTTTGAAATTATTTCAGTAGTCATTTCTCTTTTATCCATAATTTTTTTTCAGCAAAATATTTGTTGTTGAATATATTTTATGCAATTTTTTTATTTGTCTTTGAGGGATTTCAAAATGTTAAAAATCTCTTCCTTTTCTTCAAAATAGATTTACCCTGTTCTATGGGCTGTTTTATCCCATTTTAAAAGGAGAGTTCTTATTATTTTATTTTTCTCCCTCTCTTCGAATTATTCTTTCAATGCCTTTTTTTTTAAATATTGGAAATACTTTTACTTATCATAAAAGTAATAGTTCTTTTATTATGTAAAAGTTCCTTTTAAAATATTTGGGTTGCGTTATAAGAAACACCCATTTCATCTTAAAATGTAGTGTCTTTTCTCTATTATTGTGGAAGATTTCGGTCTTTAGAGATTCGGGTAATACTTTCTTAGCACTCGTGGCTTAATTTCATGGATCGTTTTATTCCCGTTAGCTCTCCCAATGCTTGCATTTTGTAGAGATCCTCTCTCCAACTATCCCTTGGCGCTCAATACTTTTGGCACCTGCGACAACTTGGACGATTTCTTCTACCTGTCACGTTGGTGCTTGGACGATCCTAATCAAATATCCAAATATTGATTTCTCTTCTTCGGTGCTCTTTCAACCTAGTGCTTATAAATAGCTTTTGCTGTTTCTTTTTTCAAATTTAAATCTACCTTTCAAGTTCGCTTATTTTGCAATTGGAACTATTATAAATTTTGTTTTAAATATATAACAAGTTTTTTATAGAATTGATTTTCTCATAACGTGGTATTGCACGGAAGTTGTCTGGTTATTTTTTATAACATAGTATTGCAAGAGCATTCTCTGGTTATTTACCGTGGTCTTTCAGGTGCGTTCACTATTTTTTCTCATTACGTGGTATTGTAGGATATGATTTTTCAAATCTCTAGTTATTTTTCCTAATATGGTCTTGCAGGAGCATTATCTTGTTATTTAATGTGGTCTTGCAGGAGCGTTCACTATTTTTTTCTCATAACGTGGTATTGTAGGAACGTTCACTAGTTTTTTCTTCCTAACATGGTCTTGCAGGAGCATTCACTTGTTTTTTCATAACGTGGTCTTGCGAAATCATCCCTTCCTTTTACTTATTTTTAGGATCAAGAAACGAAAGCTCAAGTTCAACTTCGCTCATTGCTTGCATTTCTTCTGCCCTCAAGGGTCTCCTCTCAACACAGAGGGTCTTCATACCTCCATCCGAACGTCGAAGCTTCTCTCCTTCCAGTTGCAAATAGTTGAGTTCTTGAAACATCCATTTCACATCTGGTGACTTCTCTCCTTCTGATCATTGAAAGGCAAACCCCTTCTTCCATTTCATTTTTTTTTTCAAGCCTTCGAAAGGAGCGTCTATGTAGTTTTTGAAATTCGTTCTCTTCTCTCGCGACTTGTGTAGAATTTCTTTATTTTCCCTATATTTTATTTTTAATTAGGTTATTTTTATTTCCTTAATTTTGAAGGACATCATTTGTCTCCAAGCCTTTCGTGAGATAAAATGGTAACCTTTTTCTAATAATTTTTTGTTTTTTTTTGGGCGGGGGGTAAGTGAAAATTTTTGCACTCTATTGGTCCATCACTTTAAAGGGGGGTGTGCTATATTTTGTCAATTTTCTTCTATGATTTTACTTTCTTTCAAGTAATTATAATGTCAAAAATTTATATTTCATAGTGAAGATCACAAAATTTCATTTTCTTTATTTAAGGGGGGGCCTATCTTTAAAAGTTACTATCCTTTTTTGTCTATGTTAATCAATGCTTAAAGTAATTTTATTTAAATATACTTTAATATTTCTTAGAAAAGATATTCAAAAATTTAATATTAATCTAATTTTTTGTAAGGCCCATCTTTAAAAAAAAAATACCATTTATATATATATTTTGTCTATCTTCATCTTTGTTTTTTATAAACCTTTGTTATTTTCAAAGAAAGAGCATTTCATTAAATATTTTTTTAGAAGAAGTATATTTTAAATCTAAACCTTTTAAATAAAAATTGTTTATAGTTAAATTTGGTTTACAAGTTTAAAAACAATCTTTTTTTTCTCAAAATAGATTTTGCCTATGTTCCATGTATCATTACCCTTATTAACTTATAGTTTCCCTCACGTAAGGGCGAGTTTTTGAGGCACTTGGTATAATGATATGATAGATATTTTTCATCATCTGTTTCTTTGGATACTCTCTAACTTATAGTTTCCTTCTCGTAAGGGTGAGTATTGATATGCATCAATTAAATAGATTGATTCCATGCATACAAGACAAAACCCTTCCAATTATTATCTCTACTTATAGTTTCCCTCAAGTAAGGGTGGGTATAGTGAGCAATAAAAAGGATTTGGATATATCAAGCAAACAATATTAAAAAACTCATTATACTTATTTTTTCCCTCTCGTTAGGGCGGGTATTTTGAGTTCTAAATATTGAAAAGCTTCATATCTTTCTTCCAATTGCATTAATCAATTAATTGAAGGTTTAAGTGGGGTTATATTGGTAAAATATAACTTCAATATTTTTCCTGTGTTAAAATTATGAATTCAATTGAACCTCTCACCCTTCATAACTTTCACACTTGGAAACCTAAAATTTTAAATCTTATCTCTCAAAAAGGTCTTACTCATTTGCTAGAAGAAAAAAAATCGGAATTTGATAAAGAATATGAAATATTTGTTCATAAAGGAAAAATGCACGAAACTATGGGTATTATAAGCTCTAATGTTCATGAAAGTTTGTGGTTTCATATTACAGATTGTAAAACTCCTTATAAAATTTGGGAGAAATTGAAGACTCTATTTGGGAAAGTAGATCATATAAGATCAATGCAATTAGAATCCAAAATCACATATCTATCTCTTGAAGATTTTAGTAGTATTGTTGAATTCCTCACTAATTTCAAAGAAGTCCTCACTCAATACAAAGGCAGTGGGAAGACTAATACTGAAGAGTAATACATTTATATAATCCTTTCTAATATAAATGGTGTTTTTTAGATATTTGCTACCACATTTATATCTACCAAAGATGCTCTGGGTGCAACCTTTAAAATGCCTTATTTAGAAGAATTTTGTGATAGATTAACTAGGGAAGAAACTAAGCTTGCTAGATATGAAATCTCTTCTTCTTCTTCTTCTTCTTATTCTAAAGCCTTAGTAGCCTCCACTTCTTCTAAAGAAAAAATCAATAAAAAGGAAAAGACCCCTATAACCTGTACTCACTGCAAAAAGAATGGTCACTATGCTAAAAAATGTTGGAAAAGATTATAGCAACTAGAGGCAACTATAAATTATCAAAAGATAGAAAATAAAAAGAAAATAGGAAAAGCCCTTAATGTTCAAGGAAAAACCTCTAATTCTTCCTCTAATTTTTGGGTCCTATATTCTGGAGCTACTCATCACATGACTGCTTTAGATAAGTATTTTTCTTCTATCTCCTCTAGTTCTATTTTTAGCGTAGAAGTAGGTCACTCTTCCTTTATCTCTATCAAAGAAAAAAGGGATATGATAATTTATAGTGGCTCTATTAACATTATTCTCTATGTTCCAAGCATTTCCACTAATCTCCTCTTCGTCTACAAAATTTGTACTTATGGAAAGGGGCAAACTGTTCTCTTCTCCCCAACAGGGGTTGAGATAAGAGATTTTCAAGATCCCAAATCTCTTATAGCCAAATGGAATATTTATCACAACTCTCATATTTTTCACTTCAAAGGTTTTCAAAATCCAGAAGGAGCCTCATATTTTGTGGCTCATAGTGATCTTAAAAGTAAAATATGGCATGAAATATTTGGTCATCTTAGTTACAACTACCTAAAGGATTTGAGAACTAATGATATGGTTATAGGATTACCTCAACTCTCTTCTAGTTATGGATTTTGTCCTAGATGTGCTCTTGGAAAGCAACATCAAGATCCTTTCCACCCAAGTAGTTCTCTAAAGGTCTCTTCCCCTCTAGATTTAATCCATATTGACTTAGTGACCTTTCCTTAACCATATTTCAAAAGAGCAAAGTATGATGTAACCTTTATTGATGATTTCTATAGAATATCTTGGGTCTACTTCCTAAAATATAAGAGTGATGTTCTATCCCACTTTAATTTTTTTAAAGCCTTAGTTGAAAATCAGGAATCTTGCAAAATCAAGAAGATTCACACTAATAATGGGGGAGAATACTGCAGTAATGAGTTCTCCACTTTTTTATCCAATCATGGCATCATTCATCAACATTATGTCTCCCATAATCCTCAACAAAATGGTATTGCATAAAGGAAAAACTAAAAATTAAAAGAGATGGCTAATTGTATGCTCCATTCAAGAGATCTTCCAAAAGTTTTTTGGGTAGAAGCTATTAACTATGCAAATTATATTCAAAATCACACAACTTTAAAGCTCTTGACCATTTAACTCCTGAAGAAGCATGGACTAGCTTAAAACCAGATGTTTCCTACTTCAATATTTTTGGGTGTACTTCTTAGGCTCACATCCCAAAGAAGAAAAGGAAGGCTCTTGATAAGAAAAGAAAAAAACTCATCTTTATCGGTTATTATGATGAATTGAAAGCATATAGGCTTCTTGATCCATCAAATCATGAGGTCTTATTTCATAGGGATGTCCAATTTTATGAAACATTCCCTCAAGAAGATCCTCAAAAACCCTCTTCCTCCATTGAGCCTTCTCCTATAGTAGAACCTCAATATTATGAAGAGCCAACTCTTGAAGTTAACTTGGTTATTGATAATCAATATGAGAAACCTGTAACTCAATATCAATATTTTTCAACTCATTCAAATCCTTCCTCTATGTCAAAATGGGCGCGCACCATTGTTAAATAAGCTACTCCTTACATCCAAAATCTCCCTTCAACAAGATCATACAACCCATAGGCACTGGCCTTGTATGTCAATTTATTTCCTCTGATCCTCAATCCTTCAAATAAGCCTCATGTATTAAATAATGGGATGATGCCATGGAAAACAAATTTTCTTCCTTGATCAAAAATGAGACTTGGGACTTAGTTCCCTTACCTAAAGGAAGGAAATTAGTTTGTTGTAAATGGATCTTCAAAATAAAATATGGTCCTAATGGAGAAATAGACAAACACAAGGCTCGTCTAGTTGCCAAATATTTTTCTCAAATTGAAGGCATAGATTATGCAGAAACCTTTGCTCTTGTTGCTAAAATGGATTTTTTAAGATTGGTTCTTGCTCTAGCTCCTTCCCAAAAGTGGCATGTATATCAAATGGATGTAAAATAAGCTTTCTTACATGGATATTTAAAGGAAGAAATATTCATGGGCCAACCTGCTAGTTCTACTCAAGAATCCTATCTGGTTTGTAGGCTTGAAAAGTCTCTCTATGGCCTCAAACAAGCCCCTAGAGCTTGGTATGAAAATATGCAATCCTTCCTTCTTTTATCAGGTTTTTCTCATTATGAGTCTGATAACACAATTTACATTTGGAGAAATGAAGGAAACATCACCATTCTTGTTCTTTATGTTGATGATCCTATTATCACTAGTAGTAACCTGACTCACATTCAGACTATAAAAGACTCTCTCTAAAAAATTTGAAATGGCTGATCTAGGAAAAGCTCATTACTTCCTTGGGATCCAAATAAGTCAAAAATATGAAGGTATATCTTTGTGCCAACAAAAGTACATTCTATATCCTCTAAAAATATTCAAAATGACATATTGCAAACCTTCTCCTACCCCCTTTCAATCTGGAATTAATCTTAGTACTTCTTGCTCATCCCCTCTTTGTGATGCTACTCTATACCGTCAACTTATAGGAAGTTTGCTATACCTTACTCATACTCACCCAGATATATCATATGTTGTTGGCCTCATATCCATATTCTCTCATAAACCTCACTTAATTCATTGGTAGGCAGCAAAATAATCCTTCGTTACTTGTAGGACACTACTTATTTTTGGCTCTTCTACAAGGTAAAATCCATGGATATCATTGGTTACATAGATTCATATTGGGAGGGTTCAGTGGAAGATATATGTTCCACATCAGGCTATGTATTTTGCCATGGTTCCTAACCAATATCTTGGTTATGCAAGAAACAACAAGCAATAGCCCTATATTCTATAGAGGCAGAATACAGGGCAACGATTTGGCTAGTCAGGAAGCTCTTTCACTTTGTCAAATTATGAGAGAATTTGGTTTCATACATGACCATACTATAAATATTTGGTGTAAAAATCAGAGCAAAATTCATATTGCACTTAATCCAGTTGAACATCAGTGAACCAAGCACATTGAGATAACATGCACTTCATAAGACAACATATTCAGAACAGGGACATACACTTGGAATATATTCCAATTGAGGAACAAATTGCAGATATCTTCACCAAGTCATTTCCTTCTCCACATTACCTTCAGTTGAGAGATAATATTGGATTTATTTAGCTGCATTGAATGGATTTATGAGGACAATATTCGCCATACGAAGACAAGCCTCTCTTCTTCTAATAGTTGGTTTTTTCCCACAGGGGTTTTTTCACCAACTATATATTGTATATGAGTACCTAATCAGGCCAAAGTTATTGGGACTCATCTTTATTTCTTGTAATAAGAGGACAATTTTTGCCATACGAAGAAATGCCTCTAATTGTTGGTTTTTCCCCACAAGGATTTTTGCACCAATAATATTATGTAAATGAGTACCTAATCAGACAAAGTTGTCAGGACTCATCATTATTTCTTGTATTAATAGGATAATCTTTGTCATAAAAAGACATGCCTCTCATAGTTCATTTTTTACCATAGGGGTTTTTTCACCAACTGTATTATGTAAATGTGTACCTAATTCGGCCAAGATGTTGGGACTCATATTTCTTTCTTTCATAAAGAGGACAATATTCGCCATACGAAGACATGCCTCTCTTCTTCTCATAGTTGATTTTTCTCCATAGGGTTTTTTTCACCAACTATCTATTGTATTAGGAGGACAATCTTCACCATATGAAGACAAGCCTCTAACTTCCTTTTGATTGATGTTTTTTTTCCATTAGGTTTTACCATATCTTCAAAAAGAAGTCTTTGTACATAATTACCTCAACAGACCTTGTTTCCAGGACTCATTTGTATGATTCAATCCTAGTATCACTTAAGGGGGGGTGTTAGAATAATATAATATTCTCTTAATTTCCACTAGGATAGACACTTCATTTTCCACTCCTCCATGTGTTAGGAGAACTCTCAGTGGTGTCTTCATCAGGTATGATGAGTTGTTGTAATCCAACAACTCTCAATGATCAACTATGCTATTTATACAGAGTTGATCCTTGGAACAAATCAATCAGTTCTACTCTTCTCTTCATATCTTGTAATGCTTTGCATATCTATTATGAAATTCTAACAGATAATGTCAAAACTAGATTTTCTAGGGTTTTTATTAGAAGCATCATATGTGTTAGCCTTCATCAACTCTCTAGGAGGTGATCTCCACTCAATGTTATTCGAAGAGATATCACCTGTGCATCCAATCCATAGTTGTTTTTATTTTATAGTCATTCCAAAGCTCATTAGAATAGTCACTTCCTCCATTTCTATGTTTGTTTCCTCATGTAATATAATAGATAGTATTTCCATTACCTTACTCATAATCCTTTACCATACTTTCTCCCTTGTTTTGTGCTATGATCTAAATATACATGCATTTCATTCTATCCATAACTACCACCAACGAAGCTAGGTCCTATATTCCATGTAATTTTTGTTATTTTACTATTAAAGATACGCTATTTCCATTTCTCATAAAAATTTTCTTGACTTCCAAAGATTTTCCAATACTGTTTGATCTACCTCCACCAACTGATCCACATATATTTGGCAAAAAACACCCAAAAAAGAGGTGATTCAAGGTCTCCTCAGCCTTTCCACACATAACACATTTGGAAGGCCCATAGAAACATATTTTTCTCAAATTATTAAATGTCAAGCACTTTTATGGTTAATTATCCTTGAGAAAATATTAATTTTTAACCATCCTTCCTTTTGCCAAACAAATATCCATGGAAGTGGTTTTGGGGAAATATCATATCCATAGGCTACCTTGTATACCTCCTTTGTCTTATGGATTCTCAACTTTCTTCCTCCCCATCCAAGTATATCCCTCTTAGAACCATCCTAAAATGGATATTTTTAGAGATATTTTCATAGTTTTTTATTATTTCCTATGTCCCCCTCACTAGCCATTCTCAGGGATGTTTCCATTGTAGTAAGTTTGGCACATGTTGATTCCATAATTTTATATAGTAAGAGTCTTTCCACCACCCTACCTTTTGAAGCTCTGCTTCTCAACTCTCCATCTATGGGAATGTTTGAATAATTTGTTGGAATTCATTCCATAAATCCTTCCAAAATAGAGAATCCTTTCCATACCCTAACTTCAAATATAGGTATGGCTATATTAACTCCTATCCTGCTTCCATTATTCTCCATATTGTAGATCCCTCTTCTTCCACTCTATGTCTTGGGATGTTTTTCTTAGCCGCTCTTGGGTAATATTTGACTTGTAATAGTCTTCTCCTTAAGACCCCAATAGTTGTAATCCATATCCAGTATAGATTCCCTACTAGTGCCTTATTTCTTTGGGATGTTGATCTTATCCCCAATACTCCTTGTTTTTTAGTTTGTATACCTTCCCCCCACTCAAATAATACTAATTTTTGTTCTCCCTTTTCACGTAACCATAAAACCTTTCTTCTATGTTTGTCAATATATTTTAGAATTCCCTTTGGAGCTAGAAGTATGGACAATTTATAAACTGGGAGGTCTTATAACACAAATTTAATCATTGTAAGCCTTCCTCCCAAGTTTAGCCATTTGTGTGTCTAGTTGCTCAACTTATCTTGTAGTCTCTCAATCAACTCATTCCACTCATTGCATTTTGTTGTATTTGCAGATAAAGGTACTCCTAAATACCATATGGATAAAGGAGTTTCCATGAAGTTCAACAATTATATAATTTTATCTCTCACCCTCTTTGTTGTATTGAAAAAACCTATTTGAGACTTTTTTTCATTAAAATCCAGTAGCTTGAGTATACCCATATAAAAATTATTTTATGTTTCTTGCTACTAGGATATTGGCTTGACTAATAAGAGTAGTATCATCCACAAATTGGAGGTGATTTATCTCAATATGAGAATTTATTTTTAGAATCCTTAGCCTTCCCTCTTATCTCCCTTTTTATAACAGTCTCCCTAGACCCTCTATATAAAGGACAAAAAGGTAAGGGGAAAGAGGGTCTCCTTGCCTTAGCCCCCTTCCTACTATGAATATGGGAGAGATACTAGAATTTACCAGAATTGAGAATGATGTAGTCTATGTACATGCTTTTACCGAGTCTCTCCACCCTTCTGCAAAGCCCATTTTCTAAAATTCTTTACATAAAGGACTAGTCTACTCTATCATAGTATTTAGAAATATCCAATTTAATAAATATACCTGGATCCTTTTGCATAGATATTGTGTGTATCACCTCCCAAGCCACTACAATTCCATCTAGAATTTTTCTACCTTCAACAAAACCACCTTGCTCACTTGAAATCAGATTTTGTAAAAAATATTTCAACCTCTCTATCATAAGCTTTGTTAATATATTGTATACTACATTACATAGTGAAATAGACCTATAATTATTTCACTAGGTAGGCCCTTAGGAATTAAAGTGATAAAAAGTATGATTCACGACTTTTAAAATTTGCTTACTCTATTTGTTTTCCTCTAGTTCCTCCACCATTGCTTGGTCCACAATATCCCAAAAAGTTTAAAAATTCAATGGGGAACCCATCTGGTCCTAGGGTCTTTTCTATTTGTATTTTTTGTATTATCTGTGATGTTTCTTCGAAAGAAATTTCCTTCATTAATAATTACATAATTGCCTCTAGTATATTCTCCTATCATGTTGCATTCAAATTTTCATTGCTACTAAAAATAGAATGAATGTACTAATTTGCTATAATTTTCATTTCACTTTCGCTAGTTTTTACCTAACCCATCATATCTGTAAGACATGTGATTCTATTCTATTGTCTACTAGCTATTGATGTCTTATATAATGAAGTTATTTTTTGATCCTCCTCCTTTAACATGTAACTATGTCTCTTTGCCTCCAATAGATATCTTATTGTTCCTCCAAATCTTCCTCTCTACTAATAATTTCTACCTCACATTGCAACATATATTTTGTAATAGTTCCTTGTCTTATATCCTAAGCAATATTCTAGTTCCTTTTGATCCTTGATTTCATTCTTTTAGATTCTAGTGAGTTCCTTATTATGTTTAATCCACTCCTTTTGTTGGATACTTTACATATTTTAGTTGTTTGTGAAGTTCGAATTGGGCTATCCCAAATATTGGTTTCCCTAATTCCTACCATTCCTTTATGTGGTATTCTAACTCCTCATCTTTCAACCACCATAACTCAAGTTAAATTTCTTGCAACTTTATGATTATCTTCTTCTATAGTATGGCTTACTAGAAAATAATTTAAAGAAATCCTATCTATTGATGCTTGGTATGCAAGTATAAATCCTCTCTGATGAAGAAAGGATCCAAGTAAGATTTGACTATATCCCCTTCCTTTATTCTATTTGTCCAGGTCATGGAGCTATCCATATTTGGGATATATATTAGATTCATTTAAAATGTTATTTATAAAAATAACTTATCATTTTCCTTCAACATGGCTCCATATACTTGTTGTTTCTCTATTCTACACTTTGTATTGAAGTCTCCTCCCACAATACATTGGTCCTATGGGTAGTTGTCTCTGAAAGTCTAGATGGTTGCCCATTGATCCCTTTGTAATATGACTTGTTGTGCTCCATAGAAATTAACTATAGTTCAATTTTTCCATTTTCCCTATTTTATAATTGAACCATCAAAATCCCTCTTGTGGAGGCTCCCTATCGCTAGGAATAGTTGGCGATTCTACATAGTGGCCAATCCCCTTGATTTCCCCTATTTTTATTAAGGATATCTCCTTTTTTCCATATCTTCCTATTTATTTTTTGTAAGCCTTATCCTTGCAATTTGGTTTCCTATAACAAAATTATATCTGGAATCATATCTATGATAACATTTTTACTGTATTTTATCTTGGGTGGCTGGATAAATCCCTCACATTCCATGTAATTAATGTCATTGAGAATTGGGAGAGAAAAAATTAGCCATTGATTTTACCTTTCCATTCTAGCTTAAATTTCTTCCTTGTTCCTCCATATTTCCCTTATTTGAATTCCTTCCTATATATGGGTTCGGTTTTTGTTTCTTATCCATGTGATGAATCCCTAAAGTAGGGTCATATGTATTCTTATTTCTTTCTTTCATATGTATTTATTGATTTAATACTATCCCCTGTTCTATTTCACCTCCTATGGTCTCCCTCATGGGTTAAATATTCTCTTCCATGAAAGAGGTTGTATCTGGTTCTACTCCATGCTTCTTCCCTAACACTAGATTGGATTAATATTCCTTATCAACTGGTGTGACTTGCTCAGTATATTCCTCTAATCCTTCCATTCGAGAATCCCCTTATATTTCCAAGATTACCAATTGTTTAATTATCTCGTATCTATTGTTTGTTCTTCCTAATTTTTCTTTTCTTCTTTGATTTCCTATGTTTGGACTTCTAATTACTTTTTGTAAGCCCTTATATATTGTTGGACCTTTTACTTCATTTTGAAATATATTTTGTTAAAGAGATTGTTCTGCCATATTAATATTTACTTTTATCCCCTCTTGTTCAAATTGATGATCCTTAATTGTTGGGATTATTCTAACCAGATGTCCATGAGCATGGTACACCTGGCAACTGAATGGAATAACGTCATAATCTAGTTGTTGGTAGCAAACAAAATCCTCTATTTTTAGGTCTATCTCTGTTGGAAGAGGTTTACTGAGGTCCATTTATACACAAACCCAAGCAAACATTTTTAATCCTCCTAAAATTATTTCTCTTGATCTACCTTGATAATAACCTAGTAAGTTGCCTATTACCTCGAGTACCTCCTCTTTCCAAAATTCAATGGAAAGGAAAAAATACTTACCCATATTGGTACTACAGTCGGTTCCACACTCATGTTAAATCCCTTCTTCTATGGTTGCAGGAATAGTCCCATTGGCCCATGATGATATGACCCTCCCTCAAGTACTTTTTTTTAGTATGCCATTGATGTGAACTCTATAGAAAAATACCCATTTGGGAGAGTTAGAATTTCGTATTCTCCTTCCATATGTCATTGTTTCCTTATCCATGTGGAGGAAGTGCACAAACGGTCTAAAACCTATGAATTTATTTATTAGGTTGTGTTTCATCTTATAAACTATATCCTTAGCTATCTAGTCCTTTACTATTTCCAATACTTGTTTTTATTTTTTTTGTGGTAAACAATTTTTCACCCTTCCATACAAGGAATCCTCCTTATGTTGCTTCCCCATGGTGTTTACGATTATCATTGCTTGTGTTTGATAGTCATTAAAACTATCTTAAATTCCACATAGCTTATCTGAGTATGAGATTCCTTATTTTGGAGCATCTAGTACTGAAGTACCTATGACCCCTATTCTTGGTTGTGATCCATACTATTTAAAGACCCTCCAACAAGATTGATCATATTTGATGTTATTTTTTGCAGAAAAATATTCTTCATACCTCTTCCCTAGCCTCTGAAATCCTAGTTTGATTCCTCAACTTGAATACTAGATTTTGAGTTCAAATATTACATATTTGATTTTATTTATAAATATTAAAAATGAATAAATAGGTTACAAGCTTAAACACATTTCTACGAGTATTGAATGATGTGGGTCCAAAACAGAGTTGCATGTTGCATTAAAAATAGGTGCTTAATTAAACACTAAAGGATAACTTTACAATGAATTAAAATCTTATGAGGACCTTATTTGTAAGATAAATGACAAATAGCTAAATATAACAATATTCTAACTAAAGCTTAATTTAGGATATTTTCTAGAAATAAATTAACAACCTAAGCTAACTTATAAGATACTAATAGCTAATTAGAAAGCATATCACATGAAGCTTTATTTGTCACATAAGAATAACAATCCTATGAAAAATAATAATAATCCTAGGACATAATATCAAAACACAATAAGTTAACAATCCTAGATAAAATATTAAGGGATGACCTCATCATGCCTATTAACAATTAAAGAATTAGACTCACATTATTTTATAAAAGAATAAAAATTGGCATGATGTGGAAGAACCCTGGTAATTTGATGAGTCATCATGTTAAACAGTCGTTCAAGATCTAGCGAAAGCTACAAATCTATTACTAGGTTGAAAAGAAAATTGACAATGTCAATGGTGCCAAGAGGACCCTTATTTACAAGACAATGCTTGGTTAAAATTCTACCGATAACCTAGGAAGAAGGAGGGAGCCGAAGAGGACCCATGCCCTCTTGTTGTTGTCACTAAAACTTCTACAAAATTAGAACCTTTTGGGATGAAGAATTATGCTAGTGTTAGATAGAGGAAGATGCCTAGGTATGCTATTTCAAAATTATAGAAGAAACAAATCAATTCCATGAGGAAGTAGAATAGATGCAAAAAGAGGAATAGGAAGAGGCAATGAAGGTGAAAAAGTAATATCCTCTTTGTGAGGATGAGATGTTGGTATTGTTGTTGTGTCCTAATAGTGTGGCCTATTGAAGATGAGAGTAATATTTTATGGTTGATTGGTATAGAGCATAAGTATGGTGTTTTTGATGCAACAAATAAGAAATGGCTTATCTTTGTGATGCAAAGTGTAGTTATGGTGATAAACATGATATTGAGTCTTACTATCACATTGGTGGGACTTAGGAAGTAGTAATCCATAATAGTATATTGGAGTAACATCATAGGTGACTCAATCCATAAAATTTAGGCCAAGCACAAAGGAAATTATGCAAGTATATGTGAATTTTGAGGTTGAACCATTATCTTCCATCCAAATGAGTATGCATAAGGATGTGGTTCTAGTAGCAACTACAACTTATCAACAATGGAACACTCAATTAGGTTTTTCTGTGATCCATTATAAATGATATATTCAGGTAAGAAATTATGTGTGAGGTGAGCTTACATGATGAAAAAATTATCATGGTGACCTTTAGATAAATGATAAGAAATCAAAGTGGCATTCTTGAGTTTACTGTTGAGCTTATTGTATACATTATCTTATCTTATAACCTCAATGGAAAAATGTTGTTGTTACCATCTTGATATTTTACAACAAAATTATTTTTCTTCCTAAAATATACAAATTCTTCATGACCTCTCCTATTACAATAATTTTTGGCTTTTAATCCAAATTATCTTCCAATATTTTGGATCTTGAGTAGTTTGAAATATAAGAGTAATCAAAAAATAATTTTTTTAATATAACAAATAATACTATTCAAGAAAATATCAAAATTAATATAAATGGTCAAAGTCATTCATGCAATAACATGAATAAATACATAGCAAGATTGCTCAAAATATGCATACAAGCTTCAATAATATTAATGCTTCAATATGATCTTCATAGATCCTTTTGATAATCTTGTATTATCTTTCATGGAGCTTTACCTCCATAATAGAACTTTAGGAAGGTAAATCTTGGACTATGTCTATTGCACTCATCACATATCCAAGAGTTGCGACATTTCCTATTCCATACATAAGACAAACCTCTTATATCCTTTTGGCTTCTCATATTGTCACTTGTATACATGACTCTTGATTCTCTATTTACATGCACACTTAAATCTATGATACTTGAATACTTCTACATGACAAACACTTCTACATGCACACCTAATAAATGAAACTTGCACACTTTCTCACATTATATATTTCCACACTTAATTACATGACACTTGTGCACTTTCTCGCTCCACACACTTCCTCACACTATTAGATGAAACTTGTGCATATCCTTCAAATAGACACTTACGTAAAGGAAAATATATATCACACTTCTAAACTATTGAATTAGACCCTATTATAATATTTACATTGTACCATGGGTACCATGGGGATAAATTTTTTTTCTTTTAATGTTATATTGAGCTTCTATTGGGGGCCACTCCCATCAAAATACCAAAATACTACATTTGATGTAGCATACCTTTTCTTCACAATTTATTTATTTATTTTTTAATTAAATGTATTCTTTAAACTCCTCAAAGTTATGTGTTTCCACAATTATATATTTGAGATCATTTTGATTAAGAGATAAAATCTCACTTGATCAATTGCCTTCTAAAATTTGAATTCCATTGGGATGAAGATCAACATCACAATTAACTAATTTATTTGCTACCTGATTTCCTTCTCTATAAGTATGCTCACACTTCCAAGATATTATCTCTAGTAATATATGATGAATATCAATATTAATATTTTTTTTTATATAGTATCCACATCATTTTTTGTTAATAGCATTAATGATAATTTGTGAGTCCCCCTCAATTGAAGTATATTTTGATCATTTTTCTACTATAATTTTAATCCCTATAAGAAGTGCCATAGCCTATGCATAGTTTATAGTTGAATTTCCATATGATTCTAAATAAGTGAAGAGAAATCACCTTCACAATTTGTAAAAAAACCATATCCACTAGCTTTTCCTAGATTTCCTTTAAAAGCACCATCAAAATTAATTTTGATAAACCTAATTTTTGGATATTTTTTTTTATAATTATATCAAAGTAGATATTTTATTTTAATTATATTTTCACAAATGGATCTTTTACATGTTTTCAATTCCTATAGCCAAGTTATTAGCACCTATTTTTCTATAATTGAGACTTCTCATGATGAGAACCATATTTACAAACATTCTACATGAGAGGTAATAATACAATTCCAAACTTGGGTATGATTTTGAGATTTATTTTTAAAAAACTTGTTACTCCTTTAAAGACATAAATTTTAAAAAATAATTGAAGATCCAATCCTTTAAGGAATACACAATGCTTTAGCTTTGAAATAATTAATATAACATTCAATCAACTCTTTCAATGTTGGTGGAGCTACCAAATATAATTTCATATATTTTTTTAAAATAACCCCAAATGGTGTGAGTAAATGGATATGAAGAAGGAGATTGTTATATGTTTCTAAATTCTTCTCAATCAAGGTACAAGTAAAGTGTCCATAATATCCTCTTATTTTAAGACTCTCTCCTATAAGAATCTTACTTTTAACCACTAAATAAAAGAATGTTGAGGCCTTAGAGAGAGCCTCTAATGGTCAAATATTCTTGCAAGAAAAACATTTGGGAGAAGGAATATTTTATACTTCTAAATCCTTATATCTTAACTTGCCTAAGTATCCACCATCCTTTGATAAATTCCAAACCAACTCATCCTTTCATGTAAAAATTGGCAAATAAAACTGTTGAAGCATATTTTGAAGTTCATCTACAATTTTATTGAGTTTCTCACCTTAAATTAGGTCACTAAAATAAATCCATGATATGGATTTTTTGCTAATAATAATATTCTTTGACCTTTGGACCTTTAAATGCTAAACATGATTGAGCCAATGGTTTCCATTTTGAGACAAAGATAAGAGAATAAGGCTTCAACCAAGCATAAAAACAAAAAAATGCATAACTCCCCTCATTTTTTGACCATATAATATATTTATTTATCAATTGCAAACTCTCTGATATGAAATTTCATGTTGATGATCCTTTGGGTAAATTTATTTTCCTAAATAATTTTATTGTAGCAAAAGAATCTATATATTTTTAAAGTAAATATTTTTCCCAATTCTTTCCTTGATCTCTGAATAATCTCCATCCAAGCTTTGATCCTAATGCCAAATTCATAAGTCTATGCAAGCCTTCTCCTCCATAATTCTTACCTTTGCAAACCCTATCCCACGTATAAGGAGGAAACCTAGTATTTTTCTCATAACCTTTCCATATAAATTCTCTTTAAATTTTATCAATTTCTAATGCTATACCTATTGGTAGTCTTGAAAGTGATATCACATAAATAAGGATGGATTGAAATATAGTATTTATGAGTTGTAGCCTTCCTACCATGGTTAAGAACTTACCTTTCCAACTTGCCAAGCAAAATTTTATTCTATCAAAAAAAGATATCCAAAGATCCCTTTTACTTCCTTTATCAAATAAAGGAATACCCAAGTAGCTTGATGGAAAATTGTTAATATTAAACCCTAATATATTCTGATGAGTGTCATTAATCACATCATTTAATCTCAATGATTTATCAATCCGGGGTGGTGTCCAAGGCTGTCTACGATAGAAGGTTAGGGCAGAGTACAATTCAGGCATTCAGATTTCAAGCAGTTATTGGGTGAAACAGATTGGTTTAGCCTTTTTGGTGTCACACTAAACCTAATCTGTAGAATGGAAACTTGAAGGAATTGAAAACTTATTCTAAGTTCAAAAATATAAAGTTAACTACAAGTGCAGGAATTGAAATTGCTGAATTGAAATCTAATCTACTTTTGCAAAATTGAAATAATAGAATTGAAATTGCTAAATTGAAATGTTACTGAAATGAAATCCTAAATTACACTTGCAGAATTGAAACCTAGTTTACTTTTGTAGAATTGAAATGATGCTTGGAAATAAAAACACCTGTCAATGTCCTACCACAAAAGGTCGTCAAGCTTCTGCTACAGGAATTGACAGCAAAATGAAATCTGCTGAAAATTAAAAGTTGTTGAAACATAAAAACAGGGAAACATGGAAAGCAGAGAAAACAAGGAAAACAAATGTCTAATCTAATTTGTCAGCTGACACACACACAAATGCTGCATAATGGAAAATATAAATAACAACACACAAACTTAAAACAAGAAAATAAAATCTGACAAGCAATCTGTTAATTCTGTTGCAACAAAATTACAGATTAAAACCTGTCATAAAAATCCTCCTTCTAGATCTGAAAGTGGGCCCATACTTCCTGATCTAGAAGGAGGTGAAAAACACTCCTTAACTAATTAACAATCAGAACAAAATTTGACAAAAGAACTGCACTTTTATTGTTGTCAAAACATGCTGAAAACTATTACAGAGAATTGTTGTACAGTCCTATTTGCTGCTACTACTACTCTCCTCTATTCTACTTCCTCCTTAGCTCAACCAAGAAGGGAGATGTTTTATTTATAATAAAATATTACAATATATCTCATGCTCACATCAGCCTATTTGCTATTTTACAGTGATTTGCCAATAATTTTGGATCTGAAATAAGTGTAATTTTAGATAGTTTGTGTTGCAGCAGTAGTCATTGGCCCTTAGAAAGCATCTTCAGTGGTAGGAGTACGTTGGAGGAGTCTTAGAAATATCTTGCACACCTTTCTCCACTTCAAAATATGCCATTTCTATCTTGCAACTTATTTGCCTATTATGCTGCAACTATTCTGGGTCTATTTCAGGACAAAGTAAGTTGCATTAGTTGACTTCCTTGTGAGTTGTGTCTTTTGGTCGGCAAGGAATGGTGGGGACAGCTGTAGGATACTTTCCCTATCTTCCCTCAACCTTAAGTTACCTTTTCAACTTCTTGGAAACCATAGAAAGTCAAACTGCAGCACTTTCCCTTGTTATTCCGAAGATCTTCGGAATAACTGGCTGTAGATGCAACTTAAGCTCAGAACGTCCTCAAGATGTTGGTTTTGGTTGTTGCTTCCATGTAGGCCTGTAAATCTAGCTCCCAGGAGGTAAATCCAACTGACTTCACCCTTTCTCCTTGGTAAATTCCATGCCTTCCTTCATAGTGATAGGTGGCTGGAATTTGTATGGACTGTCACCTATTTTTCCAGCTGTCAAAACATGCCCAACTGCCCTTTTGGAGTGCTCATAACTTGTGCCTCGTAACTCCAATGTATACCAAATTGTATCCACGTGTTCTTGGTTGTATGAAATACACTTGGTTCAATTTTTAGCTCTTAACTCTTCAGGAGTTGCTCCCAGCATCGTTGTCAAGTTGGCCTCTAACACAGATTTTTCACCAGAATTTCTAGCTGTCAAAAAGTGTGAAACTGTCATTTTGTGGGCCCCATAACTTCCAGATTACTTGTCCATATGCCTTCAAATTCGGGTCATGTGTTCTCTCTACTATGAAGTACCATTGGTATGAATTTGGTACCTTAACTCACTTTGGATCATTCCCAGTAGATCCGCCAATGTTCCCCTTAACGCAGATTTGCACCTGTTAACAGCTCCAGAAAAGACTAAGGCATGAACTTCCAGAATGATGTAACCTTCATAACTTTTTATCTACAGCTCGGATTGACTTGCTTCAAAAAGCAAAGTTGTAGTTCTTGATGAGAGGAATCTGTTCATGCCATCAAAATGTAATTTTACTATGGTATGACACTAGAATTGACATGATACTCATTTTTGACCTTTTACAAGTATACCTAGATTGTGTTGACAACAATGACAAAACATCATAGGGCCTCCTTTACTCAACATACAACATTTGGCTAATTGAAATACATATTTTATTTGCTATTTAATCAAGCAAAAATAGTCACAAAATGCTGAAAATAGTCAAAAATAGAGATATAATGTTCCTAACATAAAATCATGCAAACACTTAACAAATATATATTCTAATCAACTATTTGGCAATTAACTTTGTCATGTTTAGTAATATGGCAGTTTTTATATGTCAAACATAGTGTAAAAATGAGGCATTTCTAGGCCTCATCATCCCCCCAGCTTGAACTGATGCATGCCCTCATGCATCCTAGTAGGCCATAGTAATATGCAGGTTTTACCCTTGTGAACAACATCCTTTTCCACCTGCTACCTGAGAAATTTCTCCTTGCTGCACTATACCAAGCATTTTGCAATTTCTACAACCTTGCAATTTTTTCAATTTTTGCAATTTTTTTCTTCCTCTTTTTTTTATTCTATTTTTTTATATATATATTTTTTTATTTTCAACTTGCAACTCTTTGACTTCTACACTTTCATCCTTCAATATTGCAATTTCTGCAATTCCTATAGTTTTGACTCTTTTTCTGTCCTTCTACAAGTTTTAGTGCTGCAAGGTACCTCTTAAAGGCTTGATATCATGTGATTCATCTTGCAATAGCCTTATTGTGGAACCATATTTGGTAGATGCACTACTACTGGTGGAATTTTCTGTTCTTAACAACATTTCAGCCTGAATGCCTATTTCTGTTGTTTGCACCTTTTGAACAAAATTGATAAAATTTTGATTTTGAAATGCTTGAGGGATGTACTTACGTGTGGTAGAGCCTTAGGAACCTCAATATTTGATGTACCCTACTCTTTTTGCTATTCTGCAGCATTTTCAGCAATTCTGCTATAGTTTCTGCTTATTTCGAAGATATCCTGCTTATTTCGAAGATATGCCTGTTTATTTCGAAGATGCATCAAAAAATGCAAAAATGGCATATTTTTCAAAATTTTGCTACAGATTATGTTGTGGAACCATCTCTAGGGTGTGTAAGCATTCCATAATATCAAAAATTCCTTCTCCATCCTTTTGTTTACTCCATGTCTATTTTGCTATTTTTGCACCTTTGAAACAAAATTGACAAAAAAATTGAATTTGAATATTTTTGGAGGGATGTACTACTTGTGGTGGGATGATTTTGAGCTTTAGGAACCTCAATATTTGATGTGCCCTACTCTTTTTGCTATTCTGCAACATTTTCAGCAATTTTGGTATAGTTTCTACTTATTTCGAAGATATCCTGCTTATTTCGAAGATGCATCAGAAAATGCAGAAATGACCTCATATGCAAAAGTTAGCTGTAGATTCTGTTCTGGACCCATATCTAGGGTATGTAAGCCATCAAAAATCCCCTCTCTATGCTATTCTTCATTTTGTATATTGCTATTTTATTGCAGTGGTAGTAAAACAGAATCTTTAGGTGCATTTTCCATAGTTTTGAAGTTCCCATGCAACTAAGGGCAGAAGGGGGTGTTTCTTGACATTTTGAACATGTTCCATTTTTAACTTGCCAATATTGTATGAATAGTTTATGCCAAATACCGATTATCATATACTAAATGCTAAATGCTTACTATGACTTAAATGCAAGAAACACATACCTTGTTGTCCTGAAAATTGATCATGCACCTTACAAGCTGCTTCTGATGATTGTTAGCAAGCTATCTGAAAACATAAATATACACATGTGCAGTGTGAGATTTGTACAATGGTGGAACAATAATGGGTGGATCATCAAGGTAATGCACGTCGAAAAACCGGTTTTCATGCAAGCCAACTCAGTAGCGCCTCAAGGAGGTTTTCACTACTGAATTATTCATTTTTTTCTTTTTTTTTCATTTTTTTTTTTCATCAGAAGAGGTTGCCATTTCTGGTTTTCAACCAACTTCTATCATTTTTTTTCAAGTGCCTCAATAAAAGAGAATGTCTCTCATGAGGCAACAATGAGAGAGAATGTCTCTCACTCTTATTTGGATAAGAACAATCCTTATTCTGCAAAAACATGTCAATCTTTGTATGAAAACACCATCTTTTTCTGCTGAAATCTGCAACAATGATGCAACCTTCCTTTCTAGATGAGCAGTAAGAATCTGCTTATGTCATCATTTAACTCCTTATTGCTAGAAATGAAGTACTGACTTCATTGTTCCTCCTCCATGCTGAAATTGATGCTTGTCCTCATGTATCCCCATTTTGTGGGACATGCCTTTTGTTGCAAAAAAATTTTTTCTTCTCTTTTTCTCTTTTTTTTCTCTTTTTTTCAAATTTTTCTCTTGTCTTGCTTGTGCCCATGAAGTTCACAAACAAGATTATTCTCTTTTGCTTTTCTTGTATTTTTTTTCTTTTTGTCAAACTTTTTATCATCAATCTGAATCTGACATGGAAGAGAAATTTTCTTCCATCTGTTGTACATCCAATTGTTCACCTCAAGAACTCCTCCTTAGTTAATGGTGCATGGTATACCCGAAGGCAATATCCATTCACCACTAACTTCCTCCATGAATCACCAATGGGAGAAAGAAACATTGCTCCATATCTGAAAATTTCTTCAATCAAGTGTTGTCCATGCCTCCTAATCTACAAAATCTTGTCAATCTGTACTTGAAATAATTCAATACCAATTCTCAAAGATGTTAAGTGCATACATCAAGATGAAATCTTGACATACCCTTGTAATTCCATGCAAAGGGATTGAAATATTATTTCAAAACAACAAACAATTTTGCTTTTTGTTCATAAGTCAACCAACTAATAATGTTCAAGAATTTTCTTGGTTGTACTTCAATTTGTTTCATTCCTAGGAGGACAAAATTTACCCCTAATGGAAGTAAATTTTTCTATGTGCAAATTTTCTAATTTTTCTCCTTTATCCAAGGTTGATTTCTGTGTGTCTAGACTAAAGGGTTTTTGTGTATCTCCATTGACTTTTATCTCTTCAAGCTCAGGTAAGTTCTTGTTTGAGCATAGTTGGATGTTGTTGCAGTTAATAACATTTCCTATAGGTTTTTTACCAGATTCAGCTACATAGACAGGGGTTGCCTATCCTGTATTATTCAGATTGGCCATAGGTTGGGCTGAAGGTGGTGGTTGATTTACTTGCCCTGTTTGTTGTTGTTGGGATCTCTCTTTGAGAAGAATTCAGACTAGGCAACAAATTTTGCATCTCTGAGTTGTGGAAGTAAATGGCATTCATCAGTGATATGTCCCTATGAACAAATGCTACAAGTAGCTGATATGGTTATTTTGTTCAAGGGATAGTCTTGTATATCTGCCATGATATCTTCCCAACACCTAGTACAAATTTGTTTATACTACCCTGATGATATGGATATAAAAAAGGGTAGTACTAGCAGATGGCTCCTCTAAATTTTTCAAGAGATCTTATGTTTCCTGATAATGAGGATGATGAATTCTTTCAATTTTCATCAAGAATTTCAAACATAAGCAATTTTAACCCCCCAAGTGTGAAGATCACCTCCCTGTGGTTTCTTGCTTGTTTTCTAAATGGACTGAAATGCAACTATCAATAATTATTATTTATACCAGTTATTATATTCAGATTTTACTCTGAACTTCACAACTTAGCACAATAATAATTATTTGACTGCTTTTACCCTCTAACAACATCGTGATCCCCAAAAACGGTGCCAAAATGATGAGTGTCATTAATAACATCATTTAATCTCAATGATTTATCAATCTGGGGTGGTGTCCAAGGTTATCTACGATAGAAGGTTAGGGCAGAGTACAATTCAAGCATTCATATTTCAAGCATTTATTGGGTGAAACATATTTTGGTTTAGCCTTTTTGGTGTCACACTAAACCTAATCTGTAGAATGGAAACTTGAAGGAATTGAAAACTAATTCTAAGTTCAGAAATTTAAAGTTAACTACAAGTGCAGGAATTGAAATTGCTGAATTGAAATCTAATCTACTTTTGTAGAATTGAAATAACAGAATTGAAATTGCTAAATTGAAATGTTACTGAAATGAAATCCTAAATTACACTTGTAGAATTGAAACCTAGTTTACTTTTGTAGAATTGAAATGATGCTTGGAAATAAAAACACCTATCAATGTCCTACCACAAAAGGTCGTCAAGCTTCTGCTACAGGAATTGATAACAAAATGAAATCTACTGAAAATTAAAAGTTGTTGAAACATAAAAACAGGAAACATGGAAAGCAGAGAAAACAAGGAAAACAAATGTCTAATCTAATTTTTCAGCTGACACACACACAAATGCTGCATAATGGAAAATATAAATAACATCACACAAACTTAAAACAAGAAAATAAAATTGACAAGCAATCTGTTAATTCTGCTGTAGCAAAATTACAGATTAAAACCTATCATAAAAATCCTCCTTCTAGATCTGAAAGTGGGCCCATACTTCCTGATCTAGAAGGAGGTGAAAAACACTCCTTAACTAATTAACAATCAGAACAAAATTTGATAAAAGAACTGCACTTTTATTATTGTCAAAACATGTTGAAAATTGTTACAAAGAATTGTTGTACAGTCCTATTTGCTGCTACTACTACTCTCCTCTATTCTACTTCCTCCTTAGCTCAACCAAGAAGGGAGCTATGTTATTTATAATAAAATATTACAATATATCTCATGCTCACATCAGCCTATTTGCTATTTTACAGTGATTTGCCAATAATTTTGGATCTAAAATAAGTGTAATTTTAGATAGTTTGTGCTGCAACAGTAGTCATTGGCCCTTAGAAAGCATCTTCAGTGGTAGGAGTACGTTGGAGGAGTCTTAGAAATATCTTGCACACCTTTCTCCACTTCAAAATATGCCATTTCTATCTTGCAACTTATTTTCCTATTATGTTGCAACTATTCTGGGTCTATTTCAGGACAAAGTAAGTTGCATTAGTTGACTTCCTTGTGAGTTGTGTCTTTTGGTCGGCAAGGAATGGTGGGGACAGTTGTAGGATACTTTCCCTATATTCCCTCAACCTTAAGTTACCTTTTCAACTTCTTGGAAACCGTAGAAATTCAAACTGTAGCACTTTCCCCTGTTATTTCGAAGATCTTCGGAATAACTGGTTGTAGATGCAACTTAAGCTCAAAACGTCCTCAAGATGTTGGTTTTGGTTGCTGCTTCCATGTAGGCCTATAAATCCAGCTCCCAGGAGGTAAATCCAACTGACTTCACCCTTTCTCCTTGGTAAATTCCATGCCTTCCTTCATAGTGACAGGTGGCTGGAATTTGTATGGATTGTCACCTATTATTTCCAGTTGTCAAAACATGCCCAATTGCCCTTTTGGAGTGCTCATAACTTGTGCCTCGTAACTCCAATGTATACCAAATTGTATCCACATGTTCTTGGTTGTATGAAATACACTTGGTTCAATTTTTAGCTCTTAAATCTTTAGGAGTTGCTCCCAACATCGCTGTCAAGTTGGCCTCTAACACATATTTTTCACCAAAATTTCCAGCTATCAAAAAGTGTGAAACTATCATTTTGTGGGCCCCATAACTTCCATATTACTTGTCCATATGCCTTAAAATTTGGGTCATGTGTTCTCTCTACTATGAAGTACCATTGGTATGAATTTGGTACCTTAACTCACTTTGGATCATTCCCAGTAGATCCACCAATGTTCCCCTTAACGCATATTTGCACCTGTTAACAACTCCAGAAAAGACTAAGGCATGAACTTCCAGAATGATGTAACCTTCATAAATTTTTATCTACAGCTCGGATTGACTTGCTTCAAAAAGAAAAGTTGTAGTTCTTGATGAGAGGAATCTGTTCATGCCATCAGAATGTAATTTTACTATGGTATGACACCAAAATTGACATGATACTCATTTTTGACCTTTTACAAGTATACCTAGATTGTGTTGACAACAATGACAAAACATCATAGGGCCTCCTTTACTCAACATACAACATTTGGCTAATTGAAATACATATTTTATTTGCTATTTAATCAAGCAAAAATAGTCACAAAATGCTGAAAATAGTCAAAAATAGAGATATAATGTTCCTAACATAAAATCATGCAAACACTTAACAAATATATATTCTAATCAACTATTTGGCAATTAACTTTGTCATGTTTAGTAATATGGCAGTTTTTGGGGCATTTCCAGGTCTCATCATATTCACAATAATTTATTGTAAATCTAGGTCAATATTAATGAAAACAATCTTAGCCTTTATAGTGTTTACCAATTTTCCAATAGAATTCTCATAGAATGATAATATTGATTTAAACTCTATAGTCTCACTGACTAAGGGATGGCCCAAAATAAAAATTTCATCAACAAATTGGATATGATTTTGAAGGAACCATTTTTGCATTTGATAAGACTCTCCCTAATGCTTCGATAATAATAATGAATAGATAAGGAGAAAGTGGATCAACCTAACAAAGTCCACAAGTTGAATTGAAGTAACTAGAAGAAGAACCATTGATCAAAATAGAAAATTTTGTAGTTCTATAAAAATATTTAATCCACTCACAACCACCTATAATCAAAGCTAAACTTTCTAAGAATAGCATCTAGAAAAATCTAGGAAACCTTATCATATGCTTTGTTCATATCTAATATCATAACCATACCTTATTTTTTTTGGAATGAAAATAATGCATTAACTCTTGTATAATAACTATACCATCACAAATTTATTTACCACAAACAAAGATACCTTGTTAATCTGAGATAAGA
This sequence comes from Wollemia nobilis, assembly GCA_028583015.1. Classification (NCBI taxonomy): domain Eukaryota; kingdom Viridiplantae; phylum Streptophyta; class Pinopsida; order Araucariales; family Araucariaceae; genus Wollemia; species Wollemia nobilis. The sequence continues at coordinate 2,521,078 of JAQPPZ010007219.1, forward strand.
CACCCTAAAATGCACGTCAATTTGTTTTCCATAATTTTTCCAATGATCTTATAAATCATGTTACAAATGCTTATTGAAAAAGAATAATAAAAAATTTTGCATCACCTTTCTTGGGAATTAAGGTAATAAAATTAGCATTAATCTCACTTACTATAGAATTCCTTTTCCAAGCCTTTTCAATTGTAATAATTTATCACTTTCCAATAAATCCCAAAAAAAATGAAATAAAATTATAGGAAATACATTGGGGCTAGGTGCCTTGTTAGGATGAAAAGAGAAAATCGGTTCATGGAGCTCCTCCATAGATATATTATTCATCAAGATTTCATTTTGTTCCTAAGTAATAATTGATGGAATATTTTATAGATGTTTTTCATGTGCCTCCTTATCTTTCCTACAATATGATAAAATAATTTTGAAATAATCAATTGCTTTCTTCATTATATCTCCTTCATCCTCAATATTTCTTCCATCTGGAGTTAAAATATTTTTGATATGATGAATACAAAATTTATTTTTATTTTATCATGATTTTTTTTTTGCATTTCTATCTCCTTCCTTAATCCATTTTTCTCTAGATTTTTGGAACTAATATAACTCTTCCTTTTTCATTGCATAGTGATAATTAGAGAGTAATTATTTTTCTTTCACATAAAAATCGTGATCCATTCCATTAATTTCTACTATCTCATGTAAATTTTTGAGATTGGATTCAATTTATTTCTTTTCTTTAAAAATGTTACCAAAATATTTGGAATTCTAAATATTCATTTTTTCTTTTAAATATTGTTGCAAAATGAAATGCGTGATTTATTTCATGGATCAAATTTGTATAAATAGAAAAGTTGATCATTAAGAGCCATTGGATTACAACTCATCAAATCTAAACTAGGATAAAGTAAGTCTATCCTAGTAGAACTTAAGAGAATAATTATTTATTATAACACCCTCAAGTGATACTAGGGGTGAATTTAACAAATGAGTCCCGACAATTATGAGGTACTCATGTACAATGTTTCTTTTTGAAGAGATGGTAAAATCCCATGGGAAAAAAATATTTATATAAAATAAAGATAGAAGTATATCTTCAGATGGCGAAGAGTTTCCTCTTTAAAAAAGGAATGAGTCTCGACAATAGGGCTTGATGAGGTACTCATGTACAATTTTTCTTTGAAGATATGGTAAAAGCCCATGGGAAAAAACCATCTAAAAAAAATAAGTGGCATGTCTTCGGATGGCGAAGATTTTCCTCATTGAACAAAAAGGAAATCCCCCCCTTAAGTGATACTAGGGGTGAATTTAACAAATGAGTCCCGAAAATAGGGCCTGATGAGGTACTCATATACAATGTTTCTTTTTTAAGAGATGGTAAAACCCCATGGGAAAAAACCATCTATAAAAAAAAATAAGAGGCATGTATTCGGATGACGAAGATTGTCCTCATTGAACAAAAAGAAAATCCCCCCCTTAAGTGATACTAGGGGTGAATTTAACAAATGAGTCCTAGAAACAGGGCCTGATGAGGTACTCATATACAATGATTTTGTTTTCAAATATGGTAAAACCCCATGGGAAAAAACCATCTACCGAAAATAAAGATAAAGGTATGTCTTCAGATGGTGATTATTGTCCTATTTAAAAAGGGATGAGTCCCAGCAACAGTGCCTGATGAGGTACTCATCTACAATTTTTATTTTTGAAGAGATGGTAAAACCCCATGGAAAAACCATCTATCAAAAATAAGAGGCATGTCTTTGGATGGCAAAGATTGTCATCATTGAACAAAAAATAAATAATGCCCGACAATTGGGCCTGATGAGGTACTCATGTACAATGTAATCTATATAGGAGAAGTGGTGAAAAACCACTTGGGAAAAAATTATCTTCCAAGAAGAAAAATAAGATAGAGGTGATACCCTCTATGCATCAAGATACTCTAACACCCCCTTAAGTGATAGTAGGGGTAAGTGAAAAAAGGAATAAACAAGACGTGGCATATCCATAGAAGATGAGTCTCAGTAACAAGGCCTGATAAGGTACTCATGTACAATATGTGATAAAAAATAAATAAATATCACTAGAGAAAAAGTCCCCTAAAACCATAGTGCCTCACAAAAAGGAGTGTGAATATAGGATGGATAAAGAACCACAAAAATTGCAAGGGTAGTCCAAAAAATGACTCCACAAGCATGAGTATGTGGTTTCCACCTATATGAACACAATGAGCTGATAAAAAGGTCCAAAATATATGAAAAAAATAGCAAAAAAAGTGGCATATCCACAAGAATGAGTCCTGACAACAAGGCCTGATAAGGTACTCATGTACAATATGTGGTAAAAAAATCTCTGTTTAATGAAGGGAGAAAACCACCTACCACAATAGAAGAAGAAGAAGGAAGATGTGCATGGAGGATTGAGAGGAAGGAAAATATCCTCTTCAACCCCCCAAGGATAACTTCCTTCAAGAAGCCTGCAAAGGACCCATCATATATCTCAAAATAGTAGAAACTCATCGTAGAAATGAAATTATACTCCCAGACTATTGTATGTGAACTATGAAAAAAGTCACCAAAGAAGATTTCCCTAAAATCAAAGTGTCTCACAAAAAAGAGTGTGAATATAAGATGGAGAAATAACCACAAAGATCGCAAGGGTATTCCAAAGTGACTTCACAAGCACAAATAGTGGTTTCCACCTATGTGAACACAATGGGCGGATTAACAAGATCCAAAAAAAATGGACAAACAACAAAATAGGGCACAAAATTATTGTATATTAGGGAATGGAATCCTTTAAGAAACACCAGATATCTCCAAATACCTGCTCTGATGAGAGGGAAATTATAAGTATATAGTAGATGTTATGGAACATAGGCTAATCATCCAGACTCCTATATTAGTTATCCAATAACCCGCTCTTATGTGAGGGAAACTATAAGTTATTTATAATGTCCAATATAAGTGTCTAGGTGATTAATATATTACTGATTAGAATACTTGTATTTAGAAAGGAAAAAAATGGAGAATATAACAGATAACAAGGGTTGTTTTAAAGAGATATCCTCACTTTCATTAATCTTCTTTTAAGAATAGATTTAATTAATATAATATTTTAAATAAAAAAATTATTATTTGTTTGATAAAAAGTGGGTTTTTAAAAAGTAATGAATATCTTATTAAAAGAGTAGACATGCAAAATGAAAAATATTAAATATTCCCTTGTAAAGAATTAAAAAACTTAATGATTAGAAGGATTTAAATTAGAGAAAAGAAATTTCCTTTATATAAAAATTACTTTAAGTTATAATTTAGAGTAATGAAAGAAAGGAAGTATTTAAACAAGGGAAAGATAAAAATAAAATAAAATGAAGGAAAATATGAGACAATGAGAACCCCCCTTTAATGCATGGATAGGTGCAAAAATTAGCACCTATACAAAAAACCCCCCAAATAATTTAAATTTTATTTATGAGATTACAATTCCCTTCCTTTTCTTGGGCTTCGAAAGGGCTCTAAATAAAGGATATATGCAACTAAAACAAAAGGTTATTGGGAGACCTTATAAAAAATTAATATTTAATAAAATTTAAAAAGATTATATGAGCTTTGTATTTTGAAATCAGAGCAACGAATGAGATGATTCCCACAAAGGTCACCAAAGGCCTCTCCCGCAACAAACAGGGGATGTCACTGGAGGTCCCCTCAAGCTGCATCGATGTTGGAAGCGAGGAAGAAATTCAGAAGGCGACTGAAAGCTTGGACAATCTGCAGTTAGATGAGATGTTAAATAAAAAGTCTCCCTATCAAAAATATTGTTTAACTAATGGGTTCATCACACGATGCTAGAATGGTTTGCTCTAAATCACTGTTGGAAGTTAGATAAAAGGGATCCAATATTAGAAAAATTAATAAATAAAAATATACCTCCTAGCTGTGATAGGAAGGGAAGGCTTTGTAGATGGTAGAGAGGGCGAGATCCCTGAAGAAGAGACACACAAGAAAATTTCTAAGAGACTTCACCTAAAGGAGAGAAGGCTCATTCCCGAAAGATGATGAAATAGTGCTACATGATGTTGAAACACACAGGGTTGTCTCCAAACAAAGTTACCTTCCTTAGACGTCAAAAAAAAACTCATAGTACTTAGATAAAATACAAAACTCGTTAGGTAGCATTAATTCATCAACCAAAATTCTATCACAGAGATTTTAATTTACAAGTAGATATTAGATGAATTTAAAGGGAGTTTGTAGTTCCTCTAGGAGCACCGAATGATGAAATTAAAGGAGAAACTTAAGATATGAATAGGGAACTCAAAGAAAATATTCAAATGTTAGGAAATAGGGAAAGATTTGTTTAGAATACGTTACCCCACCGCATGCCAATCGAACGTTGGAAAAGTGCCACGTGTCGAAAAAAATAGATAGACTTGGTATTTTCTTTAATAGACCAAAATTTTTATGTATTCGATGATGAAAGAGGTGAATTTCCTTTAGAAGAAGATTTCATGCAAAGAATTAAAAACCCTATATTTAAAAATAATTTTATTTGATTGCCCACCTTATAGAAAATACATTTTTTACTATATCCACCTCGGACGAAACACAGAGCTGCGTTCGTCTATGGATGATACGCAGCATGGCTATTGAGCCAAATGAAGTTGAATTCATCCAGATTGATAGAGGATTTTTTAACACAAAAAGAGGTAAAAGAGGTGGATAATAAAAAAATAAAAAATATATATTTTGCAAATAAAGAGTTGAAAGTTTGGGTAGAATCCATAAAAAATTTCATTTTGCATGCTGTCCACCATAACTACAGATCTGGAATATGCAGATTTGAAACAAAATTTCTCTTGCTGCATTATCTTCCATGAGGCTAGCGCTTTCAAGCGGCAAAAGTCAATCTATGTTCACCATTAATGAAATATTCAAACAAACTGCAAATTCACAGGACGGTTGGATCAACTACAAGGGTCAATAATGACCCATAACATAGATCTATGATAAGGGCCCATAAAAAATTATAACATCCACCCCAAAACAGCAGATAGGGCTCTGAGCTACCGACATGGCAATTAGGATCCTAAAACTAAAAAAAATAAAATGATATTCGAAAATAAATTTTATCCTTCTAGTTTCTTATCCATCAATAGATAGAGAGCATACTCCCTCGAAAAAAAAAATTAAGTAAAAAAAATAAGGGGAAAAATAATGGGGGATTTCCATGAGGTAAATCCCCCTATGAGAGAAATACTCTCTCAAGTACATAGCATAGGGAAATTCCACTCTGATATCATGTTGCAAAATAAAATGCTTGATTTATTTCATGGATCAACTTTGTATAAATAGTAAAGTTGATCATTGAGAGTCATTGGATTACAACAACTCATCAAATCTGGACTAGGATAAACTAACAGTTCACCTGACTCATTGAAGAGTGGTAACTCAAGTAAGTCTATCCTAGTAGAACTTAAGAGAATAATTATTTATTATCATAAATATTTCAACTTTTGAACAAACCTATACATACATGATCCTTCAAAATATTATTCATCCCACCATAACATAACCATATAGAAAAAATTAGGGTCTTGGAGCCACATATATTGGAAAAAAAAAGTTTTTGGATGACCATTATTAGGTAACTCACAAGTCAAAAGAGGTTTATGATCTAATCCTACTCACAATAAAATATCTGAAGAGATTATATAATTTGTTTGCAATCATTTATTGGATAACAATAATCTATCCACTCTTTCTTCTATATTATTTTGCACAATGTACTATTATTCCATGCATATTGAAAACTTGAGTACCAAAAGGTTATTTCAATTGAAGAATGAAGCAAAATATTGTGTTCATTTAGAACATTTTAGAATACCACCGTTCTTTTCCAAAGGAGATAGAACAATACTAAAATCACCCTAAAAAACCACAAATGAATCATCACTGTTTTAATTCCTTAATAATTTTTTTTAAGTGTTTTATTCATACCCCTAATATTCCATGATATCATTTTCATCATCAACACTTTTGATTGTTATTAATAGTCTTAGCCCTACTTCTTGTTAGCACCTATGATATTTTTATATGGCTTCACAGATCAATATGCTTTTGAGTTTATTTTTCTCTTTGTTCATGCTTTGATGGCCTTCCTCTCCTTCTTCCATTCCTTCCAACACTCTCATCTTCATTATTTTATTTTATTTTTTCATATTTTTCATAATGAGACTTATCTTCTAAATATTTATGTTTCCCTAAAGAGTATAAAGTGTAAAGAATAGTCTCATTAGCATTTTATTATTTATGTTGCCCTAAAAACTCTAAATTTTATAGATGATCCTCCATAGTCATTATATTTTTATGTTCACCTAGAAAACCTAAATTCCCTTAGATATCCTCCCTAATAGTTTCTCTATTGTATTGCTCTTGAAACCATTAAGCGCAAGGAATACACTTTGTACTACTTTCATTTTTATTGTAAGGAGAATATTTTATACTACTTGAGGAGAATAAAGATGATTTATCTATATTAAGCTTGACCGCCTTCACCTAATTTGCTTTAAAATTTGCCTCCTCATATTCCTTTGCTTTAAATTTTATCTTCTCCTATTTCTTCACACCTTTATCTCCTTCTATATGTGAACTTGTGCATTGTACTTCCCCATCTGTCATATCATTTTTTTTTCTAGTGATTGATTCAAGTGAACTATAATGACCTTTGCCATCTGATGATGTAAAGGGGTTTTTTAGCCACTTTATTAGGAGTGGAAAATCCTTTATTTGACTTAGCTTCTCCTATGATATGATCTCCTCATTTCAAACTGAAGCTACCCTCATGCCAAAAAGTTTCCATATTTTTTTCATCATTTTCATTTTTTTGTCTCTTGCCATGTGCCCAATTTGATGATATTTGCGACAATAGAATGCAATATTTTCATAATCCAATTGTTGATCTAATTTTCTTGAATAAAATTTTATCCTAATTGACCATGGTAAAGGTTTTGAACTATCCATGGCAACACATATTCAAGAGTATATAACATGCCTTCTCTCCTTAGTAGTTTATCTCTCCTGGATGAATTCACCTAGAGTATGACCAATATTATTCAAAACCTTTTTATTGTTGAGATGATAAGGAAGTCCACAAATCCTAATCCATATCAAAAGCCATTTAAAATTTTTTGTGTCCACAAAAAATTCTCACTCCAAGGTCTTAAATATAATGCATCTTTACCACTAAACCTACAAGCCTCCATCCATTATTTCATACCTTATTTTTTAACTAGATAAAATAATGAGGAAAAATCATTTTGGAAGAAAATTCATGAAGTAATTTAAATTCAATTACCACTTCCACTTGATCCAATTTTGAATCTAAAAAAAACTAGCTAATATCCATGAAACCTACATATTAAACCTCTAGTTTTAAGAACCATTATATCATGCTCAATCATCTTATGATTGATAATCATGGTGTAGAATATGCTACCTAGATAGGTTTTTCCATATTAACTCTTCCTCTTATTTCTATCTAGGGCATCCATACTTCCAACATGTCCATTCATACTTTTGGTAAGTACTTCCACAATTGACTTTATTTCCATGTTACCTATATTTTACTCAAATAATTCTATTAAATCCCAAGATCTTGAACAATTGGTACTTGTTACTAGATCTTACTTTGCTTTCTAATTCCTACTTCCTTACCCACATTTCCTCCTCACTCCCAACTTGCACTTTCTTCAATTTTATGCTCACTCCCTAATTTTAGCTATTTTTACCATTGGGGTACATTAGTATATACTAAATAATGTAATATTATCCAAAAACCCTCTATATTAAAATTATTTAGTTATTGAAGACTTTATTCTTCAATATTTGTCTTCATCCTTGAGATTGTGTTCATCCATTGCCTCTATCTATTGTCTTTGTAAGTTAATCTTGGACTATTCCTAATATATTTTATTATCTCTTGCCTTTTTTATAAATCAAGCAATTCATCATTAATTTGATATTAGGATAAAATATGATTTTGTATATATTTTATTCTTACTCTAGAATTGTATTCGATTCTAATATTCATAAGTTGATTTTCTTTCCTGTCTTGATATTTGGACCATTTAGCTTCATTTTTTATGACTCTTGGAATTGTTTCAAAATGAGACTTTGAAGAAGATTGTCTAATCTCATCAATAATATATTTTCTAAGTTTTCATATTTGTTTCCATTATATCGATAAAATGTTGGAGAATGATTATTTCTTCCACAAAATTTACATGGATAAAGATTCCAACATATTGCTTCTACATGCCCAATTCTATTACAATGATTACATTTCAAATGATTATAATATCTATCTTTATATTTCAATCCTTTCTTCCAAATCAGAACTTTTCAATCATAATCTTTAGTATTCTTGAAAAAATAATACAACCATTGATGTAGTATTAAGGAAATCTATATTTATTTTCTTCATAAATGAGTTGCATATTTTTTGATGATATTTTCTACTTGAATACTTATTATATCTATAATTATGTTTTTTTTTTTTTCACTTTTGAAGTAGTATTCCTTATTACTCCAAAGTCTAATCAATTGCAATGTTTAAGCTTGAAATTTCAATAATCAAAATTTCAAATCTTTTTTCAAAAATAAATTTGCAAATTTAAAATTTTAAAAATTTCAAATCCTTTGAAGTAGCAAACCTTTTATCTCCCTAATTTATTAAAGTTATAACTTTTCTGAATTATTTAAATTTCATAATTTTCTAAATATTCCAAATTTTTAAAGTTTCCTTTTTGAAGTAGAATTCCTTATCCCTCCAAAATCTAATTTATTAATTTTTCAAAAATCAAAGTTTTGAAATATATTGCTAAAACTAGTTGCAAATGTATTATATCAATGTTTTAAAACATTTTTAAAAAATGGTTGAAGTCCTTTTAACTCCCACCTAAAATATTAAATCATGATATTTGAATTCCTTTTAACTCTCTCTTAAATTAAAGTTCCTAAGTTTCTAATTCATCAAATTTAACCTTAACTTAGAAATTTAGCTTTAGCACCAAATAAATTTACCAATGTAAAGGTAATATTTCTTACATTTTTCTACCTTGTTGAATACATTGACCACAATGGGTAACAAGATTAAATTGCATTGATTTGAAACATTCACCATGCAATAATTATTGATGTACTCTACTATACTCTGAATGTAGCACACCGATGAGACATTACACCATGCAACATTCAACCATGCAAATATTTCTTAGAATCATTATTTTATAATATTGTATGTTACACTTTGTTTATTTCACAATATAGAATGGTTCTCCAACTAGTTCTTCTTAATATGTCCAAAAATATCTAGGTCACCATGCTTGAAAGAATAACACTTCTACTGGTATGAGGAATAACACTTTTAATTAAACTTGTTTATCTCATGTATGGTGATCTATCTAGTTTGGTTCACGTTGTGAATGGATCTCCAACTTGTCTAGATCAACTTCCAAAATGAAACTTTGACTTTTTTTGTTCACCTCATGAATAACACACTAGCTTGTTTTGTTCACTACCTAGACTTGTCCATGTAGTGAATTGTGCTTTGGCTAGCTAATTTAAATAGCCACCAAAAATCTAGCACTTTGAGACTACAACTCCCTTCTTCTTCAAAATATGCCTTTAGAAGATTTTAATTCTTCCATTTCAATATTTTTCTTGAGGATTTTTATTCCTAAACCCTTCAATATTTTTTCTTTCTCTCTCTCAAGTTCTTGCTTGAGTTTCTATTTCTCTTATTAAGTTATTGCATGAGTTATTCAATATATATTTTCTTAGGTTCTTTCGTAAGTTCTTCAATATTTATCTTCTCAACTTCTTTCCTAAGATATTCAATATATATCTTGTCAAGTTATTTCCTAAGTTCTTGAGTGCTATCACAACTTTCTTGAGACTGAAGCCTTATAAGTGTGCTATCTTGTCAGGATCACATATACATAAAAATTAAAGCACTATATTTTCTTTTAGGTGGATTTATCAACTCAATATGTGGTTCTCCTTCTTTAGAGAGAATCATAAAAATCAAGGTTATTTTTTATTTAACACCTCAATCAATTATTCAAGTTGAGTCTTAGTCTTCACTTATTTTTAGAGTAGATAAAATCCAACACATAATGAAACTTTATCATATATCAATCTATAAATTCAATATTTTCAGCAATATGAGTCTATGTTTCCTTCATGCAGTGACTCTTAATATAAATTCACACTATAGACTTCCTCCACTACTAGCAATAGAAATTACTTGAAGTAGTTATGATACCAATGTTGGCTTTTAAGCCAGATTATCTTATGTCCTAATATTTTGTATCTTGAGTAGTATCAAGTATAAGAGCAATCAAAATATATTTTGGCCGATATAAATTTTAATAATATTCAAGAAAACATCAAATATGAATATAAATATCCGAAGTTATTCATGCAAAAACATGAAAAAAATTTACATTAGGATTGCTTAAAATATGCATACAAGCTTTGATAATATTAATGCTTCAATATGATCTTCATACATCCTTTTGATAATCTTGTATAATTTTCCATGGAGCTTTGCCTCCATAATATACCCTTAGGAAGGTGACTATTGGACTCTTTGTCTATAGAACTCCTCACATATACAAGAGGGCAACATTTCCTATTTTATACATAAGATAAACCTATCATGTTTTTTGTCTTCTCATCTTGCCACTGGTATACATAACTCTTGATTCTCTATTTACATACACCTAAATATATGATACTTGCACACTTTTACATAACACTTACACACTTTTTTATGCACACCTAATACATGACACTTGTAGACTTTCTCGTATTATATATTTACACACTTAATTACATGACACTTGTGCACTTTCTCACACTACACACTTGCTCATATAACTACATGATACTTGTGTATATCCTAGGAATAAAAACGTACATAAATGGAAAATGGAAATCACACTTTTAAACTATTGACTCAAACCCTATTCTAATATTTACATTGTACCATAACTACCATGGAGATACATTAGCATGTACCAAATAATGTAATATTATTCAATAATAATAACAAATATTGTTATTGGAAAATATAGGAGAAGGTTTTTGAGAAGAATAGTAAGAAGAAGAAGAAAAATACTACTTTGCTTTGCATGATTACTACAGTTCGAAGTTCCTAGAGAAAATGAAGATCGAGAACACTTCAAATTGAGCAACTTGTTTCTATTTGGAATTTTGTGAATTATTTAAGGCAACATATACTGTGGCAAGAGAAGTGTACTTCAAATACCCATATATTCTCCTATAATCCACTCTTGAACTTGATAATGAGTGTGATAACCAAATATACCACACCAAGTAGAATTTGCAACCTATTCAATTGAAAAATGTAGTCTTGCAGAAACATGTTGTTACTATTTTGAAATCAAAACCATTTTACAATGAGATTCCACTCATGAATGTAAGGATACATTTTTTTGTTCTAGGATATAATAATATATTCCCACGTGTAATGTGGATTTTAGCCCTCCTAAAGTTCCATCACCAAAAATTTTGCTGACTCACTTGAGTTTGCAAAAGAAAATTTCTCCTCATACGGAATTTAAGTATAGAAGAACCATGTATCCATAGCATGTATCAATACATATAGAGCAAAGACCATTGTTATAAATTTTTACATCACTTGGGGTATTTTAGATAGTGGTGTCAATGACCTTGTCGACTAAATCATTTACTGTATTAGCTAACTTAGTGATGCACTTTTTCGGAGCCATAACTTATGAACCGTACGCTCGTTGGCCTTGAAATTTAATAGGTGGTTTTGTGTGTGTTTTGCATTAGGCAAATATTTGATTGGCTTGACTCTCCAAAAAAAGTGTTTGCAGGACCTAAATCCTCCATCTAGTGTCCCAAAATTAGCTTTTAGAATAGGTTTCCAGGTTTTTTGGGTGTTTTTTGCTGTTAGAAGTCTATTATCTTTTTTTATACCTTAATTTGAGACCTAATATTTTAAATTAAGGTTTTTTATTGTAATAGGGATGTGTGCACTGAATTTGGTGCAATCTGACTCATTTTAATTTTTAGAAGATTTTAAGAAGATCTATTTTTAGCAGTTTTTAAAAAAGATGTTTTTAGGGTTTCTTTAGGGTTTCTTTGGTTTTTGGTTAATATATGATGGATTGTAATATTTTGTAGAAGGGGTGTGAATTCAGGAATGAGAAGAATATCAATTTGTAGTTTTCTTCCATTATTGCATTTGTGTTATGTGATTGGAATCCATTTTGTTGGTATCTTATAACTGAGTTTACACCATTTGGTATCAGAGTGGGTGTGATCTCGCTAGTGAAGGAATAATGCCACCTAGATTATATACCCAGATGAATAGTCAGATCGAGGATTTGAATGCAAAAATAACATGGCTGACTAGTGTGATTGATTGCATGGGAGAGAGACATCCTAGGGCACGTGCAGATAAAGGATATGATGATGAAAACATACTTGAGGAATGTGGATCTGAGGTCCACACAAAAGTAGAACTAGAGGGCCCAGAGGAAGAAGGGCAAGGTTTTGAAAATCGACTGATACAAGCTCTAGAGGAGCTTAAGAGGAATTGAGATGGATCAAGATCGAGGTTCCTGAAAATGCTGGTGGGTTGAAACCAGAGGAGTTGATCGATTGGATCAATAGCCTAGAAAAATATTTTGAATGGAGTAACCTTGCTGAAGAGAAGAAGGTTAAGATTGCATGCAAAAATTTGAATGGACATGCATTGATTTGGTGGGATAATTTATAGACTACACGACAGCGAAATGGAAAGGAAAAGATCAGGGATTAGAAAAAGATGAAGAAGTTACAGGAAAAAATTATACCTATTTCGTAGATTTCAGAATCTTTGATAGAAGGATCAAATCATTGAGAAATACACTAATGAATTCTACAGGCTATCCATTTGAGTGTAGCACAATGAGATGAAGGACCAAAAGGTTGCCAGGTATGTAAATGGACTAATTTTTGTTGTTTAATATGAGATGAGCATGCATCACACTCTTATAGTGGAGGATGCATATCAAATGGCCCTCAAGGAGGAGGAGAAATTGAAAAGAATTAATAAAATAGCTAAGGGATTCATGCCCTCTTCAGGTCAGGGTCAAAGTGGATCTAATTTTCTCAAGGGAGAATCTTGAATACTTGCTAAACAAGAAGAATATGGGCAGAATATGAGAGGAATAGGATACCAATGAGATAGAGGTTACGATGGTGGACAAAAAGGGAATGATCTAAGGAGGTCATATACCTATTATGGATGTGGTGATGAAGGGCATAGAACATTTGAGTGTCCCCAATGTGATGTCTAATAAAGGGGTCAAGGAGGATAAGGAAGGGTCAATCTGGTTGAGATGGAAGAGCAGGATGAGGATGAAGTTGTTGCTGACATGGGGGAAGCCCTTATGATAAGGAGGACGTTGATTGCTCCTAAGAAATATATGGTGTAGAGAAAATCAAAGGGGCAGACCATATATGGTGAAGATTCTTGGCTATGAATGAACATATTTCGAACAAGGTGTACATCAGGAGGGAAGGTATGTAACATTGTCATTAATGGTGGGAATTGTGAGATTATGGTGTAAATTATCATGGGTGAAAAAATACACCTAAAATATGAAAAACATACTTATCCATATCGCATATCATGGGTTAAGAAGGGGAATGAGGTAATAGTAGATCAAAGGTGTTTAATTAAATTTTTAATTGGGAGCACTTACAAGGATGAAGTGTGGTGTGATGTGATCTCAATGGATGCATGTCACATTCTATTGGGAAGATCTTGGTAGTATGATAGGGATACTATAATGGGAGAAAGAACACTTAAACATTTTGGAAGGAAGGTGTAAAGGTAGTTCTTGTGCCTTTGAAGGAGGATGGGCCAAGTGAGAGCTTTTTGACGATGAAGGAGTTTCTTGTAGATATCAGTGATGCTAGCTTCTGTTATGCCTTAATAGCTAGGAAGCTAGAAATAGAGGAAGTGGTTATGCCTACAATAGTAGCTAAGTTGCTAAGTGAACATAAAAATGTCACACTAGAGTAGTTACCATATGGGCTACAAACAAAAAGGGATATCCAGCATCACATGGATTTTATTCCAGGATCAACGCTCACAAATCAGGCAGCTTATCAGTTGAACCCAACACAGAATGCAGAGTTGCGTAGGCAAGTGAAAGAGTTGATAAGGAAGGGATTAGTTAGGGAGAGTATGAGTCCATGTGCGACTCCAAAATTTCTAACCCCAAAGAAATATGGTGACTGGTGGATGTGTGTGGATAGTAGAGCCATAAACAAGATCACAATAAAGTATCAATATCCTATGCCGAGAGTGGATGATATGATGGATGGATTGGCTGGAGCTAAATGGTTCAGTAAAATTGATCTACAGAGTGGCTACTACCAAATCAGAATTTGAGAAGGGGATCAATGGAAGACAACTTTTAAGACAAAATATGGATTGTATAAGTGGATGGTGATGCCATTTGGGTTGTATAATGCACCCATTACATCTATGCAGTTGATGAACATAGTACTACGAGAATATAATGGTAAGTTTGTGGTTGTGTATTTTTATGATATTTTGATTTACAGTAAAAGTGAAGAAGAGCATTTGTTACACCTGAAATTAGTGTTAGAAGTGCTCAGGAAGGAGAAATTGTATATCAACCTAAAGAAATGTAGATTTTTTCAAGATAGTTTAGTGTTTTTGGGATTTGTAATCTCGAGATATGGCATGAGGATAGATGATGAGAAAGTGAATGTGATTCTTGAATGGCCTCTTCCATGATCTATAACAGAAGTAAGGAGATTTCATGGACTAGCTACCTTTTACAGGAAGTTCATCAGGAACTTCAGTAGTATAGTTGCCCCTATAACTAAGTGCATGAAGGGAAAAGAGTTTGTATGGACTACGAAAACAACAAAGAGTTTTGAAATCTTGAAGAAAAAAGTGTTGGAAGCCCCTATTCTAGTGTTACTAGATTTTAGTAAGGTGTTTGAGGTTGATTGTGATGCCTCATTTTTTGGTATTGGTGGTGTCTTAAGTCAAGAGGGCCGACCTGTAGCATTTTTTAGTCAGAACTAAATGATGCAAGGAAGAATTATTCTACATATGAGTTGGAATTTTATGCAATTGTGCAAGCATTGCAACATTAGAGGCACTACTTAATCTCAATAGAGTTTGTGTTGTTTAATGGTCATGAAGTATTGAGGTATGTAAATTCTCAAAAAATATTAAATAGCAGGCATGCCAAATGGGTTTCATTTTTGCAATAGTATACATTTGTCTTGAAATACAAGTCGGGAAAATATAATAAGGTTGTTGATGCATTGAGTAGGAGAGTCTTGTTGTTAACCACTATGGAGAATGAAGTGGTAGGATTTGAGGGTATTAAATATCTGTATGAATTTGATGTGGATTTTGGGAATATTGTGCAATAGTGCAAAAGTGCGGTAGGGGGCGAGTCCCGTACTATTTTTGAAGAGCATTTTTTTTAGAATGGTTATTTGTTTAAGGGTAATAGATTATGCATCCCCAATGGCTCTATGAAATAGAACATCTTAAGGGAATTACATAGTGGGGGTTTGGCTGTTCATTTTGGAGTAGCCAAAACTACCACTCTTGTAGAGAAGAAATACTATTGGCCAAAAGTGAAAAGAGAAATAATAAAGTTTATATCTAGGTGCAGAGTATGTCAAATGGCTAAGGGCCATATGCAAAATACAGGGTTTTACATGCCACTACCAGTTCCTATAGGACCATGGACCAATCTGAGTATGGATTTTTTGTTGGGGTTGCCCAAGACACAGAGGGATAAGGATTTAGTTTTTTTTGTGGTAGACATATTTTCAAAAATAGTGCATTTCATTGCTTTCCAAAAAACTAATGATGCAACTAGGACTATAGTCATATTCTTTGATGAAATTGTGTGGTTGCATGGTGTTACAAAGACTATTACTTCTGATCGAGATACTGAGTTATTGAGTAAATTTTGGAGGACATTGTGGAAAAATTTTAACACCAAGATGTAGTTTAGTAGTGCTTACCACCCACATACTGATGGGCAAATAGAGGTAGTGAATAGAAGCTTAGGAAACCTCTTATGATGCATAGTGGGAGAAAAAACAAAACAATGGGATTTAGCCTTGTCACAAGCTGAATTTGTATACAACAGTTTAGTGAACAGGTCGACAGGTAAATCTCCTTTTCAAATTATTTATGGTCAAATCCTAGAGGTGTATTAGATTTTGTTGAGTTACCAGATGGGGAACAATTTAGTGATAATGCAGAAGCATTTTCTGAGCATATCCAAAAAGTGCAAGAGTTAGTGAGGGAAAAATTGTAGAGTAGTAATGCTCACTACAAAGAGTCTATTGATGCACATAGAAGGGTGAAAGTGTTTGAAGAGGGTGATATGGTCATGGTTCATCTTAGGAAATAAATATTTCCTAATGGGACATATAACAAAATGAAACTTAAGAAAATTGGGCCATGCAATATTTTGAAGAAGATCAATGATAATGCCTATAAAGTGGAGTTGCCCGATGAATTTGATATTTCACCCATTTTTAATGTTTCTAATTTATTTCAGTATCCTAGTACTATCAAGGATGGTTAATTACAGGAGACAGTAAATTGGGCATGACAGATGCCTAAGAAGAAAAAATACAGAGTTGCACAGGTGCTCGATAAGAAGGTGATAACCACTAGACATGGGAGCTACAAAAAAATATTGGTTCAATGGCAAGTATTACCACAGTCAGATAACACTTGGGTTTCAGAGTCAAAGCTAAAAAAAATTGATAACCAGAAGCTACAGGATTTCAATTCAGTTGAACTCGCAAGAGCTGAGTTCTTTTTCACTAGAGGAGAATGATGCACCTTGTCGGAGCCATAAATTGTGAACCGTACAACCATTGGCTTTGAAATTTAATAGGTGGTTTTGTGTGTGTTCTACATAAGGTGAATCTATGATTGTCCTGAATTTCCAAAAAAAGTGTTTTCGGGACCTAACTCCTCCATCTAGTGTCCTAAAATTAGCTTTTAGAATAGGTTCCCGTGTTTGTTGGGTTTTTTTGGCTGGTAGAAGTTTATTATATTTTGTTATACCTTAATTTGAGACATAATATTTTAAATTAAGTTTTTGTATTGCAATAGGAATGTATGCACCTAATATGGGTGCAATTCGACTCATTTCTATTTTTAGAAGGTTTTAGAAAGAAGATCTATTTTTAGCAGTTTTAGAAAAAAAAAATGTTTTTAGGGTTTCTTTGGTTTTTGGTTGTTATATGATGGATTGTAATATTTTGTAGAAGGGGTGTGAATTCACGAATGAGAAGAATATCAATTTGCAGTTTTCTTCCATTATTGCATTTGTGTTATATAATTGGAGTCCATTTTTTGGTCTCTTGTAGCTGAGTTTACACCACTTAGCCATAGTTTTGGCCAATTTTATGGCCATGGTTGAACTAGTAAAAGCTATATGCAATTTAAAAATTTTCCTAAGGTAATGCTTTACAATATTTTTTCTATCCCAAGTAGGTACAAAGAAGTGTCTCCTTCCAAATTGCTTCAACCAATGCAACAAAACATGCATAATATGTATATATAATGTGCACTTTACAAAGAATTTTATTAATTTGATTTACTTAACCAATTAATTTAATTATTTTTTATTAATTAATTAAATATATCAAATTAATATAAACCTTTTCAAAATGAAATTATATCACTATACAAAATTTGCAAATGATATTAAATTGTGCACTAGATTGTACCTTAGCAACCCATTATGTTTTTCACTAGGAACTAATAGTTACTTTGGTAGGCCAGTAGTTACCTTGGTACTTTTTCTTTAGCCCGTTTCATGTTCCATATAGGCTAGCACATTGTTATTGCTATTTCTCCCCAATCTACTCATGTAGTAATTTATTGTGATGAATATCTCGCTTGTCCTTGAGTATTTTCCCATGGATCTACATAGGAAATGTGATGTAGACAAAGCAAGAGATATGATGTGATTTTAGATGGATTTATCATGTGCTACAATAACACAAGAACTAGGGTTATAATAAACGTAAAACAACTCAAGGTTGGTATCTAATTTTTGAGGTTCCATAAGGAACAAACAACCATGAAAATTTTGAGAAAATTTTTCATACCATAAGAAGAACTATCACGATTAAAAAAACATATTAGGATTATGTATTTTGAGAAGGCTAAATCTAGTATCAAAAAGGTATAGGCCATCTATTTCGATGGTATTACCTTTAAAAATGTAGCACCCAAGTGATTGAGGTAAGTTGTAGCCATCAAGGTCTCGAGTAATAGATATGCTCTATATAGCTATCGATTTATTAGATGGTAGGACACATCCTAAACTTATAATGGAAAACATTTCTTGAGATATTTCAACACCAAGAGAAGCATGGAATCCATTTTTGGAGATTTTGCAACACCATTTGAGCACTTCCATATTTAGTGCAATAAGTTTCATACTTTCAACTTGCTTTCTCATGGAAAGAAAACTCAAGCTATCTCACATTGTGCGCCTTGAATTAGTGGCTAATATAGATTTGGGTGACATTAAATATAGATTAAAATGATCATAGGGTGCCAACTAAGATCTATTTATGAAATCTAGGATATCTCAACAAGAAAAAAGGTCATATATTAGTAAAATCAATTACATGGGTGCTACAAGCTTGTCAAATTTCAAATATTCTCCTATTTTAAGTTTTAAATGATAGTCCTCATGACTGGTTTCCTATGAGCATGTCAATGACTCATGAAATAATGGTTCACAACAAGCTCCCATGGAAAAAAGCTTGTAATAAACCTTGGTGAGTAGCAACAACGTAGGAAAAACATGTCAAAATTCACTTGAGACAACAAACAAGGTGTAATTTACTTTGTTTTAATATCTAAAAATTTTAGTGGCTAGACATAGAATCGAGTGTCAAAATCTAACAAAACACACCTATGAAAATTTTCAATGAGGTTGTAATCTTATATCATTGAGCCCTAGTAGAAATAATTCCAAGAGATCATCTCAAAATAATGAGTTGTGAGTAACCCAAGGCCACTAATATTTTACGTGGTCTGATACCACTGATGTGGGTACAAAATGGAATTATATATTGCATTGAAAATAGGTACTTAAATAATCATGAAATGAGAAGTTTATAATGAATGAAAATATTTGGAGGACCTTGTTTTGAATATATACAAGAAATATCTAAATATAATAATATGTTAACTAAAGCTTAACTTAGGATAGTTTTGAGAAATAAAATAACAACCTAAGACAACTTAGAATCGCTAACAACTAACTAGGATGCTTCTCATGTGAATCTTTATTTCTTATATAAGAATAACAATCCGAAGAAAAATAATATCAATCCTAAGATATAACATCAAAATGTAATAAGCTAACAATCCTAGCTAAAATATTAAGTGATGTCCTCATCATTGTACTTGAATGAACATAAATATAAATGAACTATTTCGCATATTAGAATACTAAATATGAATTTAAAATATTGAACTTAAAATATGAATGAACTCTAACTTTAGTAAATATTGAATACTCACACATGTGAATGTGTCTTGACCAAAACTTAAACATGACTGAAGTCAATAAATTAGTAAATACTAAATATTAACTCAAAATACTAAGATTTTACTAAATATAAAAATAAGTAGATATTTGAGTTAAATTTGTAATACTAAATACTAAGCTTAAATTGACATACACTTTAGTGAACTCAAATAAAATAATATAGATATAATTCCATTAATTATCATAAAGTGTAGTGTTATATTTAACTAATATTGAAGAGAAACAAAGATCATAAAAGGTTTCTTATGCATATCTTTATCTAATAATGTACAAGGTGTATCTAATGCATGATATATCATTTAAAGAGCTTTTATCATACTTTGCATCATAATTAAACACATAATTATAAATGAGATGCACACACAATAAAATTTAGGTTCTCTCCTAAAAATTTATGTGAAGAATCATCATAATTTACTCATGACAATCTACTATCATTGGGTTATTAATTTAAAAAATTCAATTGTTCAGGTTCATTGTTTTATCTTCATAAAATAAGAAATGTGAATTTTTTACATGCTTGAAAAGAAAAACATATGCATAGCATAACTATATTATGCTCTCTAGATTCATGTAGTTCAATTCTAATTTACAAAATTTAGACTATCATTAAATACCTTAGACACCATAAGACCACTTTAAATGTGAAATTTTGTTGAATTCATTATTTGTTAGAAATAGATTGTTGCTTAAATTTACAATATTTTCCAACACCATTCCAAAATGTTCATTCACCATAATCATATGCTAGAAAAAATATATTAATAACAAATGACATAAAGAAACAAAGAGATATGGCAAGAAGTATAAGGTGGATGTCTATGGGCACCTCACTATATCACATTTTATTAACACTTATGATGCAAATGGATCCTCATTAAGGGGTATTTATATTGATACTGAATCCTCAACGAGACATTAACCTTATGAAAACATAAAATTAAGCTTAAGATTTAACTTAAAATAAAATGATAATAAGTTACCCTTTTAAACAATGTTATTCATAAAGGTAGAATAACCAATACAACTAAAGGTGAAATATGAAAGGAGCTTGTATTCTTACATGAACATGCATGTATGATTACATAAATGATAAATTCCCATAGGCTTAAATAATCACATACCTATAGGATAGATAGTGCTCATAAGCACCTATTGACACTTTTGGCCTTGGCCTAAACAATATTCGATTACACAAATTTCAATAGTTGTTGGTCATATTATACCATAATAAAGAAACATGCACACATATAATTTAATAAAATATATATTAGTACATTGAACGCATACAGAGAAGTGCACATACCCAAAATAAACCAAATTAATCTCTTTTAAGCTATAAAAAGGAAAAAAAATTAATATAGGCAATGGCGAATTCAAATAATTTTACTCATTTATAATTAAACCCAAAATGTTACGACATAATTTTTTATCACATTTTATCTTAATATTTAAATGGCTTTGTAGATTATAAAACTTATCCAATTGACTCAACAAGGATACTACAATGGCGAAAGTCATTGCGTCCCCTTAACAGAGACCCAAGTTCAATTCATGGGAAGGGTGGCCCCTAATATGCCCTCACTTTTCAACCTCTTAAAAAAAACATTTATCCAATTTGAAACACGATGTGGATATATAGACCATGGTGATTAAAATAATATTGTATGTAAATAGATTATTTAAGTAATAGTATTTAAATTATTTTTCTTTACAAGTAATTCAATATCATTATTTTTGTTTAAAGTTGACAATAGTATTAAGCATATAAAAAGAATAATCTAGAGATATCTTAGGAAATAAATTTAAACATAATCTATAATATATGATAAATATTGAAAGATATAGATAATTTTAAAAATTCATATCAATTATATTATTTGAAATTTTAATAAGACACATTAAAAATTTAACAAGATCTAATTACAAGAAAGAGAATAATTAATATAACATTCTAAAAAATCCTTCCTACCACCAAAATTGAGACATGTGGAACAAAAGGTATGCATTGCATCATATAAGCTTCTTGATCATCATGCACTCTTTTCATAAATAACATGTACTTAAATGCATTCAATGCAACATGTAGTTGGCACATGATAAGCAAAAGAAGTGAGACAAAATGATTAAGAAGAAAGATGGAAGAATAGAGAGAGATATATGAAATTTAAATAAGAGGAAAAAAAGAAAGAGATATTTATGCATAATAGGCTCCTTAATATCATTGGTTCCTTAAGATATTTACCATATAGGGTTGTTAAATGATAGGATTCTAAGCCAAACTTGGCTATTATGACAAAGAGGCCTAGACAATTGGGCTGAAATTTGCCCTTCAAATTGGTTCGAGCATTGGTGTTATTTAGGTTTTCCTTGAGTACAAGGTCCCCAACCTCAAAATAAAATCTATGAAATTTCTTAGTGTAAGTTCACTTGAGCCTATTCTCATAGGTTCAAATATGCTCTAAGATATGGATGTGATTTTCATCCAAGAACTCTAATTAGTTCAACTTAGGATAGACAAGGATAATTATATTGCTAAACAAAATGGTATAGGGGGAAGGAGGTCCTTCATCTTGATCATTCCATTTTATGCAATGATGATCTATAAACTCTATAAAAATTATGACGTGATCATGATCAATAGGTAGGGATTGGTTCTTTTTGGGGATGTAGCCTATGCCACACCTCCCAAACCAAAGTAAAACTTCTAAAGGCTCCTTAATACATTATTTTTTAGGTCGTAAAATCTCACCATTGTATCCCATATTTGTTATTATTTTCTTAAGCAATGGGGAATTGTTGGACAGGTAACAAGTGGTGAATGGTTTCTCTATAGGTGGTAGGTTACTACCACAAATATTTTCTTCATGGGAATTTCTTACATAAATAAATATATACATACCTACGTGTACTAATTCACCCTTTTTATTAGGTAAACCCATGGTTTGAGGTGAAGGTGGTACCTTGGCTATGTATATGAGAGGATTTTGAACCAATTGATTAATTGATAATTAGAGTCTCCTCACTAATTTTTAAGTTTTTGAACTTCTTAGTGAGTTTATATGGAGATAATATAGAGAAATAAGAAAGGGAGAGGAAATTCATTGAGATAAACTATGGGACAAAAATCAACTTTTGTCTAGGCTTGCTCAACCATTGAAAAATATTGAAATAAATGAGGATCACCTATAATGGTTACGAGTTGAGTGTTAAATTCATATTTAAGATATATATGAAGGTTTGATGGGACATAACTCATAGCATGAATCCAAGGTCATCCAAGAAGAATATTAAAATAAGTTTCACAAGATACTACATAAAATAAAGTATCAAGGATTTTGGGTCCTACCTTAAGGGAAAGGGAGATAATGCTATAGGACTCTTGAGATTCATTGTTGAATGCTTTCATAATTATGTTAGATATATTTATGTCTTCCTCTCTGAATCCAAATATTTTAAAGAATTTAAAGCTACATATATTGAGGTATGAACCATTGTCTACCAAGATTCTTTTGATTATATTATCCCCAATATAGCTAGTGATATAAGGGGTGGAATCCCCTTGTAAAGTTGTTAGAGGAAATATCATATTCATAGAATGATATGTGATTGACCCCAAGAGTACCTACAACATCATATAGCTTACTAAGTGGGATATCTTGTGGGACAAAATATTGGTTTAGAAGTTTTACTATGGCTTCTCAATGGATAGGAGAAGTCTAAAGAAAATCTAAGAAGGTAATCTTAGTTGGTGTACTAGCTAGTTATTTTCTAAGATCAAAGGATAGTTTCAATTAAGGTTTTAAAACTAATGGTGGTCCATCATTACTTATGCTCTTATTTTATTTGTTCCTTAAAAATAATGGAGGTCTAGAGGGTTGACTAGAGGTTGGACTTGCTTATATCTGATGTTGTTGGGATTGTTATCTTTCAGCTTTTTATCTAGTTTTTACTGCTATTATTCCAATCATTTGATCATATGGAGGTGGTATGACATGATAGGAGACTTAGTTTTTTTCTTGTTGCTCACGGTTGGGTAGAGGATTTTTAAATATCCCCATATCTTGGTTGGTGGATGGACCAAGTTGGGAATCACCTAAAACAAGATGACCCTCATCTATTAAATATTGGACTACATGCTTAAGTCTCTTACATTGATTAGTAATATGTCCATCCACTCTATGATAGTCATAATATTGATATGGTTTATACCAAGTTGTTGTATTTGGTTGTCTTATATTGGGTAACTTGATCATCTTGGTTTCTAAAAGTTGTTTGAGGATAGACGATAATGATTGGTTGAGTTTTATGAAATTCATTTTTGGAGGTCTTTGAGTTTTGTTGAGAACAAATTTTTGCAAGGTGCTTGTTGCATTTATTTTGTTGATTGGTTTGTTGTTAGTGACCCCAACACCTACCTATTAGAAATTTTGAGTACATTGGTTGTCATTGATGTCAAAGGTGAAAAGGTTGAAATATTATAGTGCAAGGCAAGCATCTTCAAAGGATACATGAGGCAAAAAAATTAATGTCAAGGCAAAGCAAGGTGACATGGCAAAAATAATATATTCCATGGATAGCAAAGCAAGATATGGTGGAAATAATATTTAAATGTGAAATTTAAATATTATAAGGGAAAAGGATTAAAATTTTGTGGAAAAATATTTATAACACCACCATGGGCATAGAAGTCTAAGGTTATAATATTTAAATCTTCTTAAGATTTAAATATTTCATAAAGAAAAAGTTTGGGTGCCAAAATTCAAAGGAAGGCATTTGAAAATATTAAAAAATCATTTCAATGGGAGGCATCGATGTCATGACAAAGGGAGGACATGATTTGCATATAAATCAAGGTTCAAAACCTTGGCAAAGGTGTGTGGTGTGAAAAATTGAATATCCGCTCATGCATTTCGTTCGACAAATAGAAGAAGACGAAGGGTGCATTTTTAGGTGAAAAGGACAGAAAGGTCAAAGGTGAGGTGTTGGTCAAGAAGACACAACTGGCAGGCTAGTGTAGCTAGTCGTAGGGGCAACGCTAAGGCACTGGTGCAAAATAGGTCGCTGGTTCGATTCCCTTGGAGGGAGGTTTTTGCAAGGCAGTAAAAGGAGCATGTTTTGCATGTCAATTGGCAAGGAGACAAAGGGGTTTCACCACATATTCTAGACACGATTAGTAGGCTAGTGCAACTGGTCATAGGGGTAATGCTAAGGCACTATGGCAAAAGCAGTTGCTAGTTCGATTCCTGTGGAGGGAACTTTTAAAAGGTAGAACAAAGGAGGTTTTCGTGCGCTCAAAAGTAAGGTACAATTTTTTGTTTAAAAGTGTATGTCTAAGGTTGTTGTGCATGTGAAGTAAAAGGGAGGCAGAATATTTAATTTTTGAAATTCAAAATTAGTAGGAGTAATAAGGTGTGACAAAGGATATATGGTTGTGTAATTTGTGCCTTGTTGTGCTGGATATTATTTTGTAAGAGTAGGAGTAATAAGGTGTGACAAAGGATATATGTTTGTGTAATTTGTGCCTTGTTGTGTTGAATATTATTTTGCAAGAATAGGAGTAATAAGGTGTTATAGTGGCTTGATATTTTATTGTAATTCTTGCATGGTGAAAGGAAAATATGAGGGGTTTTTGTTGAGTGTTAATGCTTCATATTTGAGAACAAAAGAAGGGTCATAGAGCATCATTTTCAGATTTCATTATGCACATATTTTTGAGAAGAAAGTTCATGTGGATGTTTTGAGAAAATATTTTTCTATCTAACCCTTGAAGTGGCACAAGAAATATAAGTTGTTTGTGAGATAGGTTTTGAGGACACATCTTCATCAAAGCAAATTAAGAGGTATGGTGATATCATTCCTTCTCTAAGGTGTATGGTTGAGCAAAATTTTTCTGAATTATAAGGTGGAGAAATAAGGATTGTATATGTGCATTGGTGGAATTATTTGAGCTAGGGTTTGAAAATAAATTGTGCTTCATTGTTTGAATGAACTTGTGAAACTTTTGGGCATTGGTTTGAGTGACATTTAATGTGAATGAGCAAGTGTTAAGAAATCAAGTTGTATGAAGCAAGTATTATGAGCAGTATTGAGCATGTGTTATGAATAACTTTGAGCATGTTTTAGAGAAGAGTTGAGCAGAGACAGTGAGCATATTATAGCAGGATTGTGAGTAGTTTTTGAATAGGCCTTTTTGATAAGTCTTGTGAGTAGTTCTAAGTAGGGTGTGTGAGGAGGCTAGAGGTACACTTGTGAAGGACTTGTGAGAAGGTTTGAGATAGATTTGTGAACATTGTAAGACATATCGGTATAGGTAGTTGAGCATATTTGATCAAAGTTGAGAAGAGTTGAGAGCAGATTTTGGAGTCAACCAGAGCAAAGGGGATAGAGTTCTCTTATGGATAGAGTTCCATAAACTATAGTAGTGGGGATAGAGTTCTCCTGTGGATAGAGGTCCACAAACTTGAGCATAGGGTATTGGTGTCTCCTTTGGACAGAGGTCCATAAACTTTGTAATAGGGATTTGATTCCCAAGATTTGTTAAGAAAATTTATAAGAAATATTTTCTTCGTGGACACAACCCACATTGGGTGAACCACATTAAAACTATGTCTCTCATGTGTGTGATTATTTATGCATTATTTACTATCTTGGTATTATTGTTGTTATCATTTGTATTGAAAATTAAAAAGTTTTATCTTATACTATTCACCCCCTTCTCAGTATAAGCTTGTGTTCTTCAATTGGTATCAGAGTGGGTTCCTTCGAAAAAAGTCTAACAACTTGAAGGAAGATCCTACAAGAACACACATGACCACAAAAAATGGAGAAAGAGCCATGATTGACATGAAAGAGGAACTTATTGCTGCTCTTGGAAATTTGGAAAGAGTTAAAGAGAAGAATTCAAGGTTGAAGGCTCAAAGTAAAAAGGATGAGGAAACAAAGACAAAGCTTCTACAAAATGTCATAGAATTAAAGGTGAAGGTTGAAGAGGCAAAGAAAATTGAAAAATGTATGGCTGAAAAGTTAAAGGCAAAAGAGTTAGAATGTGAAAGATTGAAACTTGAAATTGTCTCTCTAAGAAAGGGAGTTGAAAATTCTAAGGATAAGTTACAAAAAAATATAAGGTTAGGGAAACAAAAATAGGAATCAAGCTCCAAAGGAACAAAGATATCAAAGAAAGAAGATCCCATGACCTATGTTGATATATTGAAAGGAAAAAGTATCGAGGAGGAAGAAAATAGAGAAACATCATGGACAAAAGTCAATTACAAAAATAGCAAAGGAAGAATCATGCAACCATATCATTCAAGGCAATCTAACAGGTTACAAAATTTCTTCCATGGTTATTGCTTTTCATGTAATAAATATGGTCATAGAGTTGTACATTGCATGGTCCGTGTAAGAAATAATGTTGATGGTAATTTCAATTCATTTGCACCTCTCATGAATAACAATATTATTTTTTACAAATGTAATAACTTTGGGCACAAGGCCAAATGGTGTAAAATAGTATTTCTTGAATCAAGAAAAAAGAAAGAGGATCAAAAGGTTCAAAATATTACAACCTCAAAAGTTTAGAAAGAGAAATAGGAACAAGAAAAGGAGAAGTCAATGTTGGTACAGATAGCTCTTCATGCACAAGATAAGGGAAATCAGTGGTATGTTGATAGTGGTTGTTCAAGTCATATGACAGGTGACAAAAGTAAATTTATTTCACTTAAATAAATCAATGGAGGATCAGTAAAATTTGGAGATAATGCTTCAGAAAAAATTGTTGGAAAAGGGACTTTGAGTTTAGATAATGGAAAATCAAAGATAGAAAATATGTTGTATGTTAAGGGATTGAAGCACAATTTACTAAGTGTAAGTTAGCTTTGTGATCAGGGGCACACAATCACCTTTCACCCAAATAGATGTGAGATCAAGAAATCCAAGAAGGAAAGCTTATTGCAGATGCTAGTAGAACTTCAAACAATCTCTACATGTTGAGTGAAATTAAAGGAGAAAAATATTTTCTATCACAAGAGGATGAGAGTTGGTTATGGCATAGAAGAATGGGTCATCTAAACTTTGACAACATTGTAAAAATAAGCAAAAAATAGGCCTTCAAATATTTACCCAGGATAAAAAGACCTCAAAGCACAATCTGTGCACAATGTCAGCATGGTAAGCAAACAAGAACAAGTTTCAAGTCAAAAGAATTTTCTTCATCCGAACCATTGAAACTAGTTCACATTGATTTATGTGGTCCTACAAGGACAAAGAGTTTACAAGGTGAAATTTACTTCATGCTATTTATAGATTATTTCTCCATAATGACTTGGGTGGATTTCTTAAAAGAAAAGTCATAAGCCTTTGAGAAGTTCCAGGCATTCAAATTTTTAGTAGAAAATGAAACAAGTAAAAATATAAAGTGTCTAAGATCAGATAGAGGAGGAGAATTTACTTTAGGTGAATTCATAGAATTCTATGAATAACATGGAATCAAAAGAGAATACTGAATAGCAAGGAATCCACAACAAAATAAAGTAGTTGAAAGAAAGAACAAAACTATTGAGAATATGGCTAGAGCTATGCTAAATGAGTCTAATATTTCATATGGTTTTTTGAGAGAGGCAGTTCATACAATTGTCTATATCATCAATAGAGCTCGAGTAAGAGTAAGTCATCACAAAATACCGTATGAGCTTTGGAAGGGAACACCAGCTACTGTGAAGTATTACAATGTTTTTTGAAGCAAATTCTACATTAGGCGAGAAGAGAAAAATTTGGGCAAGTTTAATTCAAGGTGTGATGAGGGTATCTTCCTTGGATATTACACTAAGAGAAAATCCTATAAATGTGACAGTATAAAAGGACACATACGATTATGAAAAGTATAAATGTGACAATTGATGAACAAATAGGGTCAAAATAATCAGCTCAAGAAATTGTAGATCAAGAAGAAGAAATTTGCTAAGAAGAAGTAGGTGAAGAATCATAAGAAGATGCAGCACAAAGAACACCACCTAAGACTCCATCCAAGTATTTAAAAAAGAATCATCCAAGAGATCTTATTATTTGAAATCCAGATGAAAGACAAATAAGGAGGAAGATAATAAGAATAGGTGAACACGCAAATATTTCTTTGCTATCTAAAATTGAGCCCAAGGATTTCAATGAGGCAAGAGAAGATAAATTTTGGGTCAAGGAAATGGATGAGTAATTGGATAAAATAAAAAAAGTGAGACTTAGGAACTTGTCTCAGGACCAAAAGACAAGAATATAGTCAGCACTAAATGGGTTTACAAAAATAAGTTAAATGAAGATGGTCAGGTAGTCATAAATAAAACAAGACTAGTATGCAAAGGCTATGCACATTCTTAAGGGATTGATTTTGATGAAACATTTGCTCCTATTGCACGACTTGAGGCCATAAGGATATTTTTAGCTTTCTCAAGCTTCAAAAACTTCAAATTATATCAAATGGATGTAAAATCATCTTTTCTTAATGACTTCTTAGAAGAAGTCTACATTGAGAAACCTAAGGAGTTTAGCCTGACTGATAAGCCAAATTATGTATGTAAATTAAATAAGGCTCTTTATGTATTAAATCAAGCTCCTAGGGCTTGGTATTCAAGGTTGGATAAGTATCTTCAAGAACAAGGTTTCACAAAAGGAATAGCTTACAGTACTTTATAAATCAAAAATGAAGGAAATGACTTATTTATTATGGTTTTCTATGTGGATGATATCATTTTTGGAGATGGTAATGATAAGATGTGTCAAAATTTTACAAAGTGTTTGCAATATAAATTTGCAATGTCAATTCTTGGTGATTTGTCCTTCTTCCTTGGATTACAGATTTCATAATTATAAAAAGGTGTATTTCTCTCACAAACCAAGTATATAAAAGAAATGTTTAAAAAAATCAAATTGGAGGATTGCAAACCAGTGAGTACCCCCATAGTTATAAGATGCAAGTTGAGTAAAGATGTTGAATATCCTAAGGCAAATCAAACATTGTATAGATCCATGATTGGTAGCTTAATATATGTCATTGCTACAAGACCATATATAATACAAATAGTGGGACTAGTGGAAATATTTCAAGCAACACCAAAGGAAACACATGTACTGGCAATAAAGGGAATTCTTAGGTTTTTAAAAGAAACTATGGAATTTGGACTTTGGTATCCCACAAGTAATAACTTCACTCTCACAATATATACAGATGTAGATTGGGTATGCAATATTGATGATAGGAAGAGCACAAGTGGAGGAACATTATTTATTGGAGATTGTTTAGTCTCTTGGCTAAGCAAGAAACAAGCATCGATATCCTTATCCACGATAGAGGAATACATAGCAGCAATTGCTTGTTGTACACAAGCGTTATGGATGAAGCAAAGCTTAAAAAAATTTAAAATAGATCATGATCATCCCATTTCCATACTATGTGATAATACAAGTGCCATAAATATTTCAAAGAACCCAATGATGCATTTAAGGACCAAGCACATTACAATAAAATATCATTTTTTGAGAGAGCAGGTGATGGATAAGAAAGTCAAATTGGAATATGTTACTACAAAGGAACAAATTATGGATATATTTACTAAGCCACTTACAAAGGAAAATTTTGAGTATCTTAGAGGAAAGTTGGGAGTAGTCTTACTCCCATCCCAAACTTGATCACCTCAATGAGAGGATGTGGGGAGGGGGCTAAGCTAAGAGTCTTATTTTTCATCCCCAAAGGAGTCTCTTTGCCATTGATGTAAAAGGGAGAGAGTTTTAGTAAGGGGGGTGATCATTCAATTAAGAGGGGCAGTTTCTCAAGAGGAGCAGATTTGGAATCCAGTGGTTGTAAAAGAATTTTTTTAGAAAGGGTTTCCATCAATGACAATGAGGATATTGTTGGAATTTTTGAGTACATTGGTTGCCATTGATGTCAAAGGTTAAAATGTTGAAATATTTTAGTGCAAGGTAATCATATACAAAGGATACATGAGGCAAAAAAAATAATGCCAAGGGAAAGCAAGGTGACATGGCAAAATAATATATTCCATGGATAGCAAAGAAATATATGGTGGAAATAATATTTAAATGCAAAATTTAAATATTATAAGGGAAAAGGATTAAAAGTTTGTGGAAAAATATTTATAACACCACCATGGGCATAGAATTCTAAGGTTATAATATTTAAATATTCTTAAGATTTAAATATTTCATAAAGAAAAATTTTGGGCACCAAAATTCAAAGGAAGGCATTTGAAAATATTAAAAAATTATTTCAATGGGAGGCACCGATGTCATGACAAAGGGAGGACATAATTTGCATATAAATCAAGGTTCAAAACCTTGGAAAAGGTGTGTGGTGTGAAAAATCAAATATCCACTCGTGCATTTCGTTTGACGAATAGAAGAAGATGAAATGCATAGTTTTAGGCAAAAATAATAGAAAGGTCAAAGACAAGGTGCTTGTCAAGAAGACATAGATGGCAGGCTAGCACAGGTGGTCATAGGGGTAGTGCTAAGGTGCTAATGCATAATAATTTTCTCACTCGATTTCTTTGGAGGGAGGTTTTTGAAAGGCAGTAAAAGAAGCACGTTTTTCACGTCAATTAGCAAGGAGACAAAGGGATTTCATTGCATATTTTAGACATAGCTGGTAGGCTAGCAAGATTGGTTGTAGGGGCAGCACTAAGGCACTATTGCGGAAGCATATGCTGGTTAAATTCCCATGAAGGGAAATTTTACAAAGTAGAACAAAAGAGGTTTTCATGCACTGAAAATTAAGGTACAAATTTTTGTTTATAAATGTATGTCTAAGTTTGTTGTGCATGTGAAGTAAATGGGAGGCAAAATATTTAATTTTTGAAATTCAAAATTAGTAGGAGTAATAAGGCATGACAAAGGATATATGGTTGTGTAATTTGTGCCTCATTGTGTTGGATGTTATTTTGTAAGAGTAGGAGTGATAAGGTGTGACAAACAATATATGTTTGTGTAAATTATGCCTTCTTGTGTTGAATATTATTTTGCAATAATAGGAGTAATAAGGTGATATAGTGGCTTTATATTTTATTGTAATTCTTGCATGGTGAAAGGAAAATATGAGGGGTTTTTGTTGAGTGTTAATGCTTCATATTTGAGAACAAAAGAAGGGTCATAGAGCATCATTTTCAGATTTCATTATGCACATATTTTTGAGAAGAAAGTTCATGTGGATGTTTTGAGAAAATATTTTTCTATCTAACCCTTGAAGTGGCACAAGAAAGATAAGTTGTTTTTGAAATATATTTTGAGGGCACATATTCATAAAAGCAAATTAAAAGGTATGGTGATATCATTCCTTATCTAAGGTGTATGGTTGACCAAAATTTTCTGAATTGTAAGGTGGAGAAATAAGGACTGTATATGTGCATTGGTGGAATTATTTGAGCTAGGGTTTGAAAGGAAATTGTTCTTCATTGTTTGAATAAACTTGTGAAAATTTTGGGCACGTGTTTGAGTGATATTTAATGTTAATGAGAAAGAGTTAAGAAATCAAGTTGTATGAAGAAATAATTATGAGCAGTATTTAGCATGTGTTATGAACAAATTTGAGCATGTGTTAAAGAAGAGTTGAGCTGAGACAGTGAGTAGATCATAGCAAGATTGTGAGAATTTTTTGAATAGGTCATCTTGAGAATTATTTTGATAAATTCTAAGTAGGGTGTGTGATCAGGTTATAGGTAGACTTGTGCAAGATTTGTGAGTAGGTTTGAGATAGATTTGTGAGCAGTTGTGAGACAGATTAGTATAGTAAGTTGAGAAGATTTGATCAGAGTTGACCAGATTTGAGAGCAGACTTTAGAGTCAACCAAATAAAAGGGGATAGAGGTCCACAAACTAGAGTAGTGGGGATATAGTTCTCCTGTGGATAGAGGTCCAAAAATTTGAGCATAGGGGATTGGTGTCTCCTTTGGACAAAGGTCCATAACTTTGTAATAGGGATCTAATTCCCAAGATTTATTGAGAAAAATTATAAGAAATATTTTCTCCTTTGACGTAACCCACATTGGATGAACCATGTTAAAACTATATCTCTCATGTGTGTGATTATTTGTGTATTATTTACTATCTTGGTATTATTGTTGTTATCATTTGGATTGAAAAGTAAAAAGTTTTATCTTATACTATTCACCCCCTATCAGTATAATCTTGTGTTCTTCACTACCACATGCTTTTTCTTATACTATGGTTTCATTTTTATTTTATATTACTTCCTAAGTTTTAACTATCCCTTTCTAATAAGGGTCTTTTCTAATATTTTGGCTAAATATATTTCTTTTCCAAAATACATTATTGTTGTAGTCTCTAACTCATAAGAAATTTTCTCCTATAATTTTTTTATAAAAATTTCTAACATATCCCTAGGAGATGGGTTATATTGTAGCCATAGAACTATTCCTCTTAATAATAATAAGAAATCTAAAAAAACTCTCATCTTTATATTTTTTTAAAAATAGAAGTATTGGAGAGTTACTCTCATTTCTATATAGGCACCAAAATTATGGATAAATATTTTGGTAGTTTCCTCAAAATTCCTTAAAGAGTGGTGGGTTAGTTGATAGTACCACTCTAAATTTAATCCTCTAAGATTCTTAGGGAATATTTTCAATAATAGAATGTCATCATAAGTAATATTATGAACAACTATTTTGAATATCCTTATATGTTCAATTAGTTATTGTGTTCCCTTATAAGTTTGCAATAGTGGTGCAGTAAAATTCTTGGGAGATGGATCCACTAGGAGCTAAGGTAACCATTGGGCTATGGTCCTCACCTCAAGCTTGGTGATTATCAGGGGTTTGGGGGGTTCACCAGGATTGTTTTAAAGACCCGCTCTAAGTCTATGGGAGTGATTGATGTGTTAATTAAACAATCACATAAGTTTGGACTAAAAGAAATGAAAACTATAGTAACTAATTGAGAAGTACTATAAAAATAGAAAGAAGACAACTATGCAACAAACAAGTACTACCCTAAAGATAATTCTTTATTTCTATGAATAGCTAATGCTAGGATACAAAAAATAAACTCTTTTTTTCTTGAAGTAGAGGGACAAGAAAAATCCATAAAAATTATAGCCTACATGATCAACTGCATACTATTTCAATTTTAAATACCTAAGGTAAAGGAGAGATAAAACAAATCAGATTTACTAAATTGTTTAATTGCCTAATAAGTGAAATAAAACTAAGGTTCCTTTTAAATTTTAATGACTAAAATGAAACTAAGGTTAATTTTAACTTTAATAACTAAAGTGAAACTAAGATTATTTTTCTCCTTTTTATAACTAACACAAAGTAGAAGAAGACAAGAACACAAGCAACAAAAAATAGGAATATAATAGAACACTTATTTGTTCTAGCATGTGTCCTTGTGCTGATTTCATGCCCTATAGAAAACAACCACGAATCTGATTTCACGTATCAAAAATAGCAATAGTGAATTTGAGTGAAACCTACAAAAAATTAACATTTAAAATAGTTGTTAGTATTTGGGAGCTTGCTTAAGCTAGGATGGATGTTAGGATAATAGATGTGGCATTTAAGTCCCCTTCATCCTTTTAGCTGATCTTAAATGCACATAAGATATTTGACCTTTCTAGAAGTATAATAGAGAAGAGATGCAAAGTGGGAAACAAATATATGGGAGTTTATAGGAGGTAAAAATAGAGGGTAAAATAGAAAAAAATAGGGAGGAGACAATTAAGGGAAGACAATATTTCCCCCAATCCACCACAGCCAATTTCATAGTCCTTACACAAAGGCCACAAAAATAGGATGGAAAATGGGAATCTAGAAAGTGTTAGAAAAATCATTTCTATCAAATTTGTGCCTCAAAAGACATAACCACAAATTCATAATAGAATAAGAAATAGTGATAAGGAAGGAAGCCAAGAGAAAAAGGTACATCATCAAATATTTACCCCATAAATATGGACTAAAAATTCATGATAGAGGCAGAAAGAAAGAAACAAGAGGGATCTAGCAATAGTACATATATTACAAACAACAAATCTAAAGCTAACAAGGGTAAAATAAGTTACACTATGTAGATAAGTGAGAAATAAAACAAAACACTAATATTACAAGGTTAAGAAAAAATGAACTATAAGAATGAAAAGAAAATGTTATTTATAATAAAAGGAACTAGAATAACAACCAAGCGAATTATAAATAGGGGAAATACAACAACCAAGATGGGATTGGTCCCCTAGTGAACATCTGACTATTATTCCTTTCGGCCTTCTAAGACGTTGGAGTGAAGAACCACTCAAGGATAATAAAAAAGCAATCGATCTCAAGATAGGTAGCTATTAGATCACATTGTTGTCAATTCTATATTTCATTATCGGTTCACCATTATCTCTAATTTCCAGTTGTAGTTGGAATCTTAATGACCCTATTTATAGGATCTTTGAATGCAAGATGAAAAAATATTTTAGGTCAAAACTAGGTGTTGTGGCTGCTCCACAACGTACCCCAAAATTGGGGACCCTCATTTTTTGCATGTGTTCCAAGAAGACCGAAGTGGCCCATAGGCTAAAGTTCAAAGAAAAAAAAGTAAAGCACCACAAGGAAAAAAAGTAGCCAAAAAAGAAAAAGTGTCGCGATATCGTGACATGTTGCACCATCGCGGCCAAAAAAGAAAAAGTGTCACGATATCGTGACATGTTGCACCATCGCGGCCAAAAGAGAAAAAGTGTCGCGATATCGCGACATGTTGCACCATCGCGGCCAAAAGAGAAAAAGTGTCATGATATCGCGACATGTTGCACCGTCGCGACCAAAAGACAAAAAGTGTCGTGATATCGCGACATGTTGCACTATCGCGGCCAAGAGAGAAAAAGTGTCGCGATATCGCGACATGTTGCATTTTCATGGCCCAAAGCAAAGGAAAAGAGAAGAAAGAAAAGTGTCGCGATATCGCGACATGTTGCATTTTCACGACCAAACGAGGAAAGAAAGAACAAGAAAGAAAAGTGTCGTGATATCGCGACATGTTGCGTTTTCACGGCCAAAGACAAAAAGTGTCGCGATATCGCGACATGTTGCATTTTCACGGCCAGAAGGAAAAAGTGTCGCGATATCGTGACATGTTGCATTTTCGCGACCAAACAAGGAAAGAAAGAAGAAGAAAGAAAAGTGTCACGATATCGCGACATGTTGCATTTTCGCGACCAAACGAGGAAAGAAAGAACAAGAAATAAAAGTGTCGCGATATCGCGACATGTTGCGTTTTCGCGGCCAAAGACAAAAAGTGTCGCGATATCGCGACATGTTGCATTTTCACGGCCAGAAGGAAAAAGTGTCACGATATCGCGACATGTTGCATTTTCGCGATTCAAAGCAAAGAGAGAGAGAAGAAAGAAAAAAGTCGAGATATTGTGACAAGTTACATTTTCGCAGCTAAAAGCAACAAAAGAGAGCAAGGAGGCAAAAGTGTCACGATATCGCGACATGTTACATTTTCACGGCTAAAAGCAACAAAATACGAAAGGGGCCAAAAGTGTCGCGATATCGCGACATGTTACATTTTCGTGATTCAAAAGGGGCAGGCAAATAGAGAAACAAGAAGCGTCGCGATATCGTGACATGTTCCATTTTCGCCAAGGTAACAGACCTGCATAGTGACGTGGACATAAGGACAAAATCCAATGAAGAAGACAAAGCGTTACATAAGGAATATTTAATGATTTGAAATCATTTAAGATGGTCGTTACACACGGAGGGAAACGGACGCAAGCCCATGTGGAGAAAATGCAACGAAGGGCCACAAAATGGAAAGCAAAGCACACGCATACAAGGGAAGGTGAAATGAACAGTCAGGGAAGGTGAAACGAACAGCCATCGGCAAATGAAACGAACCGTCAGGGAAGGAGAAACAATGTTTTCACAAGTTTAAATACGCCATTCAAAGAGGCCAGAAAGGCAGGTGGAAAACTGCTGCAAGTAGCGTTGCTGATTTGAAGGCGATAAGGCCATTCTGGACCTAGTTGGGTTGTTTTTATTTCGTAGACTGATTTTTCTTGTCCATGGACACGGGTCGGAAATTGCTACGAGCAGAGTTGTAGATTTGAAGGTGAGAAGGCCATTCTGGACCTGTTTGAGTTGTTTTTCTTCCATAGATTGGTTTGGGAAAACCAGAAATTCTGCTATTGTAAAATGACACATTTTTAATGCCGAAGTGTTCAGAAATTTGCATCTTGTGGGCAAGAAAGAAGGAGATTTTATTTGCATGCTATGGATTTAATGTTTATTCTTTCATCTTTTCAGATTTTGAATTTATAGATAATATTGATGCCATTTCTTTGGGTTACATTAGGCGAATATTTGAAATCTGAATTTTATTTCGTACCCTAGGAACCAACACTTAGCCTATGGGGATTGTGCTTGTTTTGCAAGTCCAATAGGTTAGGTTGCATGCACGGAGACCTCACATCTTCGGTTTTGTCGAAATAGTATAGCATCATACTGAATGCATTTTAGTTTCGATTTCTGCATTTCATTTTCATTTTTTGCATTTTATTTTTTCTAGAAATTTTAACTTATTTTCAGGCATTAAAATAAACATTTAAAAATTTTCAAAATCCAAAAAAACAATGAACAATCACTAAAGTTTCATGGTGAAATAAACCAACATTGCCCCTTGTTTACAGTTACTTGCAATCACTAAGGTGTTCCAAGCATTTAAATTGAATATTTTTATTTGAGATTACTAATACACATATGCAAATGCTAATACAGTGGAGACCTTGGAGAAGTTGTTTGTTTAACTTCTTTGCAAGAGGGGATTTGGAACCCAAATCCTAAAGGAGAGTGTACTTTCACAACTGGGTGAAAATACCACTCAACAGATTGGCACTAGAAGGAGGGCCTGAATTGTTTTATTTCAGAGTGATTTAAATGCTATAGGGATTTAAATTTTGAATATTTCATTTCCTATTGATTATTATCTTTAGCCCTCTTTTAACAATACAACCTTGTAGTGTTAAAATGAGGACACGAATTGCTATGCATTGTTCTAACGCTTTTTGATTGTTCATATAGGAATAATGTGTCTTGATTTGATTTTAAAAAAAAAATTCTTGACTAACGAGGTTGTCTCCATGCAATTACTTTCATTCGATTTTAATGGATACACCTCTTGGTTGATGCTAACATGATTATTCATACGTTACATGTTTGAAATTTGCTAGTCATTTCATGCTTATTTGTAAGGAATTATTTTTTCTAAAAATGTATTTTGTTGTCGGTATTATGCTCTTCACCTGCGTGTAATGCGATCTTGTGAATCAGAAAGCCTACAACACTAGGAGTATGCTCTTCACTTGTGCATATGCGATCTGGTGAATCATAAACTTACATTTTTTACTATTTTGTCAGGTTTCCTTCTTTTATTCATGACTAACAAATTGGTTTTGAAGTTATTCTTTGAATTCCATTAATTGCAAGATTTTTCTGTGTCGTAGGTTTTCTGTGAGGTACTGAGAGTTTTGTCAGGTTCTTGTAGGGTTATCATCATTGATTTTGAATCAAATGGCCCAACCTCCACCAGTTCCTTGGTACGGAGCCAATAACATTCCTTTGAATATTGTAGGGGATATTCACGAGATCCCTAGGAATATAGAGATATTTTTGCCCAAATACAAACCGGATGGCCCAAGGACCGCAGAAGAACATATTCAAGCCTATAGGGATGTTTTGATAAGATTGCACGTTCAACATGAAGATGTGGCTTGTAGACTCTTCCCCATGAGCCTAGACCAAGTGGCTTACGAATGGTATATTTGCTTACCTACTAGTTCCATTACGTCATGGACGCAAATGGAGAATGCTTTTGTCAACCAATTCAGGTCACCATTAGATCCCACAATCATCTATAATCAGTTCATTACATGCAAAAGAGGCCAGGGTGAGCCAATCCGAACTTTTAATCAGAGATTTTAGAAGTGCTATAATAGAGCAATTCGGCATTTTGCCATTGATCCCGTAGTAGCTTTGCAAATATATTTTGGGGCATTGGATCCCATGACGGCAATTTTTGCAAGGCGAAATCCTCAAGTTACCACGCTTGCTCTAGCCTACAATGAAGCTATGACCATTGAACAACAAATGACACCACAAGGTTATGGGTTTTCCCAGATGCCTATGGTAGGACAATATGGTCCATATGGTCAAGCTCCTATGATGAATCGGATCATGGCACCACAAATATCAGGCATAAATGCTTTGCCTTATCAACAACCATATTCATCAACACCCGCTTACGCACCCATTCCTATTCAACCAATCACATCCATTCCCCCCATTCCTTCATTTTTGCAAAATAGTCAATAGACTATGCAAGGAGCTAGTCCGGTTAATTCTCAAGCTATAGTTCCTTTTCCCAATCCAATTCAGATTCAAAGTGTGAATCCCTACGCAAATCAAGTGGTTCAAAATCCAACTCAAATGTTAAGTCAAGATCTCACCAATTACGCAAATCCTATTGGAACTAGCAATAACATAGCTCAACCAAAAGAGATTTATTCAGAGGTTGAAGAACTCAAAAACATGGTTCACAAATTGAGTAATGATTTGGTTCAAAAATAGAAGTATGAATCCCATGACCCTCACCCAAATCTAAAATCCAACAATAGAGGGAGACAATGGAATACGAAGCCAAACAATGGGGGTGTGCCTTCCCCTATTGCTAATCAGATAGATACTTCTGCAGGACCAAGTCACTCTAGTTCCATTCTTAATATTTCTGATTTTGCGTGGGAAAAGGGGTGTAGATTGCATAATACAAAGGAGCATAATGAAAGGAATTGTCCCGAAATTGCTATGTATACCCATTGTCTCCAAGCTCAAGTGGATGATTTGGAACTTGTGCCAAATAAGGGTCCACCCCAACATCAGCAAGGAGAGGACAACATTTTGGTGGTGGAAACTCTATATCGTCAAGAGAGTGATGACCAAGAGGATCCACACCTTCCAAATTGTGATAAAATTGAATCATGGGTTACAAATTTGGATTATGATAGCTTTACCAATTTGAATTCAAGAAATAACCCACTTTTGGAAATAATTGGACCATCTATGGAAGGTGAAGATGAATTGGATGAGAAACATGTTGATGAATCAGAAGATGAAGAAGAAGTGCTTGAGCGTCACAACTTGAACTTGGAGGATGACTACTATGATTCATGGAAGAAGTGGGAAGACTACACTCACTCCAAAACTGCTAATGAAACTTGTGTGCCAATTGATATACAGGACAACATAATCACCTACTCAAAGGAAGATAGTACAACTCCTGTATAATTTGAGGATGTGTTGGAAGAGGGTCAAACCCAAAGGAAAAAAAAAAAAAAAAAAAAGAAGAGATACCATGGATAGTGAACAAAGAATTGGAATTAAATGACAAAGTGGTTGATCTATTGGAAGCAACGAAAGCGATTGATCATGAAGATGAGTTACTTGACATACACTTCGACCAAGAATATTTGAGGGTTGAAAAGGATGGGCATGTTTTTAATTGGGTGCCCAATTTTGGTATGTTTGATGAACAAGTAATCAATGAAGAATATGAAGACCATGAGGTAAAAGAGGGAATTGCAAATCCTCACCAAATCTTGGTAAATGAAAATGTGAAAAAGGTAAAATCTAAACCTTTGTGTCCAAACATCCAAGATTTTGGTGAAGATTTGTATAATTCAAATGATATTTATGATGAAATGCCATTGAAGGTGAATGAAGAACAAGGATTAATTTCTAACCACACCTTTTATAACATTACTTTAATGAATGAAAAGGAGCTTGATGCACTTAAATTGCTAAATCAAATTCATCAACAATTAATTCTTGAATCTAGGATAAAAATTCTTAATGATCCCCATTTAGTAAATATCCTAGATGCTTGTAAATTGTTGCACAATTTTGATTGGCCTAAGAACATGGAAAATGAATTAGCTTTGAAATTTTTAGAAATAGGCTCTTGCTTAAAAAATTTCATTTTGAATAAAGAAAGCCTAGTTCTAAATCATGAATGGAATTATGAAATTTGCACCTTAAAGAATAGACAAGAAAGAATTGAAAATCAACCATTGTCTAATCAAATTGGTAATTTGAATCTCACCTATAGGAATACTAATGGAACTAAATCAAATTGGTATGGTGAGAGGGGCAAGTGGAGGTTTGTCTCTTTTTTTGGTTTGATCTTGTTTTTGTTGGATTCCTGCAAAACTTGGTATGTGTATCACGTCATATGTCTTTTAAAGAATTCTAATCAGGTTTGGGATCCGGGAAAATGATAATCCAAACTTTTTGTACATTTGTATATACTTTTGGTTTTCGTGTTTTGGTTTTGGATTGGATCTCATTTTGGTTTTAAGTTTTGTGTGTTGGTCCTTTGGACATTTTTGGTTTGTTAATTTAGGTCCTTATGAATGTTGACTAAGACTAGGAGAATATGAAACATCGGAATTGTATTGCAGAAAGCTCCATGAATTTCGCAAACACATTAAAGAATATCATTTGGAACTTATGATGCAAGAAGTTGTCAGTTTTATAAATTATGGCAAAGTAGGTGGTATACTCCATCCGCATTTCAAAAGGAGCAATGCATTCATATCTCATGTACATTCTGCATTGCATATACATTCCATCTCAGTTGCATCTTCATTTCATGTGCAATCATTGAAAAGGTGTCGAATCCTCTTAGGGTTATTACATAGCATATATTAAAAGGATCCTAAGGTTGGGAAATGATGCCCGAACTATCTTGAACCAAGCACGTTCTATGCATATTAAAGAGGATCTTGAGAAAAATGGTCAAAACCATACTTGGAAGAAAAGGTGAGGCGAAAGGAGTATTTCGTGTCTGTCCTATCATGCAACATAATCCTTAAAACAATGGTTTTTACCACTCCCATAGTGCTTAAAGCCTAAAATCAGAGTAGTAAGGATAGGGTTAAATCCTCATCGAACTTAGGTTGAGGATCCAACTCCCCAAAGCTCCGATTTGACCTTCATGGAGTAGTAAGGATAGGGTCTAATTCTCATCTCGCTTAGGTTGAGAATCTGATTCCCCAAAGCTTCTATTGTGCCCACTCAAGAACTTGAAATTCAAAAGAAAATATTTTTCATTTCTTTATTAATATTGGATTGGAAGGATCGTACTACATGTCCCTTGCAAGGATGGGTAGTCATCCCCAAGGTCCAAGAAATCAAAGTAAAGCCAAACCATGGATTATGTGGTTAATATCCATTGGGGCTATAGACGTCTGGCTGGTAATGGAGTATGCTCATGCGTGGCAACATGTCTTGTCTAAAAGCAAGACCACTGACTGCTCAAACGGATAGGCTAGCCTGACAGTTTCATCCATAACAAGTTAAATCATTTTGTTCAAGATGAGGTAATGAACTCCGGATCAGAGTAGTAAGGATAGGATTAAATTCCCATCTCATTTAGGTTGGGAATCCTATTCCCCAAAGCTTTGATTTCACTTACACCTGCACATGGGTTCAAGATGGTAGTGACACATAACCAACTTTGGGATCTAGTAAATTAATTCATATACATATGTTTGGTCCTAAGAGGGTTTGATAGTTTTAATATGTTTGTTCATGATACTGGAAGATCTGAGCCTTTGCAAAGCAGGTTGTTATATCTCTAACATAGTTGTCATACGTCAAATCCTGCCCAAATCATTCATAGCCTTGCATACGAATCATAAGTGAAACTGACAATGGAAAGTTGAACGAGTTTTAAACGATAAGGAATGAAGCACATTGCACACACCGAGCTGATGCTTAATAATTCTAATGCTTCATGTATTTCTCGTCTAGTTTCATTCTTGGGATATTTGTTGACGCTTGTATTTGAGTCTGTGTGTTTTCAGGTTGAGTTCTCACCAAAATGCTTGGGAGCATTTTCTCGCAGAGTCGCCATTTGTTGTGGCTGCTCCACAACGTACCCCAAAATTGGGGACCCACCTTTTTTGCATGTGTTCCAAGAAGACCGAAGTGGCCCATAGGCTAAAGTTCAAAGAAAAAAAAGCAAAACACCACAAGGAGAAAAAGTGTCGCGATATCATGACATGTTGCACTGTCACGGCCAAAAAAGAAAAAGTGTCACGATATCGCGACATGTTGCACCATCACGGCCAAAAAAGAAAAAGTGTCATGATATCGCGACATGTTGCACCATCATGGCCAAAAAGAAAAAGTGTCGCGATATCGCGACATGTTGCACCATCGCGGCCAAAAGACAAAAAGTGTCACGATATCGTGACATGTTGCACTGTCACGGCCAAGAGAGAAAAAGTGTCACGATATCGCGACATGTTGCACTGTCACGGCCAAGAGAGAAAAAGTGTCACGATATCGCGACATGTTGCATTTTCATGGCCCAAAGCAAAGGAAAAGAGAAGAAAGAAAAGTGTCGCGATATCGCGACATGTTGCATTTTCGCGACCAAACGAGGAAAGAAAGAACAAGAAAGAAAAGTGTCGCGATATCGCGACATGTTGCATTTGCAGCCAAAGACAAAAAGTGTCGCGATATCGCGACATGTTGCATTTCTGGCCAGAAGGAAAAAGTGTCGCGATATCGCGACATGTTGCATTTTCGTGACCAAACGAGGAAAGAAAGAAGAAGAAAGAAAAGTGTCACGATATCGTGACATGTTGCATTTTCGCGACCAAACGAGGAAAGAAAGAACAAGAAAGAAAAGTGTCGCGATATCATGACATGTTGCGTTTTCGCGGCCAAAGACAAAAAGTGTCGTGATATCGCGACATGTTGCATTTTCGCGGCCAGAAGGAAAAAGTGTCGCGATATCGCGACATGTTGCATTTTCATGGCTAAAAGCAACAAAAGAGAGCAAGGAGGAAAAAGTGTCGCGATATCGCGACATGTTACATTTTCACGGCTAAAAGCAACAAAATACGGAAGGGGCCAAAAGTGTCGTGATATCGTGACATGTTACATTTTCACGATTCAAAAGGGGTAGGCAAACAGAGAAACAAGAAGCGTCGCGATATCGTGACATGTTCCATTTTCGCCAAGGTAACGGACCTGCATAGTGACGTGGACATAAGGACAAAATCCAATGAAGAAGACAAAGCATTACATAAGGAATATTTAATTATTTGAAATCATTTAAGATGGTCGTTACACACGGAGGGAAA
This sequence comes from Wollemia nobilis, assembly GCA_028583015.1. Lineage (NCBI taxonomy): Eukaryota > Viridiplantae > Streptophyta > Pinopsida > Araucariales > Araucariaceae > Wollemia > Wollemia nobilis. Next base: position 2,564,994 of record JAQPPZ010007219.1, read on the forward strand.
CGGACGCAAGCCCATGTGGAGAAAATGCAGCGAAGGGCCACAAAATGGAAAGCAAAGCACACGCATACAAGGGAAGGTGAAATGAACAGTCAGGGAAGGTGAAACGAACAACCATCGACAAATGAAACGAACCGTCAGGGAAGGAGAAACAATGTTTTCACAAGTTTAAATACGCCATTCAAAGAGGCCAGAAAGGGGGTGGAAAATTGTTGCAAGTAGCGTTGCAGATTTGAAGGCGATAAGGCCATTCTGGACCTAGTTGGGCTGTTTTTCTTTCGTAGACTAGTTTTTCTTCTCCATGGATATGGGTCGGAAATTACTGTGAGCAGAGCTGCAGATTTGAAGACGATAAGGCCATCCTAGACCTGTTTGAGTTGTTTTTCTTCCATAGACTGGTTTGAGAAAACCAAAAATTCTGCTATTGTAAAATGACACATTTTTAATGCAAAAGTGTTCAAAAATTTGCATCTTGTGGGCAAGAAAGAAGGAGATTTTCTTTGCATGCTATGGATTTAATGTTTATTCTTTCATCTTTTCAGATTTCAAATTTATAGATAATGTTGATGCCATTTCTTTGGGTTACATTAGGCAAATATTTGAAATCTGAATTTTATTTCATACCCTAGGAACCAACACTTAGCCTATGGGGATTGTGCTTGTTTTGCAAGTCCAATAGGTTAGGTTGCATGCACGGAGACCTCACATCTTCGGTTTTGTCGAAATAGGATAGCATCATACTGAATGCATTTTAGTTTTAGTTTCTGCATTTCATTTTCATTTTTTTATATTTTATTTTTTCCAAAAATTTTAACTTATTTTCAGGCATTAAAATAAACATTTAAAAATTTTCAAAATACAAAAAAACAATGAACAATCACTAAAGTTTCATGGTGAAATAAACCAACATTGCCCCTTGTTTATAGTTACTTGCAATCACTAAGGTGTTCCAAGCATTTAAATTGAATATCTTTATTTGAGATTACTAATACACATATGCAAATGCTAATACAGCGGAGACCTTGGAGAAGTTGTTTGTTTAACTTCTTTGCAAGAGGGGATTTGGAACCCAAATCCTAAAGGAGAGTGTACTTTCACAGCTGGGTGAAAATACCACTCAACACTAGGGTTAGGGATTGCAAAAATAAAGGATCAGCTAAAGGGTTATATTTTTTAGGGTAAAACCCTAAAATCATGATTTTGTGGTTGATCTGGGCCCATTGCAAATTCATGATATCTAACCATTGAAGTTCAAATCGATGCCAATGCATGTTGCCTAAATTTTTTGTTAGTTTAGGATGACTATGAATTTGGAAAGGACACAAAAGAGGGTCAAAACTAATGGGTGGAGAGCTAAAAAATTGCACTTAGAAACTTTGAGAGGCTTCTTAGATATCTAATGGAAAATTAATTCATTTGACTCGGTTAGTTTTTGGTGTCTACACTTCTATACAAAAGTGTCATTTTAAGACCTTTCATAGCAACCTATATCCACCCCTATAATCCCACATAAAAGAGAATCATCTTGTTGCTCATTGTTTTTGGATACATATAATATTAATAGCACAAGGTCTAACCCTCCTATTATCACACCCTCTATATAAGATAGGTTGCTTAGTCTCCCTTCGTCTTTAGAATATCATGCATCGCTACCTATTAGCACAAAATCACTTAAGATAATGTGAGTCACAAATTTCCCCACCTATGAATTTCCATCAAGTTCAAAATGATGGCATTCTTCCTAGTACACTAGCTTTGACATATGTATTTTCATCTAATTCCTTTCTTAGTATACCTTCTTCCCAAATCCAAGTCTCTCTAAAATCTTCTTCTACCAGTCCATTTATACCAAATAGCATGGGAGAAAATAAGTGATCCTACCCTTTGGTTCAACCCCTCCAACTTATCAAAACCATTCATTTTTTAGTTTACAACCCTATATAATTATGCCTCACACTTCATATGACCCCCCTTATCCTACATAAAATCTAAGTTGGAACATTTATCTAAGGCAAATTTTGAATTTAAGCTACAATTGGATTAACTCCAAAGACCCTCTATTGTCAAATAATATTCTTACAAGGACTATTGCAACCAACCTTAAGACCCTTTTTTAGCTATTTGACCATACCCTCCTAACTTTGAATTCCATAAGTTCTGACTATATATAAGGGAAGGGGATCCAACCAATCACCTTAGAACCTTTCAATATGCTTTCCATGATGATGCCTATGGAGAGACACTTCTTTTAAAATTAATTTTTAAGAGCCTTGGTGGTGAATACCTAGAATGGTATTTTAAAATATCCTACCACTCAATTAAATATTTTAGGAGCTTGCCCAAATGTTTATCCAATATTTATTTGTGTATATTGTAGAAAAATGCACCATTGATGACCTCTATCAACTTAAATATGTGAAGAGTGAGCTTTCTATAGAATTACTAACTCAATTATAATCCTTGGTGAGAAAAATCCCGTTTGATCCTCCCTGAAAGGATCTCTTACATATTTTTATATGTAATTTATAAGAACAATTAGCCTATCCCATATAAATTACTTGCATCGCTTCTATTGAAGATGTGGTTGAACTATCTACACAAGTTGAAGTTGTCCTCTCATGTAGAGGATAACTAAAGACCAAGAAGGAAAATGAAAAACTATTCTCCAATAAAATTAAAGGATAGTACACAAATAAGCATGTTGTGGATGATGGGGTAACTGAGTTTCTAACTCAACGGTAACTGATTTCCTAACTCAATGGAGGTAACTAATTTTATAACTCAATGGGGGTAGCCGATTTCCTACTCAATGGCAATACTTGGTGAGAAAAATCTCATTTGTTCCTCCCCAAGAGGATTTCTTGCATATTTTTATATGTAATTTATAATAATAATTACCCTATTCCTTAGAAATAACTTGCATCTCTTCTTTTGAAGATGCATTTAAACTACCTACACAAGTTGAAGTTGCCCTCTCATGTAGAGGATAAATAAATACCAAGAAGGAAAAGGAAAAATTATTCTCCTATAATATTAAAGGATAGTAGAAAAATAAGCATGTTGTGGATGATGGGGTAACTAATTTCCATGCTATTCATCATTCAATACTAGTAAAGTCAAAACTACTACTTCTTTACAAAATTTGGTCCTAACAAAATCTCAATAACAACCAAAAATAAAATTCACCTAGATCCACAAGTATCTAGCAACTACCCTCAAACAGTTATTGGCTACAAAAATAATAGAGTTACCACCAATAAGGACTATACATGTTGAAAAGGATAATCTCTCTTGGTTTAAGGATAATGAACACTATGCCTTTCATTGCACAAATGGCCACCTCACTAACAATTGTAGGAATACCATGCATCTCATTCAATATTTTATCGATGAAAAATGTATTGTCATTAATTCCAAATGAACATACTCCTGTAACAAAGATATGTGGATATTCCAGTATCCCTTACCTTATCATAAACAAATAACCACTAACCATGCTCAATATAGGAATAATACCCCCACATAATCAAAACATTATGGGAATGAATCATGTTTGTGTTGTTATTAGACAATAGCACAAAAAAAATGGTCACTTATTAAACCCACATTCTAATCCCATTTTTGTCTTATGATCTAAACATGTATCTCCCTCTAAATGACCACCTTTGATCCTTTGATCCAAACATAAAGGTAAAAATTCCTTTGATATTCAAAAAATTGAACATAAAACCAAAGGGATTTCTATCCTTGACCTAGTAAAGACTTCACCAACCCATAGAGAAACCCCTTTTAAAATTTTCAATGAGAAAATTGTATTGCAAGATGTGAGACTTGTAAATATTACTAATGTAGTAGGATACCTTAGCATAAAACATGCTATAATATCCTTTTATGAAGATGATATACCACCTAATTCTATGCTTAAGGAACTTCCCCTATATATCAAATGTAATATCAACAAGAATTTTATCAAAATAGTGTGCGTCGATAATGAATCTACCTTGAATGTGTATAGTCTCAAATTATTTAATAGGATTGGACTAAAAAAACATGACTTAGAGAAGTCTGACATCATTATCAAAGCATATGATAATGAGGAATTTAAGGCTTCAAGAACTATATTCCCCCCTGAAAGTGGGACTTTGCATACTCAAAATCCTCTTCTATGTTTTGCCTTGTGAAATAAATTGTAATATTCTTTTAAAATGGCCTTGGATCCATGGCATGCAATTTGTCCCATCAATTTGTCATCAATCCTTAATATTTGAATATCAATTCAAAAAGTATCATGGTAGACCCAAATCCCTTTGCATATTTCTATACCATTTAGGTAGGAAACCCAAAGGGTCATCTTTGTCCTTTCCTAAACACTTATTTTCATTTGTAACTTTGGCTACTACAAAAAAGCTAGGACCTCATGAACAAGTTATTAGAGAAACCCCTGTATCCTAGGGCTTGGATAGGACATTGGAGATAATGTTATATATCCAACCAAAATTAACCTCTTTCCTGCACATCCTTGTATAATAGTGATAAATATATTCACCTTTAGGTTATATCTCTAACCATAATGAACCTCATCCCTCCTCATACATGTATGATAGTGATAAATATATTCACCTTTATTTTTCTAAAACTTAGGATGATCTAAATAGAAGATTAGACTGGGATGAAAAAGGCACAAAACCTTTTTTGTTCCAAATTTTTTATCTATTTTCATAATTTTCCAACATAAACTCAAGTATTATTTATCCTAAAATTATCAATAGGCCCAAATGAGAACCCCATAATTTCTCTAAAAATAATCTTGTTGATACGAATGATTTAGGAAACAATATAAATCTATCTCAAATATATAATGCTCTCTTAGCAATATTTTACATAAATGGTTATGAGGTAGAAGAATTACCCCATTACCCTTCTCAATATGGCCCCCATGACCATCTTAATAAGGAAAATTCTTCTAGTATGGGATCCATTTTACAAGAAAATAGTATTGATTCCTCACAACCATATTCTTTTAACCAATTGGCTTTAGGAAGTTTGGTTGTATTACCTACTCCTCCATAATTGTAAGATGAGTCCCACATATTAATTTATGAAACAATTGATATTAATATTATTTCTGAAAACAATCCCATAATCATAATATTAAGAAAAATTCTTAATCCTTGAAGAATGTGAGGAATATATCAAACTCTTGACCATTTTTTGTCACTTTTTTTCTTGGTCTTATGTAAACATGCCAGGGTTATATCCTTTCCTAGTAGTACACCATTTAGTTGCCAAGCCTAATACAAAACCATTAAAGCAAAAATTGAGAAAGATGCACCCAAAATTTTCTTTACTTATCAAAGAAGAGCTTCAAAAACTCTTAGAAATCAAATTCATTAAAGCAATAATTATTCTAATTTGATCTCTAATTTAGTCCCTATAGCCCAAAAATTTGTACTATTCTACACTGACTTTAGGGACATCAATAAGGCATGTTGAAAGGATGATTTTCCTTTACTTAACATAGATATGATCATTGACATCACCATAGGATCCAAGATTCTATAATTAGTGCATGGATTTTTTGGATATAATCAAATACAAAGTGCACTAGAAGATCAATCCAAGAATAATTGTTGACAATTTTGTCACATTTCTCAAGGGGTAGAAAAGGAAATCAAATTTTGTACAGTATTTTGTAAAGTTTTTCTTTGTTGTCTTTTTTATTTGAAAGTTGCAGCAATTTTGGCTTTCAATGCCACCCCTTTGTATATAAAGTAGAAAAGGAAAAGAGCTTCGCTAGAGAAAAGAGCCGAAGGAAAATCAGAAGAGCTTCGCACCCGAAGCATTTCCAGTGCTACTTCGGGTGAAAATTTTGTGAAGTAGTATTGCCGAAGAAGAATACAAGGGTAGCGATACAAAGAGCTTCGGGCCCGAAGCGCTTCAAGCATCTACTTCGGGCAAAAGTTGAGCGAAGCGGCGTTCGAAAGAACAACCTCATCGAAGAAGCAAAGGCTACTTGCAAGCATTTCAAAACAGATTAAAGGCAAGAAATCTACTTCGGGCCCGAAGCATTTCCAAAAATACTTTATGCTGAAGTAAAATACAAAGGAAGGAGAATGAAACTGACTTCGCCTTCGAAGCATTTTCTAAGCAAATACTTCGGGCAGAATTCGAAGCGGAACTCAAAGGAGCATTGAAAATACTTCATTGAAATTCGTTCCAAAAGCATCTGCTTTGGCTAGCTTTCATGCGAAGTACTTCTACCCGAAGTAACGGAGGTCGTGGAGAATGCAACATCTTTTGAAGACAATTACTTCGGCCGAAGCCTTTCCCGAACCACAGTTTTGAAAGAGGATCGCAGCGAAGCATTTTTCCAAAGCGTCAGTGAAGCAATTTCGTCAGCGAAGCGGCGAGGACGAAGAGGCCTATTTTGCGAAGCAAATATGCTTCGGCATTCACCACCCCGAAGCAGTTTTGTGAAGCTCAATTTTGTGAAGTACAAACCAAGGAGGAGTTTTTGCTTCGGCTCAGAACCATTGCGAAGCGAAGTTGTGAGCGAAGACTTAGCGAAGCGCTTCACGGGCACACGTTCCAAGCCGGGTATTTTCTCGAGGCGATCAAGTGCCTCATAAATGCAATTTTTTGTGCCCGATAAGCTTGCTGCTCATTTTTGGCAATCAAAAATGAAGTATCAGGCCATGATGAAGAGCCCGATGAGCATGGCGGCCACTCGAGCACCGCACCCGGAGACCAAGGACGTCCAGACGGCTCATCAATGCACCTTTCCATGGTTGACCCAGTCATAGTTGCCAATTTTGGTAATGGATTTGAGAGCTCGATCATGAAAGCCTCGGGGAGCCAAATTCTCAGGGCTCGAGGGGGTACTTCTCCTTGCTGTATAATTATGACTCAGAGGGTCGGGTCCTCTATAAAAACCCAGGCATTGTAATGTAAAAAGGGGGGAACTATCTGCTAGAAAGCTGCTGTAACTTGATGTCCTGCAATTAATACTAAAGATCTTTGTGCTTCATTTCTCTCTTTTATGCTGCCTTCTATGCTTGATTCTTTTGTCTTTCTTCATTTGCATACTGAGACTCTGAATCCTGAATCCGATGTGCGATTGGGGACAGTACCCTGAAACTCGCCTGAAGGATACATAGGGGAGGAAAAACGTTGTATTAGTTTTCTTTTATGCTGCCTGGTGGGTTGCGATTTTTGTTACATTCCCTTGTCCTAATCGTCTTTACTCTAAACCCTAAATTTCGACGAAAAGGAGAAGGAGAATCCCTATGAGCTCACCCAAAGGATACATAGGAAGGTTAATGTTGTGTTTCTTTCATCTATTCTTAGTGTTCCTTGCTTCTATTCAAGTTGCTAGTTAGTGATCGTGCTTCCTGTTCTCTCCCACTTTGAACTATCCATCTCTCTTCCCTTAACCCTTTTTATTTCTTTCTCTAACCCTTACTCCTTTTATCTCTTTCCTGCACCTTTATCTCAAAATACCCAAGTAGTTTAGCATAGGAGCCGGCCTTTCTCCGGAGATTGGCACGAGGGGCATCTCTTCCCTTCGGCCTTTCAATGTTGGTCCAGGTCTAGGGCGCATACACCTACCCAAAATCCTTTCCTAGGCAGATTTGATGGCCAACAGTTTCTGGCACGCCCGGTGGGACCAAAGTCCCATATTTTAAGCGCAATCCCAAACCCGTCTTCACCGGGGCCAATAATTCTAACAAGTTCCCGGTGTGACCCTGTCAGTCTCACCTGACTAGTGGTAGTGAGAACCGATGCTCTCATTACCGAAAGACTCTTAGCATCTGGCGACTCTGTTTACCCGAGAATATTTAAGTCGTAAAGACCGGTACCAAAAGTCTGTGCCTTCATGCAAACAAGATGGAGAGTTAAGAATAGAGGAGAGGAAACCGAGTTCTTTGAGCTAGATATTGACGCCTTCGGGGAGCGATCAAGGTTGGTCACCCTCGATTCACTATTACGAGGAACATCCTCACAAGAGGCTACTGTTGGCAAACAAGGCCTAACTTTTGATAGCACAACATCTCGTTTCCCTCCCAATCCTCCCAACTCACCGAAGCATCCTAGTGCCTCCATTCCTATTAGTTGTCCTATTAGCAATCAAGGGGGAGCTTCGGGAATCCCTATTTCTCAAAATCTAGGAGCAAGTATGGCACAACAACAACAACAACAACAACAAATGCAGCAGCCACCGCCGCCCAGGTTGTGCCTAGCATGGGATTCTTTGTCACCACTGAATCTAGCGGGACAAGGGCAAGTGCCACCTGCTGCCATAAAGAAGATCCCAACGTTCGATGGAACTGGGAAGACTGCTCTGGAGCATATCCAGGACATAATATCTCTGGCGGCGATCCACGACATTACAGAAGAGCAAATTATGGTAAAGCTTCTGGTTCTTTCCCTTAGAGGAAAACTCCTCTATTGGTATAGATCTCTACCACCCGGTAGTATTACGGGATGGGACCAGTTAGCTGGGCAACTGATGGGAAACTTCAATGAGTCTTCCGATCCTACCTCTCTCCTACATCAATTCACTTCGATCAAGAGGCATCCACAAGAGGAGATCATAGATTTCAATGTTAGGTTCGCTCGAACCTGGCAAAGAGTACCAGTTGGACTTCGGCCAACCGACGAAGCTGCAACATACTATTTCCTTCGGGCTTTCAACCCTGATATCAGTCTCATGGTAAGATATTCTAACGTTAATACTTTTCTCGAGTTGTATGAGTTAGCCAAGAGGGCGAAAATGGATTTGATAGCTGTGGGCAAGCTTCCCCAAAGGATGTCGATGCCCATACTTCCTGAATTCCTTCAATTCCAGTATGCGAGCGCAGCCACTTCGCAAATCTCTGCAACCCCTGCACTCCCGATCTCATCTTGGAACCCGAATCCTATCGTGTCTCAAATCACTGCTCCACAAATTCATTTCCCTACATTTTCAACTCCGCAGCCCATCGTCACTTCGGCATTTCCTGTACTACCAGCACCACCTCAACACCTCGCCTTGCCTCCAATACCGACGATGGCTTCATTGCCACTCATTCCGAAAGCCGATGATATACAAACTAAAATTCTGCAAGAGATGCAGTCTCTGAACTCTACAGTTCAGACGTTGTCCAATGACATGACCATTGTGAAGAAGAAGCAAGCACAACAGGAATTCCTACCGAGAAGATCTTATCCTACGCCTGCGCTTACTAAAGACCAAGCAGTCCAGCAAGGGAAGGCTTCGGCGAGAAATGCTGCAATTGATGAAGCTCCAAGCACTTTCGATTATGTATATTGGTGCTCTACGTGCAATGATCCGCATGAAGAGAATACCTGCACGTTGCACCAACACTATGTACAAACGTTGGCAAGCAGTAGTCATAGCGGTCAAGTCAATGTCATTAGGCAAATAAATCAGAACCTGACAATTGGCGAGGAGGAGCCGGTTGCAGTGCTTACCAGAGGAGGAAAGAAGGCGATAGAAGTAGATGCTACTCAGATGGCTCCCTTAAAAGTGCAAGTTCGACCCGATAGGGGACAATCATCTTCTTCGGCCCCGAACGAAGCTCCTCCGCCTACACCAATCAAAGAAAAAGCTCAAAAGGCCTCTATCGAACCACCTCAGGAAGAAACTAAGGAGCAGGCTAAGGAAAAGCTCAAGTTTCCTTCATTGACTAAGCGGCAAAGAGTTGAAGCTACGGAGCAGTATCGCACTAGATATGAGCCAAGAAAAGAGCCCGAAGTGCTCAATTCCCTGGCGTACAACATCGTAGAGGAGTTAAAGAGGATCCCAGCCAAGATCAGCTTGTACGATGCACTGCAACTACCTGGACAAGTGGACCTGCTGCAAGAATCATTGAAGACAATTAAAGCAAAAAAGGCAGCACCACTTGCTCTTGTGCAGACCCTATCCACATCCATCATGGGGAAGAACAGACCACCTCCATTCTACCTGTCTCTACAGATGGAAGGGTATATTGTACATAACTGTATGATCGACTCTGGGGCCGCAACAACGGTCATGCCAAGAGCAGTCTACGAAGAGATAGGGATGGAATACACGCGAAGCAGCCAAGGTGTACTCCAGTTGGATGGAACCCTAGTGAAGACTGTAGGAGTGATCAAGGACATTCCTATCCGACTACATAAGATGCCTCAGATCACGGTCATACAAGAGGTAGTGGTAGTCGACTTGGAGCCATATTTCAGTATGTGCTTGTCAAGGGAATTCATAGCAAAGCTAGGTGGATATCTGTCTATGGATTACTCTCATCTAGAGATTCCATTCAAAGGAAAGAAGGTGAAGATCTACAATGAAAAGCCTTCTTCCTTTCTTGTGCAGAAGATGTCCGAGGAGGAAAGCAATGATCCAATGAATGCAATAGTGGAGGAAATAGAGCAGGTGGACCTGGTCGAGGAATCTCTTGTGCAATTAAGTTATGAAGATGAGTTCTCATTGGCAGACTTTAATGCCATGATGGAGACCGAGATAGGATGTTATGCGATCGCCAAGCCTGAGAAACACTCCCAACCAGAGAATAGAACAAGTGCCCAAGAAGGACTATGGAAGTTGTTCTTCGATGGTGCCCGATGTAAAAATGGTGCTGGGGCAGGGATTCTTCTAATTTCACCATCCGGAGAGCAAAAGGAGTATTGCTACCGGTTGATATGGAGCTGCACTAACAATGCAGCAGAATATGAAGCATTATGCCTAGGACTCAAGAAAGCTGACAAGTTAGGCATAAAGCATCTCCAAATCTTTAGAGATTCTGAACTGGTTTGCAACCAAGTCACAAATAAGTGTACTTCAAAGAAGCATTATCTAAAATCATACCGCAATAGGGTATGGGACTTGTTTGACCAGTTCGAATCTCTCAATCTGTAGTCTATCCCAAGAGAAAAGAATCGACATGCTGATGTTCTGGCATCCATCGCAGCCAAGTACTCTCCAGTAGAAGACATGGTGCACAAGCCCAAAGCTGTGAGGATGATCTACAGACCCTCTATCCCAGACAAAGACCTACATTGGCAAGTCTTTGACAATGATGAGCAGATTGTAAATTTCATGATCCAAGAAGCCGCCACAGTTGAAGACAGAAGCTCTGATGAAGAAGAATATGAAGGGCTGGTTCAATTGAAGAATAACCATGTTCCTAAGGGACTGATCACTCTTGAAAGCCTCTTCGATCAGAATGATCGAGCACTCTCTCACATGATCAAAGTTAATGAAAAGTAGTATCAAGATTTAGAGCTTGAACCTGGGAAAGCAATAAAGGTTGGAACTGATTGTACTTCAGAAGAGATAGAACAGATCTAGACTCTGTGCAAAAAGTATCCCGACATAATTGCTTGGTCTTATCAAGACCTCAGAGGATACGATCGACAGCTGATCCAGCATACAATTGAATTGTAGGAGGGGGTCAAACCCTTTCGACAAAAGCAAAGGCCGGTTAATCCTAAGATCGAGGTCCTAATGAAGGCCGAACTCCTGAAGATGCTCGAGGCGAAGATCATTTATCCCATCAAACATTCTTCATGGGTAGCGAACCTAGTCCCAGTCAGGAAAAAGAATGGAGATATACGGTTATGCGTGGACTTTCGCAACCTGAACCAAGCTTCTCTCAAGGACCACTATCCTCTTTCGCAAATCGATCAGATTTTACACTCGGTGGTCGGAGCTCAACGCTTCTCCCTGCTCGATGGTTTCTCTGGATACAATCAGATCTGGGTCAGGGACGAAGACCAGCATAAAACAACATTCACTACCAAGTGGGGGACATTTGCTTACCAGCGAATGCCATTTGGCCTTTCGAATGCTGGTGCCACTTTCCAGAGGGCAATGGATCTTGCTTTTGGTGAGCTTCTGAATAAGGTTATCGTCATCTATCTGGATGACATGACCATTTTCTCCCGAAGAAGGGAGGATCACCCGATACATCTACAACAAATTTTTGAAAAATGTCGAGAGTTTGGCATCTCAATCAATCCGAAGAAGTCCATATTCGCAGTCAACGAAGGAAAGTTGTTGGGACATGCGATATCAGAAAAGGGCCTCATTGTAGATCCCGATAGAGCCGAGGCTCTAACGAAGCTCCCACTCCCAACAGACAAGAAAGGACTTCAATATTTCTTCGGCCAGATCAACTTCGTGAGGAAGTTTGTCCCCGATTTCGCCCAAGTCATCAAGCCAATGTCCGAACTTTTGAAGAAGGGTGCCGAATTTGCCTGGACGAAAGAAAGAAAGGAAGCATTCGAAGAGATTAAGGCCCGAATCGCTCAGGCGCCGGTCCTGATCAACCCTGATTACAGTCAAGATTTTATCCTGTATGCTATAGGAGAGCCCGAGAGCTATGTTGCTGTCCTAACACAAAAGGGGGAAGATGGTGAAGAGCGTCCCATCGCGTTTTTGAGTTAGGTGATCAATCCCCATGAAGAAAGATATAATTTCATAGAACGTCAGGTGCATGCAGTAATGAAATCACTGAGGAAGTTCAAGCAGTTCATCTCCCAAAGTCGAGTCATAGTTTTTGTCATTCACCCCGATGTACGCAATTTCATCATCCAAGGAGAATTGGGAAGCAAGAGAGCTGGTTGGGTGAATAAGATACAAGAATTTGACATCGAGATCAAGCCCACCAAACTGGTTCGTGGTCGCGCATTGTGTCAAGAATTGGCGAAGAGTGCAGTAGCCGAAGCTACAGAATCTCAGGGGGATGACGCACTGGCAGAAGGGTGCTTCGCGAACCAGGAAGGGGATGAGAAATATTGGGTTAATGAGATAGTCGACTACTTCAACATCGGTAGATGTCCTTCGCATCTGAATGCATCGCAGCGAAGACATTTCAGGATGCGGTCTTCTCGATACATTCTGCCCTGAAGGCCTATTTTTTAGAAACATTGATGGTGTCCTTCTCAAGTGCATCAAGGATGATGATAAGAGGAGAGTCCTAGGAGAATTCCATTCAAGACTATCTAGAGGTCACTTCGCAGGAAGAACAACGACACTAAAGATTATCAAGGTGGGTTATTATTGGCCCACACTCTTTGTCGATGCCTTCGCAGTTTGTCGCAAATGCGAGCAGTGTCAGAAGTTCACTGGCCGAAACAGAAATGCTTCGATGCCTCTCCACCCAATACAAGTAGAGACGCCCTTTCAACAATGGGGGCTAGATTTTATAGGGGTCATATCTCCAAACTCCTCCGTCGGGCATAAATTCATATTGATTGCGACTGACTACTTCACCAGGTGGGCCGAAGCGATTCCTACAAAGCATGCAGATCAAGAGACTGTAATCACCTTCCTAGAAGGATTGATCACCAGATTCGGCATTCCCGAATCCGTCATTACGGACAATGGTCCCGGTTTCACAGGCGCCAAAATCAATGAATTCCTCTACAAATATGGAATATACCATAAAGTATCCTCCAACTATTATCCTCAGGGCAATGGATTGGCAGAATCCACCAACAAGACCTTGTTGAGGGTGCTAAGAAAGCTCATAGAGACAAACAAAAGGACTTGGCATCTCCTTCTAGATCGGGCCTTGTGGGCCGATCGAATTTCTGTCAAGAAGTCAATCAAGACTTCACCTTATGCCCTGGTCTACGGCAAGGAGGCCATCTTACCCATCCATGTGGAGATCCCTGCATTGAGGCTGTTAGAAGAAGAAGATGGAGTTAGTCCAATGGAAAATAGATTAGCTCAGCTATTACAACTAGAGGAAGATCGCGAAGAAGCCTACCAGAACTTCGCTAAGCATGCTCAGGTCACTCAAGATTGGTTCAAGAAAAGGTCATCCGATCGCACATTCAATGTGGGAGATCTGGTATGGAAGTGGGACTCCTGGAAGGCCAAGCCTGGGAATCACGACAAGATGGACGCCTTCTGGGATGGTCCATTCAAAATTATGAAGGTGAACTCGGCCAACTCTTTCATCCTCAAAGATGCAGATGGCCAAGTTTTGCCGATCTCTGTCAATGGTCTTCATCTGAAGACTTTTTACCGCTAAGGTAAAACATCATTTTTTCTTCAAAAAAAAAAAAATGTGTGTGTATATGTACTTTTGTATATGATTTGCATTTGTATATACATCCTGTTCCAAGATCGCAAAAGCCAAGTACTACACTTCAAAATCCCCTTCGGGGACTTTTATGCGAAGTAGCAGTTGCAAGAAGGTTCGCTGCGAAGCATGTTATTCTCAGAAGGGCCGAACCAAAATTCATACAAAGGCACGAAAAGAGCTTCGCACCCGAAGCATTTTCAGCAGCTACTTCGGGCAAGTTTTTTGCGAAGTAGATTTTAAAAGGGCCCTAGCGAAGCAGTTTTCGAAGCAAAGCGGCAGCACGACAAAAGAAAAGTACTTCGGGCCCGAAGCGTCGAAAGGCAGTCCGAACCAAAGGTTCACCGTGAAGCATTTTCGACATGGAGTTCAACTTCGCGCAAGGTGGAGAATTTAAAATGTGCCTCGGAGAACGTGTCGGCGGTAACCTTGAAAGGAGTCCGAGGCGGGTGAATTTAAGGCAAAAGCGGCAGGGTGCATCCCGAGGCGATTCAGTTAGAAAAAGGGAAAAGAAAAGTTCGCGCCAAGGTACGAAGTGGCAGCGGGTTGCGTCTCCAAGTACAAAGAGTAATCATCGAAGCATGTGGCCCTGTGTACCACGTCGCTGCAGAATCAATTTAAAGAATACGGTAGCCTCTTTCGTTCGAGGTGTAAATTTAATTTTAGTAGGTGCCATAAATTCAGGTGGTTGCCTTTTTTAGGTTATAAAACGCGAAGTCCTAGCAAGAAGGAAGTTATTTATCCATCAGTTCGAGCTAGACGAAGAACCTTCAGATACTCTGCAATTCCCCTGCCCCTTTGCATCCATCCGTTCGCATCGAAGCGCTCTGTATCAAGGACTCTGTCGCCATCATTTTCAACATGGGAAAGAAAAATTCCAAGGAGAAGGGGAAAGAGCCCGAAGTTGCAGGCCCTAAAAAAACAAAGAAGGGCAAGGAGGAGAAGAGGCATACTCCAAAAAAGATAAATCCCACCCCTCGCCCTAAAAAGCAGCCAATGGAAGGAGGAGATGACTCTGAGGAGGAGCAGCTTGTAGACCCGCCAATTGATGGGTGGGAGAAAATTAGAGATACAGAGCTCTCTAAAGATGTGCCCGACCTTCGATGCACCATCGAGTTTATGGTGAGCCGACTCACTCCAGAGAATAAAAGGGTTGCTGCCTATTATTCTCAGATTTACTGGTTTTTGGCCCCTCCTGCTCACCATTGCCCAGAGTTAATTTATGCTATCACGCAGAATTACCAGCCCGCATCCAGGCAAGTGTTGGATGCTTCGGGCCATAAATTATTTTCCATTCTGAAGGAAGATGTGCAAGCGGCATTTGCGCCACAGCAAGGGCCACCCAAGGGTTATTCAGTTCGCAATGTTATTCTAAGCGAACAGATGGAGAGGTTTACTTCCAACAACTTCATATTGAAATTTTTGCGTGAAAACCTCAAAAGCGGGCTCCCTTCGGGCAAACTGCCCCAAATGCCTCTACCCTTGGCATCTTTCAAGAACACCGACATTTTCTCCATCATTGCATGGGTGGCGGGCTTGTCAACAGATGCTTCGGTGCAGCCCTGGCAGGTGTCTTTGGCCGAATGTATTTCAAGAGGGGAATTCTATGCCCCTGATGCTGCAAGACCAAGCACCAACCCAGTTTTCTTTGATTGGGCAGAATGGGTGGCCCGAACCCTGCATACGTGACTCACCAGTATGAAGAGTGTGGCAACGGGCCAGTACTTCGCACCCTGCTCCCTCCTAGTCTGGTTGTTCTTCTACCAGGTTCACCAGCGATTCCCCCATATCGCCATCTCTTCGAGTGACAAGGATGGAAATCCTCTGCCCGTATACCAGTGGACTTCTCTCCTGTTGAGGACAGAGTCCTATTATTCTTTTAACCAACAATTCTTGGGGCCCGCCATGCATTTGTTGAAGGGTTCTTCCCCTCGGGTCCCCCTCAGCCTGAGAGATAAAATAGTGCAAGAAAATAAGGGGGATGTTTTTCAATTGACGCAGGGATTGGTGATTCGTATGTTCGGCTTTACAAGAAAACCCTTCCTGCTCCCTGTTTTCCCTTTCGAGTACCAATTTGCATTGGAAGTCGCTCGGCAGAGCGACGCAACCAACGTCATGTATGGCCATGGTCAAAAATGGGCACATACCTACGACTTCCCCTTCAGGATGGGAGTAATTGAGGTATCTGCCTTGAAACAGAACGTTTTCCTGGAGGAGAAGCTCGCCAATTTTGGTCTACTCCAGATCCCTCAGCAATGGCTCTATGATCCCTTGGGAGTAATGAGGGATCACTTAAAATTTAAGAATTTCCACATCTGCCCCCACCCTGAAATAGTGGAACAAAGGAATAATCCCAATGGGGAGGACCTGGAATGGCATGTGGAGAGGATGAGGACATTACCTCCTTGGCATGAGTTCTACCCCATGGAGGTCGAGTTTGACCCTGATCAGTACCCCCTCCCAACTCCAAGCTCCACATTTTGGAAGAAGGCGAAAGACGATTTAAAGGAGGAACTGAAGGATTGGGGCGAGGAAAAGCTTCAGGAGTGGTGGGTAATGAGAGTCCATCGCCAGAAGATGAATTCTTACGGACTCTTGGCAATAGATAAAGACTTCGCGATTCTTTACGACGCCAACGTAGAAACTTGGAAGTCTATATCCTTCGCTGATTTTGTTCCTCCAGCTCCCCCGGGGTCGGGTGAAAGTCCAAAAGGAGCTGAATATGCCTCGACAGAGGAAGAAGCCGAAGCTACTCCCAAGGCACCACCACAAGGACCATCAGAAAGCCATGACACAAGTGCCGAAGAGGCGGAGCAGCCATTGGAGAGAAGGAAAAGGAAGAGGCAGGAGCAGATTCAAGTGCCTCCGAGCCACCCAAAGTGACCTCGCACAAGGCCCCCAAGCGCTCATACTGAACAACCTACATTAGACTCAGCCGAAGCAGGTGTTGAAGGTGCGATGCCACCAAGTGCTGAGACGGTCCCGGACATAGACGTCATCGACGTGGAGGAACTCCTCCAACAAGAAGGGGACCCTGAATTAGAAGTCATGGAAGTCGGAAGTGCCGAAGCCCAAAAAGAGCAGGAGCCGATCACGCAAGAAGTTACCACGACCGCTTTGCCAGGAGGGCACGTAGGTACGCACTCTTCCCCCTTACAAGGTCAATCACCTCCTCAAGCATTGCTTGTTTCCATTCCGACTTTGCCTAGCCCCACTCCACCCGAATCGTCTGACCAGGTCAAGCTTGTTGAAACCACTTCGCCCACCCACTCCGTCGTGCCTTCATTCCTAAGCCAAGGCGAAGGTAGTGTCCCAATGCCAAGCCTCCTAGCCCACTCTCCCATCGCCCACAGTATAATCCCGCTTGCCAAAGCCCCCGCTACGCCCGTCTTCGAACCATCTAGGGAATCCTTCCCCGTTAATTCTTTGTATTTGTTCACACCTTTGGCTGGAGAGCCGACATTTTTTGAAGCAGATTTGTCTCTAATAAAGGAGCGCCCATTAGCCAAAAAGCTACTCTTAGCTCGACAAAACACAGAGAAAATGCTAAAGGAGGCAAGGAAGAAAAGAGGGCGATCTCTGGCCCAAGTTGAAAAATGTGTTGTCTTCGACTTAAAGGGCGAAAAGTTACATAAGGTTAAGAAGGTCCCTAAAGTCCAGAAACCTCTGGACGAAATGACTCCAGCTGACTATGAGTACCAGGAGAAGACCAAGGACCTGGAGCATTTGAATATAGATAATGAGTCCGCGTCCATGCATGTCGGGATCAAAACTTTTTGAGCACATGCAAATATTGCCAATCAGCATAGGTTTGAAGCAGAAAATGCCAACATCAAGTTGGAGGAAGAGCTGGCTAGGATCCGGTCCGAGCTGGAGGATTCACAGAAGTAGTGCAAGTTGTTGAAAAAAGAAACAAACACCCTCAAACAGCAAATCCTACAACTGCAGGGTTCAGCCGAGCAACAAGCACAGAGGCAGGCCGATAACGAGCTGAAGGCCAAGGAGCTTGAAAGCAAGATCTTGCAGACGCAGTAGTAGTTGTTCGAAAAGGCAAGCTTGGAGCTGTTTGACAGAAGCAGAATCAAGGAGATTCGCTCGCACCTGCTCAAAAATTTTAGATCTCGAGCCTCCAGTGCCTTTTCAATTTTGGCCTATATTATAGAAGCCCGAAGTGCCGCTACCGAGGGAGGGCCAATCATCGATCAGATAACTCAGAAAGCTAGAGGCCGGCTCAAACTAGCTTTCGATGTCCAGAGCGCCAAATATCAAGACTTGCAGATCCCTGCAATGAGTCGGATAGCTAGGGATTGGTCTACAGCCCGGGCCACAGTTCGCGCTTTCTTCTCTAAGGTGCAAAAAACATAGAAGGCGAAGGACCTCTTAGACATGTTCGAGAATGAGTAGCGCACATCAATGGGCTACTTTCAAGATCTTTCTTCCATGGGCTTCCCAAGCTTCACAGACGACAATGGGAACCTCCTGACCAAAGAAGAGATTAAGCCAACGTGGCTTCAGTTTGAAGGCGATGTCTCGGAGATAGATGGATGGGCAGAGCCAATAACAGAAAGACAAATCATAGATTACCTCTTGAGATACTGCAAGATCGTGGCCTGCCTAAATGATCTGTATACTAGAGCCCAACATGCAGATATCGGGAAAATTGATCGGTTCCGCGTGTTGATCAAGGCACTACAAGATCTAGAACCCTTCTCGAAGAGTGCCTGGTCCCAGGTCCGCCGAACCATGAGGAAAATCCATGAGCGTCTTGCCCCGTCGCCGCCGTAGGAAGCCGCTCCCGAAGAGGCCGCACCAGAAGAAGAAGGTGAAGAAGAAGAGGAAGCAGAAGAAGAAGGAGAACAAGAACCAGCTGTGGAAGCGCTCCCAGAGGAAGAAGGAGGAGAAGGATCGGGAAAAGACTCTGGCCCAATGGATCAAAGTTAAAGGGTTCTCCCACCGAGACGAGCTCGTTGCCCCGCGAGCCGCCAAGAATGTTGACAATTTTGTCACATTTCTCAAGGGGTAGAAAAGGAAATCAAATTTTGTACAGTATTTTGTAAAGTTTTTCTTTGTTGTCTTTTTTATTTGAAAGTTGCAGCAATTTTGGCTTTCAATGCCACCCCTTTGTATATAAAGTAGAAAAGGAAAAGAGCTTCGTCGAAGGAAAATGAGAAGAGCTTCGCACCCGAAGCATTTCCAGCGCTACTTCGGGTGAAAATTTTGTGAAGTAGTATTGCCGAAGAAGAATACAAGGGTAGTGATACAAAGAGCTTCGGGCCCGAAGCGCTTCAAGCATCTACTTCGGGCAAAAGTTGAGCGAAGCGGCATTCGAAAGAACAACCTCGCCGAAGAAGCAAAGGCAAGAAATCTACTTCGGGCCCGAAGCATTTCCAGCAAATACTTCGGGCAAGATTTGAAGCGGTGTTGCAAGTAAAATACAAAAAGAGAAAACTACCGAAGCATTTCCAAAATACTTAGATTTAGTGTTGCCAAGTAAAATACAAAGGAAGGAGAATGAAACTACTTCGCACCCGAAGCATTTCCAGCAAATACTTCGGGCAAGATTTTTGCGAAGCGAAACTCAAAGGAGCATTGAAAATACTTCGTCGAAAGTCATTTCGAAACATCTGCTTCGGCTAGCTTTCATGCGAAGTACTTCTACCCGAAGTAACGGAGGTCATGGAGAATGCAACATCTTTTGAAGACAATTACTTCGGCCGAAGCCTTTCCCGAACCACAGTTTTGAAAGAGGATCGCAGCGAAGCATTTTTCCAAAGCGTCAGTGAAGCAATTTCATCAGCGAAGCGGCGAGGACGAAGAGGCCTATTTTGCGAAGCAAATATGCTTCGGCATTCACCACCTCGAAGCAGTTTTGCGAAGCTCAATTTTGTGAAGTACAAACCAAGGAGGAGTTTTTGCTTCGGCTCAGAACCATTGCGAAGCGAAGTTGTGAGCAAAGACTTAGCGAAGCGCTTCACGGGCACACGTTCCAAGCCGGGTATTTTCCCGAGGCGATCAAGTGCCTCATAAATGCAATTTTTCATGCCCGGTAAGCTCGTTGCTCATTTTTGGCAATCAGAAATGAAGTATCAGGCCATGATGAAGAGCCCGACGAGCATGGCGGCCACTCGAGCACCGCACCCGGAGACCAAGGACGTCCAGACGGCTCATCAATGCACCTTTCCATGGTTGACCCAGTCACAGTTGCCAGTTTTGGTAATGGATTTGAGAGCTCGATCGCGAAAGCCTCGGGGAGCCAAATTCTCAGGGCTCGATGGGGTACTTCTCCTTGCTGTATAATTATGACTCAGAGGGTCGGGTCCTCTATAAAAACCTAGGCATTGTAATGTAAAAAGGGGGGGAACTATCTGCTAGAAAGTTGCTGTAACTTGATGTCCTGCAATTAATACTAAAGATCTTTGTGCTTCATTTCTCTCTTTTATGCTGCCTTCTGTGCTTGATTCTTTTGTCTTTCTTCATTTGCATACTGAGACTCTGAATCCTGAATCCGGTGTGCGATTGGGGACAGTACCCTGAAACTCGCCTGAAGGATACATAGGGGAGGAAAAACGTTGTATTAGTTTTCTTTTATGCTGCCTGGTGGGTTGCGGTTTCTGTTACATTCCCTTGTCCTAATCGTCTTTACTCTGAACCCTAAATTTCGATGAAAAGGAGAAGGAGAATCCCTGTGAGCTCACCCAGAGGATACATAGGAAGGTTAATGTTGTGTTTCTTTCATCTATTCTTAGTGTTCCTTGCTTCTATCCAAGTTGCTAGTTAGTGATCGTGCTTCCTGTTCTCTCCCACTTTGAACTATCCATCTCTCTTCCCTTAACCCTTTTTATTTCTTTCTCTAACCCTTACTCCTTTTATCTCTTTCCTGCACCCTTATCTCAAAACACCCAAGTAGTTTAGCATAGGAGCCGGCCTTTCTCCGGAGATTGGCACGAGGGGCATCTCTTCCCTTCGGCCTTTCAATGTTGGTCCAGGTCTAGGGCGCATACACCTACCCAAAATCCTTTCCTAGGCAGATTTGATGACCAACAATAACTTCATCACTCCTTGAGGGAACTTTTGTTACCAGGTGATTCAATTTGGTCTAAAAATGTGGTAGACACCTATCAATAAGCAATGACATACATTTTTTATGATAATATGTATGATATCATTAAAATTTATGTTGATGATGTTCTTGTATGATCTATAAAATGAGAATATCACATTTGAAATCTAAACCAAATATTCAAATAATTAATAGAATATGAGGTTTGATTGAAGCCTTCCAAATATGTATTTATAATAACATCGATGAAACTATTAGGTTACATTTTTTGTCATTATGGTATTGAGGTGGATCCTAATAAGATATGTGCCATAATTGATATACCACCACTAAATATGTTAACTCAAATTTAAAGCCTTTAAGGCTAATTGCATGTTTTTAGGAGATTTATTTCTCAACTAGATGACAAATTCCAACCCTTTTATCAACTCTTGAGAAAGGAAAAAAAATTAAAATGGGATGATTAGTATACAAAGGATTTTGATGATCTAACTACATATCTCTTTTCTCCTCTTATCCTTGTTCTATCTAATCCCCTTAATCCCTTGTTATATATCATAGCAATTTTCCATTCCATAGGTGCTATGTTGGTACAATATGATAATAAATATAGAGAAAGGTCTATCTATTATATGATTAGAACCCTAGATAGTTAGGAATTTTGATACACACCTTTAGAAAATCTTTACCTTAAAATTGTCTTTGCTTCGCAAAACTTGATATATTATATGTTGAGCCATAAGACCTATGTCATGCCTAGAGTATATCCCTTAAGGTACCTCATGTCTAAACCTTACATTTTAGGCTAAACTACCAGATAAATAATGGCCCTTAATGAATTTGAACTTGAATTTATTAGCCAAAAAACAATATAGGGACAAGTGATAACTAACCAACTAGTAGTAACACCTTTAATCACTAGTCGCCCTATAGTTGTATAGTATCCAAATGAAAAAAATTGTAGCGTTGAAACTACCCAAATTTATTCTTAGACCATATACTTTGATGGAATAACATGTGTCAAAGGAACACAGGTAAGAGTCATCCTAGTATCACATCAAAAAATCATTATTCGTGTATCCTTTAAAAAACAATTATTATGCAATAACAATATGACTTAATATGAAGCTCTTATCCTTTGGATTCACATATCCAAAGCTCTAAGGGTAACAAATTTCTTGATTTATGTGGATAACTTGTTATCAATCAAATCAATGGAGTTTATCTAACCAAAGATGATAAGCTTAAACCATATAATGTTATTGTTAAATTGATGGTTTATTTTAATAAAGTCATCATTGATATTATCCCCCATTATAAAAACCATTAGGTAGACACTATGATCATAACTACCTCACTCATTACCATGGAACTATAGGATGATCACGAAAAAATATTTATTTGGAAAATCAAGCAAACTGTAACTTTAGATTCTAATCAAAAGCCTTTAGAAATATTGGTTGTTAAACAATCACTCCCTCCTCACCCTTGGTACAAGGACATCTTCACTTTCCTTAAGGATGACACCCTGTCATAAGGCCTTAATAGATATGAACATAATAATCTAAAATAATTTGATTGTAGATTTGATATCATGGAAGACATCCTATACAAATTATCCTTTAATGGTATCCTTATTATATTCCTAAACTTGGATGAAGCAAAGCAAGTTGTTTAAGAATCCTATGGGGGAACATTTGGTGGTCACTTTAATGGATATTTCATTGCAAGAAACTTGTTTGGTTAGGATATTACTAGCCCTCCATGGAGAAATACACTTGTGACTATGTTAAAAAATGTGATAAATGTTAAAAGCATGACAATCTCATCCATGTAACATCTTAAGAACTTAAATTTCCAATATCTCCTTGGCCTTTATCTACTTAGGTCCTTGACATCATTGGAAAAATAAATATCCATTATTAGGAAGACACAATTTTGTTATCACTATGACTAGATACTTCACAAACTGGGTACAACTTATACCTTTATCCTCTTGCATGAGGATTCAAGTATCCAATTTTATTCTAAACTAGATCTTTTCTCGATATGGCATTGCTAACATGTTAATTTTTTATAATGGTATACCTTTTAAAAATATGAATGTTGTTAAACTTTGTGCAAAATTCAAATTCTAGCATAAGTGGTCAACACCTTATTATCCAAAAGGCAATGACCAATTTTAATTATCTAACAAAAGTTTAATTAAGATACTAAATAAATATTTTAGCAAGAATGGGTAGGATTGGTACCTTAAGCTATAACTCACCATGTAGGTTAAATATACTTGTGTTTGGACTTCAACTAGTGTCATACACTATGCCTTGGTTTATAGGACCAAGGATATGTTTGCTTTTGAGCTTGAAGACCCTTCTATTTGAATCCTCTTAAAAGATGTATTTATTGGCAATGAGGAACACCATGCTTTGGAGCACCTATGATTCTATCATTGGTGGATTAAAAAATATTATGGTAAAAGGTTATGATCCCATTTATTTAAAGTAGGTGACCTGGTTCTTAAAAAAAACTAGAAAAACACTAACATGGAATACAAGCTCAAATAAAAAATTGAACCAAAATTGCTGGGTCCATTTATAATAATCACTAAGTATGGTTCAGGAGTATACCATATAGATATACTTAATGGAAAATAAATAGAATAACTTATGAATATCATGCACCTAAATATATATTAAATCTATTTGGCATCATCTTGCATCACTCTATATGCACTATTTATCTATAGATACTTGTATTAACATTTTTTATCAGTTAAAGATTTTATATTAAACATGGGTTTTAATAAGAACCCAAAACTTGATTACAACATAGAGTGGAAGGCTAAAAGTAGCTACAAAAACTAGAAAGGAACATAATGGGAACGCAGTCCCTCAAAATTGAAAACACTGCTAAGGATGTCCAAAGACTCAAATGACAAAACAAAGGATGCCCTCAAACTAAATAAAATACATAGGGCATCAATGAGGATGCCCTTCACAAAGACCTCGTAGGAAAGGATGTCCTTAAGCTTCATCATTAGGATCCACTCCAACATCCTAGAGATCATCATTCGATGCATCCATATCGATGTCCTTATCCTTACCTTTGTCTTCCATAGGATCAATAGTGACCTTAACATTCTAATTGACAGTAAGAGCCTTAACACCATCCTAAAAAAAATATTCTTTAAGAAGAGCAAATTCAACACGTTGCTAAAGTAGAACAACTGAGACATGCAATTGGAAATGAAATTAATTATAAAATTATTACATATACTGGTCTAAGTCGTCCTTCTCATAATACTCAGAATCAATGATTAAGAATTGCCTTTCTTAAGCCAGCTTCCACAAGCACATAGAGGAACGAACGCTTTGTGGCTCAAGGGATTCACTCTTAGATTTTTTTCTCAACATGCAAACTGTTTCGACCTTCGCTCTCTTTTTGGTAGATGGGATAGGAGTGTCGGAGGACTGAGGAGTGGTTTGGGATAGACGAGGATTTAAAGGGCTAGTCTTGTTTTAGGAGCAGGAGGAGGGATGAAACCCTGAGGGTAGTGGATCAACCAATGGCTATACAAGACTTTGAACAAACCTTGATGGGAAGGCAACTCAGTGCAATTTTTCTTACGACTGTGTTCAAGAGTGTAGCTAATGGAGTTAAAAAGGAACTGGGGAATATTCACAGTATTGATGTCATAGAAGTGATTGAATAACATGAACTAGAAGTTACATAAAATCATATCAGGGTCATCCAAAGTGACAAAATCCATGATAGCCTTCATGATGCTATTCCAAGGTGAGGAGAGCTCCTCTCGATGCAGTCACATCTGAGTTTTTATGCACAGGTCCTTATCTTTGATCTCCTTAAGCTCGACCTCCCAATTATGCTTTTATCAAAAAAATTATCTCACTTTCACCTGTTGCCCAGTAAGCTTGACCAAAGTTTTGATATTAACCTCAAATGTCCTATCACGAATTGTCACTCTACAATTATCCCAAGAGTCTAGGAATGCAACAATGATTTTAGAATCCTCTCCTTTGAATTTTTGGAAAAATAGAAGGAAAACCCTAGCAGTAAGGATGGCTTCTACAATAGAATCCATGAAAATACAGGATGGATTTATGTAACTTATATTTTTAAAGAGGAAAAGGCTTTGATAATAAAAATGGAAAGGCCAAATATGGAGGTGAACAAAAACAAGACATCTATAAAAATAAGCATATATGGGATTGAAAATAGAAATAAAACAACCACCATATTGACTAGGGTGTCGAGTGAATCAAGGATAGGAAAATTTGCATGAATCGAGGTGACCGTGACAGAGTTTGCTTGAAACAACATGGATATGGAACATGTGATAAGACAACCCAATTGCCACATGATGAAAAAGGTTTATTGGGAGGAGGAATCAATGGAAAATATGTGAGGGGAGGGGTAAACATGGAAGGAAGATGGAGGGTGTGGGAAATGGAAAATGAAGTAAAAGGGATACCCAACATCGATGAGGAAAAACGACATGATGGGAATGGGGGAAAGGGGGGAGCGTGTGACAAGATAGCAGAGGCCAGCATGGCAACGATAGATAGTAATGCAGACGGACATGGAAAATCCATAAAAAATAATTTCTTGAAAGACAGTGGACAGAGAATTAAGATTGAAAGAACCAATAAATTTGGTTAAACCATGTAATGAGGTTACATGGGAATCAACAGAAAAGGAAACAAAATCAATGAGAATTTATCCTATTTATAGAAAGTTTGACTTGCTCCACGTCAAAATTCATCTCATTTGAAGATAGTATATCTTGCTCCATGACAACATCTAGATCTTGAGGAAGGCCACTTGTCCAGATCGTTAAGCTTGTGGAGTAGGCACCAATATTTGCAAGCTTATCAACAACTTTATTGCTTTCCCTGAAAGCATGTTGAAAAATAATTTCTTGAAAGGTTTGACTTAGAGACCTAGCTTCATCAATGCAGTATCTTATCCTCCATGAGGGATTTTTGGAATTTTTTAAGTAATTGATAATAGTTAGAGAATCCCCTTCGACCATGAGTTTACCAGAATATTCTTTAGCCAAAACAATGCCACATCATAGGGCTCTAGCTTTAGCAACTTGATTCATTTTATTTCCCAAAAAAATTGTATATGGAAGGATGAGCCTACCATTATTGTCTCTAAGGATACCCCTAGCTCCAGCCAAACTAGGGTTGCCCTTGGTAGCACCATCAAAGTTTAACTTGAGCCAGCTTGAAGGAGGGGGAATCCATTTAGAATGAGCCCTTGGATTGGAGGAAGGATTCAAATGACTATCCATAATTGTAATTGAGGGAAATGCCGAAGAAAACCTCAAAATGAGAGGTAGGATGGGATAGGATATGATAGAGGAAAGCATTTTTAGTAGCATAGGAAAGAATTTTGTTCAAAATATAGTCTAGGCTTAGCATGATGTTAGAGAAGACTCTACAATTTCTTTCCAATAAAACTTGTCATAGAAAATGATGAAGATAAATTTTCCATAGGAACTTGAGATGAAGGTTACAAAAATGATTCATCCATTGAGAAAAGAGGTCAACAATAGAGCAAGGTCCAACCCATAGAATGTGAAAGAAATTGAATAACTTATTAAGGATGGATGATGAAAAAGAACAAGAGATAAAAAAGTGGTGGGGGGATTCCCAATAAGACAAGGAAATAAAACATTTGTTAGGGATGGATAGACCTCTTTTAAGAATGTTTTCAGTGGTAAGTATAGTTTCCTGAATGGCCACCCAAGCAAAGAGGGCTAATTTTAGAATAAGGTATTTTGGCCAAATAAGACTAAAAGGGATTAAAAACTCTTCATGGATCAAAAGTTGTTTGTAAGCTTACTTTACAGAAAAATCTCTGCTTTTAGTGAATTCCTAGAAAATATGATCTCTAGGACTCCCAGAAGGAATGAATGTGGATTTTAGAAGGAGTTGTAGTTCTCTAGATTCCTCAGGATGGGTTGGACTGCTGATGATTTTCCACCTTTTTCTATTATTCTGAACACTAAAGAAGTTGAAAATTTTTTGACCAAAAGTGATGCCAATGTAGTATTTCAAGATAGAAATATTAGGATTATTTATTAGAGGTTCTCCTGTTAACCATTTTTCATTCCAAAAATCAAATTTTTGATGATCACCTAATCTTCATATGAGACCTCTTTCCATAAGGAGCCTGGATTGTAGAATAGATTTCCAAAAGGTAGACCCTCTGGAAGGAAGTGCAACATTGAGGAAATATGTACCCTACATATATTTATGACTGACAATAAGGGTCCAATAACACCCCATGTTTGAAATTAAATGCCATGCTTTCTTAGCTAAAAGAGCTAAATATAGGATGTGGAGTCTCCTAAGACCAAGCCCTCTAGAACCTTTGGGTTGGAATACCTTATACCATACAACAAGGTAAAAGTGATGTTTGTTTTCAGATCCAGACCATAAGGCTACATGCATTGTTGCCTAATTCCATAATTGGTTGGTTCATATGTGCTTGTTCGATGCATATTTGAATTTTTATATCCATATATATGCAATTATAATCCTATTTAGCATATTAGTAACTTTCATTAAACTTGCACTAGGTGATTGATGCTTTTGTATATCCTCTATTAGTCCATTAAGCTTGTTTGATACATTCTTGCACTAATATTTGGGCTCTAGTTTTTCATGCAGATTTTTGTAATGATAATATAATGATGTTAAGCAACTATAAACAATATAACTATTAAGGAATTAGAATCCTTATTATGTTAATTTTTTGGGATCTACAATGACATCATTATGGTTCTAGTTAGGACAACTCACATGCATTTCATTTACACTAGGAAACTAATTATAGTATATCTCTTCATTAGTTCTCTAGTTTGATTACTTCATCATTAAAATTCACACTTTCTCATCCTCCCATGACATCCCATTCAAACCATTTTGGGATGTAAGGAGAAGCTAATGATTTGTAATTTCAATATCTAATAATTTTATAGGATTTTAGTCAACTGCCAAGTACTAGAAGAATATAACTTCAACTTCTCCTTCTAGATTCCAAAATACACCAATGATGTTCTAACAAGCTACCACACATATAACAATTATCAAAGATTCATATCATCTTTCTCCCTTTTTCTATGAGGTGAATTATCAATATACAAAGATAATTCTATGTAATTTAGCTTGTTCACAATTGCACTTGCATTAGGAATCTAAGCTACCAATACCTCATAACCATCTCTTATCTTCTAAATTTCTACTTCTTTTCTCACTTAAATCATGAAATTTATTTGATCTCATTTCTCGCTCTTCACAATAGAATATTTGTATGGATTTGATAAATCCTTTTTGTTATTTATCTATCCTAGAATTTTATTACCTCACATTGCAGGCACCTTGCAAATGCATTTTCCATGCAAAAAAATAATCCTTAATCTACATAAAGCATAATGAAGCAATTTAGGGTAATTATATTATGTTTCAATTGCATCTTGTAAGCCACCATAGATGATATCCATACTCTTATTTAAAGGCACTTCTCACAATCCTTATTGATTTTTTTTACAAATTTGAGACTAAAATAGGTTACCTTCACTCCCTCCTTTTGTACAGAGGTATAATGAGATCCTTGAAGCACCTCAAACAAATTCATCTATTACATTCTTTCAAACCCCAACAATTTTTCCAAATGATGTCTAACATCTCATGAGTCAGAGGAATGGATGTCATAATTGCTTTATCCTTTTCTTATTTCATTCCACTTATTCATTATTGAATACTTTGATATTTTCTTTAGGCCTCCTATAATTGTATTCTAGGTGATGGATTGAGCATATCCCATTTCCTTTAAGGTGCATATAAGGGCCTCAAGCAATCAAACTTAAGTTGATTAATCCCATATGTTGTATTGGTTCAGTGGAAATGGATGAATCCAATACATTTTATTATGGGTTGAAAAAACACTTGGTATTATCAATTGTGTATGGCCTTGTTCTTATTTACTTCTCATCCTTAAATTCGAGTCCCTTTCTAGTATTTTCTACATGATAAATCCTTTGATATTTATAAAAACTAATGGAAAAATAACCAAAACTTTTCTCCATTATAATAAATGGGCTACTTGGTGGTCACCATGATAAATCCACAATGCTTATATCCTCATATACATTTTTTATATTATCCCTAACACCATCAGGGGAAATTAATAGAAACAATTTAAATGACCCAAAAAAATTGGGGCATCAAATTTTAAATAGTAGATAGATTAAAGTGAAAATAATAAAATTTCTATGGACATAGACTATATAGAAAAAATTAATTCCTATGGATATAGATTATATAAGAAAAATAAATAAAAGTATTATAGGCATAGATTATCTAGGCAGAAGCATTAAAAGTCCTATAAATATAAACTATCTAATACAAAGCAATAAAAATGTTATGAACATAACTTGTCTAGGAAAAAGCATTGAGGTCCTATGGACATAGACTATCAAAACAAAAGCATTAAATTCCTATGTACATAGACTATCTAGGTAAAAACATTAATTTCCTATAGACAGATTTTACAAGAACTCAAAATTTAAAACATATAGATGTAAATTGACCAATTATTTGTACATATTTTCTATCATATCAAAAGGTTGTCATAGTACTAATTAAGTCCTTCAGGTAAATCTTAGCAAAAACTACCATCTAGGACCTTAACTAAATGATAAACATGTGAAACCTCCTAATCACTTATCCATTAATCAATTTTAGAGGTCACCGCATAGTGGTGAAGGACAATCATAAAAGTCTTATAGACACAGTGTGTCTAGGTAAACCATATAACATATACATTTAATAAAATTACAATCTAAAAATATTTTAAGCCTCTCATTTAAAATGCCATTCAATAATATTATTTATATAAAAAAAAATTAACATTCATTGAAACAATTGCATGAACCAATAATGATTGATATATTATATTAAGGATCAAAATTTTGGTTACAAACAACAAAAATCATCTATCATCCAAAATTGATGCATAGCATCTAGAAAGCACTATGAATATACTCCATTTTCAAGAATCCTCCTAGAAGGTGGGGGTTATCTTCAATAATCTCTATGTATCTCGTGTCATTAATCTTGAGTGTATTTATGAGTGTATTCATGATTGAGTCCTAGTAGGTGATGGAAGCCATCAACATATAGGGACGATAGTATGAGATAAAACCTTATCATGTATCACTCACTCTATATCAACTTAAAGGTCTTTTCTAATATAGATATCCTTCTAAGTGGATGTCAACTCTTTATAAATCCTATCTGACTCCTCTTGTATTCAATTCATGTCCATCACCATTTGAATTTACTTTTTCTATGATCAAATGAGATCAATATGTGCCTATACAAATTGATATAATAACATCTATAGCATGTCTCTTCTATTTTTTCTATCTCTACTATCTTTCACTATGGATGCATATTACTCAGATGTTAGTATCACTACTTCCAATTATAATGAAGCATTTCCCTCCACTAACCATCCTCTCTCCTCCTCTATCTTGGCTACTTATTGCTAAATATCTTCTACCTAGTTGTTCCTCTCTATCATAAATTGATTGTGCTCTATCAAATACTAATACCTGTCTCCCATTAATTGAAATTTGTCTTTCTTCTACTCCCCTAAAAATTTGGCCACATCCCAACTCATTGGCTAATGGGCTAGTACATACCTCTATGTTTGCAACTATTTTTCCTGCTAAAACATAACCTCCCACTTTGTTTCATTATGCACACTCTCATCTATCTCACTAGGGTTTCCCTCAAAATTTTATGATGGGGCTCACTAGGACTAGCCTCATCCATATTCACCTTAGGTGGTATTAGAATTTACAAAGGTAGTATTATTAAAGATCATTTTATTTACCTCTACCATATCTCCTAAAGGTGCCCTTGTAGCATTGAGCTTCCTTAATTACAATATCTTGAACTATGTGCCTAGATATCTGGCCTGGGAACATAATTCCTTGACTTCATTATATGCAAATAGAAAAATATTGCATACCATTTCCAACAACCATCAACAACACTTGGATCATCCTTACCCAAATCAAGGATAACAGATCATTTGCATCTACATCCACATAATTTTTTGGATATGAACATTGATCCACTCCTTACTCATGATAGGCAATTCAATACCATAATTCCCTATTAGGAATACCCTACTCTCTTCAAAATTATCTTAATATACTATCAAAATGATGGAGGTCCTATTCATTTTTTTTCCCAATAATTTTTCTCACCTATCTCACTCGAGACAATTGATATGCATCATCTTGTTGTGGGTGTAATTTATAGGGATGCAAAATGATGTGATATAGTTGTATATCATAAATTCACTCATGTATGGCTAATAGTCTACTCTCTATGGAGGCCCTATGTCCAACCTCAAAATCATGAGCCCAATGATATGTAGTAGGTACTTGACTATCATTAATACTCCTAGATAAACCAAGTGGTCATATGACTACTATGTAGAGCAATGTATAGCATACTATACTCTTCATATAGACTATACGATAAAGAGTGTAAAATAAATAGGCTAATAAAACTAACCCCAAATTAAAAAGCACTTGATTGTATCTCATCTTTGTTGATCGGAGTTTTGTGAAAACTCTATGAAAGCATGGATAAAACTAGTATAAACACCTTAATAGGAATAAATTCCCTCTCACTTTAGAATATTGTTGGATATCCAAGGTGTGAGTTACATATTCGGTTTGAACATATTGGCACTCGATTGAGCAAATTAAAATAATATAGGATTTAAAAAAATACAAAAGTGAGTCATCTCAAAATGAAAACAATGAAAGTAAGGTAGAACAAAAAAGGAGAGGATATCTAATTTTGGTTGTAACTTGCAAATATTGAATTTAATTATACTAATGAGCTTATCAATAATATAAATCAAGTGAGGAAGGTGTCTAGCTTTCTAATATAACCTTCTACTTTGAGCATGGGATGGAGACAACACATGATAGAAAGAAAATTACAAACACAAGGGGGTCAGCCTCAATTGGTGTTTCTTACTAGTAGTCAAGCTCATGTAGTAAGAACATAACAAGTAAAATGTAAACTTGAACCTTATGTTTCTAATTATTTTAAGAACACAATAAACATAATGAATCTCAATAGCATAGCACAATTTCAATAATTGTAGATTTACAATAAAATTAAATAAATCCTAAGAGAGACGAAAATAAAAGAGAATGCACTTATCATAATCCATAAAATATTAGGCTCCTAGCCACGCTATTTTGAAATATGATCACCCACCAGCCTAAGGTATATAATAAAGGATTCAAACAAATTTACCAAATATTGCAAGAAGTATTTTATTCTAAGTTTTTGCATCCTTTGTTTTACATTTAATGGGAGTATATATAGACTCAAGACATGTCCCAATATTTACGAAATATCAATCTCCCTAAAAAGTCTATTATTATGAGCCACCAAATAAAACCTAAAAACACTTTTAAATAGAGTTATAATAAATTCAAAGTACTCCTAAATATCTTTTTGAGTTCCCTGACGTAAACTGCAAAGATAGAATTTGATCTTATCTCTATCAACGATAACTTTTCACAAAAAAAATTATTTGACTTTATCTCCATCAAGGGATAATTATTCACAAATATTTTCCCTATTGAATTTCTAGATTTTACATGATTTTTACATATTAAAGAATCTAGACAAGTCACAAAAGAAGAAGATTTTAACAATTTTTTAATAAAAATCTTGTGAATTTTTTTTCTTAAAAAAAATAATCTCTATCATTGTCGCCCTAAGTGTAGGCACTTCCAAGGATGTAGGTGCCAGTCTGAATGTAGGTATTAGTCTAAGTGTTGGCACTGCCCTAAAAGTGGGTGCCAGTATAAATGTAGCCATTAGCCTAAGTGTAGGCACCAACCTGAGTGTAGCACAAACCTAAGTGTAGGTGCCTTGTCAACCTACAAATCTACCTGAAACACCTCATTACGAAATCTATCAAATTATACAGGAAATATAAAGCTTACAATAAAAAATGATCTATGTAATATTGATAATCAAATTTATTCAATAATATATAAGAAGTAAACTTCACAAAAGATTCAATGATTTTACATTTCAAAAGAGTTGCCTCAAGAGATAAATTTGGTTCTTGAAATATCATAATTTTATTATCAGTGGGGTGTGTTGCTTCTAAAAAAATGGTGATATCTTCAAGGAAATAGTAGCACTATTTGGAACCCAGAAATCTAGTTTTAAAATAGTTTAAACTATGTATCACACCTTACCATAAGGATTTTCTAAATGTTTTAACTGCCATTCGCTAGCCTATCAAAATTTCCCAGGGACATACTAGGTTAAACCACTAAAAAGAAAATTTGATATGTCATTGCAAGTCCATAAATCCTTCCTCTTAATATGACCATGAATTAACATTCTCTGAGGATTAATTAGATTGTTTGGACAACATAAGGTTATTCAAGTAGAGCTTTGTTGCCAATCAAGTGTCTATAGCCCTGATAAAGTTACTCTTAGCTTTCTAAGACCTTGGTTCATATCCATGGAGCATATATAGCCTTTGTGAACATGGTTAATGTACCTCTTTCAAAAATATCAACTATCTCCTTTTATTATGGAACTTTCCTTTTTTTTTTGTAGCATAGATAGCTAGGAAGTATTATTGAAGGTTCAAAAGTTGCATTTGCCCTAATATTTTATCAACCAAATAGTAGATCAACTAACCATTTTATTTTTGAAACCAATCTCCTCTTTAGAGTAATTAAAATGTATCTGTGAATCAGATATTTTTCCCATGACTAACTTTTCTTGGATTCCTTAGGAGTTCTTCAGCTAAATAGTATAACAATTATTTTTATAATTAAATTAGTTGTTATAGGTAAGGTATAAAATATAAACTTCTCCTTTACTATAATCGTAGATAACAAGCATCACCACTATCACCCTGCTTAAAACATGTTTTTATCCTTATTTTGATTTGTGAAAGTAAGACAAAAAAAACAAAATAGGAAAGAGAAAAACAAAGAAAACTAGCATTAATGTTGGTCAAACTCGTAGACACACTTTGTTATATATATATATATATATATATATACATATACATACATATATATACATATGTATATGTTAGAATTTCACAATAATAGATATGCAAAGCATTACACAAAATATGAAGAGAAGAGTGGAACTGATTAATTTATTCCAAGGATCAACTCTGTATAAATAGCAGAGTTGATCATTGAGAGTCGTTGGATTACAACAACTCATCAGACCTGATGAAGACACCACTGAGAGTTCTCCCGACACATGGAGGAGTGGAAACTCAAGTGTCTATCCTAGTGGAACTTAAGAGAATATTCTCTTATTCTAACACCCCCCTTAAGTGATACTAGGGGTGAATCGTACAAATGAGTCCTGGCAACAAGGCCTGATGAGGTACTCATGTACAATGACTTCTTTTGAAGAGATGGTAAAACCCAATGGGAAAAAACCATCAATCAAAAGGAAGTTAGAGGCTTGTCTTCGTATGGTGAATATTGTCCTCCTAATACAATAGATAGTTGGTAAAAAAACCCTGTGGGGAAAAACCAACTATGAGAAGAAGAGAGGCATGTCTTCGTATGGCGAAGATTGTCCTCTTTAACAAGAAAGAAAGATGAGTCTCGACAACTTGGCCTGATTAGGTACTCATATAATATAGTTGGTGAAAAAACCCCTATGGGGAAAAACCAACTATGAGAGGCATGTCTTCGTATGGCGAAGATTGTCCTCTTTATACAAGAAATAAAGATGAGTCCCGACAACTTGGCCTGATTAGGTACTCATTTACATAATATTGTTGGTGAAAAAACCCTATGGGGAAAAACCAACAATGAGAGGCTTGTCTTCGTATGGTGAATATTGTCCTCTTTATACAAGAAATAAAGATGAGTCCCGACAACTTGGCCTGATTAGGTACTCATATACAATAAATAGTTGGTGAAAAAACCCCTATGGGAAAAAACCAACTATTAGAAGAAGAGAGGCTTGTCTTCGTATGGTGAAGATTGTCCTCATAAAAGCAATCAATGCAGTTGTATAACTCCAAGCTTATCTCGCAACTGAAGGTAACGTGGAGAAGGAAATGACTTGGTGAAGATATCTGCAATTTGATTCTCAGTTGGAATATATTCCAAGTGTATGTCCTCACTCTGAATATGTTGCCTTATGAAGTGCATGTGTATCTCAATGTGCTTGGTTCACTGATGTTCAACTGGATTTCATGCAATATGAATTGTGCTTTGATTGTCACACCAAAGAGTTATAGGCTTCTCATGGGTGAAACCAAATTCTCTCAGAATTTGATGAAGCCAAAGAGCTTCTTGACTAGCCAAAACTGTTGCCCTGTATTCTACCTCTGTAGAAGATAGAGCTACTGCTTGTTATTTCTTGCATAACCAGGCTATTGGTGAAGAACCAAGGCAAAATACATAGCCTGAGGTGGAACATCTGTCTTCTACTAAACCTGCCCAATATGAATCTGTGTAGCCAATAATATCCATGGATTTTCCCTTGTAGAAGAGCCCAAAGTGAGTAGTGCCTTGCAAGTAATGGAGGATCCTTTTTGTTGCTTGCCAATGACTGAAGTGAGGTTGATGAGAGAATCTGGATATGAGGCCAACTACAAATGAGATATCTGGGTGAGTATGAGTAAGGTATAGCAAACTCCCTACAAGCTGATGGTATAGAGTTGCATCACATAGAGGGGATGAGCAGGAAGTACTAAGATTAATGCTAGATTGAAAGGGTGTAGGAGAAGGTTTGCAATCTATCATTTTGAATCTTTGTAGAAGATCTAGAGTGTACTTTTGTTGGCACAAAGAAATACCTGCATCGGTTTGACTTATTTGGATCCCAAGGAAGTAATGAGCTTTACCTAGATCAGCCATTTCAAATTTTTTAGAGAGGGAGTCTTTTATAGTCTGTATGTGAGTCAAGTTACTACCAATGAGAAGAAGATCATCAACATATAGAACAAGAATGGTGATGTTGCCTTTATTTCTCCAAATGTAAACTGTGTTATCAGACTCACAATGAGAAAAACCTGCTGAAAGAAGGAAGGAGTCCATCTTCTCATACCAAGCTCTAGGGGCTTGTTTGAGGCCATAGAGAGACTTTTTGAGCCTACAAACAAGAGAGGAGTCTTGAGTGAAACCAGCAGGTTGTTCCATGAATATTTCTTCCTTTAAGTCTCCATGTAAGAAAGCACATTTTACATCCATTTGATAGACAGGCCACTTATGGGAAGCAGCTAGAGCAAGAACCAATCTTACAGAATCCATTTTAGCAACTAGAGCAAAGGTTTCTGCATAATCTATGCCTTCAATTTGAGAGAAACCTTTGGCCACTAGACGAGCCTTGTGTTTGTCTATTTCTCCATTAGGCCCATATTTTGTTTTGAAGATCCATTTACAATGAACTAATTTCCTTCCTTTAGGTAAGGGAACTAAATCCCAAGTCTTGTTTTTGATCAAGGAAGAAAATTCATTTTCCATGGCATCATCCCATTCCTTAATACCTGAGGCTTCTTTGAAGGATTGAGGATCAGAGGAAATAGACTGACATACAAGACCAGTGCCTATGGGGTTGGATGATCTGGTTGAAGGAAGATTTTGGATGTAAGGAGTAGCTTCTTTAACAATGGTGCGGGCCCATTTTGGCATAGAGGAAGGAGTTGAAGGAGTTGAAAGACATTGAGATGGAGTTACAGGTTCCTCATCTTGATTATCAATGACCAAGTTAACTTCAAGAGTTGGCTCTTCATAATATTGAGGTTCTACTATAGGAGAAGGCTCAATGGAGGAAGAGGGCTTTTGAGGATCTTTTTGAGGGAATGTTTCATCAAATTGGACATTCCTATGAAAGAAAACCTCATGAGTTGAGGGATCAAGAAGCCTGTATGCTTTCAATTCTTCACAATAACCGACAAAGATGAGCTTTTTGCTTTTCTTATCAAGAGCCTTCCTTTTCTTCTTTGGGATGTGAGCCCAAGTAGTACACCCAAAAATATTGAAGTAGGAAACATCTGGTTTTAAGCCAGACCAAGCTTCTTCAGGAGTTAAATGGTCAAGAGCTTTATGAGGTGTGCGATTTTGAATATAATTTGCACAGTTAATAGCTTCTGCCCAAAAAACTTTTGGAAGATCTCTTGAATGGAGCATACAATTAGCCATCTCTTTTAATGTCTAGTTTTTCCTTTCTGCAATACCATTTTGTTGAGGATTATGGGAGACAAAATGTTGATGAATGATGCCATGACTGGATAAAAATATGGAAAACTCATTACATACAATATTCCCCCATTATATGTGTGAATCTTCTTGATTTTGCAAGATGCCTGATTTTCAACTAAGGCTTTAAAAACCTTAAAGTGGGATAGAACATCACTCTTATATTTTAGGAAGTAGACCCAGGACCTTCTAGAAAAATCATCAATAAAGGTTAGAGCATACTTTGCTCCTTTGAAATATGGTTCAGGAAAGGTCATTAAGTCACTATGGATT
Source organism: Wollemia nobilis (assembly GCA_028583015.1). NCBI lineage: Eukaryota > Viridiplantae > Streptophyta > Pinopsida > Araucariales > Araucariaceae > Wollemia > Wollemia nobilis. The sequence goes on from JAQPPZ010007219.1 coordinate 2,602,744, forward strand.
AAATCTAGAGGGGATGAGGTTTTTAGAGAACTACTTGGGTGGAAAGGATCTTGATGTTGCTTTCCAAGAGCACATCCAGGACAAACTCCATCACTAGAAGAGACTTGGGGTAATCCTGTAACCATATCATGGGTGCTCAAATCCTTTAGGTAGTTGTAACTAAGATGACCAAACCTTTCATGCCATATTTGACTTTCAAGATCACCATGAGCCACAAAATAGGAGGCTCCTTCTGGATTTTGAAAACCTTTGAAGTGAAAAATATGAGAGTTATGATCAATATTCCCTTTGGCTATAAGAGAATGGGGATCTTGAAAATCTCTTATCTCAACTCCTGTTGGAGAGAAGAGAACAATTTTCCCATTTCTAGAAGTACAAATCTGATAGACGGATAGGAGATTGGTGGCAATGTCTGGAACATAGAGAACATTGTTTATGGAGCCACCATCAATGGTTATATCCCATTTTCCTTTGACAGGGATGAAGGAAGAGTCACCCACTTCTATGCTACAAGTAGAGCTAGAGGAGATAGAAGAGAAAGACTTATCTGAAGCAGTCATGTGATGAGTAGCTCCAGAATCTAGGACCCAATAATTAGAGGAAGAATTGGAGGTTTTTCCTTGAACATTAAGGGCTTTTCCTATTTGATTTTTATTTTCTATATTTTGATCCTTCATAGCTGCCTCTAGTTGTTGTAATATTTTCCAGCATTTGTTAGCAGAGTGACCATTCTTTTTACAGTGAGTACAGGTTATGGGAGTCTTTTCCTTATTTTTGAATTTTTCTTTAGAAGAGGTGGAGGCTACTAAGGCTTTTGAAGAAGAGGAAGAAGAAGAGATTTCATATCTAGCAAGTTTGGTTTCTTCCCTAGTTAATCTATCACAAAATTCTTCTAAAGAAGGCATTTTAAAGGTTGCACCAAGAGCATCTTTGGTAGATATAAAGGTGGTAGCAAAAATTTGAAAAACACCATTTAGCTTAGAAAGGATTAGATAAATGCATTCTTCTTCGGTCTTAGTCTTCCCACTGCCTTTGTATTGAGTGAGGACTTCTTTGAACTTAGTGAGGAAGTCAACAATACTACTAAAATATTCAGGAGACAAAGATGTTAGTTCGACTTCTAGTTGCATTGATCTCATCTGATCTACTTTCCCAAATAAGGTCTTTAGTTTCTCCCAACTTTCATGAGGAGTTTTGCAATCTGTAATATGAAACCACAAACTTTCATGAACATTAGAGCTAATAATACCCATTGTTTCATGCATTTTTCCTTTATGAACAAAAATTTCATATTCTTTATCAAATTCTGGTTGCTTTTCTTCTAACAAATGAGTAAGACCTTTTTGAGAGATAAGATTTAAAATTTTAGGTTTCCAAGTGTGAAAGTTATGAGGGGTGAGAGGTTCAATTGAGTTCATTTTTTTTTAACACAAAAGAAAAGTTTGAAGTTATAATTAACCAATATATCCCCCCTTAGAACTTCAAATTTTATTAATGCAAATGTTTGAAGGGAAAAAATGAAGCTTTTCAATATACTAAAACTCAATATACCCGCCCTAACGAGAGGGAAACTATAAGTAAATTGAGGTTCGAATATTGTTTGCTTGAGAAATGCCAAGTCCTTTTAGTTCCTCTCAATACCCACCCTTACTTGAGGGAAACTGTAAGTATAGAGAAGAATTTGTCAAGGGTTGTAGGCTTGAAATGTAGAGAGTTCAACCAATTTATAATTTTGGATTTTCTCAAAACTTGCCCTTACTAGAGGGAAACTATAAGTGAGAGAGATATCCAAAAAAAAATAAATGGATGAATGAAAAATATATGCCAGGCCTTTATACCAAGTACCTCCAAAAACCCACCCTTACGTGAGGGAAACTATAAGTTTTTAGTGGTAATGATACATGGAACGTAGGCAAATATATTTTGAGGAAGAAGACTTAAAATTTTATGTTTAGGAAATATTTAGAAAAAATAATGTGTTTAAAGTGAAGAGATTAACACATTAATGTTTAAATATGATCAGAATTCTATAATAGAATTTTAATAACACCTTTAGAGAAGAAGAAAAGGTGAGATATTCCTTTTTTTAAATATTAATTTGAATAAATTAATAATAATAAAGGAGAAGAAAGAATATATGAGAAATTCAAAAAATAACTAGAACTCCTTTGGAAAATTATTAATTAAACAATAACAATATTATAAGAAGATAAATAGAAGGTAGCTTTTCCTCAAATAATGATAAACAACATAGGTGTAAATTATTAATTAGAGAGTGTAAGCATAGAAAATAAAAAAATTTAAAATTGCAATCATTACACCTCTATTAAATTAAATACCTAAAAGAAAAAAAACTTGAGGAAAAGATAGATAAAAATATGCACCCCCCTTCAAGAGACACAAATGTGCATTATTTTGCACATAAACCCCCCCAAAAAAAGTCTTTTATATTATGGTTACAATATGACTACGACTTATCAAAGGGCCCCTCTTTTTAAAAAAATATGAAAAAGGCTTTGAGAAGGAGTCAGATTTATACTTCGAAATCGAAGTGTATTTAACCTTTACAAAATAAAAGAATGAGGATTTAAATAAAGCCCCATGGCTCTGAGAAAATAATGCGTCCAAAACAAACCAAAAGTCGAGAGCTCCTTTCCTTAACGCGTCGCTGGGTCGAACCAGGCAGAGACAAACAACAGAAAGGAGGTCTCCATTTTTCAAAGGATGATCCAAGGACGTCGAGTAACCGATGAGGCCACCTGCACAAAAAATATTAAAGAAACCAGAGAGCTTAAAAATAACAAATTTTATCTCTGTGTAGATATTGACTGTGTGGAAGAGGAAGACGTCCACCACTGGAGGCAAATAGCAGGAGGGATATTCCGAGGACGTCGTGAGATGCCACCTGCGCAGATAGGGTTTAAATATCCAGAGAATAAAAATATAAAAAAATTACTAAAATAATAATTTTTTATATCTCTGGTGCCCTAGGCGAGAGCTCGGAAGGGCCACCGAGGGGAGCGATATAGATGAGCATTGCCTCTAAAAAACCTCCTGTAGAACACGTTAGATGCCTCTAAAAATTGTCCTGTAGAACACGTCAGAAAAAAATAGAAGTTGCCTCAAAAAAACTCTCCTATAGAACATGTTAGAAGCCTCTAAAAAAATCTCCTGCAAAACACGTCAGAAAAAAGAATGCTTAACCTTAGACGAATCACGAAATTAGATACTCGAACCAGAGATGAAGAAAATAGTAGAACAAGTGTGAATCTCCTTTGTGGTGAAGAGTATAAATGGAGAAGATACCAGCGCCAGATATGCTTTCACCCAGTGAGAAGATACGATGCAACGGTGCCAAGAGAGACGTGGAGGTCTCCGAGAGCCACGTCGCGGGTGGTGCACCAAGATTTTACATTTTAGAAACACACTTGATGTTGTTTTAAAATCTTTGGATTTGGTTAGAGATAAAAAATGATTCGAAGAAAAGGTTAGCAATAAATATGTAATTGTTTTAAAAAATATACACCAAGCTTAGATTTAAGGGAAGCCACGTATTAAGGGCCAGCGCGAAATGGTTTGGAGCCATGAAAAAGATGCAGTTCCAAAAATGATTTGGGCCAAAAAATTACGCAGCGATATATCTAAGCATTGATTGCTTTCATTTAAAAAACGAGGGTTGAGATTTTGAAAAAAAGAAAAAAAAGGATCTTCCTCTAGAAATTACAGAATGAAAGCTCTGGAAAGAGTAAAGGAAGAGCACAAAAAATTTCAAAAAATAAAACCCTCGAGTTCTGAATCAGCTTTAAAAAATAATACATATATTATAAAATATTTTGCTGAAAAAAATATGGATAAATTGACTACAACATATATGAAGCAAGATAGTAAAAAAAAATCCAAAGCAAAAAAAGAACCAGATCCTAGAACCTTCAAGAGTGAATGCTAGCAAAATCTATCCTGCTCTGGTACCATGTTAGAATTTCACAATAATAGATATGCAAAGCATTACACAAAATATGAAGAGAAGAGTGGAACTGATTAATTTATTCCAAGGATCAACTCTGTATAAATAGCAGAGTTGATCATTGAGAGTCGTTGGATTACAACAACTCATCAGACCTGATGAAGACACCACTACGACACATGGAGGAGTGGAAACTCAAGTGTCTATCCTAGTGGAACTTAAGAGAATATTCTCTTATTCTAACATATATACATATTGTAATATAGGTGTATATATTTATATATCATCACAAATATAGATATATATATCAAATGCTGCAAATTGGTGTGCTTACCTTTCTTTTCATGGGATTTGTCCCATAAAAACACCAAGTCTACAAGTCTAAAGACCTTCACTTTTTCTATTTTATTAGACCAATGCTTGATTGTCTCCTGATGTTAAGTGAAATGCTCCAAGGCCTGAAGCCTTTCATACTACAAATTAATAAAGTCTAATATGAGGGCTTATACATCTTCAATTTAATTAAAATAATCAAGGGCAAATTGATAAGTATGCATATTAATTGAAATTGGAACTATTGTTTTAGTTCCATACAAAATTTAGGCATCTAAAGTAAACAACAATGTTTTTAGGGCTTCTTTGTGTCTTATTCTATTAGACCAAAGTGCGTACTTCAATAATGTATGTCATTGTATTGGTTTTTCTACAAAAATAATCTTAATGGCATTTATCAGATTTTTATTATTTGGATTTAGCCAGTCCATTTCCTTAGGGATAATAGTTGGATGAAAATTTGAGGACTATCTCCTTGTGATACGTACACTCAACAAAAGTTAGTGATTGAAACACTGGTCCATTATAACAAACTAAATTTAAATGAACTCCAAACCTAGTGATGATATTTGAATCCATAAATTCAATTATATCATGAGTTGTACTCCTCATCATGGTTGATATTTTAGCCCATCGTGTATAGTAATTAGTGGTTGTTAATACATATTTATACCTTGTTGATGAATTCAAGTTCATCACACTCACAAAATCAAGTTCACATTGCATGAAAGGGTTTTATATTATAATATTTTACAATAGTAGACCTCGATTAGCCTACTTGGTTTTAAATATCAAATACTTGTGATAAGTTCTCACATGATGATGTGCATTTTTAAACAATGTAGGCTAGTAGTATCCTGCTCTCAATATTTTGTGCATATTATCCAAATCCGAAGGATGTCTTACTCTTAACTTCTCATGAAAACTAGACATTACTTTATTTACCTCATCCTAAGAAATGCATCTTAAGAATAGGCTAGCATAATTTTGTTTATACAATTTATCCTCTTTGAGTAGAAAATAAACTCTATTCAGATGGGGCAGACAATTTACAAATCTTAGAAAATGCATGATATCCTCATCCCAATCATCCAACCTTGAGTCTAATTGATTAATCTCTATCTGTTTAGGTATCTCAAAAATATTTTGGGATAATTCAAGTTCCCTAATTAATTTAGTTAGCTTAATCTGTAATTCAAACTCCTACACTATTGTAACCCAATTATCTCTTAGTTTACCTAGCTTATTTTGATTTAACAAATACGTAATAGCTGGATTAGGAACTATGGCATGGAACTTAATCGTCAAAATGTAATGCGTAAATTGTTTGACCACTTTCACTTTATCTATATGTGATTAACTAAATTTAGAACCTTTCATATGAGTACTTTTGAAGGTTATAAGCTGCACTCCTATTTCTCTTTTCTGAGTTAATACTGCAACAAGTGTATGTTCAGAAGTGAAAGAGTATAGGTAGAAATTTGTACTAAAATCTAGACTTGCCATAACTAAAGCTTTTTTAATAGTAAATTTAATCTCTTGAAATACCACCTTGTATTCTATCAACCATACAATTTTAGTAGTCTCCTTTATCATATCATTTACTGGTTTGACTATTTCAGCAAATCTAGAAATAAATTTCCTAACAAATTTAATCTTCCCAAAAAAAAATTTCTTAGATTTGGGAAAGGGCATATTTGATATGGCTTTAGACCTCTCAGGTTTCATGAAAATGCTATATTTTGTTATTAAGTGACCAAGGAGTTTAACCTTAGCCACACCAAAGACACATTTCTTTAGATTCAAAGAAATGTTAAACTCCCTACACTTATCAAAAATATATTCCAAATGTTGTACATGATCAAATTGATATTTAGAAAATATTGTCAAGTAATACATGTATATAACAATACACTTACCCATGATACCTTTGAATACATGATTCATTGCACATTGGAATGTGGCTTCGGTGTTTATCAATCCAAATGACATTCTTTTGTAAGAAAATATCCCCCATATGGTCATGAAGGTAGTTTTCATTTTGTCTTCTCTATCTACCAATATTCGATTATACCTAGAAAATCCATCCCATAAGGACATAATCTCTAAACCATTTACAATATGTAGTACATCATCAAGGGTAGGCAAAGGATAATTTTCCTTTTTCAGAAGCCTTGTTTAGGTTTTTGAAATCTACACAAAGCTAAATTTTACCTTTCTTCTTTCCAATTGGCACTAAATTAGCTACCCAAGTAGAATATCTAATAGGAAAAATGATGGCAGCACTCAAAAAAAAATTCCACCTCCTTCAAAATAATAGGTTCTAGCTGGATGTTAACATGTCTTTGTTTCTATTTGAAGGTTTTACAAAACTCCTTCAATGGTATAATATGTATAAAAATCATTGCATTACAAATTTTCAAGTCCTTATAAGGACATGCCATAACATCCTTAGACCTATGAAGTAGCTTATTAAGATCTTTTTTTATTATGGGATCACATGTTTTAACTATTTGAATTTAATTGGTATTCTCTTTAGTCCCTACATTCAATTTCTTGATCTCACTTCCTACTATACCAATTGGATCTCTAGAATTTGCTCTTATTTCACTTTGATCATTTTCAAATAGTCTCTCCAATTCAACCTTACCTCTAGGAATTTGATTTGTTTTTCATCTCAATATTACCTCTTTATAATTAAATTATTCAATTAAGGTATCCCTATGACCCTCATAAATTATAGAATTATCGAAAGAATTAGTATTATGAAGAAAATCAATAATTTGTTGGTCATATAAGAAAACCTAAAATGTATCTACATTATATTAGATTAAAAATCAAGAAACCAACTCTACTAAAAAATTCCTCTATGTAAACTCTTATATAAGTTTTAAATTTCTAGCCAAAGATACCAAAATATTGGTAGGGGAATTTTGGTCTCTAGGGATGTGTTAGATTAAATATAGAGAAATCATCCGTGAGATCCCAAGCTCAATGTGTGTCTCTTTAGGTAAGAGGTTTTGTATTGAAACTTATCCTTAACCTAATTATCCACAAAATCTGAGTCTATGAAGACTTGGATATTCTTTACATTTTTCTCTAGAGCAAATATTAATCCTAGAAATAAAGCTTCGTATTCTGTAAAATTATTAGTACTAGAAAATTATAATTTGTATGACATGAAAAATACTTGATTCTAGGAATTCTTAAGACCTGCTCCCATGCCTAAGACTTACATAGACTTAGCCCTATAAATGTGTAATGTCCAAATGTGATTGTTGTGATTGTTTAGAGCTTAAATTGATCTCACATTTTTTGTAGTTGTAAAATTATAAACACAGATATTTGCTTCAATGAAAGTAACTACTTCATTTTTTAAATTGTATTTAATGATTATATGTTTATATATGGATTCCCTCTCCATTTTAAGTTGGTTGACTACACCCTTCTAGGGAAACTACATGTGCAAAAAATCTATTGTCAAATACCCATTCAAATATTTCAACCAATATTTGCTTAGAAGCATCCCATATCCTATAGGAATATCTACCACTTGAATTTCAATCTTGTGTTGCACTCTGGATTCATATGTTAACTGTATATGAATTCCCTACAACTCACCAATCACCTTAACTTTAGTTTTATCTAATTGAATGAATCTTCTCTCATAATTCATAAGAGTCAGTGCTAATCATTGGAAAATAGCTAGAGGTATGATATTAGCTGAAGCCCCAGAATCTACAAGATAGTTATGTAGATTTTTTCCAAATATCTAAATTGTCAACAGAAAATGTGGAACTTTAGTATTTTCTTTATACATAGCCAGGTTGGCATTACAAATATTTTTATTCAATTCTCTTGAGTTTTAATCACGAGTTCAGAATATGTATTTAGAATATTGTCTCTTTGTTCTATGACTAGAGCTAACTCATGCAAAGAGATGTTAGATTTGATTTTCTTCATATCCTTGATGATGTTATACTCTTTCCTAGGTACTGCACTATTTTTATCATGAGTCTTATTTTGATTACCCTTTGGTGGGGAGGATCATTATTAGGAGTAAGATATGGGGGAATACCATAGGTTTTGTTTTGAGGAGTTGAAGATGTAATAGGGAGAGCTATATTTCTACGTCTCAAATTATAAATATCCCTTTGGAACTACTGAAAAGACTATGCCTCATCCATAGGCACTTATTCATAGTTTCTTGAGTAATTTAGGAAAATAAATAAATCCATAACCATAGCAACATTGGATTTGGATGAGCCATAACCATCAACTCTCCTATGATTATAAAAAAAAATTAATTAACCAGATAGAGCTTTGAAAGAATTAAAACTCTATACAATTCAATGCTCTGTACTTAGCAATACCATGTATCCTACACCAGTGTGGTAAAGCTATATCACATATGTTAATGTTAGGATTCTTACCTTTGTTATAATCTCTATTAGCTTCATATAGAGGTTCAAAGAATTTGTTTTGTTGGTAAGAAAACCTGTTTAAACTTTCATCCTTAGAGACTTATCCCTTAAAACTTAAGAAGTCCTTCACCAACTTTTGGACCATCCTTGAAACTTATTCAACTCTTACTTTATCAATTTTCTTCTCTATAGTCTTTACATGCTCAATGTGTGTCAAGCTTAATAGAGTTTCCTTAGGCAAATCTTGACACATTGGCATTAGTGTTTGATATGGAATAGAATTTAAAATAGGCATATTTTGTGTAATAGAGGGCATAAAATAACTATTCAAAGGTTGATTTCCTAATAATCTTTCAAGAAATAAAGCTTTTTTTGTAAGATTTTATCAGGATTTTGATATTAGCGTTTCTCTTGAGGAAAATACAGGTCACCATATCTAAGGTATTTTTGTAAATTTCTAAGGCTAGATTTACACTTGGTACATAATGACCAATCATTATACCATAAGCCTTTTGAAATCATACGTTGAAATATTTAATGGTTCCATTAGATCCACTCTTAATACTATAGAATTACTGATACAATACACTAGGATCGATTACTTGACAAAATTGGGATACAAAGAATTCATCTAAATCATCCCTAGAGATGATTAAGTCATTTATTAGTTTCAAAAATCAATCATATGCTCCCTCCTAGAGAGTGATAGGGAATACCCTACAAGACACATATGCATGTTGCAGATTTAACATTTTTAAAGGCAATTGAGTTTTCTTCTACTATCCTAGTTTTGCCATGCTTGTAGGTGGAAATATATTTCTCAAAATTCTTGGGTAAATCATGGGATACACCTGGGATATTCAAGGTAGTGGAGTCTAAAAAATAGGCCATGACTATTGGATTAATTATAGGCTTTTGAGTCACAATATGGGGAACCACAAGCGGTAGCAACACTATATTGGATAAATATTTGGCTCTTCTAAGATTTCTCCTTGGGTTTTCTAATTTATAAACAAATAACTTTATAGCCTTTGGGTGGGACCTAGTTATTCTAAAGGTAGAATCTACACGACCCTTATTCTAGCTATTTTGATAGGAGCTTTTTTATTTAGGCAATAATTAATCAAACAAGATTTGAAAGCTAATGAGGAGGAAAAAAGCCACCAGTTAAGGATAAATATATACATACCTTAGAAGATAAAACATAGTATATAATTATATTTCATAATTTAATTAAACACACTATGACAAACATCGAATGTAGGTTTGATCCTCCTTGTAGCACCAATTTATATGTTGATGGGAGTTTCGTGCACAGTCTATGAAAGCATGGATAATATTGGTATAAAAAACTTAATGTGAATAAATTTCCTCTCACTTTAGGATTCTTGCTGGATATCCAAGGTGTGAGTTACATAGTTGGGTTGAATGTCTTCACTCTTTTAAACTTTTGGAAAGCCCATGTGATCACCTATTTTACGTTCAATAGGTTCAACCTCCATTTATTGTTGTTTAGTGGTAGTTTGTGATATGCAAGACCAAATTTACTTTAACTATTTGATCTGGATCTCAATTGAGCAAATTAAAAGAATAAATAATTTAAAGAAATATAAAAGTGAATCATCTCAAAATGAAAACAAGTAAAGTAAGGTAGAGAATAAAAGGAGAGGATATCTAATCTAGTTGTAAATTGCAACTAATGAGTTTAATTATACTACTCAGCTTCACAATAAGACAAATAAAATGAGGAAGGTGTCCAACTTTCTAATATCACCTTCCACTTTGAGCATGGGATAGAGACAACACAAGATAGAAGTAAAATTACAAACATAAGGGGACCAACTTAAATTGGTATTTCTTACTAGAAGTCAAGCTTGCACAATGAGAACAGAGCAAGATAAATGTAGAACTAAATCTTATATTTCTAATCATCTTAAGCACACAGTTACAAAATGAAACTTAATAGTATAGGATAATTACCATAGATTTACAATCGAATTAAATAAATCCTAAGTGAGACAAAAACAAAATATAGTGCACTTATCATAACCTAAAAAATATTAGGCTCTTGGCCACATTGTTTTAAAATATGATCACACACCAACCTCGGGTATAGAACAAAGGATTCAAACAAATTTGCCAAACATTACAAGTAGCCTTTTATTCCAAGTTTTTGCATCCTTTGTTTTACATTTAATGGGAGTATATATAGACTCAATACATACCCTAATATTTATAAAGTATCAAGCTCCCCAAAAAATCCATTATCGAAAGCCACCTAATAATATCTAAAAATAATTTTAAATGGAGTTTTAATCAACACAAAATACTCCTAAATATCATTTTGAGTACCCTGCTATAAAATACAAAGATATAATCTAATCTTATCTTCGTCTATGATGACTATTCACAAAAATATTTATTTGACTTTATCTCCATCAAACGATGGTTGTTCACACATATTTTCCTTGCAAAATTTCTAGATTTTGCAAGATTTTACATATTGAAGAATCTATATAGCTCACAAAATAAGGAGATTTAAATATTTTTTTAATAAAAATTGCCTGATATTCTTTCTTTTAAAAAAATAGTCTCCATCATCGCCACCCTGAGTGTAGGTGTTTCCTTAGGTGTAGGCGCCAGTTTGAATGTAGGTATTAGCCTAGATGTAGGTGCTATCCTAGGTGTAGGCGGTAGCCTAGGTGTAGGTACTAGCATGGGTGTAGGCACCATCATAGGTGTAGGCGTGTTGTCAACCTACAAATTTTCTTGAAACACTTCATTAATAAATCTATCAAAGCATGCAAGAAATCAAAATATAATTTGCATAAAATTGATAATGAAATGTATTCAATAATATATAAGAATTAAACTTATCCAAAGACTCAATGATTTTAGATTTCAAAAGGGTCCCCTCGAGAAATAAAATTGGTTCTTAACAGATCAAAATTTTATTATCGGTGGGACGTGTTGCTTCACAAAAATATCTACCATGACCTTCCCTCATCCATACTACATAACTCGTAAGTTCATAATTCCCTTTAGGATACAAAAAAATTAAGTCCCAAAGTATGTTTTTCCATTTTTCTAAGCATCTCATTAAGTATCTAATATTAACATTGATACCTAATCACATAACCTGATAATCTAATTTTCTATCAATCTTTCCAAGAACCATTTATGAATTTGTCCCACCTAAACCCTAGCACCCTTAATGGGTATATAGAGGATCATCTATATGTACTCCACAACCATAATCATGTCCCCTATAAGGAGTCAAAAGATACTCATATTAGAGTACCTTTTGCATTTGAGCTATATAGAAAATACCTATGTCCTTGATGAAATCACTTAACTATATCCACAAGCTATTGCATAGAAAAATGACCATGAACACCTGTCTCAAGGATCTAGAACCTTCAAAATATCCTACACACAAAAAGGGACAGATTTAGGAATCACCTAGGCATGAATAGTCAATTTAATTATAAGCAAATAAAATTAGTCCTACTGCTTAGAAAATTCTCTCTAATGTGTATAGTCCTAAATATGTTTTGATATCATCTTAAACATACCAAGCAATGCAAATGATTCAAAATTGTAACTTCATCTAAAACTATTTAGAACACTACATAAACAACACCATTAGAAAGTACTCAAAAAATAATCTCCAATGAGTATAAACACAACTAGGTTTTGATATTGTTTGGGCATCAAAAACTTATCTCAAAAATATGTTAGTACTATGAAAGTGTCATATGACCATGCAAGCACCATATGGATGCAAAAGTTGTATATGAACATCAAAGCATTATTCAACCAATGTGATTTCCAATATGTTTAAATATATAATATTTTAAAAAAAATCGCATTTGACATAGAAAACGATCACTTAAATTGAGCACTAACTTTCCTCACTTTACAACTCACACATCATCCACTTGGTACCTCGATCACCTTACCTCTACCATCATCATTAAAATAAACCTACAAAAATCACTCCTTCGTTAACAAATGGCTCCCTCTCACTCTCTTCTATTTCTCTGTTTAAAAAATCAAATGTAAAATGAGTGGGTGAGTGGCCTTCCTCCATATCCTTTTATATCCTCTATTTTTTCCCCCTCCATTGTTTCCCTACAAAATATCCCCCCATATTTTAACATAATTACCATTAATTTTCTTTATAACATTAGACCACAATTTAATTTACCCTTCAAACTTAATAAATAACTCAAGTTTCTATGCAACTTTACCCATTTTCAAGTTTCCTCGATTCATCACTACTTACCTCAGAACATTGAGGGGTTATACTAAAGAATAAATGCATTTAATGTGTTTTTACCTATTGCATTTAATGTATTTCAACCAATTCTTTAATGCAGCCTTAGAAAACAAGTACTCGTTTTGCAAAAATTGGAGGTCTATGTTAACTTCTAAAGCATTCATTCTAAAAAAAACATCTCAAAAGGGGGCAAATATAGGCATCCAATTTCATGCGTTAACTTTTCATTACACATGTTTCTAATCATCCCTTTTGACTAGTTTGATCAAATTACCCGTTTTATCCCCAAATTCGAGGTAAAATACACCATCATAAAACTAGACCAAATCACCTCCAATTTTCACAAAATTTGCATTGTTGGAAAGATATCAATGATATATTTCCAACAAGTATACATATGACTATATTTGACTCCTCAAACTACCCTTTTACAAAATCATTATTTTTAAAAAGTGCCACATGGAATTCCATATGGTGCTATGTATAGTGCTTTTTTCATCTTGTTAGCACAATAGTACTTTTATGGTCCCATGGAAATTTTGTAAAGGTGCTAATAAAGCCTCAATTTTTGTGGTGTGACTGCCTATCATTCCTAGTTATATGGATTCTACATCTGGTTGAATTCATTTTGTGCATGATTAAAGGGAATCTTACCTATTAAAGTGCTAATAAAGGATCAATAAACCTCACGCAACTATCAATCAAGCTAGTTAACTCCATGTAATTTTAGTTAACAATTAAATCGGGCCATGCAACTGGTGTAACTAGACACCTCATCCTCTTGATCTATACATGTAAATTTTCTCTCACACATTCCTTAATAGATCATCCAAATGCATGAAAAATTATAAAAATCCCCTTTGGGGAACCATTGATATGACCATAATTTTTGTAAGTATATGCTAGTGAAATTGCTCTAGGATAAGAAATTTTGTAGGTACATGTTGGAGTAATTTCTTTGAGAGGAGGAAGTCTTGTAGTTTCCACCATTGCATCATCAATCTTCTTCACAAGTTTTTGCATAGGGGATTCAAACAATATTATCTTCAAATAATTTTTTATTTAACCAAGATTACCTTCAAGATTAAGTGGCATTAATCAAGGGGATTATTTATTCCTTTGGCATTCAAATCTATTATGATTTATAGTATTTTTTCATGTCATATTTCATCTTCTTTATCATATATTTATACAATACCATAAAGAAAAATGAAGCCTGATCCTTACATCATGAATGTTCTTCTATTTGCAATTAGATCAAGCAATCCCCCTAAAACTAATAAGCATTTTTTTGTTTCTATTAGTATTTTTTGTTTTTTATATGTAGGGTAGAAGTGCCATACCACTATGTACAAACTTCCATATGAGGGTTTAATACAACAAAAACACCACAATTAGTCCCCTATCACTTTTGTAGAGGTAATATTAGGTATTTTTTGCCTTCACTTTGTACATAGCTCTACATTCTAATTTTTGATTTGTTGTATTTTGACTCTATTTTATGCTCAAAAATCCCTAAATAGGTGAATCATCATAAATGTTAAGTTGTAAAATGATATGAAACAACAATCGCAAGCATAAACAATTTATGCTAGTCTTATGAAATTTGATTATCCTTCCTAGGATGCACTACCAATTTTTGTCTTGCATCTAGGCATTAAAGTGAAAATACATATTAATTCATTTTTGTAGTTGGTTGTGTGGATTTGCATTAGAAATCATAAAGTAAAAGAGAAATTGCATATTCCATTGTGAAAGAGTAAATCTTGAATTACATGGTTAGGTATTGAATCTCATTTGTATGAAGAATCATATTGGAATAGGTTCCATTGTTTGAATATTTGATTTACTTGATTTGTAACTTTGAAAAGAGAAAAATATATTTTGTTATAATTTGAACACATTTAAAAGAAAATAGAAAAATAAAATAAAGTGTTTATTTTATTGCATTGATTAAAATTAAAATTCTTGTATATTTAGGATCTTGAATGTACTAAATATTATTTGTATTGCATTAATTCCTATTTGCATTTAGGATATAAAGACAAAAAATTAAGTAGTTTTTATTTTGGATCTATTTTACTACTTTTTTTTGCATGACCTTTATTTTTATTTTTTTGATTGGTAAAATATTTCTTTAAAAGTGGGTTTTGAAAGGGACCCCAAAAACTTGTTACAAAAGGTCAAAAAACCATCTAGAAGGCCATAGGGCATGCCTTTTTGAAATCTCGCCCAAGGTAGAAAATGCAAGAAATTTAAAATATCCTACCCAGGCAAGAAAACTATGAAATTAAAAATCCCTCCCAAGGGGAAAACCAAAAAATAAAATCCCACCAAGGAGAAAATAGACTACAAAGCCACCTAGAAAGGAAAATCATATTGGAAGAAGTAGTTGGACCATAGAAAACCATCATTCAAATATGAATGGACCATCAATCCTGAGAAAACAAGAAACTAGAATCCTTCCAAGGATAAACTAGACTACAAATCTACCTAGAAAGGTAAAATCATCCCAGGAGAGGAAGCTGGACCAAAGAAAACTATCATTCAAATTTGAATGGGCCATCCTGCCTAGGCAGGGCTAATAAAAACATAATAAAATAGGAGAAATTAGAATTCTACTCAGGAAAACCAGAAACCACTACGATCCCATCTAGAGATGGCATAGGAAGGCCATCCAAAAAGCAACATCTTGTACATAGCCTAAAAATTGGATCAACAATTCAGAGGATCTCCATATGCCACAATATCCCTTACATGAGAGGTTGAACTACAAGAATACCCAAAGAAAACAAGGATGTAACAAAAATGGAACCACAAACCATGGGCAAAGAGGTGGGAAGGTCACAAGGAACTCGATCTAAAGGACCCATGGGGTGAGCAAAGTTGCAGGTAATAAGCACAAGTCTCTGTCAAAAATTGAAATATGTAGTTGATGTCCCCAAGCAAAAAAACAAATAGGGAACACAAAAACCCTATAACTTCATACATGAATGGTTTCAAGGAGCTAGATCTAGAAAACCAATGGGAACATATCAACAGTAAGCAAAATCATAGGATCCCCCTCTAAGGTCGAGATAAATGCACTAAGAATCCACTAAGTAGAATAAATCCAAGAAACCCATGGAGAAGTTTCACTTAATATGAAGCACGTGATCCCCCTAGACCAGAAGGATGTAGTGAAACCTCTCAAGAAGCACAAGGATGAAGTTGAACCTCCATCCCGAAGCCATGACACTCTACAATCTAGGAAAAGCTAAAATTTAGCTCCAAGTAGAAAACCTACAAAAAAACCTAAGAAAAACTTGAGAAAATCTAGGAAAGAGATCCCAAAAGCTTAGTGGGAAACCCAAGGGAAATCCTAGAGGTGCACCAGGTTAGGGGAACAAGTGGGAAACCCTAAATTAGGCTAGAAAAGGAGCAAACAAGTGGATCAGGGACCTCCCACCCAAAGGAGATCATCTACAACACCAACAAGCCTAAAGATAAGGGCCTAGGAAGTGCATGATCTTTATTTTAAAATAAAATAAAATAGATGCATTTACTTAGACATATTTTGCAATTCCATCTTATGTCCACTTAGGCATTAAAAGAGCACACACATGTAGAATATTTTACATACTAAGACAATTTTTATTTATGAACAATATTTCATTTCGATCCCTCTTTTATTTCATCTAAAAGAAAATAAAAAAGTATCATTTGATGCGATACTTGAAAAATAAAATAAAGCGTTAGAGTAAGGTTTGTTTGTTGCACAAGTTATCTTCATTTACATTTTGCATCTCGTCATCTTGCATTAGAATAGGTTTAGGTCATAAACCTTAGTTACATGTCAAAATAACACATAACACATAGATTTAGGGTAAATCTATAAATACCCTTGTTGGACCCATTTTCTCAAAGAAAAACCTCCTAAAAAAATCAAGGGAATAAGTGATTGTCCTTGATCCAAGGTGTGGTAGGCCGGATCTCCACTTTCTTGTACCGACATAAATACTAAACTTGGTAATAACATTGTTAGTTGTATTCAAGTTATCCTTAAGGTATATAATGATATTTAATCTAAAATTGAAGATATTGAAGCTATAATAAACTCTAGTCTAACAAACAAAGTATACAAATTCTATAGCATTGTACAAATCAAGATCATATAAATCTTAATATTTATTTGATACTCCAAAGCATTTTTATGAAGGCATTATTTAATACCCTACTCTTACAAATTTATGAACCATAGATAATTGTTATTGTAAATGAAATATATGTAAGATTAGAATGAAATGTTTTGACTCTTATATCCTAATAATCAAGACTCATAATTAGGATCCTAGAATAGTAGTGAAATTATTGAAGGTGGTCATTTTAGATGTCACTACAAGCATTACCTACCTTAACTTTTTATAATATTTATTTTAAGAACCTATAATATATAACATTAGTAATCAAATTACATGAGTGCAACTTGCCAAATACTTTTACATTTGAGGAAAACCAAGTTTGAGTTTTGCTAAGTAATACATGCCTAATTACCAAAAATGTTATTGTAATACCATTATATGATCATGCCCATAATACAGGTAGAGACAATTTAAATCCCATATAACTTATAAAAAATGATATAATATTGTTTAGTAGTTAACCTAACATTGATCACAATTAAATACATAAATATTTAATATACTTTTTTTCGAACATTCGAAACCATGTTAAACATATGATAAACAATTTTAGATAAAGAATAAAAATTCAATTATAAAATATCTTAATATAAATAATCTACTAAAAGAGACAATATATCCAAAATAAATAGTTTAATCAAAATATCTCTTATAAAACTAATAATGTAGTTCCTAAAATTATAAAATTATCTATGATACAATATGAAATATAAAAGAAAACTTATGAAACCTTAGAAATGAATCATTTTTTATATTCAATGGGATATTCTAATGTAATATTTTACATTAATAAACTTACCTTTTATCCAAGTTAAAATCTAAATATTTACTTGTGGATTACTATATTAGATTATTTTAGGGACTCCAAAACCTCAAACAGCAGGATTTAGAAAAAAAATAATATACAATATAATTTTATAAATTAACCATTAGAGTAATTCATATTGAAGATAATGAGAAGAAGGTGGCAACATACATAAATGGAATAATTTTATCCATACAATATTGGTATGATTTGAATTAGAACTATTGGAGAGGTATATTTGAATGTCCTCAAGACAGAGAAAAATTTGTTGCATAGGCAAAAAAATTATATGAGAATAAAAGGACAATCCTTTCAATGAAGAAGAAAAAATCACAATGAAAGGAACAAAAAAGGAAGGAGGGAGAAGCTAGAACTTAGAATAAAAAAGAAAATAGATATTTCTCAAGAGGAAGGGGTAGGGGATTCCCCAAATAATATTAAAAATACAGAGAAGCTAGCCATGGGGTATATGAATACCCTCAAACACCATAGCCTAACAAGCATGGAAAGGAAACTTGTAGCCATATTAAACAAGTATATGAGAAAAATGTATCCTCAAAAAAATACATGGGAGAACTAGAGCAAGGAGAATCCCTTATGATGAAAATGTTGTGATGTGAATGTGGATAGCAAAAGTACAAGGAACCTATTTAGGATTTTTTTTATATTAGGAGTCAAATGTTGTAATGTGATTGTGGATAGCAGAATCACAAAATATTTAGTGTCAAAATAGATGGTAGAGAAATTAGGGTTGAAGATAATTGGTCATACAAATCCATACAAAGAGTCATACTTATGAAATGGGTACCAAATTTTGATAACCAAATAATGTACAATGAATTTTTAGATTGGTTCTTACAAGAATACAATTCTATGTGATTTCATGTTGATGGATGCATGTCATATTTTGTTGGGAAGACCATGACAATTTAACATAAAGTAGTACATGATGATAGGATGAATATGTATTCAATTTTCAAATATGGTTAAAGTTATGCATTAACTACATTGAAGGACAAATAAAAAGAGATGTGAAGTGGTTCAAAAGTTTACCTAATCTCCAAAAATA
Organism: Wollemia nobilis; assembly: GCA_028583015.1. Classification (NCBI taxonomy): domain Eukaryota; kingdom Viridiplantae; phylum Streptophyta; class Pinopsida; order Araucariales; family Araucariaceae; genus Wollemia; species Wollemia nobilis. The sequence goes on from JAQPPZ010007219.1 coordinate 2,621,802, forward strand.
ATATTCTTTAAGGAGATGAAGAAGGAGAAAGCATGTTTGATTTTAATGCTAAACCCATAGATGATGGGATAAAAAATAATATGGATAAAATTCTACATGAAGTGAAGGATTTTATGAGGAATATGCTAAGATTATTTTATAAGAAATACTTGACAAGTTACCACTATGAGAAGAATTAATCATTAGATAGACTTTAAACCTAGATCAAGTTTACCAAATAAGGTAGCCTATAGGATGACACCTATAGAGGATGAAGAGATGAAAAGACAAGTCCAAGAGCTATTTCATACAATGGGATGATTAAATAAGGCTTTATCCCATGTGCAATACCAAATTTACTAGCTCCCAAGAAAGGAAAAGAGTAGTGTATGTACATAAAATCTCGAGCAATAAATAAGTTCACAATAAAGTATGGATTTTTACTATCTCATGTAGATGACTTGATTGATTGTTTTAAAGAAGTAAAATATTTAACAAAGATTTTTTTGAAGAGTGACTATCATAAAATTCAAACTAAAATAGATTATCTCAATATGAATTTAAATGGGTAGACGAAGTAGAAATAAGCTTTCAAATATTAAAAGAGAAAGTCATGGAGGAACTAGTTTTGGAATTGCCAAAATTTAATAAAGTTTTCCAAGTAATTTATGATGCTAGTAGCACAACCATTAGAGGTTTTTTGAGCCAAGGTAGACCTATTATATATTTTAGTGATAAGTTGAATGAGGTCAAGAAGAAATATTCAGTTTATTATTAGGAGTTCCATACCATCATGCAAGTACTAAACTGTAGACACCAAAACAGCACCAATCCGATTATGTGACAACAAGCATCGATCGCATTGACACACACAGCCCCCAGGGCAGCCCCCAGAGGTTAAACAGTGGTCCTAACCACTCCCAACAGCATTTTGGAAGGTCAAGGGTCAATTTGGCACCTTTTTGGCACTTTGCTCTCTACTCGTCCCACCCTGGGATGATTACAAACTAGAATTCATCCCACCCAGGGACGAATAGCAGCATTCACCCCAGGGTGAGGTGAATAGCAGGTTTGACTAGCAAAAAGTCAAACCTCGACAAGTCCGCCAGTTAACTACAGCTTCAGGCCATGCAATTGCGAGGAACGACTTCAAATCAAGGAGAGAGACTTCAGTCATGCATGTCTTTATTTTAGAGGCCTCATGCAAGGAGACTCTAAATCAGGGAATAATCTATTTTCTCAAAATAGGACATGCAACTCAAGTGGCGCCCTCGCATGCGCATTCAAACAAAGAGACCCTAGGTCTATAAATTGGTGAGACTTCTCACCCAAAAAATAGAAGAGAGGGAGCATTTGAGCAATGAAGTGCTGCCATTTTACATCCACACACACACCCTTTTGATTTGTGCCTTTCACATCCTTGATCTCTCTTTTGGAGGGAGGTTATTGGGTGACTATTGGAAGCACGAATCCGGAGCCCAAACCCAAACATTTGGCCACAATACTCCACAAAATTTGTTGAAAACACCCCATAAGAGGTTTTGGACCCATCCCAAGTGGATTGGTGCCGAAACAAAGTCCCAAACGGTGGGCGTCCTGCCCCCGGGCGCTCCCCAAACTGTCACAGCCCTAATCGCCCCACCCCAGAGTGAATAGAAATCTATGGTATATTTCTCTGATTTTTCTTTTGCATATTATTCTAGGTTATTTAAATAGGCTGTAGTTTAAATTTCACTTCATTTTGAGCAATTTTGACCAGGTTTTTGTCATTTCCCGCATTTACTAACTTGCAGATGGCATCATCAAAATCTGGGTGATAGAGGCCAAATTGGAGAAATATGACCTTCTGGGTCTTCCCAAAACACCCCCAATTAGCTAACCCCAACTTTGCAGGTCATTTGGAGCTTCCGGGATAGGACATTGAAGAGGGTGCTTTCTGACAATTTATTGTAGGTTAATTCGTCCCACCCCGGAGCGAATACAAATCTGTGAGGAATTTCTTGATTGTTCTTTTTGTAGTGGTCTCCTGGTAACATATTCATGCTTCTATTAAATTTTTAGGTCATTCTGATGTTATTTGGTCATCGTTTTAATATTTTCATGCATACACTAACAGTAGGCCTTGGGAAACGCATGTTTTATTCTATCTGTAGGTGCTACTGATCCTCTCTGTTTCCTTGAACATAGGTCTTCAACATCAGAGGAGTAGCGAGGAGTGAACACTCATATACACAAGCGGTGGTGACATTTTGGTCCATCCATCTTACATGTGGGCACGCGGAAGAAGGATTGCTATCCATGGATGTGATAAGAAACATATTTAACGCTCCTATCCCCTAAAAAGGGAAGGAGACGTATTGTAACATGACTTTGAAAGCATATCAATAAATAGGGCCGTATTCCATATTGCTTTTATCTTGTGTCGATTCATCTATGTTCTTTCCTTTCATGCATTTTTCAATACATAGGCTTTTAGCGTTAAGTTTGGTTTTACACGCATCGCACTTGGGCTTTTACTTTTTGTTTTCGTATCCTCATGCTTTCAGTGGAGATCACGGTGGGACCTCTATCCCTTGATTTTTAATATTAAATTTTTGATCAAAGTTGCTTGTTTTTGCTTACAGGTACCAAGTTTTCAAGCACTGGACTGCTGCTCATTCCATCATGTAACGAATACAGAGCTGGAATTCGTGCCACCCCAGGATGAATAGGAATTCGTCTCACCCTAGAACGAATACAGATCTGTTATTCATCTCACCCCGGGATGAATAGCTCCCTGTGCAATTTTAGAACAGAAATTCAGAGGCATCCGATTTGGGCAGAGAAGAGGTAGGGGTCCTAAACACCTTTTGTAAATTTTTGCTTTTTGTTCTCTGCTTTCTGGTTATTTGCGTGCATAGGAGAGTTTGAATGCTTGTTTCCTTCATTAATGCAAATTAAAAAGAACCTCACACACCATGTGGCAACATAAACAACAAGGAGTTGGTCGTAAAACCCCAACCCTTGAGCAAGACCAACGGTGGATTTCATCACCACCTTGGCTTGAGATACTGCATACATAACCCCGATCGTGACTATTGCTAGACGTAAATCCTGGAGAAAGCTGACCAAGTGTAGTTGGGGTGATTCCCAATGCATGAGGATAAGTCTTCTATGGTAGGTGTCATAAACAGAGTGATTCCCCTTTCGTACCGCCTATGTTCCATGTACCATCTGCTCTCACGTACCAATAGTCTCCCTCACGTAAGGGCGGGTATATAGAGAGGTTGGTATATCGGTCTGGAAATGGTATATCGAAGGGGCGACCATTTTTGGGAGTCATAAGAGCCATCATACTGCATTTAAACGTTCTTTACAAAAGCTTTCAAAAACAAAATCAAAACACACTAAAACAGATTTAGGGCACACTTTTAATCTTTAAACGAGATAAACATTGTTTGTGTGTGTGATATTTCCTATTTAGTGTAGCATAAAAATCATAAAAAGAGATAAAAATCTATGCATCTTTAGGAGCACATCACCATGGTGTACACTCGTAGCCGAGCCCAATCACGGGCAAGCACTGCAAAAAGTGCACCAAGGGGGACAAGTCACCTCCGATATAGTCCTGAGGACTTGGTCATCCCGCCTTGGCGGCCTGACACACAAGATAGTCCACATCATGCCATAACAGAACAGGACTATAGAGGCACCTCTTTGAGGGGCACCCCCACTCAACATAGATCCTTTCAAGAGGAGAACCTACACGTAGCACTCAACATAGATAGGAGACCTCCCTTAGAAGCTCATTATGGGTGGCCTAGTGATGAAGTGCTTGAACAACATAGGGTCCATAAGGAGGAGCCACATGATTTCATCATCCCTCCTTTACCCCTTCTTACTATTAGAAACACTAGACCAAATCTAGAGCACAGGGTTCTCCAGCCAGGGCAAGACACTTCTGCCCGCACCTTTCATGTATACAAAGGAGAGTACGAGGAAGACCACTACGTTCCTCAAGAGCAGTACACAGCATGGGAATGATGCACCTCCGCACCCGCTATGTATCAAGATCACCCATTGAGGCCAGAGCCTCAGGTGAATGCCGCTAACCTCGATAGAGGAAAGCAACCCATAGGGGTCTCGGATCACCATGACCGAGATAGACATGTAGGAGAGGCATCTAGGCTTCCTAAACATGAGACGATAGAACAAATTGACTTGGCATTTGCCAAACATGCCACCCGCCAAGTGCAAATCACGCGGCTCAGGCAAGACCAACAATAGTTAGAACATCTGTGTCGCCTTAACAAAGAGCGCATTCAGTGACAGACAACCGAATTGTTTTAGAATACTGTGCCTGAGAGGGTCCCAACCCCTCGTGCACATAAAGTAGAAGTGTATGAGAGGCACAACCCCTTGGTGCGAGACAGGTCTCCGTGACCTCATCAAGTACTGCCTCCAAGACCTCCTAGGCTTGAGCGGGAGGCCACTCCCAGAAACAATGATGGGCACCCTCCGTGGGCACCCATCCATGTTTATAGGTCTCGACCAAGCACTCCTCAAGAAGCCTATGAGGAGTATGAACAAGAAGAAGAGTGGGCTGAAACGCCCTACCAAGGCAGAGGGGGTGCTACCCAGCTACCCCTCCATAGGCCTCAAGTTCCCCGCAACCCACAGAGGGAGAAAACCAAGGAGGAGGAGATCAAATCCTTCGATGCATATAAAGCGTTGCTAGAGCGCTTAGAGTCTATGGAGATCAAGACTTTTGGGCCCCAAAAGCCCACTTTACGCCAACTCCGTAGTCATCCTGTGCATCCGTCAGTGCCGGCACCTCCATACCCTGAACACTTTAAACTGCCCCAGTTGGCACTCTTTAGAGGGGAGGAAGATGCCCAAGAGCACGTGACTAGATTCCTGAGCCAATGCTTTGGCATTCAGGACAATGATGCTTTGTTACTAAGAACATTCATAACCACGTTCGTAGGCCCTGCCTCGGATTGGTTCACTCAATTACCAAAGCACAGCATCAGTAACTTAGACCAGCTAGTGGACGCATTCCTCGAATGCTTCGCCTTCAACACCAAGAAGAAGGCATCATTAAGTGACCTAGCTAGCCTCAGGTAGTATGAGGAAGAGACCATGGTGGCCTATGGGAACCGATGGAGGACACTGCTTTCAAAGCTGCCCTACCTCCCTCCCATGTCCGACCTGACTCAGATGTTCTCAAAGAGCTATTTGAGATCGATCTCCATGCTATTGTAGCTGCAACAATATGCCACTTTAGAAGAAGCTCTGGCGCAAGCCAGAATCATTGAGGAGATCAAGATACAGGATGGCGAGATCGCCAAACCTAAGAAGAAAGAATGGACCAAGAACACCAAAATAGGGACCACGCAACAAAAACCCGTTGCGGTCAATCAGGTTGCTATAAACGTCCCTAAGCCTGCACAAGCAACACAACCTCAAAAGGCTAACTATCAGGCGGTGCCTCCTAACAATTATGATAGAGAAAACCAAAGGCAGGAACAAAATCAGCAGCGTCACCCTAGGCGACAATTTACACCTTACATAGAGTCCAGGGACTCCCTGTTTGACCGCTTGTCAGTGGCAAACTTGATCAACCTACCAGAGATTCAAACCATAGACCCCAATGCACCAAAGCCTAAGGGGTACAGGGAGGACTTGTACTGTAGGTTCCATAGACGGAAGGGACATGACCTTAATGCATGTTGGAAGTTCAAAGGTTTGGTACAAGACCTAATCGACAACAAGACGTTGGCAGTAGACAACCCCGTAGCGCCAAACAACCAACACATGGGAGTCTTCAGAGACCCCTTGCCTACCCATGATGCATAGGAAAAACCCCTTCAAGTCAATGAGGTGCAACAGAATTGCCCCATGCAGGGGTATGTAGGGATGATAAGCATAGTGACTAGGAACAAGAGATATCCAGGAGCTGCCCCCGCGGCGGCCACAAGAGAGGTTCCATCGATGTCACAAACTCAACAACACCCTACGCAACCTCCCCCGCCTAGACCAGTGGCCACGATTCGAACTAGACTTACCCAAAGTCTAAGGACCACGTCGGCTAGGCTCTCCATATACGAGCTCATTCAACAATCAGCGCCCCATCGGGAGGCTCTAATGGAGATATTAAAAGCTATCGAGCTGCACCCCCATGAAGCAAACTCTTTCAACAACTTCGTGGGACATGTAAAACAATGTACAGAACCAGTCATCACCTTTAGAGAAGATGAATTGAAATCGGTGACTGGTGATATGGCGGATCCACCCCTGCACGTCATTGCATGGGTCAACGGGATTCCGTATAAAAGGGTGTTGGTGGACACTGGCTCATCCAGTAATATCATCACAACAACAGCATTGAAACATCTAAAGTTGCCAGCATCTCACATCGTGGCCTCCACCTATACACTGCGAGCATTCAATGATGCAATATGCTCGACAGTTGGCACAATTGTCCTACCCATCCAAGTGGGACAAAAGACTATTCATACATTGTGCCACATCTTGGAAGGTGAGATGGCATATAATATCTTGTTGGGCCGGCCTTGGATCAGGGGACATGAAGTGTGTCCCTTCAATAGCTCATCGGTGCCTAAAGTATACATTTGAAGGACAGGTGCATGTAGTCCCGATAGACTTAGAGCCCTTCAAGTACTGCAATACGGTGCAATTCATGCCGCAATCGACCCTTCCATCAACACATTTGGATTTTTAGTTGAATCCATCTAAACAGGGTCCGATTTCGTAGGCATCTCCATTGACCAATCCGTCAAGTCCCCAGTCGGGTCCATCTTCCTCATCTAGTCCTTCAACAACGATGCCACCTACGGTGGCCACACCAAAGGACAAGGGAAAGAAACCCCTAGAAGAGGAACCACCCTCAGTCTCAACCATCTCGACAGAAGAGATGCCTAGCAGAATGGAAGTCGAGATGCCTAGTTCACCCCACATGGAGTGGACTCAGGGAGAACTCCCATTCGCTCCCCCTCAACCGCCAACAATCACCGTTGAGATGGCCAACACGGGCCTGGGGGAGTATATAGTGCGAAACATTGTAGCAACACCCACACTTGAGTCCATGCAGGACATAGGGAGACCTCGACTCCCCATCGGCTCTGTGGTTCCTCTAGGCTACCCACCCAATCAGACAAACTTTGTTTATGGGGGCCTGGATAACGGCGTTGAACCTTACATGCAAGAGGACGAAGATGAAGAGCCTTTTGTTGAGGATGTCAACTATTTGTCTAACCTGGATTTTGCTTTAAGATATCTTGGCCAATGTAATTGGCATGGATATGGGTTGGGCAGGTATGAGCAAGGAGTGTGTGTCCTTTGCCAACCAAGATATCAAATGTCGTATGACAAGTCAGGAGTAGGGTTCAACCACCCCCTGCCCCTAGACATCTTGGTAGAGAACATGCAAGGCCTAGGGATAGGCAACAAGGATGGGTTGGCATTAGATCCATATGCCAATCCTAACACAACATATACATTGGGAGATTATCTCCCATTGCTAACAACCAACCTTGTTGACCTTAACAACCCTTTCCCTTCGGCCGAAAAGGGAGAAAATTCGAGGACTCACCTACAAGAGGGATATGGACAAGATCAAGAAGGGTCTTCAGAAGATGAGTCGAAGTACGAGGTAGCACCTTGGGATCCTTTCGAGTCTGATAGCAATCATTCACAAGTATATCCCATGGATGATGATCAGGAGAGCTTCCTGACAATGTTCCCTTTGGATGCTCCAATTGAGCATATGCTACCTCAAGAGAATCAGGTCCCCCCGTAGAGAGCGGAACAACCCCGATGGGACCACATTAATTTGCTCGAGCAAGATGAGCCTCATATGTCGCAGAAAATATATTGGAGCCAACGAAGGCCTTTGGATCTCTGACAGTGATTACGAAGATGAAACTGAGATGGCTTATCTCAATCATATGCGACAATAGCAATATCCCTTGGACATAGATGACATGTTTGAATAGTTACACATAGGGCCAAGGCATAGGTGGCACCTCAACCAGGCGTAGTTATAGCAATTACTGCACCCGCCACTCCAGGTATACAGGGAACATCTTCCACCTGGAGACCCTATCGCACCATCAGTGCATAGGGTGGACCCTATATTTTTATCCATGCATAGGGCCGATCCATTTGTGCCAGTACCTCCAGAGCCAGATCCGGAGCACATAGAACATCCAGGATGTCCAAGAAATCACACCCATGGTAATGGAGACCAAACTCATTTCATTAACATGATCTCCATTGATTTAACCACCCCCATCCATGATCCAGCCGACCCAACATGGTCATTGCACCTAGACCTAGATGCTATAGACTGGGATCATGCTGACACATCGCCATCCCCATCAGAGTACTGGCCTTGTGGTGGGATGTTCCATTTCACCCCAGGACAGACTCAGGATGTCTTCCATGCTGAAGAGGAACCCGACGTTCCAAATGATGATCTAAACTCAGCAAACGATATCCACTTGATCCCAACTCCACACCAGTTGGAGGATGGATCCCACATGTCGATCGAGGAGACGACTGACGTAGACATCGGCTCAGATCCAGTGAATTTGCAAATCATCAAGCTAGGGGTAAGTTTATCCCTCGAAGAGCAAGCCGACTACATTGCCCTTCTCAAAGAGAAGAAGGAGGTTTTTGCATGGTCATACAAAGACATGTCGGGGCTAGACCCATAGCTAGTCATGCATAATCTTACGCTTGATCCGACAGTCAAGCCAGTAAAGCAAAAACTATGTAAGATGCATCCAACAGTAGCCTTAATGGTCAAAGACGAGTTACAAAAGTTGTTGGATGCACAGTTTGTCATCTGCGTGGATTACCCACCATGGTTGTCTAACATGGTGCCCGTCAAAAATCCCGATGGGAGGATTCGCATATGCATCGATTTTTGAGATCTAAACAAAGTGAGTCCTAAGGATGATTTCCCCTTGCCAAGCATTGATGCATTGGTAGACGCTACAACGGGCCATGAAATGCTTTCCCTAATGGATGGTTTCTTGGGATACAATCAAATTCGTATTAATCTCGAGGACCAACTCAAAATGGCATTCACAATGCCTTGGGGGACATTTTGTTATAAGGTCATGCCCTTTGGCCTTAAAAATGCTGGCGCCACCTACCAACGTGCCATGACGTACATCTTCCATGATCACATGCACAAAACTATGGAAGATTACATGGATGATTTGTTGGCCAAATCTCTGTTGCGCCCAGATCATCTCGATGACTTGAGCAAGATCCTCGATCGCCTCATTGAACATAAAGTCAGACTAAATCCCAAGAAGTGCGTATTTGGCATCACATCTAGAAAGCTCTTGGGTTTCATAGTCTCAAAGAGAGGAATCGAGGTAGACCCACACAAAGTCAAGGCAATCCTTGAAATGCTTCCCCCAACTACCATCAAGCAGCTCAGAAGTCTGCAGGGAAAGGTCACGTCGATCAAGCACTTCATAGTGCAGCTATCTGACAAGTGCTGACCCATGAATAAGTTATTGCACAAGGGGGTCGCATTTCACTGGGATGACGAGTGCCAGTCAACCTTTGATGACATTAAACAATACTTGGCTTCATCGCTAGTATTGGCACCACCTAGACCAGGAGTGTCATTCTACTTATACATCTCAGCTACTGAGGTGGCATTGGGTGCCATGCTAGCCCAAAAAAAATGAACTACACAAAGAACAAGCTAATTACTATCTTAGCCACACCCGGTTAGTTATGAACTTAACTATGCATACGTTGAGAAGCTCTGCTTGGCAGTGGTGTTTGCTACCAAAAAGCTATGCCACTACATGCTAAGCAATACGACGTATGTTGTGTCTAAGGAGAATCCATTGCGATACATGATGAGTCATACTTATCATAGTAGCCGCACGACAAAATGGATCATGTTGTTGATGGAGTTTGACATAGAATTCATTGGACAAAAATCCATAAAAGTTCAGGTCATCGTCGATCAACTAGTAGAGGCTCCTCTTGAAGACGATCAGCCTCTGACCGTAGAATTACCGGATGATGGGGTCTTCCATGTTTTAGAATCGCCAGATTCTACTGAGCCCGAGTCACAGTCGACATGACCCTATTCTTCGATGGTTCAAAATGTGAGCAAGGAGGTGGCACGGGAATTGTATTCTTCACACGGCAAGGGGCTCCAATGCCTCTGTCATTTAAATTAGACTTCCCATGCACCAACAACAATGCAGAATATGAAGCCTTGCTCATAGGTCTTCAAACAGCAGTCACCATGAACATCAAACGTTTAAACATCTTTGGTGATTCGCTGTTAATTGTCAATCAAGTCAAAGGGGGTATTCCAATGTAAATGCCCAGTCCCTGCAGGCCTACAAAGCCCTTGTGGACAAATTCCTGGCACAACTTGAATGGTATGACATCGAGGCACTCCCTCGATCATCGAATCATTTTGCGGATACTATGGCCTCTTTGGGGTCACTAATCCCGCAAGACCCTTCCGATGAGATGACAACCATTCAAGTCAAAACATTATCGCAATCTATGATGGAGCGTGCAAGCTCTCACCTGACGCCAAAAATCCACTTGATCTAGATTGAACCATCTCAAGATAGGTTCTCTCGAATCCATGATTGTTTGACTCAAGCCAATTGGGGGTCCTTGTTCTCCCCTACCCCTCTTAATAGCAACACAACGTTATTTTTACAAGTTCTTTCCCGTTCAGATTTTTCTAGGGATGAACTTCGAGAGGGATTGGTCATTCATACTATCGAGGTTTCTGATCAGTAGGATTGGTACACACCCATTAGGGATTACCTCAAGCTAGGTAACCTCCCACTTGGATTGACACAAGCCGTGAAAAGATCATTCAAATAGAAAGCGGCAAAGCATGTCTTGTTAGGAGACATTTTGTATCATCGGAGCTATGAAGGAATCCTCCTCCATTGCTTGGACCAACAAGAGTCCGCTTGGGCGATCACCCAAGCCCATGATGGTACATGCGGTGGCCACTTCAGCGGTATGGCCATCGCAAAGCGCATTCTCCGCATGGGCTATTATTGGCCATCTTTAGAGCGAGATTGTTGTGCATATGTAAAGAAGTGCATGAAGTGCCAACACCATGCTAATTTGACACACGTACCTTCTCAGGCCTTGCAACCGATTCAATCGACTTGGCATTTTTTACAGTGGGGCTTCGATCTAATCGAAAAGATCTCCCCTGCATCGTCGGGTCATCACACGTTTATCATAACGGCCACAAAGTACTTCACCAAGTGGGTGGAAGCAATTTCGCTAACCTCTACGACTGGATCCCGCATTGCGGAGTTTATTTTGCATAACATCATATGTCATTTTGGTATTCCATCCAAGATCCTCTCGGATAATGGGATGCCATTCAAGAATAAATATGTGCGGGCTTTGACAACAAAGTACAAAATTCAGCACAGTTTTTCAACACCCTACTATCCGTAGGCAAATGGGCAAGCAGAGGCGTCAAACAAAATGCTAGTCGCCATCCTCAAAAAGACCATCGCAGATAGTCATAAGGATTGGCACATTCAAATCCCGCTTGCCCTATGGGCATATCGCACTAGCATTCGGATGCCCACTGGGGCTACTCCATTTTCATTGGTGTATGGCTCCGAGGCTGTCATGCCTCTTGAGTTGGAAATCCCTTCCCTGTGCATTTCAATGCAAGAGTTCATCGATGATGACATTGTGTGGCAAGCCCGGTTAGACCAACTTACGTTGCTCGATGAATGATGCATCAATGCTCTCGAGCATTTGCGTATCTATCAAGAGTGACTTAAGAGAGCATACAACATGAAGGTTCACCTAAGGGACTTTCAGGTTGGTGACTTGGTCTTAAAAGAGAACCAACAAAATTCTAATTTTCCATCCCATCTAAGGGACAAGTTCATGGCAAACTGGTTAGGTCCTTATGTGATTGACAGTAAAATAGGACCTAGAACATACCGGCTCGCCTCTCTTGAAGGAATCAAGGAACTAGAACCCTTGAACATCAGTCATTTGAGGCCATTCCACATCTAGAGAGCCATAGTCCAACCAAAAGCTCCAAGGATTCCCAAAATCGCTTGGTCAACCCAAAATGCCCCAAAGGTGTCCATAAACCCTTTGGTCAAACCAAAAGCTCCAAGGATTCCCATAATCGCTTGGTCAACCCAAAATGCCCCAAAGGTATCCATAAACCCTTTGGTCAAACCAAAAGCTCCAAGGATTCCCACAATCGCTTGGTCAACCCCAAAAATGCTCCAAAGGTATCCATAAACCCTTTGGTCAAAACAAAAGCTCCAAGGGTACCCATAACCGCTTGGTCAAAATAAATATTCAAAAAACAAACAAAAACAATAAAATAAACAAAAAAACAATTGCATTTCCATTCCATGCATACTCATAAAAATAAAAAATACAAAAATATAAGTTGCATTAGGCATCGCATCCATACATTGCATATTTGTTGGTCATACAAGTCAAAAGCACCATAGACTGTAATTACTCGGCAAATCCATCATTTTCCACATCAAATCCATTTTATAAACACATACATCCAGAATAACACCATCCCCATTTCTAGCATAGTCAGTTGTCTCCTAATGTATATAGGGTTTTCGTCATTCAACTGTCTTTAAATTTCTAGCCAAAAATTGTACAAAGTTAAACAGATTTTACAAGGGAAAGTTTTACTTGGGTCACACCTTGTTATGTAGCATCCCTACACAAGTTAAAACACATAAAATAATTCCCAAGTTGTGTGACTGTAAGAGGAAGACTACAAAGCAGTCTAGGGTACCATAGGTGAAAGATTAGCCTGTTCATCCCCCTGTGCGAATGGTTCAAGAGTGCTGAGAATTGACAAAAGGACAAGCTCTTCCCCATCCATTCCCCCTAATCAACAGTGGTTTTCACCACTCACAAAAATCCCAATCACCATTGGTCCCTAAGGTTGTAAGGATTCGTACTACACGTCCCTGCCAAGGATGGGTAGTCATCCCCAAGGCCTAAAAGGATCAATGACCATTCAAAAACAAAATCCCCACAAGCCATCATCATGACCATTTCCAATCACCTTTGGTCTCCAAAGTCGTAAGGATTCATACTACACGCCCCTGACAAGGATGGGTAGTCATCCCCAAGGCCTAAAAGATCAATGCCCGTACTTCATAATATCCCTAATCCCCTTTGGTTCCCAAAGTCATAAGGATTCGTACTACACGTCCCTGCACAGGATGGGTAGTCATCCCCAAGGCCAAAAGGATCAATGCCATTCACAAAGCCACAAACCTACAAGCTCAACCTTACGAAGCTCAAAATGCAAAATCACATAACAGTGGTTATCACCACTATTCAAAATCCTTGCTCAAAAAGAAAAACAAAAAAAGAAAAATAAATAGTGATTTTTATCACTATGTAAACGAGCAAGTATCCTAAACCATTGAGCAAATAAAAAGCCTGAACTTGAATCCCTGGAATTCTCAGCATTCAAAAAACCATCTAGGTGATCCTCATTACGGGTTTGGTGGACAACCTACCTAGCAATGGCGGTATCCTAAACGCATGACGATATGTCTATCACATTAGCTTTGCGTGTGAGCAGACCAATGTTTGCATGTGGATGAGCTAGCTTATGGTACCTTAGATTGTCCCGTGGATTAATCTTACTAAATACAACAACGGAGTTAGTGGAGCTAATTAGGTGATCCTCAGTATAGGTTTGGTTGATAGCCTATCTGGCACTGGCGGTATCCTAACAAATACCACATAAACGAACTCAATTGCACACACAGGGATGTGAAATAACTTGGTCAAACTCAAGTCTGATTTATACCTTGTTCAAAAGTCTTGCGAGATAAATGTACGAGTTTTGGCTAGTTAGTTAAAATATATGAATCTCAGAAAATCTTAACTACATTTTAAAACAACCGGTACATTTCATTACATCCATCCCCATCAAAAAATACAAAAAATACAAAAACAAAGTTCTCACATGCAAAGTCATTCCACAAAGCCATCCCATAAGTACAAAAAGCCAGTAAATCTTGTACAGTCTATGGTGCCATCGACAAGTTATCAACAACTCATTTCATTCATTCCATATGCATACATCATATAATTAGAAACATCGCATTCATAATACCACATGCATACATCATCATAAATAAATGTGCATAAACAAAAAACAAACCACGAAAAGTGTATAAACACAAATACCATCATCTGTATATATATCATCAAAAATTACAAAACTGGTATTCGTCCCACCCAGGGACGATTACAGAGCAAAAAAAATTCAAAAATAGCAAAAAATGCACCAAAAAGAAGCAATAAAACTATCCAATGAGAGTGCTTTTGCACTTGACATTCTGTACATGCAAAACCGACGTCGGGGTCACAAATCCTCACTATCCTATTCCCTAAGAAGGCTACCATATCCAGACCACTCCACGGGGAGAAAAAAAAAAAAAAAAAAATAAGAAAAAAAGGGAAAACACTACCACCAAGAAGGCACCAAGATCGAAGATGGATTTTGAGAATTTCATCCCCAAACGGCGTCACAAAAAGGGTCAAAACCCAACCAAAAATAGCAATAACATTGCCGAACGAAGGCGCTTTTGCACCTACCCTTCTTGGCATACAAAATAGACATCGAGGTCACAAATCCTCACTATCCTATTCCCTAAGAAGGCTACCATAGCCGGACCGCTCCACGAGAAGATGAATTTTTGAGAATTTCATCCCCAAACAGCGTCACCAAAAAGGGTCAAAACCCAACCAAAAATAGCAATAACATTGTCGAACGAAGGCACTTTTGTGCCTATCATTCTTGGCATCCAAAACAGACGTTGGGGTCACAAATTTTCACTATCCTACTCCCTAAGAAGGCTACCATAGCCGGACCGCTCCACGGGAGGATGGATTTTTGCCAATTTCAACTCCAAAATGCGTCACAAAAAGGGTTCAAACCCACAAAAAATAGGTCAGAATGTTTAGAAACTGCTTGAGCATTCAACGGTAAACATCTAAAGGCACCCTTACCTAAGTCATCTTGGGTCAAGCGACTCGTCGCTTTTCTCATGTCGGTCATTCCCTCATCGATTCGTCGCTTGAGGGGGTAGTCACACTTAGTCACCAATCAACAAAAACACACCCAATCATGGAAATGACATGCATTCAAAGGATCATTGACAAAGACAATCACGCTCCTGCTTGGGGCAGCAAACAAGCAATAATCACAAGCTGATCAAACACTTGGCATTCGTGAATCATGAACTCAAGGTTCCCACAGACAAAAGGTTGCGCCCTTTGCCTATTCATGACTGATCAATGTCCAAAGTCAAGTAACACCTCACCAAAAAAGGTTAACACTTGAATTAAGTTCCTTAGCTCGTCAGAAGCAAGGATTCAAGAATGCATGCCCTTTCCATACTTGGGGCATCAAGATTTGGTTAGGTTACTGAGAAACCCTAATCATTAGTGCTTTGGTTATCTATTTTTGCTCAGCGCTGCGCCTTGCACAACGCTTCCCAAAAAGGGGCATCTGTAGACACCAAAACAGCACCAATCCGATTATGTGACAACAAGCATCGATCGCATTGACACACACAGCCCCCAGGGCAGCCCCCAGAGGTTAAACAATGGTCCTAACCACTCCCAACAAGCATTTTGGAAGGTCAAAGGTCAATTTGGAACCTTTTGGCACCTTGCTCCCTACTCGTCCCACCCCGGGACGAATACAAATAGGCATTCATCCCACCCAGGGACGAATAATAGCATTCACCCTAGGGTGAGGCGAATAGCAGGTTTGACTGGCAAAAAGTCAAACCTCGACAAGTCTTCCAGTTAACTGCAGCTTCAGGCCATGCAATTGCGAGGAACGACTTCAAATCAAGGAGAGAGACTTCAATCATGCATGTCTTTATTTTAGAGGCCTCATGCAAGGAGACTCTAAATCAGGGAATAATCTATTTTCTCAAAATAGGACATGCAAACTCAAGTGGCGCCCTCGCATGCGCATTCAAACAAAGAGACCCTAGGTCTATAAATTGGTGAGACTTCTCACCCAAAGAAAGAGAACAGAGGGAGCATTTTGAGCAATGAAGTGCTGCCATTTTACATCCACACACACACCCTTTTGATTTGTGCCTTTCACATCCTTGATCTCTCTTTTGGAGGGAGGTTATTGGGTGATTATTGGAAGCACAAATCCGGAGCCCAAACCCGAACATTTGGCCACAATATCCCACAAAATTTGTCGACAACACCCCATAAGAGGTTTTGGACCCATCCCAAGTGGATTGGTGCCGAAACAAAGTCCCAAACGGTGGGCGTCCTGCCCCGGGCGCTCCCCAAACTGTCGCAGCCCTAATCGCCCCACCCCAGAGCGAATAGAAATATGTGGTATATTTCTCTGATTTTTCTTTTGCATCTTATTCTAGGTTATTTAAATAGGCTGTAGTTTAAATTTCACTTCATTATGAGCAATTTTGACCAGGTTTTTGTCATTTCTCGCCTTTACTAACTTGCAGATGGCATCATCAAAATCTAGGTGATAGAGGCCAAATTGGAGAAATATGACCTTCTGGGTCTTCCCAAAACACCCCCAATTAGCTAACCCCAACTTTGCAGGTCATTTGGAGCTTCCGGGATAGGACATTGAAGAGGGTGCTTTCTGATAATTTATTGTAGGTTAATTCGTCCCACCCTGGAGCGAATACAAATCTGTGAGGAATTTCCTGACTATTCTTTTTGCAGTGGTCTCCTGGTAACATATTCATGCTTCTATTAAATTTTTAGGTCGTTCTGATGTTATTTGGTCATCGTTTTAATATTTTCATGCATACACTAACAATAGGCCTTGGGAAACACATGTTTTATTCTATCTGTAGGTGCTACTGATCCTCTCTGTTTCCTTGAACGTAGGTCTTCGACATCAGAGGAGCAGCGAGGAGTGAACAATCATATACACAAGCGGTGGTGATGTTTTGGTCCGTCCATCTTACATGTGGGCACGCGGAAGAAGGATTGCTATCCATGGATGTGATAAGAAACATATTTAACGCTCCTATCCCCTAAAAAGGGAAGGAGACGTATTGTAACATGACTTTGAAAGCATATCAATAAAGAGGGTCGTATTCCATATTGCTTTTATCTTGTGTCGATTCGTCTATGTTCTTTCCTTTCATGCATTTTTCAATATATAGGCTTTTAGCGTTAAGTTTGGTTTTACACGCATCGCACTTGGGCTTTTCCTTTTTGTTTTCGTATCCTCGTGCTTTCATAAACAAATGGAGATATTACTTATTGTTGAAGGAATTTGTGTTGTTTGTGAATTTTCATGCTTTGTAGTTCATAAATAGCCAAGAAAAATTGAACCAAAGACACATAAAATGGGTGGAGTATCTTCAAAATTACTCACTTGGTTTGAAGCATATAAGTGGTAGTTCAAATAGGGTAGCTCATGCTTTGAGTAGAATAAACTTGTTGATGAATGAAATGAAGATTAAAATGGCAATATTTGATGCTATGAAATAATTTTATGTTGATGATGTGGGCTTTATGGAAGCTTCAAAATCTTGCACTAAAACTATCATAGAAAATAGAATACCATGGCTATATTATTTCACCCAAGATGGATTACTATTCAACGGACAACATTTATGAATACCATGGAGTTAAGTGAGGGAGAACTTGATAAGAGAAAATTATAATGGAGGACTAGTTGGATATTTTAGAATGGATAAAACTTCAAAATATTTTTGTAGAATCTATTACTGGCCAATAATAATTATAGATGTGTTAATATTTGTGTAGAGTTATCAAGTCTATCAACATGAAAAAGGAAATATCCATAAAACTAGGTTGTACCCACCATTATCGATACTAGAAATGCCATGGAAGATATCAATGTGGACTTTATCCTTTGACTACCTCGAACAAAAAAATGATTGATTCAATTTTTGTTTGTGTTGATAGATTTTCAAAGATGAAATATTTCATACCTTCTTAGAAAATGAATGATGCTACTTATAATGTTGATTTGCTCTTTTCTTAAGCTATAATATTGCATGGTATTCTAAAAATCATTATGTCATAGAGAGATATGAAGTTTGTAAATAACTTTTAATTGACTTTATATAAAATATTGGGTATTCAATTGAGTTTAATTTTGGTTTATCACCTATAAATGGGTGGAAAAACTAAATTGGTGAACAAAAACCTTTGAAATTCACTGAGGTGCTTAGTTGGTAAGAAATCAAAGTTGTGGGATATCATTTTGGTATAGGTAGAATTTGAATATAATAATTCAATCAATAGAAGTACATCTAAGAGCCCATTCTAAATTGTATGTGAAATTTGTCCAAGAGGAGTTGATGCGTTACAAAGTATAGCTAATTTATAAAGACCAAGTGTAGTTGTTGAAGACTTTGCTGACTACATACATGATTTATATTGATATGTTGCTACAAGGTACAAGTAACATGTTGATCTCAAACATTGGACACAAGAATTTCAAGTGGAAGAATTTTTTTTGGCACATTTGCAAAAGGAATGGTTACCAAAAATCACTTAAAATAAGCTTAATTGGAAGAAGATTAGAACGTGTGAGGTTTTGAATAAATTTACAACCAATGCTTATAAAATTGATCTTCTAGAGGGGGTAGACATCTCATCAATTTTTAATATGGTAGAGTTATATCCCTATTATGACTAATTTGTAGGTACTATTTAAGATATCAAGACTAATTTTATAATGAAATAATAGATAGTAAATTTTTTTAAAAAGGTTTGAGATGAAATAGAGGTAGAGATAGACTCTAGAGTGGTAAAAAATCAAGAGGTAAAAAATATTATAATTATTTGATCAAGGGGAAAAGTTATGTAGTGGATGCAGTGATATGGATGAATGATTTTGAAATTGTTAAGAATGGGATCTTGGTTATAGATTTTGAAAAATATTTATGAGCTTCACTCATGATACATTTCCTCTTTACCCAATGAGTATGATGCATGTGCATCCACTAGGTACAAATAATGGTCAATGAGCCCAAAAATAATGCATAAAGAAACATAATCAAAATTAACAAGAAGGTGGGAATAGAGAAAAATAAATTCAAATAGAGGAATTTAAGAAGAGGATTAGAAAAGAGAAGAGAATATATGTGAGGGAGGGAAGTGCAAAATTAACAGGAGTGTATATCATCATTTGTAAATTCACTATTCAGGCAAGCAAACAATATAAATATTCCTTTTCAACTTGGTTTCATGTAATATTTGAAGAATTTTTTTATATAATTTATATTATATGTTGCACAGATCTATGTTGTATAGGTTAAATATTTTAAGAGGAGAAACTATTTCTTTGGTACCACATGTTTAGAGTTGAGGCTTACAATATTTATACTATCATTCAATGAGTTCAAATTTGAAGGTGGGCATGTTATTATCATCTAATTAATGTATAAGAACCATTCAATAAGATAACATGGACTATTAGATTAGGTGACATTTGAGTTAGAATAAAGAAATACCATTCGTGTAAAGATTAATATCATCTAGACTAAAGACCCGAGTAATTTGGCAGTCATTTTATTGGAGTATCATAAGACTATTGCCATTCAAAATCATGCAACTCAAGTTTTTTTGTTTGAAGTGGAAGGCATCCAAACTATTTTTCGCATAGGAGTGATGGTCAACAAAATAATCAACATCATATAAATGTATGTTCATGTTTCTTAGATAAGAAAGTCTTATATGATAAGATATTGGTTGTACTAACAACCCACAAGCTAATAAACCTATCATAAAGTTGAACCAAACATACAATTAAATATTGTCGTACAAGGATAGCAAGAGTGTCATCTCAAAGGAGTTTCCTCTATAGAGGTCTTGAGAACTTGTCATATTATGCAATAAAGTGTTATAGTCTCATTGGGTTGCAATCATAAGAGTTTTCTTATCAATTGCGTGTGTGGTTACTATGCACCTTGGGTTATAAATTGAGTTGATAAATTGTTACTAGATAAGTTCATCCTTAGGTGGATTTTATTCTACCATGTGAATCACAATTCAAAATTTATTTCTTTTATATTAATTATTGGTTATGGAAATAATATAATACTCACACCATTATAATTCCTATATTTTCATATTTTTTTGAGTTACCACTTTATCCTGCATTATCAAGAATATTAAGAGATAGAAATAATTTCATACCTAGTAAATATTAACATTCACACTCATTTATAGACTTGGTATTATAATTATTCTTCAAGGAAAAATATTTTTTAATTTTTAACAATAAAAATTGAAGATTACTCATCTTTATTTATATAATCAACATTTCATGTGGGTGTCCTTTCCACAATATTATTGTCGTTACACATGCATTTCATTTCGTGTTAATTATTCAATTTTAGATATCTAGAATATACCTTGTTTAATTTGTTCAAAAAAAAATTTGTGTGAAGCTCATAAAAATTAAAGGGCATGATGTGCAATCCATTCTTTATTTATTGATTTATAATCTCTTCTTCCTTCCAAACTAAGGTTAAAGAGGGTGTTAACATATTAAAAAAAATTATATAGATTGAATCTATCAAAGATCATTACAACTTCATGATTAAGAAGTTGAGGTTATAAATTAATTTTAACCATACTGATCATCAAACCAAAAGTTCAATTTATTAATATTAACTTGGAAGAACAATTTTTATATAATTAAGGGAGTTCAAGAGTCATTGATGATTAGATTAATTATTAAAGTCACTAGCTGTCAAAAATTATAGGTGATATAGCTTTCTACCCTATATTATGGTATGCGACATGATTTAGTTTTGATGATTAGATTAATTATTCAAGTAGATAATCATAAAATATTAAATGTGATATAGCTTTCTACCCTATATTATGGTATGTGGCATGATTTATTTTAAAGGGTTGAGTGATAAGGTGATATGTAATATTGAATTAAATATAATGTTATAATTCTATGCAATAAAGTTGCATATAAAATTAAAATATTCATAAAATATTATTAACAATATAAAAATAATCATATAAATTTTTAAAAGAAACAATAAAGTTAAATTATATAATTTTTTAAAAAGGGTTGAGTGATATTAAAATTATAAGGGGTTGTGTAATATTGAATTAAATATAATGTTATAATTTTAGGTAATAAAGTTGCCTAAAAAATAAAAACATAAATTCATAAGATATTCGTAAAAATATCACAATTACCATATAACTTTTTAAAGAAATAATAAAATCAAATTATATGATTTTTTTTCCAATGAAACAAGTGGTTAGGGATTTGGATTCTCTTTGGGAGGTCTAAGGTTCAAATCATGGCATGTGTGCAATGATATATATATATATATATATATATATATATATATATATATATATATATATATATTTTTTTTTTTTTTTTTTTTTGTATTTGCGTAAAGAAACCCTAGCCTACTAGATAAAAAGGAATTCAATGAGAGCCCCACCATCCAGGGAATCAAACCTAGGTAGCCCTTTAATTATTTCTGGCGCTCGCAATATTAATTGTCTCTGTCTCTGTTTACATACTTAATATCATCCAAACAATAATATTAAAATATATAATTTTAAATGATAATTTATTATTATAAAAATTATATCAATAATTATTATATATAAAAGTAATTAATTCATAGGAAATATAAAATTAATAAAATATTATTTAACATTTCAATTGAATATAATAAATATAAAAATAATAATAATTTTAATATATTTATCATATGAGTATTTTTTAAAAGAATTTAAAAAATTTATATTAAAATAAAATTACTCCTCCGAGCGAAAATTTGCAATGGAAATATATGTGGCTAGCCAAATTAGCTAAACACTAGATTTGCTCATCAGCTTGCCTAGCCTTAGCCCTACCCAAGCCCTGTTTTAGGACGCCACTTGCCACTTGCATTATCGGTGATATGACCCAGATTCAATCCCCATGAAGATCTTTATAAGAAGTATTACTTAAAAAAATCCATAAATGTTAATTATAATCTCTATAATATATTATACTTTTGCATCACCAATATTAAATAAATAAAATAATATTTAATAGTCTTGCATAAGTATATTTAAGTAGGAACTTGATGGAACCTAACTCAAAAACCTTATACTCATGTACATGTCTGCTTAGATAAAATCTCCAACTAAAGGTAATAGAAAGATATCCACTTTCAAGAATATTTATAACACTATTAATAAACTTTAAATGATCTAATCATATATTTTTTTCTTATTTTATATTTAATTTTCAATATTTTAATTTAGTATTTTTAAGTTCCACAAGGACATCCTGGTATGTGGTTGGACTCTTATTCAAGCTACCAAGTTCAAGAAGGAAGGCAATCATTGTGCTCCCTTCAAAGATCTTGATGTGGACTACTTCAACTAGATGTTCCAACCCTTAAACCAAAAATACATCAACAATAATATTTAAAATTTTAGTTAAATATCATTAAAATTATTTTAATATTTGTATAATATATTGTACATATTTATCTTTATAATTAACGCTAAATAAATAAAATCTGTTTATATTTATATATAATTTATTTTAACGCAAAACATAATAAAAACATAAGTATATTTGGGTATCGAAACATATGATTCCCTCTAACAACCAAATAATTCTAGGGGTAAGGTAATATTTGATTTATTACCTGAAAAAGGAGCTAGCCAATAGATAGCAAATGATTGGAATTGTCATTCTTTTTTCCAAAAAGTTTTGGAAAGACAAAAAAAATATTGTATCGTTGAACATTATTACCTTAGAAGTAAAAGATAAGAGTAACGTAGCTGTTACCTCTGTTTAAAGTTAGAAAATCTTTACTAGTAAACCACAAATTATACAAATGAACTGTACTTTTTTAAATGCCTATAAGTCCAGAACTACTGTACGTAAAGGATCAGTCGTTGATTTTGCCACTCAAATTATTGTACTTTTTTAGACAATAAATACAAGTGCGCTACTGTGCGTACAGGATCATCATTATCAAGATGAATACCACACCAAGAATTGTTCCTAAATCACATTGTGGGGATCGTCCAAATCTGCCAAGCTGAGCTAATTAGGCGAACATTTGACAGTCATCCCAACCCTTTCCAGTGCGCACATCGTCGGGATCTTCCAAATCTGCCAAGCTTGGATTATGAGGCGAACAATGTTGTCCTACGAATGAGACTGCAAACTCTCCCAAATTGATTTTATAATTTAGGTGCTGTGCTACGGATGAGACTCCAAACATTACTGGCCAAGCGGTAGCCCTAGTGGCCGCAAACTACTATTATTGCTTATTTTTGACAATAATAAAGGGGGCTTTCTCACAATCTACTCCTTTTCAGACTCCCTGAAAGGCCACAGGAAAAATGGCTACCCCGCCGTGTGCCCCTTGCAGAATGCAACGCAAAAAGTGTTCTGAGGAATGCATGCTGGCTCCCTATTTTCCATCGAGCGATCCGAGCAAGTTTGAAGTCGTCCAAAGAATCTATGGAAAGAGTCATGTCATCAAAATGCTTAAAGTACTTACAACACAATTATGTTTATTTGATATCTTCTAGTTAGTGGAACTCATACTTCAAAGGTTGGCTTTTGTTTCAGGGTGTACCCATTGAGCAAAGAGCGGACGCGGTTAATAGTATGGTTCTTGAAGCAACCGCCAGAGATAACGATCCCGTTCATGGCTGCGCAAGTGTAATTGATCAACTCAAGAAGCGAATTGTTGATCTGGAATCACAGTTGGCAGCCGTGCAAGGACAACTCGAGATAATGCGTTTGGAGCAAGGAAAGCTTCTATCCTTGTTTGCCACTGGATCTGATGACGACAACCCTAATAGTTTTTATGCTACAGACAGCACATCACAACAAAATGAAGATCCTATGTTGGAGGGCGAGGATCCTTTGCTGTTGTGGGAGCCGCTATGGGATTTGTAAGTTTAACATCGCGTCGAAGAGTAAGGTCTCCAGTATGTTATAGCAGTGGGCAATAACTAGGAGGAAACTCTTGTCACGGCCTGCTTTTTTGGTTTTCCTCTCTTCAGCCATTGCTGGCCAGCATTGGTGAGCCCACTTATATGAAGGGCAAAATATTTTTTTCCCTAGGGCTAACCCAATACTCACTTTTGAAGTATGAATTCCGAAGGGACACCTACTCTATCCCGGAGGAATATGAATGGCGTATGTATATAAATGTAATAAATTGTAGTGGCATATAAACATCATATGCAGTTTTTCTGTTTTTTATATAAGGAAATCGGTAAGATATGCAGTTAGATTTTAATTATATAATAAATTTTATTGAATTTTTATGGAGTATTGTCCTTTCGGTGTTTTTGAGCTCTAGGTAAAAAAATTTAACCCACAATTTTCATTCATAGGTGGGATTTAACTCAACATCTGCACAACTTTCCTGACCTTTCTTGTCTTCTAATTTATCTCCTCTTTTGCCCAATCAAATATACTCTTCCTTCTGAAAAAACAGACACTTGCTCTCTATTTAATGACTTGCAGGTCGTCTATCAAGCATTTTACCTTTCTTTTACATAGTCAAGCTTCTCTGAGGATTTAGCATTGTTCTATTGGCATATACTTAGGATTTATTGACTTTTTCCATGGCATTACCTGGTAATAGAGTAAGTATACGACACTTCTGTAATTAACAGTAAATTTGTGATATTACTTTTTTTTTTATTTAGAAGGAAATAACATGATTAAAAAAACCATTAGAAGCATTGATAAAATTTCTAACACATTGAGGCACGCATCCCACAATTTCCCATACTTGTTAATAGTAAATGATTAAGATAACTATTTTAATGGACAGGTCTGGTTAAGGATAGATTCGCCAAAATACCAAGTTTAAGGATCCTCTCGTGTATAAAATCTGGACGTTGATACAAAATTTTAAGTGGATTATTGTTATTATTCCCTACGGAAACAAATAACTTTTCCAACAATCAATTATAAATGAATTAATATGATTTTAACATATAATTTTTTTTAAATGAAAACAAATCTTTTATAATTATAATTATAAGAAATATAATTTATAAATAAAATATTTATGTAGAATACGATGAACAGAAAAATAAAAAACAAATTTACTATATTTTGAAAAAAGTAATTAAAAATAATAATAATAATTAAACTTAACATTTCTTTTTTATTATTATTTGTTTTATTTTTATTTTATTTTTTTATTTTTTATTTTTTTGTTATCACTTATTGAAATTATATAAGTATATAATAATGACTTTATCAAAAAATAAAGTAAAGTTAAATATTATAAAAATATTTTTCTTTTTAAAATTATTGGTTAAACAAATAAAATATGTATAGAATAAAATAATATTAATAATTTAAAATTATATTATTTAGGTTAGTGTAGAGGCACAAAATAGGCATTGACACTTGATGTTATGAAGGCTTTAGTGTAAAGTCTACTAGTCTATGTTTTATGATTTTATTTTTTTTATTGAAAAATACTTCATATTAATGAATAATCAGAGAATACATCATCATAACAATACTACAACAGTTTGAGAATGAATAGAAAACAATCATATCTAATACCTTTATCAATTCTAATACAGTCATGAATAATATTAGACCTAAACACCTTAAGTTGACTAGAAACAAGCTCAACAACTTTGCTAACAGTAAGAGCAACCGACACCTCCTCATTTTTAAAAATTAGACTACATTTATCTTTCCAAATATTAAACAATATAGAGAGTTTGATAATGTGCTAAAATGTCCTCCTGTGGCTCGCACAATCAATGGAGTCTCCAAACACCATTGCCTTCCACCTTAGCTGCCCTTGAACAACATTGTCATACAACCAGACTGTCTTTCTCCATACCTTTCTCGTTCTCGGACATTCCCAAAAAATATGCTTAATTGTTTCACTTTTTCCACAGCTGGAACAAGCATCCGATGTAAGCATCCATTTGGCTAGACGAGCCTTACTATGAAGATCCTGCATAATAACTAACTAGGTGAACACCTTCAACTGCATAGAAATCCGAAATATCCACACCCCAGTAAGACGCTTCTTCCATTTTTTGCAAGAAAAACTCAAACCCCATCTGATGTTCAGAATGTCACCGAATGGGATTCCAGGAACCATCAACTGATAAATCTTAGAGGATTTAAAAAACAAAATTGGTTTTCCATATTTCCACCTCCAATCCTTCCATATACGACCTACAAGACCATTGGAAAGCTTGTACAATTGCTCCATCGAAAGAAGACTTTGCATTTGTTGCACTGCATACCTATCGAAGGACTTCAGTTTAAATTTAACAACCAACTGTTGCCACGGAGTCCAAATACCATTTTTTCCATCCCAAAGATCCACCCACTTGAAAATTCTCTTCTTACAAAGTCTCTTGCACTGCAAGGTAGGCATATTTGTTGCATACATCCCATTTGTTTTCCAAAAGCAAATTTCTTTGGAGCAAAGAGTCCAACCCCGTCTATCATCCAAAAAGTCCCATTTAACCAAGCCGACTACATATTTCCAAGCCTCCCATATTATTTTAATTAGGATGCAACCTCTAATTTTAAATTTCCTGAGGTGACCAACAATATATTCAAAACTAAAATTTCCCTTAACTCCGTCAATATTCACACAATTCTTAATCTGGTGATGCAACAACCTTTGCCAGCAAAAATCACCCTCCAAACACCTAATGACCCACTTAGAAGCAATAACCTTACCCTGAACCTGGATGTTGAGCAACCCAAGGCCACCCTCCTTCTTAGGAACCGTACAATACTTCCATGCAACTAGAGGAACCCGCCTAGAACCATACATATTTGCCCATAAAAAATCTTGATACAGGTCTCTAGTCTTCTATATTGAGTAGGGTTTGGAAGCCAACAAGAGGAATAGTACATGTGGCACGTCTGAAGAATCTTACTTACCACAATAAGTTTCCCTGCAAAGGAGATCATCTTACTTTTCCAAATTTGAATTTTTTTCTCAAATCTACTCATACACCAATCCCACATATATTTAAGGGAAACCCTTCTGCCAAATGGGATGCCCAAATATCTAAAAATCTCTCTATCCCCAAATTTTTGCTAACATGTATGAATTTCTTTGGGTAAGGACTCAGCTCCTACCAACCAGTAGTCAGATTTAGTCTTATTAACCACAACACTAGAAGCAAGACAAAACTGACTGAGATACTTTTGTAAGCAAACAATTGAGTCCTTATCTATCTGAATAGTAAATAATGAATCATCTACAAAGTGGTTGTTCATAATATGACCACCAAGAATAGCAATTCCTCTAATTTGACCAGCCAACCTCCTTTGTTCCAGCATATAACCCAAAGCATCGACGAAAAGAACAAAAAGAAGAGGATCCAATGAGCAACCCTATCTGATAGATCTGAACAGCTAAATATCTTTTGACATTTTACCATTAACCACCACTCTAGCCGAGACTGAGGAGAAAATCATTTTTCTTTTATGAACTACTGTCCTATTAAATCCAAGCCATTACAACATATTAAAAATAAATGTCCAATCCATTCTATCGTAAGCTTTATCAAAATAAAATTTTAAGAAAAAATCTTGTTGATTCAACTCCTCTGCCCAATCCATAGCTTCCCAAATTGAAAGCACCGTATCTAGAATGAATCTACCTTTAACAAACCCAGTCTATTCCTATTGAACAATTCTAGTAGCAATATCTCGCAACCGAAGGGCTAAAGCTTTAGCCATTATTTTATAGGAGATATTTAAAAGGTTAATCGACCTCCAACCTCCAATTTTGTCTTTATTACTCCCTTTAGGAATTAACTTGATCACCCCTTGATTCATCCAAGAAGAAAATCCAACTCCATCAAACACTTCCTGAACCATTCTTACATAATCATCTCCAATACAGTCCCACATATACTTATAAAATTTAGCTGAGAGACCATCAAGCCCGGGATACTTACCATTCTTAATCCTCGATAAAGCATAAAAAAGCTCTTCCTTAGAAAAATCAGCTACCATATTGTCATTTTCAAAATTGAAAATCTTTTTGGGCACACATTCTTTGAACAAATATTTAGCCTACTGGACCAACAGAGAGTTCTCATAGACAACAAAAATTTGCTTAAAATGATTTTTAAAAAAAATCCTTATTTCAGTCTCATCCTCAGTATGAGTGGAATCCTCCTTTTGTAGAGTTAGAATCTTTTTTGTACCATTTTTCCTATGAATGTAATTAAAAAAAAAATGTGTAGGCGCATCCCCTTCTTTCAGCCAGTGAAGTCTGCTTCTAATTTGAGCCCCCTTGCCAATATAATCTTCTAATTTTTTTATTTCTCCTTCTTGGAGAGCAACCTTCTCCTGAAGAGAAGAGTTGAAGGGGTCAATATCAAGCTTATTTCTATCAGCTTCCAAATTCTTCCAAAGAGATTTCATTTTCCTTCATCACCGTTTACCCAACAATATTCCCCATCCTCTTAAGAACTTGACCACCCTTCGAATAACAGCATCCCACAAAGCAATCCACCCCTACCCAGAGGGTCCGGCTCCAAATTCCAAACACACCTAATCAACTCCCTACAGTCAGTGGAATCCAAGTGCGAGACATTCAGTTTATACGGTAAATTCCTTTTCTCTACAAGCATGGCTCCAATATGCACACAAGTATGGATGGGTGCATGATCAAAACCTGTGACTCCAAGATCCACATCCACAGATCTCTTCCCTCTACCTTCACAAGTGAAAATAGGATCAATGTAGAACCTGTCAATCCTCGCAAACACCCTATCCATTCCAACCTCATGTTAGACCAAGTAAACCACCCGTAAGAGTCATAATGTTTTTTTTTTAAATTAACATCAAAAACTTGTAGAGCCACTTTCATTTTGTCCCAAGACTCTTTTTAAGTTCTATCAAGACAACAACCCAAACCACCTTCTCTATCTTTGTCCCATTCCACCATGTTAAAATCCCCACCAAATAACCATCATGCCTCTGGAAGATTATATTGCATCCAATACCACAAACGGACCCTATCACAAGCAATATTAGGCCCATAAATAGAACACACACCAATCACCTGCCCAACTATAACAAAAGTAGGCCAAAAAATACGACCTTCTGGATCTTCACCATTTTTAAGCAAAATCAAAGCAAGCCACTATCTAACCGCAAGAACAACTCCTTTGGACTCTTGACGGTGAGATGAGCTACACCAAGTTCCCTTCCAAGAACTATTCAAGCAATTATGCAACTCAAAACCATCAACTTTAATTTCCTGAACACATACAACATCAGTAAAAACAAACTTCAAAAAAATATTGACCATCCTTTTACGAGTGGGGATAGTCATCCCTCTCACATTCCAAGATGTAATGCTAAACTTCATTAAGAACTTAAGGAACCAAGGACCTTAAACTGATTCCCGTTAATACCAATACCTTCATTCCTTCCATACAAAGGAGAAACCTGCAAAGAGCCTCCCTGATCAACAACAATAGCCTTTTTACCTTCATCTTCAATCTCAGATGATGACGAGAAACTTTTCTGAGTGGGATTTACACCATCCCCTTAAACTAAACCTTTTCGAGTTTTACTAGGCGTAGATGGGGAGCCATGAATATCCTTTCTCTTCTGAACCACCTTCCATTCCTGCTACTTAATGAAAGAATTGGTAGGTTGATCTCGTGCTTGAGATCCTTCATCCACATCCATTTCCTCTTTACCCTCTTGCTCTAAACCTATCTCTTCCTCTTCTTTCTTAGTGTATTTTATGATCCCTTGCCATATGATCTAAATATTGAAAACCAAAACAAGCATTAGGGAGGTTAAGAAACCTTACCTCTTGCTGCACCAATCCATCAGGTGTGATAATCTTAAGATGTTGAGGGAGCTTCCTACTCAAATCCACATCCACACACACCCGTGAACTAAATCAAAAATATTTATTCCCTACCGGGTCCAGCAGAACTTTCCCAAAGCATTGCGCCATAGAACTTAACATGCACTTGAGTTTTGACTTCATGGCAACAAATTCAATCCATAGGGGGTAATGAGCCTGAGAACCATCCCTAGGATCAAAATTTGGATGCCAAGTTTGCACAAAGGTCATGGATCCAGCAATGTTCCAAGTCCCAAATTGCAGCACATGTCTCGCGACATCTGCTCATTCAAACAAAACCGACACATACCTCCCTCCCAAGCCCAAAAAAAAATTGACATACAACCCCTTGGACTCCTAGTTCAACTGGATCCAATTCTGGAATTCTGCCTCTGATGGAACCTTATGCAAGAAAAATAAAATAATCTCATTAGCTTCCAATTTCCTTCTTATGTTCTTGTATTCTTCAAACTATGTAGCACAAAATGTGAACTCATCCTCCACATTAGCCAAAATTGAATCCATGTGATCCAGTTTTAAAGCCAGGTCTTCATCCGGGTCGGGTATGGATTTCGAAGTTTAGACTCAATAGCTCCATGTAGAACCTCAATAGATTCATTATTAATTAAGGGTTTTGCTAGGGATTTCTGAACCAAATTCAACTTGGCAAACTTTGTGCCTTATTCCTCTTCCCTGGTGAAGTGTTCTCGGTTCTAGCAATTTCATCATTTATGGCAATCACGGTTTGCACTACCTCCAAACCCTCATTCATTGTGGAGTCTCACCACTGCAATGACAACATTTTTTTATTCAACTCTCTATTGTCTTTAATAACAAGTGAAATATTCTACTTTGAAGCATTAACTTTACCCACAACTGCATCTGCATTCTTTTTGTCAAAGGAACTATCTTAAAAAATAGGGTTTTTGAACCCCGTAACCACAATGTCCATCTCCTTAGACTTCCCTTCACGCTGAAGCTAAATCAGACTCACGTTGCCTTCTCGATCAAGGGAAAAATCTTCGTTTGCACCATCATCTCCTCATGATCCTCTGTAGACAAATATCGATGCCCTTCCTCATCCTCGAGCTCCATGTCCTCTCAACATCCTTCCTTCATCCAATAAATTGAAATCTCCTTGTCATTTTATGATTTTATTAAAACACATACTAGGGCTTTTACAATTCTAGGTTTGATCCTAAATGCAAAAAGGATGATCAATGCAATGCAAGTCCAATCAACAAACATGATAAAAATATTCTCTAGATCTACATGCACTTTTTGTTTTTAATGCTTATATAAAATTAAAAAATCTCTCTATTTTTTTTATTTTAGAGATCAAAAGAACACTTAAACAAGTCACCTAATCTATGATGCAAATATATATATGTTTTTTTTTGTGCCTAAATGCAGGAAAATAAGGTGAAATTTGGCTCTTGTCACAATATCATAAAAAATGCTAAATTTACCATTTTTTCTTTACAAAAATCGGTTACTAAAAGAAGCAAAAGACTACAAAACATTATATTAGCCAAAATTCCTTGTATATTTGACAGTTAACCCTTAGAATGTTAGGTATATTACTGTAATTATGACCTATTGTTGCTCTTATGCTAGTTTTCCAACCTTAAAATGTGATCTTCATAACTTTTATAAAACTTTCACAAAAACCTAACAAAAGGTCTATAGAACAACAAACAAAACCTAGAACTAAGATAAAAATAGAGTAGAAATTGATCCTTTGTACCTAATCTAGTACCTATATAGAACAATAATTTGCCAATATAAGTGCCACAAAATAAAGCCACCATATAACAATGGAAGCACCATGGTGTAGATTCACCATGGGTCAACAACAACAACACTTTTGCTTTAATTTATGAAAAAATTAAAACTATTTTAAAATACAAAGAAATTATATTAGTATAGAAGGGTTTACTTGAGATCCCTAAGAGCATTGATATTTCTTGATAGAGGGATAAAACCTCTATCCCTTCATAAGGAGTATATGAAATAATGAATTGATGCATTAAAGACAGAAATCATTTAAAGTAAATAATGCTAATTAAAGGATGCAAAGTAAAGGCAAAGTGATGAGTAAAATTTAAAATAATAAAATTCCAAACTGTTTCCTTGGTGCTTGGTCAAAATAACTATTATTTATCATAGAATATGGTTGTTAATTTTGTTGATGATGCTTTATAGTAGATTGTAAATGTGAAAGAAACTTACTTCAAAATTATAACATGTTGATAAGAGGAATTCCTTTCACGAAAAATTTTGGCAACATGTAATTATCTCTAAGATTAGTCCCTTTTGACTTCCTCTAGGGATTATTTTAAAGATAACCCAATCCCTTTGGAGGATCCAGTATAGGTGCATGCAAGAATGATGACATATAATTTGTAGGAAGAGGTGCTAAGTTAGCATTAGTTTGAAGATATGACTCAACATTTAGGTGTAGTTGCATGGATTTTAATTGGCTTAACTGATAATTGTATGCTTTTATTGAGTTATTAAATACCTTTGATTGATAGTAAAGTAACTTAGCTGACAAATCAATTACATGATAAATGAGGTGATGGGTGATATACATAATAAATAGGTAGTTATGAGTGGTTAAACTAGAAAAGTTGGAGCTTTTATGGTGTCAATATAAAAGTGTCATAAGATCATGAAAGTGTCATATGGTGCTAACATAAGCATTATACGGTGCTTTTCAGAGGTATAGCATTTTTTTTTTGTGTATTTTATAGGATCAATTTTTTTTTATACTCATTAGAGATCTATTTGCAATCCCTTTTAAATGGTATGAATTTTATCAAGTTTTGTATAAATTTGATGAATTTTTGTAATCATCCATAGCGATGTCACTTCTTGCCCTAGATTCAAGTACAAAAGCAGTGATTTTGCTTAATTCATCAAAAAGGTTGATTAATGGTGTGATAGTTTTTTATCTAGCATGCAAAATTGAGTGTCTATGTTTATCATTTTTTTATGTGTTTATTGTAAAATAAATGCATTGGATGCCCTAATTTAATGGTAAAAATGGGTACACATTTTCTTAAGGTTAGTTGATAATTTGATTAAGGTTGTAATAATGTGTCGGTATGCCCCATTAATTTATAAACGGGATAGTGAAATTGGACCAAAGTGAAATTGGACCAATAAAACTTGACAGTGTGTCAATGTGGATCAAGGTATCAAGATTTGTATTAAATTTTATGTATTTGAAAAGTGATTAAAGTGTGTGTTCAAAAGATATAAAGAAAAAAAAAATATTTTGGAGGGAAAAAAAAGATTGGTGGAGTATAAAAGAGGAAGAATATGGGTGACCAAGGCACCGTGTGAACATAGTAAAAGCATCATAACTAAGATACAACACGGGTAAGTGATCAAAACTACCAAATATGTGTATCTTATTTATATCATTATTTTATTTTTTGTACTCAAAAGATGTATTTTTGGGTCTATATGGTGTTGTATGATGATTTCACATTTGTACAATACTTTTGTAGTTGTATGATACTTTTGTATTCATAAAATATTTATATACACATTAAATTGTGCTTTTATATGCTCTATATGACACTTTTGCATCTACACAAAATTATTGCATTTATACAACACATTTTGTTCAGATAGGAATATACTCATTTTTCATATAATTTTAAATATTCTATCACTTTTTGACTAACATTAGTCTAATAGTGGGTGTTGGAGTGGCAAGAGAGGAGGCCAAAGGTGCTACAGGCTACTATAAGCCTACTGGATTATGGTGAACATGGTGTGTTGGTATCAATGATACTATACCGCATCATCCATATGCTAAAAGTGGAGTTTGATCAACCTTTACTAATGGCATTAATTGAGTAGTGATTCTATAAAATGAGTATATTTGTATTTCAATGGGGGAGATGATAGTGATGCTTGAGGACATGTGGAGGATCCTCTGATTACCAATTAGAGGTAAGACAGTTGCAAGCAAACAAGATCATATATGGTGCTTAATGAGATTGATGAGATGAGAGGATTTTTTGGTGGTACGCTTTGAAATTGATATCAATGGCACTTATAAATTTTATTTGGATCGATTGAGTACCATCTTGTATGCATTAATATAATGGGTTTTAGTTGGAGATACAATTAGGAGAGTGATGGCATGGGGTTAGGGTGGTGTGGTTGTGGATATATAGAATGACTAAGTGGTGTTTACCTAGGGATCTATGGTACTCAACTTGTTGTACCAAACACTACATCGAGTGGTGTATAGATATGGATAGATTTTTGTATGCTATATACTTTTATAGGTTTGGGTGTCAGAGCATATAACGATTATGCAACTACCAAGTCTCTTAGGGAGGGTGGATGATTGATAGGTACCTAAGACGTTTAGATGGGCTTAAGATTTTTACATGGGGAAAGGTACATCAATTGTGAGATGGATGAAAAATGTGAGGATGGTAGTGGATGATATTTAGGTATATTAGATTATATGGTATCCTTATAGACTACACCCAGGGTGGGAAAATGATGGATATCAACTAGCATGAGTATGATGAGTTACATGGCTAGTGGGGCCAAGGGGAAAGTAAGTTCTACATAATTTTGATTAGGTTATGAGAATTTTTAGTGTGGTGTAGGTTATTTATAAGAGATTGAGGTGGTTTAGAAGGGCCTATCAAGAAATAAGAGTTCGTGGATTCCTATATTTTGATTTTTATAGAGATTTGGATATGGATGACCCTATTATTTTAGATTTAGTCTAAGATAATACTAGTGTGGTAGAGAGGAATGAGCATTGGTATAAGGGGATTCACCCTCAATGAGTGTCCCTACCATGGGAGTAAGAACCTAGGCAATGGGAATGAGCCAATCCATACATATCAAGGTATATTTAGGAGGTCCTAATGAGGTGTATGCAAAGATAGAAGATATCTCTAGTATCACCATTTTGGATGTTTCCACTATAATTGTATCGAGTAGAGGAGGTAGGGATAATATCTTACCTCCTACTAGCCTTGAAGTGTGGGGTAGTAGGTCATGTTAGAATAAGTGAATATTCTCTTAAGTTCACTAGGATACACACTTGAGTTTCCACTCCTCCATGTGTCAGGAGTACTCTCAGTGGTGTCTTCATCAGGTTTGATGAGTTGTTGTAATCCAACGACTCTCAATGATCAACTCTGCTATTTATACAGAGTTGATCCTAGAGATAAATCAATCAGTTCCACTCTTCTCTTCATATTTTGTGTAATACTTTGCATATCTATTATTGTGTAATTCTAACATGGTACCAGAGCAGGATAGATTTTGCTAGTATTCTCTCTTGAAGGTTCTAGGATCTGATTCATTTACTTTGGATATTTTTTTTGGCTATCTAACTTCAAAGTTTGCATTAGTCTACTTTTATCCATTGTTATTTTTTCAGCATATTTTTTTATGTTGCATATTCTTTCATTTCTATATTGAATTCGTGTTGGAGGGAAACTTTTAAGAAAATATAGCTATTTTACCTTGTGTGAAGGCGTTGGTTTCTCGCCCTTCCTTTTAAAGGAATTAGCCTATTAATTTTCTTTATTTATTCCTTTTTTCCCTCAACGTATTCATGTAAAACTAACACTTGGTTAAATCATTTTTTTGGCTTTCTTCAAAGTGAAATCTTCGATTAACTCCAAGTGTAAATTAGGAATATTTTTTTTGAGTTTTATTTTGAATTAAACTCAAGATATCTGGCGCTTTCATCATTGGCACTCATGATATAGATGTTTGAGGGGGTCGGAGCTCTCGTTGTCATGCTCTCGTTGGTGCTCTCATTGGCAATCTCCTTTGGCCCATTACAACGTCTCATATCCCTTTTGGTGCACTCTTAGATGACCAAAAATTCCCCGTCTAAAATGTTGTTCAACTCGGACTCTTTTCCAATGGTGCTATCACCTCAGACGGTATTTAAAACCTCTTCCTTTCGGTTCATTCAAATAGTATATTGCTTTATAACTTTATATTCTAAAGTGAATGAGATTTGTGCTCCATGTTTTTTAGAAAGTTCTGTAGGTTCATCTGGGCGCTCTGCCTTCCGCCCATTGGGGCCTTTGGAAGTCCCTCCTTCTAACGATTTTTGTAGGTTTCCTGGAGCAAAATATTTTTTTAGTTCTACTCTTCAGAGACCATCTGGGCGCTCTGCCTTCCGCCCATTGGGGCCTTTGGAAGTCTTCTCCTAACGATTTCTGTAGGTTTCCTAGATATTAATATTTTTTTATCAAAACGTTTGGTAAAACTCTATTCCATTTTAAATTTTTTGCCTTCTAACGTATTCTGCAGGTTTAGTTCAACTCTTCAGAGATCGGTATTGCTCAGGTTTCCCGGAGCAATATTATTTTTTCTTGTTTTTCAAAATGTTCTTTTCAAAAATGTTTAGTAAAACTCTGTTTTGATTTACATATTCTGCCTTCTACGTATTCTGCAGGTTTAGTTCTACTCTTCTGAGTTCATTTGGGGCCTTTGGAAGTCCCTCCTTTAACGATTTCTGCAGGTTTCTCGAGGCAGCAAATTTAATTGAAGTAATATTTCAACTCGTTTTTCAAAAATGCTAAAGTGGCGCTAGAGGAGGCATCGGGCACACCATACTGAACTCTTCGATGGTTTCATCTTCAGCCTCTTGCTGTTTCGTGGTAAAATTATTGTATTTTTTTTTTTTTGAATTTCTCTTTACGCATTCGATTCATTCGAATCGCCAATTTCAAAGCCTTTTGTCTTCATTTTTTTTGGTAGGCCACATAATTTAATTGTGGCTATCCAAAAAATGATGGAAGATAGGTATTGTAAATTTAATAATAAAATATTCTTTTTTGGGGGGGTTCTTTAGTGCAAGTTTTTGCACTCTTGTGTGTCAAGGGGGGTTTATTTTCTTTGCATACTCTCCTTAAATAGTTTACTTCATCTAGATATCTATCTTCTTGATTTAAATTTAAAATTAAATAGGGGTTAAATTATATTACCCATTAGAAGATAATTCGTTTAAAGTTCAAATTTTTATTTTCTTTGGTTTTACCTTTAAAGCAAAATAAAAACTTTTTTTCCTAAGTAAATTCATATATAATTTCTTTTCAAAAAAATTTAATTCCTTTAAAAGCCAAATTTTAAATTACTATAAGTTTCAAAATATCTTTTGTCTACGTTCCATGTATCAAACTCCTTAAAACTAAAAGTCTCCCTCATGTAAGGGCGGGTTTTTTGGACACTTGGTATAAAGGCCTGACAGATATTTTCCTATTAACAGTTTTCTTGGAAAATCTCTAAACTTATAGTCTCCCTCACGTCAGGGCAGGTTTTGAGACAACCATTTAAACTAATTACCCCTTGCATTTCACACCAAAACCCTTCTTATGCTCACATTACTTATAGTTTCCCTCAAGTAAGGGCGGGTACTGTGACCATTAAAGGATTTGGTAATCTAAAGAAAACAATTATAGGCCTCATTATACTTATAGTTTCCCTCTCGTAAGGGCGGGTATATTTGGGTTACCTATTATTGAACAAGCTTCATTTCTTCTTAAAATATATTTCATTTTTTGAAGTTTTAAAGGGGGGAATACTAACAATTTTAAATCCTCAAAAATGAATTCAATTGAACCTCTCACCCCTCATAATTTTCACACTTGGAAACCTAAAATTTTAAATCTCATCTCTCAAAAAGGTCTTACTCATTTATTAGAAGAAAAGCAACCAAAATTTGATAAAGAATATGAAATATTTGTTCATAAGGGAAAAATGCATGAAACTATGGGTATTATTAGCACCAATGTTCATGAAAGCTTGTGGTTTCATATTACAGATTGTAAAACTCCTCATGAAAGTTGGGAGAAACTTAAAACCTTGTTTGGAAAAGTAGATCAGATGAGATCAATGCAACTAGAAGCCGAACTAACTTCTTTATCTCCTGAAGATTTCAGTAGTATTGTTGATTTCCTCACTAAATTCAAAGAAGTCCTCACTCAATACAAAGGTAGTGGGAAGACTAAGACAGAAGAAGAATGCATTTATCTAATCCTTTCTAAGCTAAATGGTGTTTTTCAAATATTTGCAACCACCTTCATATCTACTAAAGATGCTCTTGGTGCAAACTTTAAAATGCCCTCTTTAGAAGAATTTTGTGATAGATTAACTAGGGAAGAAACCAAACTTGCTAGATATGAAATCTCTTCTTCTTCTTCAAAAGCCTTAGTAGCCTCCACCTCCTCTAAAGAAAAATTTAAAAAGAAGGAAAAGACTCCCATTACCTGTACTCACTGTAAAAAGAATGGTCACTCTGCTAACAAATGTTGGAAAATATTACAACAACTAGAAGCAGCTATAAAGGATCAAAAGATAGAAAATAATAAGCAAATAGGAAAAGCCCTTAATGTTCAAGGAAAAACCTCCAATTCTTCCTCTAATTATTGGGTCCTAGATTCTGGAGCAACTCATCACATGTCTGCTTCAGACAAGTCTTTCTCTTCTATCTCCTCTAGCTCTACTCATAGCATAGAAGTAGGGGACTCTTCCTTCATCCCTATCAAAGGGAAAGGGGATATAACCATTGATGGTGGCTCTATAAACAATGTTCTCTATGTTCCAGACATTGCCACCAATCTCCTATCCATTTATCAAATTTGCACTTCTGGAAATGGGAAAATTGTTCTCTTCTCCCCAACAGGAGTTGAGATAAGAGATTTTCAACTCCCTCATTCTCTTATAGCTAAAGGGAATATTGATCATAAATCTCATCTTTTTCACTTCAAAGGCTTTCAAAATCCAGAAGGAGCCTCCTATTTTGTGGCTCATAGTAATCTTGAAAGTCAAATTTGGCATGAAAGGTTTGGGCATCTTAATTATAACTACCTAAAGGATTTGTGCACCCATAATATGGTTAAAGGATTACCTCAAGTCTCTTCCAATGATGGGGTTTGTCCTGGATGTGCTCTTGGAAAGCAACATCAAGATCCTTTTCACCCAAGTAGTTCTCTAAAAACCTCATCTCCTCTAGATTTAATCCATAGTGACTTAATGACCTTTCCTGAAACATATTTTAAGGGAGCAAAGTATGCTCTTACCTTTATTGATGATTTTTCTAGAAGGTCCTGGGTCTACTTTCTCAAATATAAAAGTGATGTGTTATCCCACTTTAAAGTCTTTAAAGCCTTAGTTGAAAATCAGGCTTCTTGCAAAATCAAGAAGATTCATACTGATAATGGGGGAGAATACTGCAGTAATGAGTTCTCCATATTTCTTTCTAATCATGGTATAATACATCAACATTCTATCTCCCATAATCCCCAACAAAATGGCATTGCAGAAAGGAAAAATTGGACATTAAAAGAGATGGCTAATTGTATGCTCCATTCAAGAGATCTTCCAAAAGTTTTTTGGGCAGAGGCTATTAACTGTGCAAACTATATTCAAAATCGCACACCTCATAAAGCTCTTGACCAAATAACCCCTGAAGAAGCATGGTCTGGCTTAAAACCAGATGTTTCCAATTTCAATATTTTTGGATGTACTGCTTGGGCTCACATCCCAAAGAAGAAAAGGAAGGCTCTTGATAAGAAAAGTAGAAAGCTCATCTTTATCGGTTATTGTGAAGAATTGAAAGCATACAGGCTTCTTGATCCCTCAACTCATGAGGTATTCTTTCATAGGAATGTCCAATTTGATGAAACATTCCCTCAAAGAGATCCTCCAAAGGCCTCTTCCTCCATTGAGCCTTCTCCTATAGTAGAACCTCAATATTATGAAGAGCCAACCCTTGAAGTTAATTTGGTTATTGATAATCAAGATGAAGAACCTGTAACTCCTTCTCAATGTCTTTCAACTCCTTCCACTCCTTCTTCTATGCCAAAATGGGCCCGCACCATTGTTAAAGAAGCTACTCCCTACATCCAAAATCTTGCTTCAAACAGATCATCCAACCCCATAGGTACTAGTCTTGTATGTCAATCCATTTCCTCTGATCCTCAATCCTTCAAAGAAGCCTCAGGTATAAAAGAATGGGAAGATGCCATGGATAACGAATTTTCTTCCTTGATCAAAAATGATACTTGGGATTTAGTTCCCTTACCTAAGGGAAGAAAATTAGTTCGATGTAAATGGATCTTCAAAACCAAATATGGGCCTAATGGAGAAATAGATAAACACAAGGCTCATCTTGTAGCCAAAGGTTTTTCTCAAATAGAGGGTATTGATTATACAGAAACCTTTGCTCCTGTTGCTAAAATGGATTCTGTTAGATTGGTTCTTGCTCTGGCCGCTTCCCATAAATGGCCAGTCTATCAAATGGATGTAAAAAGTGCCTTCTTACATGGAAATTTAAAAGAAGAAATATTCATGGAACAACCCGCTGGTTTTACTCAAGACTCCTCTCTTGTTTGTCGGCTTAAAAAATCTCTATATGGCCTTAAACAAGCCCCTAGAGCTTGGTATGAAAATATGGACTCCTTCCTTATTTCAACAAGTTTTTCTCATTGTGAGTCTGACAATACAGTTTACATTTGGAGAAGTAAAGGAAATATCACCATTCTTGTTCTTTATGTTGATGATCTTCTTCTCACTGGTAGTAACCTCACTCACATTCAAACTATAAAATATTCCCTCTCTAAAAAAATTGAAATGGCTGATCTAGGTCTAGCTCATTTCTTCCTTGGAATTCAAATAAAACAAAATAAAGCAGGGATCACCTTATGTCAACAAAAATACACTCAAGATCTCCTTCAAAAGTTTAAAATGATAGATTGCAAACCTTCTCCTACCCCCTTTCAATCTGGCATTCATCTCAGTACTTCATGCTCATCCCCTCCTTGTGATGCTACTCTATACCGTCAGCTTGTAGGTAGTCTGTTATACCTCACTCATACTCGCCCAAATATCTCCTATGTTGTTGGGCTCATATCCAGGTTCTCTCATAACCCTCATTTTAGTCATTGGCAAGCAGCTAAAAGAATTCTTCATTATTTGTAGGGTACTACACACTTTGGGCTCATCTATAAAGGAGACTCCATGGATATCATTGGCTATACAGATTCAGATTGGGCAGGATCAGTAGATGACAGATGTTCTACCTCTGGATATGTTTTCTGCCTTGGTTCTTCACCAATCGCCTGGTTATGCAAGAAACAACAAATAATAGCATTATCTTCTATAGAGGCAGAATACAGAGCAATAGTTTCAGCCAAGAAGCCCTTTGGCTTCATCAAATTCTCAAAGAATTTGGTTTTTTTCATAAAGGGCCTATAACTCTTTGGTGTGACAATCAAAGCACAATTCATATTGCATGCAATCCAGTTGAGCATCAGTGCACCAAACACATTGAGATCCACATGCACTTCATCAGGAAACATATTCAAAATGGGGATATACATTTGGAATATATTTCGATAGAGGATCAACTTGCAGACATCTTCACCAAGTCATTTCCTTCTCCGTGTTACCTTCAGTTGCGAGAGAAACTTGGAGTGTTACACCTGCATTGAAAAAAGGGGTCTTCCACCTCTAACTATATTGTACATGAGTACCTAATCAGGCCTTCTTGCCGGGACTCATATTTTATTTGTTAAAGAGGACAATCTTCGCCATCCGAAGACAAGCCTCTTTCATACTTCTTTGCTTTTGATTGGTGGCTTTTCCCACTGGGTTTTTACCATCATTTCAAAACAAAGGGGTGATAGTTGGTTTTTCCCCACAGGGGTTTTTTCCACCAACTATCCATGTTGTACATGAGTACCTAATCAGGCCTCATTGCCGGGACTCATTTGTAAAGATCTCCCCTAGTATCACTTAAGGGGGGTGTTAGAATAAGTGAATATTCTCTTAAGTTCACTAGGATACACACTTGATTTTCCACTCCTCCATGTGTCAGGAGTACTCTCAGTGGTGTCTTCATCAGGTTTGATGAGTTTTTGTAATCCAACGACTCTCAATGATCAACTCTGCTATTTATACAGAGTTGATCCTAGAGATAAATCAATCAGTTCCACTCTTCTCTTCATATTTTGTGTAATACTTTGCATATCTATTATTGTGTAATTCTAATAGGTCACCACACACAAGGTTTATGATTGGGAGTAGCAGATCACCACCTCTTATTTTTGGGTCTAATAGTAGTAGGTCATCACCTACTAGTTTTGAGGCTAGAGGTAGTAGGTCATTACCTAGTAGTTTTAAGGTAGAGAGGGAGAGTTTGCTATGGTGGATAGCCAAGGTAGAATTTGAGAGAGATAATTTAGATAGTCACTTGTCAATTTTGAAGGATACAAATAAACTAGATAAATCATAGCAAGACAGGAAGGTAGTTGAGTTACAATTTGATAGAGATTAGCTATGGGTAGAGTAATAGTAGCTTCTGATGGAGGGGAACAAATAGGTAGAGATGTTTGAGGAAATATGTGACCATATTGAAGAGGTAGTTGAAAGAGTAGGAGACATATATAGTATATTTTTGGTAAAATATGGATTAGATGGTGAGGGGATCACCATGATGTATTCAACTATCGAAAACCTGAGTGTTAAGTAGGATACAATTGTAGTGTAGGCTATTACAATAATATTTATCAAAGAAGGATATTGTAGCAAAATAGTTAACACCAAAATAAATATACACAAATGAACACTTGCAATAAAAATAATACCTCTTTTGTATTAAAATAGGGGAGCCTGAATCTCCCGATGTTACAATGCTCTTTGAATTACCCCAAGTGTGTTGGGGGTAATGTTACAATAATATTATCTATTCATGTAATACAAATGTCTAGATGACAATGTTGGGCTCTCCAAGAAAATCAACTGGTGTCCTTCATTCTTCCACTATAGCTTTAGAGGGGTGAGTGGGCTTCTAATATCCAATGAGGGGACCACTCCAGCTTAGAAACTCTCCAAACACCTACTTCCTACACACATAAAAACCAGACAAGAGTTAGTAGCACCTATTGATCAAGATATAAAATACTGCTACAAAACCCTAGCTGAGGAAACATGTGATGCAAAAAAAGAGAAATATAAATTAAATTTAAATGACTTGCTACAATAAAGTTACTAATAAAATCTATTATACTTTTCTAAACCTAAGAAACCACGGATGCGTGGTTCGGACTGGTAAACCGTGGATGGATGGTGAGGAAATTACGCAAGGGTAGTTTTGACTGTGTAACCATAGATAGGCTATTTCGATTGAATGGTTGAAGACTCCAAAATGGGGCTTAGAATATTTGTTCTTGTCAAGATGTATGCAAGCTCTTTATGCTATTTCAATAGCCTAATGGTATGTGTGTTCAGCCTTCTTTGGTTAGTCGGTTAGAGGTGCCTTTATAGGCCCCTTAGATATTTGGAGGGAAATGGGAGGTGACAAGCCAGGATTTCCAAGTGGCAATCCAAAGCTGCCAAATGGAAGGGGCAGTTAGAGTGAGTCACCCAGGGTGTCTTACTTAACTAGGGTGATGTGGCTACAAGTGGAGTGAGGTGTAAGTATTATCCCATGTGAAGTTACAAAGGGGACATGGGTGTGTGAGATGTAACAAGGGATGCTGGTGTGATGGCTAGGATACATGTCTAGTAGATAGATAGGGTATCCTAGGCTGATTTTATAGATTTAATAAATTTAGAAAATAGATTAATGGGCAAGATTTTATATGACTAATTTTAGACTTAGGCATATAACTTTATTAAGCAGGATTTGTGATGTGGGGTGCAAATAAAGTTTTGTGGATGACTTGGTTTTGGTGTCTACATATGCCCCTTTTTGTACCACATTATGTGAAGCATAATGCGATACAAAAATCAATGACACCTATCTTTATTGGATGAATGGACTCAAATATTCTCAAGACACAAGAATGAATGATTTTTTAAAATGTTGATATTTTTATTTCTTTGCTTACCCCCTCAATTGGCAAATGGGTAAAGGATGAAACCCACGAGACAATTAATCAAATGTAGATGATGAGAGGATGTGGATGATTGAATTATGTGAATGTGATCTTTGCAAATGTATGATATTGAAATCAATTTGATGCCCCAAGTTTGGGATTTTTTGTATTTTTGCAATTTTGCATTTGGTTTCTATGATGCACAAAATGTTGTGGTAAAACCACCAACCATATTTGTGAGTTCAGGGACCCTGCTATTATTAGTTGCTCCTATGTTTCGAAACCAGTGCATTGGGAATTTTATACTTGAGTGATTGTGGTTGTTACAAAATTGTGATTGATTGGTTTCCACTTTTGTACCCAATAGAAAGGGCTTAAGGATAACCTTGTGCAAATTTTATTGAACATAGCCATGATTAAATATTGAGGGATATAGCTGATTCAATGCCATGTGTGATGATGTTGAATGTTTGAATGAGTGTTCTTATGGTGAGCTACCCATCCAATCAGATTGCATGGATTACTAGTCGCTACAACCGCTAGGTGTGTAGGGTAAGTCACTAAGTACGAGGTGCACTCAATGATGATGATGATAATTTTATTTGTAAAAATGCATGTGATTATGATAATGATGATGATAATTTTTTGTTTGTGAAAATTCTTGTGATGATGATGATTATGATGGTTTTGGTTTTTTTGGATGGGTGATTATTATTATTTTTTTGCTTTTGCTTGTTTTTGAAAATTAAAATAAAATGCATGAACTATTTTTGTGTTTTTGTGGCTTTTTTATAAAAATGCATGAACGTGTTTATCATGTTTTGTTTATTTTTGAAAATAAAATTGAAATGCATGAAATGTTTTTTTATTATGTGTATGGATATGTATGAAATGATGTAGATATTTATGGAATGAATGATAAATACTTATGCTCTAATAATGATTTGGTGCGTTACAACCTTTTGTGTGATCCACTGTATTCTTGTTACTT
Source organism: Wollemia nobilis (assembly GCA_028583015.1). Taxonomy (NCBI): domain Eukaryota; kingdom Viridiplantae; phylum Streptophyta; class Pinopsida; order Araucariales; family Araucariaceae; genus Wollemia; species Wollemia nobilis. The sequence continues at coordinate 2,666,612 of JAQPPZ010007219.1, forward strand.
AATCAAGGGTACTAACATATGGTATTAATAAATGAAATTTATAATGAGATGTAATGATGTAAATGATTGTATATGGTTTGGATAGATGATTTTAATTATTTTCAAAGACTCAAACATCCTAGTGACCTTGATCAAACTTATTTATGATCTCACAAATCTTATGATGCTAAGGTTGTCCTAGTGTTTTCAAATTTCTCAAGGACCAACTGTATGTGCAATGATTATTCATTTCTCATCATAAGCTAGGTCAAACTAATCAATTGTAACTTATGCCAATAAGCTATATTATCCAAGAGTGGTCATAGGTATGTACAAAAGAAGGTCTCTAATGTGATAGATGTGACACCATGCATAAGGATACCTCATTTCCAGGTGGGTTTCATTCAATGCATTGTTGTAATGAGGATCACCCCATGATTTTTGAGATACTGAGATTTCTAGGGATTCAATATCCTTTTCCTTCTTTTATTGTATTGGATTTTGGGGATTTTTTTGAGTATACTCATTTTTGTAATAGAGCAACATTCACTTTTATTGCTTGTTTTGGAAACTTGCTCATTTTGAGAGAGAGCAAGGGGAATTTTATTTATTTCGAATGCTTTTCGAGATACTTTGATCATTTTGAGGAAGAGCAGGGTATTTTTTTTAAATGTTTTTTTCTTTTGGGATACTTGCTCAATTTGAGGGAGAGCAAGGGATTTTTTTTTAGGGATGAAGGTGGAGCTTGTACTTTAGTCAATTTTTAGCATTCTAGACCATGCGCATAATTGGATGAACAAGAAATACCTTTCACTTTATGGCATTAGCAACTTTTGACTTCGTTATTTTCAAGGTTCACATGCATTATGTGTATTGATGTGCATGGTCCAAGAGGAAACATGATTGACCAAGAAAAAATATTGATGTGCATGGTCCAAGAGGAAAATTGATTGACCAAGAACAACTTATTGCTTCTAAATATTGTTTGATTTTGAATTGAGGTTGTTCAAAACACTAGGAGTGGTTGAGTGATTGAAAACATTTGGATTTTTGTTGATGGATTGATGTGGTGTGTAATGTTTTTGCGATACTTTCATTGTAAGCTTTTGAAAATTAAAAGGTGTACACAAAATAGTTAGTGGTCGCATAATCATTATTGCTAATAATTATACGAAATATATCCTACTTTATGTAAACCCTTTAGTGATAAAAATATTATAAGGAAATCTGCATTTATTGCTATTGATGGATTGATGAGTGATGTTTGATAGAAGGTACCCCTGATTAAGGTAATAAGACATAGTAGTCTAGCAATCATTGAAATTGATGAAATTATCCCTAATATGATGAATGGTATGAAAAAATGCCTAAAATTCATCTATGTAATGTAGATGGAATGGATGTATGGTGTATGAAATGCTATGTGTATGAAAATATTTTTGTCTTTTGTTGTTTTTTCTATTTTTTTAAGCCATGTATATATAATGCTTTTAGGTTGGCTCAGGTTGTTCTTATGGAAGGAGCAATAGAAATATGGGTTGATAGATAGGAAACATTATAATGTAGTAATCATATTTGTCATCAATGGGCACTATAGGGACCGCATATTCAGAATCATTGGAGGCAATATATAGGACATCAAATTCCCCCACCAAGTCTTCCTCATAGTCATCATCGAAGATGTAATCGTCAAAAATGTAACTGATCATAGTTGTGTGTAATGTAATCTTTGAAAAAATCTCATTTAGATAAGGTACAAAGTTAGGGTCCAAATACTCATCATCACTATCATCACAATCATCACAATAATCACTCTCTTAATCCTCCTATTCATACTCAAGGGTGAGTTATTGGAATGCATGCTCAAAAGAGGAGTTTGAACTGGATGGCCTATATCCTAGGCACAAAATATCATAAACTTCTAGATATAAAAGCTCAATGATGTTATGTGGACCGTATTCATGTCGTCTAGGGCCGAATCCCTGCTAGTTAACTCTACAAAAGTATCACAAAGTAAAATATGGGTTGGAAAAATATTCTAGATTGGCACAAAATTCTTGTATGGGTTGCTCATTAGGAGGAGATGGATTGGACAAATAATCTACTCCCCCATATACAAAATTGATCCTATTTGGCTAGGAACCCATTGTGTACACTACACCTATAGCTAAAGGTGGATCTCATCCCATAATATCTAACTGATTGGATAGATGGTGTAACTGTGATACTTTCAATTATGTACTCACCAATACCTGGATTGGCAAGATGAACTGCAAATTGGGACATCGGGGATGTGTATGGTTTAGGTGCTGATGTGCGTGGTTCAATGGTATCTTTCGGCTCAGGTGGATGTAATGGTTAACTTAACAATGACTCTTCTCAGATAGGTGACCCTATATGTGAGACAATGGGTAGTGATATGTGAGGTAGATTTGGCTTGATGGGGTTGCTAGTGGTTGGAAAAGTTGGTTGGGCTTAAAAGCTGAATGGGTTTTATGAAGTGGGGGGTGCAGCTAATGATATGGATGGTTTTTTAGTGAGATGATCAGGTGTGGTCAAAAAATAAAATGAGGTGGATGAGGGTTGACTTGATTTGGTGCTTTTAGATGCAAAAGTAGGATTAACTATCGGTAAGACCTCTGGGATGGGTGCTTTTGATGAAGTGTTGTTAGTATGGGTGGTTTGGATGATGAGGGGTTGAATTGAAAGGTGGGTGGATGGAAACAATGGCTCATAGGGATTTGATATCAAGTTGCAATATTTAAATGGCTCAATGTCAACTTGGATGCAATGGACTTTACGCTCGTGCATATATTTTAGACATTGGTGTAATATCAAGGGTACACACTTCATCTATCTAATCCAAGGGTATCCAAGAAGTATGTTATATTGCATAGCCCCTTTAAATATGTGGAAGAGTGCATGGATAGTCTTCACCCCCACGTTGACAATTAGAAGTACGTTCCCCACAGTGGAACATAAAGCATCATTAAAGGCCCATAGGGTTTTGGTGGATGAGATAATATGGGATGAAGGCAAGTTAAGATGCTTGAAATTTGGTGTGGTGATGAGTTTTATGGAGGATCTGATATCAATGAGCACTCTCTTAAATTTTTTTTTTTCAATATGGGTTATAATATGTAATGGAGCATCTGATAATTTTGATGATACACTCTTCTCCTCAAAGTCATAGAACGCTATTGAGGGCTCCATGCAGTTTTGGACACTCCTCACAAAGGTGTTGAAGGTGTTAGGATCATCCATTTGTAGTTTGATGGACTTTAGAATTTCCATAAATACCTCACAATGTGGGGGAGATTGTTGTATTATCTCATATATTGACATTTTGGCCGACGCCATTCTTAGGCTCTATGTCAACCGAATTCTTAAGGTAATGATAGGTCAAGATGGAAGTTTTGGATTATGGATGGATCTAGGTGGAATGGATGGGCCTAGTTGTATGGCCACATTAGGTTGTGCTACAGGATCTGGCACTGCTTGGGTTGTGCAATTCATCTATCTTTGCTCATGGGTGACTACACTGATAGCCGCCACAAAACATTAGTAAATTTGTGACACATGATTAACTTGGTTGGGAGTAACTATAGAAGTTAATGCTCCCACCTCTTGTTGATTTATGATGAGGTAAAGGTGTCTGATATATCCTAAGGTGTTGATTAGGTTAGGCTAAGAAATTATCAACTTTGATCTTCCTCTATTATAATAAATCTTGGATAATATCTTTAAACCCATTACAATTTTTGATGTCATGTCCTTTCTATCGATGAAATATGCAGAATAAATGTTCTTTGTATCTTTTTTATTTTGGCTTATTTGGATCTTCAGGCTTCATTTTAGGTAATGTAAAATCCTATGTCGCATACAACTTCTATAAAATGGATGAATAAGGTTCAGGTAATGGGGTGCAATTGTGTTTCGGCCTGAAATGACATTGTTACCTTTCTGCAAATTGAGCTTGGTTTTGTGACTATTGTGGGGGTGGAACCACTTGATAATTTTGTTGTTACAGTTGCTTTTATTGTTGTGGTGGTTGTTGTACTTGTACTTGGGCTTGTTGGATTTACTGTGAAGATTGGCCCAAGACTACTTGATTAACCTAAGTGGCCTTGGACTACCTATGGTTATTCCCATTTTGATTTTTATTTTATCATTCTTTATTTTTTATTTTGATCTCACCCTCTTGAATTTTGATCTCTTTGATTACTTAGGCTTGGGTGAGTTCTTCTTAGAATGTTCTATATTGTTGTACCTATAATAGCAAGGAGATAGGTTTGGTACAAATTCTTGTGAACATTCTTGTTAACTCTATTATAGGGAGGGAGAATGGCAATTTGGTCATTACCGCCCTCCAATGATTGCCAAAATCATAGATTGATTCATCATCATATTATTGTAAATTAAGAAAATAGGTCAATGTGGTCTTCTTTCTGATATTCAAGGAGAATCATTATAGGAATTGGTCTGCTAGTTGCTTGAAAGTATAAATACCTTGATGTGGTAAGTGGTTGTACTAATCAAAGGCATCTCTCCCAAATGTCATACCATTCAAGTCATGTTGTTTTAAGTGGAAGGTATCCAAACTATTGTTTGCAAAGGAGTGATGGTCAATAGGAGAATCAACATCATATAAATATATGCTCATGTTTCATAGATAATAAATTCTTATAGGATAAGATATTGGTTGTACTAACAACCCACAAGCTAATGAATCTATCATACAATTAAACCAAACAGACAATTCAATATTATCATACAAGGATAGCAAGAGTGTCATCTCAAAGGAATGACCTCTTATAGAGGTCTTGATAACTTGTCATCTTGTGCAATAAAGTGTTAACATCTCATTGAATTGCAATCATAATAGTTTACTTACCAATCATGTGTGGTTATGTTCACCTTGGGTTATAAACTGAGTTGATAAATTATTGCTATGTGTGGTTACTATGCACCTTGGATTATAAACTGAGTTGATAAATTGTTACTAGATAATTTCATCCTTAGGTGGATTTCCTTCTCCCATCTATATCACAATTCAACCTTTATTTCTTTTATATTAAGTATTGGTTATGGAAATAATATAATACTCACACCATGTTAATTCCTATATTTTCATAGTTTTTTGAGTTACCACTTTCTCCTGCATTATCGAGAATATTAAGAGATAGAAATAATTCCATAACTAGTAAATATTAACATTCACACTCATTCATAGATTTGGTATTATAATTATTCTTCAATGAAAAATATTTTTTAATTTTTAGCAATAAAAATTGAATATTACTCATCTTTATTTATATAATAAATATTTCATGTGGGTGTCCTTTTCACAATTTTTGTAATACATATGATATATATATTTTTATATTATACTAAAGGAATCGGCAACTCATTACAATTTTATGCGCCTCTTTGTGGGTTCAAATCTCACTCTTTAGCACCACTATAATCTCCATTGAACGAAGCCCTCGAACCCCAAAAAAATATCTTATTATTATTTTACATGTATTTTATGTTAATTATTCAATTTTAGATATCTAGAATATACCTTGTCTAATATATTTGTATTTTTTTGTGTGAAGCTCATCAAAATTAAAGGCTATGATGTGTAATCTATTATCTATTTATTGACTTATAAAATCTTCTTCCTCCCAAGATACAGTTAAGGTCAGTGTTAACATATTAAAACTTTTTATATAAATTGAATCTATAAAATTTCATTACAACTTCATGATTAATAAATTATGAAGTTGAGGTTATTAATTTGTTTTAACCATGTTGGTCATACCAAAATTTCAAAAAATATATATATTTGTGGAAAACATCCCAAAAGGGATGCCACTTTCGAGTAAGACCCAAGGAGGCAGGGGTATCCATTCCGCCAAAAATACCCAAGACTCGGACCTAGACTACCACCTTTGACACACTCAAGGAGCAAACAAACACACAAACCCAATTAAAAATAAGCAGATAACAACAAAAATAATAAAATAAAATAAAAAACATGCTCCTTGAGTGTGTCAAAAATAAAAGCACAACCAAACACACACAATAAGATAAAAGAAACCACAACACAAACCACATAGAAAAACACAAGAAACACATAACAAAACACAAACAAGACAAAAACAACAGAACACTACAAAGACATAACCCAAAAAAAAAACAAGAAAAATAAACACAACCAAAACCTAAAAAATTAAAAAATAAAACAAAAATAAAAATAAAAAACAACCAACAACAGACAATAAAAAATATATATATATATAGAAAACACTCACCCATAAAAACACGAAATAACACAAACAAAGAGAAACCCAAGAACAAGAACGAAAAAAAACACAAGAACAATAACAAAAAACATAAAAAAAAAAAACAAAACAACAAAAACACAAGAACAACAAAAAACAACACAAAGAACACAAAAACAAAACAAAATAAAAAAACCCACCCACCTTAAAAAAACTAAACAAAAAAAACAAAAAGGAAAAAAGAAATAAAAAATGAACAAAACAAAGACCTATCTAGAACAAAAGACTATTAAGGCAAGAATAAATAGAGGAAACAAAATAAAGAATAGAATGAGCTAGGGAACTAAAAAAAAACTGAATGAACCAAAAAAAAAAAAACAAGAAGAAACTAGGTACCTTCAGAATTGGAGCCATCCAAATAAATGATAGAAAGAAGAGCTTCCCTAATTTGAGAAGCCCACAATATAGGAGGGTGGCCATAACAAATAATATCACCTTTGTCCAAAGCCCAATTAGCTAAAGCATCAGCACTCTTGTTTTGATCTCTGACCACATGATTATAATCAACTTTCAAAAATCCCATCTGGATTAACTAAATCTTCTCAATAATTCTTTTTATTCTCCAATCCACATTATGATTCTTAGAAGGATTCTTCAAGAGATTAATCATAAGTTGAGAGTCAGACTCAACTATCACCTTTTCCCATCCAACCTTAGTAGCCTCTTGAAGACCTCTAAGGATACCATACCCCTCAGCAAGGTTATTGGAAAGAATACCCAAATTCTTAGCAAAATTAAGAGTCATCTGAAAGTCTACCAATTCCTCCCACACTGGCTTTTCCAGGGTTCCCTCTAGAGGCTCCATCAGTATTGAATTTTCCAAAATCCTTAGGAGGAGGTTGCCAATTTCTATTCCTATCCAATTTACTAATACTCACATTCCCTTTAAGATGGTTGCCCTTAGAAGGTTTAATATTCAATATTTGCATCACTTGATCCCATATTTGGTGGGAGTTTTGGGGGTGATTAAGGAGATGATGGACTGATTCAACTAAGTTGGCTATGGTCTTTTGCCAAATATAGTGAATATCCTTACTATCTTGATTAAAAATTTGGTTGTTCCTTTCATTCCAAATATTCCAAAGAAGAATGGTAGAACCCATCCAAACTAATTATCTAATAAAATGATCAACACCCTCTTGATTAGGCCAATCCCTCCAAAGTTATTCAAAAGTAAAAAAATTGGACCACTGTAAGCCAAGTAAAGTGGTCATTCTCCTCCATAGCTCAGAGGCTAAAGTACACTCAATAAAAATATGGTTGATATTTTCTATATTCTCTTCACACATTTCACATCTAAAAGGGACATGAAAACCATGCTTCATAAGTTGCTCACCAGTAAGCACCCTACGATGCAATAAAAGCCAATTAAAGAACCTCACCTTAGGCCAGAGCTTTTGAGCCCACAATTGAGAAAATATGTCAGAATAATGGTTGGGATTATTATGGCATAAGGTCAAATAACCTTGAGCAACTGAATACTCACCCTTAGTAGTGTTGTTCCATCCAAAACAATATTTTTCATGGGACCAAGAGAGGGATCTCATATGAAGGATGCCTTGGATATCTTGTCTTTGCCTTTCTAGGATTTGAATAGGCCAGTCCTCAATAGGGATCCAATATCTACCAACCTTTGAATTACTAGTATGGTACCAAAAATAATTAGCCACCTTTATCCAATTAGCTCGGTGAATCTCCTCCATCCAAGGCCTCCAATCGGGAAATTGAGTTATCAAAGGCTTGTGACCATCCCAAGAATTTGTCCAAAAATTTACATGTTGACCATTATGAATGATCCAAAATAATTTTTTCTTTATCAAATCCTCACCAGTCTTAAGAACTGCTAAAATGGGAGAACCTTTGGTAGGAAGTTGATAGCGAACAAGGTCTTTAGGACTTTTGTTCTCAGCATATTTAGCACGGAGATTATTGGCCCAAAGATCATTGGGGTTATGCAACATCCTCCAATATAATTTAGCAGCTAAAGCTTTGTTTTTATTAATTGAAGACCGTAAACCTAACCCCCCTTCACTCTTAGGAAGACATAAAGTATCCCATTTCACCAAGGCCCATTTTCTTTTCTCCTTAGTACCACTCCAAATGAAACGATGACTGATTTGATCCAATTCTCTAAGAATAGCCTTTGGAATATTCAAAACGGAAGAAACATAAATAGGAATAACTTGAAGGACTGATTTTACCAAGGTGATTCTACCCCCATAAGAAAGCCACTTGTTGGTCCACTTTCCAATTTTCTTCTTGACTTTGTCCAACAACCAATTCCAATATTTATTTTTCTACCTTTGAATATTTATGGGAATACCTAAATAAGTGATTGGAAGAGAGGTCTTCTTATATCTTAATTTATCCAAGACCATGGATTCCTGTCTAGCAGAGTAGTGAAAGAAAATAACTTTAGATTTGTCTTCATTGATCAACTACCCAGTAGCCTTAGAAAAATAGCTAATGATTTGCTTAATATTAGAAGCTTCCTTAACTGTAGCTTTACCTAAAATAGTAGAGTCATCCACAAATTGAAGATGAGAGATAGATCTAGCTCCATGAGCAATGGTAACTCCCTCAAGGGTTTTGTTTTCCCTCTTTTTGGTTATAGTCCTACCCAAGCATTCAACAAGAATGATGAATAAATAAGGGGATAGCGGGTCACCTTGCCTAATACCTCTAGAAGCTGGGAAATATTGAGAATGCCTACCATTGATAATAACTATGTAGGAAACTGAAGAGATACATCCCATAATGTGATCCATCCAATCCTTAGAGAAACCAAATTGCCTCAAAACTTTGATAAGGAAGTGCCAATCCACTCTGTCATAAGCTTTGGATAAGTCTAACCGAATGAACATGGAAGGAGAATTTTGCATATCCATGGAATGGATGGCTTCCTGAGCAAGAACTATCTCATCTACTATTTGATGTCCTTCCACATAACCCCCTTGCTCTGGTGAAATAATCTTATGCAAAAGAGGCTTCAACCTTTCTGCCATGATTTTAGTAATGATTTTGAGAAGAACATTACATAAAGCAATAGGTCTAAAAGCTGAGATATGATCAACCTCTTGAGATTTTGGAACAAGAGTAATATAAATTTTATTGATAACCTTCAAAATTTCTTTGGCTTTCCTGGCTTCTTCCACCACCTCTAATAAATTAACATGAAGGATATCCCAGAACTCTTGGTAGAACTCAATAGGAAAACCATCAGGACCTATGGTTTTCCCTTTTTGCATTTTAAAAACTACTTGTTGAAGCTCATTGATAGTAATAGGAGCAGTTAAAATAGAGTTCTCCTAGAAGTGATAAGAGAAGGGATTGCTTGAAGAACATTATATTGCGAAGCTGAGTCAAGGGGAGTAGCAGCAAAAATATTGGAAAAGTAATCAACAACAATAGAGTTCATGCCATCCCAAGTATAAACAACAAATCTAGAATCTGATTTTAAGGAAGAAATAAAGTTGTGAGATCTTCGAGCTAGAAGATATTTGTGGAAAAAATTTGTGTTTCGATCTCCTTCTTTGAGCCATTGAATTCTAGATTTTTGCTTCCATAAGATTTCTTCTCTTTTTTCCCATTCCTCTAACTGAGTTGTGAGTTTAATTTCATCCGCACTTCTCTTCTCTGTGAGGCCATCTACACGGATTTTCTTATTCAAATTTTCAAGATGAGCAATAAATTCATGTTTTTTTTTATGAACATCCCCAAACTCTTTTCATTTCCAAGTCTTGATTTTGGATTTAATGTATTGCAGTATTTTGACAACAAAATTTCAAATTATTAATATTATGGAGGAACAATTTTTATATAATTAAGGGAGTTCAAGAGTCATTTGATGATTAGATTACTTATGAAATTCAATAGCGGTACAAAATTAAAGGTGATATAGCTTTCTACCCTATATTATGCTATGCAAATTTTTGTTTTTATTTGGTTAGTGTAAGAAACCCCTAAAACCAACGCATAGGGCTTACAGCAGTCTCCTCCCAACCATGACCCCTTGTAAAATTGAGAGCTATGTTTATCAATATGGAATTTAACACATAGCCACCACACACCCACCCCTTACACACTCACCCACACCATAGTTTTAACCTTGAACCTTCCAAAGAAGAGCTAAAGCCCAAACCATTTCTTTGTCCCCCTAGAACTTATGGTATGCAACATGATTTAGATTTGATAATTATATTAATTATTCAAGTCAATAGTGGTAAAAAGTTAAAGGTGATATAGCCTTTTACCCTATATCATGTGGTATGTAGCATGATTTAGTTTAAATTGTTGAATGATTTCAAATTTATAAGGTGATGTGTAATATTGAATTAAATATAATGTTATAATTCTATGCAAATACAGTGGCATATTCCATGATTGGAATTATATTTGTGTTGATATCTATCTATCTATCTATGAAATAAAGCAAGGTTATGCATAAGGGGTTGGACTCAAAATGTACTTGTAAAAAAATGACGAATCCTAATCGAAATCAAATCAATCATCTTCACACCAAAATTTGAGGTATTTGAAGCCCTAAAAAGTAAGGTCATCTTTGGGATAAATTTTTACCTATTAAATCACCTTATAACTTCATAAAAATACCACCATTAGATCAGGCTCAAAAAGAGATTTCCAACGAGTACAAATATGCCTATGTTTGGATATATATTGTGACGAAATAACCTTAACAAAAAGTTGGTCCTAAAAATTTTAGGTGAATGGGACGACATCAAGGATCCTCATATTCACCAATTTTCAATTTTGGAAATCCTAATATTCACCCAATTTGTGAATATTCGCCGTGCATAACCCTACAATAAAGTTGCATAAAAAAATATAAATATAAATTCATAAAATATTGTTAATAATATAAAAATAACCACATAAATTTAAAAAAAAAAACAATAAAATTAAAATATATGATTTTTTTTAAAGGGTTGAGTGATATTAAATTTATAAGGGATCGTGTAATATTGAATTAAATATAATGTTATAAATTTCTTTTTAGTAATAATGTTATAATTTTAGGTAATAAAGTTGCATTAAAACATAAAATAATAAATTAGTAAAATATTCTTAATAATATAACAATAACCAAATAAGTTTTTAAAGAAACAATAAAATCAAATTATATGAATTTTATTGTGGTAGTGGAGCTAGTGACTAGGAATTTAGATTAATTGTGTGCATTTGTGTTTATATATATGAATGATTTTTTTTTTTTTTGGCTTAAAGAAACCTTTATAAACCCTAGCCTACTAGGTAAAGAGGAAGTCAATGAGAGCCCGAATGTCGAGAGAATCAAACCTAGGTAGACCATAAAAATTCAAGGTAAAGCACATTTTTTAACATGAGCCCCATCATTTATACAGAATATTGAACTTAGGTCTCTTCGATGAAAATCCAAAAATATACCACTATGATATCCCTCATAGAACCAAATCATATGATATTAAAAATATTAAAATATTATTTATGCAACACCAATGGTGTCCATATTTGTACATAATTAATATAATTCAAACAATAATATTAAAATACACTAACCAAATAATTTTTTTTAATAAAATATATAATTTTAAATGATAATTTAATGTTATAAAATTTACATAAATAATCATTATATATAAAAGTAATTAAATCATCACATATATAAAATTAATAAAATAATATTTATTATTTCAATTGAATATAATTAATATAAAAATAATAATAATTTTTATATTTTTATAATATATTAATTTTTTTTAATAATTTGAAAAAGTAATAATAAAATAAAATTACTCCTTCGAGTAACCTGGAAGAACACCTCTTACAGTAGTAAAATAAGTTTTTTTTTTTTTTTTTTTGTAAATACTTCTTATACACATCCACCATGGGGATTGAACCACCGATAATGTAAGTGGCGTCCTTGTAGTAGTTTTATATTATCGAGAATATTAAGAGATAGAAATAATTCCATCCCTAGGAAATATTAAAATAAAAATTCACACTCATTCATAGACTTGGTATTATCATTTTTCTTCAAGGAAAAATATTTTTTAATTATTAACAATAAAAATTGAAGATTACTCACTTTTATTTATATAATGGATATTTCATGTGAGTATCCTTTCCACAATTTTTACAATATCTATGATATATTTTATTGTCATTTTACATGTATTTTATGTTAATTATTCAATTTTAGATATCTAGAATATACCTTATTTTATTTTTTTTGTATTTCTTTTTGTGTGAAGCTCATCAAAATTAAAGGGCAAGATGTGTAATACATTCTCTATTTATTGACTTATAATATCTTCTTCCTCCAAAGCTATAGTTAAGGAGGGTGTTAACATATTAAAACTTTTTATATAGATTGAATCTATCAAATATCATTACAAATTAAGAAGTTGAAACTATAAATTTGTTTTAACCATGTTGGTTATTAGATCAAAAGTTCAAAGTTATTAATATTAACTTGGAAGAACAATTTTTATATAATTAAGGGAGTTCAACAACGGTAAAAAAATTAAAGGTGATATAGCTTTCTACCCTATATTATGGTATGCAACATGATTGGGTTTTGATAATTAGATTAATTATTCAATTCAATAGTGGTAAAAAGTTAAAAGTGATATAGCTCATGTTATTAATAGCGGTGAATCTTGTTATGTGAATATCACCGGTGAAAGAAGTTACGGGCTAGGGTTTTGATTTTGTAATGAAGTAGTGTTGCATTGCTTTGGCTATGTTCCTATGACTTTAAAACTTCATTGCTTTGCGGATAGCTTTATGCAGGTGTAGTGTTTAAATGTGGAGTTATGAATACACGGAGGTTGCAGTGTGGAATTTTTTTTAGAAAGTTATTTGTAAGCTCTTTTGAGAAGATGGGTTGTTGAAAATCTAAGAGAAAAATTGTAAATCAGCCTGATCTGCATCAGACTGAAACTACTGGGTATAAAATACATCGGCTGAGACCCATCTTCGGAGATACTGAAAGTAATGCATATTTTAGGTATTAGAGTAAATAATTCAAACAATCGTCGCCATCCAATGATAAACTCAACTGTGCAATGGAGATGCATTAGGGCATAGAAAAACAGTTTTCACATGATGTGAGATTTTTATTATGGATAAAACTCCATCCTTCAATGGTATTAAATCTTAGGTTCCCTTGACTTCCCTTGGGAACCTTGCAAACAATTCTATGAAGAAGCCTACAATTTCAGAGAGCGAGAGGAGCTTACCAAAGGGCTACACTATTGACCCATCAAACCCTACTCCAGCAATACCTAAACCACATGTAAAGCAAGGTAATATCCTTTTAGTTTTTTTTTCCTGATTCATTTGTTGAAGTAGTTAATGACTTGACTGATCGTACTGTCATTTTACTTTTTTACGAAGGATACCACCAGAGGCTGATTTTCTCAAATGGATTAGGGAGGTTTGGGAAAATACTAGAGGTTATATATTTGAGGCTATTTGAGGGTTGGGAAGGGGGTAAATAGCAGTATGTTTTGCAAATCCTTACATGCCAAAAAAAACCTCTAATACGAAACTTGGGTTATCTTTAAGTAAACTTATTATTTGTAATGTTGTTATTTGGATTTTCATCCAGAGGGTACCTCTAGGGAAAAATGCCCTCTTTGGATACAGTTGCCATATTTATCTCTTCGATGTTACCCATTTCTCAATAAAATTATTGTTGCTCTTAGTAAGTTTTTGTGGTCTCACCCTATGTCAGAAAAATTATCCAATTATAGAGTGCACCCTCGTATTTTTGTAGAAATTGACATATCCAAGTCATTGTCCCCCTTCCTTAACCTCGATGGGCCACATTTCCAAGTTATTTAGCCTCTTATCTACCTAATTTTAACTAATATTTGTTTCTACTATAGAGAAGTTTGACACTTGATCAAAAATTATCTAAAATAATTAGCTAAAAGGAACAAATAGAAGCAATTGCCAAAAAATTGCAGAGAAAATCCCAACTAATGGCCCTCATATGGAAACTCCAACTAAAAATCTAGCTAAGAACTTCTCTACTAATGGTCCTCAACACCCACCTATTCTAAAAAAACCATCTCCATCTAAGGTTTATCCCCCCATGAATCCTCCTATCCCTTACATAGTTCAAGCTAAATCCTCTGATACTCTTGTTAACCCACAAGCCCCACCAAATGCAACCACGAGTCTTGAGTTAGCTCTCGTTCCTTTACCTCAACTCTTGAAATATAGTCTCACGATAGATGGGTGGAGAATGGTAGGCAAGTGGTAATGTTCATTGACTCCCCCAAAATCAATCCATCCATATAGAGGAAAAAAGACCTCTGTCAAAAATCTTGCTACATCTTTCTCTCAAGTTTCTCAAAATAAGGTTCTTGCTCAGCAATCCCATTTGGACAACATGCAATTGTTGCCAATTAGTGAAAATATATTCCAGTATCTAATTCATGAGGTCAAGTAGCCTCTAAATCACCCCTCATGAATTTAAATCTTCTATCTTGGAATGTTAGGGGGCTCTCCCTCCCTTACTATAAGTTTCAAGTTCAAAAAGTAGTTGCTGAAAATCATATATCTGTTCTTTTCCTTCAAGAACTAAAAGTCACTGGTCACTCCCTCACCCATTGTATGGACATCATTGGTGGTAGATATGCATATGCCTTTACTACTTCTCATATTAATTGTAAATGAGGTGCTGCCCTTTGCATAGCCAAGTCCCTTTGTTATGTTATTCTAGACGATGGTGAAGACCCTGCTCACCATTGTGTGTGGGTCAGATTGGCTCTCAACTCTAAGGTCATTGGATTTGGTTTTATCTATGCTCCCAATGACCCTCCTAGTCATATTTCCCTGTAGAAATGGTTAGTTGTTTCTCTCCCTCCTATAGAATGGATCCTTGGAGGTTATTTTAATATGATTGAAAATCCTAGTGATAAAATCTGGACTGGTAGTGGACCCCTTTCTAGTGCTAAATTTGGTAGTTGGTTTTTTTTTCGTAATCACTTAGGTGTGCATGAACCTTTGTTTGGTAAAGCCTCCTATTATAGAGATAATTGGTTTACATGGTCCAACTATCATCAAGGTTCTTCTAGGAAGCTTGTTCATTTGGACAAATTTTATTTCAATAATTATTTCCTAGATAAATTCTCTATCCATGAGCAAGTTTGTGTCCTTTCTCACACAACTTTGTTTGATCACCTTCCTATATTATATTCTATCCAAAATTCCTCTATCTTCCTTAATTCCATATCGCTTCCTTTCATATTAAATGTGTCCTGCCTTGATAGTCCTACCTATTGCCACCCTGTAGAGCATGTCTAGAATAGATTTCCTAGACCAACTGGTAATATTGGTTGGATAAAACAGTTTGAAACAACTATTTTCAATACAGTTTCATCTCTTGGATGGTATGGGCACTCTATTGCTAGGAGAAAGAAGATTCAAGAGATTTGCCTTCATAAGGAGATTTCTCATATTCATTCCTTGCTTATTAAAGACCCTACTAACACTGTTTTTCAATGCAATCTAGCTAATGTTGAAAATCAGGCTATATTTTGTGAGTCTTACTGTGATAGAGGAGTGCAATTTATATCTCACCTTAATTAGATCTCCCTCGGAGACAAGGGAGCAAAATTTTTTTAACTACCTCAAACATAAGAATATTTTCGAAAGGATCACCAAGTTAAAGGACCCTTTAGATCATTCTCTTTCTGAATTTAAAGAGATCATTAATATTTTTGTAGCTCATTCCTCTGAACTTTTTACAGTGGAACCAAGGGATGACATCCAATGTATCTTAATGGAATATATGCAAGAAAATATTCCCTCCATGGTAGACCCTATTATTTGAGATCAACTTGAATATCCTCTTTCTATGAATGATCTATAAACTACCCTTTTTTTTATGAAGAATGACAAAGCTTCTGACATGGATGGTCTCCCAATGGAGTTTTGTAAAAAATTGGGATATTCTTTCCTCTGATATTCATCATATTTACCTCGAAGCTCTCCATAATGGTTCCCTCAAATTTTGTATTAATGCAGGGCTTATCAAAATGATTCCTAAAGGTACAGCTTGTAACCTATTCTCCAATTGGAGACTTATTACCCTCCTCAATATTTTGTACAAGATCATAGCTAAATCTATAGCTTTAAAAATTAAAACAGTTGCTCAAGCAATTGTTCACCCAAAATAATCTATTTTTCTTAAAGGGTGTTATATTTTAGATGATCTTATATGGCCTGGGAAACTTTACAATGGGCTATGAACTCCAATCAAGATTCCCTCTTAGTTAAGTTAGATTTTAACAAAGCTTATGATAGAATCGGATGGAATTTTATTCTTAGCATGCTTTCTTGTCTTGGTTTTGGTCCAAAATTTTGTAATCAAATTGGTATGCTCTTTGGTGATGCTTCAACTTGTGTTCAAGTTAATGGAGCTCTTTCTCCCTCCTTCCCTAACTTGTGTTCAAGTTAATAGAGCTCTTTCTCCCTCTTTCCCTCTTCAACGGTCTATTAGACAAGGTTGTCCCCTTGCTATTTTTTTTTATGTTTTAGCTACCAATGTTCTTGGTTATCTTCTTCATAAGGCTCATTTTGATGGCCTCATTCAAGGTATTAAGCTTCCTAGGGATAAGCATGCTCTTAACTCACATTTTTCTAATGATTCCCTTATTTACCTTTAAAATACCCAACAAGAGGTGGATAATGATAAGGAGATTGTTCAACTATTTTGTGATGTCTTTGGCTCTCATATCAATAACTCTAAAAATGAAGTATTCTATACCTCTTCCTCTCCTCATGGATGCAACTCGTCAGTTGAT
Source organism: Wollemia nobilis (assembly GCA_028583015.1). Lineage (NCBI taxonomy): Eukaryota > Viridiplantae > Streptophyta > Pinopsida > Araucariales > Araucariaceae > Wollemia > Wollemia nobilis. Next base: position 2,683,740 of record JAQPPZ010007219.1, read on the forward strand.
TGGAAGATCATACCTCATGGTATGATTGTATGTTATTTGGAAATTTCCTTTAGAATTAATATCTCTCCTAAGGATATGTGGAACTGGGTTTTGTAAAGACTTCAAAAAAAAATTAATGGTTGGTCAACTCGATTTCTTTTCTTAGTAGGAAGAATTCAAGTTGCAAATAAAATTATGGAAGCCTTTCATGTTTATTACTCATTTTTTTGGATGGCCCCCAAGATAGCCTATAATAAATTAACTCAAGCCATTCGTAAATATTTATGGACCAAATGGGATGGGGAGGTGGGAATGACTACCATCTCATGGAAGCTTTGTACTCAACCTAAGGCTTTAGGAGGTCTAGGCATCATTGATCCTCTTACCCATAGCAAAATTTTAGCTGCTAAATGGGTTGCTAGAGCCATCACTGGTGATGAAAATTGGAAACACCTAACTCATTATATAATATCGCAAGCTAATCACAAAGGTAAATGGAAAGAAACCCCTTGGGAGGATAAGGTCCTTAATGCACCTTACTTTATGGTTAAAGGATCTATTCCAGTTACCCAAAACTGAAAAGCTTGGTAATCAGTTTCTCATTTATTGGTTTGGAAGTCTGATTCCTTGAGACATGATCTGAGCATCGATCCAAATAGTCTTTGGTGTAATAATTTTATCCTCCATAACGATAAACTTTAAGATTTATACAATTCTTTTCAAGGTCTAACATTTTTAAGGAAGGTATTAATAGAATTAGAGATATCTGAGGTATAAGTAGTTGCTTAATTTTTACTTGGAACCAAATATGCAATTATTGTTCCCTTCCCTTTAGGTTCAAAAAATCTTATGACCTAGTTATGACTTCTATTCCTTATGAAATTCTTATACAACTAAATACAACTGCTCATAATATATAAAATTATTGAAATGTTTATACTTATATATAATTTATTTTAGTGCAAGACATAATAAAAACATAAGTATATTAGGGTATCGAGACCTATAATTCCCTCTAACAACCAAATAATTCTAAGGGTAAGGTAATATTTGATTTATTACCTCAAAAAGAGCTCGCTAATAGATACCAAATGTATTAATTGAAATTATCATCTTCTTTAAGACCAAACAAATAAAAAATTAAAAATAATAATAATAATAATAATATTGTATCATTGGACATTATTACCTTAAAAGGTAAAAGGATGAGAGTAACCTAGTTTTTATATTGATGGAATATGTTAAGATGTTACTTTTGTTTATAGATTTTATCATGTTACCTTTGTTTAAAGATTTTATCTTTATTGGTAAATTACAAGTTTTTTTTGGTTATATAGGAGAGTTCATTACAATCACATTATTTTTAATAATTGATTCAAAATACAGGGGCTATTTTCATCCAACATATTTCACTTTATTATTGTTGACTGGGCGTGAAGGGGACCACTAGTTGTTTGGGATTCGTACGTCATCGTGGGTCTAACGCGTACTCAAAGGATTTAGATCAGACTAATATCTTTGCAAATAGGTTTCCCCCCATGTTTAAATCTGGCTATCTTCTTGGTAAGCGTTACATTATTTTTGACTCGGTGTGAAGGGGACCACCCATTACTCCGGATTCATACCATCCTCGTCGATCTGGAATGCACTCAATGTTGATTTGGAGCCTATTCCTTAACTCCATCCTCAATGGTTATGTAGAATGTGTTGGTATCTCGAGTCTCGCATGGCAGTTACAACGGATATGAACAACATTTAGTACATGGACACCTTAGATGGAAAAACAAGTCAAAAAATTTGCATGCTTGGGCTAAGTCTGGAGGTTATAGTGGTTGAAGATCTAATCGCTAGAGTAATGGATGATTTGGTTGTGGTTGTGGATGATTAAAAACCAGAGAATGGAAAAACTAATTTTGGAGCTTATTGCAAAGTTCAAAATTATTGTCATTACTGGGATGTCGTGAGGCGAACGGCTAGAAGGAATCTATCGATCGGACTAAAGCTAAATTGGGTGTAAGGAACATGCATAAATTTATGAGATTGTGAATAGTGTGTGTACCTTGTGAGCACCGTGGTTGTGCCATGAGAGCACAGGAGTGCATGTGGGGATATGTCGATGTGCATGTGTATTGGAGAGAAGGAGTTGCAGTAGATTTGCACAGTTCTCCTTCTTGCACATTGTATTATTGCCAATACAAATATGCAGGTGTTGGTGTTTTCTTGGAGGACATAGCCCAATAGTATTGGGTGAACCTCGTTAAATCATGGTGTTATCTTTTGTCTACATGAATTTTTTATTTCTATTTTTGTTCTAGTTTTCTCACACATAAAGAATGCTAAATCCCAAAAATTGGTATCAGAGCTTAATGTTGGGAGGATTCCTGTTTGAGTGGGAGCTAGAAGCTAAGGCAGAAATGGATTGCTGGTGTGAGCAATCGGTTAAGCTTGTATTTAGAACTTAGGAAATCAGATATGTTGCAAGATGATATCAGCCACCTCTCTTGCCCTTATTCCTTCCTAGGTTCTATATATGAAAGCTTGTAATTGGAAAGGTCGAGTTTCCAATGTATTGTTCCTGATTGTAGAAGAGTTGACGAAGGAGTGGGAGAAATGAAGATTTTTGGAGATTGTCAGGTTGTTCATTGATCAGAGAAGAAGATGTTGGGTTCACATCAATTCGGTTTGATGGTGCAGAACATGATGAAGACAATTTGGAGGAGGACAAATCCTCAGGTGCGGTTTGTGGTACAGTAGTGGTGTAGCTGATGCGAAATAGTCTCCAAGTGGGAGATTGTTGAGTTGGAGCTTGTTCCTTAACTACATCCTCAATGGTTATGCAGAATGCATTGGCATATCGAGTCTCGGATGGCAGTTACAATGGATATGAACAACATTGACTACATGGACACCTCTGATGGAAAAACAAGTCATAAAATCTGCATGCTTTGGCAAAGTCTGGAGGTTCTGGTGATTGGAGATCTAATCGCTGGAGTAATGGATGATTTGGTTGTGGTGGTGGACGATTAAAAACCAGAGAATGGAAAAACTAATTTTGGAGCTTATTGCAAAGTCCAAAATTATTGTCATTGTTGGGATGTCGTGAGGCATCAGTTGCGAATGACCAGAAGGAATCTATTGACCAGACTAAAGCTAAATTGGGTGTAAGGAACATGTATAAATTGATGGGATTGTGAATAGTGTGTGTGCGCCTTGAGAGCACCGTGGTTGTGCCATGAGAGCATGGGAGTGCATGTGGGGAGATGCCGATGTGCATGTGTATTGGAGAGAAGGAGTTGCAGCAGATTTGCACAGTTCTCCTTCTTCTTGTACATTGTATTATTGCTAATACAAAGATGCAGGTGTTTTCTTGGAGGACGTAGCCCAATAGTATTGGGTGAACCTCGTTAAATCATGGTGTTCTCTTTTGTCTGCATGAATGTTTTATTTTTGTTGTTCTAATTTGCTCACACATAAAGAATGCTAAATCCCAACACTCAATGGATTCAGATCAGACTAATACCTTTTGTCCCCCAAGTTTGAACCTAGATGTCTTCTTGATAAGTACCTCCAAGAGAAACTCTTACCAATCAACTTAACCTTCAAAACTTTAAAGAGTTTATACTAGTAAATCAAAATTTATATCTTTATTTAAAACCACAAGTTATACAAAAGAACTCTACTTTGTAAAATGCCTATAGAAATTTGGATAGAGTCCAAAACTACTGTTCGTAGAGGATCAGTCGTCGATTTTGCCACTCAAATTATTGTACTTCTCTGGACAATAAAGACAAGTGCGCTACTAAAGCTATTATCATCGTTATTACGATGGATGCCACACCAACAATGGTTCCTAAATTTTCGCCGTTCTAATTTGGCCGTTTCCGCCCTCTTAAAAACACTAGGACATCCCCTCTTACATTTCTTCTGTTAAATCAAAACAATTTCATCTCTCTAAACGAAGAAAACTAAATTGAAATTATTTTTATTAAAAATAATTAATATAATTATTTAATGATATTATAAAATATTTTTTAATTTTTAAATACATATCTAAATATATAATAATGTTAGTCAGTTAAAATTACTCACTTTACATCTTTTGTGGATTCATTAAGATACCCTTTCAGAAACTTCATGTTTGTGGACTGATTTTTAATGTTGAAAAAATATTTAAGCATATATATGTTCTCTACTATCCGAAAATTATAAACTCTACTCAAGGCGAAGGAGTGACAAAGGTTCCAACGCTCCAACATAAAATAATATTAACTTGTTTTCAAAGATAATTGGAATGGGTGATTTTGATGCTTTCTCCACCAATGACATGATCATACCCATTTTTTTTATTTCTCATTTCTAAACCACACAAGTCGTCTATCTCCTATTTCTCAAATAATCTAATAGGCACTTTCGTGATCGTCCAATTATGCTACGGATGAGACTCCAAACATTACTAGCCAAGCGGTAGCCCTAGTGTCCCAAACTACTATTATTGCTAATTTTTGAGAATGATAAAGGGGGCTTTCTCACAATCTACTCCTCTCCAGACTCTCTGAAAGGCCACAAGAAAAATGGCTACGCCACCGTGTGCCCCTTGCAGAATGCAACGCATAAAGTGTTCTGAGGAATGCATGCTGGCTCCCTATTTTCCATCGAGCGATCCGAGCAAGTTTGAAGTCGTCCAAAGAATCTATGGAAAGAGTCATGTCATCAAAATGCTTAAAGTACTTACAGCACAATTATGTTTATTTGATATCTTCTAGTTAGTGGAACTCATACTTCAAAGGTTGGCTTTTGTTTCAGGGTGTACCCATTGAGCAAAGAGCGGACACGGTTAATAGTATGGTTCTTGAAGCAACCGCCAGAGATAAGGATCCCGTTCATGGCTGCGCAAGTGTAATTGATCAACTCAAGAAACGCATTATTGATCTGCAATCGCAGCTGGCAGCCGCACAAGTACAACTCGAGACGATGCGTTTGGAACAAGGAAAGCTTCTATCCTTGTTTTCCACTGGATCTGATGACGACAACCCTAATATTTTTTATGCTGCAGACAGCACATCACAACAAAATGAAGATCCTATGTTGGAGGACGAGGGTCCTTTGCTGTTGTGGGAGCCGCTATGGGATTTATAAGTTTAACATCGCGTCGAAGAGTAAGGTCTCCCGTATGTTATAGCAGTGGGCAATAACTAGGAGGAAACTCTTGTCACGGCCTGCTATTTTGGTTTTCCTCTCTCCAGCCAGTGCTGGCCAGCAGTGGTCCGGGCAAAATATTTTTTCCCTTTAACCCAGTACTCACTTTTTAAGTATGACTTGCGAAGGGACACCTACTCTATCCCGGAGGTATATGAATGGCGTATGTATATAAAAGTAATAAACTGTAGTGGCATATAAACATCATATGCAGTTTTTCTGTTTTTGAATATAGGGAAATCGGTAAGATATGCAGTTAGTTTTTAATTAGGGACACCTACTCTATCCCGGAGGAATATGAATGGCGTATGTATATAACAGTAATAAACTGTAGCGGCATATAAATATCTAATGTAGTTTTTCTGTTTATGCAGTTAGTTTTTAATTATATGTAATAAATTTTCTGAATTTATAAAACAAATGGAGTATTGTCCTTTCGGTGTTTTTGAGCTCTAGCTAAAAAAAAATTTACCACAATTTCCATTCATAGGTGGGATTTAACTCAACATCTGCACAACTTTCCTGACCTTTCTTGTCTTCTAATTTATCTCCTCTTTTGCCCAATCAAATATACTCTTCCTTCTGAAAAAAACAGACAAGCACTTGCTCTCTATTTAATGACTTGCAGGTCGTCTATCAAGCATTTTACCTTTCTTTTACATAGTCAAGCATCTCTGAGGGTTTAGCATTGTTCTATTGACATATACTTAGGATTTCTTGACTTTTTCCATGGCATTACCTGGTAATGGATTAACTACACGACACTTCTGTAATTAAGAGGAGATTTGTGATATTATTTTTTTATTTAGAAGAAAATAACATAATTAAAAAAACCATTAGAAGCATTGACAAAATTTCTAACACATTGAGAGACGCATCCCACATTTTCCCATACTTGTTAATAGCAAATGATTAAGATAACTATTTTAATGGACAGGTCTGGTTAAGGATAGATTCATAAATCAATGTTAAACATTAACCAGGCAAAATATTGTCTACAAAATCTGGACGTTGATACAAAATTTAAAGTGCATTATTGTTATTATTCCCACATGCCGTAGGAAACAAATAACTTTTTAAATAATCAATTATAAACGACCTAATATGATTTTAACATATAATTTTTTTAAAATGAAAATAATTTTTTTAATTATAAGGAATATAATTTTTAAATAAAATATTTATGTTGAATATGACAAACAGAAAAAGTAAAAAACAATTTTACTATAATAAACCTATATTGTCATATTCTAACTAAAGTAAGACGTATTTTTTATGAAGTTTAATTCTGAAAAAAGTAACATTGTTTTTTTTTTTTTTTTTTAACTATGACCCTCCTAAAGGCCCAGAGCTATATTTATCAATGGAAAATTTAACACAAAGTCACCACACACACCCCTCATACACTCGCCCCACGGTTTGAACCTTGGACATTGTTGTCACTTATTGAAATTATATAAGCATATAATATTAACTTTATCAAAATTGAAGTAAATTCAAATATTATAAAAATATATATATATTTTTTAAATAATTGGTTAAATAAATAAAATGCGTATAGATTAAAATAATATTAATAATTTGAAATTATGTTATTGAAGTTAGTGTGGAGGCACAAAATATGCATTGACACTTGAGATTATGAAGGCTTTAGTGTAAAACCTACTAGTCTATGTTTTATGAGTTTATTAAAACATATACTTAGGCTTTTACAATTCTATGTTTTATCCTAAATGCAAAAAGGATGATCAATGCAATGCAAGTCCAATAAAAAAACATAATTAAACATGTTTTAGATCTATATGCACTTTTTGCTTTTAACGCTTATATAACATTAAATACTCTTTTTTTATTTTATTTCAAAGATCAAAAGAACACTTAAACAAGTCATCTAATCTAGAATGCAAATATGTGCATGTTTGATTTTGTGCCTAAATACAGGAAAAAAAAATGAAATTTGGGCTCTTGTCACAATATCATAAAAACCACTAAATTTACCAATTTTCCTTTACAAAAATTGGTTACTAAAAGAAGCAAAAGACTACAAAACATAAAATTAGCCAAATTGCCTTGTATATTTGATAGTTAAACCTTAGAATGTTAGGTATATTACTGTAATTATGACCTATTGTTGCTCTTATGCTAGTTTTGCAACCTTAAAATGTGATCTTCATGCCTTTTGTAATAGTTTCACAAAAACCTAGCAAAATGACTATAGAACAACAAAAAAAACCTAGAACTATAGAACTACGATAAAAATAGAGTAGAAATTGATCCTTTGTACCTAATCTAGTATCTATATAGAACAATCATTTGCCAATATAAATGCCACAAAATGAAGCCACCATAGAACATTGGAAGCACTATGGTGTAGATTTTCCATTGGTCAACAACTATAGCACTTTTGCTTTGATTTACGAAAAGTTTAAAACTATTTCTAAAATACAAATAAATAATGTTAGTATAGAGGGGTTTTCTTGAGATCCTTAAGAACATTGATAATTCTTGATAGAGGGATCAAACCCCTATTCCTTCATAGTGAGTATATGAAAAAATGAATTGATGCATTAAAGACCAAAAGCCTTTAAAGTAAGGAATGCTAATTAAAGGATGCAAAGTAAAGGTAAAGTGCTGAGTAAAATTCAAAATAATGAAATGCTAAACTATTTCCTTGGTGCTTGGTCAAAATACCTATTTTTTATCCTATAAGATGGTTGTTAATGTTGTTTATCATGCTTTGTAGTGGATTCTAATTGTGTAAGAAACTTACTTCAAAATTATAACATGTCGATAAGAGGAATCTCTTTCACAAAAAATTTTGGTAGCATGTAATTATCTCTAAGAATGGTCCCTTTTGGCATCCTCTAGGGATGATATTATAGATCACCCAATCTCTTTGGACGATCCAGTATAGGTGCATGCAATAAGGATGAGTTATATAATTTTTAGGAAGACATGCTAAGTTAGCATTAGTTTGAAGAGATGACTAAAAAATTAGGAGTAGTTGCATGGATTTTAACTGGCTTGACTGATAATTATATGCTTTGATTGAGTTGTTAACAACCTTTGATTGATATTCAAGTAACTTAGTTGGTAAATCAATTACATGATAAATGAGGTGATGGGTGATATCCACAATAAATAAGTGGTGATGAATGGTTAAACTAGAAAATTTGGAGCTTTGATGGTGTCAATATAAAAGTGTCATAAGATCATGAAAGTGTCATATAGTGCTAACATAAGCATTATACGGTGCTTTTCAGAGGTATAACACTTTTATTTTGGGTATTTTATAGGGTTAATTTTTGTTTATACTCATTAAGGAGATATTTTCAATCCCTTTTTAATGGTATAAATTTAATCGTTTTTTGTGTAAATTTGATGAAGTTTTGTAATCATCCATAGTGATGTCACTTCTTGCCCTAGATTCAACTACAAAAGAAGTGATTTTGCTTAATTCATCAAAAAGGTTGATTAATAGTGTGATAGGTTTTTATCTAGCATGCAAAATTGAGTGTCTATATTTATCACTTTTTTATGTGTTTATTGTAAAATAAATGCATTGGATGCCCTAATTTAATGGCAAAAAGGGGTACAAATTTTCTTAAGGTTAGTTCATATTTTTATTAAGGTTGTAATCATGTGTCAGTATTCCTCTTAAGTTATATAGGGGAAAGTGAAATTGGACCAATAAAACTTGAAACTATGTTAACGTGGATCAAAGTTTCAGACTTTGTATTAAATTTTACGTATAAAAAGTGATTAAAGTTTGGGTTCAAAAGATAGAAAGGAAGAGAAATGAATTTGGAGGGAAAACGAAGATTGGTGGAGTATAAAAGGGGAGGAAAACGGGTGAGGATTCATTTGTGTTATGTGATAGCAAGGAAGGAGAGAGTTTTATGAGAGGAAATATTATGTTAAAAGGGTAACTTTAGTGTATTACTAGTGATGATGGTGTAGCAAGGGTGACGAAGGCACTGTGTGAACATAGTACAAGCATCATAACTAAGAGGTAACACAAGTAAGTGATCAAAACTACTAAATATATGTGTCTTATTATTATTATTATATTTTTTATGCCCAAAATAGGTATTTTTGGGCCTATATGGTGTTGTATGATTATTTCACATTTGTACGATACTTTTGTAGTTGTATAATACTTTTGTATTCATAAAAAAATTCTATATGCTATATATGACACTTTTGCATCTACACAACATTATTGCTTTTATACAACTCTTTTTTTGGGGATAGGAATATACTTATTTTTCTTCTAATTTTGAATATTCTATCACTTGTTGAATAACACTAGTTTGATAGGGGGTGTTGGAGTGTCAAGAGAGGATTCCAAATGTGCTACAGGCTACTCTAAGCCTACTGGATTATGGTGAACATGGTGTGTTGGCATTAATAAGACTATACCACATCACCCATATGCTAAAAGTGGAGTTTGATCAACCTTTACTAATGGTATTAATTGATCAATTATTCTTCAAAATGAGTATTTTTATCTTTCAATGGGGGAGATGATAGTGATGTTTGATGACATGCGGAGGATCCTATGATTACCAATAAGAGGTAATACAGTTGCAAGCAAACAAGATCATATATGGTGCTTAATGAGATTGATGATATAAGAGGATATTTTGGTTTTACACTTTAATATTGATATCAATACCACTTATAAAGTTCATTTGGATGGATTGAGTACCATCTTGTATACATTAATATCATGGGTCTTAGTTGGAGATACAAGTAGGAGAGTGATGGCATGGGTTTAAGGTGGTGTGGTTGTGGATATGTAGAATGACCAAGGGTATTTGCCTAGGGACCTATGGTACTCAAGTGGTTGTACCAAACACTACATCAAGTGGTGTATAAATATGGATAAAGTTTGGTATGTTATATACTTTTATAGGTTTAGGTGTGGGACCATATAGTGATTATGCAATTACCAGGTTTCTTAGGGAAGTTGGATAATTGATAGGTACCTATGACATTTAAATGGGCTTAAAATTTTTACATAGGGAAAGGTACATCAATTGTGAGATGGATGAAAAATGTGAGGATGGTAGTGGATGGTATTTAGGTATATTAGATTATATGGTAGCCTTATCAACTACACCCAAGGTGGAAAAATGATGGATATCAACTAGAACGAGTATGATGAGTTACATGGCTAGTGGGGCCAAGGGGAAAGTAAGATCAATATCATTTTGATTAGGTTATGAGAAATTTTAGTGTGGTATAGGTTATTTGTAAGATATTGAGGTGGTTTAGAAGGGCCTATAAAGAAATAAGAGTTGGTGGCTTCCTAGATTGTGATTGATATGGAGATTTGGATATGGATGACCTTATTATTTTAGATTTAGTCCAAGATGATACTAGTGTGGTAGAGGGGAATGGGCATTGGTATAAGGGGATTCACCCTTTAATGAGTGACCCTACCATGGGAGCAAGGACATAGGCAATGGGCATGAGCCAAGCCATACATATGGGGGTATATTTAGGAGACCCTAATGAGGTGTATGCAAAGATAGAAGATATCCCTAGTAGCATCATTTTGGATGTTTCCACTATAATTGTATAGAGTAGAGGAGGTAGGAATAAGAGCTTACCTCCTACTAGGTTTGAAGTGTGGGGTAGTAGGTCACTACCCACAAGATATGATAGGGAGTAGTATATCACCCCTCTTAGTTTTGGTTCTAAGAGTAGTAGGTCATCACCTACTAGTTTTGAGGCTAAAGGTAGTAGGTCACTACCTAGTAGTTTTAAGGTAGAGAGGGAAATTTTGCTATGGTGGATAGCCAAGGTAGAATTTGAGAGAGATAATTTAGATAGCCACTTGTCATGTTTTAAGGATACACATCAACTAGATGAATCATAGCAAAATAGGATGGTAGTTGAGTTACAATTTAAGAGAGATTAGCTATGGGTAGAGTAATATTAGCTTCTGATGGAGGGGAACATATAGGTAGAGTTGTTGGGGGAAATATGTGACCATATTGAAGAGGTTGTTGGAAGAGTATGAGACATAGATAGTATATTTTTTGTACATGATGGATTATATGGTGGGGGGATCACTATGATGCATTCAACTATCAACAACCTGAGTATTAAGAAATATACAATCGTAGTGCAGGATATTACAATAGTATTTATCAAAGGAGGATATTGTAGCAAAATAGTTAACACCAAAACAAATATACACAAATGAACACTTGAGATAAAAATAATACCTCTTTTTTATTAAAACAAAGGAGCCTAAATATCATGATGTTGCAATGCTCTTTGAATTACGCCAAGTGTGTTGGGGGTAATGTTACAATGATATTATCTTTTTATGTAATAAAAATATCCAAATGACAATGTTGGGCTCTCCAAGAAAATAAACTAGTTTCCTTCATTCTTCCACCACATATTTAGAGGGGTGAGTGGGCTTTTGATATCTAATGAGGGGACCACTCCAACTTTAGCAGCTCTTCAAACAGCTACTTCCTACACATATAAAAACTAGACAAGATTTAGTAGCACTTTTTTATCAAGATATAAAATACTGCTATAAAACCCTAGCTAAGGAAACATGCAATGCAAAAAATAGATAAATATAACTTAAATTAAATGCCTTGTGGAAATAAAGTTATTGATTAGATATGTCGTACTTTTTTGAACTTGAGAAAACATGAACGTGCGTTTTGGACTGGTAAATTATGGATGGGTAGTGAGGAACCTATGCAAGGGTGGTTTTGACTATGTAACCGTGGATGGACGATTTTGGTTGAATGACTGAAGACTCCAAAATAGGGTTTTGAGGCTTTAGATCTCTATTCTCATTGGGATGTGTGCAATCTCCTAGTGCTATTTTGGTAACCTAATGGTATGTGTGTTCAGCCTCCTTTGGTTGGTGGGGTAGAGGTGCATTTATAGGCCCCTTAGGATTTTGGAGGGAAATGGGAGGTGGCAATCCAGGATTTCCAAGTGGAAATATAGAGCTACCAAGTGGAAGGGGAAGTTTTAATGAGTCACCCAAGGTATCTTACCTAACTGGGGTGATGTGGCTACAAGTGGAGTGAGGTGTAAGGATTATCCCATGTAAAGGGACAAAGGGGACATGGGTGTGTGAGATGTGGTAAGGGATTCTAGTGAGATGGTTAGGACACATGTCTAGTGGGCGGATAGGGTATCCTAGGATGATTTTCCAAATTTAATAAATCTAGAAAATAGATTAATGTGCAAGATTTTATATGCCTAAGTTTAGACTTAGGCATATAACTTTATTATGCAGGATTTGTGATGTGGGGTGCAAATGATGTTTTGTGGATAACTAGGTTTTGGTATCTACAAATGCCCCTTTTTGTACCACATTGTGTGAATTACAATGCGGTGCAAAAACCAATGACACATATCTTTATAGGATGAATGAACTCAAATCTTCTCAACACACAAGAATGGATGCTTTTTGTAAATGTTGATGATATTTTCATTTGTTTGCTTACCCCTCAATTGGCAATTGGGTAAAAGATGAAACCCACGAGCCAATTGACCAAATGTGGATGATGAGAGGAGGTGGATGATTGAATGATGTGAATGTGATGTTTGCAAATGTATGATATTAAAATCAATTTGATATCCCAATTTTAGGATTGTTTGTGCGTTTACGATTTTGCCTTTGGTTTCAATGATGCACAAAATGTTGTGGTAAAACCACCAACCACATTTGTGACTTCAAGGACCCTACTACTGTTAATTAATTTTGTGTTTCGAAACCATTTCATTGGGAATTTGATACTTGAGTGATTGTGGTTGTTACCAAATTGTGATTGATTGGTTTTCGCTTTTGTACCCAACAAAAAGGGTTTAAGGATAACCTTGTGTAAATTTGATTGAACATAGTCATGCTCAAATATTAAGGGATCTAGCTGATTCAATGTCATGTGTGATGATGTTGAATGTTTGAATGAGTATCCTTATGGTGAGCTACCCATCTGATCGGATTGGACAGATTACCATGTGCTGCAACCACCAAGTGTGTAGGGTAAGTCACTAAGAACGAGGTGCACTCAATGATGATAATGATGATTTTATTTGTGAAAATACATGTGATGATGATATTTTTTGTGAAAATGCATGTGATGATGATGATTATGATGGATTTGGTAGTTTTGGATGGGTGATTTTTGTTTTTTTCTTTGGCTTGTTTTTGAAAATGAAAATGAAATGCATTAACTGTTTTTGTGTTTTTGTGGTTTTTTTCTTTTATAAAAATGCATGAACATGTTTTTGGTGTTTTGTTTGTTTTTGAAAATGCAAGTGAAATGCATGAACTATTTATTATTATTATTATATGTATGTGTATGAAATGATGTAGTTATTGATGAAATGAATGATAAATGCATGAACTATTTTATACTATTATTATTATTTGGTGTGTTACAAAATTTTGAGTGATCCACTGTATTCTTGTTACTTAATCAAGGACATTAACATGTAGTATTAAAATGAAATGTATAATGAGATGCAATGATGTAAATGATTGTAACTAGAATATGAATGTATATAGAAGTAATAAAGTGTAGTGACATATAAACATCATATGCAGTTTTTTCTGTTTTTTTATATAAGGAAAGAGGTAATATATGCCGTTGGTTTTTAATTATATAATCAATTTCAATGAATTTATAAAACAAATAGAAGATCTAGCTTTAAATTTTTTTTAAGGGTATAAATATTAATTAATTATTTTATTTGTAATGTTTAAGAATTTGATCAAATAAATGAAGTTAACTGTGTTGAGATTGTAAACTAATTAAATTTTCATTATAAAAATAGCATCTAAATATTTCGTATTCTTATATCAATATAATAATATTATTATTATGAAAATGAGTCTTCCCCTCTGTTTTGCAACATTAAGTTAGAATATTTGTTTTTATAAATAGCTACTGCTCGTTCTATGTTTTGATTACTTTGTTTTACAGGTCCTGTTTCAACATGAGCGTGGATACCCACAATTTCCATTCATAGGTGGGATTTAAATCAACATCTACACTACTTTCCTAACCTTTCTTCTCTTCTAATTTATCTCCTCTATTGCCCAATCAGAAAAAACAGACAAGCACTTGCTGTCTATTTAATGACGTCTATCAAGCATTTTACCTTTCTTTTACATAGTCAAGCATCTCTGAGGGTTTAGCATTGTTCTATTGGCATATACTTAGGATTTCTTGAATTTTCCATGCCATTACCTGGTAATGGAGTAAGCATACGACACTCCTGTGATTAATAGGAGATTTGTGATATTCCTTTATTTATTTAGAAGGAAATAAAATGATTAAAAAATCACTAGAAGCATTGACAAAATTTCCAACACATTGATGCACGCATCCCACATTTTCCTATAATTGTTAATAGCAAATGATTAAGATAACTATTTTAATGGAGAGATCTGGCTAAGGATAGATTCATAAATCAATGATAAACATTAACCAGGCAAAATAACAAGTTTAAGGATCCCCGTCTACCAAATCTGGACGTTGATACAAAATTATAAGTGCATTATTGTTATTATTCCCACATGCCGCAGGAAACAAATAACTTTTCAATTAATCAATTATAAATGAATTAATATGATTTTAACATATAATTTTTTTAAAATGAAAACAAATATTTTATTATTATAATCATAAGAAATATAATTTATAAATAAAATATTTATGTAAAATATGATAAAGAAAAATAAAAAACAATTTTACTATATTAAATATAATTTTGAAAAAAAGTATTTAAACTTAACATTGTTGTCCCTTATTGAAATTATATAAGCATATATTAATATTTTTATCAAAAATGAAATAAAGCTAAATATTATAAAAAAAAAATTATTTTTAAGATGATTGGTTAAATAAATAAAACGTGTATAGATTAAAATAATATTAATAATTTGAAACTATGTTATTGCGGGTACTATGGAGGCACAAAATACGCATTAACATTTCACATTAGGAAGGCTTTAGTGTAAAGCCTACTAGTCTATGTTGTATGAGTTTATTAAAACACACACCTAGATCTGCTCATGTGGGGAGTGGGGAGTTGGAGAGCAAGTGGGTAGTTAAAACTCTCAAGTTGAAAAATAGAGGTTCCAAGTTCAAATCTCTCCCTCTCACATGTTGTGGATATGCAAAGTCCAGTTGATGGTTCGTTAGGCCAGCTGGCATGGATGGGGTCGGGTGCGACTCTCGGGTGACTTTGATGGAAGAGAACCCCCCAAACATGGAATCTAATTCCAAGGTTTCACTCCCTACAAGGGGCGTTTTTCCAACAACAACAAAAAAAAATACGCCTAGATTTTTACAATTCTAAGTCTTATCCTAAATGCAAAAAAGATGATCAATGCAATGCAAGTCAAAACAACAAACATAATAAAACAAGTCTTAGATCTACATGCACTTTTTGCATATAATGCTTACAAAATATTAAAGATTTTCTCTTTTTTATTTTAGAGATCAAAAAAACACTTAAACAAGTCAGCTAACCTAGAATGTAAATATGTACGTGTTTGATTTTTTACCTAAATGCAGGAAAAGAAAATGAAATTTGGCCTTTGTTGCAATATCACTAAAAACACTAAATTTACCAAATTTTATTTACAAAAATTGATTACTAAATGAAGAAAAAGAATACAAAAATTTAAATTAGCCAAATTACCTTATGTATTTGATAGTTAAGCCTTAGAATTTTAGGTATATTACTGTAATTATGATCTATTGTTGCTCTTATGCTAATTTTGCAACCTTAAAATGTGATCTTCGTACCTTTTGTAAATGTTTCACAAAAACCTAGCAAAAGGACTATAGAACAACAAACAAAACCTAGAACTCTAGAACTAAGATAGAAATAGAGTAGAAATTGAACCTTTGCATCTAATCTAGTACCTGTATAGAACAATCATTTGCCAACATAAGCACCACAAAATGAAGCCACGATAGAACAATGGAAGCACCATGGTGTAGATTCAACATGGGTCAGCAACTATAGCACTTTTCCTTTGATTTATGGAAAATTTAAAACTATTTTTAAAATACAAAGAAATTATTTTAGTGTAGAGAGGTTTCTTGAGATCCCTAAGAACATTGATATTTTTTATATAGGTATCAAACCCCTATCCCTTCATAGTGATTAAATGAAATAATTAATTGATGCATTAAAGACCAAAAGCATGTAAAGCAAATAATTCTAAGTAAAGGATGCAAAGTAAAGGTAAAGTGATGAGTAAAATTCAAGAAATGAAATGCCAAATTGTTAGAGTATATTACATTATTGGGTACATGCTAATGTACCACCTTGGATACATAACTAGAGTAGGAGTTTACTTTAGAGTAAAGTTAGGTAGTTACTTCAAGTATTGTAATAAATGCACAAGTGTCAATGTGCTATGATGTAAATGTGCATGTAGTCCACATTTTCCTTTAAGAACCCTTCAATTTTTTGTTGTAGAAACCAATTGATCTCCTTTCTCTGAATTAGAATTCTAGCCTTCAAAGGTAATCTTCAAACATCTTAGGTTTGGTAGTAATATCTGTCTCCTTTATCCTTCAACCTCCTTATCAAATTCTGACTTCAATCTAGGCCTTCTTCTCAAGAAACTGAAAGTCTTGAGGTCTTCACCAATCTCCTTCAAAATTTGGTATGTTTCTTGCCAAATATATCTTTTTTTGGGCTTGTTATCAGATGGTGAAAATTATCTCAAAAAACTTTCTTTATCAAGAACTCCTTAGTGTTAGATTTCTCCAATGAGTTCTCCTAGGAACTCCTTCAATGGTCTTCTTCAAATCTCCTTCAATGAGGCTCTCTGAACCTTATCCTTGTTTCTCCTTGAGACCTCTTCTCTAGGGTCTTCACTCTCACAACTTCTCTAGTATTTCTCAATGATACCTTTATTTCAACCTTCTACTATGGAAGTGTTGCAATTAAATATCTTTCTCGAGTCTCTAAAATCTACTACTACTGGAATATGACCTTTACTAGTCCTTAACTATCTTCTATCTTCCTGAACTGAAAGTTCTTCAATGGGACCTCTTGTAGATCTCTTCAGCTTCTCAGGATTATTTCTTCTACTCCTTCAAGGTGAAGTCTTCAATCTTCAATGGAGATCACCAATCTCCTATCTTCATCGAGAATATTCTCCTTAAGTCTGCAACAAGGCTCCTATGGTCATTTCTTTACTTTTGCAATCTGCATGTCTACAATCTCTTTCAATGGGACATTTTCTTTAGGCCTTCAAATCTTTGATCTTTCATTTGTTGCTTCTGGTTTTGGATTGATTCCAAAGAAGATATTCTTCCTATCTCTATGTAGGAAGCTTCTCGATTTTGTTTGATTCTTCTTTTTATTGCAGTAAAGTATTAGGACTATAATGGAGTAATTCTAAATCTAGAGATGATCAATCTTCACTAGTTGATTTATAAATCTAGTGGAATCAATGGTGAGTCCTAGTCTTCATGGTTTTTTTTCAACCCTGTAGAAAGACTCTAGCCAAATGCAATCTAAAAAATTCTAAAAATGAGATTTCTAGATTCCTCTCAATCTTCCTTGTGGCTCTTCCTATTTCTTATCGATCTATTGTGTGCTTTGATACACTATTATCTTTTGATGAGTATATTATATAGGAAATGCAACCACAAAATGTAAGATAATCAATCTAAGATGACTGTATGATAATGGCACTATAATATGCAAGAAAATAAAGAGATAATATTTTGCAATAACTCAAAAATATGGCATTAATGAAAGCTCATAAAAATAGTACAATACAATATAATGGAGGACATGAACACTCCATAAACTATTTTTAAGGAACTACATTATACTACTCTACCAATCTATATTATGCACTCTCTATATTCTCTACTCCCTCATTTCACTCACTATAAGACCTATATATAGGAATATAAGTTCCTTGGCCCTTAGCTACAATTTGGACGAGTTCCCTACCAGATTTTTGAGATTCAAGGACATCATTTTAGTGAAATAATTGAATGTGAAAGGGAAACAATTAGGATAGTAGCAATAACTACTAAGGTTCATATTTCTAGGATATATTCTAAAAGAGAATTAGAGCCACCAATCTACAATATCAGGCAACAAGTTAGAGGGGGTACAAAGCTACAAATTTGGTGAGTTGAGAAGCTATTTGTTATTGCAAATAAGACTTACAAGTTCATCCAGTAAAAGGTAATAATAAGGTGAATCTAACCACCTTGCAATCCTTCATCTACAAATATCATTAAGGTAAGCAACTTGGATGCAAAAAGGTTCATCAGTTGAACTTTATAATTTTTGTTTATTAAAAAAAAATTAAACACCTTATTAGAGTTTTAAAGTTGCAAGGAGAAGGTTGCATATTAAAGTCTTCAAAGGAGTGTAGATGTGTAACAACCCAGAACTATCATCAAATATGGTTGTCCAAAGAAAAAAAGGTAGGAATAGAAAGTAATTTTTTTCTAAATAGTTAAACTTTCTAAGCACACCTAAGAGTTGAGGAATTAAACTTGACTAACTTTTTTTAATCATCCAAGCAAATTTTAATCATACATAACACAAACATAACCACCATGTTTTCGTTCAATACTGCTACATCTTGTCACCCAAGTGGATGAGATTGACCTTGTTGAGTGGTATTTTCACCCGATTGTGAAAACACACTCTCCGATAGGATTTGGGTTCTAAATCCTCTCTTGCAAAGAAATCAAACAAATGACTTCTCCAAGGTCTCCGCTATATTAGCATTTTACATCTGTGTATTAATAATCTCAAATAAAGATATTTAATTAAAATTCTTGGAACACCTTAGTGGTTGCAAGTAACTGAAAACAAGGGGCAATGTTGGTTTATTTTACTATGAAACTTTAATGATTGTTCGTTGAACCCGAATAAAGAAAATGTGATCTGGCCCTTATATGACCACGTTGTAACTTCAAAATGGAAATTGATGAAATGCCATAAAACATAACCCCTTCAATGAAATTGGAATTTTATGAAGGGAATATCATCATCTGCTCATGAATGAAAAAAAAAACTGAAAAATGAAATTCTGGCCTTGAAATGAAAATTTTCTATTTTCAGACTTTGGAATTTTTAGTTTTTTATTTTTTATTTTAATGCCTATAAATGAAAATAAAGTGCAGAAGAAAGATAAAAATAAAATGTAAAGAAAAATGAATCTAGAATACATTCAAGGGTTGCAATCCTATCTGACAAAACCGAAGATAATGAGGTTTTCTGCATACAACCTAACCTATTGAACCTGCAAACTTGCACAATCCAGATAAGCTAGGTGCTGGTTTCTGGGGTTTTAACTATGGTTTTCAGATTTAGGCATTCGCATGAAGCAACCAAGAGAACTTGCATTAAACTTCACCTATAAACCTAAAAATCTGAAAAGGGGAAAGATAAACATTCAATTTTGCATGCAAAAAATAACTCCTCCTTTCTTGCCAATGAGATGCAACTCTTTGAAATTTTGTATTAAAAGAATGTATCAGTTACAATGACAGAATGTTTCTAGTTTTGACAAAACCAGAACAAGTGGAGGAAAACGCTCCAAAGCAGGCCTAGAATGGCTTATCACCCTTAGCTCTGCAACTCTGCTCGCAGCGGTTTTCGACCCCCGTATCTGTCCTCGGCTTTTGCTTTTAAACCCTCTGGCAATGCTCTCTGTTTCACCCTGTGACGCTTCGCTTCATCTCCCAGATCGCTTCGTTTCACCTTCCCCGCCTTTTCGTTGCTTTTGACTTTATGCTCGACATCGAGACGCTTGATCTTCTCTATGAACTGTAATGCTTCTGTAGCCCTTACACCTGTATGCCACGTGTTCCACGTTTCTCTGCATGTTCCATAATGGCCCCCTGTAAATCATGACCAAAAATAGCATGTCACGATATCGTGACATTTTTATGTATGTAGCTTAGCTTTTCTTCTTTCATCACAAAAATGAGACATGTCACGATATCGCGACATTTTCCTATCAACAACCTTGTCCGCCTTCATGCACAGAAAATAAGACATGTCACGAAATCATGACATTTTTATGCCCGCAACCTTGTCTACCTTCATGCACAACGAAAATAAGACATGTCACGAAATCATGACATTTTTCTGTCAACGGGCCACGCAGATGCAACCTGTCATGAAATCGCAACATTTTTTTCTTTCAGGCTGTCTCGTTGTACCTGGCCATGAAAATGTGACATGTCATGAAATCGTGACACCTTTTCATTTCATACCACTTTGGTTGCTTTCTATTGCGAAATCATGACGCTTTTTCATTCGACATCATCTCACTGCTTTTTGTCACGAAATCACGACGCTTCTCCATTTCGTACCACTTGGCTACTTTTTATCACAAAATCATGATGCCTTTTCATTTGGAGCATCTTGTTGCTTTCTGTCATGAAATCATGACACTTTTTCATTTGGAATCATCTTACTACTTTCTATCATGAAATCATGACACTTTTCATTCCATACCACTTCGTTGCTTTCACTTTCTTCTTCATCATGAAATCGCGACACCTTTCCATTTGTATCATCTTACTACTTTCTATCATGAAATCGTGATGCTTCTCCATTCCGTACCCTTGGTCGCTTCTCATGCGAAATCATGACGCTTTTTCATTTGGAGCTGTCTTGCTACTTTCTGTCATGAAATCGTGACACTTTTCTTTTGGAGCTATCTTGCGACTTTCTGTCGTGAAATCATGACACCTTTCCATTCCGTACCACTCTGACTGCTCCAGACCGCGAAAATGAGACATGTCACGATTTCGTGATGCTTCTTTGTCTTTCAACTTGGTTCTTCGCCTTGCACCATGATTTCACAACACGTCGCGATATCGTGACATTCTCTCTTCATGATGCATTCTGCTGCTCTTAACCGTGAAAACATGACATGTCGCGAAATCGTGACAATTTTCTCTTCACTGCATTTCGCTTGTTTGAGCCATGAAAACATGACCTGTCGCGATATCGCGACACTTTCTTTTTCTACAGAGCAACACGTCGCGATATCGTGACACTTTCTTTTTCTTAGCCGCGATAGAGCAACATGTCGCGATATCATGACACATTTTCATTCTAACATGCTCTGCTACTCTGAGCTACGAAAACATGACACATCGCGATATCGTGACAACTTTTCATTTCTAGCCGTGACGGAGCAACATGTCGCGATATCGCGACACTTCTTTTTTGTGATATTTTGCTCTTCCTTTGATTTTTTAGCATCTAGGCCACTGAGGTCTTCTTTGAAAGCATGCAAAAAAGGTGGGTCCCCAATTTTGGGGTGTGTTGTGGATCAGCCACAACAAATGGTGACTCTGTTGTCAAATGCTCCTGAGCATTTTGGTGAGAACCCAACCTGGAAGTATACAAACTCGAAAACATGCATTAGCACATAAGAAATATAAACAAATGCCAATAGATTAGAAATACATGAATCATCAGAATCATTAAGTATCAGCTCGGTGTGTGCAATGTGTTTCATTCCCTATCGTTTGAAATTGATCAACATTCCATCGTCAGTTTTACATGAATGCATATGTGAGATTGTGAATGATTTGTGTAACCTAATAAATATGCTTAGAGATTTTGCTTTTATAAAGGCATAGACCTTCTAGTATCATACACAAACACTCAAGATTTATCAAACCCTCTTAGGATCAACTATATGTATAATGAATTGCTTTATTAGATCCCAAAGTTGGTTATGAGTCACTACTATCTTGAACCCATGTGCAAGTGAAAGTGAAATCAGAGCTTTGGGAAATCAGACTCCCAACCTAATCGAGATGGGAGTTTAACCCTATTCTTACTACTCCGATTTGGAATTCATTACCTCACTTTGAGCAAAATAATTTAACCAATTATGGAAGAAATGGTCATGCTAGTCTAACCCTTTGAACAGTCAGTGGTCTTGTTTTTTAGACAAGACATGCTGCCATGCATGGGCATACTTAACCCCATAATCCATGATTTAGCTTCATTTCTTTGGACCTTGGGGATGACTACCCATCCTTTGCAGAGGACAAGTAGTACGATCCTTCCAATCCAATATAAAGATGAAATGGGAAATATTTAGTTCTTATTTCTTGGACCTTGGGGATGACTACCCATCCTTTGCAGAGGACATGTAGTACGATCCTTCCAATCCAAGATAAAGATGAAATGGGAAATATTTAGTTTTATTTCTTGGACCTTGGGGATGACTACCCATCCTTTGTAGAGGACATGTAGTACGATCCTTCCAATCCAAGATTTATGATGAAATGAGACATAGGAGCTTTGGGGAATCAGATTCTCAACCTAGGGAAGATGAGAATTTATGCCCTATCCTTACTACTCCATGTAGGTCAAATCAAAGCTTTGGGGAGTTGGATCCTCAACCTAAGTTCGATGAGGATTTAACCCTATCCTTACTACTCTGATTTTAGGCTTTAAGCTTTATGGAAGTGGTCAAAACCACTTGTTTTAAGGATCATGTTGCATAATAGGATAGACATGAAATACTTCTTTCGCTCGACCTTTTCTTCCAAGCAAGGTTTTGATCATTTTGCTCAAGATCCTTTTTAATGTGTATAAAATGTGCTTGGTTCTAGATATCTCGAGGCTCAGTTCCCAACCTTAGGATTTTCTTCTTATTTATGTTATAGCATAACCCTAAGAGGATTTGACACACTTTAATGATTTGTATCTGAAATGCATATGCAACTAAGATGGCATGTATATGCAAAGTGAGATGTAATATGAATGCATTGTCCTTTGAATTGCAGATGGAATATTGCCATATAAAACTGACTACTTCATGCATCACAAGTTTCAAACGATACTATTAAACTGTTTGTATTTCTTGCGGAGCTTTCTACAACATAATTCCAATGTTCCATATTTCCCTGATCTAGAACATAAGTTAGCATCTCAAGACAACTTTTCATCATATACATTTCTTTTTTTTTTTATAGACAAACAAAACATGTCAAATAAACACACAACTTAAATAATAAAAAGAAACAAAAACTTGAAAATTCATACCAAAACAGAAAGATATAATCCCAATCTCCTACGACTTAAGGGCTAAAATAGTGCTTTAAAACATGCCCATTAACTGGTAACATCAAATCCTTCCCGTCTAAAGTTTTTAATCTGAAGGTATTTTTTCCTAGGATTTCTGAAATCTGATAAGGGCCTAACCAAAGACAATCAAACTTTTGGTGATTCCCCTTTTCTTCATGTCTTTTATCCCATAATAAAACCAAGTCTGCTATCCTGAAAGATTTAATTTTGGCCCTTCTGTCAAACTATATTTTAACAACCTCTTGGTGTTTATTCATGTGAATCATGGCTTCCTCCCTTTTTTCATCAAGGTGCAGCAAATGACTTAATCTGGCTTCAACTTGATTATCTGTCCCCAAGTATTCTTGCATGAAATGCAAGGTTTGCAGCTTCAAGTTTGCAGGAAATATCGGGTCTTGCCCATAGACCAAATGATAGGGGTATTCCCTATTGATTCTTTTACTATGGTCCTATCTGCCCAAAGAGCAAACTTTAACTGGCTGTGCCAATCTCGAGGGTTCTTTTCTAGTAACTTCTTAATGATATTCAACAAATTTTTGTTTGAAGATTCGGCCAAACCATTTCCTTGAGGGTAATAATTAGATGCAAATTTTAAACTCACTTTATTGTCATATGCCCAATCTGCAAATTGCGTAGAAACAAAAGCTTTACCATTATCACTAACAATAGAATCGGGCATTCCGAATCTTGTTATGATGTGATCCTCAAGGAATCTTATTACAACGTCTGTAGTGGCATGTTTTGTAGGAACTGCTTCATCCACCTTGTACAATAATCTGTAGCTATTAGTATGAATTTATGGGAATCAGAAGAATTTGGGTTAATAACCCCAATGAAATCTAATCCCCATTGTGCAAATGGTCTCATCTCAACTACAGGTTGTAATGGCATGGCTGCATTTCTTTCTCTGTTGGCAGCTACTTGACAAATGTGGCAAGATCGTACATGAGCATGTGCATCTTTAAAAATGTGGGGCCAATAGTATCCTGCTCTCAGGATTTGATGCATTGTAGCATTTTCCGCACCATGGCCAATTCCATATTTCCCATGAAATTCCTGCAGAACCTTGGCAGCTTCTTCTTTATTCAGACATCTCAAGTAGATCCCCTCATGATTTTTCCTGTACAGACAACCAGATCTAATCAGATAATTAACAGATTTAAGTCTTAAAGCTCTTCTTTGAGTGGAATTCAAATTGGAAGGACACTTACCGTTTAATAGAAAATGCACAATGTCAACATACCAGTCATCCTTAGAAATGTATTCTGCATTTGAATATTGGCATGTCATTTGCGGATTATTCTCAGCGATCGCCTTCACAAGTCCCTGTCCTCGAACTAGTTTCATAGGTTGGATTTCAAGATCAAATTCTTGGATGGTAGAAATCCATTTCCCTCTTTTCTCGCCTAGCTCATTCTGTAAAAACATGGTCTTGACAGCAGGGTCAGGCACAATGGCAAAAACTCTGTTGTGCACAATGTAATGTCTAAATTTTTTTACCATTTTAAAAAGTGCGTACATCTGCTTATCAAGGATGGAATACCTCAATTGAGCATCTTTTAAAGGAGCACTTAAAAATGCTATGGGATTTTCTACGCTATCCTCACCTTTCTGGGTCAAGACACTCGCAAAGGAGTGTTCCGATGCGAAAGCATAAATATAGAAAGGTTTAGCATAGTTTGGACTTATGAGGGCAGGGGCTCTGGAAATAGCATCCTTAATGTTTTGAAAGGCCACCCTACTTTCCTCGTTCCATTTGACATCTACATCCTTCTTGAGCATTTTGTTCAAAGGTTTGGCTATCTCAGCGAAGCTCGAAATGAACTTCCTCACAAAATTAATTTGCCCAAAGAAGGATCTCAACTCTTTTTTACTACCCGGGAGAGGTAAGTTTTGGATAGCTTCTATCCTTTCTGGGTCAATGGATATACCTTCTTTTGAAATGATGTGACCAAGTAGTCTTCCTTCTGTTACTCCAAAGATGCATTTTTTGGGGTTCAAAGAAATTCCATGCTCTCTGCATCTTTGAAGAACCCTTTTCAAATCCTTGACATGGTCTTCTCTTTTCTTTGAAAATACTGGAATATCATCCACATACACAATGATACACTTGCCTATAAGTCCTTTGAATGCATAGTCCATGGCGCGTTGAAATGTTGCACCTGCATTTAACAGTCCAAACGACATTCTTCTGTAGGCAAATGTCCCCCACTTGGTGGTGAAGGCTGTTTTCATCCTGTCATTGGGATGAATAAGAATTTGGTTATATCCAGAATATCCATCAAGAAAAGACATCATTTCAGATCCATTCACTTTTTGTAAAATTTCATCAATGGATGGCAATGGATAGTTATCCTTTTGTGAGGCCTTGTTAAGATTTCTAAAATCTATACATAGCCTAATCTCTCCGCTCTTCTTTCTTACTGGAACGAGGTTAGCAACCCAGGTTGAGTGCCTAACAGGAAAAATAATCTTCGCTTCCAATAATCTTTTGACCTCCTTTTCTATTAAGGGCTCCAATAGCGGGTTAACAACTCGTTGTCTTTGTCTGAAAGGCTTGGAGTCCGGCTTTAGAGGGATGGTATGTGTAATGACATTTTGGTTGTATGTTTTCAACTCGTTATAATTCCAAGCAATGCAATCCACGTAGTTTTTTAGTGCATGTATTATATTTTCTCTTTCTTCGAGTTGTACATGCCTTTGCGATGTACACTTCCCGTGGATTGTCTGCACTCCCTAGATTAATTAGATCACATGCATCTTTGGGGAGTGGAACCTTTTTTTCTTTTCTGGCCTTGTATCCCATATCGAACATTTTCTCCAATGAAACTATGTCTTTAGGTATTTTGTTGGATTGACATGCAGTTTCACTTTCGTTTTCTGCTTCTTCTTGCCATCTTTGCTCCTCATCAATCACCTGATTTTCAAAAATACCCGAGTTCGTGACAAATTTGAATATGTGTCTGTCATTTTCAAAAACTTGGAAATTCTTGACATTATCAGGTATTGATGGACAAGGAACTAATTCAATGGAGAACTTTTTACACCTTTTTATATCAACTGGATTTAACATGCCCGCGATGACTGCAAGAGAGTCTGCTATGCGATTTCCTTTTCTAGAAATAAGGGCTATATTGAAAGCGTCGAATTCCTCAATGAGGTCCATGACCCTAGTTCTATAAAGGCTCAGTCTCTTATCGTGGCATGTATATTGTCCTTTAATCTGCTTGACTACCAGTTCAGAATCTCCCAATACTTTCAAGCATTTAACTTGCTTGCTCAACGCTAGTTGTAAACCAAAGATCAGTGCTTCATATTCTGCCATGTTGTTCGTGCAAGGAAATTGCAATCTATAGGCAGCCAATAATGGTTTACCTCCTGGACCAGTGAGCTCGACTCCGGCTCCTGCTCCCTGTCTGGATTTGGATCCATCAAACCTAAGCAACCATGTGAAATCATTTTCCTCAAGAGAGCTACCGTGAAATGTTTCCCCTTTAGGCTCTTCAGTAGCCTCTTCAACATCAAATGCATAAACCCCCAATTCTGGCTCAGAAAACTGAACTTCATTTGGCTTATTAAATTCTGTTATGATTTCTTTAAGCCTCGGTTCATTTTCTACTCTGATTTGATTTGCAATTCCTTTCCAGGGTAGCCACATATGTGAGCAATCTGTTGAAAAATAGCCATTCAATGTTTTCATCCAATCCCTTGCAAGTAGCATTCCATATCTACTTGGGATATTAACAACCAGAATGTCGACTACTTGTTGGACCCTGGGTTCAGAATTTAGTTGAATTTTGACATCATATAGGGTCCCTACCACATTTACCTCAGATCGGTCCAATTGCAAAACTTTACATTTGGATGAAACTAGATGTAGACCTAGCATTTGACATATCTCCGAAGGCATGAGATTGCTTGTGGCACCCGTGTCCACCAAACAATTATGCAAATTCTTACCAGCAATTCTCAGAGTCAATAAGAATGGTGGGACATCCCGTCTCTCCTTTCGTAAAATCAAATGGGACTCAACTTCCTTTCCCTTCCACACTTGATCAGGTGAGTTCAGAGCCTTTATCAATGCTTCTTTTTGGCCAAGCAATCTGGCCGCGTCTAAGAACGAAAGGCTTGATTTGGACTTCTTTAGATCCTCCACTATGTCATAGTTTGGTTTTTCAAATTTGACTATCTTCTGCGCGTCATTAGACATTTCTCTTCTAAGTGGAGGAGGAGGATTATTATCTGCCTTAGTATCCGGAGGAAGGATAGAGTTATTTGGTGGTGTTGATGATGTTTTAGGGGCTTTAGATTTACTTCTCAAATGATATCCATGATTCCCCTTTCTAAACTCTCGAAAAGCTTGCACCTCCTGTTCCAAAATTTCATCTTCTTCTTCCTCACTCTCACCTTCTTGACGGTATAAAGTTTCCACCACCATAATGTTATCATCTTGATGTTGGGGTGGACCCTCATTTGGCACAAGTTCCAGGTCATCTACTTGGGCTTGGAGACAATGAGTGTATCTAGCGATTTCAGGACAATTCCTCTCATTGTGCTCCTTTGTATTGTGCAACCTACACCCCTTTTCCCATGCCAAATCAGAAAGATTCAAAAGGGAGCTGGATTGACTAGGTCCTGCAGAAGTATCTAGTTGATTGGCAATAGGGGCGGGTACGCCTCCATTGTTTGGCTTTGTGTTCCAATGTCTCCCTCTATTGTTAAAATTTTGATTTGAGTGAGGGGCATGGGACTCATACTTCTATTTTTGAACCATGTCATTACTCAGTTTATGAACTATCTTCTTGAGCTCTTCAACATCCGAATAAATCTCCTTCGATGGAGCTACATTATTGTTAGTTCCCGTTGGGTTTGCATAATTGGTGGGATCTTGATTTAACATTTGAGTCAGATTTTGAGGAATTTGATTCATGTATGGATTTACACTTTGGATCGGAGTTGGATTTGGGAAAGGAACTATAGCCTGAGAATTAACCTGGCTGGTTCCTTGCATAGTCGATTGACTATTTTGCAAAAATGCGAGAATGGGTGGAATGGATGTGATCGGTTGGATGGGAATGGGCGCATAGGCAGGTGCTGGTGGATATGGTTGTTGATATGGGAAAGCATTCATGCTTGGCATTTGCGGTGCCATGATCTGATTTGCCATGGGAGCTTGACCATATGGAGCATATTGTCCCATCATAGGCATCTGGGGAAACCCATAGCCTTGTGGTGTCATTTGTTGCTCGATGGTCATGGCTTCATTGTAGGCTAAGGCGAGCGTGGTGACTTGAGGATTTCGTCTTGCAAACATTGCTTGTCATGGGATCCAATGCCCCAAAATATATTTGCAAGGCCACTGCGGGATCTATGGCAAAATGTCGAACTGCTCTATTATAGCATTTTTGGAATCTCTGATTAAAGGCTCTGATTGGTTCACCCTGTCCCCTTTTGCATGTAATGAATTGATTGTAAATGGTTGCGGGGTCCAAAGGTGACCTAAACTGATTGACAAAGGCGTTCTCCATTTGCGTCCATGAAGTGATTGAACCAGTAGGCAAGCATATATACCATTCATAGGCTACTGGATCTAGGCTCATGGGAAAAAGTCTGCAAGCCACATCCTCATGTTGAACTTGCAACCTTATCAAAACATCCCTATAGGCCTGGATATGCTCCTCTACAGTCCTTGGGCCATCTGGTTTATATTTGGGCAAGAATATTTCTATGTTCTTAGGGATTTCATGGATATCCCCTGCAATATTCAAAGGGATATTATTAGCTCCATACCAAGGAGCTGCTTGGAGGTTGGGCCATTTGACTCGGAATTGATGAGGACAACCCTACAAGAGTAGTGGAAATGTTACTGACAATAGGTACACTAGTGGCAACTGATACCACCGGTGTAGGTCCACTCGATGTTCCTGGAGCAAAAAGATCTTTTGTGATTGGTAGGTTTACAACTTGCTTGGTTTTATTCTTGGGAGTACCAGTGAGTGTAAGGTCATGGAATATGGTTTCCCCAGTTGTTTGGGACCTAGTCACGATACGGCGCGGTGGGTCCAGCCTGCCTGACGAAACTCTCGATATCTCCAAGAAAACCTGCAACACAAAAACAAATGCTGCAGTTTAGCCGTTTAAGAAATAATTTCGAAAACAAATAAAAAACACATTACTTCTATATAAAAATCAAAATAAAGTAAACCAACTCAGGCCCTCCTTCTAGCGCCAATCTGTTGAGTGGTATTTTCACCCAGTTGTGAAAGTATCACTCTCCAATAGGATTTGGATTCCAAATCCCCTCTTGCAAAGAAATTAAACTAGTAACTTCTCCAAGGTCTCCGCTATGTTAGCATTTTACATCTATGTATTAATAATCTCAAATAAAGATGTTCAATGTGAAATGCTTGGAATACCTTAGTGGTTGCAAGTAACTGTTAACAAGGGGCAATGATGGTTTATTTCACTCTGAAATTATAATGATGTTCGTTGAAGAATAAAGAAATGTGATTTGCTTATATGACCACATTAACTAAAATGAAATTGATAAATGCATAAACTTTTGGAATTTTAAAGGGTATATTATGAATGAAAAAAACTAAAAATGAAATTTCTTGAAATGGAAATTTTCTATTTTCAAACTTTGAATTTTTAGTTTTTTAGTTTTTATTTTAATGCACGTAAATGAAAATAAAAGTGCAAGAAAAAAATGAAAATAAAATGAAAAGAAAAATGAAATCTAGAATACATTCAGGGTGATGCAATCCTATTCTGACAAAACCAAAGCTAATGAGGTTTCCATGCATACAACCTAACCTATTGAACCTGCAAAACATGCACAATCCAGATAAGCTAGGTGCTGGTCTCTAGGGTTTTAACTATGTTTTTCAGATTTAGACATTCGCATGAAGCAACCAAGAGAACTTGCATTAAACTTCACCTATAAACCTAAAATCTGAAAGGGGAAAGATAAACATTTAATTTTGCATGCAGAAAATAACTCCTCCTTTCTTGCCAATGAGATGCAACTCTCTGAAATTCTGTATTAAAAGAATGTATCAGTTACAATGACAGAATATTTCTAGTTTTGACAAAACCAGAACAATGTGGAGGAAAACGCTCCAAAGCAGGCCCAGAATGGCTTATCACCTTCGGCTCTACAACTCTGCTTGCAGCGGTTTCGACCCCTATATCTATCCTCGGCCTTTGCTTTTAAACCCTCTGGCAATGCTCTCTGTTTTGCCCTGTGACGCTTCGCTTCATCTCCCAGATCGCCTCGTTTCACCTTCCCCGCCTTTTCATTGTCTTTGAATTTATGCTCGACATCGAGACGCTTGATCTTCTCTATGAACTGTAATGCTTCTGTAGCCCTTACACTTGTATGCCACGTGTTCCACATTTCTCTGCATGTTCCATAACGGCCCCCTGTAAATCATGACCAAAAATAGCATGTCGTGATATCACGACGTTTTTATGTATGTAGCTTAGCTTTTCTTCTTTCACCGCGAAAATGAGACATGTCACGATATCACGACATTTTCCTGCCAACAGCCTTGTCCGCCTTCATGCATCGTGAAAATGAGACATGTCACGAAATCGTGACATTTTTATGCCCGCAACCTTGTCTACCTTCATGCATAGCAAAAATAAGACATGTCACGAAATCGTGACATTTTTCTATCAACGGGCCGCGCAGATGCAACCTGTCATGAAATCATGATGTTTTTCTGTTTCGGGCTGTCTCGCTGTACCTGGCTATGAAAATGTGACATGTCGTGAAATCGTGACACCTTTTCATTTCGTACGCTTTGGCTGCTTTCTGTCGCAAAATCGCGACGCTTTTTCATTCGGCATCATCTCACTGCTTTCTGTCGCAAAATCGTGACGCTTCTCCGTTCCGTACCCCTTGGCTGCTTTCTATCGTGAAATCACGACGCATTTTCGTTTGGAGCTGTCTTGCGGCTTTCTGTCGTGAAATCACGATGCTTTTTCATTTGGAGCTGTCTTGCGGCTTTCTATCGCGAAATCACGACGCTTCTCCGTTTCGTACCCCTTGGCTGCTTTTTGTCATGAAATCGCGACGCGTTTCCATTTGGAGCTGTCTTGCGGCTTTCTGTCATGAAATCGTGACACCTTTCCATTTGGAGCTGTCTTGCGGCTTTCTGTTGTGAAATCGTGATGCTTCTTCGTTCCGTACCACTTGGCTGATTTTTGTCACAAAATCGCGACGCTTTTTCATTTGGAGCTATCTTGTAGCTTTCTGTCACGAAATCGCGATGTTTTTTTCATTTGGAGCTGTCTTGCAGCTTTCTATCATGAAATCATGACACCTTTCCATTTCGTACCACTCTGACTGCTCCAGACCATGAAAATGAGACATGTCACGATTTCGTGATGCTTCTTTGTCTTTCAACTTGGTTCTTCGCCTTGCACCACAATTTCACAACACGTCGCGATATCGCGACATTCTCTCTTCATGATGCATTCTGCTGCTCTTAACCGTGAAAACGTGACATGTCGTGAAATCGTGACAATTTTCTCTTCCACTGCATTTCGCTTGTTTGAGCCGCGAAAACATGACCTGTCACGATATCGTGACACCTTCTTTTTCTACAGAGCAACACGTCGCGATATCGTGACACTTTCTTTTTCTTAGCCACGACAGAGCAACACGTCGCGATATCGCGACACCTTTTCATTCTAACGTGCTCTGCTACTCTGAGCCGCAAAAACATGACACGTCGCGATATCGCGACAACTTTTCATTTCTAGCCGCGACGGAGCAACATGTCGCGATATCGCGACACTTCTTCTTTTTGTGATATTTTGCTCTTCCTTTGATTTTTTTTTAGCATCTGGGGCACTGAGGTCTTCTTTGAAAGCATGCAAAAAATGTGGGTCCCCAATTTTGGGGTGTGTTGTGGATCAGCCACAACAGACCTTATCCCATTCAATAGTCATTTTGTGAATTCGATCATTCTCATTTATCATCCAATTTTTTTGGCATGAGTTTCAAACCATGACTAGGGTTATCCTATAGGGCCCATAACACCTAAAGGGGTATGCTTTCTTCTCTTTCCTCTTCATATCGAACCTTAGACGATCTAGTCGACTTGCTTTTACTTGGAATTAAAGAGGTCAGAATATTTATGTTTCCATGACTAACTAATGACTCCTATAATTCTGGATATAGTTAGTGCCATGTCAATACGCTAACCTTGGACCTCATCACCTATACTCATTGTAACTCGTAGTGATTTTTCACATACCAAATCCTATGACTATTCTATCTAAGTTCAATGAGTTTATAACGCACATTGTGCTATCTGAGACCAACCCAAAAAGAGATGTCCCATACCACCCTTTTCAATCCCATCCTAACCAAGTCTTTTTGACCAATTCCATCAGAACTAGGTTATCTCAAAGCTCGTTGTGTGCATTCTCGCACCTCAACATACTTGGATGTTCTTTTGTTTATCTTTATTAGCTTTACTATCCCTCTATGGGTTCTTTAAAACTATTCTATTATCATGCTAATCTAAAAGATGACAACTTCTTTATCCTTAATTCAACATCTTTTGAATGCACAATGGAAGATTATCATAAAAAACTCTTACTATTAGACTATTTAAAACTATGTCAAGTTTCTACCCATGCAAGAATGTAGTTGCCCTTTCTAAACAACAATTGGCCTATTGTTCTCATAAATAACTAAAAGAAACCACCAGTTGCTTATAGAAGTCTTGATCTAAAAACTTCGTTCCTTTTAAGATAAGTTGGTTATTCTTTTCTCATACGATTTCAAAATTCCTTATTGTTTACATTTTAGGCATGATATTCACCAATTTACCTCCTCTAGAGTTAATTTTTGGTTGCCTCACACCTGCCAGATTCTAAGTATTTATCAAATGAATAATTACGATATTCAAGACAAGGGTTTCTAACTTATATACTTCAGGCATTAAATTAAATATAATTTTCTTACTTATCTAGTTAACCCATGATGTTTCATGACTTATTTTAACTTCGTTTAACATCTATCACACACAAGTAATTATGATATTACATCATACAAAAGACAAATTTAAAAAGAAATAATTTTTTTATTAAATATAAATATAGAGTTTCAATTTGAGAATGTGTTTCATTTGACTATATAGTGATCATGGTCTACTACAATTCCTTTTGCAAAAAAATACGCCCAAGATATTTCACTTGTGGAGTATAAAACTCAAACTTGGTCAATTTTTCATATATTTATTGTTTCTAAGAATCACAAGCACTATCCACATGTGCTCATCATGCTCTTCATTGCTTTTGGAGTAAATCAAAATATCATCCAAAAATACAAGTACAAACTTGTCTAGTTGTTCTCTAAATGCGCTATTCACGAGATTCATGAATGCAGATGGGGCATTGGTTAGCCCAAAAGGTAAGACAATAAATTTAAAATGTCCATACCTTGTTCTAAAAGCTATCTTAGAAGTATCTTCCTCCCAAATCCTGAGCTGATGATATCCAAATATAAAATATATCTTAGAAAAGATAGTGGTTCCTTTCAATTTATCAAACAAATCATCAATCCTTGGTAACAAATACCTATTCTTAATAGTAACCTTGTTCAACATTTGATATTCTATGCACATCCTTAAGTTTCCATATTTCTTTTTAACAAAAAAAATAGGATCTCCTTAGGACGACACACTAGGTTTGATTAGTCCTTTTTCAAGTAATTCTTAAGGTTGTGTTTTGAGCTCCTACAAATCTATGGGTGTCATTATATAAGGTGACATTGCAATTGTTGCTACTCCTGGTAATAATTCAATTGAGAAGTCAAATTCCCTCCAAGGAGGTAATCCAAGGTTATCCTTAGGGAAAATATCTTTAAATACCCCCAACAATGGGTATTGCTAGAATAGGTCAGATTCCTTCTCTCACACTTTTATCCTATTCATATTAACCATAAAGACCATTTCCTTATTTATAATAACCTTCTTAATCTACATTGCTGACAATATATGCAACTCAACTTCCCTTCATCCACACCTAACTCTAATCCTTTGATTAGATTTATCAAAAACTTCCACCCATCTCTATTCAAAATTTAAAAAAGCCTTGTGCACTTTTAACAAATCAAATCCTAAAATAATTTCAAATGCATGCAAAGGCACCACATACAGATGTCAGTTGATATTTACCTAAGATAAGGAAATGTGGGAGTCAAAGATACATTGATTAACATGATGGGTTTGTTGTGATTCATACTTTACCTTCCAATATTTGGCCAGGAATCTAGGTCTAACAGGCAAATACCTCACTAATCTAGATGAGATAAAACTATCTGTTGACCCACTATCAACTAAAACTTGCACATTTTTATCAAAAAATTTACCATGCAATAAGAAACGATTAATATGACCATTGAGTTCAAAACAACCTATGGTCGCATAGATCTTGTGGCTAGCTTCTTATATTTTGGTGGCAAGTCAGCCCTATGAGGACACTTGTTAGAATAATGAGCCCATTTGCACACCTAGAACCCCCCTAGTGGAGCTCTATTTCCCTCATTAATGCTTTCATTCCTATTTGCAGATAGAGTTTCCCTATCCTTTCCTTGACTTGCTGACTTCTGGTCCTGCCTCCTAGAAAATTCTTTAGCATCCTTCTTGAATTTGCCTTCTTGGTAATTGGATCAATTTTTACCTCCTTGCTTGTTCTGATCACCTCCTTTGGGTTTCTTATTTTGTTCATTCTCCCATTTCATAAATCCTACACTTTTTTGTTTACTAAGTTCATCTTATTTCTTCTCAAATAACTTTTGGTAGTTAAAATAGACCTTTATTATTTCCTAATTGGATTTCTCTTTTCTTGCTAGATCAAATAAAGTTGCCAAATTGACAGGGTTATGCATGTTTACCACCGTCATCATCCTAGGATGTAATCCCAAAATAAATTTCTATGTTTTCATTTCTTCATTAGTTTCATATTGGAAGCATATTTCAATAGTTGAATAAACTTTTGATGGTATTCATGTATCGTCATACTTTCCTACCTCAAATTAAATAAGTCCTTGAATTTCTTGACATAATATTGCTTTCTCAAGAATATATCCCTGAATTCCTTGACAAACTCCTCCCATTTGAGGTTAGCAACTTCCACTCTATGCCCTTTCTTATATGACTTTCACCAGTCCAGGGCTATTTCTATCATGTTCATTACTGCCAAAGTAGACTTGGATTCAAAGGATATGATTACTAGAGAAAATTAGGACTCTAGTTCACTCAACCAATTTTTGGCTGATTCACCATCGCCCTTACCATCAAACATAGATATTACTACTATTCTCATATTTTTGTCCAACTCATTACTCACCCTTGCCCTTACAACACTGAATCTCTTTGGTTCCCTTGATTATTCCATTGACCTTTCAAAATCACCTCCTCATCTATTAGTTAAGTCTTCTATGACCCGCTATTGTTGGGCAATAAATTCTTGTTGTTGGGCCATGTGAGTCTTTTGTTGGGACATATATTCTCTTTGGTAGTCTATATGAGTTTACAGTAATTGTACCTCTAGCGAGGTTTCCTACCTCCTCACTGGTCTCACTCTCGCTATGGAAAGTCTCATTAACCCTTCTTTCATGCTGAGGTCCTTTTTTCCTTAGATTTGTTCATGGTCTCCTTACAGGTCTTTCGGTGTCTTCCTCCTCCCTACCTCCCCTAGGATTTTTCGAGGATCCACCTCGCAACAACCATGTCATTCAACCTATAGGTGAAATAAGTAGTGTATTAGTTTATCTTATCTAATCTTAACTCATTGAAAAAATCTACAACTTAAATCTTTTTTGCTCTAATACCATATGTAACAACCCATAACCATCATCAAATTTGGTTGTCCAAAGAAAAAAGGATAGGAATAGAAAGTATTTTTTTTTAAATAGTTAAACTTTCTATGCACACCTAAGAGTTGAGGAATTAACCTTGACTAATTTATTTTTGAATCATTCAAGTGATTTTAATCATACATAACACAGATATAACCACTACGTTTGAGTTCAAGACTATTGTAGCCAATCACCCAAGCAGACGAAATTGACCTTATCCCATTGAATAGCCATTTTGTGAATTCGATCATCCTCATTTATCATCCACATTTTCCAGCATGAGTTTCGAACCACAATTAGGGTTATCCTATAGGGCCCATAGCACCTAGAGGGGGGACGCTTTCTTCTCTTTCTTATTCATACTGAACTTTTGATGATCTAGTCAACTTGTTTTTATTTAGCATGAAAGAGGTCAGCATATTTATGTCTCTGTGACTAACTAATGACTCCCATAATTATATATATAGTTAGCACCATGTCAATACCCTGACCTTGGACCTCATCACCTATACTCACTGTAAGTCATAGTGGTTTATCCCATACCAAACCCTGTAGCTATTCTAGCTAAGTTCAATGAGTATATAATGAGCATTGTGCTATCCGAGACCAACCCAAAAAGTGATGTCCCATAACACCCTTTTCAATCCCACCTTGACCAAGTATTTTTGACCAATTCTGTTAGAACTAGGTTATCTCAAAGCCCGTTGTATGTATTCCCACACCTCAACATACTTGGATGTTATTTTTCTTAGCTTTCTTAGCTTTACTATCCCTCTATGGGTTCTTTAAAATTGTTCTATTATCAATCTATTCTAAAATATGACAACTAGAATCGAACGAGGGTCTCCAGGTGACATGTCCACAGTCTTATCGCTATATGATGTTGCTCCTATTGATATTGAAGATGTTTTTGTTGCAGATCAAGCCCCTCAAGACATTATAGATATAAACTCACTAGAAACCATTGTATTTAAATAATAAACTGATATCTCTACCGTCGTCATCATGCCTGCTACACTTCATGGCCTACTAGTTCATCCACAACCTCTCTGTTGTCATTTTCTTGATCGGTGGTTCTTCTTCCAGACGCTGGTTTCCTATTTTTTGGCCCCCATAACAAAAATTTTAATGTCTTCATGTATTTCACATCTTGATCCAACATCTTCGTGGCTTTGGAGTTTTGATCTCATGTTTTTGTGTATTGTTGCATTGCCACCATCGCTTGATTGGTTCTGTGGTTTCATGCATGTCCTCTTAGCTTTTTTTTTCTTGGTGATTCCCCGGTCCTCGCATCATTTTCCTGCTGATCGGCCTTGCTCATGGCCTCCACAGCTTTTTCTACCCATTGATTGTGCTCCACCGAGCTCACCATATTTAAATGCACAATTTATTTCATTAATGATGGCATTTTTAAATGCACAATTTATTCATATGCCCAATTTATTTCATTAATGATGGCATTTTTAAATGCACATTTTTTTCATAAATGGTGGTAATTTTAAATGCCTAATTTATTTCATTAATGATAGTATTTTTAAATGCGTAATATATTTCATTAACAATGGCATTTTTAAATGCACAATTTATTTCATTAATTATTTTTATTCCCTTTGGAACACATTGGAGTCCAATGCTTCTACAGTGGGAGGAATGATAGGGATTAATATTATATTCTCTAATATTATTCCTTTCACACAAATCATGATGTATTGCATTTAATACCCACATGGATCATTCATATTAAATCTTTGACTTGTAAAGGCAAACATGCCTATAAATATGTTTTTGATTGAATACAATTGTTAGTTTTCATTGTGTCATTCTCGTGTTCGCCTCTTGAGTGTTCTTCCTACATCAAAGATATCACCCTATAGAAAAAGGTTGTGTAGTTAATTTGGAATCTTAGTTCAAACATTAGGAATCATAGAAATATTTTCTCTCTCCTTGTATTCCTATCCAAGTCAAACAATTATGTAGGATGTATCTATAATTGACCTCCCCCATCCTTTGGCATCTACTTGTCAAGAGATTTTACTGTAAATATAGGGGGATAATTTTATTTTAACTGGTCCTTCATGGTCTTGGGGACATCACACAAGACTAAGATTAAAATTCCAATAGATCCCCTATATCCTAATTATGTGGAAGAGCTATCCCCATCAAAATGGAATAATGATCAAATCCTAACAGTTGAGAAAGTATGACTTGACCCTTGTGCGATGATAGATGAAATACAACCATGCATTCAATAGGACTAAATAGGCTAATGGAAAATAGAAAGTTCAGATTCAGATCCCTCAAAGTATTGGCTTTTAAGCCTTACTACCATAAAATATCATAGGTCCCTTAATAATTAAGCCACAATATTAAAGGTCAAAATATCAATAATGAACTTAATGTTGAATGTGTCATTGTGGAAGGGGATTCACTAAACATAGTAAATATCCTTAATTCCTCATCTACTCCAAGCTAGAACATCCACAATTTCATTATTGATGCAATAATGTCCCTTGGGTGTTTCTCGCAAGTTCAAATCTCACATATTTTTAGGGAAGTTTATGATCTGGCTGATAATATGACCAATTGTGGTGCTATCCACTCTGTCTTTTCAGTTTGGAAGGAAAAATTTATGATAGATATAGAAAATATTCCTAAATTATGGGTTCCTTTTTTGGCTATCAGCAATCAGGTTCTCTTTTATCTTGGTGGAGTAGGTGCATTTACTAAAGGAAGTGGATGTTTCTCACTGGGCATTTATTATGAGCCATGGATATTTCAAATTTTAAATTGCTAAGCATTTGTACACCTCCTGAGCCTCTTGGTGTTAGTAGCGTGGTTGAAATCCACTTTAATGATAGTTCGAAGACCCGTTATAGGTTGAATTTTGGTGCTCTCCTATTGGATTTGGTGTTTCTTGTTCTCTCAATCAGTGGGACCTTGATGACTTCGCATTGTGGGATTCTGACACCCATTTTTAAGTCCCAATCCTAGTCTCCTCTCAGGCCTTTTTTGAATTTTTATTTTAATCAGATATATTTGGGTATCCTGCCCCATGGCACCCTCGTTGTCATCTGCACGTATAATTATTCCATGGAAAAAGGCATGGATATTGGGTATTATATTTTAGTAAATTGGTATAAACATGGTCATTTGCTCAAAAGGCTTGGGCTATGGATTTATTTGTTGTTCATCCTGGTGTTTACAGGATGTGGACCTTTATTTTTTTGTAGATGCATAGATGGTATTTTTTCCCCCTATGAGTAGGTTCAAGATACTTGCGTAAGTCATATAAATTTGGTGGTTAATGAGGTTGGTGGGGTCAAAAGGTTGATGGGCATTATTTTGAAGGAAATGGAGGGCAAACAATCCCATGACTTAGACCCACGCAATTTCCCATTGCTTATCGAATCACTTCGTGATGTTGTCCCTTTTTCCTCAGGTTGTGTGTCAATCTTTTTTCTCGATCTGTTTCGGGTGTGTGATTCATTGTGCTCATATTTTATGGTTGTTTTTTCAGTGCACTTGATGTCTTTGTGGCCGGTTCTTCTCTCCCTTTAGATTTGATGTACAAGGTTTAGGGACTCCTTTCAAAACCTTTTTTTATTTAATTTAACTAAAAAAATAATGAAGAGTATAATAATATAAATGAGCAATCAAATATATATCTAGTCCAATATAATAATGAAATAACATTCACTTATAATATCAAATATGAATTTAAAATGGCCAATATCATTCATGTACAAACATGAAGAAAACTTACAATATGGACTGCTCAAAAATCTATATACAAGCTTTATTATCAATGTTTATTTTTCACTTCCTTGTTTTGCACTTTCTCTCTTGTTTTGTATGGATATTTGTCTCCATAATATAGATTCAGGTCTTATATATTGTAGGTGATTGGCTTGCCTAGAAAATACGAGACTAGGTTTAGACCTTTGGATTGGTTGTGATGATATGCATAGAGTACCAGATAATGTAATTCAAAACCTAAGAGCTCAAGGGATTGGAAATCTCACCCAAGCAACTAACTCAAAACCTTATACAAAGTAGATTCAGCGATTGAAGAAAGCAATAGTGTTAAGGATTCAAGTCCAAGAGGCACACCAATGGGAAGAATATGTGGGAAGACTTAAATCTAGACATATCAAGTTGCAAGAGGAAACTAATCAATTGGTTTGGACAAAGAATGGAGCTACGGGGGAGTACACTCCAAAGTTGGGGTATAATACTATTGAAAGATAGCAATGACAATCTAGCATAGTGGTGGAAGACACTCTAGAATCAGAAAGCCCTGTTGAAGACAAGACTATTTCTATGGCTTTCCATTTAAAATAAGGTTTTGACATGGGAGGTATTATAGAAGAATTGGAATGGTCTAGGAAGGTGTCATTTATGTAATTCAGACAATGAAACAATTAATCATTCACTAGTAGCTTGCTCCTTTACTAAATAGTTTCAGAGGGAGGTTATACCATATTTAAATCTTCCTATAGGATGGCAAGAAGATTCATTAGGAGAGTGCTTAAAATATTGGTTTGAAAATAGGTCAAAAGGTTTTATAGCTTGGAACAAACACTCCTCACTCAGCTATGGAATGAACTATTTTAAGGTTTTATACCACTTCCTTTTCGAACTCCATGCTGGTTGTCCCATTGTTTGTATCTTGGGGAGTATGGTTATCTAGGAATGTAATAATTTTTTAGGATAAGGAGAAGCCTACTTTGTAGGTCCCCTCCCAAATCATTGGAAGGTTCAATACCTATAAGGTTTCAG
This sequence comes from Wollemia nobilis, assembly GCA_028583015.1. NCBI lineage: Eukaryota > Viridiplantae > Streptophyta > Pinopsida > Araucariales > Araucariaceae > Wollemia > Wollemia nobilis. Next base: position 2,724,703 of record JAQPPZ010007219.1, read on the forward strand.
CAAGAAAAAATGTAAACAAACAAATAATCCCTCCAAATATCAATAGATCAAGGGCCTAGTTCTTTTTCGATGGGGCTAGATAGGATTCCCCTAGAGTTTGTGGAGCAAGATGATTACTATATATTTATGATGCTCATTATTTTAAATTTAAGGCTAGACTAGGAGAAGGTTCTAATAATTATGCTAAAATTATGGCCCTCAAATTGTTGGTTTAGTTGGAAAAATCAAAAGGAATACAAAAAATCAAATTTACAGAGATTCAATAGTGGGTAATAAATTAGAGCTTGGTGTTTTTAGGATGGAAAGCATGATTCTACAACCTATCTTCTCTCAAATGAAATAAGCTATAGATCGAAGTGAAGCTTTTACTTTTTTGCATATTTATTAGAACTGAATAGGGAAGGACATGAACTCTCATAGGAGGCACTTCATATTGATACAGGTACATGTTTAGTATAGGAATTCAATGAGGGAAATTCACTATAGCTGGTCCATATATCTATCTGGGGGGATTAATTCACTCCAGTTAAAGCAACCATAGATAAAGTATTTTTTTTTTCAAAAAATCAAAATTTAATGATTTAAAGGATGTTGATTGACAAATTGAGGTGTCTAAGTATAGAACTTAGCGTGATAGAGATAGATAGTTATGAGGTATAAGTGACTTGAAATTTAGGTCACTATTGAAATTTTGAAGAAATTCCGAAGAGGCATCCAAAGAATGTAATTCCATATTTGCTTAGTATAAAATTAAAACTTTTTTTGAGGAAAAAATATTTCAACCAATAAAAAATTAAGGTGGTCCAATAGATCCTTAATTATAAATATTAATACACTTATCCTAATTATATAGAAAATCATATATAATTATTACATGGTTATGTTTTAGCTAGCTATGATAGAGTTCACAATATATATGATTTAGAATTTAGCTCTTGATGAGTACATTTCTATTACATAACACAATGATGTAGGACAATCCAGGTATAAAGATAGTTATAGGTAAAGTAACTACCACTCATTTGTAATCTCCAACATAGTGTATAAAATAACCCTTCATGCAAGGAAGAAAGGGAGGATAATGTGCACATAGAAAAATAAGAAAGGGACAATGAGCCTATAAGGAGGATAAATAAAAAGGGAGATAAATGGCATGCGCAAATGTGTTTGAGAGCAAAGATGACAATATGAATTTGGAAAGCAAATAATGTGTAGCCAATGGTCATAAATAATAAAAAATCATATCCAACTCTAATATATTTTCTCCATGTATATCGAATGGTGAATGTATTATGCTATTGGAATTGTATGTTGTATATGCATGCATTATGCAGGAACCAAGTATAGTTGTGGGAGAATACTAATTAGCAGTAGTTGTTCAAGGCCGAACCAAGTATAGTCATGGGAGAATACTAATTAGCAGTGGTTTTTCAAGGCCTTGGTCTAGATATCATAGTTGGGAAAGGCTACATACGTTCCTATCACCCTTGATATCATCATTTGAGTAAAGAACATGAAATTTCATTCATGTGGAAGTTGCATTGTTTCATACAAGTGGAAGTGTCATTCAAGTGAAAATTGAACCAACTTGAAAGCATTGTCATCATATAAAATTGATGCACCATATTTTACCCTTGTTGTCTCAGGGTATATTCCTCTTGTGGTAGTGTCATCTTGTGCCATTGTCATCTTAAGACTATTGTTGTGTTGCCTAGAAACTATCGTCTTTCCAATTATCATATGGTATTGGCTATTGTCATTTTGCCAATTACCTTTTTTGTAAGTGTCATATTGGCTTTTAAGCCTTACTACCATAAAATATCATAGGCTCTCACATTATCACATAGGTCCCAATATAAAATAGCCATAATAATAAAGGTCAAGATAATAATAAAATGAGTAGAATAATATGAGAAAATTAATATGTATATCAAGGCTTATATAATAAATAAAATAATATTCATTTATATATTGAAATATAAATGTAAATAGCCTAAATCATTCATGAATTATACATGAAGAAAACTTACAATATTAATTGCTTAAAATGTATATAATTTGTATTACTCCTCTTATTAGAAACAGATGAGATATATGAATTGTATTTCTATATCTCTCTCATGGACCATTGTCTCCATAATATAACCATAGTAATATGACTCTTCATGTACTTGACTATTGCTCTCCATATGCCAAGTCTCATGACTCTTGGATTATCAACTTGCCACTTGCATACTAGATGGACACTTAACTCTAAGACACTTGCATACATGTATTCTTAATCTAAGATACTTTTGCACATCCCTACATTACATATTTGCATTCTTACATACAAGACACTTGTACACATTCTCTCTTACATGACACTTGCATTTCCTACACATTAAAATTTACATAAACAAGAAATATAAATCACATTATAAATCATTGACTCGACCCTAATCTACTATTTACAACTATACCATGAAGGTACCAAGGGGTACATTAGCATGTACCAAATAACGTAATATTCCTCAACACCCCCTTGTATTACATTATTTGGTTATTAAAAACTTTAGTCTTCAATCTTGGTCTTCATATTTGTCCTCAATATTCAAGTCACCTTGCATTATTTACGAACCTCTACTTGAGATCCATTAGACTCATCTTCTTGCTTGACTTCTTCTTTGAGTTCTTCTTTGTCTTCATTATTTTATTCTTGAATCTTCAATCAATAGCTTTGCCTTCACCTTATAATCATTTGATTCTTATTTTTCTTCATATTGTATCAAAACTTTTGATCATTCACTTAAAGCATCATAATAATTTCTGAATTAGATGAACTTGGAATGTCAATACTGCATGAAGAATGAAATACTATTTTTACAGATGATTTACTTTATTTAGTTGCATCAATCTCTACTTTCCTTTTTAGAGTTTCAATTAACTTCTTTTATTTTAAATTTTCATCTTTATAAAGTTTAAGTGAAAGCAATGCCATATACATTATCCTACCTATATCAAGAGCTACCATAATATCGTCCTTTGAATTATCAATTGCTTCAGTAATTTTTGAGTGTAAATAGTATTCAAATGTCTCAAAAATTTCATTTATATCTTCTCTATAAATGAATTGCAATACCATATCTAGCTTACCCTTAGATTTTTCAATCAAGTTTTCAATGCCATATTTAATAACTTCTAATCTTGTCTTTTTGATTATAGACTCCATATTTCTTTCCATAATGATAAAGTTTGCATTTTGATTTCTTTTGAAGTTCAAAAATAAATCAAGTACAAATTTTACAGATTATAAACTCTCCTAATCCTTTGATGTTGAAAACCTTTTACTCCCTAATTGAATTTGCAAAAATTCAAAAATATTCTAATATTTTTCAATTTCAATATTTCTCAAAAAATAAATCTTCTACCTTAAGAAACTTCAAATATCTTCAAATATAAAAATACCTTTAAATAATTAAACTAACTAATTAAAGTAGAAACCCTTATTACTCCATCCCTTTTCAAAAAATTGAATTTCATACTATCTCTTATAACTCCTAAATTATAGTTATAACCTACTTATAACTCCTTAAAGAAAATTAAATCCTGCTTAGACCATGTAACCACATTATAACACTAAGAAAATATTTTCCAATCTAACCTTATACTTCTTAGGTGACTTAATTTTTGAATCATGCTCTGCTTGCTTATTAGATTTCTTTGAATCATACTATGCTTGCTCATTGGAGTTAACCGAATCGTACATGTTTTTGGATGCACTCCATCTACACCTCTATTTAAATGAATCTAAATTCAAACATTCCAAATATATGTGAATTTGAACTCAAACGTTTCAAATGTTTACATAGAACTCTACATGCCTAAATAAATATGTTAGAAAAATGTTTCATTTCAAATTTCAATAATATTCGATGTCGTTATACATTACAACAGAGTTAGGTTTCATAGGCTATGATTTGCTCTTTGAACGTTGAACTTCATTGATTCCCCTCTCGATATCTTCACTTCCTTGTTGGGATCTTTGTGGTTGGATTCTATGTTATTGGTATCTCCTCCTTAGATATATGTTTCACTACCTTAGGCATTGGTTGCTCTACCTTAGTCATTCTCCCTCTTAGGTGCTCATTTCTATACCTTAGGCATTGGTTTCTCATTGGTTTTTCCTCCTAAGTGATAGTGTCACTGCATTAGTCAATGATATTTGCACCTTGATCACAGGTTCAGTTGTCTAGTTCCAATGTTGATAGTATTGGTTCGTTGGTTGCATTATTTGCTAGTTTTCTTGACTCTTTTAGGCTTGACTAATTCATTACTATCCAGGCCTTTTATCTCACTCCGTCATGCTATTTTTCTATGCTGAAATCTAAGCTTCTATACTGCAACAACACTATATATATATATATATATATATATATTAGTGCAATGGTGTTGTAGTTTTTCTCTACTACAATGGCACTTCTATGTATGGCTTCTATTGTTGTTATGATAACTTTTACTTTATTTTAGCTTTGGAATTTGAATGCAATTTTTTTTTATGGCCTTTCTTTCTTATATTTTTTGTGTTCCTTTGTGAATTGATTAAATGGATTGATTCTATGACCAAATAGATTATCCTTTTATTATATGGCCAAATGCCTATTCTGTTGTCACCTTCTTGAGTTAGCTAAATGGGTCTCTCTTAAACTACCTTCTTGAGGTGCCCAAATGATCCTATTCTTCAGTAATATGGGCTTATTTATTTTAATAGGGGCCTCTTTCTTTATTTTTTAATATGATCCTTTTACTTTTATATATGATCTCTTAGACTTTTTCTTTTACTATATGGGCCTCTTAGGCCTTTCTTCAAATGTTGACCTATATCTTGGACCACTTCTATTCTATGTTCTTACAACTCTCTGTATTGGTCTCTTAGACCTTTCTCTTTATATGGGCCTTGTAGGCCTTCCTCTCTTCTATATGGGCCTCTTACGTCTTTCTCTATTCTGTTACAAAAATATTTGCTTCAAAAAGTGATCCACAACAAAAACTCAAATGATATATAGATATATTCAATCAGCCTAGTTCTTTAATGTATTCTAGAAAGATGCTTCCCTATTTTCTACTCTGTAATATTCTAATTCTTCTTCTAATATGTCAAGATCAATTTAACTTGACTCTTCTTCTTCTTTATATATTGATCTCTTCACCTTCAATGGAGATCTCTCAAATATTAAATATTGGTTTCACTAGCCTTTTTCTTCATTGTAGGTTTCTTGAACCTATCCTATGTATCTCTAATTTTTTTCTATATTATTTTCCTCTGCACTTAGAAGTTGAAATTTTTCTCTATCTTATGTAAGAAGATTCTCAAACCTTTGTTTTCCAACTCTATTTCTTCTTTATTCTTTGTCAATTTCAAATCTTCAATGTCTTAGGTCACACCTAATAACCCAGTATGATTCTCCTCCTTACTAGGGAACCCAATATATATTATTAAGGTGGTTTTGTATGTCCCCAAAATTCCAACTATCTTATGAGTTAGTTTTCAAACAATATCCACCTTTTTCTGAGTTGGTTTTCAAAATATCAAACGTTCAATTTTTTTCTTAAGTTGTCCCTTTCTATCAATATAGTTGATTCCTAGTCTTCACTGGTTTTCCTTCAACCTAGTGGAAATACCATGGCCTATTCTACTCAATAAGACCTTTAAAAATAAATTCCAAGTCTTCACTACCTTTAAAGTGGATAAACTTTTAAGTAGCTTTATCAAAATGAACAAATCTAATTAATAATGGTCGCTAATAAAATGAACTTTATCAAATTGGACATAGGTGGGTAGTAGCTTTGATACCAATGTTGGGCTTTAAGCCCTACTACTACAAAATGTCATAGGTTATCTCACAATATCACGTAGGTCTCAATATAAATTAGCCACAATAATAAAGGTCAATATAATAATAAAATAAGTAGAACAATATGAACATATCAATATGTATATCAAGGCTTATATAATCAAGAAAATAACATTTATTTATATACTAAAATATGAATGTAAATAGCCTAAATAATTCATGAACTATGCATGAAGAAAACTTACAATATTAATTGCTCAAAATTTATACAAGTTGTATTACTCCTCTTCTTACAATCAGACGATATATATGAATAATATCTATGTCTCTCATAGAGCATTTTTCTCCATAATATAGTCATAGTAATATGACTCTTCATGTGAGATAACATTCTCATCTGATATCGAAAAAGCGGGAAAATGAGCTCTGGCAATTTTTTCCTCTGAACTAGGGTTTTTGGAACTTCGAATTTTTTTGGGCATCAGGCGGATTGCTGTAGTGATTTTTTGGTTACTGTGGATCTGAAGGCAGGTCCGCTGTCCCAGGAGGGTCCAATGGGGACTCCTCCGGATCCTCTCACAGGGAGAAAGAGCTCTTTTGCAGAGTTGCTAAAAGATAAGTCTCCATCCTCTAATGACGAAGCTCAGAGAAATGTTTTGCATTCGCTCTTCAAGAACGCTGGAAAGAGATCAACAGGCCAACGTGTCAATGGATGCCTTTCGCAGTCCGAATCAAGGCCCAAGATTGTCATCGAGCCAAATATGGTCGAAGACACAATCTTATACAGAGCCAACCATGATCTGATCTATAAATTCATGGGTATTCGCCCTACCCTGAATTTCTTGCATACCTGGATCAGGCAAAACTGGGAACCTCATGGTGAGTACTCCTTATGGTCCATTAGCAATGGGTATTTCATTGTTAGTTTTTCTTCTCTGGGTGATAGAAATAAGGCTTTTGAATCGAAAAAGAGGAACCATGGTCCGACAGGGTTATTTGTTCAACCCTGGAGAGTGGGTTTCGATCCTCGTATTGAACCCACGGTTGTCCCGATTTGGATCCGGTTGTATGCTCTTCCAATGGAGTTTTGGGGTGAGCAGGTTCTGGAAATGATCGACAACTCCCTTGGAAGACATTTGGGTGTCTCCAAAGACACCATAGAAGGTAACACAACTGTTTTTGCAAGAATTTGTGTGGAAATGGATATTAGCCAGCCTCTACCGGTAGAGGTGGAACTTGAACTAGCAGGACTATCTTGGATCCAGCAGCTAGACTATGAGGCTCTGCCCTTCAGATGCAGAGTTTGCCACAAATATGGGCATTTGGCCCGGTTTTGTCCAAATAATCTGAACACAAAAGTGGAGCCCCCGCTTGGAATGCCAAATCGTCCCAGGGAGGGTAAGTCAACCCTAACCAAAGAACCAATCAATACTCCTCAGGGTAAAGAGGTTCAGAAAGATGGCTTTGAACAACCCAAAAGAAGGAGAAAGCAAAAGAAAAATGGTAAGGAGCAATCACAACCCAAGCCAGCCAACAGGTATGAAATTTTTAAGACACTAGTGGATCAAGAGGATCAAGTTATGGAAGGAGTGGATGCGAATATTGAGGACAATAACATCCACGCTCAAGCTTCTCCTTCATCTCCCACCATCATAGAACAGGTAATTGAGTACACTGAGTTACCACAGTCAGAGAATGCAGGGGCATTGATAGTGCACTCCCAAGCGCAACCAATGAGCAAGGAGGTAAGCATGGGAATAGCAAAAAAGAATAGAGAAAGGCCTACCCTAGGGATAACTCAGGTGGAAAAGAGACCAAAAAATAGCAGCTCTCAAGGAGGGGGTAGAAAATCAAACAAGGACCTGCTAGCAGCTCAAGGAGACAAACTGATCACTGGAGGATCGGTGAGGACAATTGATTCTTACTGCTCTCAAGGTTTTCAATGATTATACAATCATGGAATGTTAGGGGTTTAAACAGTAGAACCCATCAATCTGCTGTTCAAAGTCTCTTAGGAAAATGCAAAACAGATTTTTTGCTTATCCAGGAGACAAAAATGTCGTTAGATCTTATGTGTAAAACAGTTAACAGAATCTGGAGGGGCGCTGGTCATATGGCTGTGGCTGCCCAAGGTGCCTCAGGGGGGATTGTTACTCTGTGGAACTCTCTGGAATGGACTGCAATAGAACATATAGCTTGGAGGGGTGTTCTCACATCTCATTTTCGGAATAATGTCACAGCTGAACATGTTTTAATCACAAATTTTTATGGGGCTCAAAACCTTGATGGCCAGCGGCTCCAATGGAAAGTTGTGCATAACATGAGGACCTCAAGGGAAGATTTAGACTGGATTATTGCTGGGGATTTTAATGCTAAATTATCTTCTAGAGATCAGGAAGGGGGTACCCCAATTTTGGACCCAGGGGATCGTCTTCTGATTGCCCAAGTCCAGGATTTTCACTTAGTGGATATTAAAGGCCCTGGAACCAACTTTACTTGGACTAACAAGAGGAGGGAGCCACATAGCAGGAAGGTAAAGCTTGACCATTTTCTGGTTTCAGAGGAGGCATTTGTCAAATGGAATACAAAATTCTAGATTTTGGAAGGTCCAGTTTCAGATCACTTTCCCATTTTGTTGGAGGGAGGGATTATGACAGGGCAGCATCACAAACCTTTTAAATTTGAGAATTTTTGGTTACAAAAAGAGGATCTTCGAAAGAAAATTCCACAGTGGTGGGAAGAAGGTCGTCTACCTTTTGGGACTGCAATGTTTAGATTCCACAAACAACTTCATTATGTCAAATCTCAACTGAAACAATGGAGGCAAGCTAACAAGACAGACTTCCAGCTCCAAAGAGCTCCTTTGGTGGCTAGATGGGATGAGGTTCAAAAACACTTTAGGGAAGGAACAATTACAGAGCAGCTCAAAGCCGAGGATGATGCCTTGCGTAAAGCGGTTGAGGACATTGATAACCAAGAGGAGACCTTCTGGAAACAGAGAGCAAGAACCACTTGGTTATTAGAGGGTGATAGAAATACCAAGTTTTTCCATCGGTCTGCCTGTGCTAGGAGACAGATGAATAACATTGAAGCTCTTCAAGATGAGAATGGTCATTCCTTTGATACTCTTCCTGGTATGCATTCCCATTCAATCGATTATTTTTCTAAACTCTTTAAGGAAAGTATGGAGCAAGATGTAGAGGCTCAGAACGAAGTTATTGATGTCATACCCTCTGTTATCTCTGAGGAAGAAAACCAGACCCTTCTTAAACCCATTGATAAAGAAGAACTGAAGAATGTGGTCTTTGGAATGAGCACCGGCAAAACTCCAAGACCAGATGGCTTTCCAATTGAGTTTTTTCAGGCCTTTTGGGATACTTTGGAGGAGGATGTTTTGGCTGTCATTGAGGAGTCCAGAGGTAATAAAAGAATGCTTAAGGCATTAAATCATACCTTCATCACTTTAATTCCAAAAGGGGAGGAGGGGGTTCATATTTTAGATTATAGACCTATTGCCTTATGTAATGTGATTTATAAAATAATCACAAAGGTAATGGCTGAGCGGCTAAAACCTCTTTTACATAACATTATCTCCTCTGAGCAAGGGGGTTTTGTAGAGGGTAGGCAGATCTTGGATGGGGTGGTTCTTGCTCAGGAGGCAATCCATACAATGCAAAAATCTGGTAATAAAGGAATGTTCATTAAACTAGATATGTCAAAGGCCTATGATAGGGTGGAGTGGAGTTTCTTGTCAAAGTTGATGGCAGCCTTTGGTTTCTCTCAGGAATGGATAGATTGGGTCATGAGTTGTGTTTCTACGCCCTCTTATTCAGTATTAATCAAGGGTCTTCCCTCGCAACCTTTTGGAGCCTCTCGTGGTCTTCGTCAAGGGGACCCTTGCTCTCCCTATCTTTTCCTCATTTTGGCTGAAGGATTAGGTAGACTTTTCTTGAGGAAAAGACATCAAGGTTTGCTGATAGGTATCAAGGTGGGTGAGGAATTTTTGACTCACTTACAGTTTGTGGATGATACAGGATTGGTTGGAGTGGCCAGCTTCAGGGAAGCAAGAGTGATCAGAGATACTCTTAATGTCTACCTTAGGGCTTCAAACCAAGTCATCAATGATAAAAAATCCAAAGTGGTTTTTCTCAATCTGGATCAAAGGCTACAGGACAGAGTTCTAGAGATCTTGGGATTCACAAGGACTTCTCTTCCAAGTGGTTTACTTGGGGGTCCCTTTGCATTTCAAAAAACTAAAAATGGATATCCTGGAAGGATCTTTTGGATGGTATCAAAGATAGAATGAATCATTGGTCTCACAAATGGTTAAGCTATGGGGGTAGATTAACTTTTTTACAGTCAGTCATTCAGGCCATGCCAATTTATAAATTCTCTATCCTGGCTGCCCCACACTCTATATGGAAAGAGCTGGACAATATGGCTAGAAGATTTTTATGGGAAGGAGTGAAAGGAGAGAGGAAATGGGCCCTAGTTGGTTGGGATAAAGTAACCCAACCCAAGGAAAAAGGAGGGTTGGGCCTGAGAAGATCCAAACTAAATAATATAGCTCTGGCTGGAAAGCTGTACTGGAGATGGATTTCCCAACCAACATCCTTATTCAGCAGAATCCTATCTAGTAAATATTTGGGTCATGTTAACCCCAATGAGGTGGCCCGTTTTCCTTTGGATGGTCCTGGGTCCCTAGTGTGGCAGGCTCTCAAGATAGGTTCTCAGGTGGTTAAAGATCGATTGTTTTGGAAAGTGGGGAGAGGGGAGAAGGCACGTTTCTGGACTGATTCATGGGATCAATACCCACCCATCATTGTTGAATTTCCTGAATTGCAACCAATTAAAACTGCCATTGAAACCAAGGGATGGGTCCTCATTGAAAGTTATTTCAACACTAGGCAGCTGGGGGAGTATAAGTTTAAGCAGTTTAAGAAGTTGGAGGAGTGGCCAATTCCAATCCCTCCGACGTTGGCACCCATCATGACTAAAATCTTGTCAGACAGATTCCTTACTGGTAGAGATGAGGAGGATGAATTAGCTTGGGGCTATGGGAGCCTTGGTGTCTATACAGTGAAGGACGGTTATGAGAAGATCCTCCCTGAGCCTCCCCCCCACTCATTCCCGATTGAGGATTGGAAAAATATTTGGCACTCCAAGGGCTGGCCGAAAGTAAACTTTTTTTCCTGGCAGTTTATGCACAATGGAGTTCTCTCTTTTGACAATCTCAGATGTAGAGGAATCATCGGTCCATCTCGATGTGTTTTATGCTACAAGAACGAGGAAACAGTTGACCACCTGATGTTTGAGTGCCCTTTCACGTGGCATATTTGGAAGCGATGGCTTTCTTGCTATAAAATTCAAGTTAATGGTGACTTGAATCGGACTAATATCTGGAAAATATGGAAGAGTGGTCGATTTAAATCTAAAGCTCTTCGAATTGGTCGGGAGCTTGGACTAAACTTCATTTGGTGGCAAGTGTGGTTGGAGAGAAATGCTAGAATCTTTAGAGAAGTTTTTTCCTCGTTAGATGGAGTTTGGCAGGTCATCTGGAGTAAAGTCACAGAAACTGTAGCTCTCTATGCTATAGAAGAAACTCAGGTTGTTACTGGGCCAATGGAAGAGGGAGTTGAAGAGCAAGAGAGACAGGTCAGAGCTAGTTGGAAACCACCACCAGAAGGCTGGATTAAAATTAACACTGATGGAGCTACAAAGGGTAATCCGGGTAGTGCCAAAATTGGAGTGGTTTGCCGGACTCATGATGGATCAGTGCTCTATTGGGAACTGCAAGGCTTGGGAAGAGCCACAAACAATGAAGCTGAAGCCGTTGCTATCAAATCCGCTTCTATTTGGGCTGTGCAACAGGGCCACAGGAGGATCATTATTGAAACTGATTCTCAAATAATGGTTGGAGCTCTTGATTGCATGAGGAACTTTGCTTTGAAAGCTTGGAGGTTGAGGATTCTGGTCTCTCAAATCAAGGAATTATGGAGGGAATTAGATGATGTGATTCCAGTTTATGTGAGTAGAAATTTAAACAAAGCGGCAGATTTCCTGGCTAAGATGGGTGCTGAGAAAGAGGTAGGGGTGCAGCTGCATAGTGACATGCCTATTGAGGATGAGGTGATTAGGCAGGGTCTTGCAAGATCCTTGAGCCAATGATCAAAGAAAAAGCTAAGGGTGGTTTTTGTCGCGATATCGTGACCTATTTTTGTCGCGATATCGCGACATGTTGGGACGTCGCGGGCGCTGGAGGAAAGCTGTCGTGATATCGCGACATGCTGCGCCATCGTGGCCGCTGGAGGAAAGTTGTCGCGATATCGTGACATGTTGCGAGGTCGCGGGTGCTGGAGGAAAGTTGTCACGATATCATGACATGTTGCGCCGTCGCGGCCGATGGAGGAAAGTTGTCGCGATATCGCGACATGTTGCGACGTCGCGGGCGCTGGAGGAAAGTTGTCGTGATATCGTGACATGTTGCGCCGTCGTGGCCCCTGGAGGAAAGTTGTCGCGATATCGTGACATGTTGCGCCGTCACGGCCGCCGTTGGAAAGTTGTCACGATATCGCGACATGTTGCGCCGTCGCGGCCCCTGGTGGAAAGTTGTCGCGATATCGCGACATGTTGCGCCGTCGCGACCGCCATTGGAAAGTTGTCGCGATATCGTGACTTGTTGCGCCGTCGCGGTCTCCGGAGGAAAGTTGTCGCGATATCGCGACATGTTGCGCCGTCGCGGCCACGGGAGGAAAGTTGTCACGATATCGCGACATGTTGCGCCATCGTAGCCACTGGAGGAAAGTTGTCGTGATATCGCGACATGTTGCTCCGTCGCACCCAAGGAAGGTTTGTTGTCGCGATATCGCGACATGTTGCTCCATCGCGGCCAAGGATGGTTAGTTGTCGCGATATCGCGACATGTCGCAATTTCGTGACATGTCATGATTTCGTGGCATGTTGCTCCGTCGCGGCCAAGGATGGTTAGTTGTCACGATTTCGTGACATGTTGCTCTGGTGCGGCCAAGGATGGATTGTTGTAGCGATATCGCGACATGTCGCGATTTCGTGACATGTCACGATTTCGTGGCATGTTGAATTTTTGCGGTCTGAGGTGAAAAGTGTCACATTTTCGCGCCTTGTAATCATGTGCTTTCTTTGCTTTTGGCTGGGATGTGTCTACTCCCATTTGTAACTGATCTTTGTTTTAATACAAGTTTTTTCAAATTTTTCAAAAAAAAATATGACTCTTCATGTACTTGACTATTACTCTCCATATGTCAAGTCTCATGACTCTTGGCTTATCAACTTGCCACTTGCATACTAGATGGACACTTAACTCTAAGATACTTGCACACATGACTCTTACACTTCTACATGCACTCCTAATCTAAGATACTTGTGCACATCCTCACATTACATATTTGCACTCTTACATACAAGACACTTGTGCACATTCTCTCTTACATGAAACACATGCATTTCCTACACATTGACACTTACATAAAAGGGAAATATAAATCACACTCTAAACTATTGATTCAACCCTAATCTATTGTTTACAAATATACCATGAAGGTACTAAGGGGGTACATTATCATGTACAAAATAATGTAATATTCCTTAACATGCCATCTTGCCAACTATCGTCTTGTTGTCTTGGCAACTATTGTCTTACCAACTGCCATCACGTTGTCTTTCCAATTGTCATGTTACCATATTGGAAATTGTTGTCTTGACAATTGTCATCTACTATGTGCAAATTAGAATGAAACTAAATCTTACACTATGGGTGTGAGTGAACCATGAATCCTTTGCTGCTAGGGAAGGCTATTGTTTAGTTGACCCCCTCTGTCTAGTCTACATCACACAAACTAACTTGTAATGTTTCAACATGAAGCCTATTTTGGATAACATAGTTGAGAAAATTGATATTAGATCATAATCGACATGGAAAAAGTCGAGAAAAATAAAGAATCGACAAAAAAAAGGAAGAAAATGTAATTTTCATTAAAAAATATATTTTTTTGATGCATATCATAATTTTTTGGAGAAAAAAAGTAAAAATCATAAATTTTTGAAAACATCAAGATTTTGATGTGATTTTAATTGGCAACCCTAATGGATTGGAAAAAATTGGATTGGCTCAGGATTAAATTGGGATTTTTGTAACTATGTTGGAAAATGACGCTAAGCAAAAACATCATTTCCACTGCTTAAAAAACTAAAACAAAAAAATAGTTGTAGTTGTGCATATTTAAGATTGTAATTATAGCTATGCATATTCCTAATTATGCATACTCACTTCATGTTAGATAACTATGGAATTTTTTACTAAAAGGTAATTGTCAAACTTTATAACTGTGGAATTTGTAAGTGAAAGGTAATTGTCAAACTTTTTAACTGTGGAATTAGTAACTATAGGATAACTGTAAAAAAAATAGGACCTAATATGTAAAATATTGTGTGATTATGCTCTTACATAATATTTTTGCTCGTGTAAAATTTATGAGTCATTTTTTGTTGTGTAAATTGTTATGTACTAGTATAATTTTCACATTTGGTATTAGAGTCGTTGTTGGTCATGGGTTGAAGTGAGGTTGAGTACCTAATATTTTTGGCCATTGATCATGGCCAATAATAACTCCCTTCTTATTCCAGAGTTTAGTGGGCAATATTACGACTACTAGAGCATTAAGATAAGGAATTTTTTGATTGGGAAAGATCTTTGGGATATTATTGACGTTGATTATGATTTTTCAATAGATTGTTTTGTTATTCCACATAATGATAGATAAACAAAGGATGCCAAAAAGATGAATTATTTGGCATTATACCATATTTAGTCGGCTCTAAACCAAGAGATTTATTTTAAGTATTGTAGATGCAAAATCAGCACATGATGCTTGGAAGGCTCTATAAGATGCTTACCAAGGAAGTGACCAAATGAAAGTGGTCAAGTTGTAGACCTTGAAGAGAGAGTTTGAGAACTTGAGGGTGCACGAATATGAAAGTATAAATGAATATTATGTTGGAGTAAAAGGTGTGGTTAATAAAATGGCCACTCTTGGAAAAACAATGGATATGGGAATTGTTATGAAGAAATTTCTAAGAACTCTCATAGTAATATGGGGCCATCTTGTTATCATTATTGAAGAAATTAAATATATGATAACATTGGAGTTTTATCATGTTGTTAGATCCCTTATGTCACATGGAGAAATACTAAGAGACTCCTTTGGTGAAGGTGAAGAGAAGCCTCTTATCTCAAAGGTAAAAGTCTCAAAGAGTGATGATGCTATTGGAGTTTTATCATGTTGTTAGATCTCTTATGGCACATGAAGTAATACTAAGAGACACCTTTGGTGAAGGTGAAGAGAAGCCTCTTGTATCAAAGGTAAAAATATCAAAGAGTGATGGTGCTAGTACAAGCGACCAAGGTCAAGGCCAAGGTAGAGGGCATAATCAAAAAATTTCAAGAGGAACAAGAGGAAGAAGAGGTGGACCTACTGCTAGGAATAGGAAGACTTGACAAAAGAAATGTCCAATGCTACCACAAAAAAAGGTATGGAGATTTTGAAACATTATGTAGAGTAAAATCTACAAATGAAGAAAAAAAAGTAAATTATGCAAAATAGAATAAGGATGCTTCAAGCAACTTGTTCTTATCGTACAACAATGTTGAAAATATTACTCAAGAGAATTGCTATCTTGATTCTAGTTGTTCCAACCACATGCTAGGAAAGAAGGATTTATTTGCTACTGTGTATGATAAATCCAATACCAAGATCAATATTAGTAATAACAAGTAATTGTATGTGAAATCAAAAGGTACAATGGACATAAATACTATTAACATTAAAAACAAATTGATGATATTTATTGCACTCCCAATATTAAGTATTATTTGTCGAGTTTTGGGTAGCATTATAAAAATAATTAGAGAGTAGTTCTTGATGATAAGAAAAGTATCATTTATAATAAGAATCCTAGGAACAAAGTTGTCACTATTGTTCCCATGCCAAGCAATCAAATGTTTACTCTGTAGTTTGGAGGTATTAGCAACAACTTGTCAAACATTGTTATTGATGATAAAATATGGTTATGGCATTTGAGGCATGTCCACTTAAACTTTCAAAGTTTGAATTAGTTGACTTCTCAAGAGCTAATTTTTGGTTTATCCAAAGTTGAAGATCACAAAGATGTTTGTGAGGATGTGCCAAATTCAACCATGCTAGTGAAATTTTTCCAAGATGAAAATCATAAAGAGCCCAACATCCACTCCAATTAGTTCATTCTAATATTTTTGGTCCAATGCTAACCAAAATCTTGGGTAAGTTGTCTTATTTTATAACTTTTATCGATTATTTTTCTAACAAGTGTTGGGTACATTATTTGAAGAATAAAAATTTGGCTTTAGATATTCTAAGGAGCTTTAGAATATTTGTAGAAAATGAAAGTGGATATAGAATTAAGTGTTGAAGGTTGTTCACACATATTTGTAGTAAGAATGGAATCAAGAGGTAGTTCACAAAAGTCTACACTCCTCAACAAAATGGGGTGGTTTAAAAAATAAACCAAAATATAGATGAGAAGGCATAAAGCAATCTTAAAACCAAGGGGTTGAGCAATTCTTTTTGGGATGATGTGGTTGCTACAAAAGTATACATTCTTAATAGTAGTCCCACAAGTGCTCTTGATAAGATGACTTCTTATAAAGCATGGCATGAGAAGAAACCCAATGTTAATCATTTTAAAGTTTTTGGTTGTTTAGCCTATGTTCATATTGCTAATGAGAACAGGAAGAAGTTTTATCCAAAAAAGCAAGCCTTGCATTTTTGTTGGATATTGTGAAAATAACAAAGCTTATAGGCTCTAAAATCCAAAGAATAACAAAGTGGTGGTTTCTAGAGATGTGATTTTCTATGAAGGAGAAGTGTATGATCATCAAAGTGACCAAACTGGTAAGACCATAAATGTTGGTAACGATAGTGTTAGCAATGAACAACCCACTAGTGTGCATATTCCATTAAGTCTACCAAGCATATTTTCAAGCAGTCCTAAGGAGATTTTTTCAAGTTCTTCAAGTAATTCATCACCCATTATTAATCTTATGAAGACTAATAAGGGGACAAGAACTCATCAAGCTCATCGACCAGGTCATATGCTTGATAGCATTTATGAAAGGAGGCTTACAAGAGACCAAGCTTAAGAAGTTGATCATGTTGTTTCAATATTGGAATGGTTGTACATATATGGATATGATGAAGAATATCCTACAGGTGAATCGATTAATTATGCTTTGATGTCTCAAAGTATGTGTGAACCTTATTTTTTTTAATATGTTTGTACGAATGATGTGTGGGTGCAAGCAATGCAACAAGAGAGTAATTTCATAGAAAAGAATGATACTTAGGATCTTGTAAGGCTTCCTAATGGTAAGAAATGTGTGGGTTCCAAGTAGGTATACAATATCATGTATAACAATGATGGGAGTATTGAAATTCATAAGGCTAGACTTGTAGCAAGACAGGAAAAAATCAAAATGGTAATTGTCATGGCAACCCAAATGAGATGGAGTGTGCATCACTTGGATGTGAAAATTTCCTTCTTGAATGGGTATTTAGAAGAAAAATAAGTGTATGTACAACAACCGCAAGGTTTTGAGGTTAAAGGTAAATATGGATTTGTGTACAAGTTGGAGAAGGCCTTGTATGACCTCAAGCAAGCACCAATGGCTTGGTATGACCAGATAGATGGAAACTTACAACAAAATGGATTTAAAAAGAGCAAGAGTGAGCCTAACCTCCACACTAATAAAGAAAGTAATAATATTCTTCTTGAATGTTTGTATGTATATAATATGATTTATATGAGCAACAACTCAAAAATAAGATATGAATTCAAAAATGCTATGATGAATGAGTTTAAAATGGAAGAGTTGGATTTTATGCATTACATCCTTGGAATGGAGGCTCATCAAAGTGAAGATGTAATTTTTATTTGCCATAAAAGTATGCAAAAGATGTGTTGAAGAAATTTTGTATGGACAAATATAAATCAGTTCCCACTTTGATTGCTCATGTAGTGTTGTGCAAGGATGATGGATTTGAGAAAGTAAATGTGACAGGTTATAGGAACATTGTGGGAAGTTTAATATTTCTTACTAACACTAGACCAGATATTACTTACATTGTTTCTCTTGTTTCAAGGTAAATGAATGAGTCATCTCAAATTTCTTTGAAGGCTGCCAAGAGAATATTGAGGTATGTGAAAGGAAATTTTGATTTTATAATTTATTATTGTGCAACTAAGAATATTGAGCTTGTTTATTTTAGTTATTTTGATTGGGGCAACAACTTGGATGATCAAAATTCTACTTATAGAAATTATTTTTCTCTTCATTCTGGACTGATAATATGGTCGTAAAGAAACAATAATTTTTTGCTCTTTCCTCCATAGAAGTTGAGTATATTGTAGTCACTTCACCTAGTGCACAAGGCTTTATGGATTAGGAAGGTATTGGAAGATATTGGTGAGAAGCAATGTCATCCTATAGTCTTTTTTGTGATAATATGGGAACAATTCGATTGGCAAATAATCTCATCCATCATATCAGTTGAAGTATAATTTTATCAGGGATATGGTACACAAGAAAATAATAGATTTGAAGTATTGTAGCACTCAATAGTAGCTTGTTGATATGTTCACAAAAGAAGTTCCTAAAGCTTAGTTCTTAAAACTTAAAAACACTCTTGTGAGACCTCTCAACATCAAGGGGAGAATATTGGAAAGTGATGCTGAGCAAAAACATTATTCCCACTACTCAAAAATAAATAAAACAAAACAATAACTATAGCTATGTATATTCACTTCAAGTTACACAATTGTGAAATTTGTAATTGAAAGATAATTGTGTTTATAACAAAAATCTAACTATGCAAATTTTGTAAATATGGAATTTGTAACTAAACGGTAATTGTAAAAATCAATTCGGACCTACTGTGTAAAATACTATGTAATTCTACTCTTACATAATATTGTTGCTTTTGTGTAAAATTTATAAGTCATTTCTATGTAAAAATTTTAAGCCATTTTGGTTGTGCAAAATTGATGTTTTATAGTGCAGTTTTCATAGCCTACACGACAAAACTATCAACATTTACTTCTTGGATATCAATGTTTTGGAAAGTGTGGTGAATAATCATATTTAAGCATATTGACTAACTAATATTAGCATTACATATTTCTATCCATCTCTTTTAATAATAATTCAATTGTTATCCATTTTGTTAACATCAAGATTCTAGGGAATATGGGCATATCTATAACTCTAAAATATGCAAGACACTATGTAGTGAACTTAAGGACATTTTTTCTTGTGGTTCAACTTCATAAGTTACATGCTCAACAAACTATTTTAAGGACCCCCCAAAAAAAAGAATACCATGATGGTTGATCCTATTGATTTTTGAACTTTAGCCTAGTAAATATTGAAATGAAACTATGTTACTTATACTATAAAAGTTATAGTGAATAAGACCTTCACTCTTGTTAGTATTGGTTCTAATATGTGTCTAATTTACAACTAATTATTACTAATATCCTCTCAATGATTAGGTATTATTCATAAATATCCTAATGTCTATGTGCATTTTCTAGATTATACATAGTCTATTTTACCTCTAAATTTTCAAATGTGCTCAAAATGATCAACATCTCATTATAATGATTCAAAATGTTTTATAGTTTAAATATATTTTACATCTTTTTATTAGTTATAAATTCAAGCAAGACCCAACTTCAAATATTTTAAGAGGTATATTTTTATTTAAAAAATCTATTTTGACTTCATTTTAAAATTATTTTTCTTATTTAAAAAAACTCCAATATTGTATTTTTTCCACTTAAAATCTAAAATAAAAAATAAATTTACTTCAATGGTTATAATTCCTAAGGATGTCTAATTAAAACCTTGAAATTCTAATCGTAGAAATCCGATGTGGAAAAAATGTTATGTAGTAGATGATAGTATTGTAGTAAGATTCAAACACTTAACTTGAATATGATGAATACATAAATAAAGACACTTTCATAAACCAAATAGATAAATCTTGATATTTTGTCATCATATTTGCCTTTGAGAACATTAATTTTTAATTAAAGGCATTGATGTTTTGCTAGAATTATATAAATTATCCAATGAATTATTTGTTGATCAAAATATCATTTAAGTAACTAGCTATGGAGACATATCAAGATGTTTATATAGAGGATTTTCCTTGTATGATTATTCCATTAATAATATTAAGAAATTATATATTCAAACTTAGATAATTTAAAATATAAAGTAAGACAAAGCACCTAATTTATATTATCTTATATAAATTGTGAGGAAATTATTATCTCTTTGGTCCACTTCCTTTTTTATTAATACATTTGGCTATGTTTATGACATACTTAGTTTTGATTGATTTATGAGTTGCTAACTCATGAAAAGGATAATCTATTGTATATTATGCTCATGAGAGTCCAAATTTAATGAATAGAGCCTCGATAGCTAAGTGAAAGAAAGGATTGAAGTAACGTCCCATACAACATTTCAAGCAACACCATCAAGTATGAAAATCCCATTTACATATGTAAGAATTCAAATTATGTTTTATTTAAAGAGAAGAAGTTCACTTATTCTTATTGTAATGTTCTAGGTCAAGAAGAATAATGTTATCATAAGAAGATGGAAGTGCTAGAAGAAATAGTAAAGAAGCGGAACAATAACTTGGATTCACCTTCTTTCTCTCAAGAAAATTGACATTATCTTCTCAAATAATAATTTTGAACCAAAACCTTTAGAAAATTTAGATGCTTCTCAAAGTTATAATTGAATAGAACTAACTCCAAGTGTACCTTAACTACAATATTTATATTTGAAAATCCAACATTTGAAGCTATTGAAAATGCATTAGCTTCATTTGATTTACACACACTGTCTCAAGTATGATCTCTCTCAAAGACCAAATTTGTAATTGATTATATGAGAAATATGCATACGCATTATATTGAAGTTGCTTTGAGAAATTTACAGCATACATTAAGTTGTAGTTTATTTGAAAAGTAGGTTACAATTATTGTAGTCTTAGCAAATATGACCAAGGAATTGTTATACAAATTCAATCTCTATTTCTTTTATATTTAGTAAGTATTGGTTATGAAAATAATATAATACACACAACATCATGATTCCTATATTTTTTCTTATTTTTTTGTGTCACCACTTTCTCCTACACTATCTAGAATACTAGGAGATAGAAAGACTTCCATATTAAATATGGGTATTCACACTCTCATTCATACACTTTGTATTATCATTTTTCTTCAAGAAAAATAATATTTTACAAATTTTAACACTAAAAATTGAAGTCAAGTTTATTGATCTTTATTTATTCAAGTCAAGATTTTTTACGTAGATGTCCTTTCCACAATCTTGACAATATATGGGATATATCTTATTTCTCATCAAACATGTATTTCATGTTAGTTATTTAATTTTAGATATCTAGAACATACCTTGTTTAATTTGTTTGTATTTTTTTGTATGAAGCTAGTCAAAATTTAAGGGGCATGATATATAATTCCACATTTTATTTATTGAGTTATAATATTTACTTCCTCCTAAGCTAAGGTTAAGGAGAGCGTTAAAATTTTAAAACTTCTTTACATATATTGGATCTATCAAACATCAGTACAACCTCATGATTAAGAAGTTGAAGTTCTAAATTTGTTTTAACCATGTTGGTCATCATACTAAAATTTCAAGCTATTAATATGCTTTGGGACATTCCAATGGTATGGTGATCGGGAGACTCAAGTTCAAATCACACACAAACTCAAGTTCAAATCACACCGGGGTGTGTGAGTGTGAGTGTGTATAAAACAAAAAAAAACTAAAAGCTAATAATATTAACTTGGGAGAACATATTTTATATAATTAAGTGTGTTCATGAGTGGTTTGATGATTAGATTAATTAGTCAAGTCAAAAGTGGTGAAAATTAAAGGTGATATAACTTTGTACCATATATTATATAATGGTATGTAACATAAGTTAGTTCCCATGGTTAAGTGGATGTTGTAAATTAAAATTAAATATAATATTATAATTTTAAACAATAAAATTGCATTAAAAATAAAATTATTGAATTTTTTTATTTGTTTATTGTGTGAAACATTTATAATCAAGGCATAGGGCTGAGAAGTCTCATCCCCCAACCATGACCCCTCGTAAAGTCGAAAGTTATACTTATCAATAGAGAATTTAACACAAAGCCACCACACACCCACCCCTCACACACTCGTCCACCCCCTCACACACTCGCCCATGTCATTGGTGTTGTTGTATAAAACTATTGAATATTATTAGCAATATATAGAAATAACCCTATAATTTTTTAAAGAAACAATAAAATCAAAATATATGATCTAAAAAATATTAAAATAGGATTTCCTAACATAAAATAGTGCCCTCATGGTCTTGTGTATAATTTTTATTTGAATTTTTATTTTGAATGATACTTTTTTATTTATTTATTTTTTGGGTTACATAGGAGAGTTGGTCACAACCACACTATTTTTAGTATATTTTTAGTAACCGGCATGCAGGGTTCAAAGGGTTGCTCCCACCAAACCTATTTTACCTCAAACTATAGCGCTACTCCCACCAAAATTATTTTTCCTTGTTATTATTGTTGATCTGAGGACCATCGATCGCTCAAGATTCATACCGTCATCGATCTAACATGCACTTATAAGATTTATATCAAACTACTACCTTCGCAAACAGGGTGTCTTCCTGGTAAGTACTTGACCCACAAGCCCTTACCAATCCACCTAACCCTCGCAGACTCACTGATAATTTATTATTACAAAGATTATATAAATAAATTAGTATACATAAAAAATAACTTAACACAAAATATCTAAAATTAATCAATATAACATATAATATTTTGATCACCCACATGTTTTAGTAGGTGAGTTGGAGAGGGTAGGGCAAGGGAGGTCCTTGGTTCGAATCTTCACTCTACCAAACGCATGTGGGGTACCCAAAATCGAGTTGATAATGCTGGTGCAATCAGGGACGGGTTGAGTGCAACTCTATGGTAATTTTAATGGTGTAAAACCCATACCCAAAATCTAGTTGATAATGTTGGTGTGATCAAGTTGGGTTGGGTGCAACTATATGGTAATTTTGACGGTGTAGAACCCCCTGGACATGGTTTCTCAGACCAAAACAACCCTGTTAGAGGTTTTTCGTTAAATTCAAAAAACAAATTAATGTTTTTATTAAATAAAATTAATATTTTATTTTTTTATATTTTAGGTTCTAGGTGTAGACCAATTGGTTCCCCAAACCCCATAAGGGGGTGGAGGTCCAAAATTCAAATCTCAGGCATCGTCGGACTGAACGCTTGTCTCTTTCTTGGTGCTTTTAGCAGCATAAAAGGTTTAAAATAATCGTGACATAGTAGTTATAGAGGCAGACTGTGAGAAAATCTGTGTGACAGCTTCTGAGGCAAACAATGCAGAATACTTTGCGACCATAAAAAAACAAACAGCCTGTCCAGACTACCAATTCCACTATGTAAAATCAAAATATATATAAAAACAATATTAAATAAATAAAAACTAATATATATATATATATATATATATAAAAACATATGATCCCCTCTGCAAGACATGATAAAAATATCAGTATCTAAACCTGTGATCCCCTCTACCAATCCAATAACTCGTAATGGTAGGGTAGGGGAACCCTCAAAAGGGGGCTAGGTAATAGATGCAAGTGTATTATCTCAATTAACGTGGTTCATAGTATGGTTATCGAATCAACCGCCAGAGATAAGGATCCCGTTCATGGCCTTCCAAGTGTAATTGATCAACTCAAGGAGCCAATTGTTGATCTCGAATTGCAGTTGGCATCCGCACGAGTACAACTCGAGATTATGCATTTGGAGCAAGGAAAGCTTCTTCCTTTGTTTGCCACTGGATCTGATGATGGCAATCCTAATATTTTTTATGCTGCAGACAGCACGTCACAACAAAACAAAATGAAGATCATGTGTTAGAGGACGAGGATCCTTTGCTGTTGTGGAAGCCGCTACGGGTAAGGTCTCTTTGAATGTTATACCAGTGGGCAATAACTAGGAGGAAACGGCCCGCTATTTTGGTTTAGCTCTTTTCAGCCAGTGCTCACCATCGTTGTTGAGAAATGAAAGGAAAGATTTTAATTACGTCGAGGAGATTTAAATATGGTTTATGGAATTTTAAATATGGAAGTACAACTACTCAAAACATATTATATGATCTTTAATATCTTTGAGAAGGTTGTTCCTTCTCCTGCTGATTTGGGTTAGCAATTCTTTAATTTTTTTTTATTTTATTGTTTTCAAATAATTCTGTCATAGACCTATTTTCGAGTGTTTCTTTGTATTTGTCACGGATATCTGAAAAACTCAAGCATTTATAAATTAAGTGTTTCTCTGGCTCTACTACCCTTGTGTTGCATAGAGTACATATCATTTCTTCTCATTTTTATTTGGGCGTTGTCCATATCCCTTAGAGAGCTAGTCCTTATCTCAGCAATGAGGATTTTTTCCTTCCACTTGATGTCAGCGCCTATATACGCTTTTTCCTTATGGTCATATGTTGGGTTAAACTTCGCAATATAATATTGTATTTTCTTGCTTGCATTTTTCAACATTCCACCCCTAAACTTTTCATTCACATAATTTTTTTTCTTTGTTGACATTTGGGTATTCATTTATGTTGATTTCCAAACGTTTCATCCATTTCGGATTTTGTTTCATCTATGTATTAGTTCGCCTATGCAACTCTTCATCCCTAGCTGCCTTAGGCCATATGTCATTTTTCATGTATTATGCTTTTTCAAGTAACATAACAACTTGGTCATAGCAATTGCTTCTAAAGGGAACATTCCAGTTTCAGCTAGAACAATTTCATAAGGGGTTGTGGCCTTAATTTGAGAAAATTTGTGATTAGATATTTTTGAATCCTTTCTATTTGCCTCCATTTTGCATTTGTGGTGCCACTAGCCCACACCTCGCAACCATACAACAAAACCGGTGTAACAAGTAGGCCAAATAAGACCTTGGTGGTCTTCCAGTCCCACAACTCAGCATTCATACGTCTATTTTGAAGTGCATATAGTACTCTCCAACCACTTTGAGTTCTTTTCATCCTACATGTATTCCAATTAAGTTTGTTATGAAATTCTATGCCTAGGTATCTGTATTCTACTACTACCTCAAGAAGTTCTCCTACAAACTGAAATTTGAGTTGTTGCTTCTTCTTTTTTGTTGAAAAAATCATAATTTTTGTTTTGCTCGTGTTCACCTGCATCCCAACTTCCTTACAAAAGAGTTATAGGGCTCGAAGGTGATATTCTAGATATTTGGCTATTTTGGCCACAAGAATTACATCATCTGCATACATGAGGAGTTTTATCACATATTTGGCTAAGTACACACCCTCTCCCCCCAAATTTATTTATCCATTCTTCTAACTTGTCAATGTACAACCCAAATAAGGTTGGAGATAAAGGGAAACCTTTTTTGGCACCTATGTCACTACAAAATATCCAGATTAACCCTTTTTGTGTTCTGATTCTAGCATTTGCATGCTCATATAGTCTAGGAACTGCTACCCTGTAGTGAATTCGAACCTCTAGCTCTTCCATTTTGCTCCATAATTTTTTCCTTGGCACTATGTCAAATGCCTTTTTGAATTCTATAAAACAACAAAAAGCCTCCTCTTTTTTTTCCCATATTTTTTCCACTCTATCTGAGTGTGATAGAGTGATCAATAGTTGAATGCTTGGGACTAAAACCTATTTGCCCCTTTACTCTCTTTCCCTTTTCTTCTACCCATATGTTGATCCTACACTCTATCATACTACCAAAAAACTTTGCAAAGAGAGGGCTTAAAACCTGTTTCGCTCGTGTTCACCTGCATCCCAACTTCCTTACAAAAGAGTTATAGGGCTCGAAGGTGATATTCTAGATATTTGGCTATTTTAGCCACAAGAATTACATCGTCTGCATACATGAGGAGTTTTACCACATATTTTGCTAAGTGCACACTCTCTCCCCCCAAATTTATTTATCCATTCTTCTAACTTGTCAATGTACAACCCAAATAAGGTTGGAGATAGAGGGAAACCTTGTTTGGCACCTATGTCACTACAAAATATGCAGATTAACCCTTCTTGTGTTCTGATTCTAGCATTTACATGCTCATATAGTCTGGGAACTGCTACCCTGTAGTGAATTCGAACCTCTAGCTCTTCCATTTTGCTCCATAATTTTTTCCTTGGCACTATGTCAAATGCCTTTTTGAAGTCTATAAAACAACAAAAAGCCTCCTCTTTTTTTTCCCATATTTTTTCCACTATGTGTCTGAGTGTGATGGAGTGATCAATAGTTGAATGCTTGGGCCTAAAACCTGTTTGCCCCTTTACTCTATTTCCCTTTTCTTCTGCCCATATGTTGATCCTACACTCTATCATACTGCCAAAAAACTTTGCAAAGAGAGGGTTTATCATGATAGTTTGAGGGATTATTTACATCACTTTTAAACAAAGAAATGGTCAAGTTAGTTGTCCACTCGGTAGGGAAGCCATTTTGTATGACCTCATTGAAAATTTATTTGATCTGCGATGCCAGAATATCTACCCTCATTTTATATGCTCTGAATGAAGATTGATTGTCTATGTCACGGGCTTTACTAGTTTCTAACTTTTTTATCCCTTGAATAATGTCTTCATTTATGAAAATTTCTTTCTTGACAATGATAGTAGGGGGTGTATCCTAGTGATTACTACACCGATACAATTGTTTTGAATACTCCAACCACTGAGACTACTTACATGAAGGGCAAAATACTTTTTAATATTTTATGTCATAAAGCTAACACAATACTAAGGTTTGAAATACGAATTCCGAAGAGACATCTACTTTATCACGGAGGAATATGAATGGCGTTGTATGTATGTAAATGTAATAAAGTGTAGGTTAAAATAAATAATAGCAAAATATGTATAGGTTAAACTAATATTATGTACCTAGGTGTTGTAGGTGAGTTGGAGAGGAGAGGGCAATCCTCCAAGGGAGGTCCCAGGTTCAAATCTCCACCCTACCAAAAAGCTAAATTGGGTATCTAAAATCTAATTTATAATGTTGGTGCGGGCTGGGTCGGGTGCGACCCCCGGGTGACTTTGACGGTGTAGAAACCCCTGTTCGTGGTCTCTCAGACCAAGGCGGCTCTGTGACGGAGAATGGATCTAGCACAAGACAGGAAACAAGAATAACAAGAGCCAAATTTCTTATTCACTAGCTTCGAAAGAATTTTACAAAGAATATACAGCAATCTGCTGTTTTGCCAACCCTTTCTCCTTACAATCCTTGGGTTTTTATCGAGGTCCCGACCTCCTGTGTTTTTAAACTTCCCATGATCTGTATTTGCCACCTGGAACAATACTGGAAATTTGCATTGATGAGACTCTGGGTGAGGTGCGCGACTGGCTGCCATAACCACCGGGATCTCCTTCTCGAACGGCTACTTCGTTGCTAGTTCTATAAATGCGTCTCTAGATCTCATGCGCGAGTGGCCAACATGTTCGTTGCAATATCCCTCTGAAACTGCTGCTTCACCACTGTTAGTTTGTTGTGCACGAAGGGACGCCTTTATGAAGCTTGGAGTGCGTGTTTTTCTGTTTGGTCGCGATATCGCGACATTCCCTCCTTCAAGCCTTCTCGCTCCGTTTTGGCCACGATATCGTGACCTGTCGCGATATCGCACCATTTTTCTGTCGACCTTCGTTCTTCTATTTCGGCCACGAAATCGCGACATGTCACGATTTCATGACCTTCGGCCCTCCACACCTTTGCTCCCTACTCTGGTCATGAAATCGCGACATATCGTGATTTCGTGTTTGTCTTCCACGCCTTTGCTCCCTGCTTTGGTCGCGATTTCATGACCTTTGGTCCTCCACGCCTTTGCTTCCCTACTTTGGTCACGATTTTGTGACATGTCATGATTTTGGGACCTTCGGTCCTCTGCGCCTTTGCTTCCCTACTTTGGTCACGATTTCGCGACATGTCACGATTTCGCGACCTTTGGTCCTCCGCGTCTTTGCTTCCCTGCCATGTCGCAATTTCATGACATTCTGTCCGCCGCTTCTCTATCTCTTGTTTTGGTCGCGATATCACAACACTTTTTGTGTCGCGATATCGCGACACATATTTTCCTTTGCCAAATACTTAGAAAAAAGAAAAAAAATTTGGTTGATGTTGGATTGCTCTGCTGCCCTCGGATGCTCCTGCATCAGATACCTGGGGTGGATTGAGAAGTGATCCTCACTTCTGATCTTTGAGAGGAAGACCCAGGCGGTCAACCTCTATTTTTGACAACCAAGTTGCATCTTCTACAGGTCTACCCTTCCACTTGATCAAATATTCAGAATACTATTTGTTTCTTGTGCTTATGCCTTCACGAGTATCTAATATTTCCTCGATCTCTTCTGTGGTTGGGGTAGACTCTGGAATTCTCCACAATTCTGTACTTGGTGCCTCTGTACTGTTTCCCTCATGGTATTCCACTAAGTCTGATATGTTAAAAACAGGTGAAATGTCAAGCCCACTTGGCAATTCCACTTCATATGCATTGCCTGACTCCTATTTTTCCAGTATTTTGCATGGCCCAAACTTCTTCATCTTCAATTTGTTATAAGTTTTGGCAGGAAACCTTTCTTTTCTGAGATGGACCATGACTTCATCTCCTACTTTGAACTCTTTGAACCGCCTCTTTTGGTCTACTCTTGTCTTATACTGAGTATTCATTTTTGTAATTTGTTTCTTTACTTCTTCATGCAGGCTTTTCATCTGTCTCGCAAATTCCTCAACCTCGGCACTGCACTTTTCTCATTTATCTAATTTCCTCATCTCAAAAACATTTCTTGGGTTGTTTCCATATATGACTTGAAATGGAGATTTGTTTGTACTCTTGTTGACAGAATTGTTGTATGCAAATTCTACCTGCGGCAAAACCAAGTCCCATCCCTTGGGTTTATCTGCTATCAAGCATCTTAATAAATTACCCAGGCTTCTATTTACCACCTCTGTCTATCCATCAGTCTGTGGGTGGTATGCGTAACCGAACTTCAGATCTTTCTTTAACTTCTTCCACAATGTTCTCCAAAAATAACCAACAAACTTTGTATCTCTGTTAGAAACTATGCTTTTTGGTAGACCGTGCAATCTTACCACTTCCTTGAAAAATAACCCTGCAATGTGAACCGCGTCACTTGTTTTCTGGTAGGGAATAAAGTGTGCCATCTTGGAGAATCTGTCAACCACCACAAATACGAAGTCATTTCCCCTCTGTGTTCTCGGCAACCCAAGAATGAAATCCATGCTGATGTCCTCCCATGACCTTTCAGGTACAGGCAACGACTGATATAATCCTGTGTTATGCCTCACGCCTTTTGCCATTTGGCATATTCTACAACTTTGCACAAACTTTTTCACATCTTGCTGCAGTTGCGGCCAGTAGTAGTTCTCACTCATCAGGGCAATGGTCTTATCTCGACCAAAATGTCCAGCCAGTCCCCCACTGTGCTTCTCCTTCACTAAGTTCTCCCGCATGGAACTCCTTGGAATGCATAATTTACTTCCCCTGAACAACATTCCATCTTGGATTAGAAAATCCAACCATTTTGTCCTGTCCACAGTAATAGGTGCCAAGCAAGCCATCCAGGCTTCTGCAAAATCAGGGTCTTCAGGGTACAAACCCTTTAATTCTTCGAATCCTACCACTTCCACTGTCATTTCAATCAGCAAATTTTGCCTTCTGCTTAAGGCGTCTGCAACTCTGTTTGATTTTTTGCTTCCATGTTTTAACACAAAGGTATATCTTTGGAGAAACTCAACCCACTTCATGTGCCTCTGATTCAGTTTTGTTTGGCTGTTAATGTACTGTAAGGCCTGATGATCAGTAAATAGAACAAAATCTTTTGGCAACAAATAATGTCTCCACTTCTTTAGAGCCTGAACTATTGCATAAAATTCCTGATCATAAACTGAATACTTTTTCCGAGCATCATTGAGTTTCTCACTAAAGTAGGCAACATGCCTGCCTTCCTGACTCAAGATGACTCCTATTGCACTACCACCGGCATCACAATCTACCTGAAATACCTTGTTAAAGTCTGGGAGTGCTAAAACAGGTTGTTCTGTGACCTTCTTCTTCAACAGATCAAAGATCCTATCTGCTCCTAATGTCAACTTAAACTCTTTCTTATCTCCTCTCATTGTTTTTGTGAGGGGTGCACAAATGCTATTGAAATTTCTAATGAATTTTCTGTAGAAGCTGGCTAGACCATGAAAAGATCTTACCTTTGTTGTGCTTCTCGGGGTAGGACATTTGATGATAGCTCTCACCTTTTTCGGGTCCATTTTTAGACCTTCTGCTGAGATGACAAATCCCAGGTACACTAACTCCTTCTTTACAAAATTCCACTTTTTTAGATTAATTAATAACTGCTCCCCCCGCAGCTTCTCAAAAACCCTTCTGATGTGCGCCAGGTGCTCCTCCATGGTTCTGCTAAATATTAGTATATCATCTAAATATACAATGAAAATTTTGCCTAAAAATTCTTTTAGTACCTCATTCATCAGCCGCATGAAGGTACTTGGTGCATTGGATAGCCCAAATGGCATGACCAACCACTCATACAAGCCCTCTCTGGTCTTAAGGCTGTCTTCCACTCATCTCCTTCCCTGACACGGATCTGATGGTAACCACTCTTGAGGTCAATTTTGGTGAAGTACTTGGCTCCACTCAAACAGTCCATTATGTCATCCATCCTTGGCAATGGAAATCTATATTTTATTGTGATCTTGTTGATGGCTCGAGAGTCTGTGCACATTCTCCACTCTCCATACTTCTTTGGCGCTAGCACTGCAGGTACTGCGCATGGACTCAAGCTTTCCCGAATCAGTCCCTTTTCCAGCAACTCTTGGACCTGCCTGTTTAGCTCCTCAGTTTCTATAGGCGTCATTCTATGTGCAACTTTATTGGGCAAGCTTGATCCCGGCACCAAATCGATATGGTGACTGATCTTCCTTATCGGTGGTAAACCCTCAGGCACATTATCAGATATAACATCTGGAAATTCCTCCAACAAATCTAGGACTTCTGTTGGGGTATCTTTGCATTCTGTATCCCTGACTCTAGGAATTAATGCATAACACATGTTCATGCTTTAAATCATCTAAAAATTTTCTCCCGTCAACCAAGCAAATTTTGGCACTACCACATACCTTTTCTTTGTCATGGAATAGGTGTTGGCACGGCCATCATGAACCGCGCTCCTGTCAAACTGCCATGGCCTTCCCAACAGCAAATGGCATGCATCCATGGGCAGAATGTCGCACAGGACCTCATCACGGTAATTCCCAATACTAAATTTTACCAGGCTTTGTTCACTGACCAAAACCTTATGGTCTTTCTGCAACCACGCGATCCGATATGGATGCGGGTGTCTCTTCCTCTCCAGTTGTACCTTTGTAACCATTCCCTCTTAAACTAGGTTATCCGTGCTATCGTTGTCAATAATAATATTGTAAATCTTACCCATGCATTTACACCTTGTGCGAAATAAGCTTTTCCTATGATCTGCAGCTCCCTCTTCATTCAGCAGGACTCTCCTCGCGATCATTACTTCTCCTCTCTCTGCTTCTTCAGAATGCTCAGATCCAGCATCTTCATCAGCGACCGCGGCTCTAGCATTTCCTTTTGGCCTCCTATTATTCCTTTCTCGTTGTTGTGGACACTCGTATTGGTGATGTCCCTCTTCTCCACACTGGAAGCATGTTCCACGGTATCTTCCTCTTCCCTGGCCACGTCCAGCTCTGTCCCTTCCCCCTCGATAACCATTATTCTGATTACAGGGGCGGTCGATATTTTCTCTCCTTTGTTCCTGATTACTGCTACCTTCTCCATTCTTTTGAGAATCTTCATTTCTTCTTCCATCGGTCCTTCCGTCGGTTCTTCCACCATGACCTCTTCCTCTTTGCTTGTTCTCAAACCTCCTATTGAGCTTTTCTTCCACCTTTAGGGAAAATTGGTAAGCGTCCTCTATGGTGGTCATCCAAACCAGACTTAATTCTTCCTGAATACTTGCTCGTAACCCATTAATGTAACGGGCTACCTTCTCCTTGTTGGCCTCTGAGTGGCCTGTTCTAATCATAATTTTATGAAACTCTTCTGTGTATTCTTTTACAGACTTGCTTGATTGCCTCAACCCTTGCATTTTCTTTAGCAGGTCTAACTCATAATCACCAGGGATGAACTGCCTCTTTAGCTTTTCTCGCCATCCGTTTCCACTTTGTTATTCTCTCTTTTCCTCTTTTATTTCGCTCCAGCTGCACTCCCTTCCACCAAATGCCGGCATGACCTTTCAGTTTGGTCTTAGCGAATCCGACCCTATCAGGATCCTCAACCTCCTCATACTCAAAGTACTCTTCTAGATCGTTGATCCAGTCGATCAATTCCTCTGGATCAAGGTTCCCGAAATACGTGGAAACCTCCATCTTTGGCCTCTTCCCAATCTAAGATATGGATTTGTATAGTCTGGCTTGAGAAGGATCTACTGCTTCTTCTTCTTCCTCAGGCTAGTCTTCTTCTTCGTCATCTTCCTCTTCACTACCTTCATCTCTTCTTGGCTCCAATCTTCTACGCATCTCTTCTTGCAGGGCTTGCATTTGTCGCTACAAAGCTCGAACATCTTCTCCTATCGCCATGCCTCTCCCACCAACAAGGTTTCTTCTTGGAGGCATTCTTCTCACCCAATTCCAAGCCCTTCCACAGATCCTGGTGTAACTGCCTCACGTCCGGTGATCTGTTACACACTCAGGAACTTCTAGCTCTGATACCACTGATGGAGAACGGATCTAGCACAAGACAGGAAACAAGAATAACAAGAGCCAAATTTTCTTATTCACTAGCTTCGAAAGAATTTACAAAGAATATACAACAATCTACCATTTTGCCAACCCGTTCTCCTTACAATCCTTGGGTTTTTATCGAGGTCCCGACCTCCTATGTTTTCAAACTTCCCACGATCTATATTTGCCACCTGGAACAATACTGGAAAGTTGCATTGATGAGACATTGGGTGAGGTGCGCGACTGGCTGCCATAACCACCGGGATCTCCTTCTCGAACGGCTGCTTCGTTGCTAGTTCTATAAATGCATCTCTAGATCTCATGCGCGAGTGGCCAACATGTTCGTTGCAATCTCCCTCTGAAACTATTGCTTCACCACTGTTAGCTTGTTGTGCACAAAGGGACGCCTTTATGAAGCTTAGAGTGCGTGGTTTTCTGTTTGGTCACGATATCGCGACATGTCGCGATATCACGACATGTCGCGATATCACGACATTCCCTCCTTCAAGCCTTCTCACTCCATTTTGGCCGCGATATCGTGACCTGTCGCGATATCGCGCCGTTTTTCTGTCGGCCTCCGTTCTTCCGTTTCGATCGCGAAATCGTGACATGTCGCGATTTCACGACCTTCGGCCCTCCGTGCCTTTGCTCCCTGCTCTGGTCGCGAAATCACGACATGTCGCGATTTCGTGACCTTTTGTCTTTCGCACCTTTGCTCCCTGCTTTGGTCATGAAATCGCGACATGTCACGATTTCGCGACCTTTTGTCTTCCGCGCCTTTGCTCCCTGCTTTGGTCATGATTTCGCGACCTTTGGTCCTCCGCGCCTTTGCTTCCCTGCTTTGGTCGCGATTTCGTGACATGTCGCAAAATCGCGACATGTCACGATTTCGCGACCTTCGGTCCTCCGCGCCTTTGCTTCCCTGCTTTGGTCACGATTTCGCGACCTTCGGTCCTCCGCGTCTTTTCTTCCCTGCCATGTCGCGATTTCGTGACATTCTGTCCGCCGCTTCTCTATCTCCTGTTTTGGTCGCGATATCGCGACACTTTATGTGTTGCAATATCGCGACACATATTTTCCTTTGCCAAATACTTAGAAAAAAGAAAAAAATTTGGTTAATGTTGGATTGCTCTGCTGCCCTCGGATGCTCCTGCATCACTCTGCAAGGGGTTTTTCGCTTTAAAAAAAAAACTAATATTATGCTTCATTTTATTTGAGACTTAATTTTGGTTTATGCTATTATTTGTTTTTAAAATAAATAAATAAAATATGTATAAGTTAAAATAATATTAATAATTTGAAATTAGGCTATCGAGGCTAGTCGACCTCAGTCCTATATGCAAGATTTATAAATGGATCTAAAAATAGTTTGGATGGTGTTGTTAACTCACTATTGTTTGTAGAATAACACTAACATAATTTAATATAATAATTTTATTATTTTTTATATTTTTTATTTTTAATTTATGTTAACTTTTTTTAATATGATATAATTGGTAGTTACTATGAATCTGGGTAGTCTGTTCAGTTTTTTATGGCTTCCACAGTATTATGCGTTGTCCACTCTAGAAGCTGCCACACAGATCTTTGTGCAATCCATCCCTATAACCACCATGTCACAATTATTTTAAACCTTTTACGCTGTTGAAAGCGCATTCAATCCGACGAGACCCGAGAATTGAACCTTGGAACTTACGAGGTTTGGAATTTATGTTAACATTTAAAATATCTGAAGGTTTGGAATTTATGTTAACATTTGAAATATCTGAATATAACAAATATAAAATATTTGTTTTAGGTAATGAATTTTTTTCAATATATTAAATTATAATTAACAATAATTGATGTCTATAAATTTAATAATGGATATCTTTAAAAAATAAAATAAAAAATTCTAAGAAGATGAAGTTAACTAAGGTGTTCTGAATATAAAGATATTTTATATAAAAATAAAGATGAAAATAACATAAACATATATATTTTGACAAATATTACTCATTCATGAAATTATCGGTAATTTCAGACATTTTTTTGTTAGTAAGAATTAATATATGTTTCATATTTCTTACATTAAAATGTTTATTTTTATTGGAACCAACAATTATATTCAATAAAAATGAGAGAGGTTACAATAAAAAGGAGCTGGAAAAATCACAGCTCACGACACAAGGACACCCAAACAATTAATACTGTAAAGACGAGACCTGAGACCAAAAAAAAAAAATAGCATTTAAAAGGGCGAATAAAACTATGCGAAGGGCTAAGCCTTGTTGTGGGCACTGACAAAACAACCTAAGGTTGGAAAACGTCGCCCCCTCAACCTGTTACGTTGAAATAGAGGGACCTTGAGGCAGAGGGAGGTTGGGCAAAACCCTGTTAATAGTGCATGGAGCCTCGTTCTAGTACTTGATAAGATTTATCAAATGCGTCAAATCATGAGTCAACTTGCAATTCTACGAGTGGATCTAAATAGTAACACCAGAAAACACTGTAATATTTTCATGCATAGAAAACTGACTAGAAATTGAATCTCTAGAAAAAACGAGCATTCCTAGTTTTCCAAAGTTGAAACAAAATAATAGCACAAAAGAAATTCCACAAAGCAGCAATATAAGTAGGTCAACAACTATTATCTCCAAAAAATATTATATGCCATCTGAAGAATTCATAATTAAAAGACTTGAACAATGAGTGAATCCAAGACCAGGAAGACTAAGCATGAAGGTAGAACCAGAACAAATATTTAAAAGTCTCAAAATGACCACAAG
The DNA here is from genome assembly GCA_028583015.1 of Wollemia nobilis. Taxonomy (NCBI): domain Eukaryota; kingdom Viridiplantae; phylum Streptophyta; class Pinopsida; order Araucariales; family Araucariaceae; genus Wollemia; species Wollemia nobilis. Next base: position 2,760,329 of record JAQPPZ010007219.1, read on the forward strand.
CCAGACACTTAGGATTAGGAAGACCAACCCTACTAAGTCTCTCTCCCATAGGAAACCCTTGATAAATAAGAGACCATAGAAAAATTATAATCTTGGGTTCAAGGTTAAACTGCCAAATACGGTTCAAATGAGCAATCCAAGTATAAGAGGTAGAGTGAGTTTGCCATATCTAATTAATTTTGTCAACACTAGGGGAAATAGGACTAAGAATTTGATAAAGCAAGGAAGAAGAGTAAAGGAGTATCCACATTCCAAAACCAATCCCTCCACCAGGCACTTGAGGGTTGAAGGTCGAGCTTATGAAGCATGACATCAGGCATAAGCTCTTGAATCTTAATAATAGAAGGAAGATCTGAATTCTGAAGATTAAATTTCTATTTGAGATCAGGCCAAGGAATCCAGTCTCGAGATTGCACTAAATCTTTAATAAAGTAGATGCCCTTACGAAATATCCTCAAAGCTTTAATCTCTAGCACATCAGCAAGAAGAACTGAAGAGTTAGACATAATAGGAGACCACCAGATATTCTGAGAATTAAACAAAAGACCATTATGAAAACCATCACCAATCCAGCAAAGATGAGGTTTCACCACCTCAAAAGCTCGCCAAATATTTTTAACAACAAAGGAACCTTGAATCTTAACTAGAGCAAAAGTAATGATGAGAGTATGAAGACCAATATTAGCCCAAGATTTGCACCCATAAGGTAGCCCTGAAGAAATATAATGGCGAATCAAAACCTTCCAAGCTTCAGGACCTTCAAGAGCTTTAACCACCCACTTAGCACACAAAGAAATACTTTTCTTGTAAATGTCAGTGATGTCCATCTCACCCTTATCAGTAGGCGTGCAATGGATATCCCAACAAACTCAATGAAAACCACGCGAATTCTTTCCCTTGGCCCAAATAAAATCCCTAAGGGGCCCAACATGAGGAGTAATAAACATGGGTGGCAACAAGAATCTTTGTGCAAACCTAAAACTTGCCAACAAGAGAAATGGGATGTGAGGCCCAATAGAAAATCTTCTTTTCAATTCTATCAATGACATACTACCAGAGTTCAAAGGGTGAGTTCTCAAAGGCAAAGGGAATTCCTACGAACTTAAAACGCTCACCCCTTTGAAGCCAATGCCATGAAAAATGTCTATGCCAAGGAGACAAAGAAGAAGAAGCAAGGTGAAAACAAAGAGACTTAGACCATTTGATGTAGGAAGTCGAGGCCTTACAAAAAATTTCCAAACAAACCAAAGTAATTGAAACTGAAACCTCATCCTCATTGATAGTGAGAAAAGAATCATCTGTGAAGTGCCCATTAATAATCTAGGTGGACATGTTAGGCAAAATAATGCCTTTTATAAACCCCTTAGATGCTTGATTGGCAATAGGATAACCAAAATCTTTAGCAGCAAGGATGTAAAGCGAGGGGTTCAAAGGAAAACCCTGGCAAATAGAAAAAAATAAACCAAAATGCTCTGACCTATGTCCATTAATAGTAAGACAAGTTGAAGCATCAACAAACAACATACTAACAACCCTGATAAAAAGGGGCCAAATATGAGAGCTTGAAGCATGGCAAGAATGAAAGACCACTCAATACGATCATAAGATTTCTCAAAGTTTAGTTTAAGGAAAAAGGGTTTTTGGCCAGAGAGACGAGCCCATTCTAAACCTTCCCAGACAACAAAATATTATCCAAGATGTAACACTCTTTAATGAAACCTATATGCTCTAATTTGATAATCACAAGAAGAATGTTGCGAATACGAAGAGCTAAAGCTTTAGCCAAAATATTGTAAGAGGCATTAAGCAGAGTAATAGGTATCCAACTGGTGATAAGCTCAGGATTGCCTGCTTCAATAATATATTTTATGTTTCCATGATTGATGATATTGCCCAAAGAATTGCTGGCTAATGCTTCATTGTAGACATTGAGCAGATCAGGCCCAGTAAAATTCCAAGTGGCTTTATAAAATTCATAGGGTAAGCCATCAAGACTAGGGGACTTGTCATCCGACATAGTCACAAGAGAATTATGAAGCTCAAAAAGTGAAATAAGTATGTCATAAGCAGACAACTTAGCAGGAAAAACATCAAGACACTGTTGGAGCGCCATCTGACATTTTGGAGAATCCTACTATGCTTGAAAGACAAGCTTATAATGATCCACAAAGGCTGATGCAATATCAGGAAGAGAAGTTAGCCTATCATGAGAGACTTGAATAGCCTTGATTTGGATCTTGGCCTGCTTGGAATGAAGAGATTTGAAAAAGGATTTGGACGGGCGATCACCAAGCCTCAGCTAGTGTAGACAAGCCCGAATCTGAGACCCCTCTAGCTTCATGTCATTCATTGACTATAAGCTGGTGGTGAAGACCAGCAACCCTGGTTTGTAACTTCCAAAAATAGTAAATTTCCTTGATACTCCTTCGTAACAGCCAAATGAGCATGCTTTCTAACATGTGCCACCTGTTTGCCAAAATGCCACATGAAAGAGGTAGTACGAACAATCACCTCATTCCACCAAGAAATCCAACTGACAAAGTGAGGAGGCTAAGGTAATAAATTCTAGATTCTCTCAATCGCAACAATTGTGCCAAGGTGTTGCAATAAAGAAGTATTTAAATAAAATTGATTGCACGGAAAATTAAATTGGTGACCACTCCACTCAATCTAAAAGGAAATCAAAAAATGATCTAACAACATAAATTGATCCTACACCGTCACAATATTATTATTGATGGAGGAGAAAAAAAATAATTGTTGCTCGAACATCATAACTCGATCAAGTTGCTTGCAGACTCTGTCATTACCCACACAAAAATTGGACCACGTGAAATAGGGTGGAGACGTGTATTGCGCTGGCAAAAAAGGGGATCAAAAGGACCCCATCTGTGTTTAAGAAAAAAACAAGCCTCGTGCTCTCCAGCACACCAACACATTGGAAGATGACCAACTTTATCTTCAGAATTCTCAACCATATTAAAATTGCCACAAAAATCCAATAAGTCATCAGGAAGTGATCAGCTAGATACAACCAAAGGGCGGATCGACTAGGCCCATTATTAGGCGCATAAATTTTGGCAATGCCCAAGGTATTCCCATTAATATTAAAATGTTTATGAATTCAATTTAATTAAAAATCTAATCAATTGAAATATTATATATTAAAATATATTTTGGTTAACATTAATATTATATTTACTTGAAAAATTACACAAGTTTTATGTTCAACAAATTATTTCATTATATAATTTATTTTCCAAATGTGTTATAACTTTTAACCAATTTGATTGAAAAAAATTAATAAAATTCATCCATTCAGTATTACTATATTTCTTAAATGAATATTAAAATTTATTTTATTAATAACATTATTATTACATGTACTAGCCACCAAGCAACCCTTGTTTGCTTTATCTTTAATCATGAATAACTTTTCTAGTTACTTGTTTAACTAATACTCTTAGATGCTACTTCATAAAGCAAAATTGTAGAAATTGGATTGGACATTGTGTCTTGAGACACTTAATAGCTCAAGTTTAAAGCCATATAGAATGAAATATCAACTAAACATGGTGGTTAATCTTGAACCAACAAAAGAAGGGGAAAGTATAGGAAGGATGACTGCAACACCAAATAAGTCTTCAAAACCTTTTGAAAGTGTGTTGGTCCACTAAAAGGGTGAGTTGAGTAGGCCTAATAACAAATAGGGTGTAGAGAAGGAAGATAGTGACTCGAACCTAGTTTGGTTGTTTGGAGATGGAAACAATGAACAACCCATAATTGAACAGGAGGAATTAGAACCCCTCCCTACAAAATGTAGAAGAATACAGGTACATGTAAGATTCTTAGATACGGATGAAGAAAACAAGATGAGATCATTGGAAGAAGAGAAAACACAGAGAATGGTGGTAGTGGATGACAGGCAAGAAGAGTCACTAGACCATGAACCTCGGAGTGATAGAAGTGAATACAACGAAATGAGTTTGTTGGCAATAATTGGACTTGCACAACAAAGAAGGCATAGGGAAACATAACAATTTTAGGAGCAATATGGGAAACTACAAGGAAGAAAATGAAGAAATAAGGGAGCAAATTGCACAAAAAATCGAAGGTTGTGAAATGATATTCAAGCAAGAAGGGAGAGAAGACATGCAACAAATGAAGTTGTATGGAGAGACGGTCGAAATACCTTCATCAACAAAAGGAGAAGTTAGGAAATGGAGAACAAACTCCAATGGTACATCATTGATGAGTTCTAGAAATAATGGAGAAGACTCGAGTAATGAAAACTCAAGTCGAGAACTCAAAAGAAAATCGAGGATGGATGCATCAAGGACACAAGAAGTTTCCCAAGTTGTAGATAGTATGAACGAAAGACAACAAAATACCTTTGAGGAAGCAAGGTGAACAATGGGAAGGACTAGTAATCTGCAAAAATAAATGAATGGTTTGTGTGAAATTCAAAGGGATTTGTAAGGACTACTAGACAATCCAAGGCATGTGCATGGAATAGGTAATGTAGACAATCTAAGAGGACCATCAGGTTACCTAGACAAGGGGGCAGATTAGTTGACCTCTTTCCTGGTAGTTTGAGGGGAATGTTTTTCCCTCCAAATTCCCTTAAGTCACATAGTAAGTAGGTTGGCCTATTAGAACCAACCTTTGACCATGTATGAAACAACTCAATTCCACACAACCATCAAGTCGACCTATCAAGACTACCTCTTGGTTGTGGCCAAAAAAAAAGAAGACAAAGAAATATGAGACCCCAAACATACCTTGGATACTCTAGAGCACGAAGTAAAATGGAAGGTCGCTCAGGAGTGAGTAGAGAAAGGATTGTATCTAAGTTTCAAAGACCGTCGTAGAGGAGAAGATGACGATGAAGACATCATAGGAGAAGGGGTGGTGAGCAATCAAGCCACCTAGATCGTACAAGGAAAAATGGTAGAATACCATGAAGTGGTATGATAGGCTACCCTACAAGTGAGGGAAGGATGAAAAACCATCGTACAAATGGTGATTGTACAACAGACTGCCATACAAATGAAAGGTGCCATAAAAGTGATGTGCACCAAAAAAACAAGGCTTAACATACAAATGTAAGTAGCGGTATAGATGAAGCTTGTACAATAAATCACCATACAAATGTGATGCATACGACAAGTCGTCATAAAAGTGCATAGTGTTGAACGAAAAAACACCATATAAAGCCAAGGCAGATTGAGGTTGCATGATGTCAAGATGAGGAATTTTCAGCGATACAAACAATCCAAGTGGATTTTTGCATCGTCATACCGATGATGTGGCAAATATAAATTGAAAAAACTTGGGGTGGGTGGCACGATAGTCAATCACATGCAAAGATGGAAAAGTAGCAGTTAGGAGGCAATTACCACATGAAATGTAGTTGTCCTCCTACTTCACCAAATTACATATACACACTTGGGGAGGCATGAGCATTCAAATGCTCAGAGGCTAAAGGAGAGGAGAGAATATTAGCATTCCAAGAGACGTGTAGGGAGCTATCGACACATAAGTGCAAAGTTGTAGATGTAGGCATATGGAGGTACCAACATAGGTGTATGGAATTGTCAAAATAGGAATGCAGAGATGAACGAACGACTAAATTTTACAACAAACCATACTAGTCATAGGATGACTTCCCAAAGGAGTATTTGAATATTAGACATGCACAAGAGATCGTGAAGGATGCTGCAAGTGGAGATCGTACAAGTTTGGTGTGTAAGAAGACATCATACAAATGAGACATTCACGAATGAAAAATAAGAGTATGGGAGGCTATCATACAAACCACCTACATAGAATTCATCATACAAGGCATTGGCACATCTAAAATTCAATTGTACAAGCAGAGTGAAGTAGTACAACACTTTGTCGTACAAGTAACAAGTGATGATGGTGTCGTACAAGCTAAGGTGTGATGGTACTTGACGTACAAGTTGAGGTCTAATAGAAGTTGCTCGTCAAGAATAAGGATTGTACAAGGTTGTACAAGGAGCAAAAATTATAGTCATACAACTGTTAGTTGATGGACACAAACATGATGCATAAATGACTAAGGATTGCGAAAAGGATTCAACAGGTGGAACACAAAAAAAGAAGGGTTCCATATGAGGTAGTCTTGCTATCAAAGTCTCTCTCACAAAGAGAAAGCATCAAAATTGGTTCTAGAAGGGGCCTTGGAGAATGTGTGCATGTCAAAGAAAAGGAACATGGTTCATATGTTGAGCGAGACAAGAGTAGGCAACATGGTGGAGAGCCAAGAGTCAGGCCAAGAACCAACACTCCAAAATAGAGAGAAGTGGATTCTTTGCCTTAGGAGAGGAAGAAAGGCAAGGAGAGAGAGAGAGAATGTAAATACCCTTGAAGGAGATGTCATGGCAACAACCAGCTGGAGAGTTTAAAAGAAGTTGGTGGCGGAATAATTAGCCAAAGCATCCATTGAAGATTACATTCAAAAATGCAGACATGCATCATATCTTACAAATTACTAATTTCGAGGAGTTTTTCAAGTAAAGTTTGTTGTATATGCTACAAACATATGATTCGAAGCATCATTTGAGTCAAGATATGATCGGTAATAGTGAGGTTCAGGTAGTGTGTTCCCCCAACAATTTCTAGAAGATTTTTGAATTGCTGAATTCTAGTGTATCAGTGAAGGAGGAATTTGATTTACATCGATAGACAAATTTGATCGATAAGGTTGTCAATCCCAGTCCATAAGAAGTGACAAAATTATTGAAGCACAAAAGCCACAGACTAAAAATGTAGCGGATGAAAACAAAGGAGCTGCGATGCACCATGAACATGATCATGTCCAAACTCTTTGGAGAAAAAAAATCTTAGAGATGCCCACTTGGCTCATACCATACATGAAGCGAATAAGGACAGGTATTCCATATGATTGGCAATCATACTTTTCAAACCACATTCAAAATTTTCTAATGTCGTATACACAACTTTTCAATGGCTTTCCAAGCTATTGCACTAATGATGAATATGACTCAAGACAAGCTACATTTTTAGGTCTAAATCCTCCCCAAGTGATTAGCATGCATCGAGTATATTTAGGTGGGTTCATGTGATGCCATTGATGAAGCGAATCACTCCAGTGAAAAGAAAGAAGAGTATTCCATGGAAGAGGAAGGTTAGGAATGTCTCGAGAGACGAAGCAAGTGAGGATTCAAAGGAAGTTGAGGAACAACCATGGATGGAGGAGCTGGTGCAAAAGGAAAAGCAACATAGGAGCTTGAAGCAATAGTGGACATGGGCCCAACCACAACACCAACAAGAGGACCAACAATAGTCATGGAAAGGAGAACCCCACACCAAGCCAGAACAAGACAAGGTGATAATACATAACACACTGAGGGTTGGAGCAAGATGCAGGGAGTGCCACTGAAGGCAATGCGAGAGGTAGTTCTTGCACAACCAAGGAGTCAGCATGTGGAAGGAGGCACTGCAGGTAAGAATTCATGTACCAAGAGATTGACATCAAATAGGGCTACAATGGGTTGATAGTTGCCAATGAAGTCCATTGCATAAGCAATACAACCAGAGGAGAGAAGATAACAATATCCAAAGAAGAGGACTATGTAGCAATAGGCACAAGATCCTATTATTGTTGTATATGGGTATGAGGAGATCCAAACTATAAAGGATGTAGTGCAAGCATCCAAATAGGCAAAAGGAGAATGTGTGGGGAATGTGTGGGTAGAGAATGTCAACTCACCTTACAATTTTGATAATATGCCAATGTAGTTTGTACAATAGATCAATCCATGTGGATCACCTCCATTGGACCAGCACACACATTGAAATCATGTCTACAACAGAGGATATGGCACAGGTTTCAACAACACTGGAGGAAATGAGTAATAAGAGAAAACAAGACACAAAAGTTTCAAATATGGCATAAAGGAGAAACTAGCTAGCCATGAGAGGAAGAACTAGAGAAGAGAAAAGGGGTGGTGGTAGAAGTAGAAGGAAGGACTACTAATGTGGGACATGTGATATAGGAGGGAAAGGCAGCCAAACGACCAATCAACCTGACAAGCCACGGTGGAGAGGATAGGGAGGAGACTACCATCAAAGATGACATTGACACAAAAATGACTAAAGAAACAAGTGAAATTTCATTTTGGAAGTGTCAAATTTGAGAAGACCTCCAATTCTCGAAGAGAGCGCATCAATGAGCAGGTTGATACTTTCTTTGATAAGTTTATTGGAGCACTAGAGAGAGTGTACACTGAGTAAAGAGTTGGTTGCATTAGAAACGGGTAACAATGGCAGCTAAAAATGGATAATGAACTAGGCAAGTTGGTGTATTGGGCTCAAGATGAAAAGAAAATGAAGAATCTTACTAAAATTCATCAAACACGGCCATGGGAGCTAGAGACTGGAAGTGTAAAATCAATGTTATGATTGAAGAACCTACCAAAAGAAACTCAAACACTCTATTGGCATCTAGCATGAGTGTATATAGATGAATACATTTTGGCAACCCTCCTTGAGGAGGAATCAAGTATCAAGTATTTTAAACTTGCAATCGAGTTGGTGAGATTATATGCCAGAATGAATATCTTGGCATACATGATCCAATGGTTGGCTACTAGGTAAAAGAAGTTTCAGCAAACAACTTGTAGATTGAAGCTAAAGGAGGAAGAGTTGGCTAACCAATTGTAAGTTTTGGAGGCATGACTTCAGTAGTGTAGGAGGATGCCGAAGGAAAACTAGCAGAGTTGAGTAAGGAGGTTGAAGAAAAGAAGGGATAGGAGGAACATGATTAGTTGATCATAAAACTGAAGTCTGAGTGCACAATGATAAAGCAGTTGTTGGAAGCAAAGAACCTTGAAGTTACTCATCAGTATCAATTATTAGCAAAAAGATATGAGTAGTAAGCGATTGCATCAAGAAGGCAAGTGCAAGCAATTACAAAAGTCATTAAGGCAACTAGGAAGAAAGCCAAGGCTAAAGCTACAAAGAAGTGCCCAAGTTTAAGGCTAGGTTGGCAGAAGTCGAGTAAAGATTGAATCATTATGACTTGCAGTGGGCTCAATACCACATCTACGCCAAAAGTTTGAAAGGATAGTTTGAGACCTTGAAGGAACAAATCTAGGAGCTTGCAAGTGTGCCTATTCCCATGCCTCAATCTTAGTAGAACTGGAGTTTCCAAGAGCAAAGACAATCCTTGATGAGGACGTCGATCAATTTGAAGAGAAGGGCAAATGTAGTGATTATTATTCAAATTTGTAATGTACGACATTATGCATGTAATTAAGTACATGCAAATGGAGGGTAGTTAGAGGTGTTCGGGAAGGTAGTTTTTGTTAACTACTAGCCCGCAAGGATAAAAACGACCCCAAGTACCACAAGCATCTATTGTAATCCATAAAAGTGTATCATCTGTCTATGTAATGCAAGAGTTGTATAGGCAAGAGTAAATACAATAATTGTTAGTCCTTCGTCTATGTGTATACATTCAATGTGATGTAATTGTTGCAGCAAGATTGATTTGTAGGTTGTTCTTCCATGTTCTGCATGCACAATGGAAGCAGTACTTGCAGTCCGAAGGTGTTGTACGAAGAGTTTCGTCGAAAGAGAACTGTACGAGGAGTGCTGACGAGGAGTGCCATACAAGGAGAGTGCCGCGAGGAGTGTCGTACAAGTCTTGCTGACGAAGGTTGTCATACACGTAGAGTCACTACCATTCAAGTGGATTGCCTTCAATACTATTGACATCACTGCCGTACAAGTGACTGCCATACCAGCGAAGTGTCAAGCAACTGCTGTACAAGTGGAGCGTCAAGTGATTGTTGTTCAAGTCACTTGCCGTACAAGTGAAGTTGTCAAGTTATTATCGTACAAATGGGTTATATTACTTATTGCAGTCTCAATTGACTGGGAATAATTGGTCTTCCGAAAGTTGGAATACTCAACACCGTGCTACAGACACATATTGGGAGTTTGCTTTAAAGTATCAAGCAAATAAAGCCAACATCTTCCAATGAAAAGAAAAAGTTCTATTGTACTGGACCAAGGAATATAAAATATACTTTAATAAATGTCAATAACATGGATCATGGGAAATAGCAATCAGTAAGTTAATAGAAATCCTCTATATATGATGTTTTTGCCAGGTATAATGGTTCTATTAGTATTGCTATTTTTTCCCTACTTTCCAGAGTCTGTTATATCATCTGAAATGGCTCTGGTTGTCACCGGCTCATTCTTAAGGCACTAACAGATATATTATTTTATGGAATTTACCCGAATTGTGTCCAGCTATTTTCCTTAGCCAAAAAACAGGTATTTTAGCAAACCTTACTGTAAAGATATTTATCAAACAGAAATTTAAAAAAATATTCTTACAGTAAAAGTTCATAATTAGTATTTCATTGAATGCCACATCACTTGGACAGAACCAAAGGACACAGATCAAGCAAATTCATGAAGAAAAAAACTTGAAGACTTGCAGCAGGAAATAAAAAAATATTGGGGTAGACATACTCACTCATCAAGCATCTGGTAACATTGTAACTGGAAGTTTTCATTAGCTTCACCATGAGCATAGTACCAATGGAGGACATCAATGCAACCTGCCTGTACAAACCAAAAAGAAGAGAAGAATTTGATCTTACGAAAACGTTTTACAAAAGACAAAGTTCAAAGAGAGAAATTTTAATATAAATTCAACACTGAAGGATGCAATTTAGAGGTCAAATCAAGAAAAATGGTAGTCATGGAATTTCTAAGGATGGGATGATATACAAAATTCACCCCACATCAAATAATCAAAATGTGCAAGTACTTGAAATACAGCAATATATTAAGTTCCTCTATTACAATATTGACAAGGATGCTTTTTCCATTTGAACATCTGTGGTCTATAAAATGAGAAACAAAGTTGTCATTATAAGAACTTTTAGAAAAGAAACTCAAAAACATAAAGTATTGTCCATGTCTAGTTTTCACTACGGGAGTAAACTTGAAGCAAAACTTTTTGCAAAATTACACTCCCTATACCCAAATCTAGTTACATATGTGCTTTAGTTCAACTCTGGTGGCAAACCATTTACTACTTACATCCTACTAACCTGCCTATTCAGGTGGCTCCCAGATTTATCACAAGCATATCACCTCTCAAGTTCATATGCAATGCAAGGTGGAAGCAAAGGGAATGCCATCAACAGGTAGACCAGCTGAGGTCAACTTTGAAGTTTCAAACTTGCAGGCAGTGATTTGGACAGCAGAACTTTATCCAAGTTCAGCATTCTAATCCCTGCCTTATTTACAGTTTATCCTCTATCTATACCTCACCCAATTTTCTGACTGTAGTTTATCCTCTATCTATACCTCACCCAAATTTCTGACTGTAGTTAGTAGTGGTAGAGCAGAGTTTTAGTTAGATGATCTTAATTTTTAAATACCTACTTAGAATTTGTCAATGAATCTTACAATGGCTTGAAAATTGATTCTGGTCTAGTTTTATCATTCTCTAGTGCAAAGTATTACTAGTTCAACATTCGAGTATAACACTGCCTTTGAGCTTGTAATCAGCCATAAAAAGATTACAAACCATGACTATGCACAAGCAAGACAAAATGCATGAAATAGAAGCAATAGCACACACATAAAAAATAGAACCATAGTTATCTGCAAAACTCAGGGATGCAGAAACCTCCATGGGGAAAGAACCTCAGATATACTTAAATGCTCTAAGCAAAGTGAGTGATAAGGGGGGGGGTATGATGAGTTCATCATACTCTTGGAGAGTTTTTATACATTTTTCATGCTCTGGAGACTATCATAGCATCTTTTGAAGTATATCCCCTTGCTTAGAAGGTATGCTTTTCTCTGCTTTGCTCTCTTTTAATGATTGACCATTCTTGTTGCATAGTTTGGTTTAAATACCCAGTCTCATGGATTTGATTCATTTCTCAAGTTGTAATTGGTGTTTTAAATTCATGCAGTTCCCTTGATGATGTGAGACTCAAAGAACCTTTTCAACTATGTTTCATAAAGGTTTGGGAACCAAGACGGTGTGAGATGACAGGACGTATTTTCTAGACAGCAGGACAAGTTCCAAGTATGGCCCTAAGATGGCGGCACCTGTTTCTAAGATAGTGGGATTCATCTTCAAGATGGCGTTTAGGATGAGGGGCAAGTTCCCATGGGACATAGCTTTATTGGATGATATTGCAAGCCCATCCATCACTTTATACATGTTCAGCTGGTTGTAGGTGGTGGGGACCCCATTGGTCCATCAAGGTACCCTGCCAAATATGTAGGATAAAGTTAAAAACCCTGCCAACAGGTGGCCTCCCTACTACTCCTCTCCGTTAGTTCAAGGGTTTCTCTGCTAATTACCTTGCACAACATTGCTGGTTGCTCCTCAAGCATATTTTGGGACCTTCCAAGAACCCCTTTAGGCCCAAAACCGTCTAACAATTGCCCAACGGACACCACAACATACCAGATACATAATCGGACTTTATTTGGTCCAATTTTACCAATTCAATGTGATATGGTGAAGTTTATATCTTCACAAGTCTGAAAAGGTCCAAAACAATGTTTGCTGGTGCCCACTGATGCATGTGTGAACCCTGGAACTAAATAACCATGAAATACCTGAAGCACTCCCTACCTTCTTGAACTCAAACCGTGTCCAAAGAACATATGTACCTCCTCCCAACAATAATTTTGACAGCATTCATCTAATAATGATGTCATGTACCTAAGTAATAATAACTGTAATTTTTTCATGCTTGTAACAATACAAAGCTTATAATAAAGCATATTCATGGCATTTCCCCTCCTATTCTCTCTCACAACCATGAAACTGCAAGTGGTATAGAAGGAGGTTCTAGAAAATGAAGACCAAAATTTGAGAAATTTGCACATGCATAGGTAGGCAAGACATCTGTAGAAGCAGCAGTAATTGGCTCGGTCCAAATACATCAAGCTCCAACAAGTTGTTTGACAGAACATCTATTCAAGAAGACAAAACAAATTTTGAAGAGTATTGGAGAAGTCATCCAAACAAGATTGCGACAGACCTATCAATGCCTTGAACATAGTGCCATAGCATCTAGAAGAACAAAGTCCTGTAGGATAAAATGCAAAGCTAAGGCATCCAAAGAGTCGAGGTTGTGGCATTCAGAACAAAAGTCGAGACATAATGTCATAGCACCTTAGTGCAAGTCTTCCCTCTTTTATCTGCCTTTCAGTCTGTGTATAACACAAAAGAAGAGAGATGCATCATGAGAATAGAGAACGCTAAATAAAGTATTCATAATTAGAAACAGGGGTTGTGCCAGACAAGGAAGTCATCGCAGAACATGTTAATTGGATGCATAAGTCATGCAGGGTGAAAAGCTAGATGTTGGAGTGTAAAGTGGAGAGAGGAATGTCAAAGGACTAACAAAGCATTGTGCAAGGCAAACAAGGTCACTACAAAGAAAGGAAGATTTGAGTAACATAGTCTGTTGGAACTACACGAGAAAACAAATTTGATTTAGTCTCGACCTGAGAAGACACAGACCAGTGAAGTTTAAAAAGAGTGTTGGAACTTGTGCCATCAGATATAAAGGTTGAGTCATGTTTTAGTGTAGCATGTAAAAGGGTTTGGTAAAGACATGAAACCCAGCTCCTCAGGAGAGGACCAAAAGCCCAGTAATCTATCTGACGAAGGCTGTTCTGCAACCTCAAAAATAAAGTGCACCTCTGTTTTTCTTCTTTAGAAAATTTTGAAATTTAACATTGAAGATATTTAAATCTCTGCTCTAAGGGTAAGGTTTTGAAATATTCTTCAGTTACAATTAGGGTGTTTAGCTGTTGTTCTGGTTCAACACTTCTCTACAGAACATCCAAGTCTGCAATTCTGCAAAACAATAACTGGAATCTGGAGTTCTGAAAATAGAACATGCATATCTGCAGCAGAGTGTAGAATCTGATGTGTTCAATAATCAAGACTCTGAAAACACATTCCAAATTAGAGAATGGCTGGTTATGAAACCTAATTGAGCCCAATTCGATCAACATTGCAAAAGTTTAGTCATATGATGAAATGACGAGTATTAGGAGCTCAAAAAGATAGTTTTGTGTAATGAGGAAATGCTAGTTGTAGATCGTGTTGATTTTCACATTCGACACAGGAAGGCCTACAATCATGATTATTAGGAACTCAATAAGATAGTTTTGTGTAAAGATAGAGAATGCTATTTGTAGATCCCATTGGTTTTCACAAACGGCACAGGAAGGCCTACAATGATGAGTATTACAAACTCAACAAGATAGTTTTGTGTAAATAAAAAAGGCTATTTGTGGATCTTGTTGATTTTCACAAATGGCACAGAAAGGCAGTAATGATCCTCAAATTGCCTGTCCAAAATGAATTGATTCTAAAATTATAAGTGGTACCTTTGCGGACACCTTGTTGAAGACCTTTCAAGACAAATACCAGGAGTCAAAAAAGGGCAGCATGCTTTACTTGAAAAACCTATTGTTTTCAACCAAAATGATAGAGGGGATTTCTCTGTCAAACCATTTGCTTAGGCTAAATAATTTGACTTATCAGTTAGAAGCAATTAACTAAAAAGTTGACCAGGAAGACATGATAGCCTTGGAGCTGAACAGTCTTTCAATCAAATAACACCTTTGTTGAATCTTTGAATCTGCTGGTAAAAATGACAGATGCTAACTTTTCAAACACTCTCTTTGTTCCTGCTCAAACATTATAAATAAAAAAATAAAGGCAGGTAGAACCTCCATTGGGTGAATCAGTTCATAAAGGTAAAGGTAAAGTATTTTTAACATCCACGAGGGTCATTGGCCATATAGGACGATCCTCATGGAGGATGTTCTTTCCCCAATATATGGTTATGTGACCGTACTCCGGTTACCAAAGCATGGTGCAAAACCCTATGCCCTGCAGGATTTAAACTTTAGACCTCCTATTAGAGTTCCAAAGTTTTCACTGTTAGGCCCACTCAAGTTGTACAGGATACCTTTGCTACCATCTTCAAGGTAAAGGTAAACACAACTCAGCCAAGAAATCAAATGCAATTCAACAGGTATAATTAGATTTGAGTAATGCTTTTGACATCACAGATTTAGGTGGCCTACTTGTTTAGGTGTATAGTTTTGGTAGACTACCAAGATCATTTTTGTCTCAGAAATTAAATATGTGAAATCACTTCTCGAATGGTTTACAACTAATAACTGCAATCCACCATCTACACTTATGGAGGTTGGGCTGAAATTATTAGCCATGGAGGGTATGATGAAAATATCAGCCATGTGAACCATTTTATATACAGTGAGTAATTTTATCTCTGTCACCAGGATTTACAATGTGCGATCAGCTATCTTCTCAGTTTATATATAAACCAAAGAGAGATCATTGGCAGGCAGCAACACGGGTACTCAGGTATGTCAAAGGAAAAACTGACTTTGAAATCTTGAACCAAAAACTATGGAGTTGTCATGTAGTTTGGTTATGATACAAACTCAAATTAGGTTGGATCACTTGATAATTAGAAGTGAACTACAGACTATGTTTTTGCTCTTGGTTTGGTTGTTATCTCCTGGCAGTGCAGATAGCAGTTGCCTTGCCCTCCTTCAAATCAGAGCATAAAGCAGTAGTACAGGACATTGTTTGGTTAATAAGATAATTGACTGGTCCAAATATACCAATCACAATCATCTTTGCTTCATTGTGACAATCAACATGTGTTAAAGTTGGTAAAGAATCCAGCATACCATGTCATAACAGACCATATTAAGGTTTATGATCATTAGATTGACCAGCGGGGTAACGATGAAGAAATCTACCTTCACTATTGCACTACATAAAAGCAGAGACTACATGCATAGTAACTCAAGCACTGAAATCTAATAAATTCATTAATTTTCAAGATAAACTTGGGATTTGCATTTAGACATTAAGGAGGAGTAATACAGTAGTAATGATTCAATGTATCTAATAATGTAATGATGTTTATTTAAATGTGATCGTTCCCTAACTCACACCCCCAGGTCTCCATCCAACTCATTAAATACAGGATTTCATGCTTAAAATACATAGAAGTTTGTAATAAAATATATCCATGACAGTTTTTGCTCCTATTCATCCTCACAACCATCAAACTTATCATGGTCAGTCATTAGTGAGTGTCGGTTCATGTTTCAGCCGTATGACTAGCGCATCATGATGTGCCATTGCACCACATCATCCTATCAACCCCTACATCCTTGTGAACGGAAAATTTGTGCGTGTTGCCATGTTGTCAATGCCCAATCGATCCATCTGTTTAACTTTGAACTGATCACAAATTGATCCATTTGGTTCAAGGATTTTGGTCCCTCAAAAGCTCACTTTGAATAAACATGGAATCTTCCTTGCAACCTTCTATATGCCCCTTACTTCCCTTTAGAAGTGGTGCTTGTATGTTTCCAATTTACTATGCTTCCTTAAATCAATTCTTGGCAATTTAATGAGAACCATGCCATCCATAAAGTTGCTTTCTACTTAGGTGAGGACTAAAATAGCAATTACATGATCAGAAATTCTATCATTGAGTCTCTCAATATATGATAAGCCTATAATCAAGTACCTTACAGATCAATGACACCCTGTTCAATTACCCCATTGTTAATCACTCGACTAAGCCTACAGGGGAGGTTTGAAGCTAAATGAACAGTCCCAGAACTAAAGTAAATAGAAATTAACTCATCACCGTAGCATTGCAAAGTACACCAATAAGCTTTCTAATAATTTATAACAAGCCATGTTTAACAATAAGTTATTGCTGAAACCTGCAAAGCACCATGTAACCTCATAAGAGAAACATAAACCTTTATGAAAAATAAAATCAAAATTAGAGATAGAATCATAAAATAGCAATTGCACAATCAGAAATTCTCTCATTAAGTCTCTCAATATATATGATAAGCCTATAATCAAGTACCTTACAGATCGATGACACCCTATTCAATTACCCCATTGTTAATCACTCGACTAAGCCTACAGAGCAGGTTTGAAGCTAGATGAACAGTCCCAGAACTAATGTAAATAGAAATTAATTCATCACCACTGAACAAAGAGCAGTCCCAGAACTAATGTAAATACAAATAAATTCATCACTGTTGAATGATAAGTCACTAGACATCTTCCCACATCTGTAGAAAGTTGGGGTAACATCAGAGAGACTTATGTAATCAATGTATAGCAAGCATAGCACATGGACGATGACTTAGTTTCAGCCCTAAGGAAGTTCAGAAATGCACTAGACTGGAGTGCCAATAAAAATGATTCAGAAATAACAGCCAAGAGAATTCAGTCATTAACTTATCATTTCAAAGGGATAATTCACCCTGTGCATTATGGAGACCTACAAAAGCAATAGAACAACTTAGTTTAAGTGCATAATATTAGCAATTCAATCCTCTGGTGAGAGACCTTACCATTTAAATCACAAAACCATACAATGACCTCGTAACAGACCTCAAAGAGCTGAAGTTTTGCTGAGTTTAGCTGTTATTGTTATGGTAGTGAACACAGTTCTCATGAATATAACTAAAGGCTCCTTCTCCCTCTGTACTAGCTGGAAAAATGGTTCTGTCATTGTGGCTGAAGAAAGCTTTTTCCAGTCTATACAAACGAACTGAGCTATTTCAAAATTTATGCGTAGATGTCAGATTGAGAACTTTTAATGTGAAGATATCACCATCTAATTCTGTGACACATATTGCTGAGAATGCTCTAAAATCCTTACAAGTAATTTCCTACTGGAAATTAATCAGATGTCTGATTTATCTTCAGTTAAGAGGTCCATTTTGGTGCAGCCCCAAAAGATCTATATTGCTTCTGGTCAAGAGGGCCCTTTGGGATTTTGTTGATTGTAGTTAACAGGGGAGCTTGGAAATATTTTGTCAACCGGCTTTGTTGGGTACTGCTGAGATGAATCTAGTGGGGCCATATGGTGCTTCTCCTAATTCCTTGAAAGTGGTCTTCGTAATCGTATTGCATTGGAGGGATAGGGCAAGTGGCTGGAGATATAACTAAACTAACCTATCTCAAAGGAAAGCTACTTAGGAGGGTTAAGTACGGCTATACTCTTATCCTCGACCTAAAGGATTTTTCTATATGTGCACGCATGCACCCCTATATAAAATATTTTATTATTAAAAGTAGTATATTTATACCTAGCATTATTATAACATTATAATTTTAGATAAAAAATCTCGTTAATGCATTTTCTTTGATTTTTCTTTGTTTTTTCTTCTTACTCTCACTCATTCCAATGATTTCACATAGCTATTTGTTCTTGTGTTGTGTTGTTGGTGCATTCCAATTTTATGGTTTTATATAACCATCCTATACAAATTTTAAGCTTATTTATAATCATTAGAGTCTGTATTTTAATTACTTGATAATCATATAGTTTTCCATTGAGGATCATATGAATTATACGATATTATCACTTTTTTAACCTCTATCAACTTATACTGACATCTCTTTCAACCTATATTCTCATACCAATTGTTAAAAACAAACCTACCTAACAATTTTTAAAAATAAATAAAATAAAATACAACCCCCTCTTAAAATTACTCAAAAAAAAACACACAATTATACAAAAACAAAAACCCTTATCATAATATTACAATCAATTTAATATATTTTAAAATAAAATTATAAAAATTTATTTCCATACTTAATTTACTTTTTTATTTGTATTCATCTCATTTATCTTCCTAATTTATTTATGCTTATCTACAAACATAGATTTACTGCATCCTCATCCTTCACCATTTAAAAAAACAATTACTCAACACAGCCCCAGCATACACAATTTGTTTAATATTCCTCCTACTAAACCACATAAATCGTCTATCTTCCATTTCTCAAATAATAGGCGCTTTCGTGACTCGTCCTTACGCGACATTTCGCAGTCATCCCATCCCATCCCTTTCCAGTGCGTACATCGTCCGGACCGTCCAAACTTGCAAGCTTAGCTTTTTAGGCGAACGTAATTTCCCACGTTGATTTAATAATTTTGATGGCGTTATATGTACTAAATGTAATAAACTGTAGAGGCATATAAACATCATATGCAATTGTTTTTTAAATGTATAAAAAAATTCAATGAATTCATAAAACAAAAGTATTGTCCTTTCGGTGTTTTTGAGCCATAGATTAAAAAAAGAAAATAAGGTGGTGTATTGATGCCCACAATTTCCATTCATAGGTGATTTAATTCAACATCTGCACAACTTTCCGGACCTTTCTTCTTTCTAATTTATCTCCTCTTTTGCCCAATCAAATTTACTCTTCCTTCTGAAAAACCAGACAAGCACTTGCCCTATGACTTGTTCGCCTCTCAAGCTTTTTGCCCTTGGGCTGACACTGTTCTATTGGCATATACATAGGATCTCCTCTGTACGGTTTTAAGTCTTTTTCCATGGCATTACCTGGTAATGGAGTAAGTATATGACTCTTCTGTAATTAAGAGGAGATTTGTGATATTACTTTATTTATTAAAGGAAATAAGAAGATTTTAAAAAACCATCCGAAGCATTGACAAAAATTTCTAACACAGAGGCACTCATCCTACATTTTCCCATGCTTGTTAATAGCAAATGATTAAGATAACTATTTTCATGAACAGTTATGGTTAAGGATATATTCATAAATCAATCTTAAGCTTTAACTTGGCAAAATACCAAGTTCAAAAATCCTTGTCTTCCGGATCTGGACGTTGATACAAAATTTTAATTGCATTATTGTTATTGTTCCCACATGCTGTAGGAAACAAATAACTTCTCGATTAATGATTTTAATATATAATTTTTTTTTTTTTTTGTTAAGTGGAAACACATATTTTATAACTATAAGAACTCAAATTTATTAATAAAATATTTATATGAAATCTGAGTAGAGAAATAAATAAATAAATAATTCTGTGTAATATAATATAAAAAAGTCATTAATCTATAAGAACTAAAATTTATTAATAAAATATTTATATAGAAATAAAAAATAACTTTATTCTATGTAATATAATATAAAAAATTCATTAATCTTAACATTATTATCATTGAGTAAAATTATATAAGCATATAATAATATTTTAATAAAAAAAATAAGTCAAATATTATAATATTTTTTTAAGTCAATTGGATAAATAGACAATAAAATAAAATAAAATTTATTAATTTAAAGTTATGTTATTGAGGCTAGTCAACCATAGTCTTGTATGCAATTTGGATGGCTCTATTATCTCAACAGAGTTCACAATTATAACATTTTTTTTATATTGGAATGGTGAAGTCTCAAGGAAAAAAAAAAAACAACTTAGAGTTTAATGGATTGGATTAAGATTTTGGATACTTATGAATATTTTTCATGGTGATGGTGGTAGGGGATCCCTTCTCCCCACAAACCTTTTTTTAGGATACAATACCATTTAAAGGTGGAGGGTATTCGAGTAACGGTACTGTCAAGTTTCCCTGCAAGCCTTTTATAATGCCATAGTTAGACCCTAAGAAGAATGCCAATGGATGCATGAAAATTATGGATGGCTCCTTGATAGATCAACTGAAAAATATAAACCTTCAAATGGGCATAGAGGATATGGAAAGGAAAGGTCTAATGAATAGATTTGCGGGATTTAGATCCCAACTATCAACCTTTAGGGACTAGGTATCTAAGAACTGGTGAACTAAAGGAGAATTTCATATTATGGTCTATGCCAATGGCTATTTCCTAGTACTCCCTAAGTGTGAAGAGGATGGAGAACATATTTTCTAAAGAAGGCCATGGTTTTTTTGAAGAGCGAGATTTTTCATGAAACCCTAACATGCAAAGTTCAAAACATAGGAGGAAATGCCTTTTTGGGCTTATATGGGTTAGGTTATTTGGGCTACCAACTAAATACTAGAAAACATCTATTTTGCAGTCATTGGCAACACTCTAGGAACTTTTATGATGGTGGTTGATAGTACTTATAGTTTTGACCAAATATTATATGTCAAAATATGTGTCGTAATGGACCTCAACAAACCTCTTTTAGAAAATATCACATTACAAATGAAGGATGAAACCTGGAAGCAAAAATTTGATTATGAAAATATCCCATTTAGATGTCTGATAGACCATGAGTATGGATACATGGCAAGAGACTATACACAGAAGTGCTTGAAGCAAATGAAGGTGAAGGAAAAGATCAAAGTATTTCAAGAACCTAAAAAGAAATTGCATTCAAAGAAAAAGTAGATGTTAAAAGTAGTCTCACACCAAACAAAAAATTTACTCATTTTACTGATGAAGACTCAATTACGAGATAAGATCATCAAATAGAGACATAACTAATGGAAAAACCAAAATTTGAAGCAATTTTCTGGTATAAATCAAAGGAAAAATGCACCTCCATAAATAGCTGACAACTAGATCAACATGTAGATGGATATAAACCTAAGCTGCAAATGTTAGCAAAGGAAAAATAAGTGAGGAGAAACAAAAAAAAATAACAAAGCTATACTTATGAAACACATAGGATTGGTCAACCTAAAGTAGAAGGAGGTACCTCAACCCCCTCTATGAAGGCCTTGGTGGTATACACAAAGTATCATGAAGGAGGACCTACCCAAGATCCATCTACTCAACAACAAGAAAAACTTAAGAAAATCAAGATGCACACCAATTAGAAATTGGGACATAAGACCAATTAACAACACCTAGAGAAATAAGGATAAACTCTCATCTCTGAGGGTAAGGTGATTCCTATCACCAAACTCTTAACCCACCCTTCCTCATGAGACTTATTTCATGAAACATAAGGGAGATAAGAGGTAGTCCCATCAAACACATTGAAATTAGAAATATTATTTAGAGAAATAAGCTAAAACTACTCTTTCTTTAGGAGACTAAGTGATCAATAAAGGATATGGAGACAATGGCTAAGAAATTATGACCCACAACTTGGGTAGAATATCTCAACTCTCAAGGAGTGTTCATTGGGCTCTCTTGTTTATAGGATCCAAAGGAATTTGTGATGCATGTCGATATGGGAAGTTGGGGCATCCTTGGACTTTAGTGGCAATGGAGGCAAAAGTACCAATAACTCCTATGTATTAACATATATATAACCACTACTATAGAAGAAAAAAAGAGGTAAAGGGACAATATCTGACACCTTAGGCTCTAGTTCTCCAATGAACAAATTATCCTTGGAGGAGATTTTAACACCATTCTCTGTTGGAAATTTTGAGTACATTGGTTGTCATTGATGTCAAAGGCAGTATTGGTTCACAATGCACTCTTCATGGTTGTGTGAGCAAGAAAAAGATAAGGCATTCTCCATGGTGGTTTTTGCAAATAAAATGGAAAGGTTTAATTATTTCTCCATGGTGGTATTTGCAAATAAAAAGAAAAGTTTATTTAAGTTCTCCATGATGGCATTGGCAAAAAGACAAGACCTAATGAAATGGCCCAAAGTGAAAAGGTTAAATTATAATATATTTAAATCTTTCAAGATTTAAAATATTATAATAAAAAGGTTTATGAAATGGCCCAAAGGGAAAATATTAAATTATAATATATTTAAATCTTTTCAAGATTTAAAATATTATAATAAAAAGGTTTTTAAACAAAGGAGCGACAAAAGTTTTTATACAACTCTCTCCATGCGCCGACGTCCAAATTTTAAGAGGGAAGCATAGTATTTAAGGAGGAAATTAAAAGTCTTGTAAAAGTTTTTTTAATGCAAGTGATGAAGGAAAAAGATACTCGATCCATTCATGAGAGCAGTGCATGATACCCAACGCAAAGGCAGTGAGAGGGAGCAAATCATGAGAACAGCGCATGATATCCAGCGTGGGGGAAGCAAGGAGGACACACATGCTTCATAGATAGACAAACAATACATGAATTTTAAGATAAAGTAGTGCAGTTTAGTTTCCATCTAAGCAGGTAGCTTAGGTGGTAGGCAAACCTTGCGTAAGGAGTAGCACAGAGATCTCAAGGTCAAGATGCGACGGTGATAGTTTTGCTTGGTTTTTTGTTGATCAGAGGAGCGATGCCAATTTAAAGCTAACATAGTGCACATTGGTTCTTGTGTGGGCAGTTAGCCCATGCAGTGCTCTAGCACGCGCTAGAACATGGGCTCTATGAGGTCGCACGCTTGAATCCCCGCGACAGTAGCAATGGTAAGGGAAAGTTTTTAATATAAAGTTTTTATTGATTTTAGGGAGTCATAAGGGGTCTTATGGCTATAAGTTTAAATAAACATTTTTGGATTAGGGATTCATAAGGGTTGAGTTTAATAAAGTTTAATTTTTTGCCCTTATGGAGTCATAAGGGTTGAATTAAGTAAGGTTTAAATTTATAATTAGGGAGTCATAAGGTTGTGAAGTAATAAAATTTTATGTGCAAGGATTTGTTTTAATAGGCCTTCTATTTTGCAAACATAAATTATAAAGAGTGTCTTTATATATTTTATTTTTACAAAAAGCATAAAGAAAAACAAAGGGGATATGTTTTGTATGCAAGAATAGGAGTAATAAGGTGTTATAGTGGCTTGACATTTTGTTGTAATTCTTGTATGGTGAAAGTAGGAAGCGAAATAACCCAATGAGAAAAAGAGAAGAGAAACAACAACAACAAAAGAGAAGGAAGTTCATGTGAGAGTATTTGGAAGAGTACATTTGCTATCTAACCCTTGAAGTGGCACTAGAAAGATCAGTTATTTGTGAGATAGGTTTTTGAGGACATATCTTCATCAAAGCAAAATAAGAGTAGGGCAATCATACTTCTTAAGGATTTTGGAAAAAATTGAAAAAAAGAGAAAATTGAAGAAGTAAAAAAAAGGGGGGGAGAAAAAAAAAAAAGGAAAAGAAACCGGAAAGATAAAAAAAAAAGAGAGAAAGGAAAAAAAAAAAGGGGGAGAGAGAAAAAAAAAAAAAAAAAAAAAAAAAAAAAGAAAAAAAAAAAAAAAAAAAAAAAAAAAAAAAAAAAAAAAAAAAAAAAAAAAAATTTGAGCATGTGTTATGAGCAGTTATAAGCATGTATTAGAGTAGAATTGAGCAGAGATAATGAGCAGGTTTGAGGCAGAATTGTGAGTCGGTTTAAGAAAGTATTATGAGCAGATTGGATCATATTTATGAGCAGGTTTGAGGTAGAATTGTGAGCAGGTTTAATATAGTATTGTGAGCAGATTGGATCAGAATTATGAGCATATTTGATTAGAGTTGAGAAGAGCAGAGGGGATAGAGTTCTACTATGGAGAGAGATCCATAAACTAGAGTAGAGGGGATAGAGTTCTCCTATGGAAAGAGATCCACAAACTAGAGTAGTGGGGACAGAGGTCTCCTATGGATAGAGATCCATGAACTTGAGCATAGGGGATTGGTGTCTCCTTTGGACAGAGGTCCATAAACATTGTAATAGGGATTTGGTTTCCAAAATATTCATTGAGAAAATTTATAAGGAATATTTTCTCCGTGGATGTAACCCACATTGGGTGAACCACGTTAAATCATGTCTCTCATGTGTGTGATGATGTGTGCATTATTTACTACTTTGATATTATTATTGTTATCATTTGGATTGAAAAGTAAAAAGTTTTATCTTATACTGTTCACCTCCCTCTTAGTATAAGCTTATGTTCTTCAATTGGTATCAGAGCGGGTTCCTTCGTGAAAAGCCTAATAGCTTGGAGGAATATCCCACAAGAACATACATGACCTCAGAAAATGGAGAAGAAGCCATGATCGACATAAAAGAGGAATTTATTGCTGCTCTTAGAAACTTGGAAAAAGTTAGAAAGAAGAATTCAAGTTTGAAGGCTCAAATCCAAGAGGATGAGGAAGCAAAGACGAAACTTCTACAAAATCTCACAGAGCTCAAGGTAAAAGTTGAAGAGGGAAGAAAAATTGAAAAGGATATGGCAGAATAATTAAAGGCAAAAGAGTTAGAATGTGAAGGGTTGGAATCTAAAATTGTCTCTCTAAGAAAGGAAGTTGAAAAGTCTAAAGATAAGTTACAGCAAGATATAAAGTTAGGGAAACATAAAGAGGAGTCAAGCTCCAAAGGAACAAATATATCAAAATAAGAAGAGCCCATGACCTATGCTAATGCATTGAAAGGAAAAAGCATCAAGAAGGAAGAAAATAGAGAAGCTTCATGGACAAAAGTCAATTACAAAAATGACAAAGGAAGAAACATGCTACCATATCATTCAAGGCAATCTAACAAGTTACAAAATTTCTTCCATGGTTATTGTTTTTCATGTAACAAATATGGTCATAAAGTTGTACATTGCATGGTCCGTGTGAGAAATAATGTTGATAGAAATTTTAATTCATTTGCACCTCTCATGGATAACAATATCATCTATTACAAATGCAATAACTTTGGGCACAAGGCCAAATGGTGTAAAACAATATTTCCTGAATCAAGCAAAAAGAAGGAGGATCAGAAGGTTCAAAAGAATACAACCTCGATAGTTTGGAAAGAGAGAAAAGAGCAGGAAAATGAGAAGTCAATGTTAGTACAAACAACTCTTCATGTACAAGATAAGAGAAATCAGTGGTTTCTTGATAGTGGTTGTTCGAGTCATATGATAGGTGACAAAAGTAAATTTCTTGTACTTAAAGAAATCAATGGAGGATCAATAAAATTTGGTGACAATGGTTCAAAAAAATTGTTGGGAAAGGGACTTTGAGTTTAGATAATGGAAAATCAAAGACAAAAAATGTATTGTATGTTAAGGGATTGAGGCACAATTTACTAAGTGTAAGTCAACTTTGTGATCAGGGGCACACGATCACTTTTCATCCAAATAGATGTGAAATCAAAAAATCTAAAATAGGAAAGCTCATTGCAGATGCCAGTAGAACTACAAACAATCTCTACATACTAAGTGAAATTAAGGGAGAAAAATATTTCTTATCACAAGAGGATGAGAGTTGGTTATGGCATAGAAGAATGGGTCATCTGAACTTTGAAAACATAGTGAAAATAAGCAACAAATAGGTAGTTAGAGATTTACCCAAGATAAAAAGACCACAAAGCACAATTTGTGCACAATGTCAGCATGGAAAGCAAACAAGAACAAGTTTCAAGTCGAAAGAATTTACTTCATCTGAACCATTGAAACTAGTTCACACTAATTTATGTGGTCCTACAAGGACAAAGAGTTTACAAGGTGAAAGTTACTTCATGCTATTTATAGATGATTTCTCCAGAATGACTTGGGTAGCTTTCTTAAAAGAAAATTCAGAAGCCTTTGAGAAGTTCAAGGCATTCAAAGAGTTAGTAGAAAATGAAATAGGTAAAAGGATAAAGTGCCTAAGATCAGATAGAGGAGGAGAATTTACTTCAGGTGAATTCATAGAATTTTGTGAACAACATGGGATCAAAAGAGAGTACTCAACAAAAAGAACCCCACAACAAAATGGAGTAGTTGAAAGGAAAAATAGAACTATTGAGAATATGGCTAGAGCTATGCTAAATGAATCAAATATTTCAGATGGGTTTTGGAGAGAGGCAGTTCATATAGCTATCTATATCATCAATAGAGCTCAGGTAAGGGTAAATCATCATAAAAATCCATATGAGATTTGGAAGGGAAGACCAGCTACTGTGAAGTATTTTAGAGTTTTTGGAAGCAAATGCTACATAAGATGAGAAGAGAAAAATTTGGGCAAGTTTGACTCAAGATGTGATGAGGGTATTTTCCTTGGGTATTCCACTAAGAGCAAAGCCTATAAATGCTATAATAAGAGGACACATACAATTATGGAAAGTATAAATGTGATGGTTGATGAACAGACAGGGTCAAAAGAACTAACTCAAGAAATTGTATATCAAGAAGGAGAAAGTTACCAAGAAGAAGTAGGTGAAGAATTAGAAGAAGATGAAACACAAAGAACACCACCTAAGACTCCATCCTAGGTATGTGAAAAAGAATCATCCAAGAGATCTGATTATTGGAAATCCAGATGAAAGACAAACAAGGAGAAAGATAATAGGAACAAGTGAACATGCAAATATTTCTTTGTTGTCTAAAATTGAGCCCAAGGATTTCAATGAGGCAAGAGAAGATAAATTTTGGGTCAAGGCAATGGATGAGGAGTTGGATCAAATAGAAAAAAGTGAGACTTGGGAACTTGTCCCACGATCAAAATACAAGAATGTAATTGGCACTAAATGGGTTTACAAAAATAAGTTAAATGAAGATGGTCAGGTAGTCAGGAATAAAGCAAGATTGGTATGCAAAGGCTATGCACAAGTTGAAGGGATTGATTTTGATGAAACATTTGCTCCTATTGCAAGACTTGAGGCCATAAGGATTATTTTAGCTTTCTCAAGTTTCAAAAACTTCAAAGTATATTAAATGGATGTAAAATCAACTTTTCTCAATGGCATCTTGGAAGAAGAGGTCTACATTGAGCAACCTGAGGGGTTCAACCTAACTGATAAGCCAGATTATGTATGTAGATTAAAGAAGGCTCTTTATGGACTAAAGCAAGATCCTAGAGCTTGGTATTCAAGGTTGGATAAGTATCTTCATGAATAGGGTTTCAAAAAAGGAATAGTTGATAGCAATTTATACATCAAAAATGAAGGAAATGACTTATTAATTATGGTGGTCTATGTGGATGATATCATTTTTGGAGGCAGTAATGATAAGATGTGTCAGAAATTTGTAAAGAGTATGCAAAATGAATTTGAAATATCAATGCTTGGTGAGTTATCTTTCTTCCTTGGACTACATATTTCACAATTAAAGAAGGGTGTATTTCTCTCACAAACCAAGTATATAAAAGAAATGCTGAAGAAATTCAAATTGGAGGATTGTAAACCAGTGAGTACCCCCATGATTATAGGATGCAAGTTGAGTAAATATGATGAATCTCTTGAAGCAAATCAGACATTGTATAGATCTATGATTGGTAGCTTACTATATGTCACAACTACAAGACCAGATATAATGCAGGCAGTGGGACTAGTGGTAAGATTTCAAGCAGCACCAAAGGAAACACATGTACTGGAAGTAAAGAGAATTCTTAGGTATTTAAAAGGAACTATGGATTTTGGACTCTGGTATCCTAGAAGTGATAATTTCACTCTCACAACATATACAGATGCAAATTGGGCAGGCAGTATTGATGATAGAAAAAGCACAAGTGGAGGAGCATTCTTTCTTGGAGATTGTTTAGTCTCTTGGCTAAGCAAGAAACAAGCATCGATATCCTTATCCATGGCAGAGGTAAAGTACATTGTAGTAGTTTCTTGTTGTACACAAGTGTTATGGATGAAGTAAACTTTAAAGGACTTTAAGATAGAGCATGATCATCCCATATCCATACTATGTGATAATACAAGTGCCATAAACATTTCAAAGAATCCAATAATGCACTCAAGGACCAAGCACATTCCGATCAAATATCATTTTTTGAGAGAACAGGTGATGGATAAGCAAGTCAAATTGGAATATGTTACTACAAAGGAACAACTTGCGGACATATTTACTAAGCCATTTCCAAAGGAAACTTTTGAGTATCTTAGAAGGAAATTGGGAGTAGTCTTACTCCCACCCCAAAATTAATCACCTCAAGGAGAGGAGGTGGGGAGGGGGCTGAGCTAAGAGTCTTATATTTAGCCCCAAAGGTGTCCCTTTGCCATTGATGTCAAATGGGGGAGATTTAAGTAAGGGGGAGTAGCTGCTCAAGGGGAGAATATTTGGAATCCAGTGATAGGAAAAGGAATTTTTAGAAAAGGGTTGCCATCAATGACAAAGGGGGAGATTATTGGAAATTTTGAGTACATTGGTTGTCATTGATGTCAAAGGCAGTATTGGTTCACAATGCACTCTTCATGGTTGTGTGAGCAAGAAAAATACAAGGCATTCTCCATGGTGGTTTTTGCAAATAAAATGGAAAGGTTTAATTATTTCTCCATGGTGGTATTTGCAAATAAAAATAAAGGTTTATTTAAGTTCTCCATGATGGCATTGGAAAAAATACAAGACCTAATGAAATGGCCCAAAGTGAAAAGGTTAAATTATAATATATTTAAATATTTCAAGATTTAAAATATTATAATAAAAAGGTTTATGAAATGGCCCAAAGGGAAAATATTAAATTATAATATATTTAAATCTTTTCAAGATTTAAAATATTATAATAAAAATGTTTTTAAACAAAGGAGCGATAAATTTTTTATACAACTCTCTCCATGCGCCGACATCCAAAGTTTAAGAGGGCAACATAGTATTTAAGGAGGAAATTAAAAGTCTTGTAAAAGTTTTTTAATGCAAGCGATGAAGGAAAAAGACACTCAATCCATTTATGAGAGCAGTGCATGATACCCAATGTTGAGGCAGTGAGAGGGAGCAAATCGTGAGAACAATGCATGATATCCAATATGGGGGTAGCAAGGAGGATGCACATGCTTCGAAGATAGACAAAAAACACATAAATTTCAAGAGAAAGCAACACAGTTTAGTTTCCATCCGATCGGGTAGCTCAGGTGGCAGGCAGACCCTGCGTAATGAGTAGCACGGAGGAGGTCTCAAGATGGAGATGCGACGGTGATAGTTTTTCTTGGTTTTTTGTTGATCAGAGGAGCGACACATGTTTAAATATAACATAGTGCACATTGATTCTGGTGTGGGTAGTTAGCCCATGCGATGCTCTAGCAAATGCTAGAACATGGGCTCCGTGAGGTCGCGTGCTCGAATCCCTGTGGCAGCAGTAGTGCTAAGGGAAAATTTTTAATATAAAGTTTTTATTTTATTTTATTTTAGGGAGCTATAAGGGTTAGGTTCTGTTTATGTGTGCTATAAGGGTTGATATTAGTAAAGCATATTTTTGCCATTAGGGAGTCATAAGGGTTAAGTTAATAAAGTTTAATTTTTGCCTTTAGGGAGTCATAAGGGCTGAATTAAGTAAGGTTTAAATTTGCACTTAGGAGTTATAAGGGTGTGATTTAATAAAATATTAAGTGAAAATATATGTTTTAAAAGGCCTTCTATTTTGCAAAACACAAATATTAAGAGTGCTTTATAAAGTTTTATTTTTGCAAAGTGCATAAATGAAAAATATGTTTTGCATGCAAGAATAGGAGTAATAAGGTGTAATAGTGGCTTGACATTTTGTTGTAGTTCTTGTATGGTGGAAAGTTCATGTGAGAGTATTTGAAAGCGTACATTTTCTATCTAACCCTTGAAGTGGCACTAGAAAGATCAATTGTTTGTGAGACTGGTTTTTGAGGACATATCTTCATCAGAGCAAAATAAGAGTTTTGATCATGTATTATGAGCATTTATGAGCAGGTATTAGAGTAGAATTGAGCAGAGACAGTGAGCAGGTTTAAGGCAGACTTGTGAGCAGGTTTAAGATAGTATTGTGAGCATATTGGATCAGATTTATGAGCAAGTTTGAGGTGGACTTGTGAGCAAGTTTAAGACAGTATTATGAGTAGATTGGATCAGAATTGTGGGTATATTTGATAATAGTTGAGCAGAGCAGAGGGGATAGAATTATCCTATGGAGAGAGATCCACAAACTAGAGCAGAGAGGATAGATTTCTCCTATGGAAAGATATCCACAAACCACAGTAGTGGGGAAAAAGGTCTCCCATGGATAGATATCCATGAACTTGAGCATAGGGGATTGGTGTCTCCTTTGGACAAAGCTCCATTAACATTGTAATAGGGATTTGGTTCCTAAAATATTCATTGAGAAAATTTATAAGGAATATTTTCTCCGTGGATGTAACCCACATTGGGTGAACCATGTTAAATCATGTCTCTCATGTGTGTGATGATGTGTACATTATTTACTGCTTTGATATTATTGTTGTTATCATTTGAACTGAAAAGTAAAATGTTTTATCTTATACTGTTCACCCCCCTTATCAGTGTAATCTTATGTTCTTCATTCTCTCCTTAGATGAAAAGATGGGAGGGATGATAATACTAGACACTATTATTGATTTAATGTATGAACACTCGATGAATCTCCACCTTATTGATGTTAAGCCTAACAACAAATTGATGACATGGATGAATAAATGATAGGGACCTTCATGCACCTTGGAGTGCTTTGAGAGGTTTGCAATCTTGAATGACCTTATTTCTCTAGAAGTAATTCCAAAATCTCTTATCCTTAATAATGTGGGTTCAAACCACTAGCCTATTTTACTAGATATTTGTCAATCTACTAGGAATTACTCACCCTTTAAATTCTAGCTTATATGATTTAGATATACTTCATTTAAGCCATTAGTTCTTTAGTTGTGGAGGGAAGAAAAGTGAAGATATAACACCCAGATGTATTGCTTTTTCACGAGATTAAATTTCATCAAAACTAGAATTAAAGAATGAAATTGGTAGGAGATTGGGTATGTGAGGGATAAAAAGGTTGGTTTGGATTTCCAATTGGAGGAAGTGAATACTCAAATTTTCTCCTTGAGACGTATAGAGGAGACTAGGAATTACAAAATCCATGTCTCTTCCAATTTAGTAGAATTGGAAAGGATGGAGGAGCTCTTATGTAAAGAGAAATCCAATATCTAGTGGTTGAAGGAAGGGATAAAAACTCTAATTTTTGCCATAAATCTCTATTGTCCAAGTGAGCCTCAAACTGTGTGCCCTTCTTGAAGACCAATGTTGATTATCCAGTTTACTCTTGGGATGGGATGACAAAAAATACAATTGAATACTTTGAGAAAAAATTCTTTCTAGTCCCCCTAGACGCTAGGGCTAAAGAGAAAATTCTATAGAAAATATCTTATCTTATTAAGGAAGAGGATAATGAGGTATTGTTGGTGCCAATATTCAGGGAGGAAGTAAAGGAAGTGGTTTTCAAGATGAAAAGGAAAAAAAACTAGACTAGATGGCTTCCCCAACGAGTTCTTCCAAGAATCCTAGAACCTACTCAAGGATGATCTATTTGAGGTGGTAGAAGAAATACAAGATTGTCACATGTTGTACTATTGCATATCTCAAAGAAATAAAGATTAATATATTATTATATATCTCAAATAAACAAAGATTAATATGCAAAAATATAAACAAAAATATAATAATAAATTTTTTTATTGAAAATCGTGCTTAAATATGATATTGCCATGTTTTTACTATAAAAAGTGATAAATCTAAAAAATTAAAATAGATATGTGTTTTTTCCACATGGTTAAAAGTAAGTAAAGACGTCCCAAGGGATAGTGCAATAGTATGGGCTTTGGCTATTTTTCAAGAGCTCAAAACACAATATGGGTGATTGTATGTGGGGGTAGGTGTGTGTATGGTTGTGTGTTTGCCCCCTATTGATAAGCTCAGTTCTCACCCTTATGAGAGGTCATGTTTAGGATGGGGATGCCTAGACCTAAAATTTAGGTTTCTCACACTAACCTAATAAAAATAATTAAATAAATAAGGTCCCCAAAGACTAGGTGTATTGGTAGTTTCTTGTCTGGCCAAGCACTTACCAAGAAGACACCTAGGTTCAAACCTTGAGTATGACCTATTTTGCAAAGGTTGAATCCTCTTAATGTGCGCTAAACCGACATTGATGGTACAAATATCGAGCGATCGATGATCCTCCCTCATGCTAGTTCAACAACAACAAGGTGGAATAGACCACACTTGATAATTACTAAAAATAGTGTGGTTGCAACCGACTCTCCTATGAATAAAAAAGTAAGTAAAGAAAATAAAAATTAGTCTAATAAAATTTCTTCGTAAGCCTTATGTTGTTAGTCTTTTTACTATGCATAATTAAAGAACGATAAAAATGCCAACTATCCTCTTTAAGTTAACATCAAAATAAAGTAAGTAAAACCTTCTCCAAATATCGACAGGAAGTTGCCCTAGTGGCTATGATGGTGGTTGTTTCTTAAGTGGTCTTGTGTTTAAAACCCCTTGAGGGTGGTTGTTGATGTAATTTGTAAACTTTCTCCTAAAAAAAACCTTCTCCAAATACATATTTATGTACTTTATATGGAATAAATCATTTTTATTTCAATTATTTGTTGCTATTTTACCTTAATAAAGGTTGTATACAATACTCAAGATATTTTATTTAACTAATACTTAAGAACATATTATGCTCAAGCAAAACAATTCATGGAATGTTTTTTTTAACTTATCTAGTGTGAGAAACCCCTACTATCGATACTTATAGTTAAGCATTTCTATCCCAATCATTAACCATCATAAGGTCAAGATTTAAACTTATCAATAGAAAATTAACACATAATCACACACATCACGATTTGAACTTTGAAGTTTCTGAAGAAAAACTAAACCTCAATCATTGTGATGTTCCCCTTGGGATAATTCCCTCGTGACAAAATTTATAGGATGTTGTTAGATTTGATTCAATATGATTTTTTTTTATCACACACAAAGCCTTAACCATTAGGTTGTCCCCACTAGCACGATTCAATATGAATTCATATATTGATACTTAACATATTATTTATAGTTTTCCTTTTTTTTTTTTTTTATTATTATTATTATTATTATTATTATTATTATTATTATTATTATTAGAAAAGGGAATTGTTTGAAAGAAATGTTTCCCTTTGAAAACCATTACAAACAAAGTGTATTGTTTTTACATAAATATATTATATAACTATTCATTATGTTTGTGCAATGTTAATATTTTATTCAACATAGCTCTCGATTTTAGGAGGGATCATAGTTGGGGGAGCTGCCTAGCCCTCTGCATTTGTCATAGGGGTTGCTCACACTAATCAAAACAGATAAAAAAAATATTCAACTTTTTCAGAGAATTAAACAATTTAATTTTGAGAAGAATATAT
Organism: Wollemia nobilis; assembly: GCA_028583015.1. Classification (NCBI taxonomy): domain Eukaryota; kingdom Viridiplantae; phylum Streptophyta; class Pinopsida; order Araucariales; family Araucariaceae; genus Wollemia; species Wollemia nobilis. The sequence continues at coordinate 2,794,200 of JAQPPZ010007219.1, forward strand.
AAATAGATCATAATAATGTAATAATAAAATAAAAATAGATTAAAAATTAAACAAAATACATTAAATTTATTAAGTTGAACATTATTGGCTGAATGGATGGTTGTTAGATTTGTCATGACTATGGGAGGACGATGGTAGAAAGTGGTTGTTTGTAATTCATTTGCCATAACAAATAAAAATATATATTTTAAAAATATGTATGAAAATATTATAGTATAAATTTTTTAATTATAATAAATTAATATTTTTAATATATTATAAAAATGTTTTGTTTTTTTTTTACATGGTGGAATTGGTAGCAGTACGAATCCAAGCACTTCGGCTTTTATGGTCATCACAGTATTCTGTATTGTTCGTTTTGGAAGCTGCCACATAGATCTTTGCATAGTCTACCTTTTTTTTTTTAAATTTGCATGGTGGAATTGGTAGCCACCACAAATCCGGGCAGGTTTTTTGGCTTTTATGGCCATCATATTATTTTGCACTGTACATCTCGGAAGCTGCCACACATATCTTCATATAGTTTGTCCCTATAACGACCATGCCACAATCATTTTAAACCTTTTAATCCGCTCAAAACATCAGGAAAGGGACAAGCGTTCAGTTCAATGAAGCTTGAGATTTGAACCTTGGACCTCTACCCCCTTGCGGGTTTTCTCAAACCAATTGATAGTACCTCGGACCTTATTATTATAAAATGTTGAGATAATTTACCTTATTATTATAAAATGTTGAGATAACTTAATTGAGATTAAACACCAACCTACACATAAAGTATTATATTATATTGAAACAAAATCTATTGGAATAAAATATATATATTTTAATTTTATTATAATTAAAAGAAAATTAAAAGAAAAAATATTATTTGTAAATAATATTAGTTTTTTAAAATGATATTCATCCGTTAAAAAAATTACAAGAAAATAAACTTATCATATAATTGATGTAATATGCAAAATACATAGCAACAACAAAATAACAAATATTATTTTAAATAATTTTTAAAAATAAAAAAAAATAAATTTAAATTATAAAAAATGATTTATTATAAATATAATGTTCATCCAAATATATCTATCCAACCAGATAAACTAATTTTTTTTTTTTCCTTAAACGAAAAGTATTTTTGTGTAAATATAAGTTTGTGTATAGGTTAGTACCAAATGGCGGTCCAGGTACAAAACAAAGCTCGGATGTCGGTCCGGTTACAAAACATGTATCATATGTCAGTCCATGTACAAAATAAATACTGAATATTGGTCTTGTTACAACAGCTATCGGATGTCGATCCGTGTACAAAACAGAGACTAAATGTCAGTCTAGGTACAAAACAGAGACTAAATGTCAGTCTAGGTACAAAACAGGAACATAATGTCGATTTGGAATCAAAACTTTGTCAGGATATCTAAAAACTGGAACAAATACAAATTTGTTTCTATGTGACAGGGTACAAAACAAAGTTGGGATGTCGATCCAGATGAATATCTGTGTAATTTTTTTGTATGTCGGCTCGTGTGCAGAACTATGTTAGGCAGACAGATTTTGGCCTGGGTGCATAACAAAGCCCGGATGTCTATCCGGGTAAAGCAATGTGCCTATCTATCATTTCAGGTGCATATATGGTTTCCGTTTTGGTTCGAGTGAGTGAATTTTTGACTCGGATCGACAAGTTTCTAGACCCACCTGAACATCAATGAATTTTTGCAGCAAATCGAATGTACTCTTCGGTTCAATTGTTAAAAAGGATCACTAGCCTGTTAGTTATTTATAGTGTTATAATTAGTGATTTGGGCAAGATAAATTTAAAAAATTAGAAATTTAAGGCGAAAATGGTCCACAATTTAGGTAGAAGTGTTGGCGATTTTATAAAAAACGTAATATTATTATCAATGAATGACAAACCGACACCTAAAAAAAATCCAAAAATTTCAGATGAAAGGACCGATGTCTAGGGTCCCTCAAACTTGCCAATTAAAATTTTTGAAAATGCAAATATTTGCCTTATTAGTGAATATTCGTTGTCGTGCATAACCCTGATGAAGGAGCTCTTCTGGAAAGAGAAATCCAAGATCTAGTGGTTAAAGGAAGGGATAAAAACTCTAATTATTGCCATAAATCTCTATTGGCCAACTGAATCTCAAACTGTGTTCCCTTATTGAAGACCAACGTTGATGATCCAGTTTACTCTTGGTATGGGATGACAAAAAAAACAATTGATTACTTCGAAGATTTTTTCTTTGTAGTCCCCCTAGATGTTATGGCTAAAGAGAAAAATTTATAGGAAATATCTTACCTTATTAAAGAAGAGGATAATGAGATATTGTTGTGCCAATATCCAAGAAGGAAGTAGAAGACATGGTTTTCAGGGTGAAAAAGAAAAGAAACTAGGCTAGATGGCTTCCCCATCAAGTTCTTCCAAGAATCCTAAAACCCACTCAAAGATTATCTATTTGAAGTGGCAGAGTAAATACAAGATTGTATATCTCAAATAAATAAAGATTAATATACTATTACATATCTCAAATAAACAAATATTAATATGCTAATATATATAAACAAAAATATATTAATAAAAAAATATTGAAAAATGTGATTAAATATGATATTGTCATGTTTTTCCTATAAAAAGTGACAAATCTAAAAAATTAAAATAGATGTGTTTTCCCACATGGTTAAAAGTAAGTGAAGACACCCCAAGGGATAGTGCAATGGTGTGGGCTTTGACTCTTTTTCAGTAGGTCCAAGGTTCAAACCATAACATGGGTGAGTGTGTGTGGGTGGGTGTGTATGGTTGTGTGTTTGGCCCCTATTGATAAGATCAACTCTCACCCTTATGAGAGGTCATGGTTGGGATGGGGATGCCCAACCCTAAATGTCGGCCATAGGGTTTCTCACACTAGCCTAATAAAAATAATAAATAAATAAAAATATAAAATAAAAAGGTCCATGAGGATTAGGTGGATTTTGGTAGTTGCTTGTTTAGCCAATCATCTACGAAGAAGACACCTCGGTTCAAACCTTGGGGAAGGCTTGTTTTTCAAAGGTAGTAGTTTATATGAATTCTATGAGTACGCACCAAACCGACGATAATGATACAAATCTCAAGCGATTGGTGGTCCTCCCTCATGCCAGATCAAAAACAACGAGGTGGAATAGGTCGTGCTTAACAATTACTAAAAATAATGTGATTGTAACCAACTCTCTTATGAATAAAATTTATTCTTTTAAAATTAATCTTTTTAAAGAAGATAAAAAGTAATCTAATATAATTTAGATGCGATCCTTATGTTGTTAGTCTTTTTGCTATGCATAATTAAAAATGCCAACTATCCCATTTAGGTTAACATCAAAATAAAGTAAGCAAAACCTTCTCCAAATACATATTTATGTACTTTATATGGAATAAATCATTTTTATTTCAATAGTTCACCTCAATAAAGGGTATACCATACTCAAGATATTTTATTTAATTAATACTTAAGAACATATTATGCCCAGAAAAATCATGGAAAGTTTTTTTTTTTTTTAATTTATCTAGTGTGAGAAACCTTACTATCAATGCTTACAACTGAGCATTTTTATCCCGATCATTACCCCTTGTAAGGTCAAGAGCTAATTTTATTAGTAGAAGATTAACACATAGTCACACATCTGGTTTGAACCTTGTACTTCTTTACGAAGAGCCAAACCTCAATCATTGCGCTGCACCCCGCAAGATAATTCCCTCGGATAAAAGTCATGGAATGTTGTTAGCTTTTATTTAATATAATTTTTTATAACACACAAAGCCCTAACTACTATGTTGGGAATGATTCAATATGAATTTATATATTCACTTCTTAAATATTGATATTTAACATATTATTTATAGTTTTCCTTGATTTTTTTATTATTTTTAATAAATAAATAAGAATTGTATGAGAGAAACATTACCCTTTGAAAACCATTACAAACAAAGTTTATTATTTTTACATAAGTCTATTATATAACTATTCATTATATTTGTGCAATGTTGATATTAAATTTTATTCAACATAGCTCAGAGGGCGCATGGTAGGCTCCCGTTAGCGCTGGTCATAGGGATTTCTCACACTAACCAAATTAGGAAGAAAAAAAAATTATTCAACTTTTTCATAGAATTAAAAAAATTAACTTTGAAAAGAATATAGATAGATCATAATAATGTAATAATAAAATAAAAATAGATTAAAAATTAAATAAAATTCATTAAAATTTATTAAGTTGAACGTTATTGGTTGAATGGATGGTTGTTAGATTTGTCATAAGTATGTGAGGATGATGGTAGAAATTAGTTGTTTGTAATTTTCAATTTTTTTGGTATAGTGTTTTTAACAAAATCATTTGCCAGGATAAAGAAAAAGTATATACTTTAAAAATATGTATGAAAAATGTTACAGTATAAAAATTTTAATTATAATAAATTAATATTTTTAATATATATATAGATAGATAGATAGTTTACATGGTGGAATCAATAGCCGCTACGAATTCGAGTAGGCCGACACAGTATTTTGCGTTGTGCGTCTTGGAAGCTACTACACAGATCTTCGCATAGTTCGCCCCTATAACCACCATGTCACAATATTTTTAAATGCTTTACACCGCTCAAAGCATCATAAAAGGGAGAAGTGTTCAGTCCGACGAGGCCCAAAGATTTGAACCTTGAACCTCAGCCCTCCTTACGAGGTTTGATAGAACCAATTGGTCTACATCTTGGACCTTATTATTATAAAAATGTTGAGATAAATTAATTGAGATTAAACACGAGCCCACACATAAAATATTATATCGAAACTAAATTTATTGAAATAAAATAATTTATTATAATGAAAAGAAAATATATTATTTGTAAATAATATTAGTTTTTTAAAATGATATTCATCCGTTACAAAAAAAATACAAGAAAGTAAACTTATCATATAATTGATATAATATGCAAAATACATGGCAAAAACAAAATAACAAATATTATTTTAAATAATTTTTAAAATTTTAAAACATCAATACTCGGTGCCATGTTGGGATTAAGGTGTCTCGACCTTAGAGTCCAAAGGCACATTTAATTAGTATATGTGGTGAATTATTTATTTTATTTATGCTAATGTTTTTGCCTACCGAAGTGAATATCATATTATGAAATCCACAGAAGAGGTGTCATCCTACATGGCATATGATATGTATCACTTGCAAGGATTTTTTTTAGAAGGTAGGCATCCACTTTGGAAGTCCTAAGATTGGAATCTAATGAATCAAAAATTCAAGGGTTTGATCAGACTTTGTTTGGTTGATTCTATTCTCCTGAACGTCCATGAGGAGAAGACTGTAGCGAGCCTTTGGAAGAAACTGGGTGATATTTATCAAGGGAAATCCTTGGTGAATACGTTGTTCCTAATAAATAAATTGTATTCTCTGAATATGGAGGAAGGAGGAGTCATTTTTGATCACATGAATACCTTCAATATGATTGTTACATAGTTGGGATCTGTTGGTGTGAAGATTGAGGACGAAGACCGTTGCATGCTTCTGTTATGTTCTTTTTCGAGCTCGTGGGACCACTTGGTGATGGCTATTGGAAGTACTACAACCACTTTCATTATGGATGATGTGTTTTCTTCATTTTTATCTGAGGAGATGCGAAGTAAAACTTATGATATGGCCAAGCAGGCCCTTGTTGCTTGAGGTAGATCGAAGGAGAAAGGCAAGAAGAAGGACAAGAATTTGAATTCAAATTCCGAGGGGAGATCTAATTCTCCCAATAAAAAGTCCAAAGTGAAATGTTGGAACTACGGTAAGATTGGTCATTTCCAAAAAGAATGCAAGGAGAAGAATAAGAAAAATAATTTTGTCTCTAATTTCGATTCTAATAAATCCTCTTAGGATGACTGTGATACATTTGTTGCAGCCTTAGCAACACATGCATCAAAATATGTATGGTTAATTGACATGGGAGCATCTTTTCACATGAGCTCTCACAGAGGTCGGTTCTCGAAGTATGAAGAATATGATGGTGGAAAGGTGTATCTCGGTAATGAATCTCATTTAAATATTTTTTGTCGAGGAAGAGTCAAGATACGATTCCCATTGGTAGAGTGAATGGGATCAATGGTGTTCTGCATATCCCTAGTTTGGCATGAAATATACTTTCTATAAGTTAACTAAATGATGTGGGTGTGTAGGTTGTTTTATCGAGTGGAGTATGCAAGATGACTAAAGGAGCTATGGTGTTGGCTAAGGGTGTCAGGATCAATACTATGTACAAGCTGGATGCATGCACTATTTAGTGTAATAGTTCTTTTGATATACTGAAGAAGAAGATATCTTTGGATCCTTCATCCTCACCATCAGATCATACATAAAAGAAGATAGTTGTATCTACATCTGATGGTCGTGCTCACTGGGTACCTAAGGGTGCCAATGCTTTGGAAATGAAGCTTCCAATGGAGAAGACAATTTTATGGTACCAACGAATTGGTCACATTGGTGAGAAGGGTTTTAGAGCCCTGAAAAATAAGAGCCTTTTTGAAGGCCTTGATGATTGTAATCTTGAGTTTAAATTTTGCGAATATTGCGTATATGGAAATCAAACTCGTGTTTCCTTTTACCATAGTTCTCATAAGTCTTCTAGGGTTTTGTACTATATTCATGCATATGTGTTTGGTCTTGTTAATGTTCCTTCATTGTCAAAATATGTATATTTTGTTTCTTTCATAGATGATTACAGTAGAATGACATTTGTATATTTCCTCAGGAGTAAATCTGAAGTCTTTATTTGGTTTAAAGAGTTTAAATATTTGGGTGAAAATCAGACTGATAGAAAGATTAAAGTTTTGAGGACTGACAATGGCGATGAGTTTTGTTCGATAGAATTCGATAGGTTCTATAAGGACCACAAGATTGAAAGACATAAGACAACTCCATACACCCCATAACAAAATGGAGTTGCATAAAGGATGAACAAGACGTTGATGGAGAGGTTTAGGAGTATGTTGAGTGGTGTTGGCCTTGAACAACATGTTTTGGGTTGAAGCAGTTGCCACGACTTGTTATCTGATTAATAGATTTTCTACATCAACACTTGTTGAAAAGACATCCATGGAGGCGTGGTCTAGTAAAAAGCCTTCATTAATACATCTCAGAGTTTTTGGTTGCGAACCATATGCTCATGTTCCAAGAGAAAAATGGTCTAAGTTGGAGAACAAAGTTGTTAAATGTATCTTCATCGGCTATGGTGTCGGTGTGAAGGGGTACAAGCTTTGGGATACAATTGCACATAAGGTTTTATACAACAAAAGTGTGGTTTTCAAAGATCTGAAACCTTTGACTATTGAGTTGCAACTAGAGGAAGAGAAGAAAGAGAAGAAAGAGAAGAAGGAGGTAGTTCAAATCCCACTTACTCTGATGAAAAAAGAACTACAAGCTCCTGAAGGACCTGATGAGGAAGAGATCCAAGTAGCTCTGAAAATTTTGAAGAAGAAGAAGAACCTCAACCTCAGTTGGTGAGGAGGTCTACACAAAAAATGCGACAATCAAATAGGTATGGATATTCACTGGTAGGTTTGAATATTCATTGTTAAATTCCATTTATATTTTTGCTTTGATTACTAACACTGATGAGCCTAAATCTATAAGAGACGCTATGGGTATGAATGATGCAGATTCCTGGATGAAAGCCATGGATGAAGAGATGGCTGCAATCAAGAAAAATAACACTTGGGATATGGTACCTTTTCTTGAAGGACGAAAACCCATTAGATGCAAATGGGTTTTCAAGAAGAAGTATGGTCTTGATGATAGTGTTGAGAAGCATAAAGAAAGGTTGGTCACAAAGGGGTATTCTCAGGTGGAGGGAATTGATTATGGTGAAATATTCTCTCCTGTAGCCAAGATGACATCCATTCAATTTTTTTTATCACTTGTAGTAGCTTATGACTGGGAGATGGATCAGATGGATGTGAAGACAACATTCCTTCATGGTGAGTTGGAGGAAGAAATCTATATGTCACAACTAGATCATTTCATTGAAAAAGATAAAGAAAATCTTGTTTGTAAGTTGAAGAAATCTCTATATGGTCTAAAATAGTCTCCTAGAATGTGGTACCAAAATTTTGATACATATGTGTTGAGTTTTGGGTTTCAGAGGTATAAATCTGACCATTGTGTTTATATCAAAACTAACAATGGTTGCATTCTCATTATTTTTTTATATGTTGATGATATGTTATTCTTTGGGAATGGTAAAAGTTTGATTTTTGACCTCAAATATCAGTTGTCAACATAGTTTGAAATGAAATATTTAGGTGCAGCTAGGTACATTCTAGGAATGGAGATAAGAAGAGATAGAACTAGTAGAAAGCTTTGGTTAAGCCAAAGCAAGTATGTCAATCCTGTGTTGGAGAGATTCAACATGTCAGCTTGCAGATCCTTGGTAGTTCCTATGTTGCAAGGAATGAAGCTATCAGTTGAGGATTGTCCAAAATCTCCTACTGAGATGGAGGACATGACCAGTGTTCCTTATGCGAGTGCTATTGGCAGCCTAATGTATGCTATGGTCTGTATGAGGCCAGACATTGCCCAAGTAGTGGGAGTCCTTAGTCGATTTATGGCTAATCCTAGATGGGTACATTGGAATGCAGTTAAGTGAGTGTTCAGATATTTGTAGGGTATTTTTGAGTATGCCCTATGTTTTCATAGTTATCCTTCTAGACCTCGACATTCAGTGTGTATTCGTGGATTTGTGGATTCATATTGGGTTGGTGATATTGACAACAAAAGATCCACTAGTGGCTATGTGTTCACGATGTTTGGTGGTGCAATTAGCTGGATGAGTAAGTGGTAAGTTGTAGTCGCTTTATCCACGACTGAAGCAGAGTACATGGAAGCCATTCATGCTTGTAAGGAAGCCATTTGGCTTAAGAGGTTGTGTTCGGATATTGGTTTTGAAGCAAGAGAAATTATGATTTTTTGTGACAATCAAAATACCATTTGCTTAGTAAAAAATCCTACCTTCCATACCAGAAAAAAACACATTGATGTACAATATAATTTTATTCATGATATGATAGAATATGGGAATGTGAACTTGGAGAAAATTGACACTTTGAGGAACATTGTTGATGCACTGACAAAGCTAGTAAGCACGGATAAGTTCAGATGGTGTTACGATTCCATGGGCCTTAGGACCCTGCGCTATTGATTTAGATGACTCTTGAAAGGTCTTCGACAAGTGTGAGAATGTTGTTATTAAGGTGTCTCAACATTAGAGTCCCTATGCACATTTAATTAGTATATGTGGTGAATTATTTATTTTATTTATGCTAAAAGTTTTGCCTACCGAAGTGAATATCATATTATGGGATCCACAAATGAGGTGTCATCCTACATGGCATATGATATGTATCACTTGCAAGGATTTTTTTTTAGAAGGTAGTTGTCCACTTTGGAAGTCCTATTTTTATGACTAAATTGGTGGCTTTTGTCATAAGTTTCCATGAAACGGTTTATGACAACTTGCTATGTTGAACTATGATAAAATAAGAGTCATGAATAACATATTATGGCAGTTGTAGCTTTTTTGTGGAGGCGCCAACCTATGCAAGATAAGGCAGCTGATTTGTAGGGCTTTCTACATGACATTAATGACATATTTTATGGAGATGGGCATTGGATTTAGAAAATGCCAAAAATTTATGCTTTATAACTCATGTAAGATTCCCTGAATTGTGGAATCATGAGCTAGGCATTGAGTTGTGTATTTGGCAAGTCTTGGGTGCCAAGTTTCTTCATGAGAGGTTTATTTATATGCCTCTTTGCCATTGTAAATATCATTGCAGGTTGAAGTTTTTCAGGATACTGTTATGCTACCAAAATTCTACCAGATTCTAGAAATTTTGGAGAAGACTCTTGAAAGACAGAACAAAGCATTGTATTGTAACCATTATTGTTGCTGATAATACAATCTGTTCTTGCATTTGGAGTGTGGGGTTTTTCGAGTTTTTCCCCACGTATATCTTGTGTTGTGATTTTTTTTTGTTATGTTGATTCTCTCATTCTCTGCAAATCTGAAATTTACTGTTAATGTGCATCTAACTGTAATAGTGTTGAAAAGTTAAAAATTTTGCATTCTCTCCGTGGTAGATTTGCATTTGGAAGCTATTTTTTTGCACCCTAGCTTTCCTTCATGCCAGAGGAGGGGACAAAGAATTTTCCTATCAGATCCACTTATGCCACCTACACGACATGGGAAGCTCATTTTTTTTCTTTAGCCAACCCGATTGCCTCTTTAAAAATGTCACTTAAAAAAAAGGGAATTTTTTTATTGAAATGAGGAAAGCATACAAAATTTAAGAATTAGATTACAACAAAATTATTTCATTAAATTATATCATTTTTCAGTAAATTAGGAAGAGTTTGAGAGCACGCTGAAGGAAGCTGATGCCACTCCCTAACATCCTAACCTTCTTGAAGTTCAGAGGCCCATTTAGCCAAACAATCAGCAACACCATTCCACTCCCTTGGAATATGAGTAAAAGCGATGAACTCCATACAACAAAAAAAACAAAGAATCTGCCTAACCACCCCAACCAACCTCCAATTAACATTGGTAAGATTATAGGTATTCAACAAATTTATGAGAATTTGAGAATCCGATTCACAAATTATCCTGCACCAACCCAAACCATATCCTTGTTCCAACGCATAAAGAATAGCAAGGGCTTCCATATAATTATTGGCATGCTTTCCTTTAAAACATGAGAAAGAAAACATATCGCACCACTGCAATCATGTCCCACTCCACCAATACCAACATTTCTTGGATTACCTATTGAAGACCCATGAGTATTAATCCAATTAAATAAACTATAGTTTATTTTCCTCAAAAGAAAGGTCCTAATTTTATATTAAGTAAATATGAAATTACATTTGAACTGGTAAGGACTTTGACCTCTCTTTAAAAGGTCCAAGGTTCAAACCCCACTCAGTATGAGGGGTCCAGGTTGCCTCATAAATAAAATTACGTTCTTTAGATGCATCTTTATCATTTCTTCAAAATTCAATAGTTGTCTAAAAGTTCATTTATACATCATAACTACTTATCTCTTTTATGCTAAGTTTTATCTTAGACATTATCGAAACTTGAATGAAAACTAAAGGTAAAAATGTCCCTAAGGGTTAGATGGATTGGTAATTGTTTAAACTTATCAAGAAGGGACCTAAGTTCAAACCTTAGGGACATGCCTGTTGCAAAGGTAGTAATCTGATATGAATCCTTTGAGTGCGTGTTAGACTAACAATGACAATACTAATCTCGAGCAATCAATGGTTCCTCACTTCAAGTCAATAACAATGTAGCATAAACTTGTTGGGAGGAGCAACCCATATGGTTTGGATGTAAACAACTCCCCTATGTATCAAAAAATAAAATAAAAAAAATAAAAAAAATAAAAGCAAAATTCACGACGGGACCTTTATGGTCGTAGTATCTATCGAGGAGGCACATCACAAGTAAATTCGAGTTTTCCAAAGTCCAAGATTCCGCCACACTAACATCGTCAATTGTGGACAAAATCGCACTGGCGGATCAGATGCATTGAACCTGCTCCACAATATAAAAATGTCACGTGTCATACACCGAACTTGTTCCAAAGGGGAACTCGCTAGAATTTTGAATGACGTCCGAATTTTTTTTGTCATCAAGCAACAACTTGTCAGTGGTTACATGACACGTGTGTACCCATATTTGTCTCCATGCAATGTACTGTTTAGGTGGATATGATGCAAGAGAATGTCATCCTTGTTTTTATGGGTTGGCTTACGTACCGTGACATAGCTTGACGTACATTTCCAACTGTGCGCCAGACGTCACGGGAAGTTCTCAATTGTCACATCACCAATAAAGTGATCGAAGCTACGGTGTAAGGATGTCAACACTTGTCACATCATCAGTAAAGTGATCGTGGCGTAGTGATGTCGACAGTTGTCACATCAGCAGTCAAGCGATGGAAGCTATGGTGTGAGGAGATCACAGTATTAACAAAAATGATTTTATATAAGTTTTTTTTTTTTTAAATATGAACTAAAATCTGCAAAATATTTTTATTTTTTAAATGAGTTAATAGTTAACCATTTTTAAATATGATTCATTTATTGTGAGTGAAATCAAAGATAATTTTATAAGTTTTATAATAAAAAATATATATTAAACATCAAATTTAAAATTTTGATATATTATTTTCTATTTTTTTCAAGTGTTATGTATGTATAATACAATGTCTTCAAAACAAAAATATTTTCTTTTTAGTAAAATTTATCTTATTGTCTTTTATATAGGAAATCTTCTCATTTAAATGCTAAAGATAGTGTTAAAGGTCAATTAAACAATAAATAAATAATTTATTTATAATGATCATATTTAGTATATAAGGTATAACATTGATTAATTTTTTTTTTTTAAGTTTGGTTAGTGTGAGAAACTTCTACGACCATGTTCACGACTTGACATTTCTATCCCACCATCTCTCATAGGAGGGAGAGCTAAGCTTATAGTTTGAACTTTGGACCTACAAAAGAAGAGCCAAAGTCTGTAACGTCATGTTGTTCCTTAGTAAGTACGTAAATTTTATATATATATATATATATATATATATTTATATTTATTTGGTTAGTGTGAGAAATCCCTATGACCAATGCACGAGGCTAAGTAATCTCCTCCCAACCATGACCCCTGTAAAGTTGAAAGCTATGCTTATTAATAGGGAATTTAACACACAACCACCCCCTCACACACTCGCTCACATCGTAAAATTTGTGTGGTTAGTGTGACAAATCCCTATGACCGAAACCCTCTATATATATATTTGGTTAGTGTGAGAAACCCCTGCACAGGGCTGAGTAATCTCCTCCCAACCATGATCCCTATAAAGTTGAAAGCTATGCTTATCAATAGGGAATTTAACACACAACCACTACACACCCACCCCCTCACACACTCATTCACATCATAAAATTTGTGTGGTTAGTGTGACAAATCCCTATGACCGATGCATAGGATTGAGCAGTCCCCTTCCAACCATGATCCCTCATAAGTTCGAGAGTTACACTTGTCAAATAGGGGAATAACACACAACCATTTGGATATTTGGATATCAACAACACGGACATAAGGGAAATGTATCTTTATCAACTTTCCTAATTGCACCTTGTATCTGCAGGCTGGACATAGGAAGAATGGAACCTGGGTCGACCTCTACCATCAATCAAGATTTTCACCAACTGCGCTACACAAACAGATAGATAAATAAATAAATAAATAAATAAATAAATAAATAAATAAATATTATTATTATTGTTCTTATTTTGATATAATGTGAAGTACAATAGGTGAAACAATTGGGACCATAGTCCCTAGAGGCATATCAGCAAAGGGCCAATTAGAATTCAAGCCTTGAAATGAAACACTAACTACATATTATTGGGTGTCTTTAAAGTAATATTATTTTAGTCACATCGAAATTACATAATATATCAGCTTACCATAACATTACATTGGATGATATATATATATATATATATATATATATATATATATATATATATATATATATATATATATATATATATATATATATATATAGTTATAGTGCCATATTGGAAGATGTTGCATTATAAATCTATGCCACTTTTATAAGTTTTATTAATTATAATAATGTATAGTACTAACGATTGGGTGTCTTTAAAGTAATATTATTTTAGTCACGTAACAATTACATAACATATCAGATTACCATAACATTACATTGGATGAGACATGAATAATTGAAGTATATATATATATATGCAAATCTAGTGCCATATTGGAAGATGTTGCATTATAAATCTATGCCATCTTTATAAGTTTAAAATTCCTTAATAACCCTTAATTTACTAATTAAAATAATGTATAGTATAAAAGGTTAAATATAACCTAGCATTTAAACATCAAATGAATGTTAAGATAATTCATATTCTAAAGGATCCAAATGAAATATTATGAAATTTCATGGTAGGTTATCATTGTAGGTTATCAATTAAGTTATCATGTGAGCTATAAGTGCAATACAAAATATTGAAAAGCAAACAAAAGAAAATTATAAGTGCAATTTAATATAACATTAAAAAATAAATAAATATAACATAAATAGGTATAATAAGATGGGATATCCTTTATGATTCTTTAAAAATGTAAAAAAAAAAAAAAAATTATATTATAAACTCTACAACTTTAAAATTAAAGATAATATTCTACTAAAAATGTTAAATGAAGATTAAGGATTTACACTTAACAACACATCATGATTACTTTTATGTTTCAGATATTAAGAATATATATATATATATATATATATATATATATATATATATATATATATATATATATATATATAAGTAGGTGCAATGGAATATCTAACTCATGAATCATGACCACTACAAATAGTAAAAATATGTAAGTTTCTTAGATTCCCACACTTAACATCTACTCAAGAAAATAATGACACATTGTATAGAATATTATCAAACAACAATTGTCACATATAGACTACTATAATGATCATTGTTTTTTAATGTAATGGATTTTTGAAACTATGAAACACTTAATTAGTAGAAGAGTGAAAGAAAATAATAATTTTCTTGATATTAAGTAATCCTAATAAGGAGTTGATATAAGAAAATATGTTTTGACTTAACATTAAATATTTGACTTGTTATTAACTCAATGTTATTTTGATGCTCGTAAAATATTATAGTATGCTCAAATTAAAGTAGATGCCAAACATTCTTTCATTGAATGTGTCCATGATTAGTATTTAAAATAATATGATCTAACATTTTTGTTGTTATATTGCATGATTGACATAACTATATTTTTAAGAACACTAGTAACAAGTAGAGCTTCATACATTAGTATGACTAACATAGTCAAAGACTATATGATTTGTTAAATAAGATATAGAAACAAACGTATATATTGACCCACAAATTGGATTTGTGGGCACACTTTATTAAATTAAATAAGATTCTCCTTTTGTTTTCTTATAAGAGGGGTGATTCCCTTCACTAATTTTTTTCCTAGAAAATCCACACTTTGAGCTAAGTTTAGTCTAAAACCTAAGATAACACCAACTATGATGAAACAAGTTTTTAGGATTTGAAATATTTAACAAAATGTTGACATGCAAATATTTTAAAAACATGCATTTGTAGTATCTATATTTTATATTCTACTAGGGTTTTCCATTATATAATGAGTATTTATGATTACAAAATTTAATTGTAAAGATACAAATGGTTAAAAAAACATTAATACAAAAATAATTTTCTCATCAACTCATAGTTCATTACATAGATCTTCATAGATATATCCTTATAAATTAATCATAATCTACATGCAAGGAAAATATAAATAAATTATAGACAACTTAAAGGAATTCCATTGATAAAAATTCTATAACACTTTTCTATCACTACCTTTAATATTTTAAAGAAAAATAAACTTTAAAAAATACTCAAACAAGTACCATTCATGTATGATATTTTTAGCACATGTTTGTAGAAAATATTACAACAAAAACCTTAGACTTGTTTTGTGTTTTTTTGAAAATACTCATCTCCTCATGATCAACATTTATAGTGTTAAAATCACAATATATACTCCTTCAATAAAAAATGAGCAAGCATGTTTCATCGATCACTCATAATTTATAGAAAGAAAAATATTACAAGTATGTATGCATGTTAAGGATTTAACTGTCATTACTACTATTTTAAACCACCATATTTTGAGTAACATGATGACCCCTTAATAACATATTATAAAACTGGGTCATCACTTGTGCATTTATGAGGATCATCAAATATTTTAGTTTTATAATAGTAAATAAATAAAAATAGAATGCCATGTTTATTACATTCCTGATAAAGAATAAATAATTACTTATTTTTGTGCCTTGTTTTTAGTAGCATTTTTTTTTAATCCTCGACCTTCCTTTTTTCCACATCATATTTTTTGCATGCAATCAATGCTTGTTTACTTTGATTCTTTTGATTCTTTATCTCCATGAACTTATCAAAGACTTATTTAGATCCTTAGAATTGTCCATGATATTTTCTCTATTATGAGGTTGTTCCTACATAGGGACTTCTATTTTGGTTCCCTTACTTGAGGATACTTTATTCCATGTAGTATCTTCTATCTATGTTATCTAGTCTCTATTGAAGGAGGGAGAAGAGTCAATGTCATCATGTTTGTCTTTGTTCTCCTTCTCTTTCTTTTGTGTAAAATAATCTGGAGAAGCATGTGATTGTTATTTTTTTTTCTCTTTATCATTATTTCCATCACTTAGACCTCTAGAAATTCTCGCTTCTCCTATATTATTTGTTATAGATGATGAATTTATCCTTGATGATGGAATTCTATTACTAGTAATTCTTGTGACCTTTAGACACTCCTCAATATCTATGAATGTATAACCTTATAAATAGGTATTAGGTATGGTAGATGTTTTAGAAATTCTACAAAATGGAAAATTCATCTTCATTAAAATTTTTTGAGTATGGTCTTCAAGACATATTCCATTTACAAATGGACAAACTCATTTATTTTATTAAGAAATAACAAATTCTTTACAATGTGCAGAGAGAATACATTTGAGTGAAGATAAATGAAATACCATTTACTAGATATGGTTTCTTATTCTTCCTATTTCCAAACCCATGAAGATGAGTCTTAATTGAATTTTTAAGTATTATTGGTTATTAAAAATCAAGGACACACACCATTCAAAATCAAGATAAGGAAACATATAGGTCTCCACATGCATAGAAGAGGCAATGCATAGTTAATTTTTGGCCTATCGAGTAGAAAAACATGATATACTTGGGAGAGTATAATGAAATATAAGCTAGTACAAGAGGGTTTTACACCTATATAAGGGATCGTATGTAGTCAATTTTGGCATTTAAAACAATGGGAAGTGGAAACCTAAGTGACTTGGATGCGTGAACCTAAAGTCAAAGATGAAGATCAAACTCTTGTGCATGTAAAGGGAACACTTATACAATTTTGTGCATTTGTAATTTATAGAATACCAATCATTATACATCCTTATTAGAATAAATTTATCTCAAGTTCCCTTACACTTACAAAGAGACCAATGCTTAGGTTATTTTGAAGATACATAAGGGCTATGTAAGCTATGGGCCCAAATTTACTTCAAAACTCTTTTCAACCTCTATCAAAATTACTTCAATTATGTTTATTTCTACATAGGGGAGGACTTAGCATTTTTAGAAGAGCATATTTTTTTGAAAACAAAACAACAAGATATTCTCTAAAATTAAGGTAACAAAGAATTACTATAAGGGCTTTGATTCATTAAAGTGAAAATATTGATTATTTTTATGTAGATTGATAGGGAATTGACCAAGTATGCATAATAACTTATAGACCAACAAAGCATTTGAGTCAACAAAATAATTTATACATCAATTCAAAAGTACAAATGGGCATAGTCCAAATGAAAAAGACTCAAATGACACAACTATAGATTGGTGCCCCTTTAGGGAAACATGGGAAAATAAACTTGTAAAAAGACACATTTCAGAACTAATTTATGCATTACAAAGCACAAGGATTTAGAAACTTGGTCATATTTAAGGTATAATTTATGCTATCAACCATAACTTAAAATCGTTAGCAAGAAGAAATATATATTACCCAGATTATTAATCCATTATCAATACTAATCACAATGCCTACCAAAAATTCTTAGAGTGGATAGACAAAAATGTGAATCCATTATAGTATAATTAACTTCAAACATATAAACAAAGAGATACTCATACCAAATATGAATAAAATATCATTGATAAACAAGAGATTCAAAGACCCTAGTTGCTTACTCAAATGACCAATAAGATGGCTATCACTAGAAATTTAACCATTAAAATACCCTAATTTAACCAAAATTAGATAGAGGATTCCATATCAAGAAATGGGTAGGATTCATGTTTGAAAAATGATATTAAAGAACTGCAATGGGGGTAAAGGAATTCAAACCAGATACAAAGGAAAATTCTGAGGTTGCAATGAAGAAATTATAACAAAGAATAAAATTTAGAGGTTTTAAAATGGGCTAATTATGGTAATTAATGAGGTATAAAGTTACCATTAATGACTTCAAACCACCTAGTTTGTATGCGTCTTTTTTAATCATTTAGTTCTAGGAATAGTTGGTGTGACTACTAACGACTAACTAATGTGATAGGATACTCAAATAATATACAATAGAGATAAATACATATGGCATGGTAAAAATGGAGGATGGTAAGGTTATAACATAACACCCATTTATGTATTTTAATAGTGTCTCAACTAGGTTATAGACTTATGGACATTCTAGAAAATCTTGGAAGGTAGGCATGTACTTTAGGATCCTTCACTTCTGAGAGAAAGCTAAAACTTCAAAAAAATAGATGTTTTTGTATCTGGGAGGTTTCAACTATAGAGGGATGAGATGATGGCCTCCACCCATAAAGGGGAAGTACTTAGAAAATCAAAGGAAACAATATCATTTGTATACTTACAATACTACAAACATCATTGTCTGCAAGGTTAACTTTCTAAATAAAACTTATATGGATGTTCTCTTGTCCACCAGAGGAGGTTACTTAGTGAAATATATCCTCAAAAGCAACTTAAAACTAATTTTGAATCTCTCTAAAAAAGACAAATTCTAATAAGGACTTTGAGTGATTAATTGCTAATACTCTAGAAAACATAAATTGCTAAAACTTTAAAAGTTAAATGGTAGAAAAGGAAATATAAAAAAAATGATCATTACTATCAGAAATTAAAATAATATTTTCATTATGAACTTTAAAACATTCTTATTGATGTCTATGTATAAATATTAAAAATAACCTAATGGTAAATGGAGTATCTAATCTTTTATTTAAACTCTTCACCAATTTGTTTTATTAATGATAGGGCTAGTTGTTGTAGATTTTAGTAAGTAGATTACATTCAAATTCACAAGGAGTATATATATATATATTATATTGAATTGAGCTATCAATAATTTATGATCATAAATTTCATGAGAGTTAACAATCATATTAGGTTATATTAAGAGTTGAATTTGAAGAAAATAGTGTGACAACTATAAATATATTATGTCAAAAATTTATAATAATTTAATTTTGGTTTAATGGACTAAAAATAACAATTTTAAAGGTTATGATCAAACCATTAAAACATAAATCCAATGATAATAAATTGCTTTGAATAGATTATGCAGAAAAAATTTGGATGGGTTTCACAATTACAAAACTCTAAAAGAAAAGATGTATTGACTCAATATATTAATAATTAATTATTTAAAACCATGAACAATCTTTTAGCATTGTATTATGGATATAATATGTCCATGATTATTTATTTATTTATTTTTATTAGGTAAAGAAGGGGTTTTAAGGATCCCCAAACCTAAGGGTTTTGAGAGGGACCCATAGCCTGAGATGAGGATTTTGAGAGGATCCCACAACCATTACAACAAGCTCCAAAAGGGTTACCCAACAACAAGATCCAAAAGGAGAAATACAATTTACACCCAAAAGGGTAACCCACCAACGAGGAGCAAAGGCCAAAAAAACTAGCCACCAACCCTCCTACATAAAGTACAACAATAAAGTCCTAGAGGATATGAATTGAATGCCCTAAATGGGGAACAACACCACACTCATCTAATGGGAGTAAACTAAAACATCCCACTCAAAATTAAAATTGAAAATTAAGAACCCAGGTGAGCAAGAGGAACATTCTGATAAATAGTAAACCAGATCTGAGGCTTACACTTACAATGGTTAAAAAGATAAAGTAAAAAACTATGAGCCACCTAAATCAAAACAAGAGCCACAAAATAAAAACAACCATTCTCAGGTACAAGAAAAAGGAGATAGCAACATTTCACACTCCACATGATATGGATAAGGGTAATATCTATAGACACCAAAACAACACCAATCTGATTATGTAACACCAAGCATCGATCGCATTGACACACACAGCCCCCAGGGTAGCCCCCAGGGGTTAAACAGTGGTCCTAACCACTCCCAACAACAGTTTGGAAGGTCAAGGGTCAATTTGGCACCTTTTGGCACTTTGCTCTCTACTCGTCCCACCCCGGGACGATTACAAACTGAGATTCATCCCACCTAGGAATGAATAGCAGCATTCGCCCCAGGGTGAGGCAAATAGCAGGTTTGACTCGCAAAAAGTCAAACCTCGACAAATCTGCCAGTTAACTGCAGCTTCAGGCCATGCAATTACGAGGAATGGCTTCAAATCAAGGAGAGAGACTTCAATCATGCATGTCTTTGATTTTTGAGGCCTCATGCAAGGAGACTCTAAATTAGGGAATAATCTATTTTCTCAAAATAGGGCATGCAACTCAAGTGGCGCTCTTGCATGCACATTCAAACAGAGAGACCTAAGGTCTATAAATTGGTGAGAATTCTCACCCAAGAAAGGGAGAAAAAAGGGAGCATTTTGAGCAATGAAGTGCTGCCATCTTATATTCATACACACACCTTTTGATTTATACCTTTCACATCCTTGATCTCTCTTTTGGAGGGAGGTTATTGGGTGATTATTGGAAGCGCAAATCCGAAGCCCAAACCCAAAAATTTGGCCACAATATCCCACAAATTTTTTTGAAAACACCTCATAATATGTTTTGGACCCATCCCAAGTGGATTGGTGCCGAAAAAAAGTTCCAAACGGTGGGCGTCCTGCCCCCGGGCGCCCCCCAAGCTGTCGCAGTTCTAAACGCCCCACCCTGGAGTGATTAGAAATCTATGGTAGATTTCATTTATTTTATTTTTTCATCTTATTATAGGTCATTTAAATAGGCTTTAGTTTAAATTTCACTTCATTCTGAGTATTTTTGACCATGTTTTTATCATTTCCTGCATTTACTAAATTGTAGATGGCACCATCAAAATCTAGGTGATAAAGACCAAATTGGAGAAATATGACCTTCTGGGTCTTCCCAAAATATACCCAATTAGCTAACCCCAACTTTGCAGGTCATTTGGAGCTTTTTGGATAAGACATTGAAGAGGGTGCTTTCTAACAAGTTATTGCAGGTCTATTCGTCCCACCCAGGAGCGAATACAAATCTATGAGGAATTTCCTAAATTTTCCTTTTGTAGTGGCATCCTGGTAACATATTCATGATTTTTTTAAATTTTTAGGTCGTTCTGATGTTATTTGGTTATTGTTCTAATATTTTCATGCATACACTAACAGTAGGCCTTGGGAAACGCATGTTCTATTCTCTCTGCAGGTGCTACTGATATTTTATATTTCCTTGAACATAGGTCTCCGACATTAAAGGAGTAGTAAGTAGTAAAAACTCATATACACAAGCGGCAGTGATGTTTTGGTCCGCCCATCTTACATGTGGGTACGCGAAAGAAGGATTTCTATCCATGGATGTGATAAGAAACATATTTAACGCTCCTATCCCCTAAAAATGAAGGAGACGTATTGTAACACAAATTTAAAAGCACCTCTGTCCCTTGATTTTAAGATTAACTTTCTGATTAGAAGTTACTTATTTTTGCTTACAGGTACCAAGTTTTCAAACCCTGGACTCCTGTTCGTTTCAGTCTGTGACGAGTATAGAGCTAGAATTCGTCTTACCCAGGGACAAATAGGAATTTTTCTCACCCTGGAACGAATACAGACCTGTTATTCATCTCACCCCGGGATGAATAGCTCTCTATGCAATTTCAAGGCATAAATCCAGAGACATCCAATTTGGGCAGAGAAGAGGTAGGGGTCCTAAACACCTTCTGTCAATTTTTGCTTTATGTTCTCTGGTTATTTGCTTGCCTAGGAGAGTTTGAATGCTTGTTTGCTTCATTTATGTAACTTAAAAAGAACCCCACACACCACGTGGCAAGTTAAAACAACAAGGAGTTGGTCTTAAAACCCCAACCCTTGAGCAAGACCAACGGTGGATTGCATCACCACCTTGGCTTGAGATACTGCATACATAACCCCGATCGTGACTGTTGCTAGACGTAAATCCTAATGAAATCTGACCAAGTGTAGCTGGGGTGATTCCCAGTGCATGAGGATAAGTCTTCTATGGTAGGTGTCATAAACAGAGTGATTCCCCTTTCGTATCGCCTATGTTCAACGTACCATCTGCTCTCACGTACCAATAGTTTCCCTCATATAAGGGTAGGTATATAGAGAGGTTGGTATATCGGCCTGACAATGGTATATCGAAGGGGCGACCATTTTTGGGAGTCATAAGAGCCATCATACTGCATTTAAACGTTCTTTACAAAAGCTTTCAAAACAAACATAAAAAACACACTTAACCAGGTTTAGGGCACACTTTTAATCTTTAAACGAGATAATCATTATTTTGTGTGTGTGATATTTCCTATTTAGTGTAGCATAAAAATCATAAAAAGAAATAAAAATTTACACATCTTTAGGTAAGCATCACCATGGTGTACACCCGTAGTCGAGCCCAATCATGGGCAAGCACTGCAGAAAGTGTACAAAGGGGGACAAGTCGCCTCCGATATAGTCCTGAGGACTTGGTCATCCCACCTTGGCGGCCTAACACACAAGATAGTCCACATCATGCCATTACAGAATAGGACTATAGAGGCACCTCTTTTAGAGGCACCCCCACTCAGCATAGATCCTTTCAAGAGGAAAACCTACACGTAGCACTCAACATAGATAGGAGGCCTCCCTTAGACACTCATTATGAGTGGCCTAGCGATGAAGTGCTAGAGCAACATAGGGCCCATAAGGAGGGGCCACATTATTTCATCATCCCTCCTCTACCCCGTATTACTGTTAGAAACACTAGACCAAATCTAGAGCACAGGGCTCTCCAGACAGGGCAAGACAATTATGCCCACACCTTTCACGTATATGAAGGGCAGTACGATGAAGAACGCTATGTTCCTCAAGAGCAGTACACAGCATGGGAATGATGCACCTCCACACTTGCTATGTATCAGGATCACCCATTGAGGCCAGAGCCTCGGGTGAATGCAGCTAACCTCGATAGAGGAAAGTAACCCATAGGGGTCTCGGATCACCACAATCGAGATAGACATGTAGGAGAGGCATCTAGGCTTCCTAAACATGAGACGATGGATCAAATTGACTTAGCAATTGCTATACATGCCACCTGCCAAGCATAAATCACATGGCTCAAGCAAGATCAACAACATTTAGAGCATCTGTATTGCCTTAACAAAGAGCGCATTCAACATCAGACAACCGAATTACTTCATAACAATGTGCCTGAGAAGGTCCCAACCCCTCGCACGCATAAAGTAGAAGTGTATGAGAGGCGCAACCCCTTAGTGTGAGATAGGTCTCCGTGACCTTACGAAGTGTAGCATCCGAGGCCTCCTAGACCTGAACGAGAGGCCACTCCCAGGAACAATGATGGGCACCCTCCACGGGCACCCACCCATGTTTATAGATCTCGGCCAAGAAATCCTCAAGAAGCCTATGAGGAGTATGAACAAGAAGAAGAGCCGACTGAAATGCCCTACCAAGGCAGAGGGGGTGTTATCCAACCACCCCTCCATAGGCCTCAAGTTCCTCGCAACCCACAACGGGAGCAAACTAAAGAGGAAGAAATTAAATCCTCCGATGCATATAAAGCATTGTTAGAGCTCTTAGAGTCTGTGGAGACCAAGACTTTTGGGCCCAAAAAGCCCACTTTACACCAAATCCATAGTCATCCTGTGCATCTGTCAGTGTTGACACCCCATACCCTAAAAAATTTAAACTGCCCCAGTTGGCACTCTTTAGAGGGGAGGAGGATGCCCAAGAGCACGTGACTAGATTCCTGAGCTAGTGCTTTGGAATTCAGGATAATGATGCTTTGTTGCTAAGAACATTCATAACCACATTCGCAGGCCTTGCCTCAGATTGGTTCACTCAATTACCAAAGCACAACATCAGTAACTTAGATCAGCTAGTGGATGTGTTCCTCAAACACTTCGCCTTCAACACCAAGAAAAGGGCCTCACTAAGCGACCTAGCTAGCCTCAGGTAGTATGAGGAAGAAACCATGGTGGCATATGGGAACCGGTGGAGGACGTTGCTTTCAAAGCTGCCCTACCTCCCTCCCATGTTTGACCTAAACCAAATGTTCTCAAAGAGCTATTTGAGATATATTTCTGTACTATTGCAGCTACAACAATATACCACTTTAGAGGAAGCTCTGGCATAGGCCAGAATCATTGAGGATATTAAGATACAGGATGGCGAGATTGCCAAACCAAAGAAGAAATAATGGCCTAAGAACACCAAAATAGGGACCATGCAATAGAAACCCGTTGCGGTCAATCAGGTTGCTATAAATGTCCCTAAGCCTGCACAAGCAACACATCCTCAAAAGGCTAACTATCAAGCGGTGCCTCCTAACAATTATGATAAAGAAAACCAAAGGCAGGAACAAAATCAGTAGCGTCACCCTAGGCGATAATTTACACCTTACACGGAGTCCAGGGACTCCCTGTTTGACTGCTTATCAGCGATGAACTTGATCAACCTGCTAGAGATTCAGACCATAGACCCCAATGCACCAAAGCCTAAGGGGTACAGGGAGGACTTGTACTGTAGGTTCCACAGATGGAAGGGACATGACCTTAATGCATGTTGGAAGTTCAAAGGCTTGGTGCAAGACCTAATCGGCAACAAGATGTTGTCGATGGACAACCCCGTAGCGCCAAACAACCAACATATGGGAGTCTTTAGAGACCTCATGCCTACCCATGATGCATAGGAAAAACCCCTTCAAGTCAATGAGGTGCAATAGAACTGCCCCATGTAGGGGTATGTAGGGATGATAAGCATAGTGACTAGGAACAAGAGGTACCTAGGAGCTGCTCCTGCGGAAACCATCGGAGAAGTTCCATCGACGTGACAACCTCAACAACACCCTACACAATCTCCTCCACCTAGACCAGTGGCCATGATTCAGACTAGACATACCCAAAGTCTAAGGACCACGTCGGCTAGGATTTCCATATATGAGCTCATTCACCAATCAATGCCCCATCGAGAAGCTCTAATGGAGATATTAAAATCCATCGAGTTGTAGCCCCACAAAGCAAAATCTTTCAACAACTTCATGGGACATGTAAAACAATGTACGAAACCAGTCATCACCTTTAGAGAAGACGAATTGAAATCAATGACTGGTGATGTGGCAGATCCACCCCTGCACGTCATTGCATGGGTCAACGGGATTCCGTATAAGAGGGTGTTGGTGGACACTGGCTCATCTAGTAATATCATCACAACAGTAGCATTGAAACATCTAAAGTTGTCGACATCTCACATCGTGGTCTCCACCTATACTCTTCGAGCATTCAATGATGCGATATGCTCGACGGTTGGCACAATTGTCCTACCCATCCAAGTGGGAAAAAAGACTATTCATACATTGTGCCACATCTTGGAATGTGAGATGGCCTATAATATCTTGTTGGGCTAGCCTTGGATCAGGGACATGAAGTGTGTCCCTTCAATAGCTCATTAGTGCCTAAAGTATACATTTGAAGGACAGGTGCATGTAGTCCCGATAGACTTAGAGCCCTTAAAGTATTGCAATACGGTGCAATTCATGTTGTAATCGACCCTTCCATCGATGCATTTGGATTTTTAGTTGAATCCATCTAAATAGGGTCCAATTTTGCAGGCGTCCCTAGTGACAAGTCCATGAAGTCCCTAGTCGGGTCCATATTCCTCATTTGGTCCTTCAACAACAACGCCACCTACGGTGGCCACACCGAAGGACAAGGGAAAGAAACCCCTAGAAGAAGAACCACCCCTAGTCTCAACCATCTCTACCAAATAGATGCCTAGCCGAATGGAAGTTGAGATGCCTAGTTCACCCTACATGGAGTGGAATCCGGAAGAACTCCCATTCGCTCCCCCTCAACCGCCAACGATCACCGTTGAGATGGCCAAAATGGGCCTAGGGGAGTATTTAGTGTGGAACATTATATCAACACCCGCACTTGAGTCCATGCAGGACATGGGGAGACCTCGCTTCCCCATCAGCTCTGTGGTTCCTCTAGGCTACCCACCCAATCAGAAAAACTTTGTTTATGGGGGCCTAGATAATGGAATTGACCCTTACATGCAAGAAGACAATGATGAAGAGCCCTTTACTGAGGACGTCAACTATTTGTCCAACCCAGAATTCACATTGAGATATCTTGGCCAATGCAATTGGCATGGATATGGGTTTGGCAGGTATGAGCAAGGAGTGTGTGTTCTATGCCAACCGAGATATCAAATGCCTTACGACAAGTCAAGAGTAGGGTTCAACCACCCCCTGCCCCTTGACATCTTGGTAGAGAACATGCAAGGCCTAGGGATAGGCAACAAGGATGGGTTGGCATTAGATCCATATGCCAATCCTAACACAACATATACATTGGGAGATTATCTCACATTGCTAACCACCAACCTTGTTGACCGTAACAACCCTTTCCCTTCGGTCAAAAAGGAAGAAAATTCAAGGACTCACCTACAAAAGGGATATGGACAAGACCAAGAAGGGTCTTCAGAATATGAGTCAGAGTACGAGGTAGCACCTTGGGATCCTTTTGAATCTGATAGCAATCATTCACAGGTGACTCCTATGGATGATTATCAGGAGAGCTTCCTGACAATGTTCCCTTTGGATGCTCCCATTGAGCATAGGCCACCTCAAGAGAATCAGGTCCCCCCACAGAGAGCGGAACAACCTCGATGGGACCACATTAATTTATTGAGAAAGATGAGCTTCATATGTCACAAACATCTGTTGGAGCCAACAAAGGCCTTTGGATCTCTGACAGTGATTACGAAGATGAAATTGAGATGGCTTATCTCAATCATATGCGACAACAGCAATATCCCTTGGACATGGACGACATGTTTGAACAAATGCACATAGGGCCCAGGCATAGGTGGCACTTAAACCAGGTATAGTTATAGCAATTACTGCACCCGCCACTCCAGGTATACAGGGAATATCTTTCGCCTGGAGACCCTATAGTACCATCAATACCTAGGGCAGATCCAATCCTCTTATCGACGCATAAGGCCGATACATTTGTGCTAGTACCCATAGAGCCAGATCCAGTGCAAAAAGATCATCTAGGATGTCCGAGTAACAACACCCATGATAATGGAGACCATAATCATTTCATCAACATGATCTCCATTGATTTAACCACCCCCATCCATTATCCAGCCAACCCGACATGGTCATTGCATCTAGACCTAGATGCTATAGACTAGGATCGCACTGACACACCACCATCCCCATTAGAGTACTGGCCTTGCGGTGGGATGTTCCATTTCACCCCAGGACAAACTCAGGATGTCTTCCATGCTGAAGAGGAACTTGATGTTCTGAAGGACAATCTAAATTTAGCAAACGATATCCGCTTGATCCCAACTCCACACCAGTTGGAGGACGGGTCCCACATGTCAGTCGAGGAGACGACTGACATAGACATTGGCTCAGATCCAATGAATTTGCAAATCATCAAGCTGGGGGTAAGTCTATCCCCCAAAGAGCAAGCCGACTACATTGCCCTTCTCAAAGAGAAGAAGGAGGTTTTTGCATGGTCATACAAAGACATGCCGGGACTAGACCTGCAGCTAGTCATGCATAATCTAACGCTTGATCCGACAGTCAAGCCAGTAAAGCAAAAAATACATAAGATGCATCCAAAAGTAGCCTTAATGGTCAAATATGAGCTACAAAAGCTGTTGGATGCACAGTTTGTCATCTGCATGGATTACCCACCATGGTTGTTTAACATGGTGCCCGTCAAAAAGCCCGATGGGAGGATTCGCATATGCACCAATTTTTGAGATCTAAACAAAGCGAGTCCTAAGGATGATTTCCCCTTGCCAAGCATTGAAACATTGATAGACGCTACAACGGGTCATGAAATGCTTTCCCTCATGGATAGTTTCTTGAGATACAATCATATTCATATCAATCTCGAGGACCAACTAAAAACGGTGTTCACAACGCCTTGGGGGAATTTTTTTTATAAGGTCATGCCCTTTGGCATTAAAAACACTGGCGCCACCTACCAACATGCCATGACGTACATCTTCCATGATCACATGCACAAAACTTTGGAAGATTACATGGATGATTTGTTGGCCAAATCTCTTTTGTGCCCAAATCGTCTTGATGACTTGAGTAAGATCCTCGATCGTCTCATTGAACATAAAGTCAGACTAAACCCCAAGAAGTGCATATTTGGCATCACATCTAGAAAGATTTTGGGTTTCATAGTCTCAAAGAGAGGCATCAAGGTAGATCCACACAAAGTCAAGGCAATCCTTGAAATGCTTCCCCCAACTACCATCAAGCAACTCAGAAGTCTGCAGGGAAAGGTCGCATCGATCAAGCGCTTCATAGCGCAACTATCTGACAAGTGTCGACCCATGAATAAGTTATTGCACAAGGGGGTAGCATTTCATTGGGATGACGAGTGCCAGTCAGCCTTTGACGATATTAAATAGTACTTGGCTTCGCCGCTAGTATTGGCACCACCTAGACCAGGAGTGTCGTTCTACTTATACATCTCAACTACTAAGGTGGCACTAGGCGCCATGCTATCCTAGAAGAATGAACTTCACAAAGAACAGGCTACTTACTATCTTAGCCGCACCCTGGTCAGTTATGAACTTAACTATGCATACGTCGAGAAGCTCTGCTTGGCAGTGGTGTTTGCTACCAAAAAGCTACGCCATTACATGCTAAGCAACAAGATGTATGTTGTGTCTAAGGAGAATCCATTGTGGTACATGATGAATCATACTTATCATAGTAGTCGCACGACAAAATGGATCATGTTGTTGATGGAGTTTGACATAGAATTTATTGGAAAAAAATCCATAAAATGTCAAGTCATCACCGATCAACTGGCAGAGGCTCCTCTTGAAGACGATCAACCTCTAACTGTAGAACTACCTAATGATGGGGTCTTTCATGTTTTGGAATCACCAGATTTTGATGAGCCTGAGTCACAGGCTGACATCACCCTATTCTTCGATGGTTTGAAATGTGAGCAAGGAGGTGGCATGAGAATTGTATTCTTCACACCGCAAGGGGATCCAATGCCTCTATCATTTAAATTAGACTTCCCGTGCACCAACAACAATGCAAAATACGAAGCCTTGCTCATAGGTCTTTAGACAACAATCACCATGAACATTAAACCTTTAAACATCTTTGGTGATTTGTTGTTAATTGTCAATCAATTCAAAGGGGTATTCCAATGTAAATGCCTAGTTCTGCAGGCCTATAAAGCCCTTATGGAAAAATTCCTGGCACAACTTGAATGGTATGATATCGAGGCACTCCATCGATCATCGAATAATTTTACGGATACTATGGCCTCCTTGGGGTCATTAATCCCACAAGATCCTTCTGGTGAAATGACAACCATTCAGGTCAAAACATTATCGCAATCCGTGATGGAGCGTACAAGCTCTAACTTGACACTAGTAATCCACCTGATCTAGATTGAACCATCTCATGATAGGTTCTCTCGAATCCATGATTGTTTGACTCGGGCCAACTAGGGGTCCTTGTTCTCCCTGACCCCTCTTAATAGAAACATAACACTATTTTTACAAGTTCTTTCCCGTTCAACTTTTGCTAGGGATGAACTTCAATAGGGATTGGCTGTTCATACCATCGAGGTTTCCGATCAGCAAGATTGGTACACACCCATTAGGGATTAACTCAAGCTAGGTAACCTCCCACTTAGATTGATGCCAGCCACGAAAAGATCATTCAAACAAAAATCGGTAAAACATGTCTTGTTAGGAGATATTTTGTATCGTCGAAGCTATGAAGGAATCCTCCTCCGTTGCTTGGACTAGCAAGAGTCCGCTTGGGCGATCACCCAAGCTCATGATGGTACGTGTGGTGGTCACTTCAGCAGTATGGCCATTGCAAAGTGCATTCTCTGCATGGGTTATTATTGGCCATCTTTAGAGCGAGATTGTTGCGTGTATGTAAAGAAGTGTGTGAAGTGTCAACACCATGCCAATTTGACACATGTACCTTCTCAGGCCTTGCAATCGATCCAATCGGCTTGGCATTTTTTGTAGTGGGGCTTTGATCTAATAAAAAAGATCTCCCTTGCATCGTCAGGTTGTCACACGTTCATCATAACGGCCACAGAGTACTTCACCAAGTGGGTGAAAGCAATTTTGCTAACCTCTACCACTGGAACCCGCATTGCGGAGTTTATTTTGCATAACATCATATGTCATTTTGGTATTCCATCCAAGATCATTTCGAATAATGGGACATCATTCAAGAATAAATATGTGCATGCTTTGACAATAAAGTACAAGATTCAGCATAGTTTTTCAACACCTTATTATTCGTAGGCAAATGGGCAAGCAAAGGCATCGAACAAAATGCTAGTTGCCATCCTTAAAAAGACCATCGTAGATAGTCATAAGGATTGGCACATCCAAATCTTGCTTGCCTTATGGGCTTATCACACTAGCATTCAGACGCCCACTGGGGCAACTCCATTTTTTTTGGTGTATGGCTCTGACGTCGTCATGCCTCTCGAGTTGGAAATCCCTTCACTGCGCATTTCACTGTAAGAGTTCATCGATGATGAAAATGCGTGGCAGGCCCAGTTAGACCAACTGATGTTTCTCGATGAACGATGCATCAATGCTCTCGAGCATTTGCGTATCTATCAAGAGCGACTTAAGAAAGCATACAACATGAAGGTTCACCTAAGGGACTTTCAGGTTGGTGACTTGGTCTTAAAAGAGAACTAGCAGAATTCTAATTTGTCGTCTCATCTAGGGGACAAGTTTGCAGCAAACTGGTTAGGTCCTTATGTGATTGACAGTCGAATAGGACTTGGCACATATCGAATCACCTCTCTCGAAGGAATCAAGGAACTAGAACCCTTGAACATCAGTCATTTGAGGCCATTCCACATCTAGAGAGCCATAGTCCAACCAAAATCTCCAAGGATTCTCATAATCACTTGGTCAACCCCAAAAATGCTCCAAAGGTATCCATAAACCCTTTGGTCAAACCAAAAGCTCCAAGGATGCCCATAATCGTTTGGTCAAACCCAAAATGCCCCAAAGGTGTCCATAAACCCTTTGGTCAAACCAAAAGCTCCAAGGGTGTCCATAATCACTTGGTCAAAATAAATATTCAAAAAACAAACCAAAACAATAAAAATAACTCAAAATAACAAAAAAAATTGCATTTCCATTCCATGCATACTTGTAAAAATAAAAAATGCAAAAATATAGGTTGCTTTAGGCATCACATCTATACATTGCCTATTTTCTAGGTCATACAAGTCAAAAGCACCATAGACTGTAATTACTCGGCAATTCCATAATTTTCCATATCACATCCATTTGATAAATGCATACATCTAGAATAACACCATCGCCATTGTTAGCATAGTCAGTTGTCTCCTCATGTATATAGTGTTTTTCGTCATTTAGCTGTCTTTAAATTGTTAGCCAAAAAATGTACAAAGTTAAACAGATTTTACAAGGGAAAGTTTTACTTGGACCATGCCTCGTTATATAACATCTCTACACAAGTTAAAAAATATAAAATAATTCCCAAGTTGTGTGAATATAAGAGGAAAACTACAAAGCAGTCTAGGGTACCATAGAGTGTTGAGAATGGTTCAAGAGTGCTGAGAATTGACAAAAGGACAAGTTCTTCCCCATCCATTCCCCCTAATCAACAATGGTTTTCACCACTAGCAAAAATTCCAATCACCATTGGTACATAAGGTTGTAGGCATTCGTACTACACGTCCTTGCCAAGGATGGTGATGAGGCCTGAAAATGCCTCAATCATAACATGTTTTGAACACTGAAATTGCCTATAAACTCTTTTGTTAATCTAATATGCTAGTTAAGTTAATTCAATATGCTGTGTATTAACTATTTGCATAATAAATGTATTTGAAGTACTATATTATGATTTTTACAACTTTTTGTATAAGTTTTATGTTGTTTTGTTATGACTTGCTAAAATGAGATATGCTTAGATTAATAACAACATTTCACTAATCATGTTTTGATATGTCTCAAGCATTCATTTTACCTAAATCCGCAACAGTTCAAGAAAACTATTATTGTGCAGCAAAAACTGGGTTTTCCATGTAAATTCCAGCCAGCTGCCAATGAATGGCAAGGCATGGAATTCACATGTGGAAAGAGATGAAGACCATTGGAATATGATCCTAAGAAGTAACACACATAAGAAATGTAGAGAAAATCATTTAAGGAGCCCACATTTGTTCATTCCGAAGTCTCTTCGAAATGAACAGATATCTTCGAAATGAGAAAACACAGGGTCTTCTGAATGAGCGGGTCTTCGGAATGAGAACTGTAATGTCTTCAAAATGAGCGGATCTTCAAAATGAGAGCTGTAGTGTCTTCAAAATGAGTGGATCTTCGGAATGAGCCACTTATCTTCGAAATTAAAACATAATGTGCTTTTTGACTTATTGACCGAATTCTGATGCTGGAAAAAGGGAAATAAATATTGAAAAGGATAAAGGGAAATATGTCAAATCTGACTTTGTCGTCTTTGCCGACCAAATCCACCATTTATTGAAAGATCAAAGTGTGATCTTCTTTTAGGATAAAAGCTGGAATTGTTGTAGCATAATAGGATTAGATCTTCTGAGATATTATTAGCTTGTTAGTAGATCTTAGGACATCTATAAATATGGCTCCCGTTCAGGTTGAGCTAGGTAGAGGAGGTAGAGGAAGTAGAGAGAGTAATGGGTGTAGAAGATAAACAAATCAAAGAATAATAGGTGATAATCAGAAAGTGACTGTTACAGTCCTGTAATAGTTTTCAGCAACATTATTGTAATCATGTGTTTGCATCAATAAAGTATATTGTTTCTATTTCATATTGCTTTTAAATGAGTGTGAGTAAGATCTAAAGAGAGAGACTCATACCTTCTTTTGGACAAAGAGGCTGGCCACTTCCAGACCTAGGAGGAGGACTAACAATAGGTTTTTATTCTGATTTTGTTGTAGCAGAATGAGTTGTAGAACTTGTCCTTTCATTCCTTTGTAAACAACTAATGATATTTGTAATCTTAGCTTATTTTATGTTTTGTGATTATGATTTGGTTGTAATCCCCACTTTCAACAAAGCTTTCAATTTATTGCAGACTGTCATTTCCAGAATTTACTATTTTCTATAATTTTCTGCATTTTATGTTTTGTTGTCAACCCCTGCACAGAATATTGACAACCTTCTGTTACAGAGCCTTGACAGTTTCATTTCCATGTTAGAATTAGATTTTCATTGCTACAAAAGTAATTAGATTTCCTTTATGCAATTAGAATCAGACTTTCAATTCTGCAACTATTATTTCTGCAACATAATTAGGTCTCATTCTACAATTGTAATTAGGACTTCATTTCTACAGTTAATGATTAGTTTCCAATTTTGTAACTTATATTAAGGTTTAATTCATGCAATTTAGAGATAGGAATGTCCTAAAAACCCCCCACACAATTGGTTTCACCAATAAAACCTGTTGCTCTAGATTGACCTAAGTTATAACCCTGTTTACCCCTTCTTTCGTAGATAGCCTTGTACACAGCCCTGGATTGACAAATTCATTGAGAATTAATGATGTGTATAATGACAACGCATTATTTTGGTGTCGTTTCTGGGGAATTATGTTGCTAGAAGGTAACAACAGTCCAATAGCTGTTAGTTAGACTGAACTACGAAGATTTACGATAAAATCTGAATAGAACAGTTGGTTAAAATAACAACTATTGACATATAATTTATGTCATTTAGAGTAAATATGAATGAGTAATTCTAGGGATGAAAAAGGTAGAATTACCCAAAAGGATCCCTGGCTTGTTCCATTACGGAGATCTTCACGCCTAAGAAGTGAATCACCTGTGTTTGAAACCAGAAAGATTGAAAGAAAAATCACCAGTATCACCATCATTAGAACATTCTGAGAAAGAAAAATCACTAGTTTCACCATCATTAGAAAATCCTAAGAAAGAAGAATCATCAGAATCATCATCAACAAAGGGTCTTGGACCTCTTGAGAGTGAAATTTGGATAGGATTAATTGTTCCCAGAGAACAGGAAACTATGGCAGAGGGAGGCAATCTAGATAGAGATGGCCAACATGGCTATGTCCATGATGAAGGAGATGATCAGTATATTCCTCAACATTCCAGAACATTTGAATATCCTATCCGTTTGAATCCAACACAAAACTCTCCCATGAAGACTATTTCACCTTCAATACTTCTAAACTTCCAAGGTGTTGTATCTGAAGATCCTGATCAATTTTTGTTTGAATTCAAGGTAGTGTGTCAAACCTATGATTATGTAAATGACAATAAAAAACTTAAGGTCTTTCCCTCAACACTCAAGGACTCAGCATTACATTGGTTCATGAGTTTAGAGCCAAATTCCATCCGAACTTGGGATCAAATGGAAACTGTGTTTTTAGACAAATATCAGGAGTATTGCCATGTAAAGAACATAAAAGATGAGTTATTCAGGATTAAACAAGAAGATGATGAAAAATTAGAAGATATCTTGATAGGTTCTCCTTTTTTCAAAGGAGATGTGGACTTATAGAACTAGAGTTATGCAAAACTATCTTTTTGAGAGGATTACAATATGAATCCAGAGACGTATTGGATTTGATGGGAAGAGGAGATGTAAATACTCTCAGTAATGAGGAAATTATGGATCTCTACAGGAATTAATCTCGCAATAAGCAAGGAAGAAGAAAAAAAATACAAATGGCACTGATGTGAAAGAACTAAAAGAGGAACTTGCAAATTTTAAAACTTATATTCTAGTGCAATTAAACACAACTTTGGGGGAAATGTCTGCAAAAGCAAATAACACAGAACCTTTGGCAATTTATTGCCCAAGATGTAGAAATAAACATGCTTTTCAGGAATGTCCTTTGAATAAAACATCTATCTCAGCCATTTGTAGTATCTGTTCAAAGAGGCATTCAACTGATCAATGCCACCTGCTACCACAACTCAAAACTATGTTAGAAAATCATACTAAGGAACTCAACTATGTTGGACCAAAATAAGGGGGAAATTTCTCTCAATACTAAAATCCCCCTCATTTTCCTACAAATTGGGGGCATAATCCTGGTACTATGCCTTGGGGACAATCAGAACCACCCCAATGTCCTTGGAATTATCCTTAATGGATAAATTCCCAAGAATGGCCACAAACAAATTGGAGTAATTCAGCCTGGAATCAAAATCAAAAAAATCCATCATGGAATCAAAACAATCCATCATGGAATCAAAAAAATCCATCTTAGAATCAAAACAATCCACCCTGGAATCAGAATCAGACTAATCCACATTGGATGCAAAATCAACCACAGTGGAATCAACAATATCAATCCTATCCAAGGCAGCAAAGAAATCAAGGTCAAAATCAACATTTGCTGCCTGCACCTAATCAAAAATTTCAAGAAAAATAGAACCAACCACAACAAACACAATAGGTGAAACAACCTCAACTTCTAGCTCAATCAATCACTAATCCAAACAGCATGAGACAGGCATCCCCTATCTATGTGGCTGAAGCTGAAGACAATGTTGAAATAAATGTTATTGATTGTAGTAACATCCAACTTCATTCAGGAAAAGTTGTACTTGAACCTGTTTCAAATAAAAGCAAGGAAAATGAAGAGCAAGAACCTTTGGAACCAGTTAAAGTTGAACCAACAATAGAGAAATAAGAAGAACAAATAGAACCATAGGCAAAATAATTACCTTCATCAGGGATAATTCCATATCCTGAAAGATTCAATACCACAACAGAAAATTTTGAGTTAGACCTGGTCAAAAAACTTAAAAAGTTAACTATATCATTGCCCTTATTGCAAGCCATTAAGGATATACCAATGATTAAAAGTACTATCCGAGATTTGTGCATTAAAAGAGCAGGAAGAAAAAAGAAAGCATTTCCTAAGACTATTCAGATTGAAGGAAAGATAGATGATCTCTTGTCTGGAAAACTAGTACCTCCAAAGTATAGTGACTCAGGAAGTCCAGTTATCACAGTTACCATAGGTTCAGTACCAATATCAAATGTCTTAGTAGATCTAGGAGCTGCAATAAATGTCATGACCAAGGATATAATGAAACAATTATAGCTCAAACATCTTAGCCCCATATTTACAGTTTTAGAAATGGCTGATAGGTCAGTTGCAAAACCTGAAGGTATCATTGAAGATGTTCCTATAGAAGTTTCTTATTGGGAATTCCCTATAGATTTTTTGGTTTTATAGCCAAGAAATTCAACACATGGATATCCCATCATTTTGGGAAGACCTTGGCTTGCAACTGTAGCAACATTCATAGACTGAAGATCTGGAAAAATGACTATTTCAAATGGTATTTATCTAAAACAGATCTCTCTGTATCCTCCTATAAGACCCTCCAACAATTTTTTAGGTCAGTTATGGTTTCCTGATTCAGATGAAGAATTAGAGGAGGTTATTTCCACACTAGCCACCTTGGTAGTAAGAGAACACACAAAAAACCTCCAAGACACAGAAAATTTAGAAAATGAAACTATCCTAATGAATGTTCTGCAAGAACAAGGGTTAGAAGAGGAAGCAAAAAATATCCAGCAATTGTTAAGGAATGAGGAGAGCCAAAATTTTGAAGGTGAAACATTTGTACTATCACAGGAAAACTTTGTTTCACTACCACATGGGTGGCACCATCACCTGATTTTTCCTTCTCACTGTTCTATACAGGATATGCTTCCATCAAAAAATAATAAAACAGAAACTTCTTATTTCCTTCCATCTCAGCAATGTCCTCTTAACTCCCTGATCACTAAGTATGAAGAAGTGAATTCAGTCCTTCCAAATACAAAACAAATAGAAGTCCATCCAGGAAAATTTTTGAACATTTACAACCAGCTTACTAGGGAAGAAGAAGACAAATTGATAGCTGTCTTGCAGAAGCATGTCCATGATTTTTCTTGGGACTATAAAGATATGTCAGGAGTTCACCCTGATATATGCACCCACATAATTTATACTGAATAATTCAAGCCAGTTAGACAACCTTAGAGAAGACTGAATCCTGCCCTAAGGGATATTGTAAAGGAAGAAATTGAAAAAATTCTTGAGGTAGGATTCATTTACCCAATTTTTGATAGCCAATGGGTCTCTCCATTGGTTATAGTTCCTAAGAAAAATGGAAAAATGAGAGTATGTGTAGACTATAGAGAGCTGAATAAAGTAACATACAAAGACCATTTTCCATTACCTTTCATAGATCGGGTGTTAGATACCCTTACTGGAAAGAAATACTTTTGTTTTCTTGATGGATTTAGTGGATATAATCAAATTCAGATTGCACCCGAAGATCAAGAGAAAACAACCTTTACATGTCCATGGGGAACATTTGCCTATAGGGTTTTACCTTTTGGTTTGTGTAATGCCCCAGCAACATTTCAGTGAGCGAGTTTTAGCAATTTTTTCTGATCTGACTACCAACAGTGTTGAGATATACATGGATGATTTCACAGTATGTGGACAAACTTTTGAATTTACATTAGAAAACCTTGACAAAGTTTTAAATCGCTGTGAAGCATACCAGTTATCCTTGAATCCAGAAAAATATTTTATGATGATGAAGGAAGGAATAGTTCTTGGCCATCACATCTCTCTTCAAGGGATCCAGGTTGATCCAAAGAAGGTGGAAATTATCAAGAACCTTCTTCTTCCTAAAACTCAGACTGATGTCAGAAGCTTCCTAGGACACATTGGTTTTTACCGCAGGTTTATTCCCAGCTTTAGCACAATAGCCAATCCCATGTTTTCCCTATTGACTAAAGATTCTGAATTTTCTTGGATTGCAAAGTGTCAGGAATCATTTGAAGCTTTGAAAGAGAAATTACTAACTCCACCTGTGTTAAGAGGACCTAATTGGACATTACAATTTCACATACAGGCTGATGCTTCCAATACTGCAATTGGAGCAGCATTAGGACAAATTGACAATGGTGAACACTATGCCATCTACTACATTAGCAAGAATTTGACAGGAGCTAAAAAAATTATACCACAAGCGAGAAAGAATTCTTGGCGATAATTTATGCCATCAACAAATTTAGGCATTACATCACAGGTTATCAAATATTTATTCACACAGATCACACAACCATTAAATATTTGATGAATAAGCCTATGGTAAGTGCAAGAATTATTCATTGGTTACTATTGCTACAAGAATTTGATATCACTATAATCAATAAACCAGGAAAAGCTAATGTTGTATTAGACTTCTTGTCCAGATTACAGAACACAGATGAAGGGGAATTAGTTGAAGACACCTTTCCTAATGAAAAATTATTTGTTATATCAGTTCAATCACCTTGGTTTGCAGATATAGCCAATTACTTAGTCATAGGGAAAATTCCTCCACATTTCACTTCAAAATAGAAAACATAATTGATCAAACAAAGTTCTTCTTTTGAATGGATTAAGGGTATAATTTTTAAGTGCAGTCCTGACCATGTGTTACGTAGGTGCATCCAAAAGGATGAGGTGTATGATATCCTTAGGGCTTGTCATGACGAACCCTTAGTTGGACACTAATCTGTAAAAAGCACAATTAGGAAAATCTTAGGGACAGGATATTATTGGCCATCTCTTCACAAGGATGTGAAAAAGTACATCAAGCATTGTGATGCATGCCAAAGAATGGGGAAACCCACTCATACAAATGAAATGCCACTACAGCCTCAATTGGTTTTAGAACCATTTGAGAGGTGGGGGCTTGATTTTTAAGGACCTATTGATCCACCTTCTTAGGGAAAGGTGCATATTATAGTATGCATTGATTACTTGACAAAGTGGGTAGAGGTGCGTGCTTTCAAACATGCTCATGAAGAGAAGGTCACTGATTTCTTGTATACTCAAAATTTTTAGATATTTGGAGCTCCCCGGTCTATCACCACAGACCAAGGACCCCAATTTGCATCCAAATTCATTGAAGCATTTGCAGAATTATATGAAATCAAACATAGAAAACCATCACCTTATCACCCACAAGCAAATGGCCAGGTTGAAGTAACAAACAGGGAACTAGAACGAATTTTAACAAAAATAGTAGCTTTTCATAGTAGAAAATGGCTACATAAATTACCTGAAGCAGTGTGGGCTTACAATACTACTTGGAAATCCACTACTAGATTCACACATTATGAAATAGTCTTTGGTAAAAAGCCCCTCTTACCTATTGAATTTGAGCTACTAACACTGCGCACAGCATTGGAAATTGGAATTGAATTGTCACAGGCACAAACAGACAGGATTCTGCAGTTGAATGCATTGGATGAACTTAGGTTGGATGCTCTGCACCAAACTGAAGTAATTTAGGAGCAGAGGAAATTATGGCATGAAATTCACATTCAACAGAGGAAAATTCAACAAGGAGATTGGGCCTTACTGTTTGATTCTCGCTATGAGGACTTCCCTGGAAAGCTGAGAACTAGATGGCTTGGACCTTACCGGATTGAGGAGGTATTTGACAATGGAGCAGATCCGTTTATCTCCTATTGATGGGTCATAGAGAAAGTTGGTAGTGAATGGACATCGCCTCGGGGTGTACCATACACCTCTGACTAAAGAGGAATTCTTGCAGCAGCTTGACAGTTTGGATACACAACAGGTGGAAGAAATTTCCTCTTCCACTTGAAAACAATCAGCATGATCATTGATTTCAAAAAAAGACAGAAAAATACAAAAAAATCAAAAAAATAGAAAACAAAAAGATGAATAAATTCTGATTATGAATTCCTTCATGGGCATGATTTCAAGGAAATCATGAAATTCCTTCATGGGCATAGTCAAAATCAAGAAAAAAAAAAAGAAAAAGAGAGAAAAGGAGAGGTAAAAAAAAAAAAAAAGAAGAGAAAAATGAATAACTCAGTAGTGAAAACCTTTTTCAAGGCACTTCTGGGTTGGTATGCATGAAAACCAGTTTTTTGGCATGCATAACCTTGAAAATTTCTGAACCATCATTGTACAAATTCACCAACTACACTTGTTTTGAAATGTTGTAGCAGAACATCAACAGAAGCAGTCATATTTTGAAAACTTGCATTAACATATTTAATCAGGTATGTATTTCTTACATTTATTCATTGTAAATGATTGGTATATAGTATATAACAATTAACCATTAGCATAAAAGATATCCATAAGAGTTGGCATACTTAAACATGTTTTGAGAATGGGAATATCGATTTTTGCCTAATATTTAGAACAAGAATGCCAAAAATAGTGCCTGCTATCTTCTTCAAACTAATTGTTGTGTTGTCTTCGGATTGAAATTGTCTTCAGAATGATAGTAGATTGTTGCACTTTATCTTCGAAATGACAATTTATCTTTGGAATGAAGCTTTGTCTTCGAAATGAATATTTGTCTTTGGAATGAAGCTTTGTCTTCGAAATGAATATTTGTCTTCAGAATGAAGCTCTGTCTTCGGAATGAAACTTTGTCTTCGAAATGAAGCAGGATTTGTCTTCAGAATGAGGATTTATCTTCGGAATGAGGATTTGACATCGCAAAGAAGCATGATCTTCGGAATGAAGACTCGTCTTCGAAATGAAGTCATAATCTTCGGAATGAAGTTTTGTTTTCACAATAAATTATAATCTTCGAAAAGAACATTCAATGAAATATCTCCACATGGCATCCAAGGAAGGAAAGAAATACAATCAAGTGAAAATTCTTTTGACGCATACGATAAAGGAACACGTGTCAGTCAGCATATGATTTGTTTTTGCACCCATTTGAAAAATACCAGAATCACGAAGGACGTAACCAATAGTACGCCACCAATTTTTGATGCTGATAAACATGCACGTGAGAGACCGCAGGCAAAATAGAAAAATAAAAAACAAGTAAGGTGGATCTGACGGCAAGGGCATCTACGCAATCGTTGATGGACATGTGTTCAATAGAAAATAGAAACACGTGCCACCCTTCTTTTCGAAGACATGTTTGCTAACGCAAAATAACTACGAGGTACAGTGCTCAGATTACGGTTCATTTCGAAGAACAAAAACAGAGAAATTGCAAAGTTGCAACCACTAGAAACCAGAGAACTAGCAGAGGAATAGCGGTATAAGAGAGCAATTTATGACGAACCAAGACAGGAAAATGGGGCAAAAAACAAAAATGGAACCAGCAAATACCACCCATCTCCAAGAAAATCCAGCAGTGGTGTAGATTTTTGAATATGGAGGGTTTATGCCGTTTTTGGATAAATTTAATGGATCCTCTGAAGACTTGGCTGGCATGTTTGCCCACACGTTCTGAAACAACCGAGCATACGTTAACGACATGAATATTGAGGTAACCCCTAAATTTTTGAGTCAAATTATTGAGCTGCCATTAGAAGGTTTTCCAATTTCTAGGTCTGGCAAAAATACATTGGTAAACATAGTCAATCAATTTCTGGAAGAAAATGATAGGGCACCTAAGTATTTAACACATAATAACACATGCAAGGGGGTAAAAAGGGCCATCCTGCAGGAACCCTAGGATGAAGTAGCCACATGGGTAATCAAATTTCTAATCTGTGAAGGGCAGTATGTACTGTTGTTAGGGCATCATATCAAAATTTTAAATCATCTCAGACATGGTAGGCAACAACCAGAGGTTAGGGTAAATATTCCCCTATATCTGCACCAGGAATTAAAAAACATGGCAAAAAGATATCAAGAAGGAAAAGGAAGTCTTCGCCACCATGGTCTCATCAAACTAATTTGCCAGCACCATTTTAGAGGAAACCCTAGGAGCTTTGAGAGGTTTTACTCTACATTAAATGATGTAATTTTTGGAGATGAGGATGAAGAGGAATAAACAAATACTGTTGATGTTGCTGTAGAAGAAGAAACCGCTATTGCAGAAGATGCTGCAGAAGATGCTGCAGAAGATGTTGCAGAAGCTGTTGTAAAAAAAGAAACACACCCAACAACAGCAGCATAACACCTTGCTCTAGAACCTTCAACTTCACAAGCAAAAAGGTAAAATAAAAGAGGATTTGGAACTGGAAGCAGAAGAGAAAAACAAAAGAAGGTCTATTTTTTTGAAGTTGCAACTGATTTTTCAGAATAGAGAAATGAAACACCTAGCCCAACAGGGGAAGAAATAACAAGGGAAATAGAGGCATCTGAAACTAACCCCATAACCCCTGCTATCACCAGAAAACAGAGCAAAAAGAAGAAATTTGCATCTGGAACTTGGATGTCTACAAGAATCCACTTGAGGGAAATGACAGACCAGGTAATAGAACAAGAAGATGGACAAAGCAGTCCAAATGTCACAGAGATACAACCAGCCCCTGAAAACTTCCTAGAATTTCATGAACATATAATTAAGGAAGAGGCTGGACAGGATAATATAGAGGTGGCTACAGTTCAACAAGCCATAGAAATAGTAGATGCAATTATAGACAATTTCATAGAGCCTCCTAAACATGAGCAAACAGATGTTGTAGAAGAAGAGCCAGTTGTTGAGCAGCCTGCTATAGCTAACTTATCTGCATCTGATTCTGAAGTAGAAATAGAGGAGGAAGATATCACATAGCAGTTGAAAGTAGCAAGGAGTGTTGTCAAGATAGACCAGATGGATTTTAGAGAAAGAAAACATCATTGAGATGCAGAAAAGAAAAATTGCAGAGTTACAACAGGAAGTAGAAGAACTGAAAGAGAAGTTGTCACAGTCTGAAAAACAACCAACTGTATCCAATGATGAAGATGACTTAGCTCAACTGCTTGTGGATTTATCTAGGGCAGATGACTATGCTAATTTAGATATAGGAGCTCATTCTGAAGAAGCACCTTTTCATTCTGAAGATGTGCCTTCTCATTCAGAAGCACCCTTTCATTTTGAAGATGCTTCAAAATTTGCAAAAATCATAGTAGCAAACATTGGAGATGAGTTACCAGCACAAGAACGGTCCAAGCAGCAGCATAAAATAGATCAAGTAAGTACTTCTATTGATGTCCCTGTATTTAAAACTATTATACCATTAGTAGAAGTCGTAGATAAGGGGGTGCAAGTAGAATTATTGTCTGATGACAACCCAATAGAAATAACACATAAGGGGGTGCAAGTAGAATTCTTGACAGATGAATAGCCAGTGGAAGTGGCAGAAAAAGGGGTTCAGATAGATCTGCTACCTAGAATTCCACCTATAGTCATACCACCTAATATTGTGTCCTTAGAACAATACAATGCAGACATAGCCAGCTGGATGATTAGGTATGATAAGCTTGCCACTAAAACTAAAAAATTCAAATTAGAAGCTAAACAGATAGAAGCCAAGGAAACAAAAATTTAGGCATTAAAAGAAAAGATGTCTGACTTATGTCAAATTGTTGAATTTTTAGTCCAATTCAGATGGCCAGCCAGATTTTACAGTCTTATTCTAAAGGAGAAATACCTCAGATGGCAGGTCATGAGGATTAGTTTAGGTCTTCCATATAAATTGGACACCACTGCAGATTTCCTGGAAGCATACTTTGATAGCCCTTTTGAGTAGAAAAATCTCCTATGTGAACTATTTTTACACAGTTTCTTTATTCTAGAAGAAGTAGAGTTTCATCCACAGATCTACATTGGAGATGTTCAATTGAGGGCATTCATGTCCACCTTGCAGAATTAGTTTTATTGGGACCAAGAAAAAAGGTAGAATAAAGAGATTGAAACAAGAGCTGAGTTGTTAGTTAGAGCAATTCATCCAAATCACCCCATTATCACAAGACATCACTTCACCATGATGAAAAGGGATGATGTGAAGAGAATGTACTTGATAAACTTAAGGGGCTATGTGAACAGATTCCATAATTTTTGTAATGACAATTTCTTTCCAGCATTATCAATATGTAGAAATAGATGGGCTGAAATTCCCATGTCTTTGCAGAAAAGAGAACCCATTTCCCCCATCAACTTAGAATGGTCCAGAAGAAGGGTAGAAGGAGTACTACAGTTGATTGAACTCATGCAACATAATTGGATAGGTCTCAGATTTAGGCCTCCCACCATCATCACTCCAGTTCCATTCTACTTTGAAGAAGATGCCCAACCTGATGAACAATTTGAAGAATGGCTCAGGGACCTTCAGAAGAACAAGGGATTTTACATAGGCAAGAAGTTGTTTTACAAGTCATGGAATTTGACCATGGACATATGTGATTCCATAGCCCAACAGAATGCATGAGGACATGCATCGATATAAGTTGGGGGGAAAATGATGAGGC
This sequence comes from Wollemia nobilis, assembly GCA_028583015.1. Lineage (NCBI taxonomy): Eukaryota > Viridiplantae > Streptophyta > Pinopsida > Araucariales > Araucariaceae > Wollemia > Wollemia nobilis. The sequence goes on from JAQPPZ010007219.1 coordinate 2,838,699, forward strand.
CTAAAAATGCCTCAATCATAACATGTTTTGAACACTGAAATTGCCTATAAACTCTTATGGTAATCTAATATGCTAGTTAAGTTAATTCAATATGCTGTGTATTAACTATTTGCATAATAAATGTATTTGAAATACTATATTTTGATTTTTACAGCTTTTGTATAAGTTTTATGTTGTTTTGTTATGACTTGCTAAAATGATATATGCTTAGATTAATAACAACATTTCACTAATCATGTTTTGATATGTCTCAAGCATTCATTTTACCTAAATCTGGCAACAGTTCAAGAAAATTGTTACTGTGCAGCAAAAACTGGGTTTTCCATGTAAATTCTAGCCAGCTACCAATGAATGGCGAGGCATGGAATTCAACTGTGGAAAGAGATGAAGACCATTGGAATATGATCCTGAGAAGTAACCCACATAAGAAATGCAGAGAAAATCATTTAAGGAGCCCACATTTGTTCATTTCGAAGTCTCTTCGAAATGAACAGATATCTTCGAAATGAGAAAACACAGTGTCTTTGGAATGAGCGGGTCTTTGAAATGAGAACTGTAATGTCTTCGAAATGAGCGAATCTTCAGAATGAGAGCTGTAGTGTCTTCAAAATGAGCGGATCTTCAGAATGAGAATTACAATATCTTTAGAATGAGCCACTTATCTTCGAAATGAAAACATAATGTGCTTTTTGACTTATTGACCAAATTTTGACGTTGGAAAAAGGGAAATAAATATTGAAAAGGATAAAGGGAAATATCTCAGATCTGACTTTGCCATCCTTGCCGACCAAAGCCACCATTTATGGAAAGATCAAAGTGTGATATTCTTTTAGGATAAAACCTGGAATTGTTGCAGCATAATAGGATTAGATCTTCTGAGATATTCTCAGCTTGTTAGTAGATCTTAGGACATCTATAAATGTGGTTCCCATTCAAGTTTATCTAGGTAGAGGAGGTAGAGGAAGTAAAGAGAGTAAGGGGAGTAGAAGATAGAGAAATCAGAGAATAATAGGTGATAATCAGAAAGTGACTATTACAGTTGTGTAATAGTTTTCAGTAGCATTATTGTAATCATGTGTTTGCATCAATAAAGTATAGTTTCTATTTCATATTGCTTGTAAATGAGTGTGAGTAAGATATAAAGAGAGAGAGACTCATACCTTCTTTTGGACAAAGAGGCTAGCCACTTCCAGACCTAGGAGGACTAACAACAGGTTTTTATTCTGATTTTGTTGTAGCAGAATGAGTTGTAGAACTTGTCCTTTCATTCCTTTGTAAACAACTAATGATATTTGTAATCTTAGCTTATTTTATGTTTTGTGATTAATGATTTGGTTGTAATCCCCACTTTCAGCAAAGATTTCAATTTATTGCAGACTGTCATTTCCAGAATTTACTATTTTCTATAATTTCCTGTATTTTATGTTTTGCTGTCAACCCCTGCACAGAAGATTGACAACCTTCTGTTACAGAGCCTTGATAGTTTCATTTCAATGTTAGAATTAGATTTTCATTGCTGCAAAAGTAATTAGATTTCCTTTATATTAGAATCAGAATTTCAATTCTGCAACTATTATTTTTGCAACATAATTAGGTCTCATTCTGTAATTGTAATTAGGACTTCATTTCTATAGTTAATGATTAGTATCCAATTCTGCAACTTAGATTAAGATTTAATTCATGCAATTTAGAGATAGGAATGTCCTAAAACCCCCCACACAATCGGTTTCATCAATAAAACCTGTTGCTCTAGATTGACCTAAGTTATAACCCTGTTTACCCCTTCTTCCGTAGATAGCCTTGTACATAGCCCTGGATTGACAAATTCATTGAGAATTAATGATGTGTATAATGAGAACGCATCAGATGGGTAGTCATCCCCAAGGCCTAAAAGGATCAATGACCATTCAAAAACAAAATCCCCACAAGCCATCATCATGACTATTTCCAATCATGTTTGGTCTCCAAAGTCGTAAGGATTCATACTACACGCCCCTGACAAGGATGGGTAGTCATCCCCAAGGCCTAAGAGATCAATGCCCATACTTCATAGTCTCCATAATCCCTTTTTGGTTCCCAAAGTCATAAGGATTCGTACTACATGTCCTTGAATAGGATGGGTAGTCATCCCCAAGGCCAAAAGGATCAATGTTATTCACAAGCTCAAACTTATAAAGCTCAAAATCCAAAATCAAATAATAGTGGTTATTACCACTATTCACAATCCTTGCTCAAGAAGAAAAATAAATAGTGATTTTCATAACTATGTATACGAGCAAGTATCCTAAACCATTGAGAAAACAAACAACTTGAATTTGAATCTCGAGAATTCTCAACATTCGAAAACCATCTAGGTGATCCTCATTACAGGTTTGGTGGATAGCCTACCTGGAAATGGCGGTATCCTAAATGCATGACGATATGTCTATCACATTAGCCTTGCATGTGAGCAGACTAATGTTTGCATGTTGAAGCAGAACTAAGGTAACGTACAAAAAAATTCATGAGAATTTCATTAACAGAGGTCTCAAACTGGGAAATACAGTGGTTCTATTCAAAATTGCCAAAAAGTCCTTTTTACAATGTATGCATTTCTCTTATAACAGACCCGACCCCCTTCGGACATCATTACACAAAATTCCAGGATTCCCTGTAACCACCCGCACGAGTGTTTTGTCGCTGCATGCATGTTGTGGCCAGGTATCTTCTTTCATCATGGCATGGGGTGGCGGAGTGCCCTGCAGTCGCCTGTGCATCCACCTGTTGAGTCATCATTCAAATGAATGCTCTAGCCATCTGTAATATTCTACCACGTGCCCTCCTTCCATTGCCTCTGTAATCGCCTAGTGCTCTATGGCCACCTGTGATTTGATGCCACGTGCCCTTCTGCCATGGTCTCTGCAACTGTCGACTGGTCTGAAGTCGTGAGCGTTTTGTCACGATATCGTGATGTGTTTGCTTCCTTACGCTCTCTCTCCTCTTCGATTGCGATATCGCGATGTTTTGGCGTTCGGCCTCTGTTTTCTCCTTCGGGCCGCGAAACCGTGACATGTCACGATTTCACGACCATTTTACCCCTTGGTGCCTTTGCCCCAAAAGTGTCACGATTTCGCGACCACTTTGCACCCTGACACCTTGCTTTCGAAAGTGTCACGATTTCGTGACCACTTTGCACTTTCGAGCCCAGCTTTCGAAAGTGTCACGATTTCATGACCACTTTGCGCCTTCAAGTCTTGCCTTCGAAAGTGTCACGATTTCGTGACCACTTTGCGCCTTCGAGTCTTGCATCCGAAAGTGTCATGATTTCGAGACCACTTTGCGCCTTCGAGTCTTGCCTCCGGAAGTGTCACGAATTCACGACCACTTTGCGCCTTTGAGCCCAACTTTCGAAAGTGTCACAATTTTGCGACCACTTTGCGCCTTCGAGTCTTGCCTCCGGAAGTGTCACGATTTCGTGACCACTTTGTGTCTTAGAGCTTTGTCTTTGAAGGTGTTGCGATTTCACGACCAATCTGCGCCTTGGCTCCATTGCTTTGAAAATGTCACGATTTTGCGACCATTTGGTGTCTAGACTGCTTTGCTTAGAAAATGTCACGATTTCGTGACCATTTTGCATCCAGACTACTTTGCTTAGAAAATGTCACGATTTTGCGACGATTTTGCATCCAGGCTGCTTCACTTCGGAAATGTCACGATTTCGTGACCATTTTGCGTCCAGGCTGCTTTACTTCGAAAATGTCACGATTTTACGACCATTTTGCGTCCAGACTGCTTTTCTTAGAAAATGTCACGATTTCACGACCATTTTGCGCCTTGGCCCCTTTTCTCAAAAAGCATCACGATATCGCGACAGTTTGACCCTTTGGCGCCCTTTCTCAAAAAAGTGTCGCGATTTCACGATAGCTTTGGCACTTAGAGAAAAAAATATTTTTGGGTGATGCAAGATTGCTTTTCCACCTCCGGATGCTCCTGTATCAGACACCCGGGGTGAATTGAGAAGTGACCTTCACTTCTGATCTATCTGAGGTAGACCCAGGCAGTCAACCTCTGCCTTTGACAACCAAGTCACATCTTCGATGGGCCTACCCTTCCATTTGATCAAATACTCAGAATAACTCTTGTTGCTAGTACTTCGGCCCTCATGCGTATCAAGGACTTCTTCTATCTCGTCTGTGACTAGAGTAACCGTGGGAATGCTCCACAAATATGGGCTTGGTGTTGCACTGTTATCTCCTTCATGAAACTCGACCAAATCCAAAATGTTAAAAATCGGTGAGATGTTAAGTTCACTCGGCAACTCCACCTCATATGCATTACCCGAATCCCATTTTCCAATGATCCTGCATGGCCCAAACTTCTTCATTTTTAGCTTGTTATAGGTCTTGGCAGGAAACCTCTCTTTCCTTAGATGGACCATGATAGAATCTCCTACTTCAAACTCCTTAACCCGGCGTTTCTGGTCTGCCCTGGCCTTATACTGAGCATTCATTCTTGGCAATGTGCCTTGTCACCTCCTCATGCACTCCCTTCAGGTGTTCAGCAAAGTCTTCAGCTTTAGCACTGCATTTTTCTCTTATATCCATCCTTCTCAATTTTGAAGCGTTTCTTGGGCTGCTCCCATAGATTATCTGGAATGGCGACTTATTGGTACTCCTGTTGACTGAGCTGTTATAAGCGAATTCTGCCTAAGGCAAAACCAGATCCCATCCCTTGGACTTGTCTTCAACCAAGAATCTCAATAGATTGCCTAAAATCCTATTCACCACCTCTGTTTGACCATCTATTTGGGGGTGGTATGCAGAACTAAATTTTAAATCCGTCTTTAGTTTCTTCCACAGGGTTCTCTAGAAATACCCTACAAATTTGGTATCTCTGTCCAAAACAATGCTCCTTGGCAACCCATGAAGGCGTACCACTTCCTTGAAGAATAAACCAGCCACATGGACTGCATCGCTAGTCTTTTGACAGGGAATGAAATGAGCCATTTTTGAAAACCTGTCCACTACCACAAATATGGAGTTGTGTCCCCTCTGCGTCCTGGGTAAACCAAGAATAAAATCCATGCTAATATCCTCCCATGGCCTTTCAGGTATAGGTAGTGGTTGATATAAACCAGTAGGCTGCCTCACACCTTTTGCCATCTGGCATATCCTACAACTTTACACAAATTTTGCCACATCTTGTTGCAATTGCGGCCATTAGCAATTTTCACTAATAAGTGAGATGGTCTTGTCTCGACCAAAGTGTCCAGCTAAACCTCCACTATGCTTTTCCTTGATGAGATTCTCCCCCATTGAGCTCCTCGAAATGAATAATTGGTTCCCTCTGAACAGCATTCCATCTTGAGTCAAAAAATTCAACCACTTAGTCCTATCCAATGTAATAGGCGCAGTGCAGGCTTTCCAAGCTTCTGTGAAGTCGGGGTCTGCAATATATAAACCCTTGAGTTCAGCAAACCCTACAACCTCCACCTTCATTTCCATCAATAAAAATTACCTCCTACTCAAGGCATCCGCAATTCTGTTGGATATCTCGCTCCGGTGCTTCAGCACAAAGGTGTAGCTCTGCAGGAACTCCACCCATTTCAGGTGCCTTTGATTTAATTTCCCTTGACTGTTAATATACTGTAGTGCCTGATGATCAGTATAAAGGACAAACTCCTTTTGCAACAAATAATGCCTCCATTTCTTCAAAGCATGAACTATGGCATAGAACTCCTGATCATATACCGAATACTTCCTTCTGGCATCATTGAGATTCTCGCTAAAATAAGCAACCGACTTACCCTCTTGGCTCAATACGACTCCTATGGCACTGCCACTCACATCACAGTCTACCTGAAACGCCTTATTGAAATCTGGAAGTGCTAAGACAGGTTGTTCTGTGACCTTCTTCTTCAGCATAGCAAAGCTTTTGTCTGCTCCAGCTGTCCACTTGAATTCCTTCTTGTTCCCCTTCATTGTCTCAGTAAGGGATGCACAAATACTGCTAAAGTTCCTAATGAACTTTCTGTAGAAACTGGCTATATCGTGAAACGATCTCACCTCAGTCACGCTTCTTAGAGCAGGCCATTCTATGATAGCCCTCACCTTCTCGGGGTCCATTTTGAGACCATCTGCTGAGATAACAAATCCCAGGTATACTAGCTCCCTCTTCACGAAGTTACACTTCTTCAGATTTATCAGTAGCTGATCCTCCCGCAATTTCTCAAAAACCCTCCTGATGTGCATCAGGTGTTCCTCCAGGGTTTTGCTAAAAATCAAGATATCATCCAAGTAGACAATAACAAATTTTCCTAGAAATTCCTTCAAGACTTCATTCATTAACCGCATGAAGGTACTCAATGCATTCGTTAGCCCAAATGGCATAACCAACCACTCATACAACCCCTCTCTGGTTTTAAAGGCTGTCTTCCACTCATCCCCTTCTCTAATGCGGATCTGTTGATAACCACTTTTCAGGTCAATCTTCATGAAGTACTCAGCTCCACCCAAATAGTCCATGATATCATCCATCCTAGGCAATGGGAATCTGTATTTAATAGTGATCTTGTTAATTTCCCAAGAGTTTGTGCACATTCTCCATTCCCCATCCTTCTTGGGTGCTAGCACTGCAGGTACTGCACATGGACTTAGACTCTCCCTAATCAATCCCTTCTTGAGCAGATCTTGAACCTGCCAGTTTAACTCCTCAATTTCTACAGGCGTCATCCTGTGTGCAGCCTTATTCGGCAAGCTCGATCCAGGAAACAAATCTATGTGGTGACTGATCTTCCCTAACGAGTGGTAAACCTTCAGGAACATTATCAGAAATGATATCTGGAAACTCCTCCAACAGTCCCATGAATTCCACTGGAGTTTCCTTACATTCTTCTTCCCTGACCCTAGAGATTATTGCATAGCACATACGATCTTGCTTCAGGCCATCTAGAATTTTTCTTCCATCAACTAGACAGACTCGTGCACTACTGCATACCTTCTCATCTGTCTCCTTCAGGGGTTTCAACTTATGCCGAACTCCATTTTTCGACAAGGAATATGTATTAGCTCGACCATCATGTACAACACTTTGATAAAACTGCCATGGTCTCCCCAACAACAAGTCACATGCATCCATAGGCAATATGTCACATAAGACCTCATCTCGGTAAGTTCCAATGTTGAACTTCACCAGGCATTGCTCACTGACCAACACCCGATGGTCCTTTTGCAACCATGCAATCCGATAAGGGTGCGGGTGTTTTCTCCTCTCCAGCTACAGTTTAGCAACCATCTCCTCAGAAACCAAGTTGTTCGTGCTTCCATTATCGATGATGATATTACAGACCTTGCCTACGCACTTGCATCTTGTTCGAAACAGGCTGTTCCTCTGGTCTACCTTCTTTTCTTCATTCAACAAGACTCTTCTGATGATCATCGCTTCTCCTCTTTTTGCCTCCTCAGAGTGCTCAGATTCTACACCTTCGTGCGCTACAGCGGCTCGGGCCTGACCCTCAGGTCTTCGATTAGGCCTTTCTTGATGTTGTGGGCAGTTGTATGCCCGATGTCCTTCTTCGCAGTTGAAGCAGGTTCCTCGAAAGACACCTCTTCCAAACCCTCGTCCAGGCCTACCTCTTCCCCTCGGGTAGTTGTTGTTCTGATTGCGTGGGCATTGGGTATTCTCCTCTTTCTCCTCTTTTTGTTTTTGGCTACTGCTTGCTTCACCAGTCTTCCCGACATATTTGTATCTTCCTCCATTGGTTCTTCCACCAGCTCTTCCTCCTCGATCCTTTCCTCTCTTCTTACCATTAAACATCCTATTCAGCTTCTCCTCCACTTTTAATGCAAACTGGTATGCATCTTCAACCGTGCTCATCCTAACCAGACCCAGTTATTTTTGAATGCTAGTCCTCAATCCAATGATGTATCGTGCAACTTTCTCCTTATTCGCCTTAGAATGGCCGATTCTAATCGAGATCTGATAGAACTACTCCGTATACTCCTTGACAGACCTACTTGCCTATCTAAGACTGCATCTTTCTCAACAAATCCAACTCGTAATCTACAGGGATGAATTGCCTTTTCAACTTCTCTACCATCTTATCCCACCTGGTGATCTTTTCCTTTCCCCTCCTGTTCCTTTCCAGTTGCACTCATTTCCACTAGATGCTAGCATGTCCTTTTAGCTTTGTTTTCGTGAATCTAATCCGATTCGGGTCTGAGATCTCTTCATACTCGAAATACTCCTCCATGTTGTTGATCCAATCTATCAACTCCTCGAGATTGATATTCCCAGAATAAGTAGAGACATCAAACTTTGGCTTCTTCCTGATCTGGGATATGGCCCTATATAGCCTAGCCTCTATTGGATCCAACGCTTCTTCCTCATCAGATGGACCCTCTTCTTCCCAAACTTCATCTTCACTGGGTTCCTCCCTTCTTGGTTCAACTCCTCTTCTGATTTCCTCCTGTAGGGCTTCAACTTGCCTCTGTAAGTCTCTAAGATCGACCTCTGCTTGCCTGTTCCTCACACCACCACGGTTCCTGCATGGGGGCATCTTGTTCGCTTCCTCACACCCACAACCACAATCCTAGCGCAAACTGCCTCACTATCGGCGATCGGTTTGCGCACTTGGAACCTTCTGGCTCTGATACCACTTGAAGCAGAACTAAGGTAACATACAAAAAAATTCATGCGAATTTCATTAACAGAGGTCTCGAACTCAGAAATACAGTGGTTCTATTAAAAATGGCCAAAAAGTCCTTTTTACAATGTATGCATTTCTCTTATAACAGACCCGACCCCCTTCGGACATCATTACACAAAATGTCGGGATTCCTTGTAACCGCCTGCATGAGTGTTCTGTCATCGCATGCATGTTGTGGCCAGGTATCTTCTTTCATCATGGCATGGGGTGGCGGAGTGCCCTGCAGTCGCCTGTGCATCTGTTAAGATCCTGCTATAAAATAAACTCAAATAACACACTCTCACACAATTGCTTGGAAATAACTCACATAAACATCACATTAATATAACAGAAATTTGCATAAAGAACAATCTCACAATAGGACTGAATTGCAGGCCTCTTCGAGGGGGCAACCTCCTTCAATACTTCATTAATTTTGCAAAAGATAGTTACATTGGTGCCTTTTCGGGTATTTAAGGAGTTTCCTTCCAAGGTTGGCTTACATGCAAAATGCCACCTGGATTACATGCATAATTCCACCCGAATTACATGCATAGTGCCACTTTGAATTACATGCACAATGCCACTCGAATTACATGCATAATGCCACACGAATTACATGCACAATGCCACCTATCTACCATGTGTTACAAAAAAAGGGTGCCATTTGTCATAGGCACTACCTAAGCTAAAACTTAGAACATTACAAATTATTAATCATGGGTACTACCCACGTTCACTAGGAATTATTACATCAAGGAAGTTATTACATTAAGGGTTAGGATGAGATCCTAACATGCCCTTCTCCTTGAAGAAGCTTTGTCCTCAAAGCTGAAAATGAGGAAACTGTTGCTGGAGTTGATGGAGAGACTCCCATGTAGCATCCTTAGGTTGAAGTCCATGCCACTGAACCAGGACCTCTGTAATGGTACGGTTGCGCAGAGTGCGAGTTCGACGATCCAGCAGCTGCTTTGGTGCAAGTAAGATGGAGCCTTCTTCATCCAATTCGGGGAGTGTTGATGGAACCTGTGCCTTGGAGCTGCCCAAAATGTAGGAGGGAGGCGTGAGTGGAGGGTGCCCGTAAACTGCCTCTGGTGGCGGTATGATAGGAAGTGTTGTACCACCATTCGGCCAAAGAAAGCCATTTTGACCAATGAGTAGGATGATCGGAGGCAAGCAGCGAAGGTAGGTTTCCAAGTAGTTATTAACAACCTCTGTTTGACCATCCGTTTGCGGACGGTAGGCTAAACTCATTGTGAGCTGAGTCCCCTGCAACTTAAACAACTCTTGCCAAAAATTGCTAGTAAGGCTGGGATCACAATCAGATACAATGGAGGTTGGCATGCCATGAAGGCGAAATATGGAGTCAAGAAAAATTTGGGCAATAGTGAATGCTGTGTAAGGATGGGTTAGGGCATAAAAGTGAGCATACTTTGAAAGGTGGTCCACTACCACAAAAATAACAGACTTGTCTCCAGATTTAGGTAGCCCTTCTATGAAATCCATAGAGATGTCGGTCCACACCTGATCCGGTATCGGCAAGGGTGGAAGAGTGCCCAAAGAGTGCACTGTTTCTCCTTTCATCCTTTGACCTGTGTCGCAGTCTGCCACAAAGGAGCGAATGTCCTGTTTCCTACCTTTCCAAAATAAGGTGCGCTTGAGTCGCTCATAAGGTGGTCTGATATTGGGAGGTGTACTATCCGACAATAATGGAATGGCATGGTTGTGAGAGCGATGCAGTGGTAGTGTGATGGTTTCTGAAAATATGGCCTCCTGTTTGTGGAGAATCTGTTGCATGTCTTGTGGTATTTCACCCATTGGAGATGTGGATGGCTGGATGGAGAATAGTTGTGCAATGACACCACGTGATGATTTCTTTAGCAATTTCTCCATGCCGTTTGAACTGATAATTTGAGGTGTTCCTATTGGGGAGACCTTGATGATGTGTGTTTGTCCGTTCTGGGAGAACTGCATCCAAAGTTTAGCAAAGTTCCAACTGATAGTGCCCAACGTACTCAACCATTGGCATCCTAAAACAATATCACATCCACCCAAATGGAGGGCAAACATGTCCTGCTTGAGTTCATAGTCCCCTATCTTGATTTTAACATTGCGACACTTTCCTTTACAAGATAAGGTTCCCCCATTGGCTACCATGACCTCAAAGGAATTACAATTGTGGATATAGCAATTTGCCCGTTGAGCAACTCTAGGGTCAATGAAGTTGTGCGTGCTTCCCGAATCCAAAAGGATGGAAAGACGTTGGCCCTTGAAACATCCGGTAACCTTCATGGTTTGAGGAGTAGTAATGCCTGCAAGGGCATGGATTGTAATTGATGTCTCAGGTTCCTGTTTCCCTTCTTCTTGTGGAGGAGGTGTTTCTGGAGGGTCCTCATCCTCATCACTCTCGTCAGCGGTATCAGGTTCTCCAACATCTATCAAGAACAATTTTTTGTGTGCACACTTATGCCCCTTGAAAAACTTTTCATCACAATTGTAGCATAATCCTTGGGCACGACGTGCATCCATATCTTCGGTGGTGAGGCGCTTGGGTGCAGCGGGTTTATTATCATCTGGGTGTTGGGATCTAGGGGGAAATGAAGGTCTATTTTGAGGAAACTTTGATGGGTGTCTTTGGGCAGAGAGTTTAGATTCAGCCAAACGGGCCAAACTGATAGCTTCCATCATAGTTCGTGGTTTCAACATTCTGACTTTTGCTTGGAGTTCCATATTTAACCCACTGATATAACAACTCTGGAAGAACCCTTCACTCAATCCTCTTGTCCTATTGGCCAATTTTTCAAATTGCGCTTGGTACTCTCGGACTGACCCTGTTTGTTGTAGTTTGGTTAAGGCTCCTGTAAAGTCCTCAAACTCACTAGGACCAAATCGAGTGAGTAGTTGGGATTCAAAATCCTCCCAAGAGAGATTTGGGTAGGCAAGACGCAACCATTGAAACCAATGTAGAGCCTCAGATTCCAAGTTAAAGGAAGCCATCCGGACTCGATGAAATATGGGTACATTATGAAGTCGAAAGAATTGGTCAACCCGACATAGCCACCCATCAACATCCTTCCCACTGAATTTGGGAAAGTCCAATTTGGGCATTCTAAAGGGTGTATCATGGTCACGATTCCTTGTAGAACTCTCAGCTTGGTATTTTGATTTGTGTGGTTCTCTTCTCAGTTTGCTGTCTACTTCTGTCAATGCTTCTTCCAAGCGATTGCTAGTGGCCTCATGCTGTAGGCGAAGACCTTGGACTTCTTCCCTTATGGAGTGAAAAGTCGAGTTCAAGTTCTCAATGGCTTTTGTTAGGGACTCCAAGTGTTCTAGTTCTTTCTGGTGTCCACGGGTACCCTGGGCCATTTTTTTTGACCTTTTGTGACCAGTTACTAAAAATAGAATTGAATTTTTAGGACTTACTATTTTTAGTAAGTGCCCAAAAAAGTGCTTGGGTGCTATATATCAAAATGATCAGCAGAAGGAGGTGGTCACAATGAGTTATATATCTCAACACTACTTTTTGGCACCCCAGACTTTTTTTTTATCTCCTGTTTTGCTGAGTCTAACGGTGTTTACAGATTCTGATTCTGAGATACTGAGCAAAAGTTGGCTACTGGAGCACTATCTATAACTAGTCGTGTTTCACACTCAAGATTCTCTGTATTTTGCAGGTGACTGATATGACAGTTCTGTTCTGACCCTAAAGACTGTGAATTCTCGCCCGATCGTGTCTGACCTCTCCGACTCGATCGACTCGATCGTGACTACCACTGTAAATTTTACTGTTATTCTCTAGACTTTTAACTTAAGTGTCACCCTCATGGATTATCCCGAATGCATGTCCCTTCTGTTATTTTTTTAGTAGAGGACTCCTTTCTCATATGCTCACTTTTGAAATGCAGGTTTACAAACATGGATGTTTGGATTTTTATTTTTATTTTTACGTTTTTTTACAGGTTGAAGTTTTAACAGAACCAGGGAATGCTAAGTATAGGAGTATGTACCACCCATAGGCCCTCTAATATACCGACAGTGACGAACAATAGTGCTCGGACCAATATTTCAGGCCACTACTCAAGGAGGATTCCACACATACCCTTGAGCACACTACCCGCATCTCTGACAATATGGGAGGGTAATCGTCCGGGATGTTGTGTCCCGTAGACTATGAGTAATACAAGGCCGAAGAGCTTCCTAATGGCTAAAAGTTTGTTTAATCCTAGATGGTCTCCCGATATACCCGAAGATACGTGGGAGCTCAAGTCCGTACGCGAGTTCTGTCTGAGGCCTGGGTATTGGAGCCTGATCGCCCCTCACTTCACTAGACGCTTTATGGGCTATCTAGCTTAGCCAATAACGACAGATCCTTCGCGATATTTTAAAACCCCCGATACAGGGTTTCTACCTACTCAACTAACAATATATATATATATATTTTTTTGTTTTTGGTATTTTTTTTGGATTTTTTTAATAAGGAAAAACAGAATGGAAAAAACACACGGAATTTATACCTAACAGGCGGATTGGATGGCAATAATCATTGCAGTTGCAGCAGAACTTGGCCCTGGAAAGCGCTCTGATACCACTTGTTAAGATCCTGCTATAAAATAAACTCAAATAACACACTCTCACACAATTGCTTGGAAATAACTCACATAAACATCACATTAATATAATAGAAATTTGCATAAAGAACAATCTCACAATAGGACTGAATCGCAGGCCTCTTCGAGGGGGCAACCTCCTTCAATACTTCATTAATTTTGCAAAAGATAGTTACATTGGTGCCTTTTCGGGTATTTAAGGAGTTTCCTTCCAAGGTTGGCTTACATGCAAAATGCCACCTGGATTACATGCATAATGCCACCCGAATTACATGCATAGTGCCACTTTGAATTACATGCACAATGCCACTCGAATTACATGCATAATGCCACACGAATTACATGCACAATGCCACCTATCTACCATGTGTTACATAAAAAGGGTGCCATTTGTCATAGGCACTACCTAAGCTAAAACTTAGAACATTACAAATTATTAATCATGGGTACTACCCACGTTCACTAGGAATTATTACATTAAGGAAGTTATTACATTAAGGGTTAGGATGAGATCCTAACAACATCCACCTACCGAGTCATCATTCAAAGGAATGCTCTAGCCATATGTAATATGCTACCATGTGCCCTCCTGCCATGGCCTCTGTAACTGCCTAGTGCTCTATGGCTGCCTGTGATTTGATGTCATGTGCCCTTCTGCCATGGTCTCTACAACTGTCGACTGGTCTGAAGTCATGAGTGTTTTGTCATGATATCGCGACGTGTTTGCTTCCTTACGCTCTCTCTCCTCTTCGGTCGTGATATCGCGACGTTTTGGCGTTCGGCCTCTGTTTTCTCCTTCGGGTCACGAAACCGCGACATGTCACGATTTCGCGACCATTTTACCCCTTGGTGCCTTTGCCCCAAAAGTGTCATGATTTCGTGACCACTTTGCACCCTAACACCTTGCTTCCGAAAGTGTCACGATTTCATGACCACTTTGCGCTTTCGAGCCTTGCCTCCGGAAGTGTCGCGATTTCGTGACCACTTTGCGCCTTCGAGTCTTGCCTCTGGAAGTGTCATGATTTTGTGACCACTTTGCGCCTTCGAGTCTTGCCTCCCAAAGTGTCGCGAATTCGTGACCACTTTGTGCCTTCGAGCCCAGCTTCCGAAAGTGTCACGATTTCGCAACCACTTTGCGCCTTCGAGTCTTGCCTTTGAAAGTGTCGCGATTTTGCGACCATTTTGTGTCTTAGAGCTTTGTCTCAAAAGGTGTCACGATTTCGTGACCAATTTGCATCCATTTGGCGTCTAGACTACTTTGCTTAGAAAATGTCACGATTTCGCGACCATTTTGCGTCTAGACTGCTTTTCTTAGAAAATGTCGCGATTTCACGACCATTTTGCATCCAGGCTGCTTCACTTCGAAAATGTTGTGATTTCGTGACCATTTTGTGTCCAGACTGCTTTGCTTAGAAAATGTCACGATTTCATGACCATTTTGCGTCTAGGCTGCTTTACTTCGAAAATGTCACGATTTCGTGACCATTTTGCGACAGTTTGACCCTTTGGCGCCCTTTCTCAAAAAAATGTCGTGATTTCACGACAGCTTTGGCACTTAGAGAAAAAAACATTTTTGGGTGATGCAAGATTGCTTTTCCACCTCCGGATTCTCCTGCATCACATGTGGATGAGCTAGCTTATGGTACCTTAGATTATCCCGTGGATTAAATTTACTAAATACAACAACGGAGTTAGTGGATCTAATTAGGTGATCCTCAGTATAGGTTTGGTTGACAGCCTATCTAGCACTAGCGGTATCCGGAAAAATACCACATAAATGAACTCAATTGCACACACAGGGATGTGAAATACCTTGGTTAAACTCAAGTCAGATTTATACCTTGTTCAAAAGTCTTGTAAGATAAATGTACAATTTTGGCTAGCTAATTAAAATATCTGAATCTCTGAAAAGCTTAAACTACATTTTCAAAACAACTGGAACATTTCATTACATACATCACCATCAGAAAATATGCAAAATACAAAAACAAAGTTATCACATGCCAAGTCATTCCACAAAGCCATTCCATAAGTACAACAAGCTAGTAAATCTTGTATAGTCTATGGTGCCATCGACATGTTATCAACAA
Source organism: Wollemia nobilis (assembly GCA_028583015.1). NCBI lineage: Eukaryota > Viridiplantae > Streptophyta > Pinopsida > Araucariales > Araucariaceae > Wollemia > Wollemia nobilis. The sequence goes on from JAQPPZ010007219.1 coordinate 2,854,061, forward strand.
CTCATTTCATTCATTCCATATGCATACATCATATAATTAGAAACATCGCATTCATAATAGCACATGCATACATCATCATAAATAACTATGCATAAACAAAAAACAAAATAAATCATGACAAGTATATAAACACAAAGAGAGTCATTTGTATATATATCATCAAAAATTCTTGCAGGCTACAATGAACTGGTCCTCTGACCTCACAACAAAATCCAAAAGCTCAAAAAACCCCTAAGCCTAGGGCATCGACCACCATGATCACGTAGGATCGATGTGACGGGAACTACTCCCCATAGTGTGGGTCCTATGGGACCCCTCAAGGCGGTTACTGCTAACCCTGCATCACACCTACTAGAGCCCCCCTCCTCCAGTCACTTGCATCGATAAGATGCTAACTGCTTCGTATCACTCCCTTTAGAGCGACGTGATGATTCACCTCCGCTCAACGCAAAGATCCACCCACCGAGGTGGCTAATCTCCACCTCCAGCTCCAATCAATGTCACACAAAGTCCATCTCCCATTGGTGATACATAGCCAAATTCTCATTACACTGTGCCAGCTACGCCTATAAAAGATCCCTCTCCCATGCAACATCAGTATCCCCCTCTGGCCGACGGTACACTGCCTATACGTTCTCCTGCTTTGCTAGCTGAGTCCACAAGAGATCCCTCTCATGCAGAACCTCCCCCAGCTCCTCATCCCACCTTCAAAGTAGCCCTGCCAATCGTGCATTCTCAGCATGCAACCCTGCCTCTATGTCCTCTGAAACTGCCTGGTGCATAGGCGAATTTGAGATAGCAGCCTGCTCTGGCTCCCACTGCTCTTGAACATCTTATGTCTCTAGCTAGTATGGAAACCCAAAACCCCCCCAAAATCATCCACCTCTACCATGTCCACATCGTCAAGCGGAACCCCCTAGCCCTCTCCTGATGCCTCTGCATCATCACCCCCTGTTGTTGTCACCTTTGTGCCCCTAGAGACCCCTCGCCTCACCATTGCTGCAAAGTCCACCACTTATCATACTTAGCGGTAACCCTGACATCATCCACATCTGAGATGTCAATCGATGTATCTACATCCTCACCTAGCAGCGTAATGATTGGCCAAGCTAGAGTCCTCTCGTCCCCCCAGTGTCGATAGACCACGAGCTCACCAGGCAACCCCTGGCGCACCCCGAATTGTCGTGTAACCCAACCATATGGGAAAAACTCCTGCTCAGTCCCATGATGCCCAATCAGCCACCGCCCCCTCCATACCCATTGGAGCCACTCTTTAGCCTTAGGTCAGGCTGGACAGTCTCGGTAAGGACTCCAAAACACCTCCCCTAGAGCAAGCTGAGCAAAGGCATCGACATAGTGCCCTACGAAACCTGCCCATCGCTGACTCTGACCCTGCTCCTCAGACCTCTGCCACAGTTCCCCGTATCCAATCTCTCGGTCTACCATCTTCGCCCATGTCATCCATGGCAACCCAACCGGCCTCTCCATCGCTATGTGCTACCAAGCCCAGCACTGCAGCAAGTAGTTGCAACCAATCCCCTTCTGCCTCTGACAGCGGACCTCATACAGCTCATCATAGAGCTATTCCAACAAAGTTTGTTCCCATATCATGATTATAGGTACCTCCGTCGAACACTCCACCAACAAAAACACCACCTCTAGCAGGTTCCACGGGAACCTCATGCCCGACGAGTCAGGGAGAAGCATGTTGGAAATGAGGCCCATTAGTAATGCGTGCCTCACTCCCAACACACCCCTCTCTAGCCACCATCGAACCAATATGCCACCAATCTGGCAATCAACCTTTGCCCTCTCCACTGGGCTGTCCACCCCCATATCTTATCCATGTTCAAAGCAGCGTGTCAACACTGTTGTTTGTTGATCCCGAGATGTCGTCCTGATTGGCAGTCTGTCTATCAAAATTCGTAGAATTTGATAGACGTCCTCCAAGGTCACTGTCATCTCCCCTATTGGGATATGGAAGGTGTTGGTCTTGGGATCCCACAGGTTGATCAAGGCCATCATATAGTCCCGATCCTCGACCACCGACTCCAGATGAGTCACCTGCTTGAGCCCAAGGGCATCAATCCACTTCTAGTTAGTCAAAGTCAGTGCCTCCCATGCTTCAGTGAAAACCATGGGCACACGGTATCGACTCTTCACAACCTGCGAAAGCAAACAAAACAAAAACATTAAAACCCATGAAAAGTTGTACAGCAAAAACATGCATATACCGCAATGTACAACACCATGTACAACTAAAAATAGAAAAATAACGAGAGATAAAATTCATAAAAATACCAAAACATTCACAAAAAACTAATTTGTCAGTTCTAGGGTTTTAACTCTAACTGATAAATTAAAAATCAACATAAAAATCAAAAAAATATTTGTCGAGAATTGGGATTTGAAATGTCACGAGCGGGAACGGGAGCGGGAGCGGGAGCGGGTGCGTCTGTGGATGATGGCGATGGAGATGACGGGAATGGTGGGTCGATGGGGTTTGCTGGTCTGGCAACTTTGTCCTCGGGCCCTGTAGCTGGTGCTGGGCCTACTGCAGGCCCACTCAGCTTTTGTCACGGTGAAGACCCTAACGGTGTGGAGAAAACGGTGTCTGGTAACAGTAGGGTTTCAACCTCCTCTCCCTCCAAAATGTGACCGTGGTCTTTGTCCTTTGCGGATAAAGTCAGGTCCTCGACTGGAGCTTTCTCTTTTCAAACTCCTTTGCCTTTCTCTATTTTGGGCACTGAAGTTTCGTTTCCTAGCGAGGCTATGGAGCCACTAATATTTCAAGAGTCCCTCTCCTTGGTTGGGAAATTTGTTGGTGCCCGACCCGATATGGAAACTATCCGCGAATGGGCCCTTTCCAAATGGCGGCTGTCTGGAAGCATGGAGCTTGTGGCCTTTCCTAGGGGGTTCTTTATGGTAAGGCTAAACAATGCCCTCGACACCCAACGCATTCTCACTGGTGGACCTTGGTTTTTTGGTCGTCGATGCTTGTTTCTGCGGAGATGGGGGGAAGATTTTGACCCTGAAACTCAATCTATCAACATCGCCCCGATTTGGATCAAACTCCATGGGCTTCCCCCTCAATTTTTCTATAATGATGCTCTCAAAGGCATCACCCAACCGATTGGAGATTTAGTTGCCATCGAACCTGCCACCAGAGCAAGAACTAGAATGACCTATGCCCGTGTCTGTGTCATGGCTAATATGGATTCGGTTCTGCCTACCTGCATCGGCATCAACGTCGAAAGCTTCAGAAGGCATCAAGGAATCGAGTATGAGAACAAGCCTCGCTTTTTGTTTGGAGTGCAACTCCCAGGGTCACTTGGCTTCTCAATGCCCTTCCCAAAAAAAAGATATTCCTAGTGATTCTGGCAGGAAGAAGGATTCCCGCATTCCCAATGTTCAAAAAAAGGCTCCCTGGCAGGGGCCGAGGCCGTTCTGCGAGGCCCCCTAAATCATCTCGCTCCCAACAACGTAAGTGCTCTGCCTTCTCGTACCAATCATTTTGCTCCTTTAGATAATCTTCCAACTAATGAGGACATCTCCAATGACCCTCCCATAGATCCAATCATCTCATCCACACCCACTGCATTTCAGTCTCCCTTGTCCAAGGGTAAGGCTACAATGACCTCCCCGCACTCACCCTCAGATTCTGGTCCCTCTCACCTTCCTCTTCCCTTCCCACCCCTTCCCTCGACTCAAAACCGTCCTCTTACCCTCTCCCCTGAGCCTGTTGCACTGCGCCAGTCTCCCCGCTCTCCATCCCCCCATAGGCCCTGTTCCTGGGACCAACACCACCGTTATTCTTCAATCTTCCAGCCCTCTGAAATCTCCCATTTTTGCCCCCAAAGCTGATGTCAACAAAGAACAGAGAAGGGGAAGACCGTCCAATGCAGAAAAGCTGGCCAAAGCAGCTGAGCTTGAAGCGGCTGATGGTTCTGTGCCTTCCTCCTTGGGTCCTACTTTCGAACAACCCATTCATCAAGATTTGGATGAGGTTAGACCTAAACTTACTCTGTCTCAAGGGAGAGGCAGAGGTCGCAAAGCAAATCCCAAGTCAAATCGATGAAGTTTGTCTCCTGGAATGTCGGAGGCCTCAACGGATCTGCCAAACAGAGGACTCGTCAAGTCGGTGAGAAAAAACCTAAAACCAAATATCATGTTTCTTCAAGAATCAAAATTGGATGAGAACAGAAGCAATCAAGTTTGCAAACTTATCTGGGAAAATAGAAACTTTGTCTCTTGCCCCTCCTCTGGGGCCTCCGAGGGTCTCCTTTGTTTGTGGGATCTGACAACTATTGAGGGGAGAGTCCTTTCGTCTCTGACAAAACCATCAACATTTTGTTCACTAACAAAGTCACCAACCTTCAATGGATTGCCACCAATGTCTATGGACCTAAAGTCCTGTCAACAGAAGATTGCTGTGGGATAACATTACCGCAATGCGCAATAACTTTCCTGACTTTCCTTGGATGCTCTGTGGTGACTTCAATTCTCCCCTTCACCTGTTTGATAAGCAAGGAGGCAATCCGATCACCAGCCGCTGCATTGAAGATTTCAGCGATTTTGTCAACCTCAATGAGCTTATGGACTTACCGCTCCAAGGATCCAACTATACATGGAGCAACAGACGGGTGGGCATTCATCACATCCAAATTTGGCTTGACATATTTCTCTTGTCCAAAGAACTCATTCCTATTTTTGGTGATGCCAGGCTGCATAGCCACCCAAAAATTGGATCTGATCACAACCCTATTATTATGGATTGTTCCCGACCCTAGAAAACCTTTAAAACCCCTTTCAGGTTTGAAAATATGTGGCTCACTCATCCAGATTTAGGTCGGTGTATTCGACAATGGTGGCAGCAAAACCTTTGTCCAAACCCCCTCTTGAATCTGTTCCTCAAACTTAAAGCAGTCAAACTCAAGCTAAAATGCTGGAACAGGGAGGTTTTCGGCAACCTTTTTAGTGAAAAAAACTTTTGCTGGATGAGCTCAAAAGGGTGGAAAATCTGATTCAGGAAGGGGATCAGAGGGTTGAAACTTTCATGGAAGAAAAATGCCTCCTTTCAAACCTTCACAATGTTTTGGCTAAAGAAGAGTCCTACTGGAGACAAAAATCCAGAAGCCTCTGGCTCAAAGAAGGAGACACCAACACGAAGTTTTTCCATGCTTCCACCTTGCGCCACAGAGGTTCTAATAAAATCTCAGAGTTGACCAAGGCTGATGGTACCATTGTCTCTGATATCCATGCCATCGAGACAGAAGCCGTGCACCACTTCCAGGAAATCTTAGGTCCAAGTGTTGATTGCCACCCCCGCACAACAAGTTCTCTCCTTCAGAACATTCCAATGTTGGTGTCTAACGATGATAATGAGAAACCGCTCCAATCCTACACTCGAAGAGGAGATCAAAGATGCTCTGTTTGCAATGGAACCCGACAAGGCTCCTGGTCCTGATGGCTTTCCACCCCGGTTTTTTCAACACTTTTGGGATGTCGTGGGCCCTGATGTGGTTGCTGCGGTTAAATTCTTCCAGAGAGCCAAAAATATGCCGAGAGAAGCCAATTCCACCTTCATTGTTTTAATTCCCAAGTCTAATGAGCGTGCTTCCCTCTCCGACTTCAGACCTATAAGTCTCTGTAGTGTCATCTACAAACTTATCACCAAAGTCATGGCAAACAGGCTGAAAGACATCCTTCCATCCATCATTGACCAGTGCCAAGGCAGCTCGGTCAAAGGCAGATTCATTGCTGATGGAGTGATAACAGTCCATGAGTTGGCTCATTCGGCTTATAAAAACAAAAAACCCAGTATGTTCCTTAAGCTTGACATGAACAAGGCCTTTGATCGGGTTTCATGGAAATTCCTGTTTGAGGTCCTTGAGAAGTTTGGATTTCACAAAGAATGGGTTAAGATGGTTCGAGAATGTATTTCTACTGCTTGGTTCTCTGTTCTTATCAATGGTTCACCTGTCGACTTTTTTCCAAGTTTTAAAGGCATTCGTCAAGGGGACCCCCTGTCACCCTTCCTCTTCATCATTTTGGCTGAAACTCTCGGAAGAACCCTTACTGCTGCTTGCAAAAGTGGACTTGTCTCTGGGATCAAACCTACCTCAACTACCAAGGCCATTTCCCATCAGTAGTTTGTAGATGATACTATTCTTTCCTCTCCGGCTTCTGTCCCCGAAGCAAAAATCATTAAGAACATCCTTGACTCTTATGAAGAGGCGGTGGGCCAGAAAGTCAATTACCGCAAAAGCAAGCTATACTTCCTCAATACTCCCATCCACAGGCAAAACAGGATTGCTGAGATCCTTGGGTGTATCATTGGGAACCTTCCAACTACTTATCTCGGATTACCGCTTTTCCATGGCAAATCGGTCTCGGCTATGTGGAACCCCGTTCTAGATCGTCTCAACAAGAAACTTGCAGGCCGGAAAAGTTCAATGCTCGATCAGAGCAGCCAAAGCCACTCTGGTCCAGGCTTGCCTGCAAAGTATTCCTATTTTTTTTCTATCTATCTTCAAAGCTCCAGTTTCCATCTGCCAAAGAATTGAGCAAATTCAACGTAGATTCCTTTGGGCGGGAAACGAAAACAAGAACAAATTTTCCCTTGTTGCCTGGGACAAGGTTTGTTCCAAGAAAAAGGATGGAGGTCTCGGCTTCAGGGACATCAAGCGGATGAACATGGCTCTCATTGCCAAACAATCCTGGAGACTTACCATCAATGAAAAAGCCACCTGGATTGACATCATCAAAGCTAAGTACCTTCATCAGGTTCCCTTTCTTGGAGAGCACTACCTTCCCGGCGGATCTCATTTCTCGGAATGGTGTCACTAAATCAAGGAAGATCATCATGGAAGGTTTAAGGTGGTGTCTTGGAAATGGAGCGGCCATTCATTTCTGGGACGATCCTTGGATCCGTGACAAACCTCTCGACCAAGATCCTCATCTTGCTATGCTCAAGACGGTGACCGAAGCTACCTTTGGAGATAAGGTGTGCCATTTCATCAACCCTAGTACTACAAGACCCGAATGGAAACAATTGGCTTTGAATGGGCCTAGACTTATCACCGAGGCGCTTAGACGGCTTCAAAACTTATTGAGGAGCTGCATAATCCCCAACTCTCACAAAGAAGACTCCATGGTTTGGAACCTTGAAGATTCTGGGCAGTTCATTGTTAAATCTGCCTACTACAGCCAAGAAGCTCCCAGTGATGGCCGTGACTCCACTAATCTGGTCTGGGTTCCCAAGATCATTCCCAAGGTTAAATTCTTCTGTTGGTTGGCCATCCAAAATAGAATCCTCACCACTGACAATCTGATAAACAGAGGGCTTCTCATCCCCAATTGGTGCATCCTGTGTAAAAACGCCTGTGAGTCTACTGTGCATGTTTTTCTGGAATGTCCCTTCTCCCTTGCAGTGCTCAACCAGGTTTTCAACACTTTCGCCATCTCCGTAGCCCTCCCTCATTCCATTCCCCTCCTTTTTCAATAGTGGCCCCGACCCTTCAAAAGCAGTCAACTCAAATTCATGTGGCAAGCGTGCCTTCACATTTTCCCTGTGGCAGATTTGGCTTGAGAGAAATGCTAGAATTTTTCAAAACCTTGCCAAGGATAAGAAGATTGTTGTTGCCAAAATCTTGGCCCTTGCTCGCGGAGAATGCCTCTCTCGTCTCATCGTCCAAACCTCCCCCTCCCGGACTTGAATTGGATCTAGCAAATCATTTCAATCTTCTCAATTTTTCTCGCAACACCCCGCACTTCGTTGGATAGGTCTATTATCAAGTGGGTCTTTCCTCCTTCCGGGGTGGCACAAGCTCAATTTCGATGGCGCAGCCAAAGGCAACCCCGGAGCGGCGGGCGGAGGTGGAATTCTCAGAAATCACAGAGGAGAAATAATTTTGGCCTTTGCTCGGAACTTAGGAATTCAGTCCAACAATATGGCCGAGGCTCGGGCCTTGTTCCAAAGCTTGATTCTCTTGGAAGGCTTGTCTATCAATAAACTCATCATAGAAGGAGACTCATTGCATTGCATCAACTGGCTCAAAGGAACCTCTCGTGCCTCCTTGGGCCCTTGTTTCCATCTTCGACGAATGCAAGACACTAATTGGTGTCTATCCAGAATTAATCATTCAACATCAATACCGGGAAGGAAACAAAGCTGTGGACTGGCTTGCTAATAAGGGAGTTGACGCAATGACATTCAGGTCTGGAGAGATTCCTTTCCAATCGGTCTAAGGGACGTTTCTTCAAGTTCCAATGTTTGCACAATGTGAGTGGGTTACTGGTCTTCGGGTTTTTCGGCGGCGTTTTGGCATCTTTGGGGCGCTTTCGCGTCATTTTTCTAAGTTGGTTGCAAAATCTCAGCTTGCTGCGTTATCCTTTTTGCTCAGGCCGCGAGGTTGCTTTTTGTCGCGATATCGCGACACTTTTCTCTCCCTCTGGCGCGGTCTTCCAACTTGTCGCGATATCGCGACACCTTTTCTCTCCGGGTGCTTTTTTGCAAACTTGTCGCGATATCGCGACACCTTTTCCCTTCGGGTTCTTTTTCGCAAACTTGTCGCGATATCGCGACACCTTTTCCCTTTGGGTGCTTTTTCGCAAACTTGTCGCGATATCGCGACACTTTTGGCCTTCAGGCGCGGTCTTGATTTTTGTCGCGATATCGCGACACCTTTTCTCTCTCCAACGGCGGTCTTCCATTCGGTCGCGATATCGCGACGGGTTTTCTCTCCAACGGCGGTCTTCCATTCTGTCGCGATATCGCGACACTTTTTCTCTCTGGGTGCCTTTGCGCAAACTTGTCGCGATATCGCGACACTTTTTCTCTCCGGGCGCCTTTGCGCAAACTTGTCGCGATATCGCGACATTTTTTTCTCTCCAAGGCGGTCTTCATTTTTGTCGCGATTTCGCGACATTTTTTCTCTCTCCAACGGCGGGCTTCCAGGTTGTCGCGATATTGCGACCTTTTTTCTCTCCAACGGCGGGCTTCCAGGTTGTCGCGATATCGCGACCTTTTTTCTCTCCAACGGCGGACTCTCATCCTTGTCGCGATATCGCGACCGTTTTTCTCTCCAACGGAGGTCTTCCTTTTTGTCGCGATTTCGCGACACCTTTTATTCTTGGCAGCAGGCTTCCACTTTCGTCGCGATTTCGGGGCTCATTTTCTATTTCGGCTGCGGTCTGCATTCTTGTCGCGATTTCGTGACACCTTTTCTCTTCGGCAGTGTTTTCAATTCTTGTAGCGATTTCGCGACTTCTTTTTCTTGTCGCGATTTCGTGACTCTTCTTCTCGACCGGCTCCAACCCTGCAACTTGTCGCGATATCGCGACACTTTGCAACATGTCGCGATATCGCGACTTCTTTCCTTCTTCGGCTTCGATGGCGATTCTTGTCGCGTTTTCGCGACTTCTTTTCTTCCTTCGGCTTCTACGGCGCTTCTTGTCGCGATTTCGCGACATCACCATTTTGGTCGCGATTTCGCGACACCTTCCCTAGGGTGGAGGTTTGCCAACTTTCTATTCCTCTCTTCTTGGACCACCTCGGTCGATTTGGATTTATTGTAATCTCTCTTGTACAAGGTTCAGGGACCTTTCAAAACCCTTTCTACCAATCAAAAAAAAAAAAAACATTTGTCAGTTCTAGGGTTTTAACTCTAACTGATAAATTAAAAATCAACATAAACATCAAAACATTTATTTGTCAGTCTAGGGTTTTAACTCTCACTGCTAAATTAAAAACAAACATAAAAATTAACAAAACTAATTTGCTAGTCTAGGGTTTTAACTCTAACTGATAAATTAAAAATCAACATAAAAATAAAAAAATCATTTGTTAGTTCTAGGTTTTTAACTCTAACTGATAAATTAAAAATCAACATAAACATCCCAACATTTATCTGTCAGTTCTAGGGTTTTAACTCTAAACTGATAAATTCAAAACAAACATAAAAATCAAAAAATTAATTTGTCAGTTCTAGGGTTTTAACTCTAACTGATAAATTAAAAATCAACATAAAAATAAAAAAATCATTTGTCAATTCTAGGGTTTTAACTCTAACTGATAAATTAAAAATTAACATAAACATCAAAATATTTATTTGTCAGTCTAGGGTTTTAACTCTCACTCCTAAATTAAAAACAAACTAAAAAATTAAAAAAAAAAAAATTTGTTTGTCAGTCCTAGGGTTTTTAACTCTAAAGGTCGACTGATCAATTACAAACACAAAAACACAAACCACAAAAAATAACTAGGGTTAAAGCTACGTTTTTACGCTCAGTTTTACCCTACATTTCTAACCTACATTTTTGATCTTCGTTAAACTAGGGTTAAACTCAGTTTTACCCTACGTTTCTAACCTAAGTTTTGCTCTTTGTTTAACTAAGGTTAAACTAAGTTTGAAACTAAGTGTTAATTTTGATAGACTAGGGTTTCATTTTTAATTTGAAAAACAAAACACAAAAACAAAAACAATTAACTTACGGTTTTACAAACTGTAACAAACAAATAATAAAGAGGAAGAGCACTCACTGGTCTCGCTTTGGCTCCATCGCTGGATGATCTCGTTCGTGAACTCATGGTAACAGGAAAATTTTGGCAGTGCTTCACTTCACAGAATTGACCTCCTCCTCCTCAGAGCTCCAAATCACCAGGAAAAACAAATGTAAATGAGCCCAAAACCCAGTTTTGGCCTTTAAATAGTCTTTTTGAGCCTGTAATCGTTCCTCCCTGGGATGATCACTCTAGTTAGTGCTCGTACTGGTATTCATCCCACCCAGGGACGATTACAGAGCAAAAATTTTAAAAACATCAAAAACTACACCAAAATGCACAAAAACAAGCACTAAAACTGTCCAATGAGAGTGCTTTTGCACCTGACATTATGGGCATCCAAAATAGACATCGGGGTCACAAATCCTCACTATCCTATTCCATAAGAATGCTACCATAGCTAGAACACTCCATGAGAATATGGATTTTCAAGAATTTCATCCCCAAACGACGTCACAAAACAGGTCAAAACCCAACCAAAAATTATAATAACATTGCCGAACGAAGGCGCATTTGTGCCTGACATTATTGGAATCCAAAATAGATTTTGGGGTCACAAATTATAAATATCCTACTCCCTAAGAAGTCTACCATAGCCGGACCGCTCCACGGGAGGACAAATTTTTGCCAATTTCAACTCCAAAATGCATCACAAAAAGGGTTAAAACCCACCAAAAACAGGTCATAATGTTCAAAAACTGCTTAAGCATTCAATGGTAAAACAACTAACGACACCCTTTCCTAAGTCATCTTGGGTCAAGCGACTCGTCACTTTTATCGTGTCGGTCATTCCCTCATCGATTTGTTGCTTGAGGGGGTAGTCACACTTAGTCACCAATCAACAAAAACATACCCAATCAAGAAAATGGCACGCATTCAAAGGATCATTGACAAAGACAATAATGCCCCTGCTTGGGGTAGCAAACAAGAAACAATCACAAGCTGATAAAACACTTGGCATTCGTGAATCATGAACTCAAGGTTCCCACAGACAAAAGGTTGCACCCTTTGCCTATTCATGACTGATTAATGTCCAAGCTCAGGAAACACCTCACTAAAAAATGTTAACACTTGAATTAAGTTCCTTAGATCGTCAGAAGAAAGGATTCAAGAATGCGTGCCCTTTCCATACTTGGGGCATCAAGAGTTGGTTAGGTTACTGAGAAAACCTAATCATTAGTGCTTTAGGTATCTATTTTTGTTCAGCGATGCACCTTACACAGCGCTTCCAAAAAAGGGGCATCTGTAGACACCAAAACAGCACCAATCCGATTATGTGACACCAAGCATATCACATTGACACACACAACCCCCAGGGTAGCCCCTAGAGGTTAAATAGTGGTCCTAACCACTTCCAACAGTAGTTTGGAAGTCAAGGGTCGATTTGGCACCTTTTGGAACTTTGCTCTCTACTCGTCCCACCCTGGGACGATTACAAACTGGGATTTGTCCCACCCAGGGATGAATCGCAGCATTTGCCCCAGGGTGAGGCAAATAGCAGGTTTGACTGGAAAAAAGTCAAACCTCAAAAAATCTGCCAGTTAACTGTAGCTTCAGGCCATGCAATTGTGAGGAACGACTTCAAATCAAGGAGAGAGACTTCAGTCATGCATGTATTTGATTTTGGAGGCCTCATGCAAGGAGACTCTAAATCAGGGAATAATCTATTTTCTCAAAATAGGGCATGCAACTCAAGTGGCGCTCTCGCATGCACATTCAAACAGAGAGACCTTAGGTCTATAAATTGGTGAGACTTCTCACCCAAGAAAGGGAGAACAGAGGGAGCATTTTGAGCAACAAAGTGCTACTATTTTATATTCATACACACACCTTTTGATTTGTGCCTTTCACATCCCTGATCTCTCTTTTGGAGGGATGTTATTGGGTGATTATTGGAAGCACAAATCCGGAGCCCAAACCTAAACATTTGGCCACAATATCCCACAAAATTTGTTGACAACACCTCATAAGAGGTTTTGGACCCATCCCAAGTGGATTGGTGCCAAAACAAAGTTCCAAACGATGGGCGGCCTGGCCCCGGGCGCCCCCCAAGCTGTCGTAGTTCTAAATGCCCCACCCCGGAGTGATTAGAAATCTATGGCAGATTTAATTTATTTTCTTTTTGCATCTTATTCTAGGTCATTTAAATAAGCTTTAGTTTAAATTTCACTTCATTCTGAACATTTTTGACCATGTTTTTATCATTTCTCGCCTTTACTAACTTGTAGATGGCACCATCAAAATATAGGTTATAAATGCCAAATTGGAGAAATCTGACCTTCTGGGTCTTCCCAAAGTACCCCCAATTAGCTAACCCCAACTTTGCAGGTCATTTGGACCTTTTTGGACAGGACATTGAAGAGGGTACTTTCTAACAAGTTATTGCAGGTCTATTCGTCCCACCCCAGAGCGAATACAAATTTGTGAGGAATTTCTTGACTGTTCCTTTTGTAGTGGCCTCCTGGTAACATATTCATGCTTCTATTAAATTTTCAAGTCATTCTGATGTTATTTGGTTATCGTTCTAATATTTTCATGCATACACTAACAGTAGGCCTTGGGAAATGCATGTTCTATTATCTCTGTAGGTGCTACTAATATTTTTTGTTTCCTTGAATGTAGGTCTCTAACATCATAGGAGTAGTAAGGAGTCAAAAATCATATACACAAGTGGTGGTGATGTTTTGGTCCGCCCATCTTACATGTGGGCACGCGGAAGAAGGATTGCTATCCATGGATGTGATAAGAAACATATTTAACGCTCCTATCCCATAAAAAGGAAGGAGACATATTGTAACACGAATTTAAAAGCATATCAATAAATATGGTCGTATTCCATATTGCTTTTATCTTGTGTCGATTCGTATATGTTCTTTCCTTTCATGCATTTTTCAATATATAGGCTTTTGGCGTTAAGTTTGGTTTTATACGCACCGTAATTAGCATTTTCCTTTTTGTTTCTGTATCCTCGTGCTTTCAATATCATAAAAAAATAAGCCTCATAACCCTAAGATCAAACACACCACCATAGCTAGAACTGGAGAAAGAGATCTCTACAGACCACCGAAGCTAGGAAACCCACCAGAGACATGGGATTAAAAGTTGAAAACCACTGCAACTTAACAACCCACTTTCACCCCAACTGGTTTGGGTCGATATTTGACACTGTCTCCCTAGAATAGCCAAATACATTAATAAATTACCGAACCTAGAAGAAAGTGGCACAAACCAGCCACAAAACCACTACTGGTAGAGAACCCTAGAAACATAGCCATCAAAGCATCATACAATAAGATAAGCTAAGCCATCAAATTTGAAGCTAGCTAAGGGAACACCGTCAAATTTATGTAGCCAAACACCATACCAAGCTCACCCCAACGGGTTTGGGTCGGTAGATGGCCCTTTCCTCTCCCTAGAAAGCCAAAAAAAAACATGAAACTACCGAACCCAAAAGAAATGTTGCACAATCCAACCAAGTCCCTAAAACTAGCAAACAACCCAAGAAATGTAGCCACCCAACACACCCACCAACCAGAGCAAGAGCTAGCCAAGGGGTCAAAAACTAAAATTTTCCACTGCATTATAATGACCCAGGATCACCCCTATAGGTTTGGGTTAGTATTAGACCCTCTACTCTAGATAAGAGTGATAATGCCAAACCCATAAGAGAGTAGAACATAGAAGCAAGACCCCCAACAAAAAAAACACCCTGGACATGAACCACCATAGAGAAACTAATCATGACTAGCAATGATATCCATAATGGAAGAAAGAAGGCCTCCCACTTAAAGGGTTTCAGAGTGTTAAAGCCAGAGCGGGAGTGAAAACCTCATGGAGGAATCCCTCATGGAGGAAACCCTCGTGGGCCCTCTTTATGTATGACATATACAATTTGCAATGGAAATTTTAACTTTAAAACATAATTTCTATATACATTTTGTGGGTGAGCCATTTTAATTTGAATATAATCTATAACTTTAATCTGTGAAAAGTAATCTAGTTCAAAATTTCAAATTAAATACTTGATATCTTATTGGATTATATAATTATTTTTTTTAGGGATGGTTTTAGGTTAATACAAGATATTATTAAAAACTATTTGTCTTTAGTTGTTATCTTTCACAATTATATTCCTAAGGCATCTTCAAATATACATTTTTAATTAAAATAGCTATAATTTATTGCATATAGGACCGACCATCCCCATTTGCGTTGTCCCCCCAGGATGATCATTTTATTATGTTATTCTTTTAATATCATTTTTTAACCTTATAATATTGATTTAAGCATGACATGTGCATTACTTTCATGTCCAATATTTGAAACAATAAATGGTATAGATTATTCAATCACTAGAAAAATTAAGTGTAACACCATTAATTCATTTTATTGAATATTTTATGCTAGCAATATTATATTATTTGGCACTTTTGTAATTATTTATATTAAGGTGTAATTAATATTTAGGGAGTTTTTTAAATTTAAGATTGTGTGTTTAATATATAATATGTGTCATATCGAGGAGTGTGAATATGTGTGCAAGTGTAAGGTATCATGTGAGTAGGTGAAGATTTGTGTGAATTATCATGTTTCAGATTCATGTAATTATGAGACTTTATCATTATGTGAAAGAAGATGAAAGGTCAAGAGACATGCATATGAAGAGTCACATGTAATCATATATTTGTGATAAAGCTCTATAATATGTATCAAACTAGCATAATTTCATGATCGAGAGAAAGGCATAATGAGTATAAATAGAATATTTTTAAAATGTTGATGAGTTAGTTTACTTGTCAAATAGCGGGACAAATTGGAAGAATGTGTCTCCATGAAGCTATATAATTATGCTTTGTAAAAAAAAGAAATGATATATCAATTTTAATATGAAGCTAGTTTATTGCATGACTATTTATTTTGAAATGGAGTTTTACTTGATACATATAGAAATCTTGGTTAATAAATAAGAGAAAACTGTCTAACTGCTTGGTATGTTGTTTCTAGGAGAAAATTAGCAAGGTAATGTTGGTGTTTTGCATTAATTCTTAGCAAGGGGTAATAAAGGATTATGAATACTCCCTTGAGAATAATATTGAGTAGGGATTTTTATTTAATAGCTCCTAAGTGATTCTTATAAATTCACCAAGAAGAAAATAAAATACAATTGCTACCAATGCCTCTTGCACTACCAATTCTCCATTGTAAAAGACTCAATGCCTCTTGCACTACCAATTCTCTACCAACCTTACAAAATTAGACATGAAAACCCTACCTCATATAGGGATTTTAATTACTTAAGGAGAATAGTCCCTTATTTCCCCTATTCATAGTTTAAATAAGACACATGTCCCTATGTTAGCTTATAGTAGGATGCAAGTGGATTGTTAGGGAATTCAAATTAGAGGTTCGAGCACATCATTGCCCAATAGGGAAATTCTAGCAATATTATTAAGTCGGACAATACCCTATCAATATAAGGTGAATCTAACTAATTACTAGGTATGTTTAGTGTTGATACTCAACATTAGGTTGTTTCGAATATCAACATCAAAATTATATGCAGGTTGTAATATCTTATAGATGGAGAAAATTATAAAGGAAACAAAATGTTTTAATGTTATTCGTTATTTAACATATTTAAACTTTTAGTTAGAGAGCCTCATTATGAATCTATTTTTACATAAAATTTACTATATTTTTCTAGAACATGAGGGATTTTACCCCCATAAATAAGGATAATAGAGTTAAAATATTAATTTATCACCATAATTCAATCATTTGATGCTCTAGAAGACCAAGTGGAATGTGTGGATGTTATATGTATCTTTTCAACTGATTTAAAAGTTAGATTTTTGATTGTATTTTATACATTGGGAAAGTAGTGGGGTTTAATTTCATATGTTCCTTCCTACATGCAGATCATATTGGTTGATAAGGATGATTACCCATAGCAAAAATTTGAATGGGTTACTTTTTCTTTTTAAAGTAGTATTTTAGGTTTATTATGGTACAAGAATGGTAATGTTTCAATTTTTCATTCACAAAATGATTAGTGGATTAAGATTTTAATATCATAGAACCCAATGAAGATAGATTTGGTCATAGTAGTAATTACCTCCTCAAATTAACTCGATAGGTAGGTAGCTTGTAGAAAACATCTTGGTTTTTTTGGTTTACTCAAATTCCCCTCTTTTGCTACTCAAAATTCATGGTTTGTGTGTTATAATCAAATATCAGGCCATAATGCTAAAATGAGTATGATTGAAAGGTTTTATTGTTTGGTCGTTTTTTCTCATATTGTTCAATTATAGTTTTAAGGTCATTTGTGATTATTTTCTTCAAATTTTTATCAATTTCCTATAGTGCACTTATTTTGTTTTGGATATATTTATAAGCACTTTCAAATATTTCCTTATAAATTGAATTTTGTGTTAATTCTTGAGGATGTTAATTGTATTCAAGGGTTGAGAATAGTTTAGGTTGAAGAGAAAAATCCCATTGGAGAGGATGGTTCAATTCTTTGGAGGGAGAGGGCTATTTATTGTAGCATTACTTTTATTAGAACTTATGCTAGAAGAAAATATAAGGCCCATAGAAGGCTTGTATAGATATCATGTGGCTCTTTCAAACAATATGACTTATTAGATTTGATAGTAACAAGTGTTTATCATTGATGTAGACTTGTCTATGTATGGTTACAAATATGAGAGAAAATTATTCTAGGATTTAGTGCATCAATTTGGATGAAAATGGATCAAACGTTTCTTTAAATTTATCAAACATAAGCATAATAAGGAGCACATTTCTGAATTAGGGATGATAGAAATTTACTAATGGACAATTCAATGATAATTTAGGTTTCTATTTCTCATTTTTAAGGATTTATTTTATGACAATAATAAGGAATTGGATCATATTACTATCCAAAGGTTTTCTAGTCATGTATCTTGTAAACTTTATTGTTAACATAAGGTTTTCTTAGTTATCTCTCTATATTTTAAGGAACTTATTGATGCCCTATTTTTAATATCCAAAGTAAGGACGCTTGCCTTGATGGAATTCATCTTAAGTTATTTCAAGTTATATGGGATTCTATTAGGCATGCTTTTATCATTTTTTATATTTTAATGTTTGAAGAAGCTAATAGAAAAGGTTCCTTGGATTTTTAACAATGATAATATTTTTGTTTAGCATCCAATTATTGTACTAAATTTTCCTTATAAGATTATAGTTAAATATATAGAATTTAGAATTACTCATATTTCTTAATGGATTATCAAACAAAAAAAAAACTTAGTTCCTTAAAGAACATTTCATAATAGATAATCTCATTTTTCTTGGTAATATTTTGAGTGGGTAGCAGGATTTGGATAGGATGCATTTTTTATTAAGATGGATATTAATAAGACCTATGATAAAAATCAGTGGTCCTACATTTATGATGAACCACCTAAAAAGAGATATATTAGAGAAATTATGATGATGGCTTGCTCATTGGTAGCTCAGGGTGACAAGGAAAACTACCCTTCATATAGATACATTGTTCACTTGCTTAATTAATTTGTGTTCATACCATTGAGCCAGGAAGTTGCCTAAGCAATAAGTCTCCTTAATAGGTTGGTGATAATCTAGGATTATCTTAAAAGAGCCACCTAATTAAGGATAAAACAATGGTGTGTAATATTTTGGATATGAATGTCAAACTATGTTGTTTATGGTTTGATGAGCCTTTTGGTAAAAGCATTATTTAGGCATTAATATTGGTGATATTGATACTTAAAAATATTAGGACCAATGCTAATAATCAATATTAGTATTTGGAAACTAATGAAATGAATTATTGAATTAATTCAAAAGAAAAGAACTTTAATTGTTGTATGATTTTATGATTTTTCTTATTTTAGACTATTATTAATAAAGTATTAATAATGGTAACCTCCAATAATAATTAACATTAATATCATGGTTGAATTAATTATTGGATGAATAATTAAGGAAATATTGAGTGTTGCTTTGCTTGAGTGTTTTGTGGTTTGGATCGTTCTCTTTTTTAACACTTCCAAAGTGTGTTACTAACCCCTGTGCTAGCTTGGAGGGCCAAAAGTGAATGGGGGAAAGATTTCTTGAATGACATCCATTGACATCAATTTCATGAGACTACCACCATTCTTACCTTCAAGGGCTATTTGTAGATAGCCCAAAGATGATTTTGGGGTCACTTTGTGAGGCAAAAAGAAGGAGGGCAATGAGCAGGAAAAAAAATCCTAAGGGACATCAATCGAGCTTTATCTCCAGTTTGTGTTCCTTTTTTTACAAAATTTTGAATCCTTTGTTGTTGAGTGGGTGTCTCCCTAGTCATTTAAGTATTTTCAACCTCCTATATTGCTTTAGAGCTCATCCTTAACAATGTTTTGAGTGGCACCCCTTGATTGTCTTTAGAAGGATGTTCATTCATAAGCTAAGTTAGCTCCTTAGGTGCAGTTGTGACGTAACCTCCTCAATTCAAGAGTAGGTCTTGTATTTGAACTTCCTTTTTGCTCAATTCTATGTGAGTGATCCTTACAGGTAAGCTTGTTTTCTTTGTACTTTGCTCTAAGATTCAGTGAATCCTTATCCTTATTAGAGTGTCATGGCAAGTTTAGGTTTTAATAATATTTTTATTATTAAGGTCATTTTCATGATTTTTTTGTGTGCGTAAAGTTTTATGTTGTAATATTTACCCTTCTATTAGCTATTTAGAATCTACATTGCAATCTATTTAAGCTTCCTTATGATAGATAGAATGTGTCTTTATAAGTGTAGCTTGCTTAAAGAAAATATTGTATTCTTTATTTTGTGTAACGTGCCTTATGATAGATAATATGTATCTTATAAGTATAGCTTGCTTAAAGAAAAAAATGTATTATTTATTATGTATAAGATTCCTTATGTTAGATAGAATGTGTCTTTATAAGTGTAGCTTGCTTGAAGAAAAAATTGTATTCTTTACTATGTGCAAGCTTCCTTATGTTATATAGAATGTGTCTTTATAAGTGTAGCTTTATTAAAGAAAATATTGTATTCTTTATTATGTGTAAGCTTCCTTATGATAGATAGGATGTATCTTATAAGTATAGCTTACTTAAAAACAAAATTTCATTCTTTATTATGTGTAAACTTCCTTATGTTAGATAGAATGTGCCTTATAAGTGTAGCTTGGTTAAATAAAAGATTGTATTATTTATTTTGTGTAATCTTACTTATGATATATAAGATGTATCTTATAAAAACACCTTGCTTAAATAAAATATTGTATTCTTTATTATGTGTAAGCTTTATTATGTTAGATAGAATGTGTCTTTATAAGTGTAGCTTGCTTAAAGAAAATATTGTATTCTTTATGGTAGATAAGATATATATATTATAAGTATAGTTTTCTTAAAGAAAATATAGTATTCTTTATTACGTGTAATATTCCTTATGCTAGATAGAAAGTATCTTTAAAAGTGTAGCTTGCTTAAAGAAAAGAAAATGTATCTTTCTAATGTGCAAGCTTTCCTATGTTAGACAGAATAAATCTTATAATGAGTAGCTTACTTTTTGTTAAGAAAAAAACTAGTATAATGAATCTTGAGACTTGTGTGAGTTAAAGAATCGTTATAAACAGAAGTATGGGATTCTCTTGTATTGCTTGAATGCTTAATTTTTGGTTTTAATAAAGTAGTTTAATTGTAATTGATTTAATAGAGTACTTGAATTATAAATGTTTTAATTGAATACTTTGACTATAATTGATTTAATTAAGTACTTTGATTATTATGTTTAATAAAGTACTTTGCCTATATTTAATTATAGGTTGCTTAATTAAGTACTTTGATTATTATGTTTAATAAAGTACTTTGCTTATATTTAATTATAGGTGGTTTAATTAAGTACTTTGATTATTTTATTTAATAAAGTACTTGCTTATATTTAATTACTTTGATTATAGTTGATTTAATGAAGTATTATTCTAGTTTTGAAAGAGAAACTAATGTAATGATTTTCGAGATTCTTGTGAGTTAGGAAATCATTATAAGAGAAGTATGGGATTCTCTTGTTTTGAGTTTGCAAGTTTATTTTAGTTTTGAAAGAGAAACTATTTGATTCTTGAGACTTGTGATAGTTAAGGAATCAATGGATTAATGCATGTTGGTTTTGAAAGAGAAACTACTATTTGATTCTTGAGACTTGTGATAGTTAAGGAATCAATGGATTAATGCATGTTGGTTTTGAAATAGAAATGATTGTAAGATTAAGATATCATTATAAAGTGAATTAGGGGATTATCTTGTATTGATGTTGAATGTTTGATGTTGGTTTGAAAAGAGAAATTATTATAATGATTCCTAAGACTTTTGTGGGTTAAGGGATCATTATAAAAAAAGGATTCTCTTATTATAGCTTGTTTATGTTATGTGTATGGTTGTTTGCATAATAGAACATGGAATGATTTAAGTTGCATTGCATGAAGAGATGTTTTGATCTCTAAGTATACCTCACAAAATTGTGAGTGATTACCCCATCACAAAGAGGTTTGATAACTTGTGGTTAGATCGAGGATCATTTGGGATGGATTGA
Source organism: Wollemia nobilis (assembly GCA_028583015.1). Classification (NCBI taxonomy): domain Eukaryota; kingdom Viridiplantae; phylum Streptophyta; class Pinopsida; order Araucariales; family Araucariaceae; genus Wollemia; species Wollemia nobilis. The sequence continues at coordinate 2,875,224 of JAQPPZ010007219.1, forward strand.
TAGAACCTTGAATGTCTAGAATTTGTAGAAATTAAAATCTTTGTAATGATTGAGTTGATCAATAAGTTTTGTATATTTGATTATTGTACAAACTGAAATATTATGTTGCTTAATGACAACTTGGGCTTTTGTATTTTGTGTTTTTGAGTAATCTCTTTGGATAGTTGTTATTGATTTCTATCAACTATAGAAAATGAATATTATATTAGAGATATAGATTATCCTATCTATACATTTATGTTGTTAGAAGGTAATTAACCTAAGCACGAGATATATGTATAGTTGGTTTTTTATGGTTAAGAGAAATTTTTGTTGTGCATTTCAATTTGATGAATTATATATTGATTGTTATTATGATAAGTGCATTCTTTAATTTTATGCATGCAAAATCAAATTATGTAGCCACATTTATATTAAATCCAAAAATAAAATTATATTTATCTAATATGATTTCTACAAATACTATAAAAATGGCCTTAGAGAAAGGAAAACATAGACAAAATGGCACACTTCTACTTCCGATTATCACCCCCAACTAAAGAGTTTACACTCTCAATAGGAAACCCCTAGAGTCATGGGTATCAATGCATTACCCTCTTGTAGACCATGTAGTAGTCATAAGCATTATTGAAATTATTAGTCATTAGGGTGTATTATCCACAAACATTTTCTATCCACTCCTAGATAGTTTTATCTCTACTTGAATTAATAGGCAAGATCCTTGTATAGTCCAAAATTAGGTACCAGAGTGAAATGAATTTGAAGTAAAGGCTAACCCATTCTAACCCTATTCTCTCAAGCACATCTTAGAGAAATATTGTTCTTGTAATGATTGCTCAAATATGGTGTGGTCAGGGATTTACTTATATCTAAGCTACTTTGTTAGCTTGCTCTACTCCAAATAAGGCATTATTTTCCATACTATTTAAAGCAATTTCTATTTCATTCAATGTGTCATCCCTAATTTTATAAAGTCTCTCTATAATTTGGGGATTGAGGAATAACCTTTGTAAGTCCACAATTACATTAATCATATGTGGGAGCTCTCCTTAGACCATCCAAGGATTTATTTCCTCTATAAGCCTATACTTATATAATTCATTATCTCTCCAGGATTTTTTCTATAGCATAGATATAATATTTATTAAAAACTTCACCCACAAAGTGATTAGGAGTCCACCTTATATTATCAAGGATCACATAATTGTTTGGGTATATTTTACATGGTGATCCCTTGTTGGTAAAGGATTGGAGAGGAAGGATTCAAAGAATATCATTGGTCTACTGATGTTGGGGGATAAATTAGATGTAACCCTTTTAATCTAGGATTGATCCTAGTTCTATTATAGAGGGTATACATGCATGTAGAGGGCCTATAGTGTAACAACCCTATTTTCTACCCCCAATTTTTTTCTTAGCTTTAAAATTTTCTAAGATAGTCTAGATAAATTGCACAAAACCTTATTCCACATTGCAAGTTTATAGATGATGCAACATCCCTCGAGTGGGCAGGAGTGGTCAATATCCTATAACAATTTTGGGGTTTGTAAACTATCCATACAACTTAAAGGATGTATTTTTGTGGTCACCCCGTTTCATATATTTTTTTTGAAGGACCTTTTGGCCACAGTGCAAGGGTTCACCCTATCTCATTCGATTGAGAAAAGGGATATCAATTCCCTCACTAATGTCTATCAGTATTTACTAGTATTTAGGAGTAAGATTCTTTATAGTTTTACACACACTTAAATTAGTATAAAACTATTGTGCACCATTAATATATTGTTCAATTAGTTTAATGGAGGTGACTGTCACCTTATGTGGCATCACCTATTTAGTCACCCATAAGCCAATCAAGGTTTCCAATGACTACCACACTGAATGACATATCCCATAGGAGTTCTTCCACATTACCCTATGACTATCATTTGCATGACTCTTCCATTTCACATGGGTATCTTGCTTTCTATTGGAGAATCCATCACAAGAATCTAGATACAATGGAAATCTAAGCTCGTTGTCTTTTGGAGTACACTTCAGTGATCCATTTCTAAAGTACCCATTGTAGCCCTAATGGATTGTCTCATCACTTCTCCCTTAGTTATGGTCCTTAATAGTATTTAATAAGTTTTAGCATTCTATGATCATAACTTTTAAATAAATAATCCCCAAACCCAAAGGCAAATATAGGAAATATTATCATTCCTTTAAAAAGACATAATTGCATATTCCATATTCTATTGCAAGTTATAAAAGTAAAACATCCATATTTCTTTACCATAAATGCATAATAAAAATGAACAACTTTAATTCCATCTTTATATACATTTCATAGCAATATATAATTGAAATACTTTAAAACAAACCATAATAAGCTCGGAAAATGATACACGAGAGGTAAGTCATATATCTTGGGAACCCTTTCCAAGAGAAAACCCAACCTCAAATTGTACATATTTATTTCTATTGCATATATATTATCCAAACTACAAGAAGGAATCCATTATTAATTTTGACTCATCCTCAATCTAATACATAAGAATTTCCATAATTCTTATGACTTTTCGCTACAAGAAGATTCGCTATAGATAACAAACTCTCAACTACCCGCCATCCTCATTGTATTTTACTTGATTTTGTGGGATTTTATAATGAACCACATTATTTCTTTCATCCTTAGAGTATAACATATTAATGTCCTTTAAATTTTAATACAAACACTTTAGACATTTCTACTTTCATTATAATATATTACAAAACTTGTTAGAAATGTCAGCATGATATTAAAATTTAAATATCGAAAAGATATGTCAAAGCTAGGATTAAAACTATATCTAGCATGGATATATCATTAGTTAAATCATTTTGACTATGTTAGCCTTTCGTTTTTTCCCTCATGCAAAGGTATATTTCTATGCAAATATACAAATCTATTAGTAACATATCAATTATCATCAAAATATAACATAATCGTAAACATTTGTTAATTAAAATAACATTTAGATTCATAAATCCTTCATATAACAAAGTTGGTCCAAGGAAGGGTCATGACATACTACCCCCCTTGGATTCAACATAATACTATATGTTTTCATTAGTATCCTACAATAAGACCAAAATTATATTTTATTTATTCAAATAAATATGGAAAATGTTTTTGCATATCGGCTACTTTCTCCCAAGTAGCATTATTTTCTGAGTACCAGTCCCATTGAACTCTACATTTCTCCAGAGTTTAGTTCCTCATCTTCTTGGAAAAAAAATCCAAAATCCTTATTGGTTTTACTTAAATTGTTGCAATGTCATTTATCTGCAAGTTAGACAAATTCCATACATGGTCAGGATCAACTACATACTTCCTAAGCAGGGATACATGAAAAGTATCATTGATCTTGGATAGGTTGGGTGGTAAGGTGAGACGATAGGCAACTGACATTATCTTCTTGGTAATATCAAAGGGTCCAACATATCTAGGATCCAATTTGGATGATTTAATGGTACTCTTAATGGGTTTTAATCTATTAAATACTCTATCTCTTACATAGAATTCTTTATGTGAGTGCTTTCTATGGGAATAACTCTTTTTATGACCAGAGGATTGCTTTAGCCTTTGCCTGATCATCTTTAGTTGTTCCTCCATCTCTCGAATCACATTTGGTTCGAAGGCAATCCGATCTTTTGGATTGTCCCATGAGAGGGGTGTTTGACATCTTCTACCATACAACGATTCAAATGGAGCCATTACCAAAGAAGCATGATTACCATTATTATAGGTAAATTTAACCAAGTGTAAAAAATATTTCCATTTAGATTTTTGATCCATACAATACATGCTAAGCATTTTCTCCAAAACCTGATTGACCCTTTCAGTTTGGCCATAATTTTTTATATGTAGGTAGAACTAATATTCATTTTTGTACCTAGAGCCTAATGTAGGGCTTACCATAATGCAAATGTGAATATGGAATCCCTATCAAATATGATTACTTCAAGAAATCCATGTAGTTTAAATATTTCCTTGGCAAATATTTTAGCCACCACAACTGCATTGTCCTTTGTACTTTGAAGAATAAAGTGGGCAACCTAAGTCAACTTGTCCACTACCACAAGGATTGCATCATGTTGGAACCTATTCTTAGGCAATCCCACAATAAAGTCCATGGATATTACCTACCATTTTTGAACATGTATATCATGTGGGTATACATAGCCTGTTGGATATCGATGTTCAAACTTCACCTTTTAGCATTCCATATATCTAGAAACAAATTCATTTACATCATTCTTCATCCCGATCCAAAATAATGTCTTTTTATTATTTTCCCTTATTTTGGCTCCTCTCAAATGAGCAAAGTAAGGAGATCTATGCACCTCATTCTCCTTAATTCACCATTTTATGATACCCTATATTTAAAGCATAAGAGTCCTTCCTTAATAATGTAATTTTTATTTTTTAAGGATTCTTTCCATCTTTAATTGGATATATTTGCAAAACCAATCTTGGATTTGTATATTTTTGACTTGATCCATCAAGTCTACATGGCTAAGAGTTATAGCAGCTATATACTTTCGTCTACTCAAGGCATCTGCAACTTTTTTCTCCTTACCTTTTATACACTGTATACCAAAGTCATATAATGCTAAGATTTCTATCGATATTATTTATCTTAAATTCAACATTGGTTGAGTGAAGATATACTTCAAACTTTGGTGGTCAATTATAAGCTCAAAAGGTTTACCTAGCAGATAGTGTTGCCACATCTTAAGTGCATGTACTACTGAAAGCACGAGATTCCAAAATATTTGAAAGGAAAACTATTGCGATGCATTCAAAACCCAAAATTAAAGCTTAAGTCCTAAAATACGAAATGCATGAAATGAAAAGAGACGAATTGAACAGAGATAAAAGAAAGTATAAAAAGCACAGCCCTTTTATTTAACTCTCTTAATATCAGTTACAAAGACGCCTCCTCCCTTTTCAAGGGCTAGGAGCGTTAAATGAGTTTTGGTTACAATCATGACTTAGTGTTCCTCCTTCTGAGTGCCCACATTTGAAATGGGCGGGCCAAAGTGTTGCCACTACTTGTGTTGATGAATCCTTGATCCTTGCTACTCATCCTACACTCAAAGACACAACAAGTCATTAGTAGCACCTGTGACAAAAATAATAAAGTGTTTGATCCTAAAACCAATGGAAGATGCATGCATAAGATTAGCTAAATCGATAAATAAAGTGATTCCCAATAACCTGCAAATTTGACAGAGACCAGAGAACATTACCAGAGGGCCACTGCCATCAAAAAAGTTGGGCAAATGCCGCCGATTCACATTCAACTGTAATTCATCCCTAGGCAGGACGAATTCTACTGTAATTCATCCCTAGGTAGGACGAATTTGCCTACGGCAAAGCACCGAAGTGATGCTGCCCAAATGTCGCTCCTCGGGATCTCCAAAAGACCTGCAAACATAGGGGTTAGCTAATTGGGGGCATTTTGGGATGACCCAGATGGTCGGATTTTCCCAATTTGACCTCCATCAGCGAGAATTTGATTTTTTTACCTGCAAGTTAGTGAAGACCACAAAAACGACAAAACATGATAATATTTGATCAAAGTCTTATGAAATTGAAATTATAAACTATCTAAACAGCATAGAATGGAATGGAATATAAACAAGTGACAAAAGGAATAAATCAAAATGAAACTAAGAAGTGCGGGCCACCCAGGCGGGCTGCCCACCATTAGAACCTGATTTCGGCACCAATCCACTAGGGATGGGTCCAAAATCTCTTGTAATGGGTTGTCGAAAAATTGGTAGATCAATGTGGTCAAATGTCGGGTTTTAGGACCGGATTCACACTTCCAATAGCCACCCAATAACCTCTCTTGCGAAAGAGATCAAGGATGTGGAAGATGTAAATCAAAAGAATAAATGCGTGGTATCAATTTGGCAGCACTTCATGCTTGAAAATGCCTCCAACTTGTCTCCTTTTGGGTGAGAAAGTCCACCATTTTATAGACCTAGGGGGTCTCTTTGGAGGGGCATGCATAAGCATCATGTGGTAGTCATGCCTTCCCATGAGGGAGGAAAGTCCTCCATAACTTGGGCTTCCATGACTGCCCTTGTGACAATCCTCTAACGCCCAATCTGCCCACCTACACGCGCATGCAAGGCAGGAGTCATTAATTGATTGTCTTCGGCTGCCATTTGGCGCCATTCTTCTTTTTGCCCGTTAAACATAGAATTCATCTTGACCAAAGACGAATTCAGAATTTGTCCTTGGGTGAGACGGATCCCATTTTGAATTTGTCCCTGGGTGAGACGAATACTAAGCAAAGTGCCTGAATGTGCCAAATTGCCTTTTGACCTTCCAAAATTGCTACAAAAGTGGTTAGGACCACTGTTTAACCTTTGAGGGCTGCCCTGGGGGCTGTGTGTGTCAAAGTGATCAATGTTTGCAATCACATAATCGGATTGGTGCTATTTTGGTGTCTACAGATGCCCCTTTTTGGGATGCGCTATGCATGGTGCAGCGTCAAGCAAAAATAGATAACCAAAGCACTAATGATTAGGGTTTCTTGGTAACCTAACCAAATTTTGATGCCCAAGTATGGAAAGGGCATGCATTCTTGAATCCTTGCTTCTGACGAGCAAAGGCACTCAATTCAAGTGTTAACCTTTTTCGGTGAGGTGTTACTTGAACTTGGACATTGATCAGTCATGAATAGGCAAAGGGCGCAACCTTTTGTCTGTGAGAACCTTGAGTTCATGATTCACGAAATGCCAAGTGATTTGATCATATTGTGATTTTTGCTTGTTTACTGCCCTAAGAAGGAGCGTGATTGTCTTTGTCAATGATTCTTTGAATGCATGTTGTTTTCCTTAATTAGGTGTGTGTTTGCTGATTGGTGACTAAGTGTGACTACCCCCTCAAGCGACGAATCGATGAGGGAATGACCTTCATGAGAAAAGCGACGAGTCGCTTGACCCAAGATGACTTGTGCAAAGGTTCCCTTAGATGGTTTAGCATTAAGCATGTGCAATTTTTCTAACATTTAGACCTATTTTTGGTGGGTGGTAACCCTTTTTGTGACGCTTTTTGGAGCTAAAATTGGCGAAAATCTATCTTCCTGTGGAGCGGTCCGACTAAAGTAGCCTTCTTAGGGAGTAGGATAGTGACAATTCATGACCCCAACATCTGGTTTGTATGCCCGGGATGTTAAGTGCAACATCACTCTTATCGGGCAAATTTATTATCTGTTTTAGTACATTTTTGTTCAATTTTTGATGTTTTTTGAAATTTTTGCCCTAAATTCGTCCTAGGGTGGGACGAATCCAAGATTTATAATTCATCCCTAGATGGTACGAGCGCTAACCAGAGTTCTCATCCTAGGGGAGGACGAATTTAAGCTCAAAAGGCTTTTTTAAGGGCCAAAACTAGGGTTTGGGCTCATTTGCATCTGATTTTTCTTGCGATTTGGAGCTCTGGGGAGGAGCTGGGTGTGGAGGATATACTGGAGAGGGCAGAGGGCGAATGCCAGATTGGCAAGATTTTGGTTCGATGGTGGTTGGAGAGGGGGGTGTTGGGCATGAGGCACGCATTCCTTATGGGCCTCATGTCCAACATGCTATTACCTGACTCGTCAGGCACGAGGTTCCCATGGAACCTACTAGATTTGGTTTGGTAGTTGGTAGAGTGCCCGATAGAGGCACTGGTTGTACTGAGATGGGGACATACATTGTTGGCACAACTCTATGGGGAGATGTATGAGGTCCGCTGCTGGTAGCGGAAGGGGATTAGCTATAGCTATCTGTTGCAGTGCTGGGGTTGGCAACACATAGCAGTTGAGAGGCCAGCTGGGTTACCATGGACGACTCGGGCGACGATGGAGGATAAGGAGATAGGGTATGCAGTTCTATGGCAATAGTCCAAAGAGCAGGGATAGAGTCGACGATGGGTAGGTGCCGTAGGGCACTATATCGATACCTTCTCTCAGCTCACTCCAAGGGAGGTGGTTTGGTGCCCTTATCGGGACTGTCCAGCCTGGCCGAAGTCTGGAGAGTGGCTCCGATGGGTATGCAAAGAGCGGTGGCTAATTGGGTGACACAGGACCGAGCATGAGTTCTTCTCGTATACCCGGGTTACACGATGGTTTAGGGTGCACCAGGGATTGCCTGGTGAACCCGTGGTCTATCAACATCAGGGGGATGAGAGGACTCTAGACCGACCGGTCATCATGCCATTGGGCAAGGATTCAGATGCGGTGATCGACGTCTCGAACGTGGATGACATTAGGACTACCACTGAGTACGACCAGTGGTGGGTACTGCGGTGATGGTAGGGAGACGGGCCACTGGGAGGCGTGGAGGTGGCAGCGGTGGGTGGGGAGGGTGCTGAGGCACCAGGGGATGATTGGGGAGCTCCTTTGGAGGATGCGGACATGGTGGAGGTGGTGGGTGAGGATGTGGATTTGGGGGCTCTGGATCAACCGAAGATGCAGAACGTGGCGGAGCAGTGGGAGCCAGGGCAAGCTGCTATTCTAGAGAGTCCCATGCCTCAGTAAAATGCGAAGGAGATGGAGTCTGGGGTGTGCACTGAGAATGCACGTTTGGTGGAGCTACTAGGAAGGCGAGATCAAGAGCTAGGGGATGCACTGTGAGAAAGGGATCTCCTACGGGTTCAGCTAGCAAAGCGAGAGAGGGTTTTGGCGTAGCGCGATGATGCATTAGCTTACTATCGTCAATGGGATGAAGAGTGGTTCTGGCACTGGATAGATATGGAATGGGAGATCATCTGCCTCAGTGGGCGGCTACCTGAGCCCTTGGGAGGTGGATCTTCATGCTAGACGAGGGACAGTGGTATTGAGCAGTCAGCATCATCTCGTCACAGGTGATTGGATGAGGGAGGCGATAGCAGGCATGATGCGGGGGCTAGCAGTAGCCTCCCTGAGGGGTCCCATAGGACCCATACCACGGGGGGTAGTTCTCATTGCACTGATCCTGTGTGATCATGGTGGCCGATGACTTAGGCTGGGTGGTTTTGTTATATGATTGCGGGGTCAGAGGACCAATTTTGTAGCCTGCGGGAATTTTTTTGACGATATATATATATACCGACTTTATTTTGGTTATGCACATTTGATGATTTGATCTTATGCATGATGGTTGATGAATATGGATGTATGCATGTTAATTTATTTTGATGGATGCACATGTTATGATAAATGCAAATGTTTTGATTTATATGTGATATGCAAAAATGAAATGGATGAATGGAATTTGTGATGTTTGGTTATGGCACCATAGATTGTTTAGGACTCTGTTAGTTTTGTTTTTAGGCGATTGCTATGGTAAATCACTTTGCATGTATACATGTGGTTTTTTTTTTTGTATTTTCTGATGGTATTGTAAGGATGAAAAGTAGCGCAGTTGGTTCAGAAATGTAGCTAAGGTTTTCTGAGACTCAGAAGGTTTTAACTCACTAGCCATGACTTGTACTTTATCTTACAAGACTTTTGGACAAGGTATGAATCAGACTTGTTTTTGACCAAGCTATTTCACATCCCTGTGTGTGCAATTGAGTTCATTTATGTGGTATTTGTCAGGATACCGCTAGTGCCAGATAGGCTGTCAACCAAACCTATACTGAGAATCACCTAATTTGCTCCACCAACTCCTTTGTTGTATTTAGTCAGATTAATCTGCGGTGTTATCTAGGATACCATAAGCTAGCTCATCCACATGCAAACATTGGTCTACACACACGCAAAGCTAATGTGACGGACATATCGTCATGTGGGTAGGATACCACCATTGCCAGGTAGGCTGTCAACCAAACCTGTAATGAGGATCACGTAGATAGTTTTTGAATGCTGAGAATTCCAAAGATTCAAGTTCAGGTTATTTGTTGGTTGAATGATTTGGGAGACTTGCTCGTCGATATAGTGATGAAAATCACTATTTATTTTTCTGTTTATTTTTATTTTTAAGCAAGGATTTTGAATAGTGGTGATAACCACTGTTACTTGATTTTGTATTTTGAGCATTTGTGAGTTTGAGCTTGTGAATGGCCTTGATATTAGTGGTCTTGGGGATGACTACCCATCCTGTGCAGGGACATGTAGTATGAATTCTTATGACATTGGGAACCAAGGGGATGATGGAGATTATGAAGTAAGGGCATTGATCTTTTAGGCCTTGGGGATGACTACCCATCCTGGTTAGGGGCGGATAGTATGAATCCTTACAACTTGGAGACCAAAGGTGAATGGAAAGGGTTAGGATGATGGTTTGTCATAATTTTGTTTGTGAATGGCGTTGATCCTTTTAGGTCTTGGGGATGACTACCCATCCTTGGCAAGGACGTGTAGTACGAATCCTTACAACTTTGGGGACCAACTATGATTGGGATTTGGTAGTGGTAAAAACCACTGTTTATTAAGGTGAATGGATAGGGAAGAGCTCATCCTTTTGTCAATTCTCAGCATTCTAGAACCATTCGCACAGGGGGATGAGCAAGATAACCATTTTGCTTATGGTGACCTAGATTACTGTGCAGGTTTCATCTTTCGTTCACACAACTTAGGAATTTTTATGTGTTTTAATTCGTGTTGGGATGCTACATAACAAGGTGTGATCCAAGTAGAACTCTACCTTCGTAAAATCTATCTGACTTGGTACATTATGTGGCTAGAGAGCAAAATGACGACTGAATTACGAAAACTCTTGATACATTAGAAGACCACTGACTCTAGTGTGGTAAAAAGCAATGCATGGTGTTTTTGTTGTTTTTTTTTTTTTTGAACTGCTTATAAAATGGAAAAATGTGGAACACGATGGACTAGCAGAGTAATTACAATCTATGGTGCCTTTGACCTGTACGACCACAAATATGCAATGTATGGATGCAATGCTTAATGTAGCTATATATTTTTGTATTTTGATAGATTGATTTTTGTGAATATGAATATGAGATGTGAGAAGTGCTATTTGATGAATTTGAGCATGCCTAGAAATGAGATGCAAATTTTTTTGTTGTTTTTGATGATTTTTGGATTTTCTTATTTTTGACCAAGCGATTGTGGGAATCCTTGGAGCATTTTGGGGTTGACCAAGCGATTATAGGAATCCTTGGAGCATTTTGGGATTGACCAAGCGATTATAAGAATCCTTGGAGCATTTTGGGGTTGACCAAGCGATTTTAGGAATCCTTGGAGCATTTTGGGATTGACCAAGTGATTATAGGAATCCTTGGAGCATTTTGGGGTTGACCAAGCAATTTTAGGAATCCTTGGAGCATTTTTGGGATTGACCAAGTGATTTTAGGAATCCTTGGAGCATTTTGGGGTTGACCAAGCGATTTTAGGAATCCTTGGAGCATTTTGGGATTGACCAAGCGATTATAGGAATCCTTGGAGCATTTTGGGATTGACCAAGCAATTTTTAGGAATCCTTGGAGCATTTTGGGATTGACCAAGCGATTTTAGGAATCCTTGGAGCATTTTGGGATTGACCAAGCGATTATAGGAATCCTTGGAGCATTTTGGGATTGACCAAGCGATTATATGAATCCTTGGAACATTTTGGGATATGGCTCTCTTAGATATGGAATGGTCACAAATGACAGATATTCAAGGGTTCTGTTTCCTTGATTCTGTCAAGAGAAGCTAGCCGATATGTCTCGGGTCCTATTTTGCTATCAATGACATATGGACCTAACCAATTTGCCACAAATTTGTCCCTTAGGTGGGATGGCAAACTAGAGTTATGTTGGTTTTCCTTCAAAACCAAATCACCAACCCGAAAGTCCCTCAGGTGAACTTTCATGTTATAAGCTTTCTTAAGTCGCTCTTGATAGATACGTAAATGCTCAAGAGCATTAACGTGTCGTTCATCAAGCAATGTAAGCTGGTCTAACCGGGCCTACCACGTAGCGTCATCATCGATGAACTCCTGCATTGATATGCGCAGGGAAGGAATTTCCAACTCTAGAGGCATGACTATACCTCAGAGCCATACATGAGCAAAAATGGAGTGGCGCCAGTGGGCGTCCGAATGCTAGTGCAATAAGCCCAAAGTGCAAGTGGGATTTGGATGTGCCAATCCTTATGACTATCTGCGACCGTCTTTTTAAGGATGGCAGCTAGCATTTTTTTTGATGCCTCTGCTTGCCCATTTGCCTGCGAATAATAGGGTGTCAAAAAATTGTGCTGAATTTTGTACTTTATGATCAAAGCACGCACGTATTTTTTCTTGAATGGCATCCCATTATCCGAGACTATTTTGGATGGAATACCAAAATGACATATGATGTTATGCAAAATGAACTCCACAATGCGGGGTCCTATCGTAGAGGTAAGCGAAACTGCTTCCACCCACTTGGTAAAATACTCTGTGGTCGTTATGATAAATGTGTGACGACTGACGACACAGGGGAGATCTTTCCAATTAGATCAAAACCCCACTACGAAAATGGCCAAGTGGACTAGAATATCTACAAGGCCTGGGAAGGTACATGCATCAAATTGGTGTGATGCTGACACTTCACGCACTTCCTGACATACGTGCAACAATATCGCTCTAAAGATAGCCAATAATAGCCCATGAAAAGAATGTGCTTTGTGATGGCCATACCACTGAAGTGGCCACCACATGTACCATCATGCACTTGGGCGACTACCCAAGTGGACTCTTGTTGGTCCAAGCAATGAAGGAGGATTCCTTCATAGCTACGACGATACAAAATGTCTCCTATCAAGACATACTTAGCCGCTTTCTGCTTGAATGCTCGTTTTGCGGCATGTGTCAATTCAAGCAGGAGATTACCTAACTTGAGGTAGTCTCTAATGGGTAAACACCAGTCCTATTGATCAGAAACCTCGACGATATGAACAACCAATCCCTCTTGAAGTTCATCCATAGCAAACGCTGAGTGGGATAGAACTTGTAAGAATAGCGTTGTGTTGCTATTAATGGGAGTAGGGGAGAACAAGGACCCCCAATTGGCATGTTTTAGATGATCATGGATTCGAGAAAATTTATCGAGAGAACTTATCCATTTTTGTTGAGTGAACTCTATTTGGTGAAGTGCTTCCAACCAAAGTTCATCAAATGCATTCAACTGCAAAATTTGTTTTTTTTGTACCTGCAACAACTCAATGCCAACTGCTAAAGATGCATAAAATGTTAGTAAAGCATTAGGATGTTGCACCAATATATCAAACAAATTTGCTCCTTGGTTTTTAGTCAACCAACTATTGTTGTTCAAAGGTTGTTTTGGTTGTGTTTCGCTTTGTTTTGTACCAGGCTTATTTGAATTGGTTCTTGGAGAAACATTTTTATTTACACCAATGGAGGCCAAAACTAAAGTATTCTTTTCATTTTCCTTATGTGTTCTAAGAAACTGTGGGCTTTCTGTACAATCATACTTAGGTGTAATAAGTTTACCTGAAAGCAAGTTAACTAATTTTCCACCTTTTTGTATGGTTTTAGGATATACTTTCTTCTTTTTTCTTGGTTTTCTAAAACACATTTCTTGAACAATCCTATTAATGATTGGTACAACTTGAGGTAAAGGGATTGTAACAATTAAATGTTCTAATTCCTTTATCAAATCTGATTGTGAAGATGTTATTTTTGATATCTCAGATTGTTCAAAATATGATACTTTATTTGATGAGGTATCTTGTTCTTCTTGATGTTGTTTTAGTGTAGATTTGTTTTCATGTTCATTCTTTTTAACTTCACTTTCTACACTGATAAGTGGAATAGGTTCAAGCAGTGGTTCACCTGAACACAACTGAGTTTTAACACAATCACTAACATTTATTAGGGTTGTATTTTTTGATTCAACCACAGAGACAGGGGTTACCTGTTTAACATGATTTGGACTGACCACAGGTTGAGTTGAAAACAGAGGTTGTTTTAATTTTTGTTGTTGTTGTCCATGATAGAAATTATGGATATGATTAGGCAACAAATTTGATTTTTGTTTTTGACAATGTTGCTGCCCTTTGTACAGATTTTGATGTTGTACCCATTGATATCCTTGTAATTTTGGCTGCAACCATGGTGGATGTTGTTGATTCCATTGTTGTTGCATCCATCCATGTTGAGACCATGCTTGGGAGTATGCCCATGGTGGTTGACTCCAACATTGTTGAAGTGGACCTGAAGTAGACCATGGCATATACCAAGGATTATTTCCCCAATGTGCAGGAAATTGAGAAGCATTATGATATGGAAATTTATGAAAATTATTCCCTTGTCCTTGTCCTACAAAATTTGTTTTTTTCATAGGTTGAGACTGTTTTTCAAAGACACTTTTAAGTTCTGGCAATAAACTACACTGATCTGTGGGGTGTCCTAATTGACAAATGCTACATGTAGCAGGTATAAATATTTTGTTCAAAGGACAATCATGAAGAGAGTGTTGCTTTTTACATTCTGAACAATAGATGGTTGAAGATTCAATAGATTCATTTTTTCATCTAATGTTCTATCATGTACTAAAACATCAGCCTCTTTTATGCATTCTTTCAAATCATGTTTTTCATTACCAATTATGTGTTTTCTATGCCTTGAATGAGAGTAATTTTTACGGAGTTTAATAATTTCCTCAAATTTAAGTGCATTTGTATCTCCTCTTCCCAAGATATCCAATGCATCCCTAGATTCATCTTGTAGTCCCCTTAAGAATATGACTTTGCAAATTTCGGGTTCAACACTTCCACATCTCTTATGAACAAAAGAAAATCTGTCTATATAATCTTCTAAGATTTCATTTTCCTCTTGTTTCATTGTAAGAATTTCATCATTTTGATTCTTGACTTGACAATATTCTTGGTATCTCTCCAAGAATATGTTTTCCATCTCATCCCAAGTTCTAATTGAGTCAGGTGCTAAGGTGATAAACCATCGTAGAGCTAACTCTTTAAGAGTGGAAGGAAATAGTTTGAGCTTTTGATTGTCATTAGTGTAATCATGAGCTTGACATACAATTTTAAACTCAAACAAAAACATATCGGGATCTTCGAGATGTAATTCCCTTGAAAGTTGGTAATACTGTAGGTGAAATGACCTTCATGGGAGCATTTTGATTAAGATCTAGTTGGATGGGATTTTGAAAAGTTTTGGCAGGTGCACTAGTTGCACTAGGGTGGAGCACATTGTTGGCTCTACCTTGATTCTCTTGTGAGCCTTCCATTGTAGGTTCCCAAAAACAATTATAAATCTTGTCAAATTTTCTTGATTGTATGGATTTGTCAAGAGAAAATGGTGTTGAACTACTTAATTTTCCTCCTTGTAATGATTTCTCAAAGGATCTTGCAGTGCTGGAAGTGGATGATTGGGATTCTTTGAAAATTCCAACATTTTTGGAAATAAAAAATTTAGACATTTTTGACATAATTTCAACCTCTTGTGAAATTTTTCTTCTTGTGGTTTCTTGCTTATTTCCTAAATGGACTGAAATACAATTTACCAATAACAATTACTTATACCAGTCATTACATTCAGATTTTACTCTAAAATTCACAACTTAGCATATTTAATAATTATTGGACTGCTTTTCACCTTCTAACAACACCGTGTTCCCCGACAATGGTGCCAAAATGATGGGTAGTCGTTATACCATCATTAAATCTCAAAGATCTTATCAATCCGGGGTGGTGTCCAAGGTTGTCTACGATAGAAAGTTCAAGCAGGGTTGTAGTTCAGTTCATTTGGAAGCAGCAGGTCTTATTGGTGGAATTGATTGTGTGGGGGTTTTGTGTCACTTCTACCCCTAAATTGCATAAATTTAACTTTAATCTATTTGCAAGAATGAAAAACTAATTGTTGTCTACAGAAATAAAGTCCTAATTACAATTGCTAAATTGAGACTTAATTGATTTGCAGAAGGAAAATCCTAATTACAGTTGCTAAATGAGAAACCTATTTACTTTTGCAATGATGAGATAAAACAAGTAATCAACTTCTGTCAATACTCTGAAACAGAGGGTCGTCAATCTTCGTGCAGGTGTGTTTGACAAAAAAAACAAGAATGCAGGAAATTATAGAAAACTTGTAAATTGTTGGAAATGTAAATTGCAGGGAATTGGAAAATTACTGAAAAATAAAGAAACTGATTATATCTATTGCTGATTACATCACAAATGTAAAATAGATGGATAAAAACTAAAATAGAAATCAAATACCACAAAATGCTGAAATTGACAAGTTCCACTACTTATTCTCTGCAGCAAAATCAGGATCGAAAACCTGTCTGTTAGTCCTTCTCCTAGATCTGAAAGTGGCCGGCCTCCTTTTCTAGAAGAAGGTATAATTTCTTCTCTAAGTCTTACTCACACTCATAACATAACAAAATAAATGAAATGAAACTGCACTTTTATTGCTTTAGAAACATAATTACAATTCTCTAAATCTTACAGATCTAATGCTATTATTCTATTATCTCTAATAGTCTAATCTCTAATATCTAATATTTCTAATATCTAATATTCTTAATAGCTCAACCTGTACGGGAGCTATCTTTTATAGATGCCTAAAATCTAATTACAAACATAAAATATGTTGTCCTGATATCCTGCAGAATTTCCTGGCTTTATCCTAGAAGAAGATCAAATTTGATCTTTTCCATAAATGGTGGCTTTGGATGGCAAGGACGGCAAAGTTATATGGGAGATATTTTCCCTTAACTTTCTCAACCTTATTATCCCCTTTTCCACCGCCAAAAGTCAGTCAACAAGTCAAAAAGTACATTCTGTTTTCATTTCGAAGATAAGTGGCTCATTTCGAAGATACTGCAATTCTCATTCCGAAGATCCGCTCATTTCGAAGATACTGCAATTCTCATTCTGAAGATCCGCTCATTCCGAAGATACTGCAATTCTCATTCCGAAGACACTGTGTTTTTCTCATTCCGAAGATATCTGTTCATTCCGAAGACACTGTGTTCATTCCGAAGACACTGTGTTCATTCCGAAGATCTTTAGAATGACCAACTGTGTTGACTCCAAATGGTTTTGGCTGCATTTCTCAGGTGTATTAGACCTCAGGATCAGATTGCAATAGTCTTCATTCTTCCTTGGATGTGAATTCCATGCCTTGCCATTCATTGGTAGCTTGCTGGAATTTATATGGAAAAACCAGTTTTATGCTACACAGTAATAAGTCTTTGTACTATTTGCTGAATTTAGAGAAACTAATGCTTAATGATCATCAAAATAAGACTACTGAAATGTTGTTGTCAACCTAAGCATGAAAATATAACATAAAACTATACAAGAACTGTTAAAAATCAGAATATAATGTCCTTAACACTGCAATCATGCAAACAGTTAATACAGAGCATATTAAATCAACTTAACTAGCATATAAGATAATTCACAAGAGTTTTAGGCAGTTTTAACTATTTAAAACATGCTATAAATGAGGCTTATCCAGGCCTCATCATCCCCCCAACTTATATTAATGCATGCCCTCATGCATTGCAGTGGGCTATGGAGTCACAAATGTCCATACTCATATTCCATGTTTCATAGAACAATTTAGTGCCTGTGTAATTTCTCATGAAGATTTCTGATTCATTATTCAAACTGATCATCTGGTTGGGAATCCTCTTCAAAATAGGAGGGAACCAGAGTAATGATGGTTGGAGGCCTGAATATGAGACCTACCCAATAATGTTGCATAAAGGTATTTCTCTGGATTGAGAAGGCAATGCCTCAGAATGGAAGGGCACTTCTTCAAAGTGGAGGGGCACTACTTCAGAATGAGCACCTATGTCTTCATATTCCCTAGATAATCCAAGCAGTAACTAAACCAAATCCTCCTCTTTATCTGATGTAGTTGATTGTTCTTCAACTTGTGACAGCCTGCTTTTTAGTTTCTCCACTTTTTGCTATAATTCTCTAATTTTCTTTTCATGTTTTTCAATAACATCTTTTCTTTCCTCAATCCATCTCATTTGTATTTTTATAACACTCTTGGCTGCTCTCAGTTGTTTTGTGATGTCCACCTCCTCTTCTTCATTTGACTCAGAACCTAATACTGACAAATCAACTATAGTTTGCTGCTCAACAATGATCTCATCCTCTGCTTCAGACCCCTACTCCTGTACAGGAGGTTCCATGAAATTATCTTATTATTACATCCAAATTCTCAGTGGCTTGTTGCACTTCTATGACATCAGGGCTATCCTGTCTGGTCTTCTCTTCAATAATTTGTTCTTTTATCTCTTTTTGTTGGAGTCTTGCAGACCTCCTAGTCCTTAATGTATATTTTCTCTTCTTGCCCTATTTTCTTGTGGTAACAGGGGCTGTAGGGATAGCTTCAAGCTCTTCACTGTGAACTTCACTCTTATATTCTGATAGATAAATAACATCTTTAGAAAAATGAACCCTCTTCTATTTTATTTTTTTGTTGTCAGTTTCAGACCCTCTTTTCTTAGTCTGTGAGTTTGATGGTTCTGTTGCTGCTGCTGGGTGTTTTTTTTTTTTTGCAATAGCCTCTGCAGTAGTTCCTATTTCTTCTTCTACAACAACCTCTGCAACAACTATTTCTTCTTCTGCAACAACCTCTGCAGCAGCTGTTTCTTCTTTTACAACAACATCTACAGCATCTGTTAGGTCACTGATTTCTGGTTGCTATAGGGTTTGCTCTTGTTCTTCTTCAGAAAGAATAATTTTTTTTTTCTTGTAATCATTAGCAAATATGTCTTCGAAAAGAAAATATGGCACACTTCCTTATTCTGTGCTCTGAACACCTGCCATCAATCATTGGACATCCTTGCCATCAAATTTTCTTTACTATTTTTAGCTTATCCATTCACGCATGCAAATTTTCCCACATGAGTGGTTATTATCAATGAATGGTGGTGGCATGTTTGTTAAATATTCATTCCGAAGATTATGTTTCATTCCCTCCTTGACTATGTCTTTTTCTCCCTCCTTGGATGCCACGTGGAAACAGACTATTAAATCTTCATTTCGAAGATTATGTTTCATTCTGAAGACTAAGTTGGGCATTTAATTTGAAGATAACACCTTCATTCTAAAGACAAACCTTCATTCTGAAGACAAACCTTCATTCCGAAGATACCACGGTTATTTGAAGATACAACAGTCATTCTGAAGACATAGCAGAAACCAACATTTTTCTCTTTCTCCAAGCATGTTTTGTTTATGCCAACTCTTATGAACACTTTTATACTAATGGTTAATTGTCATATACTATATATCAAATATTTACAATGAGAAAAGTGCAAGAAACATATATACCTGGTTAAAACAAGTTAATGCAAGTTTTGAAAGATGACTGCTTCTGTTGATATTCTGATGAGGCTTCCTGCAACACTTCAAAAACAAGTGCAGTTGGTGAATTTGTACAATGGTGACTCAGAAATTTCAAGGTTATGCATGCCAGAAAACTGGTTTTCATGCATACCAACTCGATAGCGCCTTAGAAAAGGTTTTCACTGCTGAGCTATTCATTTTTCTCTCTTTTTTTTTCTTGTTTCCTTTTTTTTTCTTTTTGTCTTTTTGATTCTGATTATGCCCATGAAGGAATTCATGACTTCCCTGAAATCATGCCCATGAAGGAATTCATAATCAGAATTTATTCATCTTTTTGTTTTCTATTTTTTTCTAATTTTTTTCTTTTTCTTTTAAGATTCAAAGATATGATCATTTGGAATCTTCATCAGAAGAAGAAGCCTCTTCTGTCAAATGTAACTGTGTGAAATACCGAGCAAATTCCACCTTTGTTAGTGGTTTATGGTACAACTGTAAAAGATGTCCATTCACCACTAATATCCTCCTTACATCATCAACTAAAGAAAGTTGAACAACTTCATTCTCAAACTCCCCTGGTTCATCCTTGCTGCTCTTAATGTGATCATCATGCCACATTTTCCATTTTTGTTGAGTGAACTCTATTTGGTGAAGTGCTTCCAACCAAAGTTCATCAAATGCATTCAACTGCAAAATTTGTTTTTTCTGTACCTGCAACAACTCAATGCCAACTGCTAAAGATGCATAAAATGTTAGTAAAGCATTAGGATGTTGCACCAATATATCAAACAAATTTGCTCCCTGGTTTTTAGTCAACCAACTATTGTTGTTCAAAGGTTGTTTTGGCCGTGTTTCAGTTTGTTTTGTACCAGGCTTATTTGAATTGGTTCTTGGAGAAACATTTTTATTTACACCAATGGAGGCCAAAACTAAAGTATTCTTTTCATTTTCCTTATGTGTTCTAAGAAACTGTGGGCTTTCCGTACAATCATACTTAGGTGTAAGAAGTTTACCTGAAAGCAAGTTAACTAATTTTCCACCTTTTTGTATGGTTTTAGGATATACTTTCTTCTTTTTTCTTGGTTTTCTAAAACACATTTCTTGAACAATCCTATTAATGATTGGTACAACTTGAGGTAAAGGGATTGTAATAGTTAAATGTTCTAATTCCTTTATCAAATCTGATTGTGAAGATGTTATTTTTGATATCTCAGACTGTTCAAAATATGATACTTTATTTGATGAGGTATCTTGTTCTTCTTGATGTTGTTTTAGTGTGGATTTGTTTTCATGTTCATTATTTTTAACTTCACTTTCTACACTGATAAGTGGAATAGGTTCAAGCAGTGGTTCACCTGAACACAACTGAGTTTTAACACAGTCACTAACATTTATTAGGGCTGTATTTTTTGATTCAACCACAGAGACAGGGGTTACCTGTTTAACATGATTTGGACTGACCACAAGTTGAGTTGAAAACAGAGGTTGTTTTAATTTTTGTTGTTGTTGTCCATGATAGAAATTATGGATATAATTAGGCAACAAATTTGATTTTTGTTTTTGACAATGTTGCTGCCCTTTGTACAGATTTTGATGTTGTACCCATTGATATCCCTGTAATTTTGGCTGCAACCATGGTGGATGTTGTTGATTCCATTGTTGTTGCATCCATCCATGTTGAGACCATGCTTGGGAGTATGCCCATGGTGGTTGACTCCAACATTGTTGAAGTGGACCTGAAGCAGACCATGGCATATACCAAGGATTATTTCCCCAATGTGCAGGAAATTGAGAAGCATTATGATATGGAAATTTATGAAAATTATTCCCTTGTCCTTGTCCTACAAAATTGATTTTTTTCATAGGTTGAGACTGTTTTTCAAAGACACTTTTAAGTTCGGCAATAAACTACACTGATCTGTGGGGTGTCCTAATTGACAAATGCTACATGTAGCAGGTATAAATATTTTGTTCAAAGGACAATCATGAAGAGAGTGTTGCTTTTTACATTCTGAACAATAGATGGCTGAAGATTCAGTAGATTCATTTTTTTCATCTAATGTTCTATCATGTACTAAAACATAGGCCTCTTTTATGCATTCTTTCAAATCATGTTTTTCATTACCAATTCTGTGTTTTCTATGCCTTGAATGAGAGTAATTTTTACAGAGTTTAATAATTTCCTCAAATTTAAGTGCATTTGTATCTCCTCTTCCCAAGATATCCAATGCATCCCTAGATTCATCTTGTAGTCCCCTTAAGAATATGACTTTGCAAATTTCAGGTTCAACACTTCCACATCTCTTATGAACAAAAGAAAATCTGTCTATATAATCTTCTAAGATTTCATTTTCCTCTTGTTTCATTGTAAGAATTTCATCATTTTGATTCTTGACTTGACAATATTCTTGGTATCTCTCCAAGAATATGTTTTCCATCTCATCCCAAGTTCTAATTGAGTCAGGTGCTAAGGTGATAAACCATCGTAGAGCTAACTCTTTAAGAGTGGAAGGAAATAGTTTGAGCTTTTGATTGTCATTAGTGTAATCATGAGCTTGACATACAATTTTAAACTCAAACAAAAACATATCAGGATCTTCGGATGTAATTCCCTTGAAAGTTGGTAATACTGCAGGTGAAATGACCTTCATGGGAGCATTTTGATTAAGATCTAGTTGGATGGGATTTTGAAAAGTTCTGGCAGTTGCACTAGGGTGGAGCACATTGTTGGCTCTACCTTGATTCTCTTGTGAGCCTTCCATTGTAGGTTCCCAAAAACAATTATAAATCTTGTCAAATTTTCCTGATTGTATGGATTTGTCAAGAGAAAATGGTGTTGAACTACTTAATTTTCCTCCTTGTAATGATTTCTCAAAGGATCTTGCAGTGCTTGAAGTGGATGATTGGGATTCTTTGAAAATTCCAACATTTTTGGAAATAAAAAATTTAGACATTTTTGACATAATTTCAACCTCTTGTGAAATTTTTCTTCTTGTGGTTTCTTGCTTATTTCCTAAATGGACTGAAATACAATTTACCAATAACAATTACTTATACCAGTCATTACATTCAGATTTTACTCTAAAATTCACAACTTAGCATATTTAATAATTATTGGACTGCTTTTCACCTTCTAACAACACCGTGTTCCCCGGCAACGGTGCCAAAATGATGGGTAGTCGTTATACCATCATTAAATCTCAAAGATCTTATCAATCCGGGGTGGTGTCCAAGGCTATCTACGATAGAAAGTTCAAGCAGGGTTGTAGTTCAGTTCATTTGGAAGCAACAGGTCTTATTGGTGGAATTGATTGTGTGGGGGTTTTGTGTCACTTCTACCCCTAAATTGCATAAATTTAACTTTAATCTATTTGCAAGAATGAAAAACTAATTGTTGTCTGTAGAAATAAAGTCCTAATTACAATTGCTAAATTGAGACTTAATTGATTTGCGGAAGGAAAATCCTAATTACAGTTGCTAAATGAGAAACCTATTTACTTTTGCAATGATGAGATAAAACAAGTAATCAACTTCTGTCAATGCTCTGTAACAGAAGGTCGTCAATCTTCTGTGCAGGGTTTTGACAACAAAAACAAGAATGTAGGAAATTATAGAAAACTTGTAAATTGCTGGAAATGTAAATTGCAGGGAATTGGAAAATTACTGAAAAATAAAGAAACCGATTATATCTATTGCTGATTACATCACAAATGTAAAATAGATGGATAAAAACTAAAACAGAAATCAAATACCACAAAATGCTGAAATTGACAAGTTCCACTACTTATTCTGTTGCAAAGCAAAATCAGGACTGAAAACCTGTTTGTTAGTCCTTCTCCTAGATCTGAAAGTGGCCGGCCTCCTTTTCTAGAAGAAGGTATAATTTCTTCTCTAAGTCTTACTCACACTCAGACATAACAAAATAAATGAAATGAAACTGCACTTTTATTGCCTTAGAAACATAATTACAATTCTCGCTAAATCGTTACAGATCTGAAAAACTTCTATCTCATCTATCTTATTTTTGATCTCCTCTCTAATATCTAATATTTCTAATATCTAATATTCTTAATAATAGCTCAACCTGTATGGGAGCTATCTTTTATAGATGCCTAAAATCTAATTACAAACATAAAATATGTTGTCCTGATATCCTGCAGAATTTCCTGGCTTTATCCTAGAAGAAGATCAAATTTGATCTTTTCCATAAATGGTGGCTTTGGACGGCAAGGACGGCAAAGTTATATGGGAGATATTTTCCCTTAACTTTCTCAACCTTATTATCCCATTTTCCACCGCCAAAAGTCAGTCAACAAGTCAAAAAGTACATTCTGTTTTCATTTCGAAGATAAGTGGCTCATTTCGAAGATACTGCAATTCTCATTCCGAAGATCCGCTCATTTCGAAGATACTGCAATTCTCATTTTGAAGATCCACTCATTCCAAAGATACTGCAATTCTCATTCCAAAGACACTATGTTTTTCTCATTCCGAAGATATCTGTTCATTCCGAAGACACTGTGTTCATTCCGAAGACACTGTGTTCATTCCGAAGATCTTTAGAATGACCAACTGTGTTGACTCCAAATGGTTTTGGCTGCATTTCTCAGGTGTATTAGACCTCAGGATCAGATTGCAATAGTCTTCATTCTTCCTTGGATGTGAATTCCATGCCTTGCCATTCATTGGTAGCTTGCTGGAATTTATATGGAAAAACCAGTTTTCTCCTGCACAGTAATAAGTCTTTGTACTATTTGCTGAATTTAGAGAAACTAATGCTTAATGATCATCAAAATAAGACTACTGAAATGCTGCTGTCAACCTAAGCATGAAAATATAACATAAAACTATACAAGAACTGTTAAAAATCAGAATATAATGTCCTTAACACTGCAATCATGCAAACAGTTAATACAGAGCATATTAAATCAACTTAACTAGCATATAAGATAATTCACAAGAGTTTTAGGCAGTTCTTTAACTATTTAAAACATGCTATAAATGAGGCTTATCCAGGCCTCATCATCCCCCCCAACTTATATTAATGCATGCCCTCATGCATTGCAGTGGGCTATGGAGTCACAAATGTCCATACTCATATTCCATGTTTCATAGAACAATTTAATGCCTGTGTAATTTCTCATGAAGATTTCTGATTCATTATTCAAATTGATCATCTGGTTGGGAATCCTCTTCAAAATAGGAGGGAACCAGAGTAATGATGGTTGGAGGCCTGAATATGAGACCTACCCAATAATGTTGCATAAAGGTATTTCTCTGGATTGAGAAGGCAATGCCTCAGAATGGAAGGGCACTGCTTCAAAGTGGAGGGGCACTACTTCAGAATGAGCACCTATGTCTTCATCTTCCCTAGATAATCCAAGTAGTAACTAAACCAAATCCTCCTCTTTATCTGATGTAATTGATTGTTCATCAACTTATGACAGCCTGCTTTTTAGTTTCTCCACTTTTTGCTATAATTCTCTAATTTTCTTTTCATGTTTTTCAATAACATCTTTTCTTTCCTCAATCCATCTCATTTGTATTTTTATAACACTCTTGGCTGCTCTCATTTGTTTTGTGATGTCCACCTCCTCTTCTTCATTTGACTCAGAACCTAATACTGACAAATCAACTACAGTTTGCTGCTCAACAATGATCTCATCCTCTACTTCAGACCCCTACTCCTGTACAAGAGGTTCCATGAAATTATCTTATTATTACATCCAAATTCTCAGTGGCTTGTTGCACTTCTATGACATCGGGGCTATCCTGTCTGGTCTTCTCTTCAATAATTTGTTCTTTTATCTCTTTTTGTTGGAGTCTTGCAGACCTCCTAGTCCTTAATGTATATTTTCTCTTCTTGCCCTATTTTCTTGTGGTAACAAGGGCTGTAGGGATAGCTTCAAGCTCTTCAC
Organism: Wollemia nobilis; assembly: GCA_028583015.1. Classification (NCBI taxonomy): domain Eukaryota; kingdom Viridiplantae; phylum Streptophyta; class Pinopsida; order Araucariales; family Araucariaceae; genus Wollemia; species Wollemia nobilis. The sequence continues at coordinate 2,900,434 of JAQPPZ010007219.1, forward strand.
TATGAACTTCACTCTTATATTCTGACAGATAAATAACATCTTTAGAAAAATGAACCCTCTTCTATTTTATTTTTTTGCTATCAGTTTTAGACCCTCTTTTCTTAGTCTGTGAGTTTGATGGTTTTGTTGTTGCTGCTGGGTGTGTTTTTTTTTTTTCAATAGCCTCTGTAGTAGTTCCTATTTCTTCTTCTGCAACAACCTCTGTAGCAGCTATTTCTTCTTCTACAATAGCCTCTGCAGTAGTTGTTTCTTCTTCTGCAACAACATCTACAACATCTGTTAGGTTACTAATTTCTGGTTGCTACAGGGTTTGCTCTTGTTCTTCTTCAGAAAGAATAATTTTTTTTTTCTTGTAATCATTAGCAAATATGTCTTCGAAAAGAAAATATGGCACACTTCCTTATTCTATGCTCTGAACACCTGGCCATCAATCATTGGACATCCTTGCCATCAAATTTTCTTTACTATTTTTAGCTTGTCCATTCTGCATGCAAATTTTCCCACATGAGTGGTTATTATCAATGAATGGTGGTGGCATGTTTGTTAAATCTTCATTCCAAATATTATGTTTCATTCCCTCCTTGACTATGTCTTTTTCTCCCTCCTTGGATGCCACGTGATTAAATCTTCATTCTGAAGATTATGTTTCATTCTGAAGACTAAGCTGGGCATTTAATTTGAAGATAACCTCATTCTAAAGATAAACCTTCATTCTGAAGACACACCTTCATTCCGAAGACAAACCTTCATTCTGAAGATACCACGGTTATTTGAAGATACAACAGTCATTCTGAAGACATAGCAGAAACCAACATTTTTCTCTTTCTCCAAGCATGTTTTGTTTATGCCAACTCTTATGAACACTTTTATACTAATGGTTAATTGTCATATACTATATATCAAATATTTACAATGAGAAAAGTGCAAGAAACATATATACCTGGTTAAAACAAGTTAATGCAAGTTTTGAAAGATGACTGCTTCTATTGATATTCTGTTGAGGCTTCCTGCAACACTTCAAAAACAAGTGCAGTTGGTGAATTTGTACAATGGTGACTCAGAACTTTCAAGGTTATGCATGCCAAAAAACTGGTTTTCATGCATACCAACTCAGTAGCGCCTTAGAAAAAGGTTTTCACTGCTCGAGCTATTCATTTTTCTCTCTTTTTTTTTCTTGGTTTCCTTTTTTTTCCTCTCCTTTTCTCTTTTTTTTTTCTTGATTCTGATTGTGCCCGTGAAGGAATTCATGACTTCCCTGAAATCATGCCCATGAAGGAATTCACAATCAGAATTTATTCATCTTTTTGTTTTCTATTTTTTTCTAATTTTTTTTTTTTTCTTTTAAGATTCAAAGATATGATCATTTGGAATCTTCATCAGAAGAAGAAGCCTCTTCTTTCAAATGTAACTGTGTGAAATACCGAGCAAATTCCACCTTTGTTAGTGGTTTATGGTACAACTGTAAAAGATGTCCATTCACCACTAATATCCTCCTTACATCATCAACTAAAGAAAGTTGAACAACTTCATTCTCAAACTCCCCTAGTTCATCCTTGTTGCTCTTAATGTGATCATCATGCCACATTTTCCATTTTTGTTGAGTGAACTCTATTTGGTGAAGTGCTTCCAACCAAAGTTCATCAAATGCATTCAACTGCAAAATTTGTTTTTTTTGTACCTGCAACAACTCAATGCCAACTGCTAAAGATGCATAAAATGTTAGTAAAGCATTAGGATGTTGCACCAATATATCAAACAAATTTGCTCCCTGGTTTTTAGTCAACCAACTATTGTTGTTCAAAGGTTGTTTTGGTTGTGTTTCAGCTTTGTTTTGTACCAGGCTTATTTGAATTGGTTCTTGGAGAAACATTTTTATTTACACCAATGGAGGCCAAAACTAAAGTATTCTTTTCATTTTCCTTATGTGTTCTAAGAAACTGTGGGCTTTCTGTACAATCATACTTAGGTGTAATAAGTTTACCTGAAAGCAAGTTAACTAATTTTCCACCTTTTTGTATGGTTTTAGGATATACTTTCTTCTTTTTTCTTGGTTTTCTAAAACACATTTCTTGAACAATCCTATTAATGATTGGTACAACTTGAGGTAAAGGGATTGTAACAGTTTAATGTTCTAATTCCTTTATCAAATCTGATTGTGAAGATGTTATTTTTGATATCTCAGACTGTTCAAAATATGATACTTTATTTGATGAGGTATCTTGTTCTTCTTGATGTTGTTTTAGTGTGGATTTGTTTTCATGTTCATTCTTTTTAACTTCACTTTCTACATTGATAAGTGGAATAGGTTCAAGCAGTGGTTCACCTGAACACAACTGAGTTTTAACACGAGTCACTAACATTTATTAGGGCTGTATTTTTTGATTCAACCACGAGAGACAGGGGTTACCTGTTTAACATGATTTGGACTGACCACAAGTTGAGTTGAAAATAGAGGTTGTTTTAATTTTTGTTGTTGTTGTCCATGATAGAAATTATGGATATGATTAGGCAACAAATTTGATTTTTGTTTTTGACAATGTTGCTGCCCTTTGTACAGATTTTGATGTTGTACCCATTGATATCCCTGTAATTTTGGTTGCAACCATGGTGGATGTTGTTGATTCCATTGTTGTTGCATCCATCCATGTTGAGACCATGCTTGGGAGTATGCCCATGGTGGTTGACTCCAACATTGTTGAAGTGGACCTGAAGCGGACCATGGCATATACCAAGGATTATTTCCCCAATGTGCAGGAAATTGAGAAGCATTCTGATATGGAAATTTATGAAAATTATTCCCTTGTCCTTGTCCTACAAAATTGATTTTTTTCATAGGTTGAGACTATTTTTCAAAGACACTTTTAAGTTCGGCAATAAACTACACTGATCCGTGGGGTGTCCTAATTGACAAATGCTACATGTAGCAGGTATAAATATTTTGTTCAAAGGACAATCATGAAGAGAGTGTTGCTTTTTACATTCTGAACAATAGATGGCTGAAGATTCAGTAGATTCATTTTTTTCATCTAATGTTCTATCATGTACTAAAACATCAGCCTCTTTTATGCATTCTTTCAAATCATGTTTTTCATTACCAATTTCGTGTTTTCTATGCCTTGAATGAGAGTAATTTTTACAGAGTTTAATAATTTCCTCAAATTTAAGTGCATTTGTATCTCCTCTTCCCAAGATATCCAATGCATCCCTAGATTCATCTTGTAGTCCCCTTAAGAATATGACTTTGCAAATTTCAGGTTCAACACTTCCACATCTCTTATGAACAAAAGAAAATCTGTCTATATAATCTTCTAAGATTTCATTTTCCTCTTGTTTCATTGTAAGAATTTCATCATTTTGATTCTTGACTTGACAATATTCTTGGTATCTCTCCAAGAATATGTTTTCCATCTCATCCCAAGTTCTAATTGAGTCAGGTGCTAAGGTGATAAACCATCGTAGAGCTAACTCTTTAAGAGTGGAAGGAAATAGTTTGAGCTTTTGATTGTCATTAGTGTAATCATGAGCTTGACATACAATTTTAAACTCAAACAAAAACATATCAGGATCTTCGGATGTAATTCCCTTGAAAGTTGGTAATACTGTAGGTGAAATGACCTTCATGGGAGCATTTTGATTAAGATCTAGTTGGATGGGATTTTGAAAAGTTCTGGCAGGTGCACTAGTTGCACTAGGGTGGAGCACATTGTTGGCTCTACCTTGATTCTCTTGTGAGCCTTCCATTGTAGGTTCCCAAAAACAATTATAAATCTTGTCAAATTTTCCTGATTGTATGGATTTGTCAAGAGAAAATGGTGTTGAACTACTTAATTTTCCTCCTTGTAATGATTTCTCAAAGGATCTTGCAAAGGTCTTGGAAGTGGATGATTGGGATTCTTTGAAAATTCCAACATTTTTGGAAATAAAAAATTTAGACATTTTTGACATAATTTCAACCTCTTGTGAAATTTTTCTTCTTGTGGTTTCTTGCTTATTTCCTAAATGGATTGAAATACAATTTACCAATAACAATTACTTATACCAGTCATTACATTCAGATTTTACTCTAAAATTCACAACTTAGCATATTTAATAATTATTGGACTGCTTTTCACCTTCTAACAACACCGTGTTCCCCGACAACGATGCCAAAATGATGGGTAGTCGTTATACCATCATTAAATCTCAAAGATCTTATCAATCCGGGGTGGTGTCCAAGGCTGTCTACGATAGAAAGTTCAAGCAGGGTTGTAGTTCAGTTCATTTGGAAGGAGCAGGTCTTATTGGTGGAATTGATTGTGTGGGGGTTTTGTGTCACTTCTACCCCTAAATTGCATAAATTTAACTTTAATCTATTTGCAAGAATGAAAAACTAATTGTTGTCTCATAGAAATAAAGTCCTAATTACAATTGCTAAATTGAGACTTAATTGATTTGCAGAAGGAAAATCCTAATTACGGTTGCTAAATGAGAAACCTATTTACTTTTGCAATGATGAGATAAAACAAGTAATCAACTTCTGTCAATACTCTGAAACAGAAGGTCGTCAATCTTCTGTGTAGTGTTTGACAGCAAAAACAAGAATGCAGGAAATTATAGAAAACTTGTAAATTGCTGGAAATGTAAATTGCAGGGAATTGGAAAATTACTGAAAAATAAAGAAACTGATTATATCTATTACTGATTACATCACAAATGTAAAATAGATGGATAAAAACTAAAACAGAAATCAAATACCACAAAATGCTGAAATTGACAAGTTCCACTACTTATTCTGCTGCAGCAAAATTAGGACTGAAAACCTGTCTGTTAGTCCTTCTCCTAGATCTGAAAGTGGCCGGCCTCCTTTTCTAGAAGAAGGTATAATTTCTTCTCTAAGTCTTACTCACACTCAGACATAACAAAATAAATGGAATGGAAACTGCACTTTTATTGCTTCAGAAACATAATTACAATTTGTCGAAATCTGTTACAGATCTGAAAACTCACTATCATCAGTCTATCATATTTCTGATCTCCTCTCTAATATCTCTAATATTTCTAATATCTAATCTTCTTAATAATAGCTCAACCTGTACGGGAGCTATCTTTTATAGATGCCTAAAATCTAATTACAAACATAAAATATGTTGTCCTGATATCCTGCAGAATTTCCTGGCTTTATCCTAGAAGAAGATCAAATTTGATCTTTTCCATAAATGGTGGCTTTGGACGGCAAGGACGGCAAAGTTATATGGGAGATATTTTCCCTTAACTTTCTCAACCTTATTATCCCCTTTTCCACCGCCAAAAGTCAGTCAACAAGTCAAAAAGTACATTCTATTTTCATTTCGAAGATAAGTGGCTCATTTCGAAGATACTGCAATTCTCATTCCGAAGATCCGCTCATTCCGAAGATACTGCAATTCTCATTTCGAAGATCCGCTCATTCCGAAGATACTGCAATTCTCATTCCGAAGACATTGTGTTTTTCTCATTTCGAAGATATTTGTTCATTTCGAAGACATCTGTTCATTCTGAAGACACTGTGTTCATTCCGAAGATCTTTAGAATGACCAACTATGTTGACTCCAAATGGTTTTGGCTGCATTTCTCAGGTGTATTAGACCTCAGGATCAGATTGCAATAGTCTTCATTCTTCCTTGGATGTGAATTCCATGCCTTGCCATTCATTGGTAGCTTGCTGGAATTTATATGGAAAAACCAGTTTTTTGTTGCACAGTAATAAGTCTTTGTACTATTTGCTGAATTTAGAGAAACTAATGCTCAGTCATTTGATGTTCATGGTGATTGTTGTCTGAAGACCTATGAGCAAGGCTTCATACTCTGCATTATTGTTGGTGCATGGGAAATTTAATTTAAATAACAGGGGCATTGGAGTGCCCTACGGTGTGAAGAATACTATTCCCATGCCACCACCTTGCTCACATTTAGAACCATCGAAGAATAGGGTTATGTCAGCCTGTGACTTAGGCTCATCAGAATCTGGCGATTCTGAGACATGGAAGACCTCATCATCGGGTAGTTCTATGACTAGAGGCTGATCTTCTTTGAGAGGAGCCTCTGCTAGTTGATCGGATATGACCTGTCCTTTGATAGATTTCTGTTCAATAAACTCTATGTCAAATTCTGTCAACAACATGATCCATTTTGCCGTGCGACTACTATGATAAGTATGACTCATCATGTATCGCAATGGATTCTCCTTAGACACAACATACGTAGTGTTGCTCGACATGTAGTGGCATAGCATTTTGGTAGCAAACACCACCGCCAGCGGAGTTTCTCAACGTATGCATAGTTAAGTTCATAACCGACCGGGGTGCGGCTAAGATAGTAAGTAACCTATTATTTGTGAAGTTCATTCTTCTGGGCCAGCATGGCACCCAGTGCCACCTCAGTAGCTAAGATGTATAAGTAGAATGACACTCCTGGTCGAGGTGGTGTCAATACTGACGACGAAGCCAAGTATTTTTTGATGTCATCAAAGGCTGACTGGCACTCGTCATCCCAGTGAAATGTAACCCCTTTGTGCAATAATTTGTTCATGGGTCGGCACTTGTCAGATAGTTGCGCTATGAAGCGCTTAATTGATGCGACCTTTCCCTGTAGACTTCTGAGCTACTTAATGGTAGTTGGGGGAACCATTTCAAGGATTGCCTTGACTTTCTTTGGGTCCACCTCGATGCCTCGCTTTGAGACTATGAAACCCAAGAGTTTTCTAGATGTGATGCCAAATATGCAGTTCTTGGGATTTAGTCTGAATTTATGCTCCATGAGGAGATCGAGTATCTTGCTTAAGTCATCAAGATGATCTGGGCGCAAAAGAGACTTGGACAACAAATCATCCATGTAATCTTCCAAAGTTTTATGCGTGTAATCATGGAAGATATATGTCATGGCACGTTGATAGGTGGCGCCAGTATTTTTAAGGCCAAAAGGCATGACCTTATAACAAAATGTCCCCCAAGGCATTGTGAACGCCGTTTTAAGTTGATCCTCAGGATAGATACGAATTTGATTGTATCCCAAGAAACCATCCATGAGGGATAGCATTTCGTGACCTACTGTAGCATCTACCAACACGTCGATGCTTGGCAAGGGGAAATCATCCTTAGGACTCACTTTGTTTAGATCTTGAAAATTGATGCATATGCGAATCCCCCCATCGAGCTTTTTTATGGGCACAATGTTGGACAGCCATGGCGGATAATCTATGCAGATGGCAAAATTTGCATCCAACAGCTTTTGCAATTCATCTTTGACCATCAAGGCCACTGTTGGGTGCATCTTACGTAGTTTTTGCTTATCTGGCTTGATTTTTGGATCAAGCGTTAGATTATGTGTGACTAGCTACTGACTTAGCCCCGACATGTCTTTGTATGACCATGCAAAAACCTCCTTCTCTTTGAGAATGGTAATGTAGTTGGCTTGCTCTTCAAGGGATACGCTTACCCCCAACTTGATAATCTATGGATTCATTGGATCTAATCTGATGTCTACGTCAGTCGTCTCCTTGAATGAAATGTGGGATCCGTCCTCCAACTGATGTGGAGTCGAGATAAAATGGATATCATTAGCTAAGTTTAAATTTGCATTGGGAACCTCGGGTTCCTCTTTAGCCTAAAAAATATCCTGAGTTGTCCCTGGGGTAAAATGAGGCATCTTACCGAAAGGCCAGTACTCTGATGGGGAGAGAGGTGAATTGACGCGATCCCAGTCGATGGCATCTATGTCTAGATGCAATGACCGTGCTGGATCGGCCGGATTGTGGATGGGTGCGGTAAAATCAATGGATATCATATGGATGAAATGAATTTGGTCTCCATTACTGTGGGTATGATAACTCAAACATTCTGGATGTTCTCTATGCTCTGGATCTGGCTCTAGAGGAACAGGCATGAACGGATCGACCCTATGTGCTGATAGGAAGACAGGGTCTTCCCTTGGCACTGATGTAATTATAGGGTCTCGGGGTGGACGGTGTTCATCATAAACTTGGAGCCACGAATCCAACACTTGGTCCCACCCTACTGGGTCTATGTACCACTTGTTCCCTGGCACTATGCCTATGTCTGCAAATATGTCATTAATCCTCAAAGGGTGTCGTTATTGCACTTGTTGCCTTTGTAGCATTTGTCGCATGTGGTCGAGATAGGCCATCTCAGTTTCTTCTTTCGAATCACTGTCGGAGATCCAAAAATGTTCATTTTCTCCAACAACTGCTTGCGACATATTAGGCTCATCTTGTTCGAGCAAATTAATCTGGTCTCATTACGGTTGTTCCACGCTCTGTGGGGGGACCTGATTCTCTTGACACAGCACTGGTTCAATTGGAACCTATAAAGGGAATAGTTTCAAAAGGATCTCTCCTTGAAAGTTAGTGTCTAAACTTTCACATCTCTCTAGCAAAGGAGAAGGGTTATTGATGTTACCAAGGGTGGTTTTTGACCATGGGAGGTAATCTCCCAATGTATATGTTGTGTTTGGGTTGGCATAAGGATCTGATGCCAATCCACCCTTGTTGCCTATTCCTAGGCTTTGCATGTTTTCCACCAAGATGTCTAAGGGCAAGGTGTGGTTGAACCCTACTCCCAACTTGTCATAAGGCATTTGGTATCTTGGCTGGCAAAAGACACACACTCCTTGCTCATACCTGCCTAGCCCGTATCCATGCCAATTGCATTGGCCTAGATATATCAGAGCGAAGTCCGAGTTTGATAGATAATTGACATCTTCTGCAAAAGGCTCTTCATCCTCGTCCTTTTGCTTGCATGGCTCAACACCATGGTCAAGGCCCCCATACACAAAATTGGTCTGGTTCGGTGGGTATCCTAAAGGAACAACTGTCCCGATGGGAAGGCGAGGTCTCCCCATGTCTTGCACTAACTCTAGTGTGGGCATTGCTACAACATTCTGCACTAGATACTCCCCTAGGCCCGTATTGGCCATTTCAATAGTAATTGTTGGTGATTGAGAGGGAGGGAATGGAAGGCCTTCCTGAGTCCATTCCATGTTGGGTGGATTAGGAGCCTCAACTTCCATTGTGCTAGGTATCTCTTCTGTTGAGATGGTTGATATTGTTGGCAGCACCTCCTCTAGGGGTTGAGATTCTTCCAAGATTTGTTTTCCTTTGTCCTTCTGTTTAGCCATGACAAGTGGTGTTGGTAGTGAAGGAGCGGATGATGAAGATGCACCTGGCTGGGGTTTTGATGGATTAGTCACCAATGGTGCTCGCGACATCGGACCCTGTCTAGATGGATTTAACTAAAAATCTAAGTGCGTCGATGGGAGGGTCGATTGCGACATCAACTGCATCGCATTGCAATATTTGAAGGGTTCTAAGTCCACTAGGACTACATGTACTTCTCCTTCAAATGCATACTTCAAACACTGGTGAGCTATCGAAGGGACACACTTCATGTCCCCCGATCCATGGCCACCCTAGCAATATGTTGTATGCCATCTCGCCTTCCAAAACATGGCACAATGTAGGTATCATCTTTTGTCCTACCTGGACGGGTAGAACAATTATGCCAACTGTCGAGCATATCGCATCGTTGAATGCTCGTAGTGTGTAAGTGGAAGCGATGATGTGAGAGGCTGGAAGCTTCAGATGTTTTAATGCTGCTGTAGTAATGATGTTACTGGACGAGCCAGTATCTACCAACATTCTCTTATACGGGATCTCGTTGACCTGCGTGATAACGTGCAGGGGAGGATCTGCCATGTCATTTGATACTGATTTAACTTCATCTTCTTGAAAGGTAATGACTGGCTCCGTACATCGTTTCACATATCCCACGAAGTTATTGAAGGAATTCGCTTCGTGGGGTTGCAACTCGATGGCTTTCAAAATTTCCATGAGAGCTTCCCGATGGGGTGCTGATTGTTGTATAAGCTCATATATGGAAAGCCTAGCCGATGTGGTCCACAAAATCTGTGTGAGTTTGGTCTATATCATGACCTCTGGTCTAGGCAGAGGCAACTGCATAGGGTGTTTTTGAGGTTGCGAGGTTGTTGGAACTTCTCTTGTGGCTACCTCGGGGGCAACTCCTAGGTATTTCTTGTTCCTGGTCACTATGCTGATCATTCCCACATACCCTTGCATGGGGAGATTTTGTCACACCTCATTGACCTGAAGAGGTTTTGCCTGTGCCTCGTGGGCAGGCAAAGGGTCCTTGAAAACCCCCATATGCTGATTATTTGGTGCTATGGGGTTGTCCACTACCAATGTTTTATTATCAATCAAATCTTGTATCAATCCCTTGAATTTCCAACATGCGTTCAGGTCATGTCCCCTTCGCCTGTGGAACCTACAATACAAATCCTCCCTGTATCCCTTAGGCTTGGGAGCGTTAGGATCTATGGTTTGGATTTCTAGAAGGGTGATTAAATTTGCCGCTAAAAAGCGGTCAAATAGGGAGTCCCTAGACTCCGTATAAGGGGTGTATTGTTTCTTAGGGCGACGCTGCTGATTTTGCTCCTATTTTTGATTTTCTCTTTCATAATTCTTAGGAGGCATTGCCTGATAATTAGCCTTTTGAGGCTGTATTTCCTGTGCAGGCTTAGGGACATTTATCGCAACTTGATTAACCGTAACGGGTTTTGGTTGCATAGTCCCTGTCTTTGTATTTTTGTTCCACTCTTTCTTTTTAGGTTTGGCGATTTTGCCCTCCTGTATTTTGATCTCTTCGATAACTCTGGCTTGCGCCAGAGCTTCTTCTAGGCTGGCATATTGCTGTAGCTGCAATAGCCTAGAGATCGATCTCAAACAACTTCGTGAAAACATTTGTGTGAGGTCGGACATAGGGGGAAGGTAGGGTAGCTTAGAAAGCAGAGCTCTCCATCGATTCCCGTAAGCCGCCATTGTCTCTTCCTCATATTGCCTGAGGCTGGCCAGGTCACTCAGTGATGCCTTTTTCTTGGTGTTGAAGGCAAAGCGTTCAAGGAATGCATCCACTAATTGATCCAAGTTATTTATGTTGTGCTTTGGAAACTGTGTGAACCAATCTGAGGCAGGACCTACGAATGTGGTTATGAATGTCCTTAGCAACAGTGCATCATTATCCTGAATGCCAAAGCATTGGCTCAAAAATCTTGTCACATGCTCTTGGGCATCCTCTTCACCCTTAAAGACTACCAATTGAGGCAACTTGAAATGTTCGGGGTAAAGAGGTGTGGGCACTGACGGATGCACTGGATGACTGCGAAGTTGACGTAACATGGGCTTTTGGTGCCCAGAAGCTTTAGTCTCCACAGACTCCAAACGCTCTAATAGCACTTTATATGCATCGGAAGACTTAATATCTTCCTCTTTTGTTTGTTCCTGTTGTGAGTTGTGGGAGACTGGATGCCTATGGGGGGCTGGCCGAATGGCAGCCATCCCACCTTGATAGGGTGTTTCAACCCGCTCTACTTCTGGTTCATAATCCTCATAAACTTCCTGAGGAGTCTCTGGGCGAGACCTATGACCCTGAGTGAGTCCCTGCTGAGGGTACCCATCGTTGTTTTGGGGAGTGGCCTCCCTCTCAGGTCTATGGGGTCTCAGAGGCAAAGCTTGACGAGGTCTAAGAGACCTATCCTGCACCAAGGGATTATGCCTCTCATATTGTTCCACTTTTTGGGTGCGAGGGGTTGGCACCCTCTCAGGTAATTTATAAAGTAGCTCGTCTGCTTCACGTTGCATGCGCTCTTTGTTAAGGCGGTATAAGCGCTCTAACTGTTGATGATCTTGCTCAAGCCATGTGATTTGGCCTTGGCGGGCGGCATGTCTGGCAACTTCCAGGTCAATTTGGTCCGCCATCTTGGGTTTAGGAGGCTTGAATGTTTCTCCTAAGTATTTGCCTCGGTCTTGATGATCTAAAATTTCAATGGGTCACTTCCCTTTGTCGAGGTTGGCGGCATTTACCTGAGGCTCTAGCCTCAATGTGTGACCATGGTATCTAGCAGGTGCAGAAGCGCAAGGCTCCCACACTATATATTGCTCTCGAGGAATGCAATGGTCTTCCTTGTACTCCATTTCATGAGTTTGAAAGGGGCGAGCGAAGTTAGATCGCCCTATGTGGAGAGCCCTATGCTCTGGGTTTTGTCTTTCAGTTCTAACAATGATGGGAGGCAAAGGAGAGATGCCATAGTCACGTTGTCTCTCCTCATGGGCACTGTGCCTCTCTAGCACTTGGTTGCACGGTGGCCACTCATATCTAGCCTCTAAAGGCGATCTTCTATTTACGTTGAGTGCCACATGTAAAGCTTCTTCCCAAAAGGGGTTGTACTGAATGGATGTATCCCCCAGAGGGGTGTCCCTATAATTCCACCTTGACATGGAATGATGTGGACTCTCTTATGGTCTATACCGCCAAGGCGGTATGGCCAAGTCCTCAAGGCTAAAGCGAAGGTGACTTATGCCTGCTCCTTGTACACTTTCCATGGCTTCTGCCCTTGATTGGGCTTGGCTACGGGTGCACACCATTGTGGTGCTCTTCTACAAGCTAAGTAGATTTTTATCTTTTTGTTTATGATTTTTATGATTTTTTTGTTACACTAAGCAGAAATGAACACACACATACACAAACAGTGATTATATATTTTAAAGATTAATGGTGTGTCCTAGACTGGTTTTAGTGTGTTTTGATGATGATTTGTTTTGTTTTTGAAAGTTTTGAAGAACATTTAAATGCAGAATGTTGGCTCATATGACTCCCATAAATGGTCGCCCCTTCAATATACCATTGCCCGATCGATATACCAACCTCTCTATATACCCGCCCTTACGAGAGGGAAAATATAGGTACGTGAGAGCATATGGTACGTGATACGTAGGTGGTACGGAAGGGGGATTGTCCTGTTAATGACACCTACCATAGAAGACTTATCCTCGTGCATTGGGAATCACCCCAGCGACACTCGATCAGCTTTTGTCAAGATTTACGCCTAACAATAGTGACAATCGAGGTAAATGGATGCAAAATCAAGCCAAGGTGGTGATGAACCCACCGTTGGTCTTGATCAAGGGCTAGGGTCTTACGACCAGCTACTTGGTTTAAAAATTTTGCGTGAAGTGTGTGTGGTTCTTTTTATTAAAAATTGAAACAAGCAGAAGCAACTACTTTCCTTAAGAAGGCAAAATTGACAGAAAAAAAAAATAGAAAAGCAAAAAATGACAGGAACAGTTTAGAACCCTTACATTATCTCTACCTAGACCTGTTGTTTCTGATCCTCGGCCCTAAAAATTCATAGACAAAAATTTGTCCCTGTGTGAGACGAATTACAAAACAGAATTCGTCCCTGTCTGAGACGAATTAGAATTCGTCTCAGGGTCGACGAATTACGAGTAAGGTATTCTCCACAGGCAAAGACGAATAACAGTCAGAGCTTGAACAATGGTACCTGTAAGCACAAATCACAAATTTTCGATCAGTTTCTTGATCTTAAAAACCAGGGGACAGAGTCCCACCGTGATCGCCACTGAAAGCATGAGATTCCAAAAGATTTGAAAGGAAAACTATTGCGATGCATTCAAAACCCAAAATTAAAGCTTAAGTCCTAAAATGCAAAATGCATGAAATGAAAAGAGATGAATTGAACGGAGATAAAAGAAAGTACAGAAAGCACATCCCTTTTATTTAACTCTCTTAATATCGGTTACAAAGACTCCTCCTCCCTTTTCAGGGGCTAGGAGCGTTAAATGAGTTTTGGTTACAATCATGACTTAGTGTTCCTCCTTCTGCATGCCCACATTTGAAATGGGCGGGCCAAACTGTTGCCGCCGCTTGCGTTGATGAATCCTTGATCCTTGCTTCTCCTCCTACGCTCAAAGACACAACAAGTTGTTTGTAGCATCTATGACAAAAAGAATAAAGCATTTGATCCTAAAACCAATGGAAGATGCATGCATAATATTAGCTAAATCGATAAATAAAGTGATTCCCAATAACCTGCAAATTTGACAGAGACCAGAGAACATTACCAGAGGGCCACTGCCATCAAAAAAGTTGATCAAACGCCACTGATTTGCATTCAACTATAATTCATCCCTGGGCAGGACGAATTCTACTGTAATTCGTCCCTGGGTAGGACGAATTCGCCTGTGACAAAGCGCTGAAGTGATGCTACCCAAATGTCGCTCCTAGAGATCTCCAAAAGACCTGCAAACATAGGGGTTAGCTAATTGGGGTCATTTTGGGATGACCCAGATGGTCGGATTTTCCCAATTTGACCTCCATTAGTGAGAATTTGACGTTGTTACCTGCAAGTTAGTGAAGACCACAAAAATGACAAAACATGATAATATTTGATCAAAGTCTTATGAAATTGAAATTATAAACTATCTAAACAGCATAGAATGGAATGGAATATAAACAAGTGACAAAAGGAATAAATCAAAATGAAACTAAGAAGTGCGGGGCGCCCGGGCAGGCTACCCACCGTTAGAACCTGATTTCGGCACCAATCCACTAGGGATGGGTCCAAAATCTCTTGTAATGGTTTGTCGACAAATTGGTAGATCAATGTGGTCAAATGTTGGGTTTTGGGACCGGATTCACACTTCCAATAGCCACCCAATAACCTCTCTTGCGAAAGAGATCAAGGATGTGGAAGATGTAAATCAAAAGGGTAAAGGCATGGTATCAATTTGGCAGCACTTTGTTGCTTGAAAATGCCTCCAACTTGTCTCCTTTTGGGTGAGAAAGTCCACCATTTTATAGACCCAGGGGGTCTCTTTGGAGGGGCATGCATAAGCGCCATGTGGCAGTCATGCCTTCCCATGAGGGAGGAAAGTCCTCCATGACTTGGGCTTCCATGACTGCCCTTGTGACAGTTCTCTAACGCCCAATCTGCCCACCTACACGCACATGCAAGGCAGGAGTCATTAATTGACTGTCTTCGGCTGCCATTTGGCACCATTCTTCTTTTTTCCCGTTAAACTTGGAATTCGTCCTGACCAAATACGAATTCAGAATTCGTCCCTGGGTGAGACGGATCCCATTTTGAATTCATCCCTGGGTGAGACGAATACTGAGCAAAGTGCCTGAATGTGCCAAATTGCCTTTTGACCTTCTAAAATTGCTACAAAAGTGGTTAGGACCACTTTTTAACCTCTGAGGGCTGCCCTAGGGGCTACGTGTGTCAAAGCGATCAATGTTTGAAGTCACATAATCGGATTGGTGTTGTTTTTGTGTCTACAACTACTACTACTATAAAGTCATGTGTAGCATAATTTACTTCATTTTTCTTGAGTTTCCTTGACTCATAATCTACTCCCGATTCTTCCTAGGATAGGACCCCTCATAATCCTTCTAAATATGCATCCATGCATACTAAGAACTTTCTCTGTGGGTATGGGATTTTCAAAATGGATACGGTGGTGAGTTTTTATTTTAACAACTCAAAGGTTACCTCACTCTTATCTATCCATTTAAATTATTTTCCCTTTCTCTAAATATTGGTGATAGGGTAGGCAATATTAGAGTAAATTTTTCACAAAGCATCTATAATAGCCTATGATACCCATAAAATTTCATACTTTTGCCACATTGGTGGCTTGTGGCAAACTCAAAATGACCTCTATTTTATTTGTTTCTACTGCTATCCCGTAATCAAAAATAATATGCCCAATATATTGTACCTTAGGGACATAAAAGTCACATTTTGAGAGGTTACCATAAAGTTGGTTTCCTCTTAAAAAATCAAGAACTATTCTTATGTGCTTATCATGTTCTTCTTTGTTCTTGGAATATATTAGAATATCATATGAAAAGATCAGGATAAACTGATCTAATTGTATTTTGAACACATTGTTCATTAAATTCATGAAGGTCATTGGAGCATTAGACTACCCAAATTGTAGTACCATGAATTCATAGTGTCCATATCAAGTTTTGAAGGTAGTTTTATGAGTGTATTTCTCATGAATTCTTAGTTGATGATATCCTGATTTCAATTCAATCTTGGAGAATATGGTTGCCCCTTTCAACTGGTCAAACAAATCCTCTATTATAGGCAAGGTGTATCTATTCTTGATGGTTTATTTGTTTAACATTCTATAATCGATACATAATCTGAGCTATCCATCCTTATTTTTTACAAAGAGAACTGGTGCACCCCATGGTGACACACCAGGTTTTATCAACCCTTTTTCTAACAATCCCTAGATTTGTATCTTCAATTCTTACATTTCTATAATATTCATCCTATATGGGTTTTTATGTATTGGATTAGTTCTAGGCATTAGGTCTATAATGAAGTTAAATTCTCTTTTTTGGCAATAAACCTATTAAGTCTTCAGGAAACACATCCTTATATTCCTGCAATATTGGGTGTTTATCAAACACCTCTTCCTTTTTATCAGTCCGAACTTCATTAAAATTTAACCACAAAAATTATTCCACCCTTTTTCATGGTCTTATTTAATTGCATTATTGATAGAATCAAAAGTCGAAAATAACCTTGTTCACTGATGATTCACCTTCATTGATTATCTATATTAGTGTATTCAATCCATATTTCATGGAAGTTGATTACAACTTCTTGGTATTTCAACCAATCCATCCCTAAAATAATATCAAAGACGTGGAGAGGAGCTACATATATGTACCATTCTATGGAACTGTTGGGTAAGATGACTTGTATGTCAGGACCACATTGATCCATAGAGTAAGTTTATCTAGAACCATACTCTACTTTCCACCCTTCCACCAAGAATTCTGGCCTTTTCGAAGTATCCTTGACTAAACTAGATAAAACTATTTATTTCTTTGCTATCGTTCAAAATATTAACATAAAATATCATACCTTTCATATGGAGTGGGGTATCTTGTCCATATATTTTTGCATAGCTTGGCTCTTCTGAGTGTTTACTAGATTTATATTTACGTGGACATAGGCTAGCATAGTGAGGTCTTCCATAGGTGTAACAACTTATCTTATTTAAAGACTTTCTTGACTTACCTTTCATATGACCCCATTGTCTAGAGTATCCTTGCTCAAAAATAATTTTTATTATCAATTAGTTTTGGTCTATATGATCCTGCAATACCCTTACTATGGACTCTAATTGTGTTTTTTTCCTATATAGTTGTTGGAGTAGGGGTATCTCATAGGTCATGCTTTCATCAAGATTTTGGTGGGATCCCTTTGTCATCTCAAAAGGTCAAAAAGTTCCTTGTCTCCCTTATATTGTTCTTGGTGCCATTATCCCTGGCTAATCAAGTGTCTCATATTAGGTATTATTCCATATACTTATTCCAATTAGTTTTTTTATCTTTCAAAATAAAACTACCAATTATCTTTATCAGTTATTTAAGATTATCATATGTCACACTTATTTCCAATAAGGTGTTTTACTATGAGTAAGATCAGTTCTTTGATCAATGGTCTGATTTAGTTTCTGTAAACCACCATTTCCATGGAAATATTCCATCCTTCCTAAGGTTCCAATCAACAACCAGTTATGGCTAGGTTTATTTTATAAGGTAGTCTTCTATTCCTACATTAGAGTTCAACCTAGGAGAGCTAAAAGATCTACAACCATGCTCTGATACCAACTATAACAACCCTATTTTATACCCTAATTTTTTTCTTAGGTTTAAAATTTTCTAAGATAGTACATATAAATTCCACAAAAGTTTATTCTTCTTTATGATTTTCTAGATGCTGCAACATCTCTCGGGTAGATAGGAGTGGCTAATATCTCATAAAAAATTTGGGGTTTACCTTGTATACTGCCCATATAGCTTAAAATATGTCTTTGTGTAGTCATCCCATTTCCTTTCTTTATTTTGAAGGACCTTTTGACCATAACACAAGGGTTCACCCTATCTTGTTCGATTGAGAAAAGGGATGCCTTCCCTCACTAGTGTCTTTCAGTATTTACTAGTATTTAGGCGTAAGCTTATTTATAGTTTTATAGATACTTCAATTAGTATAAAACTATTATGCACCATTAATATATTGTTTAGTTATTCTAATGGAGGTAACTATCACCTTATGTGGCATCACCCATTTAGTCGCCCATCAGCTAATCGATATTTCCAATCACTACCACACCAAATGACATCTCCCATAGGAGTCCTTCCACATTATTTTGGGACCCTATGACTATCATTTGCATGAATTTTATATTTCACATGGGTATCTCACTTTCTATTGGATAATCCATCACAAGGATTTAGTTACAACTAAAATATAATATCATTATCTTTTGGAGTACACTTCAGTGATATATTTCTAAAGTACCCATTGTAACCCTAAGGGATTGTATCATCACTTATACCTTAGTTTTGTTCCTTAGGGGTCTTTACTAATTTTTAGCATTCTATGATCATAAATTTTAAAAAAATAATCCCCAAATCCAAAGGAGAATATAGGAAATATTATCATTCCTTTTTAATTCATTCCTTAAAAAATATATAATTGTATATTCCATATTCTATTGCAAGTTATAAAAGCAAAACATCCATATTTCTTTACCATAAATACATAATCAAAATGAACAACTTTCATTCTATCTTTATATAAATTTCATAGCAGTATATAATTGAAATGCTTTAAAATAAACCATAATAATTTTGATAAATGATACACAAGAGGTAATTCATACATCCTGGGAACCCTTTTTTGGGAGAAAACCTAACCTTAAAATCATCAATATTTATTTCCATTGCAATTCTATTAGTCAAACTACAAAAAGAAATCCATTATTCCTTTTGACTTATCCTCGATATAATACATAAGAATTTCCATAATAATTATTATTTGTCACTACAAGAATTTGTAAATTCATTTTAACAAAGTGAGGGAACCCCATAATTTCTTCTCATTAAAACAATTCATTCATTACTCTATTAAGAGTCTTATATTTGAATATTTTCTTACAATAGGGTAAAATTGGAAAACCCATAAGTTTCATTTCATTTTAATGGACCTCATGCCCAACCTCCATTAAAATAAAATATTAGGTTTCTTTTTTAAAAGAACGTTATTTTTTTATTAGTGGAGAGGGTTTTGAAAGGATTTATGAACCTTTTACAGAGTGAACAAAGGGGTAAAACATCCTTATTCACCACAAGATCCAACTAACAATGGCGACAAAACTAGGAAAGGATAGAGAACCAAAATATAAGACAATCCAAGCAACAAGAAAGAGGAAACAAACCAAGACGATCAAAACAGAAAAGGAATAAAATTACGACACCCAAAAGGGTTAATATGTCATTTTATTCAAGATTTATTCTCCATGATTGATAGCTTAGAAAGAATCATTTTAACTGGTAGTTGTCGCCTTGGACACATGGATTACGTGATATAGGCTTGTATTGGTCTTACAATGAGCTTCATAAATATTTTCCAGCATTTCAATCAATATTTTTGAAGGATCACGTTTATCTCTAGACATAATTTTAGCATCCTTTAGAGGTTGATTAATTTTTGGATCAGTGCTCTTAGTCATGGTGGACATATTTTCAAAGGGATCCTTGTTTTTACCTGTATTCTTTCTTTTTGAAGACGAGGATTTGGGGGAGCAGTTTTGGTTGCTAGAACTATGACTGTTCATCAATTTATCAATTGGTGTCTTCTCATATTCCTCAAATACCAAGATAGTGTCGTAGAAAGACACATTGGATGAAGCTTTTTGTACCATATGTTTATACATAATCAAGAAAAGAGCTTGGTGCTTGACATGAGGAGTGGACCCCTTTCTAACTCCCTCAATAGATATCTCAATAGACCTTTTGAAATACTTAGGTACATTAACTTCTTTGACATCCCTAAGATGATTTAGGAATGCCAAATAGAAACTTCTTAGCGACTCATCAATATTATCCACTGTATAGTACTGCATCACAAGAATTAAAACTCTATTCCATGGCTCTAGTAACTCCTTTCTAACAATTCTCCTTTAATATCTAACCAATTTCTTTCCTCTATTCATGAAATACTTCAATTCTTCTTGGATGGTGTGGTTGTCCTGATGGAGCTTGAAATTATTGTCAAGAAGCTCTGTTATCTCAGCAAGTAAGGTCGTAGTGACCTTGAATTTCAATCCTTTAATAACTACCTGCCCATCATTCCAATAGTTGATGAAATATTGGGTAACTTCATCATCAATACCTCCAAATTTTCCTAGAAAGGCCATGAAGCCATGGTTCTTGAAAAACATTTCAACATCAAGATCCATGTTCAGGGTATCAGGTTCAATCAGGGCCATCTCGACTGAGGGGAAACTAGGGACCAATAGGGAAGAACGTAAAATGAAGCTTTCGATCAACTTAGGGATGAGAAATACTTGGGAGTTCCTTAAGATAAGCTTAATACAAACACATATGCCACCATACTTGGAGCACATATTACTCCAAAGTTTGAAATTAGAGCTCTAGGTGGCCCTATGGCAGCAATGATGATTCATTTGCATCATGATCAGGATATTTAGGACTTCATGTCTGATTTTGACATTTTACTTGGTGAAGGGAGACTTAACATGAGACACAATTGTAGTTTCCTAAGTTAGGAAAATCATGAAAATGTGAAGGAAATTTGATTTTGCTAGGATGGTGCATAGATTTTTGTTGGCGAACCTAGGCCACGAAAAAACCTCCCTTCTAATATGGTAAGAAGGGATTACACAAAATATGAGAACCTGTGAATCATCCATGTTATAAAATTGAATATTAAGGTCACATCTCATGGTAGACTAGGGAATTGGGACTTTATTAGTGTCATTGCTTCGATGAGTGAAATTGCAATCATGACAACAAATTTTCTTGAAACCAACCTTACCCTTTATTTGTTTCTTGTGAACCATAGAATCCTATGAAATTGAATTATTATAATTATCAATGCTTCAAAAAATAGACTATGTTTGCATCCCAAGTTGGACTAGGGGTTTGAAATTGAATCAATGCTATTGCATTGGAAATGGAGGTTGCTGACTTGGAAGAAAATTTCCTTCTTCCTGAACTTCCTTTGAGCCTTGATTTTGAAAGTGACTTGGTAATACTTTCTTGAAGATGCTCATTTTATAAATGGCCTTATACATTTGGTTACCCATAATCCATGTCAATGCTTCTAACTTTAGAATCGTGACGGGTATTGAAAGGGATAAAGTTTTCTGACTGGGATTGATAAATGTGAGATTTGAGTTGGGTTCAAATATCCAAAGTGACATTCTTAGAGAAGGGAAATATAATTGCTGCTATTGATTGCTTTAAGTGCCTACAATAAATTTGCATGCCACACCTGGATATATTCTTCCCTAACACCCCTATTGGAAATCCAGTCATCAACCTTATTTCCTTCTCTATAAATGTGTTGGATGACAATATTATGGTATTTGTTGATAAGACTTTTGCACTCATCCATGACATTGCTCAGGTTCCAAGAGTGGGATTGGTTAGCCTGGAGGTAGTTGATGATGTGTAAAGAATCCCCTTCAATAATTAACCTATCAATAGCAATCTCATCTAGAAGTAGTAGACCTTGATATAGGGATCTGGATTCAACCACATTATTTTATTAGAGGTCAATATTTTTAGCAAAGGCCAACAATGTTTTCCCTTGATAATTTTTGAGAATGCCTCCCCCACCAGCTGCACCAAGATTCACTTTTACAGCCCCATTGAAGTTGAACTTGAGCCACCCTGCAAGAGGAGGAGTCCACCTTATATTTTACCTATTGGCAGTAGATGTGGAAACACTAACAATATTAGAAATGTTAAACTAAGAAACCATATGGGATTCCAGTCTTGGTTTGGGGGCATCAGTAGAAGAGATAATTTGAGAATTTTCAGCGATAAATGTGGTGATTTTGAGGAAAACCCATCGAGGTTCTTTAATGATTTCATTGAAAACTTTGTTATTGCGTTCAATCTATATTTTCCAAAGATAGTGGTGGATGCATGAAGACCAAAGGAATTTGAGTTGTGAAAATATTTTGGCCATTGCTGGAAGAATTCGATGAGAGTTGATGGCTAAACCTAGGATATACTAACAACTTCAAACAAAATATTTAAAACAAACAACAAGAAAGGGCATTCCAGGAAGTGGTGTGAAGTTGATTCCCAGTTTGACTTGCACAATTGACATCGATTAGGAATATATAGGCCTCAGGAAAATAGATTATCCATAGTTAGAATTTTATTCTGGGAAGCAAGCCAAGGAAAAAAGCCAACTTTAGGAATCAATTTTTTTTAACCAAATATGTTAGGCAGTCCTAGCACACGGGGGGATATTGGATATAATAACTTGATTTAATAGTGAATATGCCTTCCTCAGATAGCTTCTAGATGGGAGAATATTTAGTCTGATTATTCGATATAACACAGACATGCAACAAATTCTGAATGGATCTAGCAACAACATTAATCTCATTGTTGAGATTGTTAGTAGGAATTATCTTCCATTGTTGATGATTTGAAACTTGGGTTATGAAATTTGAGACTTTGTTGCCAAATATTTGATCTGTGATAGGTTTGAGTATTATTAAATTAGGATCATTGAGTAAAGGTTGGTCTTTCACCCAAGAATCCTCCCAAAATTTGATGAGCCTACCACAACCCAACCGCCATCATAACCCTTTCTTGATGATGTCTCTGGTTTGAACAATAGAATTCCAAAAGCAAGAACCAATAGGAAGACGATGATCACCCATGAAGGATGACTTCCGAAGATATTTTCCTTTTATTATATCAATCCATGATGCTTTCTCATCAAGAAAAACCCTCCATGCTTGCTTGGCTATCAAGGCAAGATTCATCTTGTGGACCTTCCTGAAACCTAAACCTCCATGACCTTTCTTAGTGTAGACCCTATCCCAAGCAAATAAGGGAAACCTATTACGGTTCTTGTTACCAATCCAGAGGAAATTTATTTGTTTTTATTTTATTTCATGGTAGATAGAAGCTGGATCCTTGAATATTGACAAAAAAAATATAGGAATGCTCTGCAGATAAGCTTGGACAAGTGTGGCTTTGGCTACTTGACTTAACATTACCTTTTTCCATCCTGCCAGTTTCTTGCTTATGCGTTCAAAGACATTATTCCACATATTAACAGTGATGCTTCTATGGAATAATGACATATCAGGGTAGGTAGTTGGTAAATCAGATATGGTACAACCTAGAATTCTTGCAATTTTGATTTACCAGTGGATTGGGGTGTTCAAAAAATAAATTCGGCTTTTGTCAAAATTGATTTTCTATCTTGCAACTTCTTCATAGAAATTAAGGATAGTTTTTATTATTTTTGCTTCAAGAATTGAGGATAAGAATATCACAATGATGTCATCTACAAATTGTTGATATGTGATAGCCCTAGTTACAGAAGAAGGTTTGATACCTAATAGAAGTCCCATTGAGAAAGCCTTTGTAAGGGATCTACCAAGAGTTTCTGCCATAATTATGAAAAGGAACGGTGACAAAGGGTCACCCTATCTAATGCCTCTAGAGCTCTTGAAATAACTAGCAGGTGAGCCATTGATGATAATTGAAAACTAGGCGAAGGTGATGAATTCTCTAATTAATGCAATCCATTCTTAGTGGAACCAAAATTTGGCAAGCACAACAAAGAGGAACTGCTAGGAAATTTTATCAAAAGCTTTGTTCATGTCAAGTTTTAAGAATAGGTTAGGTTTTTTACTCTTGGCGACCGTGTGGATAAGCTCATGAATAGTAATCACTCCATCTATTATAAATCTACCTTTAACAAAGCTACCTTGATAGTGGTCAATTATGGATGGAAGAACATCCTTAAGTCTATTAGCCATGACCTTAGTAATAAGCTTATAAATAACATTGCATAGGCTAATGGGTCTAAAATTAGAAATGGACTTACAAATTTGGGTTTTAGGGACGAGGGCTAAAAAGTTGGAGTTGACATCCTTTGGTAAGGATTTGGAGTTCTGAAAATCTTGCACTGCTTTCATAACATCTTGCCCAACAATATCCCAAAAATGCTGAAAGAAGCATGGAGGAAACCCATCAGGTCCAGGAGATTTATCAGGGTTCATGGAGAACAAAGCTTCTTTGATTTCATCATTTGAGAGTCTTTTGAGGAGGCCCATATTGACGTCCTGGGAAACCAGACATGGAATGTTTTGCAAGAGGGCATTGCCAGCATGGGGGGGAACAAAGGACTTGGTCCCAAAATGTTTTAAAAGTGGGAAACTCCTTCAAATCTTATTTCCTCAACGTTATTGGACTTGGAATAGTCACTTTTGGTCAATTCCTTAATTTTGTTTGTGCTTTTGTGCCTGAGTGTTGATGCGTGGAAATATTTAGTGTTAGAGTCCCCTTCCTTAAACCATAATGCTTAGGATTTTCATCTCCAAAATGTTTCTTTTTTGGTTAAAATATTGTGAAACTCAACAAGTAGGTTCTTCTCTTCCTGCATTAGATTAGGGTCAGTGCTTCCATTATGGTAATACGTTTCAATGATACTCAACCTTTCAAATATTCATTGTTTGTTTTGGAATAAGTTCCCAAAGACATCTTTGTTCTAGAATTTAAGCTTAAGCTTAATGAAACAAAGTATCCTGTAAAGTTGTGTTAAAGGAGACCTTGAGAAGACCTCTTTCCACCATTTTGATTTGTAGTTCCCAATTTTTGGATGTTGTAGCCACATTTTTTCAAATCT
Source organism: Wollemia nobilis (assembly GCA_028583015.1). Lineage (NCBI taxonomy): Eukaryota > Viridiplantae > Streptophyta > Pinopsida > Araucariales > Araucariaceae > Wollemia > Wollemia nobilis. Next base: position 2,925,061 of record JAQPPZ010007219.1, read on the forward strand.
GAAAGGTGTTTTGAAAGGATGTGCTAGGTGGAAATAGTGGGGAGATCAAAGGATTGTGGTCTGATCCAATTTTAGGGAGTGATTGTAGGTTGGCATCTCCTAAAAATTGAATAGCTTCCTTGGACAATAAAAATCTGTCAAGTCTTAGCTGAATTAATTGATTGCCTAGTCTCCTGTTGCTCCAAGTGAACTTCAAGACTTTTAAATGAATGTCCATTAAATCATTTTCATCCACGAAATCAGTAAATTCTTCAAAGCACCTGGTACTGATGGGGATTCCCCCTTTTTTATCAAAAGGAAAGAGGGGAGAATTGAAATCTTCAACAAGCATCCATGGTTCATTTTAGAAGTTGTTTCTCATCAGATTTAAAGTGTTCCAAAGAGCAAGATGTCCAATCAGATTATTTAGAGCATAAATGTTGGATAGGATCCATTGGTACCTAGTGTCTTTATTAAAAAAAAAATATTGATGATCCTTTTTGATATGGATATGAGCCTACCCTCAACAGTGTTAGGGTCCCACATGCGTAATAGACCACCAGATGTACCTCGAGCTAGACTGTGGATAAATTCATTATTCTTCCATAAACCCTTGCCTATCCTTTCACTGTTTTCCATGTCCAGTTTGTTTTCTTGAAGAAGAATGATATTAGGTTTGATATATTTCCTCATGGATCTGACCAGCCTATGTTTGGTTGATCCATTAAGACCTCTCACATTCCATGAGAGAATCTTCATCTAGAACTTTTGGAGGAATATTTATTTCCCCTTCCCTTGCCCTGGGATGGGGGTTGTTTGGTTCATTTTTCTTCTTCGACTGAAGCATCGACAGTTGAAAGGTTTGAGAGGGAGGACAAAATGGTAGACTATAAACCATTAGCTATGGTATTTTTAGTCTCCTTTCGTCTTTTCTCCTGGTTGGATGATCTACCACTTTTTTATCACTACCTACATCAAAAACAAATTTGAAAGTCTGCTTAGTCAAGATAGTAATCTGTTCTAGGACCGGGGAATTGGACATGATTTGATGAATGGAAACAGATTTGAAAGTTTGCTTAGTCAGGCTAGTAAGTTGTTCTAGGACCAGGGAAGTGGACATGATTTGATGAATGAAAACAAGGGCTTCCTGGGTTGGGGATTTAGATATGGGATTTGAAAATGTCTTGATCAGTGGTGGTGAAGGGTAAAAAGGTCTTAACATGATAATAAACTATGGGACTTTGTGTTGAGGACCTTTGGGTTGATGACCATGGGGGGTGGAGGGCATGAGGGTGTCTATTTCGAGGGAGACTAAGGACCAACCCCAATGGGTTAAGATATTTCGTTTGGTATGAAAAGGATTTCAAAATTACCAAGGAGGAAAGTCTCATCATCAGAATGGTCGTTTAAAGGTATAAAAGGGTTAGGTTTAGCAAAAAAGGATCGTACTAGGTTATCATTTCCATCATTTTGAAGATCTGTCTGAGATTGAGATATTACTTGCTTGCCTTTGACATCCTAAATCTTTTTCTGGAAATCCTGGTTCTAGTGGTTGTTGTTCAGAAATTTTTTCTTGCGAGGTACATCCTTCTTTTATTCTTTCTTTAGAGTTGGGCATTGGGCTCTGAGGTGACCTTGTTTATTGCACTCAATACAAAAAGTTGATTTATTTTCATATTCCAGGGTTTGGTGTTTTCGGTATGAACCTGTAACTAGGTCCACATAAGTGTGCAGTTCAGAGTCTAGATTTGCAATAACATAAATGCGAGCATAGGTCATTCGTTCCTATCTTTGGTGGTAGGATCAATGGCAACGAACTTCCCAATAGTTTGAGCTATACCTTTAAGAGCATCAGTGTAGCAAAACTAAGGAGGAAGACCGTGGATTTTGACCCATATGGGTGTCATGTTTATGCTTTGGGTCTTTGGATCAAAATCCTCTCCCCATCGATGAATAAAAAGGCATCGTTTGCCATAGAACCATGGACCACTTGTAAGAAAAACCCTCTTGGGAAGGCAACCAACTCCATGTTGCCAGAGGGTCACCATTTCGACACAACCCATTTGTGGATGGATTCTATATGGGGACGAACATCAAAAAATTTCCCAATCAAGGATAGGGATTCCTGGAATATTATAGGATCCATTGTCTCATGATGGAAGGAAACTTATCTGCTTGAGACAAAAAATGGGATAAAAACTTGATCAGTTGAAAATCCTATGATATTGCTTACTTTATCCACAAAGGAACATGAGTTAGCATTCCAAGGGGGGACTTTTGGGGTCCCCCTTGACACCCGTGATTTTTATACTATCATCAAAGTCATCCACATCTTCACCATTGCTAAAATATTCATCCCCATCAACAGGGCCCTTGTGATCGCCCTCCGCACCACAATGATTCCTACCTTTAAAAAATTCAAAATGCTGATTTTCATTGCCTACCCTCGTCATTCTATCACCTGCTCTCACCCTACAAATTCACATTCTCATTTAATTATACATACCATAAATCAATCCACAATAGTTCATATTACTATTTAATACATCATGCTAAGCTAATCAGATTCTATTAATGAAATAATCCTTTTGGTAAATTTTGCATCAATGTCATTAAACTTATCGAAAGAAAATCATAACCATCGCTTTATCTAAAAAGAAGAATCCATAATTATTTTACAAGTATCCTTATCAACTTAATTTCAACATAATACAATGACTATTTCAATTTAATCCAAATAGATTATTCCCTCATGACTCCATAGTTTTCAGGGTTTATCCAATAAAACCAAATCTCAATATAAAATTCAATTAATTATTTCTTAAAAGCAATTTATATTTTATTCAAGGATTATTTATTCCATACTAGATAAATCATATTAATGTTTCACCTATATTCAACATATAATATCGCTAGTCTAAAGCTTATAATATAATAGTTTCATTTCAAAGGTATATTTCATATTCACACGAAATGAGTTAACTTTTGTTTTAAAATGCATTTTCTTCTAATTCATTTTTCTATACTTTGGTTTCTCGTAACCGAATACTAGAATCTAATATTTTGTATAAAATCACTTCAAATTAAACTCATCCACCTATAGTTTCATCCCTAAGTTTAATTAAAACTCACTTTGCAATCATATGGGTGTGAGGGTCCTGCCCTTTCCTTAAGTATGTTAAGGCCCTATTGAAATCTATTTTAATATATAAGGCTTCTATCCAAGGATGCTCATTGTTCGAAGTAGAGAACATAGAGAACATCACAGAAGTTTAGTTTGAAATGTCAACACATTTCAAATATCCTATTCCACTCGAACATGTGGTGAATCTACACTATAGTGGGGAAGGTAAAGTTTAAATTTAACAAAAAACAATTTCCTTTTTTTACTTCTAGGTTTTAATTCTCTCTAATATGTGCAACATGAACAATATTTGCCTACACCAATCTCAACCAGTGAGTTCAAATACATTTATTTCCTAACGTCACCCAAAAGCATGTGTGTAGATCTAGGCACTAGAAAAAGGGATAAACACAACCATCCACAAGATTCATAGTTATTCACATGTATAGAAGAGAACCCATAATGGGTTTGTATCTATAGAAGTCACTCTATGGCATCATAAACATTTAGAAGAAAGTCTTGGATTGTTCTCAAATGTCCTTATCCAAATAAAATATAGGTAAACCAATACATACAGTCCATCCTACGGATTATGGAGCACCTACTTCAATCATATACAAAGGAGAATACCTGGTAATTTTTAAGAATTATTGTTTTGCATAAGATGCTTGTGCACTCTAGAGAAAATATCCCTCATTGCACTTTACTTCTTTCAAAAAGTTCCAAATATTTCTCTATGTCGTAGGTTCTTGTTTTAGAAAATTGAGTCATATATTCCCCCCCTCTCTCTACTCATAGAGATTTAAAGAAAATTTTAGAGAGGATTCACTATAGATAACGAACTCTCAACTACTCATCATCCTCATTGTATTTTACTTGCTTTTGCAAGATTTTATAATGAAACACATTATTTATTTCATCCTCAAAGTATAACACATTAACGTCCTTTAAATTTTAATACATCTTTTTATTAAAAACACTTTATACATTTCTACTTTCATTATAATCTATTACAAAATTTTTTAGAAATGCTAGTATGATATTAAAATTGAAATACCATAAATATATATCAAAGATAGAATTAAAACTATATCTAGCATGGATATATCACTAGTCAAATCATTTTGACTACATTAGTCTTTCGTTTTCTGCCCTCATGTGAAGGTATCTTATCCTACAAAAATACAAATGTAATAGTAACATATCAACTACCATCAAAATATAACATAACTGTAAACATCGGTTAATGAAAATAACATTTAGATTCATAAATCCTTCATATGATAAAGTTGGTCCAGGGAAGGGTCATGACATATAAGGTATCAACTACTCAAGCTATTTTATTTTGTAAAATCTCTATGGATTTTGTATTTTTTCTTTTTATTTAATATTATATCCTATGTAGTCTTGTATGATCTTTCTTCATACTTTATATAATATCTACTTGGTTCTTAAATTTTTTTAAGTAAAGGGATCATAAGTTCCTTCAACATCTTCTACTTCATCAATCTAGTAGGTAGGTAGATATAATCTTCATAAGTCCTTAGCCAATGCTTCTCCCTCTAGTTCTACAAAAATGTAGTTAGGTCCATTTAGAAACTTAATGTTCTTCGTAGAATATTTTACATCTACAAAAGTTTGATATGCTCAACCCTTAAATATTATGTGTCATACTCCTTTGTACCATTTCTAAATATAGATTATGGATTTATCTTCTTTTGTACTTCCTCATTTGTATCACTAGTTAGAACATCTAATGAGCTAACTCCATTTTATTCTTCTTCTTTTATAGTATGAGATATCATGCATAACAATTTCTTACCTTCTATTTTATTAACCTTAGTATGTAAAGCCTCTAAATACAAGGTCTATTACTCTAAATTTTATCATGTTATAGCCACCTATTTCTTAACAACAATCATAAGTCAAGGGTTTCTTTACTTTAACTTCAATGGACTCATTTGATTATTTATACCCATCTTTCTTTTTTGATATCTCAATTATTTCTATTTACTTGTCAAGTGTATCTAAGATGGATTTAATATGGGATTCCTATAATTCAATAGTTTATTCCTTGTAACATCCATTAATTATGGGAAATACTTCTTGGGATCTTCTTCTTCCTTAAAAAACAACTCCATAGTGCCTCTTGTAGTTATTAGTTCTACTTATTTATTTTAATTGGGATCAATACCTTATTTTTTTGCTTTACATCTTCCAACTACTAAACCCTTTCACAATTTGTTAAGATATATTATCATAGTCGGTGATATCAATGATTTCTAATACCACATTGATGATGGTGATGAGCATTGACATCACTATTTTAATTTACTATACAATTATTACAATGTTTATGACTATTTTTTACCTCAACTTTGGCATTTATTTTGGTTATATATATGTGTGTGTGTGTGTGAAGTAAGGGTTTTATTAATTGCAATATATGAGGATATTCATGCAGTAGAATTATTATCCTAGGGTTCCTTAAATACCTTATAAATCCTAAATATGATTAGGCATTTGTATTTTTTTGATTCAATGATATGATTGGACTAGCTACATATTTATCCCAAGGGATTAAGGGATGGTGGTTCTCTAGCACTTTCATCATTGGAATTCTAGTAATCCCATTATGGGATACACTAGAATATTCCTAGGCCTATGCAACATTATATTTTATGAGGTTGAGAAGAAACTAAGGGGATGTTTATGATTATCCTTTTTCCTTACATACTCAAACAACTTGAAATGATCCCTATAAAATAAGGAGAATCGAATCATATATCATATTTCCATGACACAATATGTAACATGAGACCACTAACTAGGTAGGGCCATGCAAGAAATAGCATTCTTGGTATTTGGAAGGGTTTCCCCTTGATTTTGGAATTTCCTCCTTGATTTAGTAGCATCTTCCTATTTCTTAAACTAGTATTCTCCCACTATCATTAACATGTGTTACCCTATTATATTTGAAATAATAAATATTTGCTATATCATAAGCAATTAATGTTTACAAAACCATTCAAATACTCAATTGTAAATGCAAATATGCCTTTTAGACTTACAAATTTATAAATATGGTCTAATATGATTGTTTTCTCTCTATATAATACTATTTCAATACCTTTATTCATTAACTTTACTAATGAAATTCCAATAAGCTAACACAAAATTATTATTTAGTGATAGAGAAAAGAATGTAGAAGAGTAGAGTGGAAAACATATCTAAAATATAAAATCATCTTAATATTCTATCAAATAATAATCTAAATTGGTGGAGCAAAGATAATATTTATGACTAGAATGAATTTTAGATTCCCTAATGATGTTATTGTTTTTATTTGAATGCTTATATGGTTTTACAAATAAATTTATAGGTAATAGATATATCATTTAATTTGTCAATATAGCATCATAGTTCATGGACAATTCATCATGTATTATATGTGTGAGCAACAAGATTGACAATGTTGAAGTTTCCATAATGATTATAAATATTAGGGAGTGAGAAAAGAGGTAGAAGAATGGATGAGCTACTTAAAAATTAGGGAAAATACTAATCTATTAGATGAAAAATAATGTAGTATTGGTCATAATATCTCAAGTAATAATGTGTGTGTACTGGATTTGAATCCATACTATGAATAATTACATAAGATGAACAAAAGGGATTAGCTTCTAGTCAATTTAGATCTTCTAACTCATGCCAAAATTCTAGAGTCTCATTCGATAGTTCTTTTTATAGAAAGGATGAGAATTCCATTATAAAGGAAAAGCGTATGCTTGCTTAGGTTGGGAGAGTTGAAGAAATATGACAAAAAATTTATAATAAAAAGAATATTGAGAGAAAATGGCTACTTTAGAGATCTATTATTAACCATATTATTTTACACAAATGAACATATGAAACAAAAATTGCATATGCATTCATACATGCAAAGAATATCCATATAAATATTCTTCATTTAAAAATGAAACTATGCATACTAAACAACAAATAGAGGTAACCATCTATTATCTTCTCATTAGCAAGATCTTTCTTAAAGGGGACAAGCCACACCCTCATCCATAAATTATTTGCTCATTCACTCTATGAATAAGAAAAAAAATCCATGCACTTTTACGAAATTGAATACAATATGAAATGCTATTATAATTCAGAATTCACATCAATACTAAGATGTTTATTCCATATTCTCATGGCTATTTGATTACATCAATTAATTGGATTTTTAAGGTAAGTGTTATATCATACTTTTTTTATCATAAGAAGAGTGGGAAACAACAAATCTAGAAAGAGATAAAAGCTAATATTACTTAAGTACTACATTTAAAAAAGATAATGAACATGTTTAATAATATAAAATAGCATCCTTATCATTATTATTTTAAAATACAACTATCCAATCAAGATTGAAATCACTTTCCAAATAAACTAAATATAGAGGACTTGCCATATTGAAAATTCAAACTAAATTTTAGTAGGTGCATGATCATCTCATTGTCCATGATAAACAAGGTAACTTTGGGATGACTATTACAACTAAATCAAAATAGACACGAGTAAACTTGAATTGAGACATTTTCAAAAACCATAAAATTGTATATGTTCATGATACATGTTTTAGAAGTGAATATCATTGCACCCTATTGTAACTATCACAATACAATAATTGTCATAACTAATAGTTTTATAGGAATACTAAACTCATAAATATGCATCTTCTTATAACAATATCAATACAAATTCTTTAAAATTAACACAAACCAAAGATAATGAAATTCTATATACATACCAATTACTTTAGAAATAATCAAAGTCCATGTGCACATGCAAGCAAAATCAAATTATTCATCCATATTTATATCAAAGAAAGAAATATAATTATATTTGTCTAATAAGAGTTCTACAAATAATACAAAATGGTATTACAAAAAGGAAAACATGGACAAATTGGGGCACTTCTAGTGCCCATGAACACCCCCAACTAAATGGTTTCCACAATCTCATTAGACAACCTCTATAATCATGGGTATCGATGCATTACCCTCTTGTAGACCTGATAGAAGTTATAATAATTGGTAAAAGTATTAGTCATTAGATTGTAGTATCCATACACTCATTCCATGCACTCCCAGATGGTTTTCTCTTTACTTGAATTAATTGACCATATCCCTCTCTAGTCCTACCAAAGTAAAATGATTTTTAAGTGAAGGCCAACCCATTCTAGCCCTATTATCTCAAGTTCACCATATTGTCCTAGTAATGTGGTGTAAACTCAACTACAAGAGACCAAAAAAATGGACTCCAATCACATAACAAAAATGCAATAATGGAAGAAAGTTGTACATCGATATTCTTCTCATCCTTGAATTCACACCCCTTCTACAGAATATTACAATCCATCATATAGCAATCGAAAACCAAAGAAACCCTAAATTTTTTTTTTTCTAAAACTGCTAAAAATAGATCTTTCTAAAAACTTCTAAAAATAAAAATGAGTTGGATTGCACCCAAATTCGGTGCACACATCCCTCTTACAATAAAAAAACTTAATTTAAAATATTAGGTCTCAAATTAAGATATAAAAAAATATAATAAACTTCTAACAGCTAAAAAAACCCAAAAAACCCGGGAACCTATTCTAAAAACTAATTTTGGGACACTAGATGGAGGAGTTAGGTCCCGAAAACACTTTTTTTGGAGATTCAGGCCAATAAAAGATTCGAATAATGTAGAACACACACACAAAACCACATGTTAAATTTCAAGGCCAATGGGCATATGGTTCACAAGTTATGGCTCCGACAAGGTGCATCATAATGGTTGCTCAATGATGATGTGGTGAGTAGATTTACTTATATCTAAGTTACTCTATTAGCTTATTCTGCCCCAAAAAAGGTATCCTTTTCCATACTATTCAAGGATACTTCTAGTTCATTTAATACTTCATCCCTAATTTTGTATAGTCTCTTTATAGTTTGAATATTAAAAAATAATATTTATAAGTCTCCAATTATATTAATCATATGTGTAAGCTATAATTAGACCACCCAAGGATTTATTTTATTTATAAGGCTATACTTTTATAATTATATTAGAATAAGTAATTATTCTCTTAAGTTCTACTAGGATAGACTTACTTGAGTTTCCACTCCTTCATGAGTTAGGTGAACTCTCAATTATAGTCTACATCAGATTTGGTGAGTTGTAATCTGACGACTCTCAATGATCAACTTTGTTATTTATACAAATTTGATCAATGGAATAATCAATCAGTTCTATTTTATTTCTTAAAATCTTGTAATTATTTTGAGAAATTCTAACATGGTACCAGAGCAGGATAGATTCTGCTAGACATTCTCTCTTGAATGCAGCATCTCGAACTAGTTCTTACTCTCTTATTTTTTGTTTTTTTTTTTAAAAGAAAGAGGTTTTATATCTATTGTAGATTGTTTTTTTATATCTGCAATTTTTTTTGAGGAATTTGCTTATGGTAATATCTAGATAAATATTGTTTTACATTGTTATGCAAATACTCTCATTTTTTTTTGCAATTTTATTTTCCATTGAACACCCATGTTTTAAAAAAAATTCTCGATCTCGAACGTAGCTCGCTTTGGCTCCATTTAGCCCTCAATGTGTATCACTCAAAAGTGGAGACTAAATATTCATAGGCATTACTATTTTGGTGGGCAATATATTTTTTTTTAATTGAAATTTGGATTTCGTTATATCTTCATGATATCTTTAATTAGAGAAAGCAATGCTCCTCGCATAAAAATAGAATGGACTTTTGGTCTAACTTTGAATAGACCAAAGTCCATTTATTTTTTTAGAAACCTGGCTTTTGGCCACTGCCTATATTGGCACGCATAGAGACTACATCTCATAAAAAGGGCATTTTCCTAATTAAATATCAATTGTTCAAATATCTTGTGATTTCCAAATATTCATTCAACTCGAACTTCTTCCGTTTTTTTTGTCCTTCGGTGCTTAGGAATAACTTCAATTTTTTTTGTTATATAATCATATTAACAATGTTTGAATAATATTATTCTCTTGTTTTGAATAGTGTTTCTTCATTTAAGCATTACACTGATGATGTTTTAGTGGTGCCTATCGTCTTCTGTCCTTTGAGGATCTCTGCAAGTGCGCCATAGATGGATATTCAACAAAAATCGTTTTGTGATTTGTGTTAGGTTTTTTTTATGCCAAACATCTTTTGTTTTTAAGGAATATCTTCATGTGTGTGGTTTTGTTGCCTTCCTCTCATCTTCTGGGAAGCTTCTCTTATGACTGCCTTCTCTGCTTCTTCGGGCACCTTCCCTGCATTTTGCATACGCAACCACAAGAGACGCTCTACTAAAATGAAGATTGTAACATCCTCATTCCTGATATCCTCTATAGTGTGTGCATTTATAGTGTCTTTCAGGACCCTTATCTTCTTAGTACCTTCTTTGCATACTACGGTGCCTTCCCTACATATCACAATCACAACAAGAGGTGGTAATCAATTATTTAATTTTTTATAAAGTTCACTTCCTTTATTAACCTTTCAGGTGCAGTGATAAGAAGAAAAACTTTAAAATTTCACATTTTTAGGAGCTCCAATCTTGCTTAGAGTGGATGCTGATCCTTCATGTATCGTTATAATATTTTATGTTTCTGCCCTACTCAACTCTTAGTGCAACGAATTGTAGCCTTTCAAAGCTCCTTCCTCGTTGTCTATTGGCATCGCTTGTTCATTGACAAACACAACATCAATTTTTCTTCGCTGCCTCTTGTCCTCTATCTAACATTAATTAAATTTCAGCTCAGATCTGCTAAGTTTTTTAAGATAAAAATATACATCTGATCTATGTTTAAATTTGTAGCCTTCAAAAGTTTCTATCCTTTTCTTTTTGGCCTCTCCTTGGCCAGAAGATATAAAGGATAGTTGTAATATCTATAATATAATTTTTTTGGGGGTTTTATAGGTGCCTTTTTGCACCTATCATAGCATCGAGGGGGGTTGTTATTGTGTCAATTTTTGCCTCTTTTATTTTTGCCTCATTACCTTTGTTATAAGTTGTTTGTTTATAAATCTTGGTAATGAAATATAAGTGAGGATAATTTATTTCAAATTACATTACTTAATACATTAAATATCTTAAATAAAAATATTTAATTCTTTCTTTAATTTCTTCTTAAATCAAATCTCTATATTAAACAACTTACTTTGTTCTAATTAATTTTCTTTCCAAAGTTCTTTAATATTATATAGAGATTTTTTTAGTGGATGAAAGTGAGGATATATCATTAATATATATTATTTCATTATTTCATTTCTTGCAATAGGTCTCTATATTAATGAACTTATTTTGATTAATTTTTTACAAAGAGTTTCTTAATTTATATAATTTTTTTTAAAGGAATTTAAGTGAGGATATCTCTTTAATTAACCCTTGTTAATCTATTTTATTCTCAATTCATTATTCCTTTATTAAAAATTTCTAAAGAGCAAATATATTAAATCAACTATGCACCTATATTGGAAATTCTAAATAACTTTTAGTTTCCCTCACGTAAGGGTTATTAAGATAACCAATATAGGAGTCTGGCTGATTAAAAGCCTATGTTCCAAGTATCAAATATAATCAATACTTATAGTTTCCCTCTTGTAAGGGCGGGTATTTGAGGAGAAAAGATATATAGGTCTGGTGTATTTGTTCTCATTAGCCTAAGATTAATATCAAATATTCTCAAAATTACTTATAGTTTCCCTCTCGTTAGGGTGGATATTTTGAGATATTTAGTATTTTTTAAAGGCTTTTGTTCACTAATATCCATTACATTCTCTAAATTAAAGTTAAAGGGGAGAATTTTGGGTTCACTTCAATTTTCTTTGGAAAAATGAATTCAATGAATACAATTGATCCTCTCACTCCTCATAACTACCATACATGGAAACCCAAAATATTAAATCTCATTTCTCAAAAATGGATCACATACCTATTAGAAGAAAAGCAACCTGAGTTTGAAAAAGAATATGAAAAATTTATTCATAAAGGAAAGATGTATGAAACAATGGGTATTATAAGCTCTAATGTAAATGAAATCTTATGGTTTCACATTACAGATTGTAAAACTCCTTATGAAAGTTGGGAGAAACTAAAGAATTTGTTTGGGAAAGTAGATCAAATAAGATCAATGTTACTAGAAGCAGAATTAACAACATTATCTCCTGAATACTTTAGCAATATTGTTGAATTTCTCACCAAATTCAAAGAAGTCCTCACTCAATACAAAGGTAGTGGGAAGAATAAAACTGAAGAAGAATGTATTTATATAATTCTTTCTAAACTAAATGGTGTATTTCAAATATTTGCAACCACATTTTTGTCTACAAAAGATGCTCTTGGTGTAACTTTTAAAATGCCCTCCTTAGAAGAATTTTATGATAGACAAACTAGGGAAGAAACAAAACTTGTAAAATATGAGATATCTTCCTCTTCCTCAAAAGCCTTAGTAGCCTTCACCTCTACTAAAGAAAAAATTAAAAATAAAGAAAGGAATCCCATAAATTGTACTCACTGAAAAAGAATGGTCATTCTGCAAATAAATGCTAGAAAATATTACAACAACTAGAGGCAACTATGAGGGATCAAAATATAGACAGTACAAAGTAGATAGGAAAAGCCCTAAATTTTCTAGGGAAGACCACCAATACTTCATCTAATTACTGGGTCATGTTGAGTGGATATTTTGCACTATAGCAAAATGATCACCACAACTAGAGTCTCAAACATGAAACTCTCTCTTGCAAAGAAATTAAGTAGCATTACTCATTTCTCCAAGGTTCTTGTGAACAAACATTCATATGCATATAATCAATCAAGACTAAAGCAAATAAATGAATGTATGCCAGAATAACCTAAACCATGCAAGTAATAGTTAACAAGGGGCCTTTAATGATTCGAATGAGTACTTTGCAACCATAATCCATTAAATCGACCAAAAGTGATGATAACTTCTTTTAATGTTCCTAAGATTAAAATGATCTACCCAAAACCCGGTTAGTAACCTCTTTTATCTTCAGCTTAAAAGGATTTCAAATGAGAAAGTGCGTGGTTTAAACCACTTCATTTTAAACTCCGTGCCTTTAACATGAGGTTCATTTTTTTAGAATTAGCGGATTCGTTTTATCTTCGTTTAAAAGTGTTCCACTATCCCTATGTTAGCATTTGGTGTTAGTAAGGTTAGTAAGTTAGAAAATTAGGATTCATTCACTTAATCTGATTTAATGTGCATTTGGAATTAGTAGCCCTCCTAAACCCATATCTTATCTAAAAATTAGATGAAGGCGCTTGGAGATGCAAGAAATTATGGAACGGACCAGAATCAAAAAAGCAGATTTTAAGAAGAGGTTAATCCAAATATCAAAAATAAAACATAAACCTTATCTACAACAGTTAGCTAGAAAACAAAACAGGACATTAATTTGGTTAGCAACCTCCTCCCTGCAAAACCCCAAGTTATGAGATGAAATTCTAAGACTACCTGACCTAACGCACCTGTAACATAAACACAGTCATATTAGATCGGATGCAAGACTCTGAGGAAACAAATAATTGCATCATTCCATCATTCACCTATCGTAACCCATTTTATGGCATCAATGAATAGATACAAGAAACAATAATGCAAAGGAAAGATTTACAGAAAATAACAACAGTCTTAGTTTCAATCTCCTTTTGGTTTCACACACAAGAGTTGCTCCTGCAAAAAAACTCCTTTATTTCAAAAAATAGTCTTTGTTTTTCTCTACAATTTCCAACCCCTTCTGGCCTCTTTGAATGGTGTATTTAAAATTTTCAAGAAGCTTTTCGCTTCGTTTTCCAATGGCCATTCGCTTCACCTTCTCTGACTGTTCGTGTGCTTTAGTTTCCATTTTGTGGCCCCTTGTTGCATTTTCTCCACCTGGGCTTGCGTCTAATTCCCTCCGTGTGTAACAGTCATCTTAAATGATTTCAAATCATTAAATATTTCTTATGTAACACTTTGTCTTATTCACTAGATTTTGTCCTTATGTCCACGTCACTATGCAGATCCGTTACATTGGCAAAAATGGAACATGTCGCGATATCACGACACTTTTGCCTCCTTGCTCTCTTTTGTTGCTTGTGGCCGTGAAACTGCAACATGTCGCGATATCGCGACACTTTTGCCTCCTTGCTCTCTTTTGTTGCTTGTGGCCATGAAACTGCAACATGTCACGATATCGCGACACTTTTTCTCTTTTGACCGCGATCATGCAACATGTCGCGATATCACGACACCCTTTCTTGTTTGGCCGTGAAAATGCAACATGTCGCGATATCGTGACACTTTTGGCCCATTTCATCTTTTGTTGCCTTTGAATCGTGAAAATGCAACATGTCGCAATATCGCGACACTTTTTCCTATACGGTCGCAAAAATGCAACATGTCGCGATATCGCGACACTTTTTCTCCGTGCCTCTCTCTATGCTTTGAATCACGAAAATGCAACATGTCGCGATATCGCGACACTTTTTCTTTCTTCTCTATCTCTTTGCTTTGTATCGTGAAAATGCAACATGTCGCGATATCGCGACACTTTTTTACCTCTGATCGCGACAAAGCAACATGTCGCGATATCACGACACTTTTTCCTGTTTTGGTCGTGATGGTGCAACATGTCGCGATATCGCAACACTTTTTCTTTTGAGCTCTTTCTCTTTGCTTTGAATCACGAAAATGCAACATGTCGCGATATCGCGACACTTTTTCTTTATAGCTCTCTTTTCTCATTTGGATCGCGAAAATGCAACATGTCGTGATATCGTGACACTTTTTCTCCTCTGACCGTGACCAAGCAACATGTCGCGATATCGCGACACCTTTTTCTCTTTTTGCCGTGAAACTGCAACATGTCGCGATATCGCGACACTTTTTCTTGTACGGCCGCGAAAATGCAACATGTTGCGATATCGCGACACTTTTCTTTTCTTGTTCTTTCTTGTCTTGTTTGGTCGTGAAAATGCAACATGTCGCGATATCGCGACACTTTTTCTCTTTTGGCCGCGATGGTGCAACATGTCGCGATATCGCGACACTTTTTCTCTTTTGGCCGTGATGGTGCAACATGTCGCGATATCGCGACACTTTTTCTCTTTTGGCCGTGATGGTGCAACATGTCGCGATATCGTGACACTTTTTCTCTTTTGGCCATGATGGTGCAACATGTCGCAATATCGTGACACTTTTTCTCTTTTGGCCGCGATGGTGCAACATGTCGCGATATCGCGACACTTTTTCTCTTTTGGCCGCGATGGTGCAACATGTCGCGATATCGCGACACTTTTTCTCTTTGTGGTATTTTGCTTTTTTCCTTGATCTTTAGCCTATGGGCCACTTCAGTCTTCTTGGAACACATGCAAAAAAGGTGGGTCCCCAATTTTGGGGTACGTTGTGGAGCAACCACAACAAATGGCGACTTTGCTGGGAAATGCTCTTGAGCATTTCGGTGAGAACTCAACCTGAAAAACACAGACTCAAATACAAGCATCAAAAAATATCCCAAGAATGAAACTAGACGAGAAATACATGAAGCATTAGAATTATTAAGCATCAGCTCGGTGTGTGCAATGTGCTTCATTCTCTATCGTTTGAAACTCGTTCAACTTTCCATTGTCAGTTTCACTTATGATTTGCATGCAAGGCTATGAATGATTTGTGCAGGATTTGATGTATGATGAAGATGCTAGAGATATAACAACCTGCTTTGCAAAGGCTCAACCCTTCTAGTATCATGAACAAACATATTAAAACTGTCAAACCCTCTTAGGACCAAAAATATGTATACTAAATTAATTTACTAGATCCCAAAGTTGGTTATGTGTCACTACCATCTTGAACCCATGTGCAAGTGTAAGTGAGATCAGAGCTTTGGGGAATAGGATTCCCAACCTAAGCGAGATGGGAATTTAACCCTATCCTTACTACTACGATCTGGAGTTCATTACCTCATCTTGAACAAAATGATTTAACCTATTATGGATGAAACTTTCGGGCTAGCCTATCTGTTTGAGCAGTCAGTGGTCTTGCTTTTAGACAAGACATGTTGCCATGCATGAGCATACTCCACCACCAGTGCGTCTATAGCCCTGGTGGAGATTAACCACATAATCCATGGTTTGGCTTTACTTTGATTTCTTGGACCTTGGGGATGACTACCCATCCTTGCAAGGGACATGTAGTATGATCCTTCCAATCCAATATTAGTAAAGAAATGAAAAAAATATTTTCTTTGAAATAAAATAGAAGCCTTGGGGAATCATATTCTCAACCTAAGCGAGATGAGAATTAGACCCTATCCTTACTACTCCATGAAGGTCAAATCAGAGCTTTGGGGAATTGGATCCTCAACCTAAGTTCGATGAGGATTTAACCCTATCCTTACTACTCTGATTTTAGGCTTTAAGCATTATGGGAGTGGTAAAAACCATTTTTTTAAGGATTATGTTGCATGATAGGACAGACACAAAATATTCCTTTCGCCTCACCTTTTCTTCCAAGTATGGTTTTGACCGTTTTGCTCAAGATTCTCTTTAATATGCGTAGAACATGCTTGGTTCAAGATAGTTTGGGCATCAGTTCCCAACCTTAGGATCCTTTTAATATATGTTATGTAATAACCCTAAGAGGATTCGACACCTTTTCAATGATTGTACATGACATGAAGATGCAACTGAGATGAAATATATATGCAATGCGGAATGTAATATGAGATATGAATGCATTGCTCCTTTTGAAATGCGGAGGGAGTATATATCACCTACTTTACCATAATGTGAAAAATTGACAACTTCATGCATCACAAGTTCCAAACGATATTCTTTACTAGTGTTTGCAATATTAGTGGAGCTTTTGCAATACAATTCCGATGTTTCATATTCTCCAAGTCTTAGTCAACATTCATAAGGACCTAAGTTGACAAACCAAAAATGTCCAAAGGACCAACACACAAAACTTAAAACCAAAATGAGATCCATTCCGAAACCAAAACACGAAAACCAAAAGTATATACAAATGTACAAAAAGTTTGGATTATCATTTTCCCGGATCCCAACCTGATTAGAATTCTTTAAAAGACATATGACGTGATACGCATACCAAGTTTTGCAGGAATCCAACAAAATAGGATCAAACCAAACAAAGAAACAAACCTCCACTTTCCCCTCTCACCATACCAATTTGATTTAGTTTCATTAATAATCCTATGGTGGAGCTTCAAGTTTTCAAATTGATTAGACAATGATTGATGTTCAATTCTTTTATGTCTATTCTTTAAGATGTCCATTCCACACTTTGATTCATGGTGTAGAAATAAGCTTTCATTTTCATTCAATAAAGCCATAACATTACTAATATTTGAATCAAACCATTCATTAGGCAAACCTTCCTTCGAATTTTGCGTGGTGAAACCAAAACGGTGAGATTTTACCTTTGGCACGCTTTCATTTGACCTTACTTGAAGAGGATTTGAAAATTCCTCTTTTCTCTCATGACATTCATCATCCTGTAGCACTTGTTCTTTCTCCATGACTTGTTTATCAAAGGCACCAAACTTAGGTACCCAATTGAACACATGTCCATCCCTTTCAAACCATAAGTCTTGTCTATCTAGGGGTGGGTTGACTAACACATTTCCATGATCAATTACCTGGGTTGTTTTGGGTAACGTGAGATTTTCAAGCGGATCATCAATGATATCAAACCCAACTGATTCAGGTTTTGTAATTTTCTCATTTTGAAATGGCATAATCATTGTAGCACAAGTAAGTGGGTCAAGATTTTCCATTTCTTTTCCTCCAAAGGAATCTAAAGCAAGTGACTCTCTTTCTTGATTCATGGTTGTAGAATCCTTATCATGGTCCAAAATTTGATGAGATTCTAATTCCTCTTCCAAAACTTTCTCAAATTGTACAAGATTTATAGTATCCTCATGTGAGGAAGCAATTGAGTTATCCTGCATATTAATTGGCACAACAAGTTTATTAGAAATTTTAGATTGATAATGTTCTTCCCATTTCTTCCACGAATCATTGCATCCAATCCTTCCATTTTTAGAACTCTCAGGAATTTCTACGTCCAAGTAATAGGCTCCTAATTCAATTTCAACGTATTGAATCTCATTAGGTTTGTTGTACTCTATTATCATTTCCTTGAGCCTAGGTTCACTATCGATTCTAATTTGGTTGGCCACTCCTCTCCAAGGCAACCACATATGTGAAGAGTCTGTTACAATGTATCCATTTAAGTTCTTGCTCCAATCTCTTCCCAACACCATGCCATACTTGATAGGAATGTTAAGAACCAATATATCTATGTGATGTTGAACCCTAGGTTCTGAGTTGACCTGAATAAGAATATCCCTTAATTCTCCCTCTGCATCCATGGCCGATCTATCCAGTTGCACCACCCTGCTTTTAGAAGGTTTTGGTGTAAGTCCCAATTTTTGACAGATTTCTAGGGGCATAATGCTAGCAGAGGCCCCTGAATCTATTAGACAATTGTGTAGATTTCTACCAACAATTCTAATGGTTATGAGGAATGGGGGCACATCTCACTTTTCCCCTTTCCAAACCAATTTGGATTCAACACCTTTAGCTTCATGAACTTGGGTAGGTGGATCCAAACCTTTTGGTGGACTTACTTCTTGGCCTAAAAGTTGGGACATATCATACATTGAGACATTGGCCTTAGTTTTCTTCATGTCTTCTATCAAGTCATAGGTGGGTTTTTCCAAATTTGACATATTTTGCACCAACTTAGACTTCTCCGCCATTGATGGAGGAGGTGGATTAACATCTCCTTTGAGATCGGGAGGAAGTAATGGGTTGTTTGGAGGGGTAGAGGAAGTTTTGGGATCTTTAGAACTCCTTGTGTAATACTTGTGATTTCCTTTCCCAAAACGTTTATTGGCATGAACTTCCAATGTTTCTTCATATTCTTTTCCAAAGAACTCCACATCCTCCTCTTCTTCACTATCTTGGGAATATATAACTTTAGTCAATATAGATTCCTACTTTCCATGGCAATAGTGCGGGCAATCATTATCACAAGATCCTGACTCTCCAAAATCTTTCGAGACATCTTCCTGATTGGCTATGGGATTGGGTACTCATCCATTATTAGGATGTGTGTTGTATGTTCCTTTTCCTCTATGGTTATGAGGTCGGTTATGACCCATGACTTGGTCAACTTTTTTATTAACATTTCCCACAGTAACCAAAACTTTGGCCAATGTTTCCTTCATGTCTTCTATCGTGGATTCAGGCCCATGTGGTTGGGGCACTCGTAATTCCTAGGCCCAGCTGTATTTGTTGCATTAGCCACCTCTGGAATTGGTACGAAGGCTTGGGTCTGGGCACTTTGATTCCATCCTGGATTCACACTTTGAATAGGAGTGATTGTTGGATAAGTCGTTGGACTTGGCATACTAATCGGAGTAAACCCAGGTATGGTCAACAAGTTATTGCCCGGATTGAACCCAGTCAAGGTCATCGGGTTATTTGGAATCAAAGCCTGCGTTGGACCAGAGGCATTAGGATAAGTAGGAAATGATGCGACTTGAGATGGTTGTTGGAAATTGTTCATTGTTGGAACTTGTGGTGCCATTAATTGATTCATCATGGCGAATTGACTGTATGGACCATATTGTCCATCCCAATCAATTGAGACAACCCTACTCTGGGTAAATTCATTTGTTGTTCAAGGGTTATTGTCTCCGCATAAGCTAAAAAAAGCATCGTAACTTGAGGGTTCCTTCTAGTCAACAAGGATGTTAACTGATCTAAAGCTCCAAAGTATAGTTGTAGGGCCACAATAGGATCTACTACGAAGTGGCGAGTCAAATTTGTATACAGCTTTTGGAACCTCTGATTGAATGTTCTTATGGGCTCATTGGGTAACCTTTTGCATGATACGAATAAATTATAAATCATGGAAGGATCTACCAACATTCGAAATTGGCTAATAAAGGCAGTTTCTAATTGGGCCCATGAAACAATGGACCCTGCGAGAAGATTCCTGTACCATTCATTGGCCGTACTGTCTAGACTAGCAGGGAAAATTCGACAAGCGATATCTTCATGGGTGACTCCTTGTCTAAACATGTAATCTTTGTAAATTTGGACATGCTCTTCGGCTGTTATGGGACCATCATGCATGAATTTAGGCAATCCCCTTTCAATATTCCTAGGCAAGTCATGAACTATCCCAGGGATATTCAAGGGAGAACTTTGTGCACCATACCAAAGGGCAGGTGGTTGTTGTTGTTGTTGTGGTTTTTGGGCCATGTTATTCAAAGGTATCGACCCTATAGGAACAATGGCGACACTTGTAATGATGGGGACAGACGCACTTGGTGTAGTTGTCACATTTGAAATTGTGGGCTCAGGCCCGCGAGACGTACTTGAGTCTAAAGAAGCTCCTAACTCAAGTACACTGGGTGGTATTTCGATCTCTAATGTTTGGTTTCTCAGCTTCCTACCAGTGGGAGAAAGGCTTTGGAAAATAGTTTCCCCTGTGGTTTTGGACCTAGTAGCTATGTACTCAGGTTGGGCCAGCTTGAAAACTCTAGACCTCTAAAAGACTTCTCTCAACTCACCTGCAAAATGAAACAAATAAATGTTATACCTGCAAGCACAATAGGTGGAAACAAAACTACCCACGTTAATCGTTAGAACAAATCGTAATCACAAAGCAATAAAGAAGGCCCTCCTTCTAGCGCCAAAATGTTGAGTGGATATTTTGCACTATAGCAAAATGATCACCACAACTAGAGTCTCAAACAGGAAACTCTCTCTTGCAAAGAAACTAAGTAGCATTACTCATTTCTCCAAGGTTCTTGTGAACAAACATTCATGTGCATGTAATCAATCAAGACTAAGGCAAATAAATGAATGTATGCTAGAATAACCTAAACCCTACAAGTAACAGTTAACAAGGGGCCTTTAATGATTCGAATGAATACTTTGCAACCATAATCCATTAAATCGACCAAAAGTGATGATAGCTTCTTTTAATGTTCCTAAGATTAAAATGATCTACCCAAAACCCAGTTAGTAACCTCTTTTATCTTTAGCTTAAAAAGGGTTCTAAATGAGAAAGTGTGTGGTTTAAACCACTTCATTTTAAACTCCGTGCCTTTAACATGAGGTTCATTTTTTTAGAATTAGCGGATTCGTTTTATCTTCGTTTAAAAGTGTTCCACTATCCCTATGTTAGCATTTGGTGTTAGTAAGGTTAGTAAGTTAGAAAATTAGGATTCATTCACTTAATCTGATTTAATGTGCATTTGGAATTAGTAGCCCTCCTAAACCCATATCTTATCTAAAAATTAGATGAAGGCGTTTGGAGATGCAAGAAATTATGGAATGGACCAGAATCAGAAAAGCAGATTTTAAGAAGAGGTTAATCCAAATATCAAAAATAAAACATAAACCTTATCTACAAAAGTTAGATGGAAAACAAAACAGGACATTAATTTGGTTAGCAACCTCCTCCCTGCAAAACCCCAAGTTATGAGATGAAATTCTAAGACTACCTGACCTAACGGACACCGTAACATAAACACGATCAGATTAGATCAGGTGCAAGACTCTGAGGAAACAAATAATTGCATCATTCCATCATTCACCTATCGTAACCCATTTTATGGCGTCAACGAATAGATACAAGAAACAATAATGCAAAGGAAATATTTATAGAAAATAACAACAGTCTTAGTTTCAATCTCCTTTTGGTTTCACACACAAGAGTTGCTCCTGCCAAAAAACTCCTTTATTTCGAAAAATAGTCTTTGTTTTTCTCTACAATTTCCAGCCCCTTCTGGCCTCTTTGAATGGCGTATTTAAAATTTTCAAGAAGCTTTTCATTTCGTCTTCCAATGGCCATTCGCTTCACCTTCTTTGACTGTTCGTGTGCTTTGGTTTCCATTTTGTGGCCCTTTGCTACATTTTCTCCACATAGGCTTGCGTCCGTTTCCCTTCGTGTGTAATGGCCATCTTAAATGATTTCAAATCATTAAATATTCCTATGTAACGCTTTGTCTGGTTCATTGGATTTTTTCCTTATGTCCACGTCACTATGCAGGTCCGTTACCTTGGCAAAAATGGAACATGTCGTGATATCGCGACACTTTTGCCTCCTTGCTCTCTTTTGTTGCTTGTGGTCGTGAAACTGCAACATGTCGCGATATCACGACACTTTTGCCTCCTTGCTCTCTTTTGTTGCTTGTGGCCGCGAAACTGCAACATGTCGCGATATCGCAACACACTTTCTTTTTTGGTCACGAAAACGCAACATGTCACGATATCACGACACTTTTGGCCCATTTCGTCTTTTGTTGCCTTTGAATCGCAAAAATGCAACATGTCGCGATATCGCGACACTTTTTCTCTGTACGGCCGCGAAAATGCAACATGTCGAGATATCGCGACACTTTTTCTCCGTGCTCTCTCTATGCTTTGAATCGCGAAAATGCAACATGTCACGATATCGCGACATTTTTTCTTTCTTCTCTATCTCTTTGCTTTGTATCGCGAAAATGCAACATGTCGCGATATCGCGACACTTTTTCACCTCTGACCGTGACAAAGCAACATGTCACGATATCGTGACACTTTTTCCTATTTTGGCCGCGATGGTGCAACATGTCGCGATATCGCGACACTTTTTCTTTCAAGCTCTTTCTCTTTGCTTTGAATCGCGAAAATGCAACATGTCACGATATTGTGACATTTTTTCTTTATAGATCTTTCTTTTATCATTTGGTCGAGAAAATGCAACATGTCACGATATCACGACACTTTTTCTCCTCTGACCGTGACCAAGCAACATGTCGCGATATCACGACACCTTTTCTCTTTTTGCTGCAAAACGCAACATGTCGTGATATCACAACACTTTTTCTTGTACGGCCACGAAAATGCAACATGTCGCGATATCGCGACACTTTTCTTTTCTTGTTCTTTCTTGTCTTGTTTGGTCGAGAAAATGCAACATGTCATGATATCGTGACACTCTTCTCTTTTGGCCGCGATGGTGCAACATGTCACGATATCGTGACACTTTTTCTATTTTGGCCGCAATGATGCAACATGTCGCGATATCGCGACACTTTTTCTCTTTTGGCTGCGATGGTGCAACATGTCACGATATCGTGACACTTTTTCTCTTTTGGCTGCGATGGTGCAACATGTCGCGATATCGTGACACTTTTTCTCTTTTGGCCACGATGGTGCAACATGTCACGATATCGCGACACTTTTTCTCTTTTGGCCGCGATGGTGCAACATGTCGCGATATCGCGACACTTTTTCTTTTTGTGGTATTTTGCTTTTTTCCTTGATCTTTAGCCTATGGGCCACTTTAGTCTTCTTGGAACACATGCAAAAAAGGTGGGTCCCCAATTTTGGGGTACGTTGTGGAGCAACCACAACAGGTCATAGATTCTAGAGAAACTCATCACATGACTGCTTTAGATGTGTCATTATCTTCTATCTCCTCAATTTCAACATGTAGCATAGAAGTTGGTGACTCTTCCTTTATCCCAGTCAAAGGAAAAGGTGACATATCCATTGATGGTGACTCTATCAATAATTTTCTCTATGTTCCAAACATTGCAACAAATATCCTCTTAATATATCAGATTTATACTTTTGGAAAGGGGAAAACTATTCTCTTCTCTCCAATAGGAGTTGAGATAAGAGACTTTAAAGACCCCCACTCTCTTATATCCAAATGAGATATTGATCATAACACTCGCCTATTTCATTTCAAATGATTCAAAAATCTAGAAGGGGCCTCCTGTTTTATGGCTCATGGAGATCTTAAAAGTAAAATTTGGTATAAAAGGTTTGGTCATCTCAGTTATAACTACATAAAGGAATTGAACACCCATGAAATGAAAACAGGTTTATCTCAAGGCTCTTCTATTGATGGAGTATGTCCTAGATGTGCTCTTGGAAAGCAACATCAATATCCTTTCCACCCAAGTGGTTCTCTAAAAACCTCATCCCCTCTAGAGTTAATCCATAGTGACTTGATGTTTTTTCAAAGCCTTCTTTCAAAGGAGAAAAATATGCTCTAACCTTCATTGATGATTTTTCCAGAAGAACTTGGGTCTACTTCCTAAAATACAAAAGTGATGTTCTATCCCACTTCAAAATCTTCAAAGCCTTAGTTGAAAATCGGGCCTCTTGCAACATCAAGCAAATTCACACAGATAATGGGGGAGAATACTATCGTAATGAGTTCTCAATATTTCTATCAAGTCATGGCATAATTCATTAGAATTATGTCTCCCATAATCCATAGCAAAACATTGAAGGAAATGGCAAACTGTATGCTCCATTCAAGAGATCTTCCAAAAGTTTTTTGGGCATAAGCTATTAACTGTGCAAACTATATTCAAAACCACACACATCATAAAGCTCTTGACCATTTAACTCCTGAAGAAGCATGGACTGGCTCAAAATCAGATGTCTTATTCTTCAAGATTTTTGCTTGTACTACTTGGGCGCACATCCCAAAGAAGAAAATGAAGGATCTAGATAAGAAAAGCAAAAATCTCATATTTATTGGTTATTTTTAGGAAATGAAAGCATACAGGATCCTTGATCCCACAACTCATGAGGTATTTTTTCATAGGAATGTCCAATTTTATGAAACATTCCCTCATAGATATCCTCGACCATGGTATTTCTCTATTGAGACTTCTCCTATAGTAGAACCTCAATATAATGAAGAACCAACTTTAGAGATTAATTTAGAGATTGATGATCAAGATGAGGAACCTATAACTCCAACTCAAAGTCTTTCCACTCCTTCTACTCCTTCCACTATTCCAAAATGGGCCCGCACCATTGTTAAAGAAGCTACTCCTTACATCCAAAATCTTCCATCATCCATATTAACCAACTCCATAGGCACTGGTCTTGTCTATCAGTCTATTTCCTCTAATCCTCAATAATTCAAAGAAGCAACTAGTATTAAAGAATGAGATGATGCCATGGAAAACGAACTCTCTTCCTTAATAAAAAATGAAACTTGGGATTTAGTTCCCCTAACTAAAGGAATGAAATTAGTTCGTTCTAAATGGATTTACAAAACAAAATATGGGCCTAATGGAGAAATTGACAAACACAAAGCTCGCCTAGTATCCAAAGGTTTATCTCAAATTGAAGTAATTGATTATGCCGAAACCTTTGCACCAATTGTTAAAATGGATTCTGTTAGACTGGTTCTTGCTCTGGCTTCTTCCCAAAAGTGGCATGTCTTTCAAATGGATGTAAAAAGTGCTTTCTTACATGGGAACATAAATTAAGAGATATTCATGGAACAACCTGCTGGTTTCATTCAAGACTCCTCTCTTTTTTGTAGGCTAAAGAAGTCTCTCTATGGCATCAAACAAGATCCTAGATCTTGGTATGAAAGATTGGACTCCTTCCTTCTTTCCTCAGGTTTTTCTCAATGTGAGTCTGATAACACAGTCTACATTTGGAGAGATGAAGAAAAAATCACCATACTTATTCTATATGTTGATGATCTACTACTCACTAGTAGTGACTTTGCTCACATTTAGACTATAAAAGACTCCCTCTCTAAAAAAATTGATATGGCTGATCTGGGTCTAGCTCATTACTTTCTTGGGATCCAAATAAATCAAACAGATGTAGGAATTTCATTATGTCAACAAAAATACACTCTAGATATTCTTCAAATGTTTAAAATGAAATATTGCAAACCTTCTCCTCCACCTTTTTAATCTAGAGTCAATATAAGTACTTCCTACACATCCCCTCTATGTGATGCAACTCTAAACTATCAGCTTGTAGTGATTTTGTTATACCGTACTCATACTCGTCCAGATATCCAATATGTTGTTGGCATAATATTCAGATTCTCACATCAAACTCATTTCAGTCATTGGCAAGCAGCAAAAAGAATCCTTCGCTACTTGCAAGGAACTACTCGCTTTGGAATATTATATGAGGGAAAATCCATGGATATCATTGGCTACATGGATTTAGATTGGGCATATTTAGTAGAAGATAGATGTTCAACTTCTGGCTATCTTTTGTCTTGGTTCTTCGCTAATTGCTTGGTTATGCAAAAAAAAAAAGCAGTGGCCTTATCATCTACACAGGCAGAATACAGGGCAATAGTTTTAGAAAGTTAGGAAGCTCTTTGGCTTCATCAGATTCTAAGAGAATTTGGTTTTTCCCATGACAAACCTATTACTCTTTAGTGTGACAACCAGAGGATAATTCATATTGCATGCAATCTAGTTGAGCATCAGCACACCAAGCACATTGAGATACACATGCACTTCATTCGATAACATATTCAGAACGGGGACATATACTTGGACTATATTCCAACTGAAAATCAAGTTGTAGACATCTTCACCAAGTCATTTCCT
The DNA here is from genome assembly GCA_028583015.1 of Wollemia nobilis. NCBI lineage: Eukaryota > Viridiplantae > Streptophyta > Pinopsida > Araucariales > Araucariaceae > Wollemia > Wollemia nobilis. The sequence continues at coordinate 2,951,668 of JAQPPZ010007219.1, forward strand.
TCACCACGTTACATACAGTTGCAAGAGAAACTTGGAGTATTACAACTACATTGAAATAGAGGTCTTTCACCTCTCCCTTGTTTTTTGTTGTTCTTGTGTTTTTGTTGTTTTGTTTTTTTTTTTTTTTTTTTTTGTTATTGTTCTTGTGTTTTTTTTCGTTCTTGTTCTTGGGTTTCTCTTTTTTTATGTTATTTCATGTTTTTATGTGTGAGTGTTTTCTATGTTTTTTGTTTTTGTTTGTTGTTTGTTGTTGGTTGTTTTTTATTTTTATTTTTATTTTATGTTTTATGTTTTGGTTGTGTTTATTTTTCATGTTTTTTTTGGGTTATGTCTTTGTAGTGTTCTGTTTTTTTTGTCTTGTTTGTGTTTTGTTATGTGGTTCTTGTGTTTTTCTATGTGGTTTGTGTTGTGGTTTATTTTATCTTATTGTGCGTGTTTGGTTGTGCTTTTGTTTTTGACACAATCAAGGAGCATGTTTTTTATTTTATTTTATTATTTTTATTGTTATTTACTTATTTTTAAATTGGTTTTGTGTGTTTGTTTGCTCCTTGAGTATGTCAAAGGTGGTAGGCCAGGTCCTAGTCTTGGGTATTTTTTGCGGAATGGATACCCCTGCCTCCTTGGGTCTTACCCGAAAGTGGCATCCATTTTGGGATGTTTTCCACAAATAAAAAATATATATATGAATTTAAATATTGTTATTTTATTTATATTATAGTTCATAGAATATTTTATCTTTTGACTTCTTTATAATCACTTTTTCTCTCTCTTTTGGAAACATACAATTACAACCAAAGCATATAGGTGAGGAAGTATTGAGGACACCTCACCTTCCCGTGAAGTAAACTTGGGTTTCCACTAGAAGATCCTAATGCCTTTACCATTACAGTGTCTCAACAAGACCCTTTCTTTTAAAAAATATCTCACTTCTTTAGCATGAGTGTTAAGACTCCCTCCAAATTTTCCAATAATCTCCCTCAATCAGAGCAACCATCACCAAGATTGGACCTCTAATTACATAATTTTACAAACATATAACTTTATCAATGTGAAGGTGTTTTTACACTTAGTAACACATAATTTTGTAATATACTTATTTTATATATTTATCAAATATTTCTAATTATTATTTTTTTGATTAGGTAAATTAAGGGATTTTGAAAGGGATCCCAAATATTTTACAAAGAGGAACAAAGGTACTCCCGGGCCAAATCCAAGAAGTACCTTACACTAAAAGAGAGAAAAATCGGTTAAAAATAATCTAGCAATAAAATACTCAACTCAAATAAAACAAAAGAAAATATTTCCAAAATTAAAATATCCACCAAACATTGGGACCAACCAAAAGCAAATTCAAATAAAGCCTGCCTAAACCAAGTGTCATCATTTGAAACTAAAATTCAAATTTTAGAAATCCGGCCTATAATTGGAGCTCTAAAACCTATGATCCAAACTATAGTATATAAAAAACTGGACATTTTGTAGTAGACACAAAGGAACCTACATCTAGAACCTAAAAATAAAGGTGCTCTCAATTGAATCGTAGGGTGTGTAAAAGATTTTCCACCAAATAGGGGCCTTGCATTTGAAACTGCAACCACAAAAAATAAGAAAAAATCCTATAGCTGGGTCACCAACTTAAAAAATTCCCTTCTAAAAAGGTAAACAGAGATCTGAGTTCAAGGGCATTCAGATTTGAATCATCATCCCATCCAATAAAGAGCTCAAAAATTAAAAACCCACTCCTTAGGAACTCTACAATAGACCTTTTTCATCCAAAGAGAGCAAAGATCCAGATCCAAACTAGAAGCAAATTCAACAAATTTGAAACATAAGTCCATAAGATGATTATCCCATCAAATAGGCATCGCCTAGTCCAGGCTATAAACAACAACAAGAAAAACCCCACTTCAAAGGATAGATAATACAATAAGATATAGTGACCTCCTATCCCACGGATCCAAAGTTTAGTCCAATAGATAAATCATCTCGTCCAATGGGAGCCTTACAACTAGAGCTCAGACAAATCTAAAAAACATTTCTACCTAGCAGGAAAAAGAAACAATAGTTGAGCATCGTCAACAGAACAAGCCAATATCCAACAAGAGTTTGGAGCTCTTGCAACTAGTGTAAAGATCTGTAACTCCCGCACCAGTCACGAAGATCCCAAATACTCCACCACAAATTGATTCAGCCTTCCACCCAACCACCATATTGTTGTTGTAGTTTCTTTAGCCAAACCAAAATGCCCAACAATCCAAAATGAACTAAACTAGCTTCCATCGACCAATATAGCCAACTGTTGTGGTGCCTTCAATTGACCCAGCCTTCCACGTAGCCCCCAACTATGATTCCATCAACTGACTCAACCTTCCATTTAACAAACCAACCAGCTACTGCAGTTTCCAACCAAATTAGTTCTTCACCTAGTAGCCCACTGTTGCTAGGTGAGAGGGCTTATTTTCTAAAAATACCGGCCCTTTGACGATAGCACCCACAAAAAAATCATAATGCAGACACCCCGTCCAAACATATTAATTATATATATATATATATATATATATATATATATATATATATATATATATATATATATATATATATATATATATATATATATTGGTTACATAGGAGAGTTGGTCACAACCACATTATTTTTAGTAATTGACAAGCGTAGGGTTCAAACCATAGGGGTTGATCCCACCAAACCTATTTCACCTCGTTATTGTTGACCCGATATGAAGGAGACCACCATTCATTCAATATTTGTACTGTCATTATTGATCTTGCAAGCACTCAAAGGATTCATATCATACTACTACCTTTACAAACAGGATACACTTAGGTTTTAACCTGGGTGTCTTCTTGGTAATTTTTTGGCTAGACAAGCACTTACTAATCCACCTAGGCCCCGAGGACAAAACTCTTAGGGTAAAGAGAAAACCTCAAGAGCCTCTCTTAGGTGGTCGACAATAGCGTTCCATCTGGGTATACCACTATCTAGAGGGAAGCAACAAAAGATTTTTTTGTGTGTCCTCCTTCACGTTGCAGAGGTTCAAACCATAGATCTCCCATTCAACGAGGCCAAGATCACCTTCTTCACTTACACTACAAAGGTAAACTATATATATTCAAGAAGTTTTTTTTTCCTTTTCTTTTATTTTCCTTCATCTTCCAAACAAAACATGTTCACAAACACTCTTAAATAATATAGGTAAATAATATTAATTAGATACAAATTCACAAATTTTAATATTTAAAATTTATATGTAATATCTTTCTTTCTTTTACACAAATAGACTAGATAAATTTATAATTATAAGGATAAATTTAAATATTTCCAAGGGAAAAATTCACATATCTTTAATATTTATAATATATATGCAATAATATTTTTATTTTGGACTTTAGATGAATTTATATTTAGAAGTATAAATTTAAATATTACCTTTAAACATGGTGACGATAAAATGGAATATAATATCTTATGTATTTAATATATATAATTATGAAAATAGTGATATTATTTTTCTTTGGTTTTGTATCACTTAAATACATTTCTTTAACGGTATATAATAAATTTTCATTCTTTAACTAGTTAGCAAGAATTGTTTATTAAAGTAATATTTTATTTTAAAAAATATTTTTTAATTGTTTTGTAATCAATTTAATCTAACATTATTTTTAAAATATTTTGATCAAGTGGCATTAGTTCAATTGATTAGATTCCTCAACATTTAAAGAGGTCAACGTTCAAATCTTGCCAAGTCATACATGGATAATATCCAAGCTCTATTGTAATACCACTATGTGGTGATGTAATACAAACAGGTAGTTTCATTCCTATAAAACCAATTGAAAAAAAAATTGTTTTGATATTTTTATTTTCAATTAGACTTGAATGTTTCTTGAAAGATTTCAATATAGTATTTTTTATGATTATACTTAATGTTCTTATATGTGGTACATAATCATAGCTATGTTATTATTAGTATAAATTTGACGTAGTGCTATATAATAAATTATCATAAATTATCATGTGTCATAACACATTATTTGTAGGTTATGCTCACACTATATAATTTTATATTATTTTTAAGTATGTTTTTTTTATAATGACAAATAAATATACCAATACTATATATTAACTATAATTCTCATTCCCACTTCATCTATATTATTTATCTCTTGAGTATTAGGAATATTTACAAACAAGGTAGAAATAATTATGGTAGATTTAGGTGTGATATTTTACACTTCTTGATTTTCCAAGAGACTAATATTTTATCTTCTTGTATTTGTCCTATGATGAGATAGATAAATTGGAATTCCCTAAAATAATAATGTGAGACAAGGATTAGCATGTTACTTCTTCACCAAAATGAAACAAGTTATGGCTATAATGATTGTAGTAATTTATACCAATGCTAATGTTTATAAAAACATAGGGAGAGGTGGTTCTTCTTGCATAAATGTAACATAGGAAAAATCCTTACCAAACTCAATTATTCAAGTTATATTTTGCAAATTTTTCCCTAGAGTTCCAAGAAAATTATTTGTGGTAACCCAAATAAATATTTATTCATCTAAATTGATTATTATAAATCCCAATTTTCTATAAATTAAAACATTAAAACCCTAACAATTTTCCCACATAGTTCAAAAATTTCCTACATATTTTCATCGAAGTAGTGTAAACCCATGATTTCCATAAAATATTATTGGTCTCACACCTCTAGCTCTCCACAACCTTCCTTCTAGAAAATTATAGAAGCTCTACTAGTGACTTCCCAACCTATGTAAGCATCAAATATACATTAGTTCTATATATGCAAAATCATAGGATCAACGAACCTAATACTTCTATCTATCAATGAATACTAATACCATGGGTTTGAACTTTTAGATATTAAACATGTAGCTTTAGATAAAAGTGCATAACAATAAATTATAATATTAAGCTTATAATATTAGTAATTGGAGTTAAATATTTGGTGGAGTTGAACAAAGAACCAAAAATGAAGAACATTTTCAAATCATCAACATTGATGTGATCATGTAAAAGCCCTTATGAGTTCACTACTATTGACTCTCCAAAGATTTATATTCTGATTATTAATATTGAAAACATGTTATCTCCATTCCTATGAATGAAATTGATATCTTAATCATATATAACTTTAAATTAAAATTATTAGTTCTTGCACTTATTTTTACATCTACTTTTATACTGTAATATTTTAGTTTATTGATAATTTTCAATGTAATTTCTTTATTTTGTTGGCTTTTTAAGCCTTACTACCACAAAATATCACAAGTCCCAATATAAAATAGCCACAATATTAAAGGTCAAAATATCAATAATGAAGAGTAGAATAATATATGAGCAAATTAATATGTATATCAAGGTCAATATAATACTAAAATTAACATTCATTTATATAATTAAATATGAATATAAATGGCCTAAATCATTCATGAACTATGCATGAACAAAACTTACAATATTAATTGCTTAAATATGTATACAAGGTTTACTCATTTTCTTGCTCTTACTATCGTATATTTAGATATTCACTGGATGACTCGATTCTCTCTTATGGATTTTTATCTCCATAATATAGCCATATTAATGTGACTCTTCAAGTACTTGACTATTGCTCTCCATATGACAAGTCCCATGACTTTTGGCTTATCATCTTGCCACTTGCATACTAGACTCTTCACTTTCTTTTTGCATGCACACTTAACTCTATGACACTTGCATGACACTTAAACTTCTACATGCACTCCTAATCTAAGACACTTGTGCACATCCTCACATTACATATTTGCACACTTACATACATGACACTTGTGCACATTCTCTCAATCTATACTTGCACTCTAACTTACATGACACTTGTGCATTTTCTACACATTGCACTCTTACATGAAACTTATGCATTTCCTTCACATAGACACTTACATTAAAGGGGAAATATAAATCACACATCTTAACTAAATACTCCACCTTAATCTATTACATATTTATAATTGTACCATGAAGGTACCATATGAGTGCATTAACATGTACCAAATAATGTAATATTCCTCATCACCTCCTTGTATTACATTATTTGGTTATTGAAGACTTTAGTCTTCAATCTTGGTCTTCATCTTCAATCTTCATCTTTGATCTTCATCAACATATTTTAGACCTTTATTTTAATCTTCAATGTATATACCTTTTTCAATTTTTTATTCATGTTTAATGTTAACCTTACTTTTGTGCTTTCCTCTATTCTTCTTCCTTCCTCTTCTCTTCTTCATCTTTAGTTATGATGTACTTGATGATGTGCCTTCTAAACATTGAGTTAGTAAATCATCACAATAATACAACCTTGATTTCAATGATTCCTCATTGAAGGAGCTTCATTCAAGTTATAATTGTTATTATTGTCATCTTTCTTTTCTTGAACTTTTTCTTGAAAGATATCAAAGCTAAGTAATGACAAATACATCATTAAGTATTCTTCTAAGGAAAGTATAATGGTGTTTTGTGAATTCCACCATGTTCTAAATTTTTTTTCATGAAGATAACTTATAAGTGTTGTGAACTTTTCATCTTTTGCATCCTTGAGAAATAAAGATAGTTTTTCTTTTAAAACATTTATCATTTGCTTCTTTCCATCAAAATCATCTATTAAGTTTTGAGAATAAAACTTTAGCTTGTTCACCATTTCTTCATTATCTTCATTGAATGCATTTCTAATCATTTCTTCCATGGTATAAATCAATTCTATGATTTATTTCCTTTGAAGTAGTAAACCTTATATCTCCCAAGTTTAAATATGCACTCAAAAATATAAAATTTGCAAATTTTAAATTTTCTAATCCTTTGATGTAGAAAACCTTTTAACTCCCTAATATTAAATTTACATAATTTCAAATTTCAAAATATTTTGAATTTTCTAAAAATTTGAAATAAACCAAAAAGCTTCAAATTTCAAAAAATTTAAAAACTTTTTTTAAAAACCTTTTAACTACGAACTTCCAAATACTCTAAAGTTTTATGTAACGTTCCTACCAAAACCAACCAATCTTAAAGAGATTTTTTTTTGTTAAGTTCTTATCATTGTCATTGATCAGTAAGTGATTAAGAAGAATCTCCATGTGGTTCTCTTATAGATGAGTTTCCAAGTAAGTCCAAGGCTGCACTTCACAAACATCAAAGTGGTGAGAGTATATCATATGGATAGGAGTTGCCAACCCCTATAATGACCTAAAGGTAAGTTTCTTTACCTTGCAATTGGGAATTATCCTATCTAAAATAGGAACATCATTTTTCCTACTAGCTTAAATCAATATTAATCTAGTCCTTATGTTAGGTCTCTTTCAACCTATACATTAAACATATGCCTTGAATATTAGCTTGTTCTTCCTTAAGGATAGAACAAAAATCATTGCAATGATTATATCTCCCCATATCAACAATGGGTAGGTAAGGGGGTTATCACACAAACCCTCATAGACTTGTTAATATCTACAATTTTACCTTACTTTATTTATTCAAAAATAATTCCACGAAATGAGATAACATTCAACTTATCCCTTATGATCATTTTCATATTTAACCACTAGATATATATCTTTAAGTATCATGCATGATTTATCCATTCAATTTAATTTAGGATTATTCTATGTCATCCAAACACAATCTTTATTTCTCATTTAAAGATCTAAACCCTAACATATGATAACTTCATGTCATGACATAAGTTTACATATTTTTCCATAATTGTTTGTAACTAGGAATTACATTATTTACAAATCCTCTTAAAGAGTGATACACTCAATTTACAAATAATTCTTAATAGATATGTTTTTACAATAAATGAGGCCTTAAATTAAAGAGGCCTGGTTATAATATATATACATATTCCATACAAGTCAAATAGATCCAATCTTCTATTGATTCCAATCGATCCACCAGTACTAGATTGTAGGTATATCGGGATCAAGAAAACCCATTACATATATATGAAAATGCATTCTAGGCAAGTAGTAGGATGTAATAATTTCCAATTGAATGCAACTAAACACAATGCATTCCTCATAATGTAATTGTCTAAAGCATTCCAGAATTCAAAGGAAGGAAATCCCATACTTTACAAAGAATGAAATCCACATTCTCATCCCATATAATTTATCCACAAAGATATGCATTTAAAAAAATCATTATTACATTCCACTACTGCTAATAATTTACAAAGAGAATACCATCAATTTATTTATGAATAAAATCCTTTCATGCATAAAATAGACATCACTTTCACAAGTAGCTCATATTTCTTTCACTTAGAAATATCATTTAAACAAATGAAATTCAATTATAGATTCACAAATCATTCCATAAGTTTTTTTCATAATCTATCACTAGATTATATTTCAAATTTATTTTATAATCCACCATCATGGTTACACTATAGTTCTTTCACAAATATATCTACTAATTTGTCTTGTATTCTATAGTTTTCCCCAATTTTAGCTACAATGTGTCTCGTGATCTATCAACAAGATCATACTATAGTCTCACAAATCTAGCTACAATCTATCTTGAAATCCATCAACCAGATTAGTCAAGTTTAGCTACAACTTGCCTCAAAATCTATCAAACAAGATTACACTATAGATTTACAAACTTAGCATTAAATCTGTCTCCGAAAACATACTATAGATTTACAAAATTAGCAATAGATTTGTTAACTAATCCATCATCTATATTGAACTATAGTTTTCAAGTAATGTTTTTCAATATTATTGCAATCTTTCCCAAATTTGTCTCCACTTTTTTTTTGACAAGAATTTACCACAATTTTGCTCGAAACCTTTCACAAAACTAAACTAGGACTTACACAAGTTTATTTGAAGTTTTGTTTCACGTTTTGCACCAAGATTTCTTCCCTAAGAACTCATAAATTTTAAACAAATTTTACCAATAAAATTTGTCTCAAGCTTTACACCAGAATTTGTTCAAGTTGTACAAGTTTTATTCCTAAAATTTATCTCATAATTCTCAACATAATTTATTAGATCTTACACCAAATTGTTCCACCATGCTTAAAACGGATTTCATTAGATCTTACACCCAAGATTGATCAATGGGTTATTTCGTAAAACGCTTGAGTGGAAGCAAGTCTTATTATAATTTCACCAATTTAACAAATGATATTTTTTCACAAAGCACTTTGACAAGTTCCATTATAATTTACACCAATTTAACAAATGGCATTTTCCCACAAAGCATTCGACAAGATTATAATTTACACCAATTTAACGAATGACGTTTTCCACAAAGCACTTGACAAGTTTCATTATAATTTACACCAATTTAACAAAAGGTATTTTCCACAAAGCACTTGGTTGGAATGAGATTAATTAGATTTAGTACCAAATTTGGCTTATGGTTATTGGATCGGGTAAGTAGTCTTGCTATGGGTTCGTCTAAAGGTATGTTTCCCAAAATCGACACAGTTAACCAATCATAATTTAGGATACAAAAAAAAGTTCATTATAATTTACACCAATTTAACAAAAGGAATTTTCCAGAAAGCACTTGGTTGGAATGAGATTAATTAGATTTAGTACCAAATTTAGCTTATGCTTATTGGGTCGGGTAAGTAGTCTTGCTATGGGTTTGTATAAAAGTATGTTTCCCAAAATCGACACAGTTAACCAATCATGATTTAGTCCATCCAAGTAGGGTTACAAAAATAATTTACACCAATTTAACAAAAGGTATTTTCCAGAAAGCACTTGGTTGGAATGAGATTAATTAGATTTAGTTCCAAATTTAGCTTATGCTTATTGGGTCGGGTAAGTAGTCTTGCTATGGGTTTGTATAAAAGTATGTTTCCCAAAATCGACACAGTTAACCAATCATGATTTAGTCCATCCAAGTAGGGTTACAAAAACAAAACTGACACAATTCAACCAATCAACCTTAGCGTATCCACATGTTAGTCTATAATGCCCTAATCGACGGGTGGTGGTCACCGGGTAAAGGGCTGCAAGTCTTTTTTTTAACTTTCTTAATTCTCCTATGCAGTCAATGTGGGATTTCTCATCCCTTCTATAATCAGAACTTGTTAGTCTATAATGCCCTAAACGACGGGTGGTGGTCACCGGGTAAAGGGCTGCAAGTCTTTTTTTAACTTTCTTAATTCTCCTATGCAGTCAATGTGGGATTTCTCATCCCTTCTATAATCAAAACTTGGTGTTTGGTAGCCGTGTAACCTCACAAACCAATAGTTATCAAGACAAGATAATGGGTTTTCACCACGTACCGCATCTCTTAGATGACCACCATCTGCTAAAGGATCAAATGCTAGGTTGTAATTATTAGGCAAGCGAATGTTTTTCAAACCAAGTCAACTTCCTAGCACATTTCATGTGGGATTACCCCAACCAAAGGTGACTAACACTTGCTTCACCCAGATCCACGAATCCCAAATTGATTTATTGGAGTCGAGACTTGCATCAATACAGGTTATTGATAAGGTCATCCATAAAACTGGGATACACAGTAGGAATAAGGTATTAACTGGACTCAACTGAATATTTACCCAAGTGATTCCAACCTAAACATTCACACGCTCTTTCAAGCAAGGTTAGCTATGAAATGTCGATGTCCTACAAAGTTACTTGGTAACATAATTTACAGGGGGAAAGAAAAATTCGTGATTTCAAACCTTCAATAAACGTCAGGACAAGCATCTTTAATCACATATATAATAATCATTTTAAACCATACATCGACGTAGAGATAGAAGGTAGGGATGGACATGATTTCAGCTTCATTACCATGTTTCAGTACACAAGACCGAAACAAGGGTGTCATCAACAGTATTCCTTCGTGCATAAACAAAGAGTCAATTAGTGTTGAGAGTATACAACATCATAAGTCATCTGTAAATGTCAGAATTACAAGACCTCTTCAGAAAGGTAATGGGGTACCTATTTGGTTGAAACCTGCCAGTATACGTCCTTTGTTTGTAGCAAAGACGCTAGTGTCTATTCTCCTTTGAACTACTCAATGCTTATTCTGTGGCCCTTAGGTGTTTAACTCGGCCCATGAGAAGCCTAAACTCAATTAATGCTATGAGCTTGTTTATAAGTGTGATACTAGCGATGATTTATTATGTAAATGAACAAGAGATTTCACTTTACCAAGGTATCTAAAGCCATATGACAGCCAAACTCAGGCAATAGCCGGAATATTAACGCAGTGTGAGTTTTCAAAAATAAATTTAAAGAAGTGACTAGAATATAGACAAGATTCTATTATGTGGACAATAGCCTTTACATAGACTCCCACATAAAGTAATTAAAATATCCATTCATCAAAGCAGATTCTAATCAGAGATTCTTCCGTAATAGTAAGAACTCAACACTCCTAAGAAGACAGAATAAGACTAAACAAGCAAATAAAAAAAGTAGAATTCCGACCTGGAACTCTTGCAAGGCTTATTTTTTGAATTGCGTAGTCTCTTGCCTCTTTTCCTCCACTCACTCTCTCCCTTCACTTTCTTCGTCTCCTCTCCATATCAAAAGGTAAAATTTTTATAATGTTTTAGAGGAGCCCCTTTTCAAATGGTGAAGGGTACGCTAGGAAATGATTTATTGGAGGTGTTATTTGGAAGTGCAGACCCATCTTAGTGGTGATGTATATAAAGTGGTGGAATAGTGTTTTAGAAGACCTGAGAACATGATGATGTATATAAGGTGGATTAATAGTACCTTAGAAGACTTAGGGTGGCTATATTTTAACTTTTAAATTCTTTCTAGAGCCTTGTAAGTTGATATTCTTTTCCCATGGCACTTAGACCCAAAATACTTCTCCCTAAAAATATTAATGTGCAAAACATACTAACAATTTTATTCATAAGTAATTCTCCCTTTTTATTAAAATATGCTATCCTTATAGGGTGCATTTTTTTAAGAGCATTAAATAAATCATCCCAATTTCCAAAACTCTTAAAAAATTCCAATAACTTTTTAAGACTTCACAAAAATAAGCATTAGTTTTCTTTTTATTTTTCAAGCACAAGAGCTCGGTCAAGGTGAGATGTGACATACTTCCCCCCTTAGATTAAATGCAGTCCCCTGTGTTACCATGGTTAGTAAGCATAAAATATTAATGCATTTCAAAAACATAACAAAGAAAACAAATAACTATAATGCTTTTACCAATTTGCATTCACACGCAGTCATGGAACCTCAATATTCCACACCATTATTTTATCCAGTGGACAACATTTTTAATATAGACTCACTATCATCGTCCAATCTATAAGATTAGTCTCAAACATCAATACCCAATGGTGTAGACATGAGTATACCTATATGCAGGTAATTATCCATGTTACCCATGAGTTGTCATCATCATCATCCTTTCTCTTTTTACCAATATCTCATTCCTAGTGGTTGAACAACTCCTTATTCCCATGAGAAGAGCAACTTATTCTACTCACAAGAACTCTTGGACCTGTGATGCAAAAAAATATTAGCAGTACCATATTCTTCAAGAAATAAAGCATCTATACTACATGAACTAGTATTTAATCATCCATAAATAATTGCTTTAAATTGTGAGGTCAAAGCATAAAAAATATAAATATCATTATAAGGTTTTCAGAGATAGATAAGTATCTCTATAAAGCACCAAAGTATATATCCATGCATAAAACATGGTCTAACTAAAATAATATTACACATTGTTCTCAAATAAGTAAGAAAATGATTCCTCATATCCTCAACCCTTTCCTAGGTGGCATTTATTTCTAAATATAGGTCCCACTAGACCTTGCATTGTTCTATGTTTTGCTTCCTCATCCTCTTGGAGCGAAACTCAAGGATCTTTATCGACTTTACCTCAATGTATATTGGTTCTACCATCTGCAACTTTGAAACATTCAAAACATGTTTAAGATTATCAATATATTTCCTAAGAAATGTCACATTGAAATAATCATGAATCTTTACCAAATTAGGTGGCAATTTGAGTCTATAGGCAACATGACTAATTCTTTCTAGGATGGTGAATGGTCCAACATATCTAGGATCTAGTTTTTTTGACTTGATAGCACTTTTCATAGGTTTTACCCTCAATAATACCTTGTCTCCTATAGATAATTCTCGAGGATCCCTCTTCAAGTTAGCATAACTTTTCTAGCAATCTGAAGCTTCCTTAAGCCTTTATCAAATTACCTTCATCTGGTCTTCCATTTCTTTGAGTGTATCTGATCCAATGATGACCCGATCTTCTAGATTATCCCATGAAAACAATGTTTTGCATCTTCAACCATACAAAGCCTCAAAAGAAGCCATTTTTATAGAAGCATGGTATATATCATTGTAGGTAAATTATACTAAAGGTAAGAAGTCTTCCCATCGAGACTTTTGATCCATGCAATACATGCAAAGCATGTTTTCTAGGACTTGATTGAATATTTTGGTCTATCCATCTATCTTTGGATGATAAGTAGAACTTATATTTAGAGTGGTACCAATTGCATGATGAAGAGCTTGCTAAAATTTGGATGTAAACCTAGAATCTCGGTCAGATATGATTACTTCAGGAAACCCATGTAACCTAAAAAATCTCTTTAGTGAATATATTGCCTACTACTACCGTGTCATCCTTAGTGCTTCTTGGTATAAAATGTGCCACTTTGGTCAGTTTATCAACCATAAAAAATATTGCATCATGTTGATACCTAGTCTTAGGTAACCCAACTATGAAATCCATCGATGTTACCTGCCACTTTTGCATGGGCACATCATGTGGATACAATTGTCTTGTTGTATGTCTGTGTTCTACCTTCACTTTCTGGTATTCCAGATATCAAGCAATAAATTTAGTGACATATTTCTTCATACCGAGCCAATATAAAGTCATCTTCATGTTTTCTCCCATATTGACCCTTCTAGGATGACCAAAATATGGGGATCTATGAGCTTCCCTCATTATTGACCTTCTTAAATTACCAGTTTCGGGGATGACTACCTGATACTTAAAACACAAAAGTCCATCTTTGAGTCTATAATCCTTTTCTATTATAGGATCATGTGTCAACTTAGCTTGGATTTCATTACAAATATGATCCTGAGATTGGGCTTCTTTAACTTGATCCATGAGATCTATATGACTTCGAGTCAGTGTAGTAATGTACCTTCTCCTACTCAAAGCGTTAGTGACTTTGTTTTCCTTCCCTTTGATATATTTGATGCCAAAGTCATATTCGACCAAGAACTCAATCCACCTTATCTGTCTTGCATTAAGCAATGGTTGAGTAAAAATATATTTTAAACTTTGGTGGTCAGTTCTCAACTCAAATGGTCTACCCACAAGGTAGTGTCACCAAATATTCAAGGCATGTACCACTGCAACTAGTTCTAGGTCATGTGTAGCATAGTTAGTGTCACATTTCTTGAGATTTATTGATTCATATGCCACTACTACTTTATCTTGGGATAATACTCCTCCCAATCCTTCCAAGGAATCATCTATGCATACTAAAAAACTTCTTGGGGATCTGAGATTTTTAGTATAGGAGTATAAGTGGGCTTTTGTTTAAGAAATTGGAAGGCGACTTCACATTTATCTATCCATTTTAACTCCTTTCCTTTTATTTGAATATTTGTTATTGGAGAAGCTATCTTAGAATAGTCCTTCACAAACCTTCAATAGTAACTTGCCAATCCCATGAAGCTTCGTACTTCAGTCACATTAGTAGGAGGTGGAAAATTCAAAATAGCCTCAATTTTTTGAGGATCTATCACAATTCCATTTGTAGAAATTATATGTCCCAAGTAGTGTGCTTGTGGCACATAGAAATCACATTTGGATATGTTTTCGTAGAGTTGATTCTTTCTCAATATTTCCAGCATGATTTTCATATGTCTATCATGCTCTTATTTACTTTGGGAATAAATTAAAATATTATCCAAGAATACCAAAAAAACCGGTCCAACTGATTTCTAAACACGTTCATCAATTTCATGAAAACAGTTGGTGCATTGGTTAACCCAAAGGGTAGGATAGTGAATTCATAGTGCCCATAATAGGTTTTGAAAGTTGTTTTATGAACATCATAATTCCGAATCCTTAACTAATTATCAATATTGGAAAATATGGTTGCCTCTAAAAGCTGATCAAATAGGTCTTCTATCCTTGGTAAAGGATACCTAATTTTTATGGTAGCCTTGTTTAACATTTTGTAGTCTATATACAACCTTAATGAACCATCCTTCTTCTTTACAAATAGTATCGGTGCACCCCATGGAGATACACTTGGTTTAATTAACCCTTTGTCAAGCAATTCTTGGAGTTGCACCTTCAATTCTTGCATCTCAATAGGGTTCATCCTATAACGAGTCCTATAGATAGGTTATGTTCCTAGTAATAGATCAATTGTGAAGTCAAACTCATGTTTAGGAGGTATTCCAAGTAGCTTTGAAGTAAATACTTCCCTATATTCTTGCAGAATAGGGAATCTCTAAAATACTTATTCCTTATTGTCACCCTCTACTTCTTTCAGTTTAACCACATATACCATTTCTTATTTTCTTATGGCCTTCTTTAATTACATTGGAGACAATAGCACTGACTCAAAATATCCTTGCTCACTATCCATATTTACTCTTTTCTCCTTATCATTAGTAACCTCAATCCATTGATCTTGAAAATTGATTAAAGCTTTGTAAGCTTTTAACCAATCCATGCCCAAGATGATATCAAAGGCATGTAGTGGTGCTAGATATAGGTGCCAAGTGATATAAATTGTGGGTAGGGAAATTTTAGCTGTGAGAAAATACTAATCCATTAATTAGGTTTATCTTGATCCATACTCCACTTTCCACCCTTGTGCCAAAGATCTAGGTCTCTCTGATATGTTCCTTATTATGCTACTAGAAATAAAAATATTTGTAGCTCCACTATCTATCAATATTCTAATATATCTACCAAATATTTTACCATTTATGAGCAAGGGAGTTGCTTGTCCTTCCATGTTCTAGTTCTCGATGGTTGCATAGATTTTGTGACCCTTACCATTTGTCTTCTTGCTAGATTCTGCATGGTAGGGATAATTCCTTGCATAGTGTGGACCCCCACAACCATAGCATCCAGATTTATAGCTCTGATTTATTTTTTGAACTAGCTTATCCTTCTCATTTATATGAGGTGGTCTCCTACACGTTTTAGAGGTTGAGGTCTTTCAACGTTATTTTTATTCCTCTGTTGAGACTTCTTCTTAAAGTTCCTAGTTTCTCATTATTCCTCCTTACAAATTTTGAATTTTCTCTACCCTTCTAATTTTTTTAGGTTCCCACTTCCTCTTTGGTTGGTGATGATGTTCCTTCTTTGAAAATTTTGAGGAGTTGAGAAATTTCTTATTTGGGTGTAGATTGTACTCTGCCTAGCGTACCATCTCGTAAGCCATTTCCAGATCACCAGGTTTATGCATATTCACTAAATTTCTAATTTAATACTCAGTTCTTGAGAGGAATTTATGTGCTTTCATCTTATTATCCTTCTCATAATATGGAACATATTTGAGTAACCTCACAAATTTCCTATAGTACCCCTCTATGGATTGGGTTCCTTGTTGGAGTTGGATGAACTCATCAAGTTTCTTCATATAAAATTGTTCCGTGAGGAACCTTTTTCTAAAGGCTTTTACAAAATCCTCCCATTTGAAGTGAATAACTTTGAATTTTTGCTCTTTACAAAAGGTCTCCCACCATTCCATACTTATTTCCATTAGAAGCCCTATTGTCCAAACTGTCTTGGTTGTTGAAGAGTAGTTTCTGTGGAGAAGTAAAGCTCTAATTCATTTAACCAAGATTCTGCTAAGTCTCCCCCTAATTTTTTGGAAAAATTTCTAAACTTTATATGTTTCAAGTCCTTTTCCAGTTCCCCATTAATACGGGCTTTAGCCACATGATCTATTTCATCGGTAACATTTGCTTGCTCTACCATAGGATTTGTTTTATATGGATCCCTATTCTCAGGTTTCTATATTTCAGCCCTAATGACCTCCAACAAATTTCTCTACTAAACCATTTGTTCTCTATAGAGAGTCATCTCTCCTTGCATTGTTTGAACAACGGTCATGAGATTTTCTACTTTGTTTGGGTTTTATGAGATTTCCCTTATGAATTTATCTTCAACAATGTTAGTGCTAATTGGTTTCTCCTTTTGAGAAACCCTCTTCTTCCCACTTTTCAACTTAGGTGGTATGTTTCCTAAATTTAAGTGTGGTGTCATTTTGCAATCCTATTATACATTTACTTCTACTATTTGCAATTTTAAATACCACATGCATCTTAATGTATAAATAGTATGAAACATGTTATTATAGTTGACTACCATTTGGATGTGTAATGGTGATTCAACCATGGTAAAGTTTCAATTTGCTACTATTGGTGGGATATGTTTCATCATATCCTAGCTAAGTTTCATATGACTTCCATATCTGGCCAAGAGGTCACATTGTAACATCAATCAAAATTAAAAGGAAAACATTTTGATATTTTATTCTAATATGGAGACCCTACTAAGATATTTCTTTACTAAATCTATTAGGCTCTACTCATATAAATATATATTCTTTTGTCACTTTAGTTGATTTACAATACAGTGTCCGAGTAAGGAAGAGGCTTAGCTTGGAGCTACGAATTTCAAGTACAATTCTCAAAAGAGTCTTAGGTACACCGCTTAAGACCCACTATTATGGAGGGTTCGCTTAACTCTTCCAAGCCAATTCACCAATGGTTCAGTCATGGGAGAAAGGACTTACCCATTAGTAACCTCCAAGCAATTTATCTTCCCTTACAAAATATGTATTAGTTCAAAGTTCCTCTAGTATTTTTATGGAGGCTTTGTGCCTAATAAACCTAGGCTCTAATACCAACTGTATTTTTCCTACCAAAACCAACCAATCTTAGAGATGTTTTTTTTTGTTTTTGTTAAGTTTTTATCATTGTCATTGATCAGTAAGTGATTAAGAAGAATTTCCATATGGTTCTCTTATTGTTTTTATTAGAGTCTTGGTTTGGACGTTAGTTATCTTTGGTCAGTTGCGTAGATTTAGTTTTGTTGTAAAATTTAATGTTGTGGTCCAGTGTTGCTTTTGTTTAGTTTGGGTTTAATAAGACCTTTTAAGGTCAAGTCTTTTATTTAAAGTAAAATATATAAAAAAATTATTATATATGTATTTATATATATAATTAAATAATATATATATATATAACAAAAATAAAAACTAAAATATATATAAGTCTACATATAAATTGTTGGATTAAAAAATATATATATATAACATTATGAAAATGAAAAAAATACATATATGTTATTATTGTTATATATTCTTATATATATAATGATAATATATATATAAATAGACAAAGTAGATTCTGCATTGGAGATGCATTAAGTGAAGAAATAGACAGGGTCCATATCGACCTAAACCAATGTACAACATTGGACGGGGAAAATACGACAACGCAGCAATTGATCCTAGGCGGTTTCGACGCTGAGTAGAGGTGGTTTGGTTTATTAATAGCTATTTTAATTTTTTTAACGCTGATTTCTTGTGTGCGTAGGGATATAGACATCGACGATGCAGTGTGGTACGATAGAGAGGCAAGCAAAATGTTTACGTGTCCATGGTATACCTCAACTACAACAGAGGCATGACATCTAATCCATGTAGCGGTGCCAATTTATGTGCAGAGAAGTAGAAAGGGATTAAGATATAGCAAACACCTAGAGTGAATTTCGAGGAGGAACGAGTGTGATGTGGAGCCATGGGAATCTTTGATGAATCACATGAATTCAACTACATTTACATGAACGAATATGAGGGATACTATTGGTGGACGTGGCAGTTTGGTAGAGCTAACTTAAGACCACGACGATAATTCTCATAAGGATGTTAACATAAAATCTACCATCGATGATGTTGAGTGACCTAGATTAGATGGTGGGGCATTAAAATAAAATGAATATCTCAGATAGGCTCGAAGAAAACTAAGGTGCGCTATGGATGAAGGAATAGCGTTTGTTCTTGTAGAGGATAGAGTTACTAATGAAGATGTTACATAGCTCAGATTATATACAAGGTATTCCTAGGCTGTAGGTCCATTATTATTGGTGGTTGTAATAATTGTATGACATGTAATATATGCACTCAGATTTGAGGCCCTGCATGTTTCATAAAATCAAAGCAAATGTTACAAATCCACGTAGCGAAAGGAAACTCAAATGAAAAAAAAAACACAATTGAAACTAAAATAAATCGGGGATAAGAAAATGAAAAGTATTTCGAAGACCAAAAGTATGGATAGGGAAAAATAACCAGAAGTGGAAACGAACACCAATAAAGAAGGCGAAGGTTTTTTCCATCGAATGAAGAAAACGAAGAGTTTTTCTACACTTTCAAATATGACATTCAAACAGAGGTTAGGGGGCTGGTTTTTTTGGAAAACCAGAGATATGCTGCAAGAATATCATTGTAAAATGAAGACATTATTTTAATGCAAAGATTGTTTTAGAAATTTAGGCCTTGTTAGCAAGAAAGAAGGAGAAATTTTTGCATGCTTAGATTTAAACTTTATTATCTTTCCCTTTTCAGATTTTGGATTTATAAGTGATGTTTATGCATTTTTATGGTTACATAAAGTGAATATTTGAAGTTTGAAATTTATTTTGTGTGTCCTTAGAATCTAGCACCTGATTTATTTCGATTGTGTGAATGTAGGTTGGAATAGAATAGGTTGCATGTAAGAGTTTCTCACATCTTCGGTTTTGCAAGATGGGGTGCCATCATACTGAAAATGCTTTGCATGTTTACGTTTTCATAATTCAGTTTATTTTCATATTTTATTTTATGTTTTTCTAATCCTTCATTTTGCATTTTTTTTAAATTTCGGACATAAAAAAATAAAATAAAATGACAAAAATAATTACATGAGTGTGAAGCATGATATACAGTCTATCTTACGCAATAGATCCAGAATCATTCCGACGCCATTTCGATTTTATAAATATTTTTAAAATTTGTTGTTTTTAAGGGTTTTTATAATTTCGGAAATGAATTTTTTTTTTTTACATTTTCAAGGAAAATCAGATGTTTCTACTTTATGTTCTTATTTTCCAGCATAAATGAGCTTTCTTTCATGAAAATTTCAATTTCATTGAAGGGGGGGTTAATTTTATGGCATTTCATAAGTTGTTATTTTCGGAGCAATAAATTCACCTTTCGTCATGAAAATTTTATTTCATTGAAGAAGGGTGATTTAGCATTACACAAAGGTCTCAATTTTAAAGCATGAAATTGTTTCTCAATGAAAATTAATTTCATTAAAGAGAGATAATTCATCATGACATTATGAGGCTATTATTTTAAAGCAATAAATTAGTGTCTCTTTATGAAAATCAATTTCATCAAAGAGGCACAGTTTATTAATGATATCAAAGGCTATCTTTATCTTCATGATAAAAGCTACATTTAATGGATCTTTTCATCATTTTAAATTCACTTTCATAGATAGATTTAATCTTCTATTTCATGCTTTAAAGTAAGATTTAATGCAAGATAAAACTTGTTTTAAAAAATATACTTAATAAAAGAAGATAAAATCTACCAAAAATAATTTAAGATAAAAGGAACTAAGGTTTAATCATGGTCATACGAGGGCCAATTCACATTTGATTTTTGTTAATCTTTATGAACAATCATTAATTTAGCATTGGTAATATGAACCAACACATGCCCCTTGTTAACAATTACTTGCAATCACTAAGGTGTTCCTAGCATTTCATTGATATTTTATTGAGATTACTAATACACATGTACAAATGCTAATATAGCAGAGACCTTGAAGAAATTGTTTTGTTTTAAATTCTTTACAAGAGAGGGTTTTGGGATCAAAATCCTAAGGAAGAGTGTAATTTCACAATTGAGTAAAATTAACACTCAATATTTGGTGCTAGAAGGAGAGCATTCATTGATCTAACGCTTTTGGATTGTTCACACGTGAATGATTTGATTTGGTGTAACTTTGAGAGTTTTGAATTACTAAATATTCAAAGTTCATTTTATTAGCATCTTTGACCTTTAGCACTCAACACTTTGGGAGCGAAGAGGGTCTGAATTGATTTATTTTAATTACCATTTAGATGCTAGATTGTTCATGTTACTTGAAATATTTATTCAAAGATATTGGTCTTGACTAATGAGATTATGTTTCCATATGATTATGTTCATTGATTCTAACATTCTCTATTTGATGATGTGTCAATACTAACCTTTTGGTAAATTTGAGAATGTTCTTTCATGTCATGGTTTAATTGATGCATATATTTTAGACGATACTAACATGATGATATTTGTGGTGTATGCATTTGAAAATTGTTAGTCATTTTATGCTTCTTTGCAAGATATTTTTATTTGACTAACAAATTTGGTTCTAAAGTTATTCTTGGAGTTTCGCTAATGGTGACATGTGATATAAAATTTGAAATGGTATATTTAAGAGAAAGAATGGTATCTATGATAGGGGATCATTATAAGTATATTCCTATGTTTAGAACACCCCATCATATTCCTGCAATGTTATTGGATTTTCTACAACTCTTTAATCAAGAGGTGACATCAGGATACCTTTAGAAATTGCATGTCTACAAGAGCATATTATTTCAATGCCAAATTTTCTATGAGGACATTGCTTGTAGGTTGTTCTCATACATTTTGGATGACAAACCATTATTTTGTTATGTCCAATTACCCATGGAAGTTAGGACTTCTTGGATTCGACTAGAAGTAGCCTATATTTATCATTTTGGTAATTAGGTTCGCTTAGATATGTTGTGAAATCAGTTTAACTCTATTAGTAAAGAGCCTAATGAATCCATGAGTCAATTCAATAAGAGGTTTCATCAGTTGCACTCTCAAATATGGGAAAATTTTAACACAACGGAAGAGGAAGCTATTCAAGTATACATGGAAGCCATACCCCCCACACTTGCTACACTTATTAAGGAAATTTTTTATGACTCATCTTTTATTAGAATCTATGAGGTTGCAATAATGGTAGAACAAGGGCAAGTGGAGTCACAACATGTTCCCATGAGAGATTGTCCTTCTGAAGCTATTGATGCCAACCTACACCAACCATCTAAGATAGCACCCTCTACTCCAATGATGCCTAAGGTGAATGATAAAGGGGATGAATTTGAATGTCCAAATTTTATAACCACCTTAGATATAGTGCAATAGGATGTGCAAGTTGCCAAGCCAACATCCACCAAGGGGGAGTGTGTAGATATGGGTTCATTTCTAGAAATGCATGAGTATTCAAAAAATGGTATCCTAAATATAACTAGTTTGGAGATATGTTTCAGGACATAACCCACCATAGAATTGAAATAAGTGATTGAAAGTGAAACTGGAAGAGAATCAACAAATGACTTTGAATATATAATAGAATTTCACCACTTGTTCTTGGAAGACATTCTGAATAAGATGCTTGAAAGTAACGACCTAGAAATTTCTCACCCTCCAAATTGTGATGAAATTGAATCATGGGTTACAAGTGTGGATTGTGATAGTCTTGCAAACTTGAATATAAATAGTAGCCCACTTTTGGAAATCATTGAACCATCTAAGGAAGGTGAAGGTGAATTTGATGAGAAACATGTCAATGAATTGGAAGATGTTGAAGAAGTATTTGAGTGTCACCACTTGATTTTAGAAGATGATTACTATGATTCTTGGAAGAATTTGGAAGAGTACACTCACTCCAAACCTTCTGATGAAATTTTTGTGCTAATTGATATGTAGGATGACACAATCAATTTCTCACATGAGGATATTACAAGTCATGTACAATTTGAGAATGTTTTGCAAGAAGGATTCAAATCTCATCAAATTTTGGAGAATGATAATGATTCTAATATCGAGGACAAAGAAGAAAAAGAATTTATAGATGAATCACAAGATCATGTCACAAATGCAATAGAGTTTCATATCACGAATTTGGATGACAATTTTTACAATGGTTGGGTAATATATGAAGAATCATCTACTTTGCACAACCCCATTGATGAAACTTCTATTTATGTCAATATGGAGGAGGTTGAAACTTCTACTTCATATGAAGATCTTACATTCACAATATTTGAGAAGGTTACAAAATTTGATCATGTTGAATATCAATTCATTGAAAAAAATTTTGAAATAGAAAGGGAATAAATGTTAAAAGTTTCTTATGACTCATCTATTTTGGATGAGGAAGAGGTAAAATTTGTTCTTTCATTTCAAGATATTGAAAATTCAAATACAAATTCGCATGATTGTTTTGAGGATTCAAATGAAGAGATACCATGGATAGTGAACAAGGAGTTGGAACCAAATGACAAAGAGGTTGATCTATGTGAAGCAATTCAAATGATTGATCATGGTGATGTGTTATTTGACATGCACCTTGACCAACAAGATGTGATGTTTGGAAAGGAGGGACATGTTTTTAATTGGGTGCCTAATTTTGGTATGTTTGATGAACAGGTAATCAATGAAGAAGATAAAGACCATGAGGTAAAATAAGGAATTGCAAATCCTCACCAAGCCTTGGTAAATGAAAATGTGCAAAAGGTAAAATCTAACCTTTTGTGTCCAAACATCCAAGCTTCAGGTGAAGATTTGTATAACCATTTATTGGATTTGAATGATGTTTATGATGAAATACCATTAAAGGTGAATGAAGAAAAAGGATTTATTTCTACTCACACCTTTAATAATATTGCTTTGATGAATGAAAAGGAAGTTGATATACTTGAATTGTTTAATCAAATTCATCGACAACTGATAATAAAATCTAGGATAGAAATTTATGATGATCCTAATTTAGTGAATATCCTAGATGCTTGCAAGTGGTTGCATAAATTTTATTGGCCTAAAAACATGAATAATGATTTGGCTTCAAAAATTTTAGAAATAGGCGCTTGTCTGAAAAATCTCATGTTTGAAAAAGAAAGCCTAATTCTAAATCATGAATTGAGTTATGAAATTGACGTCTTAAAGAATAGACGAGATAGAATTAAAAATCAAAGGTTGTATAATCAATTTAATGATTTGAATATCACCCATGGGATCATTAATGGAACTTAATCAAATTGGTGGGGTGAGAGAGGCAATATGAAAATTGTTGTATTGTTTGGCCTGATTTGGATTTCGTTGGATGTTTGTAAATCTTGGCTTGCATATCATGTTATATGTCTTTGAAATTTTCTAATAATGTTTGGGATCCGGGAAAGTTATGGATCAAGATTTGCACTATATTGTACCATATTGTACATTTGTATATAGTTTTGGTTTGTATTTTGATTTTTGTGTTTTGGGTTGTTCCCTTGTTTTGAGGTGATGTTTCGTGGTCACTAACTTATGGTCTCTGGCTCACTTTTGAAGCTCCTTTATTTAATAGGTTGGAGTACTTGACCTAAAAAATGATGAACCCAAGAAAATGGGGATGAGTTATTTGGTGATCATGCTCAGATTTTGGGACCAAAATCTGATCATGAGTGAAACAATGAAAGATTTTGTCAAAGCTCCACATGTAACTTACACACATTAAATGGTGTTTAATGAATTAGGAATGATGAAGTTATCTTGATCTGAAACCCTAGGTCAAAATCTAAAATGCTTCACTTGTAGGCTGCCTTACCCTAGTGATGCTTGAAGCTTTGCAAGATGATTCTTTTGAAAAAGAAAAATTTTATATATGGAAAGAAAAGAGACAAAAAAAAGAGAGAACGAGCATTGAAAAGATTTATCATATCAGTCAAAAGATCTAGATAAAATATTTCGAAGCTATGGACACCTGACCGACAGTAGGGCTCTGTCTAGATATAGCTTGGGTAAAAGGAAAGGTTTTGCAAAGCGTTGAGCAAAAACAAGGGTGAGTTAGATAAACCTCACTGGGGATATAGACGCCTGACTAGCAGTGTGGATCTGTCCATAGTCATTTTGTTATGAGTGATACTTCATAGCCTAATGCAAAAAGGGATGATGAAATCTAGAGTATTTTTAGAAATGCAAGAATTAATCACTTTTGCACACACTGAGCAAAGGCAGATGGATTAGTTGTTTCATTCTGAAGCTTTTTACCCCCATCCTCTCGAGACGTTGCTAAATTATTATGTCTCGCTAATATTGTGTGTTTTCATTTTAGGTTGGGTTCTTTACTCGAAATGTTCAAGAATATTTCCCAACAGAGTCGCCATTTGTTGTAGCTGCTCCACAACTAACCCCAAAATTAGGGACCCACCTTTAAAGTTTTTATTTTGTGAATTTTTTGTCTTTGAGTTCTAATGTTTGATAGGAATTTAGCCATGAGCTCGCCATGTGGACTTCGATGGTCCTCAGTTTTTCGTGTTTGCTTGTCTTATTGTAAGGGTGCATGTTGTTGTTTTGATTAGAGTCTTGGTTTGGGCATTAGTTATCTTTGGTCAGTTGCGTAGATTTAGTTTTGTTGTAAATTTTAATGTTGTGGTCCAGTGTTGCTTTTGTTTAGTTTGGGTTTAATAAGACCTTTTAAGGTCAAGTCTTTTATTTAAAGCAAAATATATATTAAAAAATATTATATATATATATATAACAAATAAATAAATATATATATATATATATATATATATATATATATATATATATATATATATATATATAAGCCTATATATAAATTGTTGGATAAAAAAAAAATTAAAGAAAACATTATGAAAATTAAATAAATACATATATGCTATTATTGTTATATATATTCTTATATATATAATGATAATATATATATATATATATATATATATATATATATATATATATATATATATATATATATATATATATATATATATATATATATAAAAGAAAAACAATAAAAACTTAAAATAGCAATAAAGTGAATAAAAATAGAACAAAGAATGCATGTATATGTAGGTGGGTAAAGGGAAGTTGACCCTATGCATATATACTTTTACTTAAGTATGTAAAGTGGAGTGTTAAACCCCTTTACTTGGGTTCCTAATTTTAGGTATGTTTTTAATTGGGTTCCTAATTTTTGTATGTTTGATGAACAAATAATCAATGAAGAAGATAAAGACCATGAGGTAAAATAAGGAACTGTAAATCCTCACCAAGCCTTGGTAAATGAAAATGTGCAAAAGGTAAAATCTAACCTTTTGTGCCCAAACATCCAAGTTTTAGGTGAAGAATTGTATAAGCATTTATTGGATTTGAATGATGTTTATCATGAAATACCATTAAAGGTGAATGAAGAACAAGGATTGATTTCTACTCACACCTTTAATAATATTGCTTTGATGAATGAAAAGGAAGTTGATGTACTTGAATTGTTGAATCAAATTCATCAACAACTGATAATAAAATCTAGGATAGAAATTTATGATGATCCTAATTTAGTAAATATCCTAGATGCTTGCAAGTGGTTGCATAAATTTGATTGGCCTAAAAACATGAATAATGATTTGGCTTCAAAAATTTTAGAAATAGATGCTTGTCTGAAAAATCTCATGTTTGAAAAAGAAAGCCTAATTCTAAATCATGAATTGAGTTATGAACTTGACATCTTAAAGAATAGACGAGATAGAATTAAAAAACAAAGGTTGTATAATCAATTTAATGATTTGAATATCACCCATGGGATCATTAATGGAACTTAATCAAATTGGTGGGGTGAGAGAGGCAAGATGGAAATTGTTGTATTGTTTGGCCTGATCTGGATTTCATTGGATGTTTGTAAATCTTGGCTTGCATATCATGTTATATGTCTTTGAAATTTTCTAATCATGTTTGTGATCCGAGAAAGTGATGGATCAAGCTTTGCACTATATTGTAACATATTGTACATTTGTATATAGTTTTGGTTTGTATTTTTATTTTTGTGTTTTGAGTTGTTCCCTTGTTTTGAGGTGATGTTTCGTGGTCGCAAACTTATGGTCTCTGGCTCAGTTTTGAAGCTCCTTTATTTAATAGGTTGGAGTACTTGATCTAAAAAATGATGAACCTAAGAAAAGGGGGATGAGTTATTTGGTGATCATGCTTAGATTTTGGGACCAAAATCTGAGCATGAGTGGAACAATGAAAGATTTTGTCAAAGCTCCACATGTAACTTACACACATTAAATGGTGTTTAATGAATTAGAAATGATGAAGTTATCTTGATCTGAAATCCTAGGTCAAAATCTAAAGTGCTTCACTTGTAGGCTGCCTTACCCCAGTGATGCTTGAAGCTTTGCAAGATTATTCTTTTGAAAAAGAAAAAAATTATATATGGAAAATAAGAGACAAAAAAAAGAGAGAACGAGCATTGAAAAGATTTATCATATCAGTCACAAGATCTAGATAAAATATTTTGAAGCTATGGACACCTGACTGATAGTAGGGCTCTGTCTATATATAGCTTGGGTAAAAGGAAAGGTTTTGCAAAGCGTTGAGAAAAAACAAGGGTGAGTTAGATAAACCTCACTGAGGATATAGACGCCTGACTGGCAGTGTGGATCTGTCTATAGTTGTTTCATTATGAGTGATACTTCATAGCCTAATGCAGAAAGGGATGATGAAATCTAGAGTATTTTTAGAAATGCAAGAATGAATCACTTTTGCACACACTGAGCAAAGGTAGATGGATTAGTTGTTTCATTCTGAAGCTTTTTACCCTCATCTCTCGAGACGTTGCTAAATT
Organism: Wollemia nobilis; assembly: GCA_028583015.1. Classification (NCBI taxonomy): domain Eukaryota; kingdom Viridiplantae; phylum Streptophyta; class Pinopsida; order Araucariales; family Araucariaceae; genus Wollemia; species Wollemia nobilis. Next base: position 2,979,472 of record JAQPPZ010007219.1, read on the forward strand.
ATTATGTCTCACTAATCTTGTGTGTTTTCATTTTAGGTTGGGTTCTTTACTCGAAATGTTCAAGAATATTTCCCAACAGAGTCACCATTTGTTGTAGCTGCTCCACAACTAACCCCAAAATTGGGGACCCATCTTTAAAGTTTTAATTTTGGGAATTTTTTGTCTTTGAGTGCTAATGTTTGATAGGACCTTAGCCATGAGCTCGCCATGTGGACTTCGATGGTCCTCAATTTATCGTGTTTTCTTGTCTTCTTGTAAAGGTGCATGTTGTTGTTTTGATTAGAGTCTTGGTTTGGGCATTATTTATCTTTGGTCAGTTGCGTGGATTTAATTTTGTTGTAAAATTTAATGTTGTGGTCCAGTGTTGCTTTTTTTTAGTTTGGGTTTAATAAGACCTTTTAAGGTCAAGTCTTTTAACTAAAGCAAAATATATATAAAAAAACATTATATATATAACAAAATATATATATATATATATATATATAAATTGTTGGATAAAAAAAAAATTAAATAAAACATTATGAAAATTTAAAAAATATTATTGTTATATATATTCTTATATATAATGATAATATATATATAAATAAGAAAAACAAAAAAACTTAAAATAGCAATTAAGTGAATACAAATAGAACAAATAATGCATGTATATGTCGATGGGTAAAGGAAAGTAGACCCTATGCATATATACTTTTACTTAGGTATGTAAAGTGGAGTGTTAAACCCCTTTACTTATACATACATATTATGTAGAATGGAGTCTAGGTTTTTGTGTTCATTGGTCATATAAAATTTTTATTCAATTTAATAGTTTTTAAAAGTGAGCAAAGAACCCTAATGTTTATGTTGTTTTGCTATGTAGCGTAGGGCCCGACGACAGTGATGACTAGGCTGTAGCGATGACCCGGGCGACGGTGATACATTCGATGGAACAACAATGTGAGGACGAGGAAGCATAACATTGGGTGGTGACAGCGTAGGCTACATGGTGGTCAACAAGGCCACGACTCACACGAGGAATTTGACTTGGCAGGGATTATCGCCATTACCGACATTACATAGCGACACCAATATGTGGAGTTTGGATGGCGACCATCCACAATGAAGGTGGTGATAAGCCGATTGGCTGTACTGGTGTAAGTGGACAAAATACTATACCGGTAGTTGGGTTTGGTTTCAAATATAGCATAACCGGAGGATGAGAAACTGGACGAATAGTATTGACCACCAAGTCAAATTCATTCACCCGAGGGTAGCACCGGGGAATTCAAAAAGGGACATGATCGATGGTAGCATTTTCAACGGCACCGATCACAGCACTAGACAGGGTACACAGTGCAAATTATATGGATATAATGGAAAGCTCTTGGGCGATTTACATTCGACGATAGAGGAATTACCAACGTGGCTCTTCGATACGACTAGCTTTAGAGTGCAGGGGCACGCATGAGGTGAGAATGTTTATAGGAAGTTGCTTTACACGAGAAGTGATGGAGGTGATAAATCGGAGCTCAAAGTTTAGGATTGGCTTTAATACGACAATTCGGCCACAGAGAGAAAATTGCAAACATAGGAAGTCGTTGATGATAGAGATGCCGATGTTTTCATCACGATGTGACATGGTTTGCTCACAGTAGCCAGAGAATGTAGCCAGAGAATGAAGCAAATTGTAGAACACCTCCTACAAAGATCGATGTGTCGAGAAGGATAAAGAAACTTGGGAACCTTTAATTACGATGAAATTTGAGAGTCCACATGGTTCGCAAAGGAAATCGAGATGTGCATATGTCATTAGCTTCAAATGTTTAGAAGTTGTGCAGCGTAGCACTTCAGGCCAATAGGACGCAGGCTGAATAGTGGGGGCACCATGGTTACAACAATTGCAATCACGACGAACACATAGTGATGGAACCCACACGTATGTTAACATAGATTGCATGGCGTTGGAACTCACGGGTATCACTAGAGTTGGACACCGAGTAGTGAGGTGGGCATCTTGTCATTATGGCATCAAGAACGACGTAGCAGATTATGCGGTGAAGACGTAGCGAGTGAAGCAATAGACGAGGTCCATATCGACCCAAACCAGTGTACAGTGTTAGATGGGACAAATGCGATAGTACGACAATTGATCCTAGGAAGTTTCGACGTCGAGTAGAGGGGGTCTGGTTTATTAATGGCTATTTTAATTTTTTTAACGTTGATTTCTTGTGTGCATAGGGATATAGATGCCGACGATGCAGTGTGGTATGACATAGAGGTAAGTGTAATATTTGTGTGTCCATGGTATACCTCAACTACAATAGAGGCACATCGTCCAATCCACGTAGTGGTATCGATTCATGTGCAAAGGAAGTAGAAAGGGATTAAGATACATCAAACACCTGGAGCAAATTTTGAGGAATGAGTGTGATGTGGAGCCGTGGGAATATTTGATAAATGACATGAATTCGACTACATTTACATGGAGGAATCCCAGGTATATTGTTGGTGGACGTGGCAGTTTGGTAGATCTAACTTAACACAAAGGGGGTTAAATGAGCTTTCTTTTATGAAAATTTCTTTTATGAAAATTTCAATGAGCTTTCTTTATGTTCTTATTTGACAGCATAAATGAGCTTTCTTTTATGAAAATTTCAATTTCATTGAAAGGGGGTTAATTTTATGGCATTTCATAAGTTGTCATTTTTAGAGCAATAAATGCACCTTTCTTCATGAAAATTATAATTTCATTGAAGAAGGGTGATTTAGCATTACACAAAGGTCTCAGTTTTAAAGCATGAAATTATTTCTTCTTAATGAAAATTAATTTCATTAAAGAGAGATAATTCATCATGATATTATGAGGCTATTATTTTAAAGCAATTAATTAGTGTATCTTTATGAAAATCAATTTCATCAAAGAGGGATAGTTTATTAATGATATCAAAGGCTATCTTTATCTTCATGATAAAAGCTACATTTAATGGATCTTTTCATCATTTTAAATTCACTTTCATAGATAGATTTAATCTTCTATTTCATGCTTTAAAGTAGGATTTAATGCAAGATAAAACTTGTTTAAAATCTACTTAATAAAGAAAGATAAAATCTACCTAAAATAATTCAAGATAAAAGGAACTAAGGTTTACATCGTGGTCATACAAGGGACAATTCACATTTGATTTTCGTTAAGATTTATGAATAATCATTAATTTATCATGGTAAAATGAACCAACACATGCCCCTTGTTAATAGTTACTTGCAATAACTAAGGTGTTCCTAGCATTTCATTGATATTTTATTGAGATTACTAATACACATGTGCAAATGCTAATATAGCGTAGACCTTGGAGAAGTTGTTTTGTTTTAACTTCTTTGCAAGAGAGGGTTTTGGGATCAAAATCCTAAGGAAAAGTGTAATTTCACAATTGGGTAAAATTAACACTCAACAAGTCCTTAGGTGTTTAACTCGCCCCATGAGAAGCCTAAACTTAGTTAACATTACGAGCTTATTTATAAGTGTGATACTAGTAACGATTCATTATGCAAATGAAGAAGACATTTCACTTTACCATATTTTAAAAGGTATGTTGAAGCCATATGACATCCAAACTCCAAAAGTATCCAAAATATTAACGTAGTGCGCATTTTCAAAAATAATTTTAAAGAAGTGGCTAGAATATACACAAGATTCTATTACGTGGACAATAGCCTTTACATAGACTCCCACATAAAGTAATTAAAATATCCATTCATCAAAGCAATTCCAATAAGAGATTATTGCAAGTAATAGTAAGAACTTAACACTCTTGAGAAGACATAGAATAAGACTAAACAAGCAACGCATAAAAGTAGAATTTCAACATAGAACTCTTACAAGACTTATTTTTTGAAATGCGTAGTCTCTTGCCCCTTTTATTCCACTCAATACCTCCCTTCACTTTCTTCGTATCTCCTCCCCATATAAAATGGTGACCTTTTTATAATGTTTTGGAGGCAACCATTTTCAAATGGTGAATGGCAAGCTAGAAAATGACCCGTTGGAGGGGTCGTTTGGGAGTGTAGACCCACTAAGGTGGTGATGTATATAAAGTGGTGGAATAGTATTTTAGAAGACTTGAGGACATGATGATGCATATAAGGTGGAGTAGTAGTTCCTTAGAAGACTTAGGGTAGCTATATTTTAAATTTTAAATTCCTTCTAGAGCCTTGCAAGTACATATTCTTTTCCCATGACACTTAGATCCAAAATTCTTCTCCCTAAAAATCTTAACCCCTTATTAATGTGTAAAAAATACTAACAATTTAATTCATAAGTAACCCTCCATTTTTACTAAAATATACTTTCCTTCTAGGGTGCATTTATCATCCCAATTTTGATAACTCTTAAAAATTTCCAATACCTTTTTAAGACTTCACAAAAATAAGCATTAGTTTCATTTTTCTTTGTCAAGCAGAAGGGCTCGATCGATGTGGGATGTGACACTTTAAAAATTTAAATACTTCAATAAATTTCAAAAAAAATTAACTTAGTAGCATTCCTTATCACTCCAAACCTTATAAATTAATTTGAACTTCAAATAATTGATAAAAGTAAATAAACCTTATAACTCCTTTCAAATTAATTTAAAAAATATTTTCCTCCAAAATAATAACTAGCACTCAAAAGAGTAACTAAGGAGTGTTACCTAAATAGCATTAATGTGAATGACTTTATGATAAATTTGCATGCATGTCCAACTTGCAATCGCGATAAGAGTTTTTCAAACACTTGCATCCACTAGCTCACCCGTCTAAAGGAACATTACCCTAGTTGTGACTTGCTTGTGCAAACTATGACACAATATCGTTTCTCCTCATACTTATCCAATCTTAACTTAGGTGCCTCATAATGTTATGTTGACCTAGGAAGCAACTAACTAATTACGCTTTAGATTTCTTTCGTCTTAGATAGTTTGGATCCCTTTCAACTCATGCATTTTGGCTCTCTCTCATATCAAGTGCTTTGGATCTCTTTAAGCTCATATGCTTTGGCTTCCTCTCATCTTAGGTGTTTTGAATTTCTCTCAGCTCAAGCATTTTGACTTCCTCTCGACCTAGTTGTTGTGGCTTCCCATTTACAACTGGTGGTAGTGATTCCCTAACACTTCTACTCCTTAGTGCTCCAGTAGCACTATTGGTGCTTCTACTCCATAGTGCTTTAGTAGCACTTACCTAGTCCTTCTACTTCTTAGTGCTTTGGTAGCATTACCTAGTATTTCTACTTCTCAATGCTCTAGTATAACTGTTTGGTGCTTCTTTGTATGTTTACTTCTTGAACCTCTATATTTGAATACATTATTTCTTGATCTAATTGCTTATTTTAACTGTGCAAGGTTCTATTGATATATTGGCCATTTTAAAATCCTAATACTATACCGGTCATATAGGCTATTATTGACTACTTCACATACTTCATTGGCTTTGTCTTCTATACAGACTACTTGAGCTTTTATCTCTTTTTTGTCTTCTTTCTATATGATGGTGAAATCATAATATATAGATTCTTTACTCAACCTATTAGGCTCTATTCTCTTTATAAGGCCACTTAGGATTTATTTTGCTATGCTTGCTGTCTTAGGCTAGTCTCACTACGCTTGGTTGTTTCTTCTATGTGGATGATGGATCCACATCGTAGACACTTTAACGTATCTTAATATTCTCCTTGCTTGGTTTTTGTGTGACTAGGAGATCGAGTTTGACTAATTAAAATAATAATTTGCATTAACAAAAACATTAGCAATGAGGCTAATGTTAAATAGATTACAAAATAGGAATAATAACAACTACTCCTACATCTACGCTAACACGCCATATAAGGTAGAGTGTTAGGTTTAGGATTCTTAACCTAATATATTTAGAAACATACCATTAGATATTTGGAACAGTAAATATCTACATGGTAGAAAGTAGAAAAGTAAATACTAGTGGTAAAAAGTAACAAACTACTTTTTACCATGTGATAAATAAAATCTACCTAATGTAGGAAATGGGGTAAATATCCCAAATGATGAAATATTACTCTAACATCCCCCATTATTACATTATTTGGGTAATGTATACCTATCCTCCTATACAATAATATTTAGATAAATTATATAACTGCCCCAATACATTGGAAGAAAATATCGATCTGCTAGTTCTTGCTCTGTCACAGTGCTCTAGCTGCTCCTAAGAAAAAAATGGATCATTCCTCACTTTGTCTTCACATCAATGAATGTTCTTATTGTAATCTTGTCATCCAACCAAATTGCATGGGTAAATAGCCGCTGCAATCGCTATATGTAGTAGAATAGATCACTTCATACGAGGTTCATTCAATTACAATATGAGTTTGCAAAAGATAAGGTAGCTAAGGTGTCGGTCGCTGCCTAAAATGCACCCTTATAAGTTCCCCCTTCTTTTTTGCAAAAAATGTTGCAATTAATTTTTGAAATAAGTATGACTAAGGTGTCAGTCGTTGTCGAAAATGCACCCTTATAAGTCTTCTTCTCTTTTTACAAAAAATTGTGAAGAAAAATAAATGTATATCCCATATAAATAGCAAAAATATGTGCAACTCAAGGGTTTTGTGAAGGATTTTTACAAATATTTTAAAAATATTCTCTCCAAGGCAATTTTACACTAGAAAAATTCCCTCCTTTTGTTACAAGGACTTCAAAAAATGAGAATTTGCTATTTATGAAGCCTAAAATATGTACAAACACCCCTTTATTACAAGTACTTCAAACAAAAACTTATGCTATATATGAAGCCTAAAAAAGGAGAGAGAGGAAATGGTGTATTCTCAAGGTGACACAATGTGTTTTCCCTCTACAATATTTTCTAATCCAGAAGCACTCTGTGTGCTCTCTTTGAACCAGATTCAGAATCAGAATTATACACTTCACTAGAAACATGGCTTCTGTGGTGTGCCTTTGCCATTTTAGTTTTTCTTGTTTTGAAACCAACACTGAATAGTGTCATGGTTGTCATTTTTACAATTTGTGCAAAACTTTTTTTTCGAGGCAATTTTATCAAAAAAGTTCACCAAATCATCCTTCCTTATTGCAAGTTCTTCAAGCATGGTTGCTATTATGAAGTCTAAAAGAAAAGGTATGATGTTGATGACTTCTACTTTTATGATTGCCTTTACAAGTTTTATTTCCCTCTTATCAAAATTTGTGTTTGAAGGAAGAAAGGAATTATCCCCCCTTAGTGCAAAGGATTGCAACTTTTAAGGTTCCTTATTTTCAAAAAAACTTGTTCTTTCTTTTGATATACCCTAAAAGAGTACCAAAAGATAATTCACTCAAACAGATATTTAATGGCCCCTACCTAAATACCCTTGAATAAGGATGATCAGTTTGAGGAGTTTAAGCCAAAAAAATAAGAGTGAATTAGTGGTTTTGTTGATTTATGAGAGAATATCAAGTGATTTTTTGCTTTAAATTTGTGTAAGGATTTACACAAATTTGTGAAATTTTGGGGTTTAGTGTGTTCTTGATTCTATGACTTATAATTGAAAAAAGAAATAATGCAATAATAAAACAATAATGCCCACAGAATTCTTATCACCTAGGTGTCAGATGCAACCGAGAATGCACCTAATTTGCCAATGAAGATGTTGAGTAAAATTGAAAATGAACCTTTTGATTTTTGCAACAAAATGTGGATTTGTGTTGTGCAAAAAAATGATATTTTTATGTCTCCTACTTGTCTTCCAATTTTGTAAAAGAAGTACAATGTTGTCTTCCCCCCTTTATTTTGCAAAATTAACAATATAAGCACTCCTTTCAAGATAAGTCGACACACGACCTGCATTTGAAAGGCTTCCAGACCAGTCGACAAACGACTTGGTTTTGATGGACCCAAGTTTTCAAGTTCTTCTCAAGTTTGCAAAAAAAATATGTGCAATTTTATGTCTTATATCCCCATTTTGAGAAAACAAATGCACACTTTCAATTTTGATGTTTTGCAATTTTGGAGTCTCCTTGTCTTTAAAATTTGCAAAAAGAATTCAATTTTGATCCTTTATTGTATGCTAAATTAACAAGGTTGAGAAGAGTTTTAGGTTGCCTAATTTTGCAAGAACATTCTACTTTTAAATGTCTTATATCTCCTTTTGAGGAGAAAACAAAAAAATTATTATGTCATTTGATTTGCAAAAAAAATAGGTCTCTACCTTTTTTTTTAATTTTCAATTTCATTGCATTTACTCTAATTAATTTAAGTATCATTTAATTAATAATAAAAAATATTCTTGTTTAAAAAATCACTTTATTATAAAAAAAATGATTTTATAAACAAAAAACATGAAATTATTAAAAAATACTAAAAAAATAATAAAAAAATACAAAGAAAAAAATTTAAAAATTTACTTTTTAATGTTGATGATCCTTTGAGAAAACAAGAGGCATGATTTCCCCTATGGGAGTTGAAATCCTGACCTCCCGTCAGGCAGCGCTTTAAGGTTGGCCCTCTCTCCAGTCGGGCTAGCTACCCCGACGGGAGGAGTAGCCCATTGCCTTCTCCTTGAAGGCTACCCCGTCGACTAGCGGGGAATCTAGTGGGATTTATCCCACATCGCCCCTGCGGGAGATCTTAAGTTACTTAAAACCAATAGAGCACCTAGTGCTCTTTGATTTCCTGTAGGCAATCAAGGTCTAGTTGAACCCCTTTTGTTGTCACCCATGTGGCAGCAAAAGGGGTCCACATGTCCGATGGCACACGTGGTTGTCCACCACGTGGCCACCATGTGTCTAATCTACATCGGGTGCCACATGGCCAATTTTCCATGTGTCACCCTGTGTCTAGTTCGGTCTGCATCAGTAGCTTATTTAGTTTCCACGTTAGCCTCGTCTAGTTAGGGTCTGTCAAATCAGCGTCTATAGTCCACGTGTTCGTAGTGTCAAATCTAGGGTCTAGGTTGCAGTGACACATGTCACCTAGGTAGCAAGTCAAGTCAATAATAGGTCAGAACCACCTCGGGGTACGTGTAAGTCTGCATCAGTGTCTCATTAGCACCACCTCGGGATGCATGGAGGTTTGTGGGAAATGTAAGGGTGTTCCTACCCTCGATGCATTCCCACCTCAAGATCCATGCTATAAGAAACGTGAGGGCGCTCCTACCCTCGATGCATTCCCACTTTGGTCTCAATATGCGGGCCCAACGGGGGAGCTAATAAAGCTCTCCCTGTGCCACGGGGAGGGTGAGGGCCGCCTGACCTCAAATGTTCCCATGGGCTATCTGTGGGCCTGCAGGGTGGATCACTAATAGGGAGATCCCCGATGATCGCTATCCATGATGGGGGAAAAAATTCCCTGTGGGTGGCGATCACCACCGGGATCAAATTATCCCTACATTGGGATCCATGCCCAAAGCTGCAGGATTTCCTGTGGGAGATTTCCACATAAATTAAGATGCACAATAAACTAATCAAACTTAGGGAGAATTAAAGAGATATTAGGAGCAATAATAAAATTAATTAAAGGTCACCGATGGTGCCATAATTCCAACGCTCCAGCTCAACTCCCTTGCTCGAGCTCTGGTACCAATGTGACCAGGAGATCGAGTTTTACTAATTAAAATAATAATTTGCATAAACAAAAATATTAGCAATGAGGCTAATGTTAAATAGATTACAAAATAGGAATAATAACAACTACTCATGCATCTACGCTAACTAACACGCCTTAGAAGGTAGAGTGTTAGATTTAGAATTCTTAACCTAAGATATTTAGGAACTTACCATTAGATATTTGGAACAATAAATATCTACATGGTAGTAAGTAGAAAAGTAAATACTAGTGGTAAAAAGTAACAAATTACTTTTTACCATGCGATAAATAAAATCTACCTAATGTAGGAAATGGGGTAAATATCCCAAATGATGAAATATTACTCTAACAGTCTGTATGATGCTATACAATGCTACTCTTTGTTAACACTATTCTTTGAATACTGCAAAATAAGATCTCTTTTCAAGGTCTATTCTCTAGATACATTATTATTATTATTGTTGTAGAATAATATTACAACTTAAATTTTTTCAAGACCAATTTACTGTTGACGTAATTATTCATTATTGTTTTATCTTGGAAAGCTAACAATATTCTTTTCTCTATGCTTATTGATTTCTACATTGCTTCTCTATCTGTATAGGAAGCTTGAATGATTTTTAATCTCCTCAATATTTGTAGGAAACTTGAATACTTCTCTATCTCCTTCTCAATATCTATAGGAAGCTTTGAATGCTTTTCAATCTTTGTAGGAATATTTGAATGCTTCTCTATCCTTTGTCATATAATTCCAATGTTTGAAATCTTCCTCAATGTCTTAGGTTACACCTAAGAACCCAATACGATTCTCCTCCTTTATAGAGAATCCAATATCAATATTAAGGTGACTATGATTATCCCTTAATGACCAAATTTCTCTTGAGTTGGATTTCTTGCAATTTTCAATAGTGAGTCTCCTCTTCTTCTCTAGAGAATGCAAAATATGATCAGGGTGACTTTGCATATCCTCAAAATTCCAACTTTATTCTAAGTTGGTTACATCTATCAATGTGTAACTTCTCTTCTAATTTGGTCCTTTCTATCAATATAGTTGAGTCCTAGTCTTCACTATTTTTCGTTCAACCAAGTGGAAAAACCCTAGTATTCAAATCAGGGTAACCTATCCTTGTTCCCTTAATTTCTACTCAATAATACCTTTAAAAATAGAGTCCAAGTTTGCACTGCCTTCAAAGTGGACAAAATCTAAATTAACTTTATCAAAAATGGATAAAGTTAAATATTGATAATGGTGGCTAATAAAATAACTCTATAAAAAATGGATAAAGTTAGGTGGTAGCTTTGATACCATTATTAGCATTTTAAGCTTTACTACCACACAATATCATAGGTATCATTATAAAATAGCCACAATATTAAAGGTCAAAAATATCAATAATGAGGAGTAGAATAATATTTGAGCAAATTAATAATATCATAGCTAATATAATACTAAAAATAACATTTATTTATATAATTAAATATGAATGTAAATGGCCTAACTCATTCATGAACTATGAATGAATAAAACTTACAATATTAATTGCTCAAATATGTATATAAGCTTTATTCACTTTCTTCCTCTTACAATCATATATTCGGATACTCATTTAATATGAATTTATTCTCTCTAATGGATTATTATCTCCATAATATAGCCATAGTAATGTGACCCTTCAAGTACTTGACTATTGCTCTCCATATGACAAGTCCCATGACCATTAGCTTATCATATTGCCTCTTGCATACTAGACCCTTCATTTTCTTCTTGCATGCACACTTAACTCTATGACACTTGCATGACACATACACTTCCACATGCACTCTTAATCTAATACACGTGTACACATTCATTCATTACATATTTACACACTTACATACATGACACTTGTGCACATTCTCTCAATCTACACATGCACTCTAACTTACGTGACACTTGTGCATTTACTACACAATGCACTCTTACGTGACACTTATGCATTTCCTGCACATTGAAAATTACATTAAAGGGAAAATATAAATCACACATCTAAACTAAATACTCAATCCTAATTTATTACATATTTACAATTGTACCATTAAGGTACCATGAGAGTACATTAGTGTGTACCAAATAATTAAATATTCCTCAACACCCTCTTGTATTACATCATTTGGTTATTGAAGACTTTAGTCTTCTATATTGGTCTTCATCTTCAATTTTGATCTTCATCAGCATCTTTCAAACCTTTATCTAAAATTTTAGTTTATGTACCTTCTTAAAATTTTTATTCATGTCTTCTATTAACCTTCCTTTTGTGCTTTCCTATATTCTTCTTCCTTATTCTCTTCTTCATATTTAGTAATGATGTACCTGATGATGTGCTTTATAGACATTGAGTTTGTAAATCATCATAATAATACAACCTTGATTTCAGTGATTCCTCATAAGCTTCATTCGAGTTGTAAGTGTCATTATTGTCATATTTCTTTTCTTGACCTTTTTCTTGAAAGATATGAAAGCTAAGTAATGAAAAATACATCACTAATCATTCTTATGACGAAATTATAATGGTTTTTTTTTAATTACACCATGTTCTAAAAATAGTTCATGAAGATAACTTATAAGTGGTGAAATTTTCATCTTTTGCATCCTTGAGAAATAAAGATAGTTTTTCTTTTAAAACATTTTTCATTTGCTTCTTTCCATCAAAATCATCTATTAAGTTTTGAGAATAAAAATTTATCTTGTTAACTAATTCTTCCCTATCTCCATTGAATGAATTTCTAATAATTTATTTCATGGTATGAATTAATTCTATGATTTATTTCCTTCGAAGTAGTAAACCTTATATCTCCCAAGTTTGAATATGCACTCAAAAATATGAAATTTGCAAATTTTAAATTTTCTAATCCTTTGATTAGAAAACCTTTAAACTCCTCAATACTAAATTTACATAATTCAAATGTCAAAATATTTTGAATTTTCTAAAATTTGAAATAAACCAAAAAGCTTCAAATTTCAAAAATTTTATAAACTTTAAAAACTTAAAAAAAAAATTAATTCCCAAATTCCAAATTCTCTAAAGCATTAAATATCTAGATACTTTAAATAAATTTAAAAACTTTTAAATTAGTAGCATTCCTTATCTCTCTTAACCTTATAAATTAATTTGAACTTCAATTAATTGATACAAATAAATAAAACTTATAACTCCTTTCAAATTAATTTAAAAAATATTTTCCCTCCAAAATAATAACTAACGCTCAAAAGAGTAACGTAAGGAATGTTACCTAAATAACATCGATGTGAATGGATTTATGATACATTTGCATGCATGTCTAATGTGTAATCTTGATAAGTATTTTTCAAACACTTGCATCCACTAGCTCACCCATATGAAATAATATTACCCTAGTTGTGACTTTCTCGTACAAACTATGACAAATTATCCTTTCTCCTCTTGTTTGTCCAACATTCAGCTTAGGTGTCAATGTTATGTTGACCTAGGTAGGAACTAATTGATTACACTTTGGCATCCACTCATATTTGATGCTTTGGATCCATTTTAGCTCAAGTTCTTTGGATCTCTCTCAGCTTAGGTGCTTTGGCTCTCTCAACTCGGATGCTTTGGCTCCCTCTTGAATTAGGTGTTTTGACTTTATCTCAGCTTAGGCTCTTTTAATTCCTCTTATATTAGGCTTTGTGGCTTCCTATTTCCATATAGTGCTAGCACTTACCTAGTGCTTCTACTCCTTATTGCACTGGTAACACTTCCTAGTGCTTTACCAAAAAAAAAACACTTCCTAGTGCTTATACTCCTCAATGCTCTAGTAGCACTTGCTTGGTGCTTCTACGTTTTAATGCTTTGGTAGTACTACTTGGTAATTCTACTTCTTAGTACTCTAGTAGCACTACCTGATGCTTCTACATACGCTAACTTCTAGAACCTCTATTTTTGAATATAATATTTCCTTATCTAATTTCTTATGTTGATTGTGTAGGATTCTATTGATATCTTAGTCGCTTAAATATCCTAATACTATGTCAATCATGCAAGATATTATTGACTTCTTCACATACTTCATTAGCTTAATATTTTGTACAGGTCATTTGAGCTTTTATCATTTTGTTGTCTTCTTTTTATATGATGGTTGAATCAAGATCTCTATATTCTTTACTCAACCTCTTAGGCTCTCACTACACCAAAAAGGGTCTTTAAGGGCGATTATTTAGCCATCATCTATGAGGGCATCGTAAAACGTTTGCATCATAATCACCTCATAAAACCACCCTCTTAGGGTGACTTTTAAAAATATATATAAAAAATCCCTAAGAGGGTGATTTAGAACTACCCTCTCAGGGTAATTTAAAATATATATATATATATATATATATATATATATATATATATATATATATATATATATATATATATATATATATATATATATATATATATAAGCCCTAAGAGGGCGGTTTAAAACCACCCTCTTAAGGTGACTTTTTAAAAATATATATAAAAAATTACCCGTAAAATATTCTTTGATGCAAATATACAAATATTCTTAACATATTCAACATTTATGTCTCCTCAAGCCCGACGTCTTCAAGCTTGATGGTATCTGCATTTTGAGACACACAAACATATATTGGCATTCAGATTGATAGAAGAAAGTTAAAATACTTGACATCTAACACAAATGGGACCGTCATTGAAATAAATATTTGCATAATAGATGCCTTACTTTTTGATGTGAAGTGGCTTAGGTTTGAAGATGTTGATGCTCATGGAATGGTGCTATATTATTTCTTATTTATTTTTTATCACATGTATTTTACTCTAAAGAACATTCAAAGAACCATATAATCCATGAGGATACTAAGTTCAAGGCCCTTCTTATTCTTTCTAGTGATCAATTCATTGTTCATTTTAACTCTTGACATCTCTCCAGACATTGTGGATAATGCCACCTATGATGATTTTGTACAACATATTGCCTTAGTAAAATAAAAGTAAATGTCGAGATATACAAATATTATTTGATGCAAATGAAAGTAAAATGCAGTGTTCATAGGAATTACTCTTAAAAAAGTAAAAATATTATGTATAGCCCTCTATAAGTTCAACCATATCACATACTACCTCATGACATACCAATGTTGGTGCAATACAAACTACTCTACTTAAGAAATTGAACACATAAGCCAACCCATACTTAATGGCCTATTTCCAACCCATTTGACCAAAACAATCAAATAGAAACTCTAGGGAAGGAAATATGATCTACATAGATAAATGATGAATGCATGTAGAAACTTAAAATAAGTACATGTTTTTAACAAATTTTTCCTGATCGCTTTTTGCATGTTAACTATGGATTCAAAATATAAGAGGAATACTCAAAAATTAGAGTCATAAAATTAAGAACCATTTTTCGTAAGATAGATTTAAATACAAATATGTAATCTATAAAGTTTCACTCTTCACGATCAGGAAGAAGAATATTTACAAGCCATCACTAGGTTTTCTGTAGGTTGTGCTAAAAATAGAATTCAAAATGAATCCATTAAATCATGCATGTCCTCCATAGTTGGTATCAAATAAGCCATTTCTAGGTTGGCTGAAAATATGTTGAGTCTTTCAATGTGGATAAATTGGAAGCCAAAGAAAGAATGCATTTTCTAAAAGTTACATTCTCAAAAACTGTAAAGACTTCACAAGTACTTAATAAACTAGTAGTGCTTGTTCAAGTGTGTCTGTGCAAGAACGTGCTTATCTATTGAGTATCCAAACTTGTCAGGCCTGAGAAAGACCTAAGTATCATTGTTGCCAATTTCCTTGAGTTTTTGTTTAACTATTTCTTGCTTGCTCTTGTCCTTCAAAGCATCTTTATTATTGTTCCTTTCTTTGACTATCCCATTATCCTTTTCAGGCTTCCTATCATTGCACTCATCATGCTCTGAACTTTCAATGGGTTGCTTATTTTCTTTATCAAATTCTATGTTGATTGAATTCTCCATGTTTTTTCTCTCTTTGTCTTTTGGAGTAATTTTAGTTGAAGGAATGTTTTCCAAATCCACCTACCAAAAAACCCTTACCCAAAGTTAGGATGTTATTAGCATTGAGTCTAATTAATAGGTGTGAATAGCTACTTAGTTACAAGTTTGAACTGAACAATTGTGGCCAATGAATGAACCACCAATTCCAGTATGACAATAGCATTAATATCTCTTAATATCACAATTAGAATACCCCAAATCGAATTTAACATTTGAATACCACGAAGAAAGAATAGGTAATGAACAACTACTAAGAAAACTGCATCTAACCTTAACAGGAAGAACATCATATTCAAGAGTAACAATAAGATATTTGAAATGAAAAATGTAGGTGCATTATGGTCAAAACATATTGTATTATCATATAACAAAATGACTAACAAACCTGTTATTTCTTCTTGGTATTAGTTTTGAAAGAATCTAGGTTTCCATTACCCTTATGATTATTAGGAAGTATTTGAAAATATAAATCACAAGCACACCATATAATAGAAATTTGAAGCAAAGATAACAAGTTCAATGAAAAATCAATGCAACAAATCATAGGCTATAGTGTTAGTATTATTGCATACCATTACAAGTCCAATGATAAATCAATGCAACAAATCACAGGCTATAGTGTTAGTATTATTGCATATCATTTTACAAGTTATTTATAGTTCTATGTTAAAAAATAGTGTTATAGATGCATAAACCTGTTCTATCTCCTTTGCATGAGGTATGTCTGAGTCAAGAATCTCGTCAGACTTATCAATACTTTGATGAGGTAATTGTCAGAAGAGAACAAAATAAATAGGCATGCTATAACAAGTAAACCAAATTAAGTATACATGCAAAGTAAAATAGCTTTGTTATGCCTCCATTTTCTAAGGTCTAATGTTTATGAAAATTGAAGGCCAAATCAATTGAGAGTCCAAATACATGATGCTTGTACAGAATTGCATAAAAAAAATAGAATCAAGCCACTCAAAAGAAGAAATAAGCAATCCTAACCAGCTCAAATACAAAAAAAGTTGCACAAGGAATATAAGGCCTACCTTCAAATCTATTTCAAATTTGCTAATTGAGCCACCATATTTTGAAGCCAATTCTATCGGTCTGTCAGCAATGCATAAGAAATAATTAGGTGGGAATTATTTCAACAATATCTTAAACCTTCTACCATACTAATTAGTTTCCAGTGCCCACAACAAACAAGGTACTGATAAAGGTGCACCAACCAGTCACCAAGGAGAGTGGCTATTAGTGATTTGGAGATTCCTCTGGTTATTGTGAAGTTGAAACACTAGGAATTAACAGATAATTTTAAGCATATCCATGTGCATAGGCTCAGCTTGAGCATCTACTAAATGCTAGTAAGTACATTTCAACAGTTAACATAAAAAATTTATGCCTGACCCTCCAAGAAACAAAGTACATCAGGTGGATAGAACTTGCCTATTGTCAAGCTCTAGTTTCTCTATGGTTCCCTTGAAATTAGGTCTTTTGCAATTTCACTATATTTGTTAGCCACAATTAAAATTATAGTTAAAATATGTATTCTACATAAAACATGCGGATCAAGACAATGATTATATCTTCTTATATAAATGTATTTTTTTTACCTTGGTTGGCATCAATAAAATGACCCTCAACTAGTGGCTCAGGTTTTTTTTCCAAAGAGGTTTGATTATCATTAAAAATAACTCAAAGCAAAATAAAAATTACCAAATATAATATTAAGAGAGACGAGAAAAATCAATAGCTATGATGATATGTACAGAGATATCATGGACTTGCAAGCAAACATCACCATCATAATGTTAAAGATAATTACTAATACCATGATGCAACTCATCAAAAGACAATTATGCATTCCATGATGCAACCTCGTATCAAATACAATTACATATTGCATGACACACAACATTGTATCAAAGACAATTACATATTCCATGATGTAGTACAAGAGACCCAGTTCCATATTCCATCATGTTTAAAATCTTAAACCCTAGTAATCATTATTTCAAAACCAAAAGGACAGATTCAAAGGAAAAACCATAAATCTTGTTACAATATATAGCACCCAAACCATTTACTAGAAACCCCCCTCCCTTCTTACCATCACTTCATCTAAAACAAACCCAATATATTCCTAAGGGAAAAAAAACATTCATTATCAAGAAGTTTTCTAAGAAGAACCCTTTTGAAGCTGAGCAAGTCCCATTTCATATATGTGTTCTAAGAAAAACCTATTTCACACATCAGGCTTCTAAGAAAATCTTATTTCATATTGGCATTCCAAGCAAAATCTATTTGCATTCAAATAAAGCCCAATTCACATAATATATCTTAGTGAAAACCATTTCCATTCAAGCAAAACTCATCATCATAACTGAGTAGAGTAACAAATTCATTTCATCTCACATATGAAATGAGCAAGTCCCATTAACCCCTCATATATCATGAATTGAAAAGAGCAATACCCATTACATCTCATGGATAAAAGGAGCAAAAAATAGCAAAATCCATTTACTTCAGTGTTCCAAGCAAACCCCATTTCATATCGATATTCCAAACAAAACCCATTTGCATTAAAACAAAGCACAATTCTCATAAGATTTCTAAGCAAAACCCATTTGCATTCAAGTAAAACTAGTCATATCTCAGAATACTGTAGCAAAACCCATTACATTTCACAGTTAAAAAGCAATACCCATTACATCTCACAGATGAAAGGAATAGAGTAATACCCATTAAATATCTCATAGATGAAAAAAGCAAGCAAGAAGAGAAAAAATCATTGCATCTCATGGATCAAAAGAGCAAAACCCATTTTATTCAAGGTGTAAGGAACAAAAAATACTTACTTCTCTACTAGGGTGGAAAGTAATTTTGGGTCCTTCGATGACCTCAACAACGATAACTTTAGCCAACTATAGAGATTAGCATAGGAGATAATGGAGAACTGTTGCTTGATGGGTTCAAGGAGCCTCACAATATATCTAGCCCATTATTAGCACCATGTGCTTGCTAAGCTACAGACCTCATAGTCCCAAAGGGCCCTTTGTTCCCTATATTAATATCATAAGTTTTGGCAGAGTGCCATATACACAAATAGATCAAACACCCAATGGCTCAATCGGGATATCCCATCCATCTGACCACCAAATAATAACCCAAAAATAGAAAAATTAAAAGAAACAACACTTATACGATGTAAACCATAATGGGTGTGCAGTTCTTCTCGATGATGAGACCACACAACTTCCTCTTGCATTTGTCAATGGCCTTCTTATACTCCTCACTCACTTGTGGGTATGCCTTCACCATGGTTTTTGGCTTTGTTTTTGCTTCTCTCTTCGCCTACAAATAGAATAGAAACCATGCAAATAAAGCTCAAAATGTCATGATCAGATCATTAAAATATCATAAACCCCAACACCCATTAACACAAATCTAAAACAACTACATGGGTACCACCGATTTCCCAACACCAAACCAAAATGAGTCAAAAAAACCCATGAGCTACCTCTTTTTGCCTACCTTACGCAGAATCAAAATCTAGTGGATTATCTTTGGCTTGTTTCTATCAGCATCATTTCCTATGCAAGGTTTAATTTTTTTTAAATGAAACCTCCCTAAGAGGGTTGTTTTAAACCACCCTCTAAGGGCGACCTTAGGGTCTATTAGGGTGATTTTTTATTGCCATAAAAAAAAATTGCCTTATTTCAGCCACCCTTAAAATCCTTTTTGGTGTAGTTTATATTCTCTTTATAAGGTCGCTTAGGCGGAGAGGGCAATCCTCTAAGGGAGGTCCCAGGTTCGAATCTCCACCCTACAAAAAAGTTGAATTGGGTATCAAAAATCCAATTGATAATGTTGGTGTGGGTATGGCTGGGTACGACTCTTGGGTAACTTTGACGGTGTAGAACCCCCTATTCATGGTCTCTCAGACCAAGGTGGCCCCGTAAGGGGTTTTTCCCTTTTAAAAAAAAAATAAGGTTTCTTAGGCTTTATCTTGTTATGCTTGTCTACTTAGGCTAGTTTCACTAAGATTGGTCGCTTCTTCTATGTGGATGATGACTCTACATAATAGATATTTTAATGTATTTTAATATTATCCTTGCTTGTTGTTTGTATGATGCTATATAATGCTACTTCTATTAGCACTATTATTTGAAGAATGTAGAATATGATCTCTTTTTTTAAGGTTTATCCTCTAAATGAAGTGCTATTCTACTTGTTATAGAATAATATTATAGCTTCAAATATGTGAAGATCAATTTAGTCTTGACCTGATTCTTCACTATTCTTTTATTTTAGAAAGCTTACAATACTTTCTTCTTCTTTTTTCTTTGTGCTACTGCTTTCTGCTTTGCTCCTCTATATATATAAGAAGCTTAAATGTTTTTCAATCTATGTAGGAAGCTTGAAGGCTTCTCTATCTCCTTATCAATCTCTATAGGAAGCTTTGAATGGTTCTCAATAATTGTAGTAAACTTTGAATGCTACTCAAGTATTGTAGGAAGCTTTGAATGCTTCTCAATATTTGTAGGAAGCTTTGAATGCTTCTCAATATTTGTAGGAAGCTTTGAATTGCAACTTTTATGTCTAAAATCTTCTTTAATATCTTATGTCACACATAAGAACCCAATATAATTTTGATCCTTGCTAGAGAACCCAATATCAATGTTAGGATGACTATGAATGTCCTTGAATGACCAACTTTCTCTTGAGTTGGATTTCTTGCAATATTCAATAGTGATTCTCCTCTTCTTCTCTAGAGAATCCAAAATATGATTAGGGTGACTTTGTATGTCCTCAAAATTCCAACTTTCTTCTAAGTTGGTTATCTCTATCAATGTCCAACTTCTCTTCTAAGTTGGCCCTTTCTATCAATATAGTTGAGTCCTAGTCTTCACTGGTTTTTCTTCAACCAAGTGGAAAGACCCTAACATTCAAATCAGGGTAACCTATCCTTGTCCCTTCAATTTCTACTCAATAATACCTTTAAAAATAGATTCCAAGTCTACAATACCTACAAAGTGGACAGACTCTAAATTAACTTAATCAAATAATGGACAAAGTTAAATATTGGTAATGGTGGCTAATAAAAAACTCCATCAAAAATAGATAAAGTCAGCTGGCTAATACCACTATTTGATTTTAAATCTTTACAACCACAAAATATGATAGGACCCAATATAAAATAGCCACAATATTAAAGTTCAACATTATCAATAATGAAGAGTAGAATAATATATGAACAAATTAATATGTATATCAAAGCCAATATAATACTAAAAATAACATTCATTTGTATAATTAAATATAAATATAAATAGCCTAAATAATTCGTTAACTATGCATGAATAAAACTTACAATATTAATTGATTAAATTTGTATACAAGCTTTGTTAGTGCTTTGACATTCCTCTCTCCAGTTTACACACCAACATTTAGCTTGTGCAAAATTTTTTAGTCCTTTGACATTCTTCTCTCCACTTTACACACCAACATCTAGCATTTCATCCTGCATGACTTGTGCATCCAATTAACATGTTCTGCAATGATTGACCATTTGTCTTGGGCAACTCCTATATCCAATTCTGAATCCTTTATTTAGCGTTCTCTATTCTCATGATGCATTTTTAGGAATGGAGCCTAATTATGAGGAGGCTAAATAGATAAAGTTTCTGGATTTATTGTAGGACGGGCAGGGAAAGTTTCTAGATTTACAGTCTATTAGTCTACCAGAGAAAGTTTTCGGATTTACAACAGGACAGCCAGGGAAAGTTTTTTTTGTTTTTATCAGTGTTAATCTTGGAATGTATTAAGAAAAGCAATTTTTTTTCTATTTTTTTCTTCTATATAGTTGTGAGGAAAAACAAAGTATACAATGAAAAATTATTGTGTTGATTCCTTGTAAATATAGAGAGGAAATTACAGCAGATGTTTGTTGTAGGTTGTAACCCTCTATTGCTTAGATTGAGAAAGAAAGGACTGAAAATTCTTGGTGGATGTAACCCACATTGGGTGAACCACATTAAAATCATTGTCTCTTCTACTATGTGTGTTTGTCTTATTTTGTTAATTCTATTGTTAAAGTTTGAAACACTATAATTTCTTTTCTATATTTTATATAGTGATTTACTCTAACAAGTGGTATCAGAGCATTTGTTTTGTTGGGTGCACTTGACAGAAGGATAATTTTTGGATCAAGTGGGAGCAATGGCGAAATAAGGGAGGTTTAGAGTTCAAAAATTCAATGGCCAAAACTTTCAATTCTGAAAGATACAGATGGAGGATTACTTGTACCAGAAGGATCTTTACTTACCTCTTGAGGGGGAAACAGAGAGACCTTCAACTATGTCTGATGAGGAGTGGAGTCTCCTTGATAGAAAGGCATTAGGTACTATGAGGCTGTGCTTGGGAGCCACCATAGCCTTCAAAATCTCCGATGAAAAGACTACCAAGGGAGTCATGGATAAGTTGGCCAAGATGTATGAGAAACCATCAGCATCAAATAAGGTATTCTTAATGAAAAGGTTATTTAACATGAAAATGAGTGAAGGAGGATCTATGCAAGATCATTTAAATGAATTTAATACTATCACTAATCAATTGCATTCAGTAGGATTGGATTTTGATGATGAGCTTAGGGCCTTATTAATCTTATGCTTTCTTCCAAAAATTTGGAACAGTTTGGTAATGGCGATAAGTAACTCTGCTTCGAGTTCAAATAAATTAGAATTTGATGATGTGGTTGGTGTGATACTCAGTGAGGACATGAAAATAAAAACCATAGGAGAATCATCTAGCATCACCTTAACTGTTGAGAATAGAGGAAGAGGAATAGAAAGAGGCAAGAGTTCACATCATGGCAAATCCAAAGGCAAATCCAAATCACATGGAAAAGGAAAGCTACAGTTTTGGAACTATGGCAAAAAAGGTCATCTCAAGAAGGATTGTTGGCAAAGAAAGGGTGATGGAAATAAAGGTAATGATAATAATGGTAACACTTCAGAAGCCAATATTACTGGACAAATTCTACAAGATGTTTTAATCTTATCTCTTGATAGAAATAGTGATTATTGGGTAATTGATAGTGGTTCTTCATTCCATTCTACCTCACATAAGGAATAATTTATAGATTATGTTTCTGGAGATTATGGATAGGTTCTGTTGGGAAATGACCAACCATGTAAAATCGTGGGTATTGGAATAATTTTGATTAAATCCCCAAATGGATTTCAATGGGCTCTTAAAGAGGTGAGACACATACCATATTTAAAGAGAAATATTATATCGACAAGTAAGCTTGATGGTGAAGGATACACGGTTGCATTCAGAGAAAATGCTTGGAAAGTTACTAAAGGTTAATTAATAGTAACTAGAGGTAAATTGGTGGGTACTATTTATTTACTTACTGATTTTTCTCACTGCTCCATGGCACCAAAGACTTGGCCATATGAGTGGAAAAGGTATGGAAATTTTACATTCAAGAAAGTTATTGCCTAAGTTAAAAGAGATTGATTTGCAATTCTGTGAGGATTGTGTTTATGGTAAAGCAAAGAGAGTTAGATTTCTCAAGGATGGCAAGGAAAGGAAGAAAGAGAAATTGGATCTTGTGCACTCAGATGTTTAGGGACCAGCTCAGGTAACTTCTCTTGGAGGTTCCTCTTACTATGTACTTTTTATTGATGATGCAACAAGGAAAACATGGATATATTGCATTAATAATAAAAGTGATGTTTTTAATACCTTCAAGAATTGGAAAGCATTAGTTGAAAATGAAACTAGAAAAAGGTTAAAGTGTCTAAAGTCGAATAATGGTGGAGAATATTGCAGTAGAGAATTTGATGTGTTTTGTTCTAAAAATGGAATTAGAAGAATCAAGGTAGTTCCAAGAACACCTCAAGAAAATGGGGTTGCAAAAAGAATGAATAGAACCATCATGGAGCGTGCTAGGAGCATGAGAATACATGCAGGCTTACCATTATTTTTATGGGCTCATGTTGTTGATACTGCGGTATATCTGATTAATAGAGGACCGTCTAGAGCCTTGGATGGAGGAATTCTGTAAGAGAAACAAATTATTTGATACAATTCATGCATTTTTAATGCAACCTCCTTTCTAGACTCCTCAAATAGAGCCCGTTCTTCTTTAAATTTGGCCTCCCAAGTGGAATATTGTTCTCTCAAAACCTATAGTTGTTGCTACAAATACTCCACCTGGCATTCTAGTGGTACATCTTCCATGGACACCTCCTATTGGGAAGTTGGCCCATAGGAAATGTCTTATAAAATTTGGGCCAAGTACTCCTCCTTTTTGAGCTCATCGATTGGTGTCTCCTCGTTAGATGAGCTCAATACCATCCTTGACGCTTTTATTCTTCTACTTCACATTTTGGTGGAAATGGGCATGGAGTTCTACTCTGCATCATCTTCAAATTGTGGTGTAGAAGGAGATAGAGCTTGCCCTGATTCCTCCCTAAATTGGGAAAAATCAGGGAATGAGACTTGTTCTACTTCCTCTATATTTCCTACAGGATAGGACGTAGGTGTGGTCTCTTCTCATTCTATTGCCTCCTGGGTTGACTATTCATTTTGAATTGGCATCTCCCCCTCTACTTATGCCTCTACTACTGCACTAGTACCTATACTTTCCCAATTGTCACATTTCTATGTGACTACATATCACACCAAGGCTGAAATCAGGCCATCGTGAGCCAAGGCAAAGGTGGTGCCTACCTAGTATCACCTAGCCTCATCTTTAAGGGTGCATGCAAGGTAGTGGGGGACATTGATTTTATCTCCATGCAGGATGTGATGAGAGTACCTACCACAACATATGAATAAATGGGTGATTTATTCAAAAACGGCTCTTTAGAGCCCGAGAATGTGTCGTTTTGGCAATCCAGTGTGCATCATGTACTCAGTTGGTGCTCCAAAAAATCTTTGCACATAGAGGGTAAGGTTATCCTACTTTTACATGTGCTCCCCTATAAGAGGGATGCCCGTAACTCTGGCGATATACTCCTCAATGACTGGGATATCCAGCCCTCACATTCACATGACCCCATCTCTCATTGACGCTACAAAGTCGTTTGCTACTGCCACATCCTAACCCTGACTGACGAGTTGATAGTAGTCCATCCATTTTACAACATCATACTGTGTTTGGATGTCTGTAGTTATGCCTGATAAATAAATCAGATCACTCTTCTTAAGGTCATTATTTTTTGACTTTCCTCCCATGCTTTACCTCTAATTCATAATTCACTCAATAATGTTACTGCCTCCCCTTCGAATTACTATTGTGCCTCACTACTGTATTTTTTTTCTCGCTGAAGTTGGTTGTAAAGTAGCTGGTAAACATTTTTTGAAAACAACTGTGTTCATGCACGCAAGAGGTTAATTACCATAATCAACAGTGATTATAGTTATCTATAGTAAATTTCCTTTGAGCATGTGCCTGATTATGCGAAGATGATAACCATAAATTGTTGATCAATCAAAGGCATGCCATGTAACACCATGCCAAGTGGATTTGTTTAAGTGTTTAAGGTAATAATGGGAGGTTGTACCGACATATTTCCATAGACACACATGTTCATGAAAATAATATAGACAAGAAACAAAAAAATTAAACATGCACCTAAATTCGTTTCGTGGGTGCATATGTGTAGATATTTACGGTACATCACTATTGGTTGGTGTTTGATGATGGGGTAAACCACAATAGACAATGATGGCCATGGTTCCCATGCAATGAATTTTCTTCGACGTGATTAGTTCTTGGTAGCTGCAATGTGGGTTATTCAAGAAAACCTGTAAAATTAAAAACAAAAATTAGAAAAACGTATTGCATTGGGAGGATAAACATCCCATCCTCATAAGGTGGTTGATGTCAATTTTTTATTTTTTCAGTGGTGTATTTGACTTCGCACATGCATGGGGTGCTGACGTGGCTCACGCCACATCCCAATTCTAATGTGGTATTCTGTCAAGGCAAAAAATAGTCGCAGTAAAAGGAAATCAGGCACCTTTTTTGTATGGAAATTAGACACCTTATTTTCTAATTATAGTACACAAGTTCCTTGGAAATTGGAGACAAGCACCGTAGGAATCAGGTGCTTGGCTTAACATGGGAAGTAAGTGCCTTAGCAAGCAGGCGCTCTACTACACGAGAAGCAGGTGCCTTACCAATCAAGCACTTATGCCTAACGTGGGAAGTAGACACATTTTTGCTAACTATTGGGTGTCGTACTTATAAAACAAATTTTATACAAATTTAACTCTTTTTTTACATATGCTAAGAATATTTGGTGTAGTTTCATAAAAAATGGAAGTCAGTCATTCTCCTGAAAAATCAAGAATCAAGTGTTGATCTTCCAAAAAATGGAACGCAACCGCCATCTTCGTAACATATTGGGAGTCAGGCACCATAAAGTGTATAACAAAAAGCAAGAACCTTCTATCGTATAGTGGGAAGCAGGAACCTTCCATTGTAAAATGGGAAGTATGCACCTTATCTAATAACGGGAAGTAGGTGCATCCTCATAAAATACAAAAACATGGTGTTTTTCTTTTATTCAATGGATACTGACTTGTCCTTGTATTTGCATTGTCAGGTTGATCAGGCCCTTTAGTGCTTCTGATTTAAAAATAGGTACAGAATCAACATCCACCCTTGAACTTGTAGTTGAGTGTTTTATTATCCAAAAATATCAATCCAAATAATCTTGTGTAGGTTTAGGTTTAGTATTCCCCTCTCTTAATGGGGACTAGCTACTCCTACTACAAGAAAATTATCCTAAAAAGCTTTAAAAAGCACAGGTTCATGGATCCTGTGCTTGTTAGGCCTAGGTTTTTGAGGCTGCCTAATAGTTGCACAAAGGTTATTGTTCCTGCAAAACAAAAACACAAATAAAAAAAAGGAAAATTTGGAAGAATAATTATCTTTGGGACTATGTGGACTAGGTGCACATGTCACTGACTCAAGCTAAAATCAAAATCAATTGGGGTCTCCCCCATGCCTAATCTAGACTCAATCATGCATTCTTCAGACACATAGTATGGATACAGGCAGTGACCATTGACTATTAAGGTACTGGTACTATCGTCTATTATTCTAATTCTTACAACACCATTATTGATAACTTCAGTCACTTCATATGGTCCCATCCAACGCTGCATGAGCTTGCCTTTCCTTTCCTAGAACTAATAATCATAAATTAATTTCCATTCTCCCACTTTAATCTACTTCGGCTTGGTGTGGCCGTCATGCCACTTGGCCCTTTTTTTCTGAATGATCTCTATTTTTTGTAGAGCCTCTAGGAAATATTCATCCAACTGATTAAGCTGCTAAATTCTTTATTTTTGTGCATCATCCAGGTTAATATTCAATTATACAACAATCCTAAGTGTTTTGACTTCAAAATATATAGGTATTATGGTAGTTTTCCCATAGACTAACTGAAATGGTGTGAAACCAGTAGTAGTCCTCTAGGTGGTCATGTAGGCCTACACTACTTCTGGTAATCTAGTAGCCCAGTCCTTCCTATGTTGATGCACTGTCTTTGTCAGGATATTCTCCAACTCACTGTTGGTCACCTCAACTTGTCCATTTTCTTGTGGATGGTAGGGAGTGGTTTTGTTATGCCTTATTTTGTATTTTTGCATGAGTTCTTGGATCATACTTGAAGTAAAATGAGATCCTTGATCTGTAGTGATCTCCCTTGGGACCCTAAATCTTGTAAAAATTGATGAATACAAGAAATATTCTACAATTTTCTCCTTTAAATCATTCAAAGCCTATACTTCAACCCACTTTATCACATAGTCAGTACAAACTAAGATATACCTCTTAATAAATGTCGTCAATTCTTCATCATTTAATAATTATGTGTCAATCCAGGGCGGTGTCCAAGGCTATATACAAAATCAGGGGTTAACAGACTAATTTTTAGTTCATCTAGATCATGGCCTTATTCATGGAATAGTTAGTGTTTTGGGGGTGTCAGGTGTCCTATTTAATATCCTAGAAACTAAAACTGGGTGCCTACTTATCCTTGCATAATTTGAAATTCACACAGTTGCAGGAAAAGAAAATCTGAACTATTGCAAAATTAAAAATGACAGAATTTAATTGACAGAATTTAAAATAACAAAAATGGAAATCTCATAAATAACTTATAACAACAATTAAACTAAAACTTCACACCTATAGAACATGAAACCTAAGACAATTATAAAATTCAAAGGTTGGAAAGCAAATATTGCAAATCTGTAGCAAACAAAATTAACAAAAACATTCTCTAATGCAAACTGGAAATACAGACTAGAAATGCTGAAGTTGAAACAAAATAAATGTTATGCTATAAAATATATTCTAGATGAGTTACCTACCATGCATTCAAATGTCACATTATCCTAATCACTAACCATACAAAAACTGTCAGATCTCTGCTGACCTACTGTAACCAAAAATAGCTGAATTATGTTAGGTATAAACCCTCCTCTAGACCTAGAAGTGGCCCTTGCTTCCTGAACCAAAAGAGGGCAAATAAACTTGCTCTAAACTATTAAGTCCTCACACTCAATGCAGAATTGAACATAAATAAATGACAAATGATGCACCTTTATTTCATTCTAGCAACATAACAGTAGTGCAGGGAAAGACTTGTAGACTATTGTGCTGCTATGAAACACAATTACAATATCTAAAACTTATATTATTTATTTCCTCTCCCATATCCCCTTTCAACCAGATGGGAGTACTTTATTTATACAAATAAGGTACATTATAGATAAGGTTTAATGTTGTTACATAGGACTATTACAAGTGTTTCAATTTTGTTCTTCCGAAAATGCAAGGTTTTGACCCTTTAGGCCTTTTGCACTTAAGATGTTGGATTCCATAGGTGTAAGAATGGATAAGGATACTCCTAAAATGATTACAGACACTGTTTACCTCCTATTTATGGTGATTAAATACACATTCAGTCGGTTTTAAACCCTCTACGCTTATTTCGAAGCAGCTCTAGAATATCAGGCAGCAGAACAAGGTTGTTATATCTAGAAACAGAAGCATGTGCGACCAACTATGGTGGCGGATATGGTTTCTCTGAGCACCTAGATGACTAATTCCACTTTTGGTTTGAGATGGAGTGGACAAATTCTATGCTATGTTGTATATGTATAGCTGGCTGGAATTTGTATGAAAAAAGTCTAGTTTCTTGCACAGCCAACTATTGACAGAGTTCTTGGTGCCTTAAAGTAATTTAAAAAACAATGGAAAAATGGTGAAATACACTTATGAAAGAAACATAAACCTTACGAATGAAGTACCTAAATATTGTAATACCTAAATTAATACATAATATACTAAAATAAACAACCAAAATAGAATATAAAACATGGACAAATTAGTCAGAATAGAGTATATGCACTTTCATCATTTTAACATGTAAATACCATCACATAATGCATAGTCTCTCTAAGATTAAAATAAAATCACAACATAAGAAATTCCAAATGGGTTTAAAAGTTTATCAAAGTAGTCTTTTATGAGGCAATTTTTTGCCTCATCATTTCCTCCTAGCCTGTTCTAATGCATGTCCTCATGCATTTTGTTCTGCAACAATAGCACAAAGATCCACATCCAGGTATCACTCAGCATACTTCCACAATATTCTTCCAACCTGATAGTATCCTTTGTGCATTTGAATCTCCCTGAGCCATTCCTGAAACTGTTCTTCCGATTGAGAATCATTATCAAAGTAGTATGGAACATGAGTGATTATAGTTGGAATTTTATACCTGAGTCCAATCCACTGCTCCCTGACCTCAAATATGGTTTGGATTATACTTTTAACCCTTCTTCTTGACCATATTAAATTGTTATGTGTGACAGGTTCTCTCTTCTGCAAATATATAGGTAACTCACCCCATCTATTTTTGTAAGCTGACAAAGCGTCAGCAAATGATGTTGCACAAAATGTTTGAAAACCATCTATGCACACCTGCAAATTCCCCAAGTACATTTTCCTTACCCTGTCTTTTCTCATTAGTGTATAATGTTGATTGGTGGAAGTTCTATGATTTAAGTGGACAGGTCTAATGAGCAAAACAACTTGGGATTCTATGGATTTACTAGCGCTTTTCTCCTACTCCCAGTAAATCTAATTCTAAAGCGTTGATTGAAAAACCCTCAGCTGAATATCACCAGTAAATATGTGGGGGAGGAAAATAACTTCAGTTGGCAAAAAGAAATTATGAAGAAATAACTCACATAGTAAATTTTGGTGTTCTCCAGAGCTCTGCCAGAAATCTTCCAAGAATTCACCTAGTGTCTCAAATTGTGGGAGAGACCAGAGGTAATTCTCATTTTCTGCCATCGGAGGTACCGCTCCTTCAAAATTAAACTGTAAAATCTGGAAGGCCTCTAACATTGAACCATGAATTCAGTAATCTAACATATGTCATGTACTTGCCCCTTTAATTTCTCAATTTTAGAGTCTTTCTGCTTTATTTCTTCTGTTAATGTCTGCAATAAGGAGACCTTTCCCTCTAATTGATGGCATTTGGTCATCCAATATGCTATATCCTCATTATATTTTACTAATGAAATTGTTTCAGGTGACCTATTCATAGGTTGCATCTGAGGTACAATATTAACCTGAATGCCAACATTTACTTTTTCTACTATAGGGGATTCTATTTGTATCCCCACTTCAACTAGCTTAATTTCAGGAATGTTCACATTAACAATATTTTGGGGAATTTATGGATTTACCTGTTCTTGGACTATTATGGCTGCTTCTGGGGGTGTTGTTGTCATGGTCATCTGTTGTGGCTCCTTGGACACCTGCACAAGTGCCCCTGGTTGCTCATCCCCTAAATTTTGTTGTGCCTCTTGTGCTTCGTCAGGTGCAACACTACCGGGTGAACTTCTTTCTGCATTTCCTACTAAATTCATTAAAAAATTAGCCAATTCATCCCCTAAGTCTATTTGAGAAGGTTGTTGTTCCAAAAGTGTGAGCCTAGCATTTATAGCTTCTATCTCTTGCCATAACTTGGCAATGATATTGTCCTTCTCCTTTAAGGAGGCTTCATTTTGCTCAATCCAACCTATTTAGGTCTTGATCACACTTCTGGTTGCATGTAACTAAGATTTAATATCCACTTCCTCCTCTTCCTCTGTACTTGAATCATATTTCTCATCTGTTGCTGCCTCAATATCTTCTTGAAAGTCAGGGTAATCTACAAGGGATCTTGGTAGTCCAGCAACAGTTGTGTCTTCCTGTGCTTCCCCTATTTCAATTTTTTCCTCAGAATCTGACGAATAATTGAGAGAAATGGAAGGAATTTCCTCTTCTATTGAAGTGTCCATATTTTGTCCAGAGATATCTACATCTTGGTCGTTAATAGCCTCAGCTTCTTACATAGTTTCTTCCACAAGCTGAGTATGGGTTTCAAAAACATTATTTTGTTCCCTCTTCTCTTTTTTTTGCATCTCCTTTGTATCAACATCTTTCTGAAGCCTTGAGGATATCCTCAACCTTGAAATAGATTGCTTCCTATTTCTTTTAGAACTAGGAGACCTAGACTCAAAAATTTTAGTTTCTTGCTGATTAGAGGGTTCCCCTTCTTAAAAAGTATGGAATGTTTGTACATCCTCTGAAAATGTGACCTTTCTCTTCCGATTAGAGTCGGCATTCCTTTGTGTTCTTGTTCGTGACGAGGGAGGTCCTTCTAGATATGAAGGGGTTTTGCCAACAGAAGCTCCAGGTTTATGCTCAGGGTTAGGTTTAGCCTCCCCTGTCTCTTCTCCATAAGTGGGACTCTCAACAAATTTTTCTTCAACAAACTCATCCCAAGGATGGAAAAATCGGTCAAAACTCCTAGGATTCTCCCTAAACTGATATTTGCAAACAATTTTTACTAACCCATGATGCTTGGGTGATCTCCTACCTACCTGATACTTTTTAGCCATATTTGCAAGTTCTTGGTACAAATACAGAGGCAAATTGACTCTTAATTCAGTGTTTAAATGACCATAGTGGAGGTGAGTTAAAATTCATAAATGATAACTAGAAATAACAGGGTATTGACCATCACAGGTTAGAAAATTGATGACCCAGACTACAACTTCATCCCATGGTGGTTGCAGACTGGTTCTCTTAACTCCTTTGCAAATATTGTTGCTTATTATGAACTCTGTAGGTCTATCATTTTCTCCTCTAAATTGATTAACTAATTCTATTAATGTATTTTTTTCCAGATTTACCTATGTGAATCCTTTGCAGAGGCAATTCAGTGACTTGGCTAATAATTTTAGGACTTACTTGAATATTCATACCATTGATTTGAATTATGTTGCTACGAAAAGTGTGTGCAAACTCTGCTGTTAAACCTTCTGAATTCCCATAAAATTTGTGCAAGAAAAGCAAAAAACCCCCTTCCACAAATATTCACATACACTCCTCATCCCTCTGCAAAAAATCTATATTTCCTTGTTCAATTTTGTTCTTTTGTCCACCCATGGTGAATTTTCTTGTACCCTGTATGCTTTAATCTGAAAATATATCACAGTTTTTTTTTCTATCTCATTCTAGAATACTTCTGTCAGGGAAAGAATGAAACTTAAAGATGATAAACACATGCAAGTAGTGCCAGAATGATGAGAAATCATGTGACATGAGGTAAATCTTGGTAGGTGGAAGCACATAGTTCATCATTACTCTTGTCCTTCCTGCATGCAATTAATTTGTTATGATGTTTGCAGTCATATGATAAACAGTTATTAATGGAAACTGCTTGGTTTAAAATAACCTCTCGTTGAGTGCCAACCAATTACATGCGGTAAATTATTTTCATAGAATTCATGCCTTGGAACCTCCAATTTTAAACCTGCACCTTGGTACAACTTCCAATCCTGATTGGTGTAACTTTTACGAACCCACAAAATTTTTAATTGACTTTTGAGCCTGAGCCTCGTGGTTCTAGAGTTTAAAATGAATTAACCATTTGTTAATTCATTTTACCAAATTTTATCATTAGCTTTATTCCTGAGCAAGATATCTTCCAAAGTTTTCATTCGAGAGTATTTGCATGCAGCAGGTTTATTCCAGAGCAGTTTTATCGTTTCAAGAGGATTTCTTTTGATAACCTTTTGGAACTAACTTATGTATGTTTTTATGCCAGTTAGGGATATCATACATCATACAAGAAGAATTCACACTATTAAAATAGAAAAAGACACATACTTGAAGAAACTTGTTTATCCACATTTTATACAAATGTTGTTTTTAGTTGATTCTGTGCTAACTCTTTACATGGTGCAATATGAACTATAGTGAAACAAAGGGGAAAATGAGTGGAACAAACGTTAACAATGATGGAGTGAAGTGAAAATGAATGGACCAAAGGTGAGTAATAGTGAGAGTGAATGGAATAATGGAATGATGAAGAGTGAATGGAATAATGGAATGAAGAAGAGTGAATGGAACTGTTGACAATTTTGTCACATTGCACAAGGGGTAGAAAAAATCAAAAATCAAAATTTTGTATAGTTTTCCTTTTGCAAAATTATTTCTTTTTGTTGCTTCGAAAGTATTTGTAAGTTTTGCAGCAATTTTGGCTTTCAATGCCACCCCCTTGTACATAAAATGAAGAAGAAAAAGCTTCGCTGCCAAACAAGCCAAAGAAGATAGCTTCGTCGAAAGAAGGAAAAAGTGTCGCGATATCGCGACATGTTGCATTTTTGTGGCTGAGAGCGACAAGAGGGAGCAAGAAAGAAAAAGTGTCGCGATATCACATGTTGCATTTTCACGGCCGAGAGCGACAAGAGGGAGCAAGAAAGAAAACGTGTCGCGATATCGTGACATGTTGCATTTTTGCAGCTGAGAGCGACAAGAGGGAGCAAGAAAGAAAAAGTGTCGCAATATCGTGACATGTTGCATTCTCACAACCAAAAGAGGAAAAGTGTCACGATATCGCGACATGTTGCATTTTCATGGCCGAAAGCAACAGAAGAGGACAAAAACAAAAATATCACGATTTCGTGACATGTCGTATTTTCACAATGCAAGAAGAAGAACCAAGATGAAGACATAGAAATGTCGTGATATTATGACATGTTGCTTTTTTGTGACTCAAAAGGGGCACGCACTCCAAGTCGAGTATTTTCTCGAGACGATCAAGTGCCTCATAAATGCATTTTTACTTGCCCGATAAGCTCGCTACTCATTTTTGGAAATTGGAAACGAAGTATCATTCAAGCATGGTGGCCACTCGAGCATTGCATCTAAAAACCAAGGACACTCAGACGGCTCAATGCATGTTTTTGCAGTTGACTCGGTCACAGTTACCAATTCTGGTAATGGATTTGAGATCTCAGTCACGAGGGCCGTAAGGAGCTGACTTCTCAGATCTCAAGAGTATACTTCGCCATAATGACTCAGAGGGGCGGGTCCTCTATAAAAACCCAGGAATTGTAATGTAAGAAGGGGGGGAACTTTCAGCTAGAAAGCTATTGTAACTTGAAGTCCTACGATTAATACTAAAGAGCTTTGGGATCTATTTCTCTCTTGTATGCTATCTTCCGTGTTTATTTCTTTTGTCTGTCTTCATTTGCATACTATTACTCTAAATCCTAAATTTCGGTGTGCGATTGGGGACTGAACCCTGTACTTCACCCGAAGGATACATAGGGGAGAAAAAATGCTATATTGGTTTTCTTTTATGCTTCCTGGTGGGTAGTGGTTTCTGTTATATTTGCTTGTCCTAATCGTCATTATTCTAAACCCTAAATTTCGATGAAAGGGAGAAGAAGAATCCTGGAACTCGCCCAGAGGATACATAGGAAGGTTAATGTTGCGTTTCTTTTATTTATTATTGGTGTTCCTTGTTGCTGCTTCAAGTTATTAATTAGTGATTGTGCTTCCTGTTCTTTCCCACTTTAAATCATTGATCTCTCTTCCCTTACTCCCTTTATTTCTTTCCTGCACCCTTACTCTTTTTATCTCTTTCCTGCACCCTTATCTCAAAAAACCAAAGTAGTTTAGCATAGGAGCCAGCCTTTCTCCGGAGATTGGCACGAGGGGCATCTCTTCCCTTCGACCTTTCAATGTTGGTCCAGATCTAGGGCGCATACACTCACCCAAATCCTTTCCTAGGCAGATTTGATTACCAA
Source organism: Wollemia nobilis (assembly GCA_028583015.1). Lineage (NCBI taxonomy): Eukaryota > Viridiplantae > Streptophyta > Pinopsida > Araucariales > Araucariaceae > Wollemia > Wollemia nobilis. The sequence continues at coordinate 3,014,259 of JAQPPZ010007219.1, forward strand.
TAGTTTTTGGCACGCTCGGTGGGACCAAGGTCCCATATTTTAAGAACGTGAATCTCTAACCCGTCTCCACCGGGGCCAACGATTATAATAGTTCCCGGTGGGACTCGGTCAGTCTCAACTTCTGAGTGGTAGTGAGAATCGATGCTCTCATTACCAAAATACTCTTAGCATCTAGCGACTCTGTTCAACCCAAAAATCTTTAAGTCGTAGAGACCAATACTTAAACCTGTGCCTTCATGCCAAAAGTCCCCATATTTTAAAGGAAGCCCAAGTTTGGTGAATCTCTGGCTTGTCTCCATCCTACGAAATCACTTGGCAACTCTATTTAGTTGAAGGTCCAATTTTTAAATCTGAAAGAAGACATCTCGGAGGAATCAAGGTTCGGTGAGCAGCCTTGACCTCACAAGCGGGGAAAAGAATGTTCACCTAGCGACTCTAACTTAGCGATAATAATTGTGATATCTGCAGACCACTGCTATAATGGCAAGGGTAAGCTATCCTAGTTGGGATGATTTTGGCCCCCTAAATCTTCAAAGTTACCATGAAATTCCCAAAAGCGCCTTGAAGACATTGATGAAATACAATGGCACTAAGGGAATGGCCCAAGAACACCTTGAAGATGTTGCTACTTTAGCGACCCTCCATGACATAATCCATGAAGATGTCATGATCAGACTTCTAGTTCTATCTTTGGAAGGAAGGGCGTTGCAGTGGTATAGACTGCTCGGGCGTAAAAGCATCTGCTCATGGGATGACTTAGCGGGAGCGCTAATCAAAACATTTGATGGCTCTCAAGACCCCTTCTAGCTTTTGATGTACTTCTTCACCATCATGAGAGCATATTTGGAGAGCATCACGGACTTCAATGTCTGATTCTATAGAAGTTGAAAGAGAATTCCAGGGGAGATCCAACCAACGCCCACCCAAGCCCACCTCTTCTATGTTCGGGCCTTTCACCCGGACATGAGCCTAATCTTACTGTAATTAGGTGAGTGAATATTCCCTCAAATATTTGAGGAAGTAGTACAAGCAGAGCAACTTCTGCTCCTATCGGGGAAGTGGCAGTGGGGAGAAACCCCATCACCTTATCCGATAATTATTGCTCCTGTCTATCCAATGCAATATTCATCATGGTAGACTCCTCATACTGAGCAGAGGCCTAAAATGCAGTCGTGTGGATCTCGAGAGGCAGATCTCATCCAAGTCTGATGATGGTAATATGCAATCTTTGCCCTGATAATGAACAATATGGTTTCTTACAGTCTCCATCAAAGGACGGGCCAGGGACAAGAGCAGACCCAAGTGGTAGAGCCTAAGAACGAAGAGGGCACATTTTTGCACCCTTTTTGTATCCTAAGGGATGGCCCGCGAGTGTTCAGCCAGAATCCACTAAGCATGTCTCATCAAGCTGAACCTGAAGAGATCCTGGAAAATTACTCTTTGTCGGAGGAGCCTTATTACCACATCAGGAGGATGGAAGAACCTGTACCTAACCCATAGTTAGTAAATTCTTCGATATTTTGGTATTGGTTCCAACCCCCACTATGACCAGTACCCCAAGAGGCCCCTCATGCGATGAACTTATTTGCCACATCTTTCATCAATAGTACGGGTACTGGCAGGAGTGACAACTCACTGCGTTGCTCCCTGTTCGTAACATGGACAACTTTGGGAATAGGTCAACCGGACTTCAAAGATCAACTGAATTTCAATCAGATCTAGTCCGGACATTGCAGGTTCATCGGATAGGCACCCGAAGCTAGGTTTATGGTGGCGGCATGCCAATCATGTCACAAAATTTTGTGTAAATACTGTAAATAGCTCGGCTAGTAAATAAGTGTCGAAAGCGCTAAGTGTTGCTTAGGAGCTGAGGCACAAACAAAAAAAAAATGTCGTCAGTGGATAGTCAGAGAAGAGGACAATGGAAATGACTCTGTTGCCCAATGGATAAAGGCCTGGGATATTTGCATTCAGACAAGCTAAATGCCCCACGAGCCGCCAAGAATGTTGACAATTTTGTCACATTGCACAAGGGGTAGAAAAAAAATCAAAAATCAAAATTTTGTATAGTGTTTCCTTTTGCAAAAGTATTTCTTTTTGTTGCTTCGAAAGTATTTGTAAGTGTTGCAGCAATTTTGGCTTTCAATGCCACCCCCTTGTACATAAAATGAAGAAGAAAAAGCTTCGCTACCAAACAAGCCAAAGAAGATAGCTTTGCCGAAAGAAGGAAAAAGTGTCGCGATATCGCGACATGTTGCATTTTCACGACTGAGAGCGACAAGAGGGAGCAAGAAATAAAAAGTGTTGCGATATCGTGACATGTTGCATTTTCATGGTCGAGAGCGAAAAGAGGGAGCAAGAAAGAAAAAGTGTCGCGATATCGCGACATGTTGCATTTTTGTGGTCGAGAGTGACAAGAGGGAGCAAGAAAGAAAAAGTGTCGCGATATCACGACATGTTGCATTTTTGCGGCCGAGAGCGACAAGAGGGAGCAAGAAAGAAAAAGTGTCGCGATATCGCGACATGTTGCATTTTCGTGGTTGAGAGCGACAAGAGGGAGCAAGAAAGAAAAAGTGTCACGATATCGCGACATGTTGCATTTTCGTGGCTGAGAGCGACAAGAGGGAGCAAGAAATAAAAAGTGTCCCGATATCGCGACATGTTGCATTCTTGCAACCAAAAGAGGAAAAGTGTCACGATATCGCAACATGTTGCATTTTTGTGGCCGAAAGCAACATAAGTTGACAAAGACATAGAAATGTCGTGATTTCGTGACATGTCATATTTTCATGATGCAAGAAGAAGAACCAAGCTGAAGACATAGAAATGTCGTGATATCGTGACATGTTGCTTTTTTGCGACTCAAAAGGGGCATGCACTCCAAGTCGAGTATTTTCTCGAGATGATCAAGTGCCTCATAAATGCATTTTTACTTGCCCGGTAAGCTCGCTGCTCATTTTTGGCAATTGGAAATGAATTATAAGTCAAGCATGGTGGCCACTCAAGCATTACACCTAGAAACCAAGGACACTCAGACGGCTCAATGCATGTTTCCGCGGTTGACTCAGTCACAGTTGCCAGTTCTGGTAATGGATTTGAGAGCTCAGTCATGAGGTCCGCGAGGAGCCGACTTCTCAGATCTCAAGAGTATACTTTGCCATAATGACTCAGAGGGTCGGGTCCTCTATAAAAACCCATGCATTGTAATGTAAGAAGGGGGGGAACTTTCTGCTAGAAATTTGTTGTAACATGAAGTCCTACGATTAATACTAAAGAGCTTTGGGCTCGATTTCTCTCTTGTATGATGTCTTTCGTGTTTATTTCTTTTGTTTATCTTCATTTGCATACTGTTACTCTGAATCTTGAATTTCGGTGTGTGATTGGGGACTGAATCCTGAAATTCACCCGAAGGATATGTAGGGGAGAAAAAATGCTATATTGGTTTTCTTTTATGCTGCCTGGTGGGTAGAGGTTTATGTTATATTCGCTTGTCCTAATCATCATTATTCTGAACCCTGAATTTCGATGAAAGGGAGAAGGATAATCCTGGAACTCGCCTAGAGGATACATAGGAAGGTTAATGTTGTGTTTCTTTCATTTATTCTTGGTGTTCCTTGCTGCTACTTCAAGTTATTAATTACTGATCGTGCTTCCTGTTCTTTCTTGCTTTAATTCATTGATATCTCTTCCCTTACTCCCTTTATTTCTTTCCTGCACCCTTACTCTTTTTATCTCTTTCTTGCACCCTTATCTCAAAACACCAAAGTAGTTTAGCATAGGAGCCGACCTTTCTCCGGAGATTGGCACAAGGGGCATCTCTTCCCTTCGGCATTTCAATGTTGGTCTAGGTCTAGGGCACATACACTCACCCAAATCCTTTCGTGGGTAGATTTGATGACCAACAGGAACAATGGTGGAGAGTGAGGCAAATATGTCAAAAAAACCGGTTTTCATGTAAGCCCAATTAATATGCACCTCAAAGAGGTTTTCACATTTTGAATTATTATTATTATTTTATATATATTATTTTTTTCATTCATTTTTTATTTTTTTTAATATTTTGGTTTATGTCACTTGATTGAGTCCATCTTGGAAGAAGTGGTTTCCTTCTAATATTGATACATCCAAGTTTCCTACTTGCTTGAGAAACTCCTCCTTGGTTAATGGTTTGTGATATATCCGAAGACGATGATCGTTAACCACCATTTTCCTTCTTGAGTCATATATTGGTGAAATATGTACAACTCCATTTGAAAATACCTCCTCAACCTGATAAGGTTCGATCCATCGAGTCTGCAACTTGCCAGGATAGTCTTCATATCGTGAATCAAACAACAAAGCCCAATCGCCTTGTTAAATTTTTTGTTGTTGGATATGACTATCATGCCACAACTTGCATTGTGACTGGATCACCTTGGTCTGGTACAATGCATCCCTCCTTAGCTCATCCAATGCATTAAGCTGCAGGATCCGGTCTGTTTTTACCTATGAAAAATTAATACCAACTTCTAAAGCAGTTCAAAGAGTTAGTAATTCAAACTCAATAGGCAAAAGAGGCTTTTTACCATAAACCAATTCATAGGGAGTAAATCCAATAGTGGATTTCCAAGTGGTGTTATAAACCCAAATTGATTCAGGTAACTTCTCCACCCAATTCCTCCTATGGGCTGCTACAGTTTTGGTTAAGATCCTCTCTAATTCCCTATTTGCCACTTCAACTTGGCCATTGGCTTGTGGATGGTAAGGTGAGGATTTTTAGTATTTGATTTCATATAGCTTTGTAAAGGCTTCAACAACTTTTGAGTTAAAATGAGGTCCCTGATTAGTTGTGATAGAATGTGAGGCTCCAAATCATAGAAATATTTGGGAATATAGAAAATCAACAACTTTCTCTTCTCGGGCATGCTTAAAAGCATGGGCTTCTACCCACTTGGTTATATAATCAGTACATACCAATATATGCACTTTTCCTTGGGAAGGTGTATCAATGGGTCCTAAAAAATCTAGCCCCACCTTTCAAATGGTTTTGTACCTAATTGAGGTTGTAATGGCATTTCACTAGTAAAAGTAGGCTTACCCATCCTTTGGCATGCATTACAATTTTTGACATACCTTTTGACATCTTTGTGCAAGGATGGCCAGTAGTAACCAGTACCCAAAATCTTCCGAATGGTACTTTTCACTGAATAATGCCCTCCTGATGGTTCATCATGACATGCTCGCAGGATGTCATATACCTCATCCTTACAAACAAATCTACGCAAAACATGGTCAGGACTACATTTAAACAATAAACCTCCTATCCATTCAAAAGAATAACTTTGCTTGATCAACTATTTCTTTTATTTAGGAGTAAAGTGAAGAGGAATCTTCCATGTAACTAAATAATTTGCTATATCTACAAACTATGGAGATTGAAAAGAAATAAAAAATAACTTCTCATCAAGAAACGTATCCTCAACCAATTCCTTTGTATCTACATTTGACAATCTTGACAAAAAATTTGCCACTACATTAGCTTTCCCTGGTTTATTAACTATAGTGATATCGAATTCTTGCAATAATATTAACCAGAGAATAATTCTCGCACTAACCAGAGGTTTATTCATCAGGTATTTAATGGCAGCATGATCTGTATGAATGAATACTTGATATCCTGTTATATAGTGTCAAAATTTGTTAATAGCATACACCACAACTAAAAATTCCTTCTCGGTTATGGTGTAATTCTTTTTAGCTCCAATCAATTTTTTACTAATGTAGTATATGGCATAGTGTTTTCCATATTCAATATGCCCTAATGCAGCTCCAATAGAAGTATTGGAAGCATTAGTTTGAATATGGAAGGGTAACTCCCAATTAGGACCTCTCAATACAGGTGGAGTTGTTAACTTTTCCTTTAAAACTTCAAAGAATTTTTGACACCCAGCAGACCAAACAAATTCAAAATCCTTTGTTAACAATGCGAACATTAGATTAGCAATGGTACTAAAATTAGCAATAAATCTACGATAAAAGCCAATATGTCCTAAGAAACTACGGACATCAGTTTGAGTTTTTAGAGGAGGAAGGTTCTTGATGACCTCTACCTTTTTAGGATCAACTTTAATTCCATAAGCAAAAATATGGTGTCCAAGAACAATTCCTTCTTCCATCATCAAGAAACATTTATCAGGATTCAGAGACAAATTATATGTTTCACAACGTATTAAAAAAATTTCAAGTTTTTCTAAAGTATATTCAAATGTATCTCCAAACACTGTGAAGTCATCCATATAAATCTCTACACTTTCATTTTTTAGATCATAAAAATAGCCAAAACAGCTCTCTAAAATGTTTTTGGTGCATTGCACAAACCGAAGGGTAATACTCTGTAAGCAAATGTTCCCTGAGGAGATGTGAAAGTTATATTTTCTTGGTCTTTTGGTGCAACCTGGATCTGATTATAACCACTAAAACCATTAAGGAAACATAAAAATTTCTTACCAGCAAGGGTGTCCAACACTTGGTCTATAAATGGTAATGGAAAGTGATCTTTATGTGTGACCTTATTCAATTCCATGTAGTCCACACATACTCTCATATTCCCATTTTTCTTTGGAACAATGACCAATTGTGAAACTCACCTACTATCTAAAATTGGATAAATGAATCCTACATCCAATAGTTTTTTGATTTCTTCCTTAACAATATCCTTCAGAGCGGGATTCAGACGCCTTTGCGGTTGTCTTATTGGTTTGACATATTCAGTGTATATCCTATGTGTACACACATCAAGGTGAATGCCAGTCATGTCCTTATAACTCCAAGAAAAATCTTGAACATATCTCTATAAAACAACAAATAATTTGGCTTCTTGCTCATTAGTCAGCCAACTATTAATGTTCAAAAAAAATTCTAGTTGTATCTCAATCTGCTTAATCCCTGGATAAAATGAGTTGACAGCCTCATATTTATTGATTAAAGCATTTAAGGGATAATGATGTGACTGCAGAGTATGAAATACTCTTGATTCTAGTGTAAATGTGATACCTGATGGGATCATTTTCATAGGACAGATGAAAGAAGTCAGAAGATGATGATGACATCCATGTGGTAATGTGAAGGAGCTTTCTTGTAGTGGAATATATGATAGATGTTCAGTAGTTTGTTCTTCATATTTCCATAACAAACGATGGACAAGAATTTGATCATCCCTAAGGCCTTCTTCTTGTAATGTTTTCACCAAAATTATTTCATGTTCAAAGATTTCTCTTTCTTGTGAATTAAGTTCTTCAATATATTCTTTTACTACAACGGTGGCCAAGGTGACAATAGTTTCTTGTTCTTCATCAGACTCAGGATACCATATCTATCCAAAAAAATTGGCTGAAGGTTGGGTTGGTGGATACAAGGAAATATTTTTTAGGTCTACACCATTTGAAATGGTCATCTCACCTGACCTGCAGTCTATAAATGCAACTGCAGTGGCAAGCCAAGGTCATCCTAGAATAATAGGATAGCCATTAGATGAGTTTCTAGGCTGCAACACTAAGAAATCTACATGGTATTCCCAAGAAGATACTTCAATGGCAACATCCTCTAGAATTATTTTTGGTTTAGCCATTGACCTATCTGCCATTTCCAAAATTATGGTAGTAGGACTAAGGTTATTGAGCTGCAATCTCAGGAGCAGTGATAGTGGGGTCAAACCTTTTAGGATATGGTAGGTCTATCAAAACGCTTCAATTTTTCTTTGTAAACTTTTTGTTTTTTCCTCTTTTTGCTCTTTTTGTGGTTTTTTTGGACTTGAAAATTCTTGCTTTCCATCAATTTCTTCAATAGTTGGTGGTGTAGGGTCAGGTAAAACCTTCCTTGAACATAACTGGATGTTACTACAATCAAGGACATGGACTGCAGTAGTCTCTTCAGACTCAGATCCATAAATAGAGGTTGCTTGTTTGTTGTTATTGGGATTAGCCATAGGGTGAGCTGGAAGTGGAGGCTGCTTGACTGGATGTTTTTGTTGTGGTTGAACTCTTCACTAAAAAATTTTATTAGGGGCTAACAACAAGTGTTGGTTTGGTGGTTGATACCTCTGCTACCCTTGATAAGATGGGTATTGTTGCCCCCATATTTGCCCTGATTTATTTGGTACCCAAGATGGATTAACTGGATGCCATGGCTGATTTCAACCAGAATGTGACCAATCTTGAGGAGCTACCCATGTTTGATTCCAAGGTTGAGGAGGAGGTTCTGTGTATCCCCATGGCATATTCCAAGGATTTTGTCCCCAATTTGAAGAAAAGCGAGAGGCATTTTGGTTTTGTATGAAGTTGCCTCCTGGCCTTTGCCCAATAGCATGAAGTTCTTCAACTTGGTTTTCCATAACACTCCTAAGATGGGGCAAAAGGTGACATTTATCAGTTTTATGCTCCTTTGAGTAAATGTCACAGATTGCTAAGATTGAGGTCTTGTCCAAAGGACAATCTTGCAGAGCATGCTTATTTCGACACCTAGGACAATAGATAGACAGGGGTGGTGAAGAATTGGCTCTTCTATTCCTTTCTCCTAAAGCAATTTTTAGTTGAACAAGTATATCAGTTTTCATATTAACCATTTCTTCCATCAATTCTTTGATGTTTACATTATTAGGACTTTCTTCTTCATTCTGTCCTTAGTTTTAGAATAATTTGTGCACAACTCTATAATGTCAGAAATCTCAAGTTGGTGTACATCTCCTTTTCCCATTATATCCAGTACTTCCTTGGATTCATCTTGTAATCCCCTGAGAAAGATAGATTTTAACAATTCTCCTTCTACAGGACCAACTCTTTTTTGGATAAAAGCAAATATATCAACATAATATTCAAAATTTTCATCTTCTTCTTTTTTAATTCAAAATAACTGATCCTTTCTATTACGTACCTTGCAATACTCTTGATATTTATCTAAAAATATAGTTTCCATTTCATCCCAGGTATGAATGGAATTTGAGTCAAGACTCATGAACCAACGTAAAGCTGCATATTTAAGTGTGGAAGGGAATAATTTTAGCTTTTGATTATCAGTCACATAATTATATGTTTGACACAAGATCTTAAACTCAAACAAAAATTGATCAGGATTTTCAGAAACTGTTCCCCTAAAGATTGGCAACATTGAGGGAGAAATGGTTTTCATACGAACTTACTATCTAGTAGTTAATTGTATAGGATACTCAAAATTTCTAGCAGGAGGTGGTGGTTGTACCATGTTTTCCTCCTTTGATTTAACTGATTTAGATTTTTTTTTTTGTTATAATAATGGATCAGGAATAGAAGAATGTCTAGTAGCAAGTGCTTCAAGAATTTCTTCCTCAAAAGGTTCTGCAGATGGTTCAACTGATGAAGAAGATGATTCTATTTTTACTCTATCAGTATAATCATAAATAGGTAGATCCTCTCATGTATTATAGGAATGCATTTCTAGGAAGGAACCGGTTCTAATAAACCTCCCTCTCTCATCTCTTGGCCTATGCATTCATGCCTATTTACTAAAATGAACTAAACCTCAAGTCTCCAAAAATTATTTCCTAATACAGGACAGTCTCTGGATTGCTAGACCTCTCCTAACAACACCTAAGGTTCCACGACAACGGGCAATGATGCCAAAAATAATGAGTGTCATCAATTCTTCATCATTTAATCATTATGTGTCAATCTAGGGCGGTGTCCAAGGCTATATACGAAAGTAGGGGTTAACAAACTGATTTTAAGCTCATCTAGATCATGGCCTTATTCATGGAACAGTTAGTGTTTTGGGGTTGTCAGGTGTCCCGTTTAATCTCCTAGAAACTAAAACTGGGTGCCTACTTATCCTTGCATAATTGGAAATTCACACAGTTGCAGGAAAAGCAAATCTGAACTATTGTAGAATTAAAAATGATAAAATTTAATTGACAAAGTTTAAAATAACAAAAATGGAAATCTCATAAATAACTTATAACAACAATGAAACTAAAACTTCACATCTGCAAAAAATGAAATCTAAAAAAATTATGAAATTCAAAGGTTGGAAAGCAAATATTGCAAATCTATAGCAAACTGAATTAACAAAAAAATTCTCTAATGCAAACTAGAAATACAGACTAGAAATGTTGAAGCTAAAACAAAACAAATTTTATGCTATAAAATCTATTCTAGATGAGTTACCTACCATGCATTCAAATGTCGCATTCAAATGCCACATTATCCTAATCACTAACCATGCAAAAACTGTCAGATCTCTCAGTGACCTGCTGCAGCCAAAAATAGTTGAATTCTATCAGGTAAAAACCCTCCTCTGGACCTGGAAGTGGCCCTTGCTTCATAAACCAAAAGATGCCAAATAAAATTACTCTAAACTATTAAGTCCTCACACTCAATGCATAATTGAACATAAATAAATGATAAATGATGTACCTTTATTTCATTCTAGCAACATAACAGTAGTGCAGGGAAAGACCTACAGACTACTGTACTGTTGTAAAACACAATTACAATATCTAAAACTTCTATTATTTATTTCCTCTCCCATATCCCATTTCAACCATATGGGAGCACTTTATTTATACAAACAAGGTACATTATAGATAAGGTTTAATGTTGTTACATAGGACTGTTACAACTGTTTCAATTTTGTTCTTCCACAAATGTAGGGTTTTGACCCTTCAAGACTTCTCCACTCAAGCTGCTAGCTTCCACTGGTGAGGGATAGGTGTAAGAATGGATAAGGATACTCATAAAATTATTGCAATCACTGTTTAACTCCTTTTTATGGCGATTAAATACGCATTCAGTCAGTTTTAAACCCTCTACGTTTATTTCGAAGCAACTCCGAAATATTAGGCAACATAACAATGTTGTTGTTATATCTAGCAATAGAAGCACATGCGACCAACTGTGGCGGTGGATATGGTTTCTATGAGAACCTAGATGACTAATTCCACTTTTGTTTTGAGATGGAGTGGACAAATTCTATGCCATGTTGTATATGTATAGCTGGTTGGAATTTATATGGAAAAAGTCTAGTTTCCTGCACAGACAACTGTTGACAAAGTTCTTGGTGCCTTAAAATAATTTAAAAAACAATGGGAAAATGGTGAAATACACTTATGGAAGAAACATAAACCTTATGAATGAAGTACCTAAATATTGTAATACCTAAATTAATGCAGAATATATTGAACAACCAAAACATAATATAAAACATGGACAAATTAGTCAAAACAGAGTGTATGCACTTTCATCATTTTAACATATAAATACCATCACATAATGCATAATATCTCTAAGATTAACGTAAAATCACAACATAAGCAGTTCCAAATGGGTTTAAAATTTTATCAAAGTAGTCTTTTATGAGGCATTTTTTTGCCTCATCACCTCTTTCCTCATGACTATGGATTGATAGGTCCTATGAAGTCCATCCTCCATTTATCAAATGGTTCAATGTGAATATGTGGTTGGAGTGGTATCTCATCTCTGAGAGTAGGTCTACCCATCCTATAACATTGATCACACTAGCTCACATGCTTGGCCGCATCCTTGAATAGTGAAGGCTAGTAATAACCAACCTGCAACACTTTATATGCAGTCATTTTTCCTGCAAAATGGCCACCACAAGGTTCATCATGGCAAGCCTTCAGTATTTTAAGTATTTCATCTCTAGGAACACATCTTCTCATGATTTGATCAAGTCCTTTTTTGAACAAGCACCCATCAATCCATGAGAAATCTGCACTTTTCTCAATTAAAGTTTATTTCTCACGAGATGCAAAGTGTAGGGGATACTCTACCAGTGGCTAAATAATTAGCCATATATGCATACCAAGGTATTTGATCATTTAGAGCAAACAAATGCTCATATGGAAATTGGTCTTCTGTAGCTGCATAGTCTAGAGGTGTCAATCTAGACAAGAAATTAACTACCACATTATCCTTTCCTAGCTTTTCCACTATTGTCACATCAAATTCCTGCAAGAGCAACAGCCATATGATAATTCTACCACTAATCCTAGGTTTATTTGTCAAGTATATGATCGTTGAGTGGTTAGTGTGTACAAATACCTGGTAACTTGTAATGTAATGACAAAATTTGTTAAGAGCATGTATTACTACAAGAAACTCTTCTCTGTGAAAATATAATTGAGTTCAACACCTATGAGGTTTTTACTAACATAATAGATGGCACAAAAATCATCACCATATTTCTATCCTAGTATTGATCCTATTGCATTGTTAGATGCAATAGCATATATGTGAAAAGGTATGGTCTAATACAAACCTCTCAACACTAGGGCGGTAATGAGTTTTTCCTGTAAGGTGTTGAATGCTTGTGTACATTATTCAATCCAGATAAACTCTACAACTTTAGTTAACAATGTGGTAGGAAGTTTAACAGTTTTTCTAACGTCTTATATAAACCTCCTATAGTAACCTACTGATCCTAGGAAACTGTGGATATCCTTCTGTGTTTTGGGAGTAGGCAAGGTTTGGATGACTTCAATTTTCTTTATGTCTACTTTGATCCCATCTGTAGAAAGGTGATGTCCTAAAACTATCCCTTCTTGTATCAGCATATAGCATTTCTCATTTCTTAAGGATAGGTTAGTTTCCTCACAACATTTAAGTGTCTTTTCCAAGTTTTTCTGTGGCAGTTTCAAAAGTTTCACCATATACAATGAAATCATCCATGTATACCTCCATAGTATCTCCAATCATATCTGAAAAGATGCTAAGAACTATCCTCTGAAAGGTGGCGAGTGCATTGCATATGCCAAATGGTAAAACTCGATAAGCAAATGTTCCCCATGGACAAGTGAAGGTGGTTTTATCTTGATCTTCCTCCCTTATTTGGATCTAATTGTATCCATTGAACCCATCTAGGAAAGAAAAGTACTTCTTGCCTGCTAAGGTGTCAAGGACTTGATCTATAAAGGGTAAGGGAAAGTGGTCCTTCTTAGTTTCTTTGTTTAGCAACCTATAATCAACACAAATTCTCCATTTTCTATTCTTCTTGGGAACCACCACCAATGGTGATACCCACTCACTATCTGAAATGGGGTAGATGAATCCAACTGTGAGAAGTTTTTGTAATTCTACTTTGATAATTTCTTTCATAGTTGGGTTCATTCTCTTCTATGGTTGTCTTACTGGTCTAACCTATTATTCAAGATATATCCTATGGGTATAGGTATTAGGAGTTATTCCTATCATGTAAGAATACTCCCAAGCAAAGGTATCTTGATATTTTTCCAATGTTTGTTTTAGTTTGGTCTGTTGTTCAGCTATCAACTTGTTATCTATATTCAACATTCTACTAGGTGTAACTTCTATTTGTTGAATATGATGGTATTTTACTAATGGCAACTCAGGAGGAGGATATGAGGGTTCTTCCTAAAAAATTGAGATATCATCTTATCCTCATCACTTTCATCTTCCAACTCCTCAAGTGTCATGACATGTTGGATCATTGATAGACCACCAATATTTTGATTCTCATCCTTAGGTTTTCCCAAAAAATTTACAAACTGTGCAGGTGGATGTATGATACATTTCTTTATATTATGACCATCTGAAATGGTCATTTTCCCATCTCTACAACTTATGTAAGCATCAATTGTTGCCATCCAAGGTCTACCTAAGATTAATGGGTATCCACCTAGTCTAGATTTAGATTGCAGCACTAAGAAATCTATTGGATACTCCCATTCATCTACTGTAATAGTGATATATTTCAATATTCCATTAGGGAGTATTGTAGATCTGTATGTCAACTATAGCACAATTTTAGTGGGATTCAGATTAGTCAATTTTAGTTTTTGCATGGTCTCTTGGGGCATGACATTGATGGCTGCCCCAAAATCTACTAGTGTGTTGGAAAGAACACAACCTTCTATTTTTACAATCAGCATAGGGCTTCCTGGATCTGTGTACTTTTAGCTGTAGGTATTTCCTAACATGAGGTTAGCTAACTGACCTACCAAAATGATTGTTTTAGCTGGTTTTCTCCCTGGTTTCTTGAGGCACAACTCTCTTATGGCCTTCCCATAAATATGTATGTCTCTAATGGCCTAAAAGAGAGGGATTGTGACAATTAAGTTATTTAAACTGGAGAGGATATCAAACTCTATTTGTATTGGTTTCTTGGGTTCCTACAAACTTGTGGAAAATATGGAATCTCCTCTTTGTTATGTATAAGTGTTGATTCTTCGTCTACCTCTTCTATAAGGGGTGATTCCCATTTCTCTATCTCTAGTGGTTCCTCTTCTTCTACAAGATGAGTGACTTCTACACCTACTTGCTTTCCTAGCCTTAACTAGATAGGATCACAATCTACCTTAATATTATACATAGGGTACATCTCATTTTCCATATGATATGCTGGTTGTTGCTTGTTGTTTGGGTTTGTTGTTGGTTGTGCTAGTAACTAAGGAGTCCTTAGAGTAGGAAGAGTTGGTAGACTTGGTTGTAGTGGAGCTAGAGTAGTATGTTGTGGATATTGATTCCAAGAATTTTGATTTCTCCACTATTGCCCAAGATGTTGGTATTGGTTCCAAGGGTAAGGGTTGTAAGGATTTGCTCCTTGAGGAAATGGATTCCAAGGTTGTTGACTATACCAACCCATGTTAGGTGGCTGGGATTGACCTTGGTTTTCGTAATTGTTGCGCCCATAATATGATATCTGATTGCATATTATTACCCATAGGAGACTGTTTCCAATTCCTCCTATTACCCATGAAGTATACATATACTACTTTAGGTTCCTCTTTAGATTTCATTTACTATGGATACAACTTTATTTTATGATCCTTCTTACACACAACACATACATGAACTTTATTTTTTGGGCACTCATTTTTGGTGTGTTTGCCTCTGCATTTAGGATAGAAGTAGGCCAATGCTGCCTCATTCTCTTGCTTCTTTATCTGAAGTAGAAGAGTATCCATTTGAAGAGCTAGAGATGATAACATCTTGCTCTTAAGGTCCTCTAGCATGTTGCCTATTTTTATTTTAGTGACAATGGATGACTACTTAACATTTCTAGGGGTTAACTTACCCTTTCTTCTTGAAAATTTTCGACACAACTACCGAATATCCTCCATTTGGTGTTGGTAAATATCTCCCCCATAGATCATGTTTAAAGCTTCCAAGGATTCATTTGTCAATCCTTTCATAAAAATGCTTCTTAGGGACCTATCTCCTAGTTTTGAATGGGGTGATCTTTGCAAATTGAAGCTAAACCTATCCTAATATTCTTCCACATATTTCCCTTCCTTTTGGGTCATGTCTAGGACTTCCTCTCTTGCATCTCTTGCTCTGTCAAAATCCTGATACTGATCCAAGAAAAGTTTCTTCAATTGTTCCCAGGTAGTTATCCATTTATCCCCCAAGTTGATGAACCAAAGACAAAGTCGAATCATCAAGGGTGGAAGGGAATAATTTTAGTTTTTGAGCATTTGTGGTGTAATCCACATATATACATAAAACATCAAATTTAAATAGAAATATGTCTAGATCTTCTATTGGTAGTCCTCTAAAGTTTGGAATGTGGGTAGGAGAGATATGTTTCATCTTGTGATCTCCCCTTGCCTCTCCTATTGGAAAACTAAAACTAGTGGATGTTTCCTTTGGATTTTTTGCCATTCTATCCACTACTAGAATTTCTACCCCTGTTGCATTCAAAGCAGCGATCAATGCTTCTAGTTCGTTTGTTTTATCTTCCAAAAGGATGGATAAGTCAACATTTGAGATGGTTCTATCTAATACTGCTTGCCAACGTTTGACATTCAGTAGATCTTCTTATCTTCGACCCTGCTCTAAGATTCTGTTGGATTATTTCAGAAGGGTCCTATGCAAATAGTGGGTGTTCCCACCAATGCATAGGTGGGGATTGTGATGGTGAGAGTTCGAGTCTCGAGTTGAAGTTCTACTGAAGTAGAAGGATTCTGAGAAACAACTTCTTTGTTTTTGATAAAATGACCATCTGGTCCCCTATTCTTAGGTGGACTCATACAAAGTTTCAGATGAAGATTTATGAAGAAAATACTCTAAACTACTGTAACTTTGCTTCATTTAGAACAAAAAATTATAATGGCTACTCCTCGAAAATGACACCAAAATGTTGGGTAAAATATTAGTTAGTTTTTATATGGTTCAATTAATTATCTCCATTTAATTGTCAACCCAGGGTAGCTCATAGTCTTGTGAGTAGCCATGCAAAATATATGCTTATAATTACTCCTTCAGAGATGAGTCCCTTAGATCATGTTTTGGGGGGTATGTGGTATTCGTTGAAGTTTTTATTTAAACCAATAATCTCATGTTACATCTAAGAAAACATGACTGAAAATGTTCAAAAACTAAATTACTGCCTTGCTGGAAATCATAAAAAATAGGAGAAATGACTAGAAAGAAAATTAATCTATGAAAACAAATACGAAAAATAGAAGAAAAAGGGAATAACTCTGTTGTAATTTGGCCCACACTTCCAACAGGTTCTAGCCATGGTAGACTATCACCAGACGCTTTAGATGATTTTTATAGGAAAATACTCAAAGATTTTATTAATAGTTGCAGTAGAAGAATTTTTACAAGAAATTTCGAGGGGTCTTCTTTAGGGGTGGCTTGCATATTTATAAGATATGTGGCCACACCCTATTACAATTATTAGAACAAATCGAATAATGATTCTCTTTTACAACTGCTTGCTTAATTGAAAGAATTGGGCAAAATATCATGATATTTCAGCATATTCAATTTCTAGAATATGTCTGATATTTATTTGCACGATTTACATAAATAATTTATATAGCAGCTAGAAAATAGGTGGCGAGTCATCTTTGACGTTGTCTCATGTTCGATTTCAATGCTAGAATTATTTTTATGCTGGTTGCTCAAGTTTTGTTCTGTTCTATCGACCACAAAGTCATGTTGGAGTTTGACATTGGTGGAAATCAGGCACCGCATCTAAAAAAGTCAAGAAGTAGGCACCTTGTATGCATAAGTTGGGAAGCATACATCTAATGGGAAGCATATGCCTAATGGGAAGCAAATGCCTAACGGAAGCAGATGCGGAAGTAAGCATCCTCTTCATCATGGGAAGCAAGTGCCTAACAGTACAATCCAGAGCGATGCCTAATGGAAAGCAAGCGCCTAATAATTAAGTGTCGAACGGAAGTCAAGCTCTTAAAAGGAATTTGGGTGCCTGACTTCGTACCTCTCACCGATATTTCGTAGATGTTTTTCCTTCATTAAATTGCAAGTGCCAAGTCCGAGTGGGACCTCAATGAAAACATGCCAAAATGCAACAATTTCCACTAAATCTACACAAATTACACTTAAAGATAAATATTAGAGAACATGAAAAATAAACTGTTAATTATATATATAATTTCCATAAAATATTTATATCTACAAGAATAAGTGCCACACATTATGGGGAAAAGAGTACAAAAAATGAGCAATTCTATGGCTCATCAGATAACCTCAACCTAATGCTAACATTAATCTTAGGGCTTCTCGTAAATCTATAAGAATACCTAAGATTGATCCGAGCTAAACTGAGTTAGGATGTCTTAGATTAGTTGATGAAACTCTTATTTTTAAGCTTGATATGGGAAAAATTCAGACTAGCATTAAAGATATGGAAAAAGAGGACTAATTTATTGTTTCTTGGATTTTCGTTCAAGCCTATCTGCTTTCAAAATTTGGGCTGCAAAAAGCTGAAAAACTAAAGGTGAGTTACAAATATCTATTTATCCAAATGATTATTTTTTAATTTTATTTTTTAATAATGAAGATAGAGAGAAAAATTTTCAAGGGGGTCCCTGGTTCTTTGGAAGGACAGGGATTTTCATGAAGCCCTGGCATACTAAATTTAAATCCGAATAAGAGATGCCTTCTATAAGTCCCATGTGGGTTAGACTCTTTGGCCTCCCAATTGAATTCTAGAAATCTGAATATTTTTTCTTCAATTAGAAAATATTTTGGAAATTTTATGAATACTGCTGATTGTACTAAAAAATTTGAACATATTATTTATGCTCGGATTTGTGTTTTAATGGATTTTGACAAACCCCTACCTAAAAAGTTTACTTTACAATTTGGGGAGGACACTTGGGAGCAAGTAGTGGACTATGAGAACATTCCTTTTCATTGTAGAATTTGCCATGAATATGGTCATTTGGCTAGTGTTTGCCCAAATAAAATTCCAAATCAAAAGAAAGAAGATACAAATTCAATAGGTTTTCAAATTCCTAAGAATAAGAACACTAAGAAAAACCCATTTATGAAGGATCAATCAAAGTTATCAGCTAATATGTTTGAAATTATTTCCACAAATTATGTCCTTAAGTGAGGAAGAGAAAAAAATGGAAATGAAAATCTTAGAAACACAATTTAGAGATAAAAGGAATAACTCAGATACAAACCAACAAATCAAAAGTTTTCAACAAAAAAAGGGAGAAAATATACACAAGAAAAACAATATTTTAAATGGTGAGACTTCAAATAATATAGGTCCCAAGATAGACCATGTTGAACCTTCCAGCAATAGTTTGACTTTGTACACACATTCTTCAAGGTTAGAAGACATCCCGAATTCAATTGGAGTAAGTCAAGAAACAAGGAAAAAAATTGAAGATGGATTCTAATCAAAAGGTAGGTCGCAAGACCAATCAATAATATATGGTAAAAGAAGGTGAAAAGCATGTAGAGGAAGGTAACATTAATTCTCTTACCAACTATTTTAGCCCTGGTATTAATGAAGATCATCACTTGGAATATTAGAGGACTCAAAGGGAGTCTTTCAAAACAAAATGAAATTAGAAGAATGATTCAGATAAACCATCCTCATCTTGTTTTCCTTCAAGAAACAAATATGTCAATAGAGGAAATGGATTCAATTGCTAGTAAAATTTGGCCAATTGGAAAAGTTGTTTCCCTTAGTTTCCAGGGGACTTTTGGTGGCATTGCTTACCTTTGGGACCCAAAATTCACCATATGTTGGTAGTTGCTTTGCTAAATCCAACAAATTATTTGTAGTAAATACATATACTCTCATTTTCATGAAGCTTGGATCTTGATAGGAGGATATTTCAACACCATCCTCTCTCTAGATGAGAAAATGGGGGGAAATAGAAATTTGAACAGGAGCACTGACCTCATGAATGAATATATTACAAACCTTCACCTTGTGGACATCCAAATAGATAATGACCTTATGACTTGGTGTAACAGAAGGCAAGGCTTAGCTTGTATCATGGAGAGATTGGATAGGTTCATGCTCTCTAATCATTTCTTAATCCATGGTCACATTCCTAAAGTGAAGAATCTTAACAATGTTGGTTCAAATCACTAGATAGTCATGGTGGAAATTTGGACAACCAATGTGAGTTTCTCTCCTTTTCGTTTTTAGTTTATGTTGCTTAAAGACAGTTCCCTCAGACCTCGAGTGCAACAATGGTGGAAGGAAGGTAAACCAAGATATGAGACTAAGATGTATTGTTTTGCCAAAATATTACAATATATTAAATCCAAAATCAAGACTTGAAAGTAGGAGTTTGGGGATGTTCAACAAAAAAAACATGAAGTTATTGCTTAACTTGAAAATTTGAATAAGAAAATCCATTTAGATGGCCTCATAGAGAGTAGAAGTACAAATGAAATTAGACTCACAAATTAGTTAGAGAAATGGAAAAAAAGAAAAGAACTCTTATGGAAGCAAAAATCTAGAATTCAATGGGTCAAAGAAGGAGATCGAAACACAAATTTCTTCCAAAAATCTCTTCTAGCTTGAAGATATCACAACTTTATTTCTTCCCAAAATTCAAATTCTAGAGAGGTTTTCTACACTTGGGATGGCATGAACTCTATTGTTGTGAGTTACTTTTCCAATATTTTTTCTACTACTCCTCTTGACTCGGCTTCTCATCAAAATGTTCTTCAAGTGATTCCTTCTCTTATCACTTATGAGGAGAACTCTATTTTGACTGCTCCTATTACTATTAATGAGCTTCAACAAGTGGATTTTAAAATGCAAAAAGGGAATACCCCATGTCCTAATGGTTTTCCCATTGAGTTCTACCAAGAGTTTTGGGATATCCTTCATGGTGATTTATTAGAGGTGGTGGAAGAATCGAAGAAAACCAAAGATATTTTGAAGGTTATCAATAAAACTTATATAACTCTTGTCCTAAAATCTCAAAAAGGCTTATCATATCTCAAATTTTAGACCTATAGCTTTATGTAATGTTCTTCTCAAAATAATTATTAAGATCATGGCAGAGAGACTGAAGACTCTTTTTCATTAGATTATTTCACCTAAACAAGGGAGTTATGTGGAAGGTCATCAAATAGTGGATGAGATAGTTCTTGCTCAAGAATCCATCCATTCCATGGAAATGCAAAAATATCCTTCTATGTTCATTTGTTTAGACTTATCCAAATCTTATGATAGAGTGGATTGGCACTTCCTTATCAAAGTTTTGAGGCAATTTGGTTTCTCTCAATATTGGATGGATCTGGATTATGGGTTTCATCTCTTTAGTATCCTACTTAGTTCTTATCAATGGTAGACCTTCTCAACTATTCCTAGCTTATAGAGGTATTGGGCAAGGTGGCCCCCTCTCCCCTTATTTATTCATCATTCTTATTGAATGCTTGGGTAGGACTATAACGAAAAATAGAGACAAGAAAATCCTTGAGGGAGTTACCATTGCTCATGGAGTTAGGCCTATCTATCATATTCAATTTGTTGATGACTCTACTCTGTTAGGTAAAGCTACAGTTAAGGAAGCTTCTAAAATAAAGCAAATCATTAGTTATTTTTCTAAGACTATCGAGCATTTGATCAATGAAGACAAGTCTAAAGTCATTTTCTTTCACTGTTGTACCATACAAGAATCCATGGTCTTGTATAAATTAAGATATAAGAAGACCTCCCTTCTGATCACTTATTTAGGCATCCCTATCAATACTCAAAGACAAAAAAATAAAGACTGGAATTGGTTGTTGGACAAAGGCAAGAAGAAAATTGGAAAGTGGACCGATAGGTGGCTTTCTTCTGGGGGTAGAATTACCTTGGTAAAGTCTATCCTTCAAGCTATACATATTTATGTTTCTACCGTGTTGAATATCCCAAAGGTTGTTCTTTGATAATTGGATCAAATTTATCATCGATTCCTATGGAGTGGTACTAAGGAGAAAATAAAATGGGCCTTGGTGAAATGGGAAACTTTATGTCTTCCTAAGAATGAAGGGGGTTTAGGATTCCAATCTGCTATTAATAACAACAAAGCTTTAGCTGCTAAATTATATTGGAGGATTTTACATAACCCTAATGCCCTTTGGGCCAATAATCTCCATGCTAAATATGTTGAGAATAAAAGTCCTGAAGACCTTGTTCGCTATCAATTGCCTACCAAAGGTTCTCCCAATTTAGCAGTTCTTAATACTAGTGAGGATTTTATTAAGAAAAAGTTATTTTGGATCACTCATAATGGTCAACAGGTAGATTTTTGGATAGATTCTTCGGATGGTTACCAACCTTTGATAACTCAATTTTCATATTGGAGGCCTTGGATGGAGGAGCTTCACTAAGCTAATTGGATAAATGTGGCTAATTACTATCGATACCATACTGGTAATTCAGAGGTTGGTAGATATTGGATTCCTATTGAGGACTGGCCTATTCAAATTGTAGAAATTCAAAGACAAGACATCCAATGCATACTTCATATGATATCTCTCTCTTAGTCCCATGATAAATATTTTTTAGGATGGAATAACACTACTAAGGGTGAGTATTCAGTTGCTCAAGGTTATTTGACCTTATGCCATAATAATCCCAACCAATCATTTGACATATTTTCTCATTTGTGGGCTTAAAATATCTAGCCTAAGGTGAGGTTATTTACTTGGATTTTATTGCATTGCAAGGTGCTTACTAGGGAGCATCTTATGAAGCGTGGTTTTCATGGCCCTTTTAGATGTGAAATGTGTGGATAGAATGTGGAAACTCTCAGTCATATTTTTATTGAGTGTACTTTAGCCTCTAAGCTTTGGAGGAGAATGACCACTTTACTTAGCTTATAGTGGTCCAATTTTTTTACTTTTGAACAACTTTGGAGGGATTGGCCTAATCAAGAGGGTGTTGATCATTTTATTAGGCAGTTAGTTTGGATGGGTTCTACCATTATTCTTTGGAATATTTGGAATCAAAGGAACAATCAAATTTTAAATCAAGAAAGGAAGGATATTCACTATATCTGGAAAAAGACCATTTCCAACTTAGTTGAATCAATCCATCAGCTCCTTAATCACCCTTAAAACTCCCACCAAAGATGGGATCAAGTGATGCAAATATTGAATATTAACTCTTCTAAGAGCAACCAACTTAAAGGAAATGTCAGTAATTGCAAGATAGATAGAATAAGGAATTGGAAACCTCCTCCTAAGGATTTTGAAAAAGTCTATACTGATGGAGCCTCTAGAGGGAACATTGGAAAATCTAGTGTGGGAGGAATTGTAGACTTTCATATGGCTCCCTAGTTTTTACTTTTGCTGAGAATTTGGGTATTCTATCCAATAACCTTGTTGAGGGATATGGTATCCTTAGAGGAATTCAATAGGCTACTAAGGTTGGATGGGAAAAATTACTAGTTGAGTCTGACTCTCAACTCATAATTAATCTTTTGAAGACTCCTTCTAAGAATCATAATGTTTATAGGAGAATAAAGAGAATTATTGATAAGATTTAGTTAATCCAGATGGGATTTTTGAAAGTTGATTACAATCACGTGGTGAGAGATCAGAACAAGAGTGTTGATACTTTATCTAAGTGAGCTTTGGACAAAGGTGATCTTACTTGCTATGACCACCCTCCTAGATGGTGGAATCCACAAATAAGGAAAGTTATTCTTTCTATCATTTCTTTGGATGGCTCTAGTTTTGGTGGTACCTAGTTTCTTCTTGCTTTATTTTTGCTTCTCTTTGGTTCGGTCAGGGTATTTTAGTTCCCTAGATTAAACTAATCTTTCTTTTGTTTGCTTTGGTGATTCTTGCCATAATAGTATTTTTCTCTAGAAAGTTCATTGTTGTGGTCTATTTTTTTTCTTTTTCTTTTCTATTTATGTGTGTTTTTTTATTTATTTTTTGTTTCTGTGTTTTTTTGTATTTTTTGTTGTTTTTCTATTTTTGTTGTTTTGTATTTTTTGTTGTTGTATTTGTGCTTGTGTTTGTGTATGTTTGTGTTAATTGGTGTTTTTGTGTTTTGGTGTGTGAGTGTTTTCTATGTATTTATTTTTCTCTATTGTCTGTTGTTGGTTTTTTTTAATATTATTTTTTAGGTTTTGGTTGTTTTTGTTTTTCATGTTTTTGTTGGTTGTATCTTTGTAGTGTTATGTTTGTGTTTTGTTATTTTGTTCTTGTGTTTATTTTGGGTGGTTCGTGTTGTTGTTTTTGTATATATATCTTATTGTGTGTGTGTTTGGTTGTGCTTTATATTTTTGACACACTCAAGAAGTAGGTTTTTTTATTTTTATTTTTATTTTTTTTTATATTTTTTTGTGTTTGTGTTTGTGTGTTCTTAATTTGTGTTGTTTCAGGTTTGCTCCTTGAGTATGTCAAAGGTGGTAGGCCAAGTGCGATCCTTGAGTAATATTTGGTAGAAGAGGTACCCCTGCCTCCTTAGGTATTACTCAAAAATCACATCCCTTTTGGGATGTTTTCCAAAAACAAACCAAGAATTTAATAAAGAAAATATATCAAATGAAATATAAGCTTATTTCAAATAAAAAAAAGAGTAGTTCCACTAGGAAAACTACAATGGATAATGTCATTGGAATCTCTTAACGGAGACCCAAGTTCAATTCACGGAAGGATAACCCCTAATATGCCCCGCTTTTCAACCTATGTACAAAAATAACATTGTAAAAAGAGTAGTCCCGATAGGGCCACTACAATGAAAAAATTCACTTGGATCTCTAAATGGAGACCCAATTTCAATTAACGGGAATGATAACCCCTGATATGTCCCCCCTTTTCAACCTCTTCGAGCAAAACAAAAAAAACATTGTAAAAAGAGTATAATCATTATTAGGTTTATATATCCCATATGGATAAATATCTTCGTAGAAATCATAATATATTTCACATTAATGGATAGATTATGGTAAAATAAAACTATATCCTTCTATATCGCTCCAAATTTTTTGCATCCTTACCTTCAGGCTATAGGATCCGCGCCCGAAAGGGGGATGCGAGAAGGATGGGACAATACCTCGGACTGAGAGGCCCTTTGAAGGTCCCGCCTCTCGGGGAGGGGTATAAGGGTGAATTTTTGATGGATGGTGGGTTCACCAGGAAACTTTTGAGTGGCAGTTTCCATGCCTAGGTTGATAATAGGTTTGATGTGTTCATTTTATATTCAATCATTCAATTCCTAGGTTTGGCCAAGATGAATCTAAGCTAATCTATATGCCGATGCTGATTTTTATGGATACAAAAAACATGAATAAATGTTGAACACAGAGAATGTGCTAAATAGGATAGAATATACCTGATTTCGGATGTCTGAATGAAGATTCTACGGTTTGTAGAAGTCCAAATCATCTCGAATCATACAAAATCATCTGAAATTGCATAGAATCATCTCAGATCACAGTCGGTCATCTGAGATCAGATAAGATCATCGATGATCTGATGAATTTATCAGACGAATTCATCAGAAACCTGCAATCACAAAAATAGATACAAAATACCAAAAATGCAACTGCAAAAGCAAGGGGAAATGATAGAAATAACAATGAATTTGCCTAAATGATAGATCTAGATAGCAATTAAAAGGAAATGCATCAATTTGACAATTTATTTTGACTTCATCATATATCTATGCTAAATGAGGTGAACTCCAGGATGCATAAATATAATAACCTAAGATAATGCACAAAGAAATGCAGAAAAACAATAAGGAAATGCAAACTCTGGGCTCTGATTGCCCCCAATCTGGACTACAGTCAGGATCACCTCCAATCGTACGAGATCATCTGCGCTCCTCGACAGGATCATCCGAAATCATCTGGAATCGCCTACGACGATCCGAGCTTGCTCTGACTGAAAAATAGTAAAATTCTTGCAAGAAAACATGAAATACAGAATGCAAACGATGGTGCGAGGATGCTCTAATGCATAAGGAACTAACTCTGTAGGGAAATCCATCAGCTAGGGAGTTCAGGGGGATAAACTGAGAAAATCCCAGTTTATATAGGATTAGGGAGAGGTTAGGAGGTTGGAAATCATCCCAATTTGGGAGATCTCCAACGGGGGAGACTCTAACTTGGCAGACACGCTTTCTGCCCAAGTTAGAGAAGCTGTTGAAACAGAAGCTAATTATGAAAATTTGGTTTTGGGACGAAATCGTCTGGACGTTCTGTTCCAGATGAATTCGTCAGATCTGGGATGATTTCGTCTGATCAGCGACGATATCGTCCAACGGTCAAAACAAATCCTAAAAATGGTGCAAAAAATGAGGAAAGCGGGTAACGGGCGGTTTGGGTTTAAAATTCAAATTTTTATCTTTTTACTAAGGTTTAATTGTGCCAATTTTAGGGTGCTACATTTTGCCCCCTCTTTAGCGAATTTTTCGAAGAAAATGCGTTAAAGACGAGTTTTTCCCGTTTTACGAGAAAGCAAAAATTTACTCAATTTTCTAGATGACGATTCTAGGTCGAATCGTACGATTGTTTACTATGGTGCCCCCTCCGTGTTTTTACCCAAATCGAACATTTGAGGTAAAAGCATGAAAAAGCAAAATTAAAAAAATGTTGTTTTTAAATAAAATTAAGAAAAATAGGGTAAAACCCTAATTCATTTTTACTGTTCTAGAGCTCTGTAGAGAGAAAAATGGTGGAGACAAGCGCACGATCGACAGAGGTCCCGCACGGCTATGGGTAAGGATCTAATCCTAGTAAATTAGGTTTGAAGTTTAATTTGTGCAATTTTTTGTTTGAAATTTTGATTGTTTTGGGGCATCGCGGCCATTTTTAGGCCGTCGACGACGTCGAGACGAAATCATCCCGATTTCATCGAAATCGTCCCTAGATCATCGATTTCATCAGAGGGTGAAATCGATGATATAGGGGCGATCCCGTCCAACAAGGGGCGATCCCCAAGTTATGAAATCGTAGATGATTTCATCCTACAAAGGACGATTTTGCCCAATTTGGGACGATATCATCCAATGGTGGACGATATCATCATTTTTAAGAAATTAAGCTTGATTAAAATGTTTTTAATTTTATTTTAATGATTGATTTATTAATGAATTTTATTGTTTTATTGTTTGTTTTGCAGAAGGGATTACTAAAGAGTCGAGAATGGAAATACGATGGGCTGCGAGATGACATAGCCACGCTCGATCAGGCAGAGCGCGATCGACTGGCTCAGGTCGGTTTGCAGCATGTGGCAGAGATGCCACAAGTATCGACAGACATGGGGCTACTGACAACCCTAGCAGAGAGATGGTATCCGGGGTCATCCTACTTTCGGTTATCGATAGGGGAGATGGCTCCCACACTAGAGGACGTATGGAGGATCATGAGGATCCCCATACAGGGACGGTTGATGATGCCTACGGCCAATCAGGGCCAGGCGATGATGAGGTTGATCGGGGACCCGAGCTTCACCCTAGAGAAGGGCAGAGTGAACATCGAGTCTCTAAGGCAGATGCCTGGGGCATCTAGGCTGACTCGAGGTTTTGGTAGGAGTGGTAGGTGGCTTACATCGTTGTGCCACCGAGTGGGTGCAAATTACCATGGCTCCTCTCAGATGTGGTCTACGATATGAGAGACCATGACTATAGGTTCTCATGGGGCAGCTTTGTGCTATGCCGCTTGTATAGGATCCTACATGGGGTCGTATACAAGGGAGGCCGATGTCTGGTCTTGACATCGCTACTACAAGTTTGGTGTTGGGAGCACATCATGGTGCGAAGGCCGGTAGGGCTCCCACTGATAGGGGTTGACCGAGAGAGGCCCCAAGTTTTCTACTAGTGGTTACAGAGGGGGTCACAATGGTGGATAGATCTGTCGATGTCACGGAGGTTGTTGGATGACCTCATCCTAGACCAGATCACCTAGAGGCCATGGCGAGAGCACCCCAGGTGGGCAGAGGATGGGTAGGAGCTGGCTCGCATCAGGTGAGTCTATTGGCTAAGGATGGAGCGGGGAGAGGTAGAGCTCCACCGCTACGACCGGGTTCTATGATAGTTCAGTCTACAGTAGGGGATCCCTTCTCTCAGGGATTATGAGTACTCCTAGATTCTCGAGATAGTACCACGCTGAGCGGGGCTCCAGACATGCAGCGGTTCTAGAGTCAGGACGTGGATGATGCCCCCATCCAGCCAGTGGATGGTGATGATGTTAGGGTTGCAGATGGCTATGATGCCTGGTACATAGGCATCCACCCTCCTCGGATGATGAGGGCATAGGGTCCAGTGCATGTCATGGTGCGATGGATGGGGAGGTGGTGCCAGGCTGCTATTGAGGCAGCACGGGGTCACGATGGGAGAGAGCAGTGATGGTCTCCATAGGAGAGATGCTAGAGGATGGGTCAAGCTCCATAGAGACCTCAAGAGACAGGGAGGAGGGAGGGGAGATTCCCTTCTTAGAGGGGGAGAGACCACCATCGCCCGATAAGGGCAAGGGTGTCGAGGTAGGGGAGAGCAGTGAGACGATGGCTCTCCGGGCTGAGGTTGCCCACCTTCGGGCTCAGGTGCAGACACTACAAGATGAGGCTACATGGCTCAGGGCTCGGAGTGGAGGGGTGAGCACTCGAGGATCTGGCATGGTCTATTGCTCAGACCTCATTCTACCAGGGGCTATACTATCATGTGGTCCCAGAGGGACAGAGGGTACCACTGCCAGCCCCCATTGTAGAGCCGATCATGATGGGATCATCGAGGACATCCTCACGATCGACGATGAGGACCCGAGACACAGCTCGGACCTCTATGGGACCACCTCCTCCACCTCAGGGTGGGGGAGGAGATGAGGCTGAGAGCTCGAGGGCTTCTCGAGGCTAGCTACTATAGAGGGCAGATTTGTATTATATATATATTTTTTAGGGGATTGAGTATGCCAGGGTTTTGATTGTGGCATACCAATCCAGATGATGTACATAATTGATTGAGATATATAGATTATATTTTTGATGATATGACTTGTGTATATGTTGTATGGTGCTTTAATTTTGAATTTTGTGATTAATTATTTATGTAATTATATCGTTGGAAAGAAAATATTTATGCCATGCTATAAAATTGGAAATGAAAATAATTTGATGTAAATAAATTGGTTGTTTTTGTGGTGTGTTTTGATGAAAAAATAAAAGGGACTTCTAACAATAATTTCAAAGGACATTGTCACTGGTATAGACCATTTCATGGAGTCGCCGCTCACTAGGTCGTCAAGCTAATCCCAGGATAGAAATATTGTTAAAAGTAAAAGAGTGCTTAAGAGACTGTCTTAAGACTTTGTGTTGTGATGATGGAAGTGATGATGGTGATGATTTGTTTTCAGATTTTCATAAAAAATATTATGCATGACATATTAAAGAAATATGATTTTGCTAGGCATAAATTCCTAAGTGTGATAAAATTTTTGAATAAGTCCCTAGGAACTATACCATCATTGCAAAATTGAATGTTGACATAATGACATGAAATAGAATAAGTGTTCATTCGTTTTAAAGCTCAATTGTGTAACATAATGATGTAAGTCATATGTTTTTATGAAATTTTTAAAATAAATGGGAAATAAAATTAGAACAATGGTTTGCGCTAGGCATAGAATTATAGGTATAGACTTATACCATCATCGCGAAATCCAAAGAAGAAATTGATATTTTAGTTTTATTGCATGATTGATTTTTGACTTTTGATAAACAAAAAATAATAATATGAACATGACTTTATTGATTATATGTGTGTCATATGTTGTTTGAAAGCATTTTGTGATTTTTGAAAACAATGTATATAATTGTTTTTATACTAAACAGATGTTCTGAAATAAGAAGATAAAATTATTCCAAAAAGAGTTGCAGAAATATTTTACATTATCTCAAAGACAAATGTAGATTTATAAGGAACCCTCATGTGCAAATGTGAGTTCATTACCGATCTTGCTTTATCATAATGATACAGAATCTCTCAAATACAAATGTGTGTGCAATTGTATTGTTCATTCACCAATTTTGAGCAAGAAAATTTGATACAAGTAATTTGACTTAACCAAATGAGTGTTCCTTGACCATGATTTATATGCATGTAACCGTACTAGACTACTATGTAAGTCGGGTTATCAAGAGCTAGCTAATCCATAAGCCGACATAGGTCTATACAAAAGAAGGTCGCTAATGTGACAGACATATCACCACGCTAGGAATTACCCAAGGCCAAGCGGGTTGGGCACAAACCACCTGTTATGGGGCTTACCTCATAGTTTTCGAATAATTGAGAATTCCAAGGATTCAAGCTCATTCACCCTTCTTTTCTTTTCAAGGGGTAGGGAAAGGGATTTTATTGCTTTTTGCTTTTGCTTTTCTCTTTTTTCTTTTTTTTTTTTTTGTATTTTTGCTTGATATTGAGATAATGTTGAAATATTGTTGTGATGATACAAAATAATATTTTTCTTTTTCTCATTTGCTTTGAATTTTTCTTTTGCTTCCTATACTAGGGATACTTGCTCGGATTGGCTGTAGAGCAAGGGATTTTTATTTCAGGTAGGGGTGAGCTTGTCCTTTTGTCAATTCTCAAAGATTCTAGACCATGTGCATGATAGGATAGCAGGGGAAACTTTTCGCTCAAGAAACCACTTCTACTATGTAGCATCATATTGAATTTGCAATGAAATCATTTTAATGTGAAAAGATATGCTTGGTTCAAGTAAATAACAAGATCAGTTCTCTATGCTCAAAACTTTATTTAATTCAAATGTGGACTTTGATATAAGAGAGATTAATAATCATACCAAATAAAATCAAGATATTTATGCATGTGAGTGTGAAAGTGCGGGATTCCAAATAAATGCTAATTTATCCAAAATAATTGAAAATATAACTGCAATACTTCAAGAATTGACAGGTACGAAAATAAAAGATGTTTTTGAAGATTTTGAGGATTTTGATGTTTTTATATTTTGATTTTGAGTGATGAATTGAAAGAATAAATACTTATTACTATTTTTGAAAAATATTTTGATATAAATGGCTAAAATGAAACAATATGCAAAATACAATATATACAAATGATGAAATGACCCAATGTTATGCATAATAACGCTTAAGATGCATAATGTTCATAGGTTCTTTAAGATCTTTACCATCTAAGGTAGCTAATCGATATGCTCCCGATCCAAATTTAGCAGTGATGACATATGGTCCAAGCCAGTTGGGCTCAAATTTACCTTTAAGGTCTTTAGTTGCATTAGTATTTTTTTGATTTTCTTTTAAGACAAGGTCGTCGATCTCAAAGGATCGATGATGAACTTTCTTGAGGTATGCTCTCTTAAGCTTGTTTTGGTAGGCACGAAGATGCTCCAAAGCATTGATGCACTTTTCATCTAGGAGTTCCAGCTGACTAAATCTGCCAGCACGATATTCATCTCCTACTTCAGTATCTTGAAGTAGTAGAGCTAAAGAAGGAACTTCTAATTCAAAGGGAAAAATAGCTTCAGCGCCATAAACCAAAACAAAAGGTGAAGTACCGGTGGGGGTGCGAACGCTAGTTCGATAGGCCCACAAAGCAGGATATAATTGGATGTGCCAATCTCGACCGGACTTATTGACCAGTATTTTGAGGATTTTGATTAATGTTTTATTAAATGCTTACGCTTGGCCATTACCCTGAGGATAATAGGGAGTGGACCAACGATGTTGAATTTTATATTTTTGACATAATTTTTTGACATCTTTATTTTTGAAACAAGTTCCATTATCTGAGATGAGATTTGCAGGAATTCCGAACCTACAAATAATTTGATTAAAAATAAACTTGGAAACTTGGGTTCCAGTGCAAGAAGCTAAGGGCATAGCTTCAACCCATTTCGTGAAATACTCGATGGCGGTTATGATGAATTTGTGTCCATCAGATGACACGGGGTTGATTTTTCCAATGATGTCTAAGCCCCATTTTGAAAAGGGCCAAGGAGATGAAATAGCCTACAGTTCTTGTGCAGGCGCATGGACAAGGTCAGCATGTTTCTGGCACTTGTCGCAATGGCGCACATAATCATGTGCATCATTTTCCATGGTAGGCCAAAAATATCCTATCCTAAGGAGCTTCTTAGCAATGGCGCTACCACTAAAATGCCCCCCACAAGATCCATTGTGGGCTTCACTCAAAGCTGATCTAGATTCTGCTAGATTCAAACATCTCAATAAGATGCCTTCAAAAGATCTCCTATACAAGGTATTACCAATAATTACGAAGTGACTTGCTCGTCTACGTAATAACCGACATTGGTTGCGATTACAACCTTCGAGGAAGGTCCCATTTTGAAGAAAATTAAATATATCAGTGTACCATGGTTCAGGAGTAGTTTCATTGATTAGAAACACATCCAAAGGTTCTAAGCATGATTTGCTTGAAGTGGGTTCCTGGAGTCGATGAATAATGATGGTAGCATATTCATCATCTAACTCCAAGGGCAAAAGAGATGCAGTTGCAGCCATAGCGTCAGCCACACGATTGCTAGTTCGAGGAATAGCTTCCAAGGTAACTTGATCAAATAAAGATAATAATTGTAAGACATATGTTTTATATGGGCATAATTTATCATCTCTAGTCTGATAAACATCATTGATTTGATTTATGACAAGTTGAGAATCACCGAAAACCAATAAATTTTTAATTTTTAGTGCCAAGGCAGCTCGTAATCCAAGGATTAGAGCCTCATATTCAATAGTATTATTGGTGCAAGCAAATGTTAGTTTGAAGGACAGAGGTATAAGATGTTTCTATGGAGATATTAAAATAATACCTGCACCAGCCCCACTCATGCATCGGGCTCCGTCAAAGTATAGGGACCATTGCTCAGGATGGTCTGCCTCTAATTTAAGGCATTCATCAGGAAACTCAATGATGAGGGGATGGGTAGACTCTAAGGGTGCAACAGCTAATTGATCTGCTATGATTTGACCTTTAACAGACTTTTGTCCTATAAACGTGAGTTCAAACTCGCTTAGCGCAAGAACCCACTTGGTTGTGCGACCAGATAAGTACGGTCGACTCATGAGATACCGTAAAGGATCAAATTTAGCAATAACATACATTTTTTGACTGAGCATATAATGGCATAGTTTCTATGTAGAAAATACGACTACGAGACATAACTTCTCTAATACTGTATAACGAGTTTCATAACTGATTAAGGTTCTGCTGATGTAATAATTAGCATGTTCTTTCTTCTCATCGTCAAGTTGAGCTAACATAGCTCCTAAGGCAAAATCTGAAGCAAAAATGTACAAGATAAATGGATGATCAGATCTAGGTGGGGAAAGCACCGGTGGTTTAAGGAGATATTGCTTAAGGAGTTCAAATGCTTCCTGGCATTCATCGTCCCAATGAAAAGAGACATCTTTCTTAAGAAGCTTAAGAAAGGGTCCGGTTTTGTCCGCCAACTTATCGATGAAGCGGCGAATAGCTTGAAGCTTACCTTGTAAACTTCGTAATTCAGATATATTTGTGGGTGCGGGCATATCAGTGATAGCCATGATCTTGAGAGGGTCAATTTCAATGCCACGTAAAGAAACGATAACCCCCAATAATTTATCGGACTTAACTCCGAATATACATTTGGCTGGATTTAGTCGGATAAGATATTCCCTTAACCGATCAAATACTTTTCTCAAGTCATCTAAATGATCATCTTCTTTGATGGAACGAGCTATAATATCATCTACATAATCATGTAGAATATCATGCATCATATCATGAAAGATATAAGTCATGGCTCGTTGATATGTTGCACCTGCATTCTTTAAACCGAATGGCATCACTTTCCAACAAAAGGTTCCCCAAGGGGTAATAAAGGTTGTTTTAGCCTGATCTTCAGGAGCTATCCTGATCTGATTATAACCAGAGAATCCATCCATTAGGGATATCATTCCGCTCCCAGCAGTAAAATCAATGATCTGATCCATGTTGGGAAGAGGAAAATCATCTTTAGGGCATGCAACATTAATATCTCTAAAGTCTGTGCAAACCCTAACTTTGGTAGCTTCTTTCTTAGTTACTGGAACTACATTTGAGATCCATTCAGCATAATCAATAGCTTGTATAAAAATAACCTTCAAGAGTTTTTCTAATTCTCCTTTGACTAGTAAGGCCACTTTAGGATGCATTTTTCTAAGTTTTTGTTTAACAGGTTTAGCATCCGGATGGACTACTAGGTGATGCATAACTACAGAAGGGTCTAATCCTGGCATATCTTCATATGTCCAAGCAAAAATGTCTTCATATTCTTTAAGGAATGCAATGTATTTATCTTGTTTTTCTTGACTCAATTCTGATCCAATGTTGATGATGTGAGGGTTATCTTCGGTTCCAATGTTAATTTTTATAACGTTTTCAACTTCCATATGTAGATCTCTCTCAAAATTAGATGGGGCGGGTGAAACGCCTAATTCTTGTAATTCTTCCAAGGTTAGCTTGGATAATTCATCTTGAGGAGTCGTGGCCTCAAGCTGGGCTATACTAGGTATAGAGCCATCGAAATAAAATTTGTTATGTAACAATTCCTCAATGGAGACATCATGGAAGATATCCCCCTCCAACTCATCGTCGGATTCAACAATCATCTCAGGGTAAGCTATGGATAGCATATTGCATGTAAATGGATTATCCCTTAAACGCAAAGCATCACGTTTATCCAAATAATCTTGGTAACATATAAGATGGTCATCATCCTCAAATGGGAAGGGCTGACCTTTACTAGGAAATAGGCCCACACCACATCGGGCAGGCCATGGTTCTACCTCAAAAGGTTCTTTCATACCATTTTGGGAAGGTCCCAAACCTTTCCCTTTATAGCCCAATCTAAGCATTATAGGTTTAGCTTTAACATACTCATTAGCAAAATAACAGCGAGCATACCCATCATAATGAGTCTTGATGTTTCTAGGTATTCTTCCCAGTCATATCCCTTATAAATAAAAGCACAACTCCCGACTTGGTAGATACTTCCCATAGGTTGTGGGAGGCCCAAGGTACGAGGAGAGGGTGGCAATTTATTTAAAATATGGGAATCTTGCATAGCAACGTTTGTTTTCTATGATACAAGAATTTTAGATAAATCGGGTAAGAGCTCGTCAGTAAGAGCGTAAGAGGTAGAAGGATCATTTCCTATGTTTTTGGATGCGGAAAACATGCCTTTGATAGGCGTAGACGTTGTAGGGATGTCGATGGATGGGTCTAAAGGTATGGAAGTTATAGGAGTAAAACAAGAAGCATTGGTTGTGGGTTTAGGATCTTTTTGAGGTCCTAATGTGGTTTGTTCGGAAGATGGTTGAACTATATGTAGAGGTGTGGTTGATGGGGAAAAAGTAGATGATGTTATGAGTGTGTGTTTCACACGTTTAGGTGGATGATTAGAATTAGGATGTGTGGATGACAGAGCAGGGCAAAATTGAACTCCAACAGGTTCTGCCAAAGCACACATATCAAAGGGTCTAGGATCACCATGAATGGTAACCAACTGATTTTTAAATTCGAATTTAACACACTGATGTAAAGTTGAGGGAACAGCTCGCATCGCGTTGATCCAAGGGTGACCCAAAAGTATATTGTACGATGCAGGGCAATGCACAATAAACACGGTCGTGTCTAAGGTTCTAGGACCAACTTGCAATGGAATAGTAATAACTCCACACGTTTCTTGTGTTTCGTCATTGAATGCTTTTATAATCATATCAGTTCTTTTCATTTCATCACTTCTAAACCCAAATCTTTGGTAGAAGTCAAAAGTGCATATGTTTAAAGATGAACCATTATCAATCAAGACTCGTTTAACTGCTACATCTCCAATTAGGGCAGTAATATATAAGGGGTTATCCTTATGTAAACTATGTTGCGGTATATCTCTATCCCGAAAGTCAATACAATCGACTTCTCGAGTTATGATAGTATTGGACATGGCTTCGAGGTTGAATATTTTGTGGTACCATCATTTGGCTTAATGTGAGCATTAATTCATCCCTATGGGTAGGAGAAGATCTTAAAAGGTCCAAAAGGGAAATTCTAGTTGTAGTATTTGATAATTGTTCATTAATATTATAAGGAGGTTTAGGTTGAACATTAGGCGCATGATTCCATTTATTGGGATTTTTCAAAACAAATGGAGCTGATCCATCATTCTGAGTTTGATCTTGTTGAGAATTTTGAGCTTGTTGTCGAGTAACAACTCCGATGGTACCTACAATATTATTTTGTGGATGATGAATGGGTCTTGGTCTAGCATTTATGACTTGTTCATTAGAAAGTAATTGGTGAGAAGATGGTCGAGTAGTGACTCTTCTAGGAAATGGTTCTTTCGGAACCATAGAATTTGTGATGGGTTGAACAACATCTGATTCATCTTCAGAACTATTCGATTGATTTGAGGTGATTTCCATGTCACTTTCAGTCTCATATTCGGTATCACTAAGATCAGGTGTCCGAATATTATGTAGAGGTCTGGCCGTAACCATGGATAAAGTTGTGTCAAATATTTGTGGATCGTGAATAGGTAAATGTCCACTAATAGTTCCTACATATCGGGTAGGAGGGGGAACATTATGATGCTCAATTTGATTAGCCACCTCTTTACCATGCTTTGGTAAAGGATGTTGAAATATGTCCAATGATTGATTGGCATTCGATTCTGATTTTGGGGGATGTTCTTTTGAGCATTATTAGGAGGATTTTGTTTAGGTTGAAAGGCTTGCACCTCCATCTCATTGTTATCAATCAGGTCTTGTATTTTATGTTTTAATATTTTACAAGAGTTGGTAGCGTGTCCAGGTCCTCTATGGAAATCACAGTGTAAATCAGCTCTGTATCCGGGTATAGTTGGATCAGGTTCCCGGATATTTGGTAATTGGATCAATCCTCGTGCTAGTAATTGCGGGAGAATGGTTGATAAAGGTTGATTTAACCTAGTAAATTCTTGGGGTGGTTTATCAAGAGGTTTCAGTATAAATTTCTCTGTTGTTTTTGCAACATTAATAGTAGCGATATTTCTACTATCAGTGACTCCATCGCCCACAACTTGTTTATTTTTATATTGATTTTTGGATGTTTTCTCATCATCTTTCTTTTTAAGTTGACCTCTCCTAACAAGAGCATCTTCCACTCTTCGAGCTAAATCTATAGCTTGATCGAAGGTGGTCAAGGTAGCGATTGATAACTCATAGGATAGTTGTTCTTGTAAATTATTGATAAAGATATCCAACATTTCTCGATAAGGTAACACAAAGTGCAATTTTCCTATCAACTGTCTCCATCGAGCTAGGAAATCAGCAAAACATTCATCTTTGTCTTGTTTTAGGTTGTACAAATCTTTAATGGTTACATGCCTTTCAATGTAGGCACTAAATTGATGCACAAAAGACTCGACGGTTTCTTCGAAATTTCTCAAAGAATGAGTGGGTAGTTGATAATACCATTCTAATGCCATCCCTCCTAAACTTTTTGGGAACATTTTTAGTAATAACAAATCATCATGTGATATATCATGACACGCTATCCTAAACATACGAAGATGCTCTATGGGATCTTCAGTTCCTTTGTATATTGGTAGGACGGGCATAGGAAAGTGTTTAGGATATGGTTGTGCTACAACTATAGGATCTAGAGGCTGACTACACATCTCTCGATAATTGTACGAGGGACGGTAGGGATCTATCTGGTCCATGCGGGAGACTAACTGTTTCACCATGGCTTCCAGATTACCAGTTTGTCCACCATATTGGTTTGGTGGTACATGAGTATGGGATTTGTGAGCGTAGGATGGCGTGACGTAAGGATTAGATGCTATATTGTTGTTATGCAAATGGTTGGTAGGAAGAGTATTATGAAGAAGATTTGTTGTAGCATTATGTTGTACCCCAGATTGTTGGAAATTGGTATTTGGTTTTGTTTTAGGATTTTGTTGATTTGAGGTATGTTGATCAATAACTTGGCGAAATAGAGCAGTGAATGATGGTTTCTTTTGTGTGGGAATAACCCTAGGCTTGGTAACAGGTACTCTAGATGGTTGGGTAACCTGTTGTTGTTGCATGTTTTGGATTATAGCGGCCATATCCAAATTGGATGGTCCAGCTTGATCACTTTCTTGATCAACGAAGGACAAGGGATTAGTGCGTGTGTGATATATGTCTTCTAGGGTTGCTTGAGTGTCACTAATTTGATCCTTGTCCATATGGACTGCTCTATTAAGAGTGCCAATATTAGTATTGAGGAACTTCCAGAAATGTTCCATGTTCTCAAAAGTAACAGCTCCTTCCGAAGATATTTTAGGAGATGAGGATCCTTCCTCTCTAACAATTTCTCTTTGTTCATTTGCGTCAACAAACTCTTCTTCTTGTTGGTCTAGGGTTCCTTCTTCCTGAATTGGGTCTTCAGGAAGGACATCTGGTTTATTTACCATTTTTCCTAACCAATCTTCTTCTACTTCAGTCTGTTTTCCATTCCTGAGTCTAGTCATTATGTTTAAATTTAGATTTTAGCAAATATATATTAATATATTTGCAACAAATTTGGGAGGTATATATTTTAATTATATACCTACTATAATGCTTAAAAGAAAATGTTTTGATTTTTGTTATGATTTTGTTTTGTTTTTATTTTTTATTTTTTTTTTTTTGTTTTGTTTTTATGATTATAAAGACAACAAACAACACACTAAATGCAAGAAATAATAATAATAAAAGAATGGCTTAGTTTTCTATAAATAGTTTATAGATGTCATTGATAGGATCAAGTTCATCAGGAGTCATGAAATGCTCCTCTTCAAATTGGAAATGGTTTTTCAGGAACTTAACAAAGTGTGCTATGGTGATGTTATCTACTTCTGACTCTGTCTTGTAAAAATAGAGCTCATGGCAATACTCTCGATATAACACAGCTCTAGGAACTCTATTCCATCTCTTTCTATCCATAAGAACGACCTCTTGATCCTCTATACGAGATAGAAATTTATGTACTACAACTGCATTGTCGAGGTATTCCTCAAAGGTGTACAATTCAGAAGACACAAGGGCTCTTTTATCTGCTAACCACCTATGGCAAGCTCTCTGAAGCTCATGATACAAGGTCACTTGATCAAGATCCAAGATTCTATCTAGGACAAACCTCTTGATTTGCCTAAGTTCGGTTGATCTAGACTCAATGATATTCAATCTCCTATTAAGTTCGTCCCATAAAGGTTGAACCCTATTTGTTTGAGGTACTCTAAGTACAGAAGTAATCTCTATAGCTGCTAATTGATTCTCAACATTAATGGTGACAACTCATCTTTTATTATAATCTACCATCTAAATATGATATGCAATCTTTGATTCTAAATGCATTTATGTTTTATTTTTTTTTGGATTGTTTTCAAAAGGTTTTTAGTTTTCACGTCGGGTTCACCAAAATGTATCGCTCCAAATTTTTTGCATCCTTACCTTCAAGCTATAGGATCCACGCCCGAAAGGGGGATGCGAGAAGGATGGGACAATACCTCGGACTGAGAGGCCCTTTGAAGGTCCCGCCTCTCGGGGAGGGGTATAAGGGTGAATTTTTGATGGATGGTGGGTTCACCAGGAAACTTTTGAGTGGCAGTTTCCATGCCTAGGTTGATAATAGGTTTGATGTGTTCATTTTATATTCAATCATTCAATTCCTAGGTTTGGCCAAGATGAATCTAAGCTAATCTATATGTCGATGCTGATTTTTATGGATACAAAAAACATGAATAAATGTTGAACATAGAGAATGTGCTAAATAGGATAGAATATACCTGATTTCGGATGTCTGAATGAAGATTCTAAGGTTTGTAGAAGTCCAAATCATCTCGAATCATACATAATCATCTGAAATTGCATAGAATCATCTCAGATCATAGTCGATCATCTGAGATCAGACAGGATCATCGATGATCTGACGAATTCATCAGAAACCTGCAATCACAAAAATAGATACAAAATACCAAAAATGCAACTGCAAAAGCAAGGGGAAATGATAGAAATAATAATGAATTTGCCTAAATGATAGATCTAGATAGCAATTAAAAGGAAATGCATCAATTTGACAATTTATTTTGACTTTATCATATATCTATGCTAAATGAGGTGAACTCCAGGATGCATAAATATAATAACCTAAGATAATGCACAAAGAAATGCAGAAAAACAATAAGGAAATGCAAACTCTGGGTTCTGATTGCCCCCAATCTGGACTACAGTCAGGATCACCTCCAATCGTACGAGATCATCTGCGCTCCTCGACAGGATCGTCCGAAATCGTCTGGAATCGCCTGCGACGATCCGAGCTTGCTCCGACTGAAAAATAGTAAAATTCCTGCAAGAAAACATGAAATATAGAATGCAAACGATGGTGCGAGGATGCTCTAATGCATAAGGAACTAACTCTACAGGGAAATCCATCAGCTAGGGGGTTCAGGGGGATAAACTAAGAAAATCCCAGTTTATATAGGATTAGGGAGAGGTTAGGAGGTTGGAAATCATCCCAATTTGGGAGATCTCCAACGGGGGAGACTCTAACTACGTAGACACGCTTTCTGCCCAAGTTAGAGAAGTTGTTGAAACAGAAGCTAATTATGAAAATTTGGTTTTGGGACGAAATCGTCTGGACGTTCTGTTCCAGACGAATTCGTCAGATCTGGGACGATTTCGTCTGATCATCGACGATATCGTCCAACGGTCAAAACAAATCCTAAAAATGGCACGAAAAATGAGGAAAGCGGGTAACGGGCGGTTTGGGTTTAAAATTCAAATTTTTATCTTTTTACTAAGGTTTAACTGTGCCAATTTTAGGGTGCTACACCTTCTTATTGAAATTTCTCCAAAAATTTAAATGAGTTGTTAGAAATAAATAAATCTTAACAATAAATAAAAATAAGAGAATTAATAAAGAAAAGATACCAAAAGAAATATAAGATTATTTCAAACAAAAAAAGAAAAATCTTATTGAAATATTTACATAAATACAAGATTGTCACATGTTGTACTATTAATAAATAAATACATTAAAAAAATGTTAATAAAAACAATATTGAAAAACATGATCAAATATGATATTGCTATGTTTTTTCTTATCAAAAGTGAAGAATTTCAAAAATTAAAATAGATATGTGTTTTTCCACTTGGTTATAAGTAAAGACAATAAAACTTAGTCTAATAAAATATCTTCATGAGCCTTATGTTGTTAGTATTTTTAATGTGCATAGTTAAATTATGAAAGAATGATAAAAATGTTAACTATCCCCTTTGAGTTAACATAAAAAAAAATATCAAAATGGATTTTTATAAGCTAATCAATATTTTTTGAATAAAATTTTTACCTTTTACTCAAAAAAACATCAAAAGAAAGTAAGAAAAACCTTCTCCAAATAAGTATTTATGTATTTTATATGGAATAGATATTTTTACTTCAATTATTTATTGCTAGTTCACCTTAATAAAGGTTTTATATCATACATAAATAATTTATCAGCTCATTTAAAATTTTGGAGAAAAACAAAAAAAATTAAATAAGAAAATATGTCAAATAAAATATAAGCTTATTTCAAACAAAAGAGGAAAAATATTATTAAAATATTTACTTAAATACAAAATTATTACATGTTGTACTATTACATATTTCAAATAAAAAAATATTAATATGTAAATATATAAAGAAAAATATGTTAAAAAAAAATTATTGAAAAAAACATGATTAAATATGATATTGCCATGTTTTTTCCTACAAAAGTGACTAAATTCAAAAATTAAAATAGATATGTGTTTTTTCCACTTGGTTAAAATTAAGTAAAGATAATAATAATTAGTCTAACCAATTCATCTATGTAACCAAAAACAATTAAGTAAAGACAATAAAATTAGTCTAATAAAAAAATTTCATGAGCCTTATGTTGTTAGTCTTTTTACTGTGCATAGTTAAATTATGAAAGAATGATAAAAATGCTAACTATTACCTTTGGGTTAACATCAAAATAATTAAACAAAATCTTCTCCAAATACGTATTTATGCAATTTATATGAAACAAATCAATTTTCCTTCAATTATTTATTGCTAGTTTAGCTTAATAAAAGTTGTATTTTATTTTTATTTACTTAATTATTATTTTTATGTGGTTAGTAAGATAAACCCCTACGTCCAACGCACATGGTTGAACAATATCCTCCCAATCATGAACCCTCGTAAAGTCGAGGACTGTGCTTATCAACGGGGAATTTAACACACACCCACCCCCTCACACACTCGAGCCAAAGCTTGAAATTTTGTGTTGTCTCTCGAACCTCGAGATATTTTATTTAACTAGTACTTAAGAACACATATTATGCATAAGTTGAATTGTTTTAGGATTATTATGATATAAAAAAAAAAGTCATGGAATGCTTTTTTTTTATTATTGGTTGGTGTGAG
This sequence comes from Wollemia nobilis, assembly GCA_028583015.1. Classification (NCBI taxonomy): domain Eukaryota; kingdom Viridiplantae; phylum Streptophyta; class Pinopsida; order Araucariales; family Araucariaceae; genus Wollemia; species Wollemia nobilis. The sequence goes on from JAQPPZ010007219.1 coordinate 3,055,944, forward strand.
AAACCTCTACTGTCGACACTCAGGGTTGAGCATTACTATTCCGGTCATTAGCCCTCGTACGACCCAGGGCTAAACACCAAGAACTAAACTTATCAATAGAGAATTATGTGATTAACAGATGACCACAAAAAATTGGAATGTTGTTAGCTTTGATTCAATATGATTTTTGTTTATCACACAACAACACACACCATTACACACACCAAGGTCTGAACCTTGGACCTCCCAAAGAGAAACCAATGCCCTAACCATTGCATTGTTCCCACTAGCAGGATTCAATGTGAATTTTGTATTCACTTCTTACATGTTGATACTTAACATAGTATTTATAGATGACCACAAAAATTTGGAATGTTGTTAGCTTTGATTCAATATTATTTTTTTTTATCACACAACAACACACACCATTACACACACCAAGGTCTGAACCTTGGACCTCCCAAAGAGAAACCAAAGCCCTAACCACTGCATTGTCTCCACTAGGAAGATTAAATGTGAATTTTTATATTCACTTCTTACATGTTGATACTTAACATAGTATTTATAGATTTCTTTTATCTTTATTATTATTTTTAATAATAGAAAAGAGAAATGTATGAGAGAAATATTTCCCTTTGGAAACTATTATAAACTAGGTATATTTTTTTTTACATAAAATTATTATATAACTATTCATTATATTTGTGAAATGTTGATATTAAATTTTATTCACTTTTCCATAGAATTAAACAATTTAACTTTGAGAAGAATATAGATAGATAGCTAGATAGATAGATGATAACAATGTAATAATAAAATAAAAATTAATTAAAAATTAAATAAAATACATTAAAATCTATCAATTTGAACATTATTGCTTGAATGGATGGTTGTTAGATTTGTTGTGACTTTGTGAGGATGATGGTAGAAAGTGGTTGTTTGTAATTTTCAAATTCTTTGTTATAATATCTCTTAAGAAAATCATTTGCCATGACAAATAAAAATATATACTTTAAAAATATGTATGAAAATGTTATAATATATAAATATTAATTATAAGTAATTAATATTTTTAATATATTATTATAAAAATGTTAAGATAACTTAATACACCAACCCACAAATAAAGTCTTATATTGAAACTACATCTATTGGAATAAAATAATTTTTTATTTCATTATAATTAAAAGAAAAAAAATCAAAATAAGAAAAGGAAAAATATATTATTTGTAAATAATATTAGTTTTTTAAAATAATATTCATAGGTTACAAAAAAATTATAACAAAGTAAACTTATCATATAATTGATGTAATATGCAAAATACATAGCCACAACAAAACAACATATATTATTTTAAATAATTTTTTTTAATTTTAAGAAATCTTAAATTATATAAAATAATTTTTAAATAAAATAATGTTCATCCATATATTTATCTAAACTATAGTCTTTTTTTTAAAAGAAAAATCTTAGTTTTATATTAAATAAATATAAAATTTTATTCTTTAGATACTTTTAACATTTCTTCAAAACCTAAAAATCATGATTTACACATTATAGCTAATCATACTAAATTCTATACTTAATGGACATTATGGAAACTTAAATGAAAATGAAGGCAACAATTCATGAGGGGGACATCTATGGTCATAGTATCGAGGAGACGCATCATAAGTAAATTCGTCTGTCCAAAGTCCAAGATTCCACGACACTAACATCGTCAATTGTTGACAAAGACCAGACCGACAAATGGATTAAATGATTAGAATTTCGTCCACGTGAACCTGGACCGAAAAAAAAAATGTCACACGTGTCATACATTGAAGTGTTCCAAAGGAAAATCGCTGGAATTTTGAACGACGTTCGAAAATTTGTGTCACCAAGCGACAACTTGTCGGTGGTCACATGATACGTGTGTACCCATTATTTGTCTCCATGCAATTTACTGTTTAGGTGGGTATGAGGTAAGAGAATGTCATCCTTGTTTTTATGGGTTGGCTTACGTCACGGGAAGCTATCAGTTGTCACATCATCAGTAAAGCGACATAGTATGATGTACATTTCCAAGTGTGTGCTATACGTCACAGGAAGTTAACAATTGTCACATCATCACTAAAGTGATCGAATCTATTGTGTAAGGAAGTCAACAGTTGTCACATCATCAGTAAAAGTGATCAAAGGTATGGCGTAAGGAAGTCGACAGTTGTCACATCAGCAGTAACAACATAATTTTATATAAGTTTTATTTTATAAATATGAAATACAATCTCCTAAATATTTTTATTTTTTAAATGATCTAATAGTTAAGCATTTCTAAATAAATTATGTGATTAATTTATTCAGGATAATTTTATAAGTTTTATAATAATAATAATAAATTATTGAACATCAAATTAAAATATTCAAATATTATTTTCAAGTGCTTTGTATCTATAATACAATATTTTCAAAACAAAACTATTTTATTTTCTAAAATATATTTTGTAAAATTTTTCTTATTGTTTTTTATATAGGAAATCTTCTCATTTAAATTTAAATGTCCAAAATAGTGTTAAGGTCAATTAAACTGCAAGTATAGTTCGAGAATGAGAGGCTGTTTTTTGTAAGACTGTTCAAACTATCGAACTTGTTTTGGTCATATTTCACCCATCCCAACTCGGATTGAGCTAAAATTTTGTGAGCAGATGTGTGACAAACCCTAGAACGTCTCCAACAAATTTTAGATCATTTGGAGCAACTTAGAGCCTTGTGCATCCCTATGTGTGAAATAGAGTTTTGGTAAGCGATTGTGAAGGGTTGAATCTGGTTTGAGTGCAAGCAGCTCCAAAGGTTGGTTTTCGAGGTCTTCAAGCCTTAGCGGCCAATATTTTTGTGGTTTATGGTCAAGATTTTAGCAGGATATGTTGCAGGGGATTCAAGATGGGTTAGAAATATGTCTTTCAACAGATCTTCGGGATGTGAACTTGATTGACAACGACTTCCAATTTACTGCACAAAAGAAAAGTTAAAATCATACCTTTCCATGGCATCTAAGGCATGGATTAAAGAGATCATGAAACAAGTTTCAAGTAGTTGTTCAAAAAATGTCTCGAATCTCAAGTGAATCTGGTGCTAAGGTGCACCCACAAAATAAATCCACTGTGGAAACCCCTATCAAAGGTAAGAATTTCCAAGAATCAATCCCAAAAATAAATTTTAGGGATGTCCTTTGTGGTGGATAGCCTCAACCTAATGCTAATATTAATCTTAGGGCTTCCCGTAAACCTCTAAGAATGCCTAAAATGAATCCTAGTAAAATGGAGTCAGGATGTCTTAAAGCAGCTGATGGAACTCCTATTGTTAAGCTTGATATAGGTAACATTCAGACTGACATTGAAGATATGGAAAAAAGAGGACAAATTTATTGTTTCATGGGTTTTCGTCCGAGCCTATATGCTTTCAAAGTCTGGGCTGCAAAAAGTTGGAAAACTAAATATGAGCTACAAATCTCTATTTATCCAAAAGGTTATTTTCTTGTTTTATTTTCTAATAATGAAGATAGAGAGAAAACATTTTAAGGGGATCCCTAGTTCTTTGGAATGGCGAGGCTTTTCATGAAGCCTTGGCATACTAAATTTAAAGTCAAATAAGAGATGCCTTTTACAGGCCCCATGTGGGTTAGACTCTTTGGCCTCCCAATTAAAATATGGAATCCAATTGTTTGTCTTCAATTGGAAAATCTTTAGGAACTTTTATGATGATTGTCGATTGTACTAAAAAATTTGAACACATTATTTATGCTCAGATTTATGTTTTAATGGATTTTGACAAACCCCTACCTAAAAATATCACATTACAATATGGGAAGGATAGTTGGGAGCAATTAGTGGACTATGAGAACATTCCTTTTCATTGTAGAATTTGCCATGAATATGGTCATTTGTCTAGTGTTTGCCCAAATAAAATTTTAGATCAAAATAAAGAAGATATAAACTCAATAGGTTTCCAAATGCCTAAGAAGAAGAACACTCAGAAAAATCAATTATGAAGGATTAATCTAAGTTATCTGCTAATATGTTTGAAAATATTTCCACAAATGATGTCCCAAGTGAGGAAGAGGAAATAATAGAAACAAAAATATTAGAAACACAATTTAAATATGATGGGCAGAATTCAGAGATAAACCAATAAATCAAAGGTTTTCAACAAAAAAAAGGAGAAAATATACATAAGAAAAACAATCTTTTAAATGTTAAAACTTCAAATAATACAGGTTCCAATATAAACTATGTTGAACCTTCTGGTAACACTTTGGTTGAAGAACACAAGCTTATACTGAGAGGGGGGTGAACATTATAAGATAAAACTTTTCACTTTTCAATCCAAATGATAATTGGAATAATATTAAGGCAATAATGAAATAATGCACAAATCATCACACATATTAGAGACACAACTTTTGTGTGGAAATACCCTTTTGGGAGAAAACCATGATAAAATATTGCTTATATATATTTTCAATAAATTTTGTGGGTACCAACCCACAGGAGACACCAATCCCCTATTACAATGTTCGTGGACACCAATCCACAGGAGACACCAATCCCTTTACTCAAGTTTACGGACACCAATTCACAGGAGACACCAATCCTCCCCTGAGGTTCGTGGACACCAATCCACAGGAGATGCCAATCCCCTCTCAAATTTGTGGACACCAATCCATAGGAGACACCAATCCCCTCTCAAGTTTATGGACACCAATCCACAGGAGACACCAATCTCCTCTCAAGTTCATGGACACCAATCCACAGGAGACATCAATCCCCTCTCAAGTTTATGGACACCAATTCACAAGAGACACCAATCCCCTCTCAATTTTGGTCAACACTCTGCTCAGGTCTATCCTCAAATATTGCTCACAAACCTGCTCACAAAAACTACTTAATTCTACTCAAAAACCTGCTCAAATCTACTCCAAAACCTACTCATAAAACTTGCTCAAACATGCTTCAAAACTTGCTCACAAAACCTGCTCACAAAACCTGCTCAAATATGCTCCAAAACCTGCTCATAAAACCTGCTCAAAATATTGTATATAAAAAATCCTCATTTATTCCTAAATCTTGCATACAAAAAAATGCTTATCTATTCCCAAATATTGAATAATGATGTCATCAAGTTTTTCACCCATTCTTCAATGTGCTTTCCTCAACTAAAGCAATTCAAAAATATTCTACCCAGAATTCTTTCATCTTCATGAACATATAGAGAATGATATGCACTAACAAATGCCCAATATATTATTCACATTCATTAAGTCTGTCGCTTCCACATGTCTCACATTTATTACATTAAAAGGTAGCTCTAGTCTAGCACTTGATAATTGACCTTGTAATTGTTGATTTACACCTTTCCTTCCCTTTTGTAGATAGCTGAAAATATCCTTTTCAATTGAATCCTTTCACACTATCCTTGCACTATGTGACACTTTGAATTGCTTTAAAACAACCCTTCTATTTGTGTGAGACTATACTATTTTGCTTATTTCCACATTCACTTCAAAACCAATCACAATGCACAAATATGTCCTTCTCATCTACTCCCAAAATCAATCATGAACAATGCACAAATTTTCTCTCAAATTTGATCTATAACCCTTGCACATTTACTTCCAATTTCAAGCAAAAACAATGCACATCCAATAATTCCTTATACCTCCAACCATATGACAAAATATTTTCCTCAAATTAAAACCACTTTGAGAAAAGAACACTATACCTCTAAATCTACCTCAATGATGATGATCTTCTTTTGCATGAGCTTTCCAAACCTGTCTTGACAAAAATAATTTTCCTTTTGTTTGTCCCTTCAAAATCTGGTTAGCAATTCTCTTTTTCCTTTCTTGATTAAATATCAAATCAACCACTTTAAAAACCCTTATAAAAAACATACACAATAAAGCTTAAAAATAACTCCTTATATCTCCCTTTCTGAAACTCACAATATAAAGCTTTATTAACAACAAAAACCCTTATATCTCCTTTTATAACATGCAAAATACAACTTTTAAAAATAACAACCTTATACCTTATAACTCCCTTTCATAGCATGCAAAATACAATTTTAAAATAACCACGATACACCTTATATCTCCCACTCAAATTAAATTAAACAAAAATTTTACCCTTACCTTGCACAACAAAGCCCAATGAACATGAAGGAGATTCGATCTCCTGACCTCTGCCAACATAGCTCCCTAGCACAAGCTAGGCAACCAACTAGGCTACCCTAGCAGGTGAAATCAAAAGTGCAACACAAACTATATAATCCCTTCTTTGTTCTATCTCAGCCAACCAAAACAAAACAACACCGTGAGGATTCGACCCTGCAACCTCCTGCTCCGCAGCATCTTAGCACAAGCTAGGCGACCGGTTGGGCTAGCCACCTAGATGAGACCAAAATCATAGCATAAACTATATGTATTCTCTTTCACGCTTTCTCAACAAAACACTGCAAAACCTGCATCGTGAGGATTCGACCTTGCAACCTCCTACTCCGTAATGCCTTAGCGTAAGCTAGGCTACCAACTGGGCTAGCCACCCGGATGAGACCAAAGGTAGCATGAATAATTATTTAACTCCTCTTTTCGATCGATACCACCAAATGCGCTCTTCTCCTCCTCTTGTCTTCTTCCTGCTACTCAATTTTCGCATGAAGGATATTCAAATCTCATCACTTACCAAAATGAATTGATGGGCTTTTAATATGCATTTTGATTTTAGCGCTCAAGGAGGTTGACCTCATTATTTAAATATTTGAATTTTCACTTTATATCTTCTCCAAATATGTCGGCGCATTTTATTTTTCAAACACTTTAGGTTATAATATTTAAATCTATGATTTAAATATTATAATATTTAACTTTTAAACTCTTATATATTTAAATCCTTTGATTTAAATATGTCAAACCTTTGTCCTTCTTTTTATAATATTTCAAGCCTTTGTCCAAACCTTTGTCCTTCTCTTTATAATATTTCAAGCCTTTGAATACCATGCACCTTTGACATCAATGACAACTCAATATTTCTAACAATCTCCCCCTTTGTCATTGATGGCAACCCTACAAAAAAATTATTTTACTGCAACTGGATTCACAATCTGCTCTCCCTGACAAGTTGCTCCCCCTTACTGAATTCTCCCCCTTTGACATCAATGGCAAAGGGCTCCTTGGGGCTAAAAATAAGACACTTAACACAGCCCCCTTACCACCTCCTTTTCTTGAGGTGATCAATTTTGATATGGGAGTAAAGCTACTCCCAACTTACAATGCTCTTCTTCTTGTTTCATTTTCTTTCTCCAAACTTTGGAGATCATACCCTTTTGAATATTTTGACCATTCTCCTTTTTGCTTGACTTCAAAAATTTAGGGAACATTGTTCTACACCATCTAGATGTATGCCCAAAATTGTTACATTTGTAACATATGATGTTGTAGTCCATATGAGGTGCAAATGAATTTAAATTCCTCTTGGTGAAGCCAAAATCATTCATAGTACTGATCCTACAATTTACAGCTTTATGACCAAAATGGTTACATGAGAAACAATAACCATGAAAGAGATATTGAAACCTGTCTGATTGCCTTGGAGGATATTGTTGCATGGTTCTTTCTTTGCTTTTTCTATGATGGTCCCTGTTCCTTGATGGTGCATTATTTTCTTCCTCATTGATGCTTCCACTTTTCAACATATTAGCATAGGTCTTGGGCTCTTCTTTAATTACTTTATTTGATGCTTCTATTTCTTTTGAGCTTGACTCCCCCTTTTGTTTCTCTTGACCTTCTTCAAAACCAAGTCCAATCTTCATAAATGGAGATCTTTGTGCTTTGATAATATCATCCAAGTTTTTTGAGATTTTCCTAAACTGATATATCTTATCATTAAAATTTTCAAGTCCCTTCCTTAGAATGACAACTTCATGTTCTAGTCTTTCACACTCTAGTTCTTTTGCCTTTAACTGTTCACCCATACCTTCTTCAATTCTTCAATTCTTTCTAACCTTTTTCAACTCTTCAAGAGCATAATAAGTTCCTCTTCTATGTCAATTGTGGCTTCCTCTTCCTTTCCTAAATATTTATCTTCTTCTTGGTCTTCAACTACAGAATCATCTTCTTTCTCTTCTATGGCAAAAAACAAAATTTCTTCTTTTTCACTATAGGTGAGGTTTTCATTACTACTACTGGAAGTATTGTTTACTTCTTCAACATAAAAACTCTTCTTGTGTCTTTGAAAGATCTTCTTCTCATGCTTGCCTTGACCGTGCCTATTTTTCTTTTCATGATAAAATTTTCTTTCTTTCTTTTTCTTGTATTCCTTTTCTTCTTCACTGCTACTACTTCCATCTTGTGGACAATTAGATGCATAGTGACCAAGGTTACCACAATTAAAACATTTCATAAACTGCATACCTTTATGTTTTCTTGGACCCTTCTTATTCCTTCACACAAAGTTAGCTTCTTCTCCATTGTTTGATTCTTAACTTGATTATGGTTCTTTATTATTTGCCTTCTTTGAAGATTTGAATGTTGCCTCTCGTTTGGATGTTTGATATTTTTATGTCCTCATCTCATAGGTTGTGAGAATCCCATGTAGCTCATCCATACTCAAATTTTTGAGATCCTTCATTTCTTCAATTGCTGAAACCTTTGCATCAAACCTCATGGGAAGTGACCTCAAGATTTTTTGAACAATTTTAGAGTCTTCAATACTTTCTCCAAGTCCACGAATGGTGTTGACAACCTCATCAACATGAAGTAGATACCTAGCAATATCTTCCTCATCTTTCATCTTCAAGTCTTCAAACTTCCTCCTATGGGTTTGAAGTTTTGCCATTTTAACCTTATCGTCTCCTTCATATGTTCTCTATAACTTGTCCCATATTTCTTTTGCTAAAGTGCATTGCATGACTTTCACAAACTTTGATTCACATAACCCACTTAATATTGCATTCATTGCCCTGGTATTATTTTCGTATGGTTTCTTACCATTTGCATCCATGGGAGGAGTTGTAGGTGGTGTGAACCCATTCTCAACGGATTTCCATATATCATAGCCATGTGCCATCAAATAAGTTTTCATCCTTATACTCCAAAAAGCATAGTTAGTCCCATCAAACAATGGAGCTCTATTTGATAAAAACCCTTTCTAATGAGCCATGTGTGTTCCTATAAGATCTTCCTTCAAGCTGTTAGGCTTTCACGAAGGAACCCACTCTTATACCAATTGAAGAACACAAGATTATACTGAGAGGGGGGTGAACAATATAAGATAAAACTTTTCACTTTTCAATCCAAATGATAACAACAATAATATTAATGCAATAATGAAACAATGCACAAATCATCACACATATGAGAGACACAAATTTTACGTGGAAACACCCTTTTGGGAGAAAACCACGACAAAATATTGCTTATATATTTCTTCAAAAAAATTATGGGCACCAACCCATAGGAGACACCAATCCCCTATTACAATGTTCGTGGACACCAATCCATAGGAGACACCAATCCATAGGAGACACCAATACCCTCTCAGGTTCGTGGACACCAATCCATAGGAGACACCAATCCCCTCTCAAGTTCATGGACACCAATCCACAGGAGACACCAATTCCCTTTCAAGTTCATGGAAACCAATCCATAGGAGACACCAATCCCCTCTCAATTTAATGGACACCAATCCCCTCTCAAGTTCATGGACACCAATCCATAGGAGACACCAATCCCCTCTCAAGTTCTATCAACACTCTGCTCAAGTCTGTCCTCAAATATTGCTCACAAACCTACTCACAAACATTGCTCAAATATTCTCTAAAACCTGCTCACAAAACTTTCTCAAATCTACTCCAAAACCTGCTCATAAAACCTGCTCAAACCTGCTCCAAAACCTTCTCACAAAACCTGCTCAAATATGCTCCAAAATATGCTTATAAAACCTGCTCAAATCTACTCCAAAACCTTCTCCAAATATTGTATACAAACAATCCTCATCTATTCCCAAATCTTGCATACAAAACAATTCTCATCTATTCCCAAATCTTGCATAATGATGTCATCAAATTCTTCACCTATTCTTCAATGTGCTTTCCTCAACTAAAGTAATTCAGACATATTCTACCCAGAATTCTTTTATCTTCATGAACATATAGAGAATGGTATGCACTAAAAAATACCCAATATATCTTGCACATTCATTAAGTTTGTCACTTCCACATGTCTCACATTTATTACATTAAAAGGTAGCTCTAGTCTAGCACTTGATAACTGACCTTGTAATTTTTGATTTGCACCTTTCCTTCCTTTTTGTAGATAGTTGAAAATATCCTTCTTTTCAATTGAATCCTTTCACACTATCCTTGCACTATGTGACACTTTGACTTGCTTTAAAACAACCCTTCTATTTGTGTGAGACTATACTATTTTGCTTATTTCCACATTCACTTCAAAACCAATCACAATGCACAAATATGTCCTTCTCATCTACTCCCAAAATCAATCATGAATAATGCACAAATTTGCTCTCAAATCTGATCTATAACCCTTGCACATTGTAGACACCAAAACAGCACCAATCCGATTATGTGACTACAAACACTGATCGCATTGACACACACAGCCTTCAGGGCAGCCCTCAGAGGTCAAACAGTGGTCCTAGCCACTTTCACAGTAGTTTTAGAAGGTCAAAAAGTAATTTGGCACCTCCAGACATTCTGCTTCAAATTCGCCTTTGCGCCCTGGCTTCTTCTTAGTGTCGCAATATTGTTTTATTTCCAGACAAAAGTTGGTCGTTTTAAACAAGGCAAAAATCAAAAGAAAGCCTTTGCCAAAAGTGTCACGAAATCGTGACGTCGCGATTTCGCGACGTCACAAAATTGCGACACCAAAGGCCAAAAGGGAGCCTTTGCCAGAAGTGTCACAAAATCGCGATGTCGCGATTTCGCGACGTCACGAAATCACGACACCAAAGGCCAAAAGGGAGCCTTTGCCAGAAGTGTCATGAAATCGCGACACCAAAGGCCAAAAGGGAGCCTTTTCCAGAAGTGTCACAAAATCACGACATCATGATTTTGTGACATCACGAAATCACGACACCAAAGGCCAAAAGAGAGCATTTTCCAGAAGTGTCACGAAATCGCGACGTCATGAAATCGTGACACTTTTGGCCAAAAGGAAACCTAAGGCTTAGGTGTCGCGATATCGCGACGTCGCGATATCACGACAAACTCCCGTCTTTGTGCCTGGGCAAACATCAACCAATAAATGCGAACTTTAAACCAATAAAAGGTGGACTTTAAACCAATAAAAGCAGACATTAAACGAGTGGCAGCTGAATACAGTCAATTATTGCCTCTCGTCATGCATGCATGCGTAGGTGGGCAGATTGGTAGTTAGAGGACTGTCACAAGGGCAGTCATGTAAGCCCAAGTCAGGGAGGAGTCTCCTCCCTCTTGGGAAGGCATGGCCGCCACGTGGCATCCCTACATGCCCCTCTAAAGAGACCCCATGGGTCTATAAAATGGTGGACTTTTCCCACCCAAAAAAGGATGAAGTGGGTAGACATTTTCAAGCAACGAAGTGCTGCCAAACTGAACACCCTATTGCACCTCTTTTCGATTCATCTCTTTTACATCCTTAATCTCTTTTGCAAGAGAGGTTATCGGGTGGATATTGTAAGGGTGAATCCGGACCTTAGAACCAGACATTTGACCACATTAATCCATCAATTTGCCGACAATTCAACCTAAGAGTTTTTGGGCCTATCCCTAGTGGATTTGCGTCGAAATCACGTACTAACGGGGGCGGCCCGCTTGGGCACCCCACACTTTTTGTTAGTTTCATTTTAGTCTATTCTGTTATTGTTTGATTATCCTGCATTATGTTCTACACTGTTTAGATAGCTCACAATCTGGATTGCAGTAGAAATTTATCGAATATTATCATGCTTTACATTCTACGCTGTTTAGATAGCTCACAATCTGGATTGCAGTAGACATTTATCGAATATTATCATGCTTTACGTTCTACGTTGTTTAGATAGCTCACAATCTGGATTGCAGTAGACATTTATCGAATATTATCATGCTTTACATTCTACGCTGTTTAGATAGCTCACAATCTGGATTTCAGAAGACATTTATCGAATATTATCATGCTTTACGTTCTACGCTTTTTGTTAGTCGAATGCAGATTGGCTGACTGTTTCAATGGCAGTGGCCCTCTAGTAAAGTTTTTTGGTTTTTTTCAAACGAGCAGGTCATTTAAAATCATTTTACTCATCGATTTAGCTAATATTTTACATGTATCTTTTATCGTTTTTGGAGAACAAGTTCTTCTTCTTTGCAACAGGTGCTACTAACAACGTCATTGTGTCTCTGAACGCAGGATAAGCAGCGAGAAGCAAGGATTTATTAGCATAAGCGGTGACAACACTTTGGCCCGCCCATTTCAAATGTGGGCATGCGGAAGAAGGATTATTGATCACGATTGTAACCAAATTTATTTAACGCTCCTAACCCCTAAGAAGGGAGGAGGCGATTTTGTAACCGAGGTTAAAGAGTTTAATAAAAGGGCTGTGACTTCTCTAAATTCTTGTATCTCATTTCAATCAATTTGCCTCTTTTGTTCAATGCACTTCACATGTTAGGACTTAAGCGTTAGTTTAATTTTGAATGCATCAAAATAGTTTTCCTTTCCAAAACTTTCGGAATCTCATGCTTTCACACATTTACTTCCAATTTCAAGCAAAAACAATGCACATCCAATAATTCCTTATACCTCCAATGATATGATAAAATATTTTCCTAAAACGAAAACCATTTTGAGAAAAAAATATTATACCTCTAAATATACCTCAATGTTGATGATTGTCTTTTGCATGATCTTTCCAAACCTGTCTTCACAAAAATAATTTTCTTTTTGTTTGTCCCTTCAAAATCTGGTTAGCAATTCTCTTATTTCCTTTCTTGATTAAATATCAAATCAACCATTTTTAGTGTTTTAGGGATCTTTCCCTTTTTCTCTTTGGTTGTCCTAGTTTTTTACAGGTTTCCTTCGTTGTGTTTTAGGGATATTTCCCTTCTCCTCTTAGGTTTTCCTAGTTTTTTGCAAGTTTCCTTCGTGGTGTGGCTATACTTTGTTCTTGTCACTTGGTGTTTCATGGATCCTTCTCTCCTAGTTGTCCATTGTTGCAGACGATCTCCTTGGGATGGGAGGTCACTTCTTCGATTGTCTACACTTTTCCAACCACTTCGAGGGTTTCCTACCTATGCCTATGTTCAAGGATACCCCTGGGTCCCTCCCTGGATTTTTTGTGATGCTTATGGGATGCCCTTTCCTACAAATCTCTTCTTGGTGTTGGTTTCAACGGTTCTCCAAGTGCGACCAGTGCAGGATGATGTTATTCTTTGAGTGCAAGAGGATTTCATAGCCTGTGGAATTCTCAGTCTTACTGCTCCATTTTCTAGACCCTATACAGGATACTATTTTTGGTCCTACTTTTTAGCGTTCCTGCTTTCCCCCTTGTGCAAGTTGTTTTGACTTAGTGGTTTCTCCGCTCCTTCAACCTTCGTGGGGAGTTTTTCATTTGGTGGTTTTAGGCCTTGTGCTAGTCTGTTATTTTTTGCTCTACGTCCTACTACTACATCCTCCTACTGCGTCCTAGGACATCCTTAGTCAAAAAAAAATTTGTGCATTTCTCGCATTTTTTAAAATTTAAAATTTTAAATTATAGTTTTAGGCGGGATGGCTCTTTTTCAATTTAGTTATGGGTAGGTTGCCCTATTTAAATTTTTCTTGCACATGTTTTTTGGGCGGGATGGCCCTAATCCTCTTATCCATCCTTTTTGCACGTGATGTATGGATGATTCGGGCAGGGTGGCCCTGTCTCAGTTTTTTATTTAAAAAAATCTTATCCTTTAAGGCTATCCTTTAGCCTATCCCAAAAGGCTGTCCTTACACATGTCCTTCCTTTAGATTTTTCATTGTCCTTTCCTATGGCTTTCCTGTGGCCTTGCTTTTAAAGTCTTTTGACTTGTTGTAATCAGGTTTTGGGACCCTTGATAAAAACCCACTTTAATTTTAATTGATAAAAAAATATCAAATCAACCACTTTAAAAAACCCTTATCAAAAATGTACACAATAATGCTTAAAAATAACTCCTTATATCTCCCTTTTTTAAACTCACAATATAAAGCTTTATTAACAACAAAAATCCTTATATCTCCTTTTATAACATGCAAAATACATATTTAAAAAATAACAACCTTATACCTTATAACTCATTTTCATAGCATGTCGAATACAATATTTAAAATAACCACGATACACCTTATATCTCCCACTCAAATTAAATTAAACAAAAATTTTACCCTTACCTTGCACAACAAAGCCCAGTGAATGCAAAGGAGATTTGATCTCCTGATCTCTACCAACACAACTCCCTAGCATAGGATAGACAACCAACTAGGCTACTCTAGAAATTGAAATCAAACTCACAACACGAACTATATAATCCCTTCTTCATTGTATCTTATACAACCAAAACAAAACAACACCATGAGGATTCGACCCTACAACCTCCTGCTTTGCAGTATCTTATCGTAATCTAGACGACCGACTAGGCTAGCCACCTGGATGAGACCAAAATCGTAGCACAAACTATATGTATTCTCTTTCGCGCTTTCTCAACAAAACACTATAAAACCTGCGCCGCAAGGATTCAACCCTGCAACCTCCTACTCTACAACACCTTAGCACAAGCTGGGCTACCAGATGGGTTAGCCACCCGGATGAGACCAAAATCGTAGCACAAACTATATATATTCTCTTTCACTCTTTCTCAATAAAACACTACAAAACCTACATCATGATGATTCGACCCTACAACCTCCTAATTTGCAGCGCCTTAGTGCAATCTAGGCTACCAGTTGGGCTAGCCACCTAGATGATACCAAAGGTTGCATGAACAATTATTTACCTCCTCTTTTCGATCGTTGCCACGAAATGCGCTCTTCTCCACTTGTCTTCTTCCCGCTACTCGATTTTCGCACAAAGGATATTCAACTATGATCACTTACCAAAATTAATTGATGGGCTTTTAATATGCATTTTGATTTTAGCACTCAAGGAGGTCAGCCTCATTATTTAAATATTTGAATTTTTACTTTATATCTTCTCCAAAGATGTCGGTGCATTTTATTTTTCAAACACTTTAGGTTATAATATTTAAATCTATGATTTGAATTTTATAATATTTAATTTATAAACTCATATATTTAAATCTTTTGAATTAAATATGTCAAACCTTTGTCCTTCTTTTTATAAAATTTCAAGCCTTTGTCCAAACTTTTGTCCTTCTCTTTATAATATTTCAAGCCTTTGAATACCATGCACCTTTGACATCAATGACAACTCAATATTTGTAACATTGGTTGTATACATGCATTCTTCAAGGTTAGAATCCATCTCAGATTCAATTGGAGTAAGTCATGAAACAGGGAAAAAAACTAAATATGGATTTTAATCAAAATGCAGGTCGCAAGACCAATCAACATCTTAAGGCAAAAGGAGGTGAAAATCTTGTAGAGAAATGTAATATTAATACCCTTCCCAAATTTTTTAGCCCTAGTATTAATAAAGATCATCACTTGGAATATTAGAGGACTCAAATGGAGTCTCAAAACAAAATGGAATTAGAAGAATGATTCAGATAAATCATCCACACCTTGTTTTTCTTGAAGAAATGAAGATGTCAATAGAGGAAATGGAATCAATTGACATCTAGGCCCTATCCCCAATGGATTCAGAAACTTTGTTTGGCTAGAAAGGATTTGAGCATTATTAGTGGGGATAGTCTCATTACCTGGGAGGTCGAAATCATCATCATGATGGTCATTTAAAGGTATAAATGGATTATAATTATCAAAAAGATATCACACATGGTTAGTATTTCCAACATTTAGAAGGTTCGACTAACTTCTAAGAATGAGACTTGAATTGATTACCTTTGATATTTTGAACTTTTTTCTAGAAACCCTAACTCTGGAAATTGTTGTTCTTTTTCCTGCAAGGAGTATCCTTCTTCAAGTTTTTATTTAGGTTTGGGCATTGAGTTTTGATATGGTCTTGTGTCTTGCATTCAATATAGAAGGATGGTTTATTTTCATATTCCATGCCTTGGCATATCTGATATGAACCTGTAACTAGGTACACATAAGTGGGAAGTTTAGAATCTAGATTTGCAATGATGCAAATGTGAGCATAGGATATTCAATTCATGCAAATGTGAGCATAGGATATTCAATTCCTAGCTTTGGTAGCCAGATCAATGGCAGCCAACTCCCCAATAGTTTGAGTTATGCTTTTGAGAGCATCACTGTAACAAAACTTAGGAGAAAGTCCATGGAGTTTGATCCAAAAGGATTCCATGTTAATGCTTTGGGTATTTGCATCAAAATACTCTCCCAATCGCCGAATGAAGAGGCTTCTTCTACCATAGCACCAAGGACCACCTGTAAGAAAAAACCTCTTGGAAAAGGTACCAGCTTCATGTTGCCATAAGGATGCCATTTTGACACAACCCATTTACGGATGGATTCTATATAGGGATGAACATCAACAAATTTCCCAATCAATGATAGGGATTCCTGGATGAGCTTATGGATAGTAATAAATCCATCTGTTATAAATTTACCTTTAACAGAGCTACCTTGGCAATGGCCAATTATTGATGGGATAATATCCTTAAGTCTATTAGCCAATAATTTAGTAATAAGCTTGTAGATAACATTGCATAGACTTATGGGTCTGAAATCAGAAATAGACTTAAAAATTTAGGTTTTTGGAACCACGGATAAAAATGTGGAATTGATGTTCTTTGGCAAGGATTTGGAGTTCTGGAAATCTTGCACTACTTCTGAAACATCTTGTCCAACAATGTCCCAAAAATACTAAAAAAATGAGAGGAGGAAACCCATCAAGTCTAGGCTCTTTATCAGGGTTCATGGAGAACAAAGCATCTTTGATTTCTTCATTTGTGAATCTTTTGAGGAGGCCCAAGTTGAGGTCCTGGGAAACTAGGCATGGAATGTTCTGCAAGAGAGCATTTCTAGCATGAAGGGGACATGAAGGTCTTGGTACTAACATATTTTTGAAGTGAGAAACTACTTCAACCCTTATTTCCTGAATGTTATTTGTATTGGATCTGTCACTTTTTGTCAATTTCTTAATTCTATTTGTGCTTCTATGTCTAAGTGTTGATGCATGAAAATATTTAGTATTAGAGTCCCCTTCCTTCAGCCACAAAGCATGATATGATTGTCTCCAGAAATTTTCTTCTTTGGCTAGAATATTGTGAAGCATAGCAAGTAGGGTCTTCTCTTCTTGCAAAATACCAGGGTTAGTGCTTCCATTTTGGATATGATTTTCAATGATACCCAGCCTTTCAAATATTCATTGTTTATTTTGGAATAAGTTTCCAAAAACATCTTTGTTCCAGGATTTAATATTGAGCTTAATGAAACAGAGTTTTTAGTAGAGCTTGGTTAAAGGGGACCCTAGAAAGACCTCTTTCCACCATTATGACATGCAATTTGTAATTTTTGGATGTCGCAGCCAAATTTTTACAAATTGGAAAGGGATTTTAAAAGGCTAAGCCTAGTGGAAACAATCTGGGACCAAGGGATTATGGTCAAATCCAATTTTAGGACGTGATTATAGGTTGGCATCACCTAAAACTTGGATAGATTTCTTGGACAACAAAAATATATCAACTCTTATCTGAAATAACTGATCACTTGGTCTTCTATTGCTCCAAATGAACTTTAAGCCTTTTAAATGGATGTTTGTTAGTTCACTTTCATCCACAAAATCAAAAAATTCTTCATAACACCTGGAAGTTATGGGGGTTCCTCATTTTTTGTCAAAATTAAAGAGAGGATAATTGAAATCTTCAACAAGCATCCATGGTTTATTTTTTAAATTGCTTCTCATCTGATTTAGAGTGTTCCAAAGAACACGACATCCAAACGGACTATTCAGAGCATATATGTTGGACATGATCCATTGGTACCTGGTTGCTTTGTTGAAAAATAAGATATTGATAATACTTTTTAAGATGGATATGATTCTACCTTCGATAGTAATAGGGTCTCACATGCACAGAAGACCACCAGAAGCACCTTGAGCTGGACTATAGACAAATTTAATGCTCTTCCATAAACCTTTACCAATCCTTTCACTATTTTCCATGTCTAGTTTGGTTTCCTGAAGAAGAATAATATTGGGTTTGACCTCTTTCCTCATGGATATGACTAGCATTTGCTTGGTTGATACATTAATACCTCTCACATTCCATGAGATAATTTTCATCTACAACGTTTGGAGGAGGATTTATTTCCCCTTCCCCTACCCTGGGATGGGGTAATTTGTTTTACTTTTCTTCTTTTGTTGAAAAATCAACATTTGAAATGTCTTAAAGGGATGAAATAATGGTAGATTGCAAGAAATTAGCAATGGAATTTTTAGTCTCCTTTCATATTTTTTCTTGGTTGGATGGCTTGCCTCTTTTTCTATCATTACTCACATCAGAAAAAAAATGGAGAGTCTACTTAATTAGGATAGTAAGTTTTTCTAGGACCGAATAAGTTGACAAGAGTTGATGAATGGAAATAGGTGCTCCCTAAGATTTTAAAGTCTACTTATGTAGGCTATAGATTTGATATGGGACTAGGGAAGTGGAAAAAATCTGATTTTGAATTTCCATGGTTGGGGACTAAGAGGTGGGGTTTGGTAGAATTTTGGTTGGTGGTGGTGAAATATGAACAGGTCCTGATATGATAGGGGAGATAGGAATGGTGTAATGAGAAATATTGGTTTGAATACCAAGGGGAGGATGATGTCATGAGGGTCTCAACTCTGAGGGGGACTAGGCCCTATCCCCAATGGATTCAAAAAATTTGTTTGGCTAGAAAGGATTTGAGCATTATTAGTGGGGATAGTCTCATTACCTGGGAGGTTGAACTCATCATCATGATGGTCATTTAAAGGTATAAATGGATTAGAATTAGCAAAAAGAGATCACACATGGTTAGTATTTCCAACATTTAGAAGGTTTGACTAACTTATAAGAATGAGACTTGAATTGATTACCTTTGATATTTTGAACTTTTTTCTAGAAACGCTGACTCTGGAAATTTTTTTTCTTTTTCCTGCAAGGAGTACCCTTCTTCAGGTTTTTATTTAGATTTGGCCATTGAGTTTTGATATGGTCTTGTGTCTTGCATTCAATATAGAAGGATGGTTTATTTTCATATTTTAGGCCTTGGCATATCCGATATGAACCTGTAACTAGGTACACATAAGTGGGAAGTTTAGAATCTAGATTTGCAATGATGCAAATGCGAGCATAGGTTATTCAATTCCTAGCTTTGGTAGCCAGATCAATGGCAGACAACTCTCCAATAGTTTGAGTTATGCCTTTGAGAGCATCACTGTAACAGAACTTAGGAGGAAGTCCATGGAGTTTGACCCAAAAGGATTCCATGTTAATGCTTTGGGTATTTGCATCAAAATACTCTCCCAATCATTGAATGAATAGGCTTCGCCTGCCATAGAACCCAGGACCACCTGTAAGAAAAATCCTCTTGGAAAAGGGACCAGCTTCATGTTGCCATAAGGGCACCATTTTGACACAACCCATTTACGGGTGGATTCTATATGGGGACGAACATCAACAAATTTTCCAATCAACGATAGGGATTAGGGAGTCTTATATGGAGACATTTAAGAGGATAGAATTTTAAAGATACAATTGAATGGTTCCTCATGCCTTCTTGTCCAACTTAACCCAATATTCATATTTCATGTATGAATATTTCATAGCTTGTAAAACTGGCAATCACTTATCACTTTCTTCTAATAAATCCTTCATCTTTAGTTTCTACATCTTGTAGCCAGTGCTATTAACCTTTTCAATATCCATGCAAGAAGTAGAGGCCATGGTTTTCAATATCTACTTCACAAATTTGTAAAAACCACACAACAAAAGCTCCCACTACAACAAAATACCTTCAACACTTAAGATAAAGGTGTCCCCCTCTCAACAAAACCGAATGGCTCTGATATCAAATGTTGAAAAAACAAGGTGAAGATAGCAGTAATAACTTAGTTATGTGTATGCAAATATGAAAAATAAGTTAATATAAAATTGAAACAATGAAAGTGATCACACATAACATCACATAAAATAAATTAGTAACACAGTTAACACCAGATTTATGTGGAAAAAACCCTTTCGGAAAAAAAATCCACAGGAAAAGAGAGGTCAAGTATATTATTAAACTAAAGAAGTTGTACAACAATATCCTTCTCTCTATCCTTCACCAACACCCTGTGAACCTGTAAAAATAATACCATGCTTCCACTACCTCCACAACTCAATTTATAGATGAGAGGAGGAGGGAATACCACCACAGTATCCCAAAACAAGTGGGTAAAACCACTAGCAAAAAAAAATCCACACCCACCTAAACAACCTTATCAATAGAGATAACAAACATTAAATGACTCCACATGGGCATCCAACTTACAACCTATCAATAGCAAGATGATCCACAAATTCCTATCCACCAAATATTGCATAACAAACTAGGCACCCAATATAGAAATAATCTCCTATATCCTCCTAGATTGTCTCCCATGGGATAAGCTCAAAATATTCACCTTTTAAAAATTACCATGATGAGTGTACAATAACTCAGTAACTACTACAAGTAAATCCCCTCCATCGCTTATTTGTGAATTACAAAAAATATTAGGATTATTAAATTACATGAGATTTACAAGGTTGATGACACCTTAATCCCAACAATTGGAAGTTACCAAAATATGCTTGAGGAGCAACCAAAAACGTCATTCAAGATAATTAGTAGAGAAACCCTTGAACTAACGGTGAGGACTAGTAGGGAGGCCATCTGCTGGTAGGGTTTTTAACTTTATCCTACATATTTGGGAGAGTACCTTGATGGAACAATGGGGTCCCCAGCACCTACAACCAGTTGAACATGTGTAATGTGATGGATGGGCTTGCAATAGCATCCAATAAAGCTATGTCGCATGGGAATATGCCTTCCCGTCCTAAACGCCATCTTGAAGATGCATCCCACCATCTTAGAGATAGGCGCTACCATGTTAAGGCCATACTTGGAACTTATCATGTTGTCTACAAAACATGTCTTGTCATCTCACACCACCTTGGTTCCCAAAACTTGACGTAGTTGAGTATTATGATCGATGTATATCAATATTATATTTTATTAGTTTTTACAAATATCAATCTAATGGTGTAGATCTATTAAAATCCTGCTAAAGATAAAAATCATATAATTTAAAAAAAATAAAAAAATAATGCACTATAACATGTCTTCTCAAGTTGGTCATATATTTTCATAATTACTTATATAGTCTCATTTATTTTCTAATAATTAATTCAATTAAGTACATGTTGTGTTGAATGCTTTTAAGTACATGTTATTTATCAAAGGAGAGCATGTTCATCCACAAGTTTTATATGATGCAATGCATACATCGGTTCCACATGTCTCACTATTGGTGGTAGGAAGGATTTTTTACAGGTTTTTATTAATTTTTTTTAATTAAATCCTGTTAAATTTTTTGTATACCTTACCAAAATATCAAATAATTTAATTGATATAGCTTTACAATATTTCCTATATTTTTCAAAATTTATCATATAGTATAGATTATGTTTAGATTTATTTTCTTTGAGGTCTCTGCATGAAATATTTACTAATTTTAATATTTAGTAAAATCTATGAGTATTTTTTTTTAAGTGAAAAATCCTTTGCGGAGCCGTCTTGGTCTGAGAGACCACGAACAGGGGTGCCATCAAAGTCATTCGGGGATCACATCTGATCCTGTCGGCACCAACATTATCAATTGGATTTTGGATACCCAATTCAGATTTTTGGTAGGGTGGAGATTTGAACCTGGGACCTCCCTTGGAGGATTGTCCTCTCCTCTCCAACTCACCTACAACACCTGGATCAATCTATGAGTATTTTAAATTTATATTTAATATTTACTATTTCATAAACTTCATTCATGTTCATGTTTGGGTGTTAGTATACAACATTTACTAAATTAGAGTGAGTTCGTATTTTATATTTAATATTTCAAATTCATGTTTAGTATACAAGTATGTAAAATAGTTTATTCATGTTCATTCAAGTTCAATAGTAAATACATGTTTAAGCTTGTAATCTATTTATTCAATTTTAATATTTAAAATTTAAATTAAATATTTAATATTTAAATCCAACATCTAGTATTTAAGATCAATATTCAGCCTTAAAAGCCACTCATTCGCTAAGGGATCTCAAATATTCATGTTCAATATTGAATCTTTGCACTTAATATTTAGTCTTAAGTAATAGAATAGAATAGTTAGTATTCAATCTTAAGACTCCGTGTTTATTTAATTTAAATAGTTTATTATTTAACATTGACTCCCAGTGCTTAGTATTTAATATACATTTCTTGTATTTTAGTTCAAGTTCATGTTCAATGGCAATTATTAGATGTAAATAAAAATTTAAAGTTTTATCGTATTAAAAGTAAGGTTCAGTGATGTTTTATGCTCATACTCAAGTTGACCATTCATGTTCTCATGTTGTAATTAAATTTCCAAATATAGTTGAAGACCAATTTTATAGTTGTTTGAATTTATATTATATTTTTATTAAGTTTGTGTTCATTTCAAACTACAATTTCAAGTTGAAGTTTATCAATATGAAGTGCATTACAATTTCTTCACTTACTCAGTACTATATATTAATAATTTCATAATTTTAAAAAGAATTTAAAATTTTATTTTAATTAAAAATATTATAATTATTAGTATAGAAGATCATTATGTAGATATGTACAAAAAATAACATTGTAAAAAGAGTAGTCCCTAGTTATTGGGCTCTCTTAACACCTGTTCAATTCACAGAGTAGTCCCTAGTTATTGGGCTTTTCAACCTATGTCCAAAAATAACATTGTAAAAAGAGTAATCCCGTGAGGGACACTCCATAAAACTTTGTAAAAAGAGTATAATCATTATTAGGTTTATATATCTCATATGGATAAAATATCTTCATAGATATCATAGTATATTTCGCATTAATGGATAGATTACGGTAAAAGAAAACTATATCATTTCATATTGAGTTGTCAGAAATAAATAAACTCTTTATCTTAACAACAAAGAAAAACAAGAATTTAAAAAAAAAAATGCCAAATAAAATATAAGCTCATTTCAAACAAAAAAAGAGTAGTCCCTTTAGGAACATGCAATGGATAAAGTCACTGGGCTCTCTAAACAGAGACCCAAGTTCAATTCAAGGGATAACCCCTTATATGCCCCCTCAAAAAATTATAAAAAGGGTATAATTATTATTAGGTTTATATATCCACATGGATAAAATATATTTATAGATATCATAATATATTTCATTAATGGATAGATTTGTTGAGCAAGGTGCAGCAAAAGCATTTGAGAAAGTATTGTCATTGTTGTCAACACAGACAGATTGATGCAGTTGATGCAGTTCAGAGGTCAGTCAGATCAAGTGCAGAAAGTTTCAAGCAAAACAGAGGTGACCCGGATTCGGAAATTGGCGTAAAGAGACAAGGAAGAAAACTGTCGCGATATCGCGACATGTTTTCTGTCGCGATTTCGCGACAAAAAGTAGGAGAGAGAAAATGCAAGCCAAAATGTCGCGATATCGCGACATGTCGAGTTTTCGCTGAGCAAAGTTGAAAAGTGTCGCGATTTCGCGACAGGATGAAAGAAAAGCCACTGGAAGCCGAAAACGTCGCGATTTCGCGACAAGCAGGATGATGACGTCAGCAAGAGTCGGAAACGTCACGATTTCGCGACAAGAAGGATGATGACGTCAGCAAAGTTGAAAAGTGTCGCGATTTCGCGACAGGATGAAAGAAAAGCCACTGGAAGCCGGAAACGTCGCGATTTCGCGACAACCTTCAGAGTGACATCAGCATAAGTTGAAAGTGTCGCGATATCGCGACAAGATGCAGGGAAAGCTTCCAAGAGCCAAAATGGTCACGATTTCGCGACATGCTTAAGGATGACGTCAGCAAATGTTGAAAGTATCGCGACATGAACAGAAGGAAAGCTTTCAAAGCCAAAATGGTCACGATTTCGTGACAACAAGGGCATGAAGTGTGCGGCTTCAAAAAGTGTCGCGATATCGCGACAGGTAACAGTCTGGCAGGTAAAACCCGTAGGAGCATGCAAGGTGACACGTGTCGAAAAAGCAGACAGGAAAATCATGCAGCCAGTTACGTAAAAAGTAACTGATGTCTGATCAGCAGTTACAAATTGACAGGTGTCGATCATGCACTAGTACAGTTGTATACTCTTGATTGAAAAAGCATTCGATGCATCACATATGGAGTTTCAAAAAGCATTCGAAAAGTCGTATTCGAAGAAATTGAACAACCGAATATGGAGAATCAGAAAAGCTTTTTAAAAGACGTATTGCAGGGTTTCGAACAGTCGAAGTGCATGGAACCGAACAACCGTATTGCAGGGTTTCGAACAGTCGAAGTGCATGGAACCGAACAACCGTATTGCAGGGTTTCGAATAGTCGAAGTGCATGGAACCGAACAACCGTATTGCATGGATTCAAACAGTCAGAGTATGTGATTCGATTGCATGCAGGATTGAAAGGTTATAAAAGAATAATCGTACAGAGAAGATGGTGCTGCTGTTAGAGAAAAGTTGTTGCAGAAAGAGAAATATTGTTGTGAAAAGAGGGTTTGGATAAGAAAATTAGCAGAGCCGTGAGAGTGTGCAGAGTTGGATTAATTGCAGACCAGTCAGGGTTGTGCATGAAGTGAAGACACTTTTATGTCATTCTAATTGATCATAATTGTAGTCCAAGTTGGTGCTTGGTACTAGGGGTTGGTGCTCCATCTGTTGCAGCAGAAAATTACAGGGGTTGGTGCTCCTTCCAATGGATGCTGGTAAAGAAGTTGTAAAATTGAAATTTTGCAAAGACTCGGATTTGGATTGAAGTCCAAGCAGCTTAATTTTTGAGGAGTAGCCAAATTGGTGAACCTCGTTATATTGTGTGTTGTGGTGTGCTCTCATTTTGTTCTTCCTGGTTTTATAAGTTTTCTGTGCTTCAGTCTTTGAATGTTGCTGTTTCGAAATTAAATAACTACACCGATTCACCCCCCTCTCAGGTGTCATTGTGTGAACATCAATTGGTATCAGAGCGAGGTTCCTTGTACAAGCTTAATCAGCTAAGGAGATCTTGGAAGAAACAATGGCAGGTGGTGAAGGATTTTCATCCAACAAAGCTCCCTTATTTGATGGAACAAATTACACCTTCTGGAAACTCGTAATGCAAACATATCTCGAGTGCATTGGGATATGATATTTGGGATTCTCGTAGATAGTGGATACACAACGACCCACTACTCCTCCAACAGATACTACCGAGAAAAAGAAATTTGAGAACAACTCCAAAGCTAAGAATGCCATAATGTGTGGGCTTGTTGACAAGTGAACCGATAAGAGTCATGAGTTGTAAATCAGCAAAAGACATGTGGGATAAATCGAAGAGCATCCATGAAGGAGACAGTAAGATTAAGGAAGCAAAACTGCAAACTCATCGAGCACAGTTCAAGCACTGCAAATGAATGAAGATGAAAACATAGAGACTTATATGCTGAGAGTCAACGGAATTATTAATGCAATCAGAGGACTTGGTGAAGAAATTGATGATGCAGTTGTGAAAAAGGTTCTCAGAACACTTCACAAAAGATTTAACTCCAAAGTCTCTGCAATAGAAGAGGCAAAAGATCTAAACAACTTCAGCATGGATGAGTTGCATGGTTCCCTGACAAAGATATGAAATGAGAATAGGACAAACCAAGTCTACAGACAGAGAAGCAAACTTTTAAAGCACACAAGAATGTAAAAGCCGAACATGAATCCGAGGATGAAGGAACACTCGGATGAAACAGAAGCCAATTTTGTTCGGAAACTCACAAAAGGAAAAGGAAAATATAGAGGGAAGCTACCTTTTAAATGCTTCAATTGTGGAGGAGTCGGTCATTTTGCAGCCAAATGTCCAATGCAGGAGAGAACCAAAAATGGTGAAGGTTCACACCAAGAAAAAGGTGACCTGGAAGAAGAAACAAAATTTCAGAAAGAACAACTTCAAGAAGAAAAGCTTCATAACCAAGAATGTCAGCAGCTCTGAAGAAAGCACAGATGAGGAGTCTGAAGAAGAAGGAGGTGAAGCTCTTTTCATGGCACTTGAAGAAGAAAGAACAGAGAAAAATCAGGAAGGTGATGAAAATTCCAAGGATGAAGTTGAAGTGTATTTGGAAGGAGAATTGGTTGCTGCACTTGAAGAGTTGAGTGCAGAAAGGAAGAAGAATAAGAAATTTTCAAAGAAATTAGAGAATGCCACAGACATAATAAACAATCTAAAAATACAGACGAGAGGAATTCAAGAAAATGTCCGAAGTTCTTGATGAACAATTAACTCAGTAAAGACAGTTGAATGCAAGCAAGCTAGAGGAAGACATTGTTAAGTTAAGGATGCAGTTAGAGGAGATGAATAGAAAATTGAACTGTTTTCATAAGTTTGAAGAAAGTACTGTAAAGCTGGATAAAATGTTAAATAACCAAAGGCCTTCTGGCATAAAATTTGGTTTAGGCTTTGATGAAGGAGAATCTTCAAAGGATTCAAAGAACTTGAATATAGAACTCATAAAGAAAGAAGAAAAGATCAGGGTTGAACCAGAAAAACCAAATCTTGCAAAAGAAAACAATAATGCCAGATTCAAGAAGAATACTCGACAAAGATGGATTCACAAAAGTCACACATCCAAGGAGGAGAAGAGTCATGGCTCCTACTTCAAACTGGCAAAGACCGGCACCCAGTTTTAATCATGCATTTTCTGGTTATTGTTTTAAATGCAATGCTTATGGCCATAAGATTTCAGATTGCGGGCATAATGTATCTCAAAGGAATTTTACCAGCAGAAATGTTTTTTCTCATTTAATGAATTATGCAGTTGAATGTTATAATTGTCATAATTTTGGACATATTGCTAGAAACTGTAGAAGCACTTTTGCATCAAATAATTATCAGGGTAGAAAATCTCAGCCAAGTGGGTTGAAACAAAACCAAAAATTTCCTGAAAAACAGGCACATGCTAATGAAAGGACAAAGGCAAAACAAGTAGCAAAATCTGCTATCAAACCATAATGGAAAGAAAAGGAATCTTTGATTGTCCAGATCGCTTTTAAAGCTCGTAACAAATCAGCACCTTGGATACTTGATGATGGTTGTTCCAACCACATGACAGTGACAAGCAAAAGTTTGAGAATTTACAGAATTATGAAGGTGGTTCCGTGAAATTTGGAAATAATGATGGAGCAAAGATTGTTGGAAAGGGATCACCAAGATCAATGATGGCAATATAAAATCAAAAGAAGTCTTGTTTGTAATTGGCCTGAAGCATAACTTGCTAAGTGTAAGTCAAATATGTGACAGAGGCCATGATGTAATCTTCAAGAAGGAGGGCTGTGAAGTAAGAAAGACAAAAAATGGAAAGTTAATAGCCACTGGACTGAGAACTTCTGGAAATCTGTATACACTTTCAGAAACCGCAGAAGGAACATGCTTGATTGGACAGGAAGATGAAAACTGGCTATGGCACAAGAGGCTTGGGCATATTAGTTTTGACAATCTGGCAAAAATCAGTTCAAAAAGAGCAGTTAGAGATATACCAAACATTGGCAAACCTGTAAATAGCATCTGTGAGTCATGCCAAAAGGGAAAACAAACCAGAGCCACTTTCAAAGCAAAAGAATACTTCACTAGCAAGCCATTAGAACTAATTCACACCGATCTATGTGGACCCATGAGAACCGAAAGCATAAATGGACACAAATATTTTATGCTGTGTATAGATGACTACTCAAGAATGACATGGGTACTATTTCTGAAACTCAAGTCAGAAGCCTTTGAAATGTTTAAAACCTTCAAAAATCTTGTTGAGAATCAATCAGGAAAAAGAATTAAATGCCTAAGATCAGACAGGGGAGGAGAGTTTATCTCCGAAGAATTTGCAGAATACTGTCAAAAACATGGGATAAGAAGACAATTTTCAGCAGCTAGGACACCTCAACAGAATGGTGTTGTAGAAAGGAAGAATAGAACAGAGCAGGAAATGGCAAGGACAATGTCGGCAGTAAAACAAAATAGCCGACAGATTTTGGAAAGAGGCGATTCATACTGCAGCTTACATTCAAAACAGGTGCATGCTGAGACCACATGAAAGCAAAACAACTTATGAGTTGTGGTTTGGCGGAAAGGCAACAACAAGACATTTCAAAGTATTTGGCAGCAAGTGCTACATAAAACGGATTGAAGATAACCTCGATAAATTTGAAGATAGAGCTGATGAAGGTATCTTTCTCGGTTACTCAACAAAAAGCAAGGCATACACATGTTACAACAAGAGGTTGAAGAAAATTGTTGAAAGTGCTGATGTGAAAGTTGATGAAGGTAGAGAACAAGAAACTACTTATCAAGAAAACTACCCTATGTATGAAGAAGTCATTGAAGGTGATGATGAAAAAGAAACAGAGAAGAATCAGAAAATTGATCCGGATGGTGTAAAACTCGAATCAAGAAGAAGAAAACAGGAAATTTAAAACAGCAACTGGCAGTAAAAATCATCCAAGTGAACAGATTATTGGGGATCCCACAGATGGTATTCAGACAAGAAGAACAAAGAATGAGGAACTATTCTCTCGTTATCTAGTATTGAACCTAAAAATGTTGCCGAAGCAAGCACTGATGAAAGTTGGATGAAGGCAATCAATGAAGAACTAGATCAGATAGAGAAAAACAATACCTGGGAATTAGTACCTAGACCAACAAATAAAAACATAATTGGCACTAAATGGGTTTTTAGAAATAAATTGAATGAAGATGGGCAAGTTGTCGTAAATAAGGCAAGATTGGTATGTAAAGGCTATGCTCAAAGTTGAAGGCATTGATTTTGAAGAAACTTTTGCACCGGTAGCTACTAGAGGCAATCGTAATGTTTCTGGCATTAGCAGTTCATAAAAACTTCAAAGTATATCAAATGGATGTAAAATCAGCATTTTTGAATGGAAAACTGGAAGAAGAGGTTTACATTGAACAACCAGATGGCTTCCAACTTGGTGACAATCCAGATTTTGTTTGCAGGTTAAAGAAAGCTTTATATGGATTAAAACAGGCACCCAGAGCATGGTATGCAAGGCTGGATAATTATCTAATTAAACAAGGGTTTAAGAAAGGTTTGGTGGATAGCAACTTATATGTCAAAACAGAGAAGGGTCATCTTATTGTTCTTGTTGTTTATGTAGATGACATAATATTTGGCAACAGAATGGATGAATACCGCAAAGACATATCAATTAAAATGAAAAAAGAATTTGAGATGTCAATGATTGGTGAACTTTCTTATTTCTTAGGATCTGCAGGTCAATCAAAATGAAAAAGGCATTTTTATTTCTCAAGTTAAATATGTAAAAGAAATGCTGAAAAAGTTCACAATGGAAGACAGTAAACCGGTCAGCACTCCCATGACAACAGGCTGCAAGTTGAGCAAGGATGATAAATCTCCAGATGTGGATCAAACAATGTACATGTCTATGATTGGAAGCCTGCTGTATTTAACAGCTACTAGACCAGATATACTACAGGAAGTATGCATGGTTGCTAGATTTCAAGCAAGTCCCAAAGAAACTCATGTCACAGCTGTAAAAAGGATCTTCATGTACCTCAAAGGTACCATGGATTATGGGTTGTGGTACCCAAAAGGCAAAGACTTCACTTTGATTGCATATTCTGATGCAGATTGGGCAGGGTGCATTGATGACCGAAAGAGTACAAGTGGAGGAGCATTTTATCTTGGAGACAGGTCGGTAGCATGGCACAGCAAGAAACAAGAATCAGTTTCTCTATCCACTGCAGAGGCAGAATACATTGCAGCCACAACTTGTTGTACACAGATATTATGGATGAGACAAACTTTGAAAGATCTTGGTATCCACTTCAAAGAGCCAATATCAATAAAATGTGATAACACTAGTGCTATCAACATATCCAAGAATCCAGTTTATGCATTCAAGAACCAAACACATTGCAATCCGATATCATTTTTTGAAGGATAAAGTTGCAGAAGGAGAAGTCAAGTTGGATTTTGTTCCAACTACAGAGCAAGTAGTTGATATATTCACAAAACCATTGCCCAAGGATGTTTTTGAGTACCTTAGGAATAAGTTGGGAGTGGTCACAATTCCCAAGAACTGACTATCATTAGGGATCACATTCTCAATGGGTGCATGCATGCCTATACTTATAGTTTTGCTTATGTTTATGATTTTTGCTAACTATAACAATATTTTCCTAAGAATGGTGTACAGAGACTCAGGGGGAGTCTGCAGCAGCCCTTTGGTATTATTGGCAAAGGGGGAGAAGAAGTTGAGCAAGGTTGTTGTGTGTTGCCAACAATTCCAAAGGGGGAGATTGTTGAGCAAGGTGCAGCAAAAGCATTTGAGAAAGTATTGTCATTGTTGTCAACATAGACAGATTGATGCAGTTGATGCAGTTCAGAGGTCAGTCAGATCAAGTGCAGAAAGTTTCAAGCAAAACAGAGGTGACCCAGATTCAAAAATTGGCAGAAAGAGACAAGGAAGAAAACTGTCGCGATATCGCGACATGTTTTCTCGTCGCGATTTCGCGACAAAAAGTAGGAGAGAGAAAATGAGGAAGCCAAAATGTCGCGATATCGCGACATGTCGAAGTTTTCGCCGAGGAGAGAGAAAATGTGTCACGATTTCACGACAGATGAAAGAAAAGCCACCTGAAGCCAAAACGTCGTGATTTCACGACAGGTGATGATGCACGAGAAGAGTCGAAACGTCACGATTTCACGACAAGAAGGATGATGACGTCAAGAAAGTTGAAAAGTGTCACGATTTCACGACAGGATGAAAGAAAAGCCACTGGAAGCCGAAAACGTCACGATTTCGCGACAACCTTCAGAGTGACGTCAGCATAAGTTGAAAGTGTCGCGATATCGCGACAAGATGCAGGGAAAGCTTCCAAGAGCCAAAACGGTCACGATTTCGTGACATGCTTAAGGATGACGTCAACAAATGTTGAAAGTGTCGCGATATCGTGACAAGATGCAGGGAAAGCTTCCAAGAGCCAAAACGGTCATGATTTCGCGACATGCTTAAGGATGACGTCAGCAAAAGTTCTAAGTGTCGCGATATCGTGACATGAACAGAAGGAAAGCTTTCAAAGCCAAAATGGTCACGATTTCATGACAAAGTAAGGGCATGAAGTGTGCGGCTTCAAAAAGTGTCGCGATATCGCGACAGTAATAATCCGGCGGTAAAACCCGTAGGAGCATGCAAGGTGACACGTGTCAAAAAAGCAGACAGGAAAATCATGCAGCTAGTTACGTAAAAAGTAACTGATGTCTGATCAGCAGTTACAAATTGACAGTGTCGATCATGCACTAGTACAGTTGTATACTCTTGATTGAAAAAGCATTCGATGCATCACATATGGAGTTTCAAAAAGCATTCGAAAAGCCGTATTCGAAGAAATTGAACAGCCGAATATGGAGAATCAAAAAAGCTTTTTAAAAGACGTATTGCAGGGTTTCGAACAGTCGAAGTGCATGGAACCGAATAGCCGTATTGCAGGGTTTCGAACAGTCGAAGTGCATGGAACCGAACAGTCGTATTGCATGGATTCGAACAGTCAGAGTATGTGATTCGATTGCATGCAGGATTGAAAGGTTATAAAAGAATAATCGTACAGAGAAGATGGTGCTGTTGTTAGAGAAAAGTTGTTGCAGAAAGAGAAATATTGCTGTGAAAAGAGGGTTTGGATAAGAAAATTAGCAGAGCCGTGAGAGTGTGCAGAGTTGGATTAATTGCAGACTAGTCAGGGTTGTGCATGAAGTGAAGACACTTTTATGTCATTCTAATTGATCAGAATTGTAGTCCAAGTTGGTGCTTGGTACTAGGGGTTGGTGCTCCATCTGTTGCAGCAGAAAATTACAGGGGTTGGTGCTCCTTCCAGTGGATGCTGGTAAAGAAGTTGTAAAATTGAAATTTTGCAAAGACTGGATTTGGATTGAAGTCCAAGCAGTTAATTTTTGAGGAGTAGCCAAATTGGTGAACCTCGTTATATTGTGTGTTGTGGTGTGCTCTCATTTTGTTCTTCTGGTTTTATAAGTTTTCTGTGCTTCAGTCTTTGAATGTTGCTGTTTCGAAATTAAATAACTACACTGATTCACCCCCCCTCTCAGTGTCATTGTGTGAACATCAAGATTATGGTAAAAGAAAACTATATCCTCCTTATTCAAATTTTTCCAAATTTTTAAATGAGTTGTTAGAAATAAAGTAATTATTTATCTTAACAACAAATAAAAATAAGAAAATTAATATAGAAAAAATGTCAAATGAGATATAAGCTTATTTCAAACAAAAAAAGAAAAATATTATTGAAATATTTACTTAAATACAAGAGTGTCACATGTTGTACTATTACATATCTGAAATAAATAAATATTAATATGTAAATATATAAAAAAAAATATTTTAATAAAAACAATTATTGAAAAAACATGACTAAATATGATATTGCCATGTATTTTACTATCAAAAGTGAAGAATTTCAAAAATTAAAATAGATATTTTTTTTTTCCACTTAGTTATAAGTAAGTAAAGACAATAAAAATTAGTCTAATAAAATTTCTTCATGAGTCTTATGTTGTTAGTTTTTTTACTCTGCATAATTAAATTATGAAAGAATGATAAAAATGCTAACTATCCCCTTTGGATTAACATCAAAAGAAAGTAAGCAAAACCTTCTCCAAATACTTATTTATGTATTTTATATGAAATAAATCATTTTTTCTTCAATTATTTATTGTTAGTTCACATTAATAAAGTTTGTATATCATACATAAATAATTTATCAACTCATTTAAAATTTTGGAGAAAAACAAGAAAAGTCAATAAAGAAAATATGTCAAATGAAATATAAGCTTATTTCAAAAAGGAAAAATATTATTGAAATATTTACTTAAATACAAGATTGTCACATGTTGTACTATTACATATTTCAAATAAACAAATATTAATATGTAAATATATAAATAAAAATATGTTAATAAAAAAATTATTGAAAAACATGATTAAATATGATATTGCAATGTTTTTTCCTATTAAAAGTGACTAACTTTTTTTTTGGTAGGTAAAAGATGAGGGTTTTGAAAGGATCTGATAACCTTGTACATAGAGCTTCAAAAGGAGTCAGCCAATCGTTAAAACTTACAATTTTCAATCTAACATAAATGTAGGTTCAATAGAAAAGTTGTCGGAAGAAAAAATAATCAAACTTACATTCCCATCCAATGCATCACAACAATTTAAACACAAAATAAAAATCAAAATTGTCCTCATCCCGCCTAGGGGGGGACCAACCAACCAACCAACGATGCCATCAAACCCTGACAACCAGGACTCAAGATATCAACGATTCATCTTGAGGCATAAAAAACTTAGGGTCCCTACACTTCCACATAAATGAAAAATGTTCTTTCCTGAGAACACCACTAGGACCTAAGCACAGAAGAAGAATTTAAACTTTGGATCACCTGCTCAACCAACTCAATAGAAACCAACTGCCAAAAATGGATATCTGCAACACATTGTCCCAACTACAGTAAAACCCTCCATATCAAAAATCTGTGAAGACTAAAACTCCACAGATCCTGTTGGATTCCAACCATCCTTCGAACACTAGAGAACAACTCATACCAAAACTTCCTTCAAAAATTGAAATAGATATGTGTTTTTTCCACTTGGTTAAAAGCAAGTAAAGACAATAAAAATTAGTCTAATAATTTTTCTTCATTTAACTATTACTTTGTCTCCTGGGTCTTCGAGATCTTTTATTTAACTAGTACTTAAGAACATATTATGCCTAAGTTGCATTGTGTGAGAAACCCCTACTAGCTACACTTAGGGTTGAGCATTACTATCCATCATTACCCCTCGTAAGACCAAGAGCTAAACTTATCAATAGAGGATTAAGTGATTAACAGATGGCCACACACACACTATGGTTTGAACCTTAGACCTTTTAAGAATATTCAAACCTCAAATCATTGTGTTGTCTCCATAGGGATAATGCCCTTGCACAAAAACACAAAGGTTTGAACCTTAGACCTTTGAAGAAGAATCAAACCTCAATCATTGCGTTGTCCCCATCAGGATAATACCCTCAGACAAACACACCATGGTTTGAACCTTAGACCTCTGAAGAAGAGTCAAACCTCAAATCATTGTGTTGTCCCCATTGGGATAATGCCCTCGAAAAAAAAGTCATGAAATATTGTTAACTTTGATTCAATATGATTTTTTTTTATCACACAACAACACACACCATTACACACACCAAGGTTTGAACCTTGGACCTCCCAAAGAGAAGCCAAAGCCCTAACCATTGCATTGTTCCCACTAGAATGAATCAATATGAATTTTTATATTCACTTCTTGCTTGTTGATACTTAACATAGTATTTATAGATTTCCTTTATCTTTATTATTATTTTTAATAATAGAAAAGAGAATCGTATGAGAGAAATATTTTTTTTTGAATTGAAAATCAACAAATATAATATTACAATAAAAGAGTAATACAAAATAGCCCGAAGGCAGAGTATTTGAAATAAGATCTAAGAGCCCACCAAACTACACAAAAGTCCTTAAAAGGATGCTAAGTACATATATCACTAATATTATACAATGTATCATTTTTTTTAAACATATTTATACAATGCTAGAATAAGTTAAAATAAAAATCACCAAAGTGTTTGTATTCGTCCATAACATTGTTGTTTACTCTATGATTACATTCCTGGAAAGTCTGAAGAAAGTGTTTGAAAATATCCTTAAAGTAAAGCACGGACCTGGCAACCTGTAAAGAGATTTTGAAAACTATGAGTCTCCTAAGAGACCTAGTAAGAATCCTCTAATTATCCTAAAAAATGTCTATATTTCTAGCCAACCAAATATACCATAAAACTTCAATCGAAAGCAACAACCAAAAATTATTATAACACTTCTGCATAGTAGGAATATAGCCAAACAATATATGCTGCCTGAAAACATTATCATTAATATTCCAGCCTGAAATATTAGAGCAAAATAATGACCAAATTTCTTTAGCAAAAAAACAATAAAAAAATATATGCTTGACAGTATCAGGAACTCTGCATAAAGTGCATATCATTGGTGATTGAGGGTCTTTACATACAATAAGCCTCTGAAGAAGTAATAACCAACAAAAACATACCTTTTTAGGCTCAAGAAATTTGGACCATATATGCTGCAGAATGCTATGCCCATGATTAGTGAAGACTTCCATAGACCAACTGTTATCAATATGGAGTAAAATCTCATTAGTATTAGTGAGCAAATTATAAAGAATTTTTGGCTTGATTATGAACAATTGTGTGCCATCATGCCACTGAATCTTGCGATAAAATTTTTGATCATCATCAATAAATATAGGATTGCTTAATTGCAAAAATGAGGCTCAAAGTAAAGAGTATGTCCTCCATTGAGAGCGAGGAATATCATACTGAATACTAAGAGACTCCCAAGATTTAAGACATCCATTTTCAATAATATCAGCAAATGATACAATACCTTTATGCACCCATTTTTTTGCAGAACAACCTTGAGTAACAGCAAGCAACTTATTATTATGAGAAATATTCCACCAGATATAACTGTGCAAGAAGAAAGTATTTTGAGAGTCAGTAATAGATAGTAAACCTCTAACATTCTCCCAAACCTTCCAAAGGCTCTTGAAAACTATTAACCCAGTTGGAACAACCGAAAACTTACCAAAAAGTATATCAATCATATGAAACTATTTCCAAGCATGAGCTTTTTTAGGAACAACCTTAGTAATATTATGCCTGAGAAGAACTTTCCATGGCTCATTGTCGTTAATACAATTCACTATCCACTTGATGGCTAAGGACATACCTTGAACAACCAGATTTTTCAACCCAAGGCCGCCAATATATTTATTAATAGTGCACCAATTCCACCTTACCTTATGCTTTTTTATCTCTGTATTACCACTGGTCCATAAAAAATTATATATATGTTTATGAATATCATTAATTTGAAATGAACAAAATGACCAAGTTGAAGCAAAATAGATAGAGTAAGAAGAAAGGATTTTTTGACAGAATTGAAATCTACCAAAAACAGATAATTGCTTATTATTCCATTTATTAAATTTATTAATAATACTTTCTTTAACCCATAAACACATATCCTTAAGGCAAGGGTCAATGGAGAAAGCAATGCCAAGATAACATATTTGTTTGGAGGGACCTCCCCACTGAATATTAAACTTGGATAACCAAGGAGGAGCAAAAATATTCCAAGTAAGTAATATAGATTTTGACATAACAATTTTAGCTCCTAAAGCATTGCATAAGCAAACGAGCTTTGAAAAAGGGAATCAAAATTTTCCTCAACCAATTTAACAAAAATCGAGGTATCATCAACAAAATAAATATTAATAAGTTCTTGATCATTAGGCAGAGTAATTCCTTGAATAGCAGGACTGATTGAGCTCTCTCTTAACAGATAATACAAGGCATCAGTAGCAATAACAAACAAAGTAGGAGCTAAGATACAACATTGAAGTATAGATCTCTGAAGCAAGATAGGATCAGAATGAGACCCATTAACCTCAACAAAAGTAGCTGCATTAGTAAGAAGTACCTTAACCATTTTGTAAAACAAAGGAGGGAATCCAAAATCCTCAAGAACTATGAGAATATAATTCCATTCAATTCTATCGTATGACTTTTCAAAATCCAATAAAAGCATGCCTGCATTTTGTCTAGAGAATTTAGCCCAATACATGGCTTCCCAACTAGTGATCAAATTTTCCAAAATATATCTTCCTTTTATAAAACATGTTTGAGTTGAATTAATAAACCTAGGTAGACAATTTGCAACCCTCAAAACCAAAATTTTGGCAAGGATTTTATATGAAACACTTAACAATGTTATTGGTCTCTAGTTTTTTAATAAATTTTTATCACCACCCTTAGGCAAAAGCCTTATGATACCAGTATTAATATTCCTGCCCAAGGAACCATGAAGAATGACCTCAGAGTAAACCTGATACAAATCATCACTGATCCAATGAACATTTTTCTTATAAAATTCTATAGGAAGACCATTAGACCCAGGGGCCTTGTCATTGTTAATAGACTGGATAGCCTTGATGATTTCTTCTTTAGTAATCGAAGCATCTAAAATAAGAGCTTCCTAATCAATTTTTTTATGAGGAATCAAAGAGCAACAAAATTTTCTATTATCAATTCTAGCATCGTTATCCTCAGAAGTGAACAATCTTTATAAAATTGATAGAAAATACTTTTTATAGTGTTAGTATCACAGATCAAATCCCTTCCATTCCATATTACATCAATTTTATCTATCATACCCCTCTCTTTAAGGAATTTGAAGAAAAAATTGGAACCTTTATCTCCTAAATGGAGAGAATTAAGTCTGGACCGAACTCTCTGACCCTGAATTCTTTTCATCTGCAATTCTCTAAAATTATTCTTGATGGAAATGAGCTCTTCCTACAAAGTAATGTTGCTTGGATTGTTTTGCAGGTTAAATTCAAGAAAACACAACTTTGATTGCAAGGAATGTTCTAGATTTCTAGAATCTAAAGCTCGATGTTTGCCTATTGTTTGGAAAATTTTCTTTCAACTTTGAACATTGAGGTTCCATCTATCAATAGCATTCCACGATTTGAACATCCAACGGTTAACTTCTCTTAAAGTAAAAACAACATCAATGCAATTTGTAGCCTCTAATAAGGAAGTATTTAAATAAAATTTCCAAGAGGGACAATGATGATGCATAGGTTCACCCTGAAGTCTTATATGAGATTGAATAGGATAATGGTGAGAGAAAACATTAGGTGTGACCAGAACTCTATTACCATCTGAGATAGGAGCAAACTGAAATAAAGAATTTGAATCATAAAATCTATCTAGATGACATTAAATTTGGTTTTCATCCTTTTGCATATTACGCAAAGTATACCAAGGGCCATTATGATGAAATTTATGACCTTCCAAAGGATATATCAGCTGGAAAAAAGATGTTATTCTCATCCAATGATGAAATTCATCACCTCTCCATTCTACATTCAAACCCCCACTTTTATCATCCTGTGATTCAACCATATTAAAATCACCATAGATAATCCATGGTATATTCATAAGACTTAAAAATAATTACCACAAAAGACTCCTATCTCTGTGATCATTGGGTGCATAAATAGAACAAACACGAAATTTAGTGTTATTCATATCAATTATCACCCAGACAACTCTATTGCAAGGAGAACAACCATATTCAATAACCTTAGAAGACCAAAATGGGGATAACAAAATCACATAACCCCCCTTCCAAGACTATGATTAGTGCAAAAAGGAGTAGCTTCCTTCCAGATGACTTTAAGAGCAATATTCAAAAGCATATTGGTCACTTTCACTTCTTGCAAAAATAGACAGTCAAGATTTCTAATCAATTGAATATAAGATCTAATAGAATACTTCCTGTCAGGGGATTCTAAACCCCTAACATTCCAACTAAAACACTTAAGCATCATTGTCAGAATTAGAAGAGTTATGTCTGCTTCTAGCAAGCTCTTTGGCAGCTTTGACAGATTTACCCTTGTAAAATGGTATAACAACTCTTCTACGTTTCTTCTTTGCCACTAAAGACCAATTATTTTCCTTATTTTCAACAGTATTACTAACAATACAGTTTGCAGTATGAGAATTCAGCTCAACGGAGGGAAAGATGTTCACAAAGGAAAAGGTGTTCACATCATAGGTATCCTCGTTTGGAGAATCTCTAGTTTTTGCAGTTGCCTTAATAATTTTCCTATAGTCTGATGCCCTTTGATTAACTGAAGCAAGGGCTAATTCCTAGGCATTTAATATATGACCAATCATAGTATTATTATCATGGTTTGAGTAATTATTCCAACCTTTAGGATGAAAAGAATTATGAGATTCAATAGTAACATGATTATCATTCTTATGAGAAATAATATCATAAAAGGATTTAAGATTATCAACCAACCATTACCAACATGAATAGGATCAACATCTTGCTAAACAGATTCAACATTATCAATTTTAGTATTTCCATCTTTTGAGATTTCAGTATCAATGAAAACAACCACACAGTTTCCTGGGTCACTATGAATATCTACACAAACATGGGGATGAGCACCTTGAAGCATATCGGGTGTAAAAATAGTGATAGACTAAGGCATAATAACATTCATCGGGTTAACCATACCAGAAACATAAGACTCTTTACCCACATGAGAATCAACATTGTTCATGTTAACAGAGCAATTATTTACAATAGAACTATCTATAGGATAATTCCCATTAACATAATCCACCATGGTACACTTAGGCGAAGGGGAAGAACCATCAACGACCAATGAGCTCGAAAAAATAGACCCACAGAGAGAAACCGAGATACTAGGGTTACTAGCATTCACAGAAGGTAGAGAGAATGAGACTTTTCCACGTGATTTATCAAGCAGAGGACAATTTCTTCTAACATGACCTTTTTTACAAAGAAAGTAAGCATTCATACCCCCCAAAAGCTCTAGTTTGCATGAAATACAAAAATTACCACAATTAATTTCTATTTCATGTGGAAAATCAATCCCAGGAAAAAGAGAAACCAAAAGCTTGGCATCCATATGAGAAAACAATGCCTTAGATTCCTCCATTATTAAGGTTTTACCAAACGGAGCTAAGAGTTGTGGCAAAAACACCCAAAAAACCGAAGGAATATTTTAACCGTGACCCATCTAGGATAAGAAAAAACAAAAATTTCTTCATGCAACACATCCGGTGACCAAGAAATAGCTCTGAAAATATATTTACCAACATTCCAAAAAAAAAATTCGAAAACCCTAGTCTACATTTGATTTGTTTTAAACATAAATAGAAAAAGCCCTTTTTGTATCATTCAATAGAAAGACAACTGAATGCCCAACCGTTTTCCCCAGACATTCAACAACCATTCATCAAGAAATCTTCTAGAAGGTAAAACATTGATATCTAAAGCGACGAAGAAAACCGCTACAGTTTTAAGCCTTTCCTATTCCTTATACAACACAATAAACATTTCATTGCTAGGTGTAAGGACGACTTTGCAGGAAGAATTAGAAATATTCTTACCTTTAACAGTGAAAATGGCTTCACGTGGGACCTCAGTCTTAGACCCAGAAGAAAGGATATCCTTAAATGATTTCTTTTGTCTGCTATCAGCATCATTGGAATCTCTACGCCCGTCAGGTGGTTGGCCCACACCCTCCCCGTGAATGCACTGCTCCATCATAAAACCCCTATTCTTCCTACAAAAGAAATATTTCCCTTTGAAAACTATTATAAACTAGGTATATTGTTTTTTTTCATAAAACTATTATATAACTATTCATTATATTTGTGCAATGTTGATATTAAATTTTATTTACTTTTCCAAAGAATTAAGCAATTTAAATTTAAGAAGAATATAGATAGATAGATCATAATAATGTAATAATAAAATTAAATTAAATTAAAAATTAAACAAAATACATTATTAAAATCTATCAAGTTGAACATTATTGCTTCAATGGATGGTTGTTAGATTTGTCATGACTTTGTGAGGATGATGGTAGAAAGTGGTTGTTTGCAATTTTTAAATTCTTTGTTATAATGTATCTTAAAAAATAATTTGCCATGACAAATAAAAAAATATACTTTAAAAATATGTATGAAAATGTTATAACATATAAATATTAATTATAATTAATTAATATTTTTAATATATTATTATAGAAATGGTAAGTAACTTAATACACCAACCCACATATAATATTGATACTAAATCTATTGAAATAAAAGAATTTTTATTTTATTATAATTAAAAGAAAAAGAAAATCAAAATAAGAAAAAAAATATTATTTGTAAATAATATTAGTTTTTTAAAATGATATTTATAATTTACAAAATTTACAAGAAAGTAAACTTATCATAATTGATGCAATATGCAAAATACATAGCAACAACAAAACAACAAATATTATTTAAAAAAAAAAAAATTAATATTTTAAGAAATCATAAATTATATAAAATGATTTTTTTATAAAGATAATGTTCATCCATATATATTTATTTAACCAAATAGACTAGAGTCTTCTTTTCTTGAAAAAAAAAATCTTTATTTTATATTAAATAAAGATAAACTAACATTCTTTAGATGTCTTTTGGTATTTCTTCAAAACCTAAAAAACAAATCATTTATACATGATAACTAGCTATATCTATCTTATTAAAATCTATACATAATCCACATTATGGAAACTTAAATGAAAAAAATAAAGGCAACAATTCATGAGGGGGACATTTATGGTCATAGTATGGAGGGGGACATTTATGGTCATTGTATCGAGGAGGCACATCATAAGTAAATTCGTGTGTCTAAAGTCCAAGATTCCGCGACACTAACATCGTGAACAAGCCACAACTTGTCGGTAGTTACATGACACGTTTCTACCCATTATTTGCCTCCATGCAATTTACTGTATATGTGGGTATGATGCAAGAGAATGTCATCCTTGTTTTTATGGGTTGGCTTACGTCACGGGAAGTTATCAGTTGTCACATCATCGGTAAAGTGACAGTTTTATGTACATTTCCAACTTTGCGCCATACGTCA
The DNA here is from genome assembly GCA_028583015.1 of Wollemia nobilis. NCBI lineage: Eukaryota > Viridiplantae > Streptophyta > Pinopsida > Araucariales > Araucariaceae > Wollemia > Wollemia nobilis. The sequence continues at coordinate 3,097,955 of JAQPPZ010007219.1, forward strand.
TGGGAAATTAACAATTGTAAGGAAGTCAGCAGTTGTCACATCATCAGTAAAGTGATCGAAGCTACGGTGTAAGGAAGTCAACAGTTGTCACATCATCAGTAAAAGTGATCGAAGCTATGCTGTAAACAGATCTCTATGTTAACAAAATAATTTTATATAAGTTTTATTTTATAAATATGAAATACAATCTGCAAAATATTGTTATTTTTTAAATGATTTAGTAGTTAAGCATTTCTAAATAAGTGATGTGATTCATTTATTGTGAGTGAAATAAAGGATAGTTTAATAAATTTTATAATAATAATAAATTATTGAATATCAAATTTAAAATTTTCAAATATTATTTTCAAGTGTTTTGTATATATAATACAATATTTTCAAAACAAAAATATTTTATTTTCTAAAATATATTTTGTAAATTTTTTCTTATTGTCTTTTATATAGGAAATCTTCTCATTTAAATTTACATGTCCAAGATAATGTTAAGGTCAATTAAACTGCAATAAACCAATAATTTATTTATAAGGATCTTCTCCCAATATATAAGGTTTAACATTAATAAAAAAGATTTTTTTTTAGGTTTGGTTATTGTGAGAAACTCCTACCACATACGCTCTCAGGGCTTGGCATCCACATCCCACCATCATGATCTCTTATAGGGGGAGAGTTGAGCTAATCAATAGGAAATTTAACACACAGTCCCACACAAACCGTGGTTTGAACTTTGGACCTTTCGAAGAAGAGCTAAGGGCTTGGCATCCACATTCCACCATGACCTCTCACAGGGGGAGAGTTGAGCTCCTCAATAGGGTATTTCATACACAGTCCCACACACACCGCGGTTTGAACTTTGGACCTCTTGAAGAAGAGCCAAAGCTTAAACCGTTGTGTTGTTCTCCCATAGACAAAAAAATATATATATAAAATTATTATTATTATTATTTAATTTATTTTTGATTTGGTTATTGTGAGAAATCTATATGACCGACGCACAAGACTGAGCAGTTCTCCTCCCAACCATGACCCCTCGTAAAGCAGAGAGCTATACTTATCAATAGAGAATTTAACACAAAGCCACCACACACCGACCCACTCGCCTACTCCCGCCCATGTCACGGTTTGAATTATTATTATTATTGTTCATTGTATTTTAATGTAATAGGTTTTTGAAACTATGAAGGACTTAATTAGTAAAGAGTGAAAGTAAATAACTATTTACTTGATATTAAGTAATTCATGAATAAAGAGTTGCTATAAGAAAATATGTTTTGACTTAACATCAAATACTTGACTTGTTATTAACTTAATGCTATTTTGATGCTCTTAAAATATTATAGTACGCTCATATTAAAGTAGATGCCAAATATTATTTGCATTGGATGTGTTCATGATTAGTATTCAAAATAATATGACCTAATATTTTTCTTGTTATATTGCATGATTGAAATAATTATATTTTTAAGGACAATAGTAAAAAGTAGAGCTTCATACATTAGTAGGACTAACATAATTAAAGACTATTATTTGTTAAATAAGATATAGAAAAAGAGGTATATATTGACCCACAGATTGGATTTGTGGGTACACTTTAGTAAATTAAATAATAGTCTCATTTTGCTTTCTCATTAGAGGGTTCACTCCCTTTACTATGTTTTCCCCTAGATAATCCACACTTGAGGTGAGTTTAGCCTAAAAAAAATGTTGACATGCAAATTTTTTATAAACATGTATTTATAGTATCTAAATTTTATAATCTAGTAGGGGTTTCCATTATATAAAGAGTATTTATGCATACAATTTTTTATTTTAAAGATACAAATTGTTAAAAAAATATTAATACAAAAATAATTTTCACTCATTAAATCATAGTTCATTACAAATATCTTCATAGAGATATCCATATAAATTAATCATAAATCTACATGCAAGAAAAATATAAATAAAATATAGACTTCTTATAGGGATTCCATTGATAAAGCTTCTATAACATTTTTCTATCACTACCTTTAATATTTTAAAGCAAAAATAAACTTGAAAAAAATAACTCAAACAAGTACCATTCATGCATGATATCTTTAGCACATGTGAGTAGAAAATATTACAACTAAAATTATTAGACATGTAATGTGTTTGTTTGAAAATACATGATCAACATCTATAGTGTTAAAATCACAATATATAGCCCTTACAATTAAAAAATGAGCAAGCATGTTTCATAAATCACTCTTAATTTATAGAAATAAAAATATTACAAGTATGTATGCATGTTAAGGATTTAACTATAATTACTACTATTTTAAGCCACCATATTTTGAGTAACATGATGGCCCCTTAATAAGCTATTATAAAATTGGGTCATCACTTGTGCATTTGTGAGGATCATCAAATATTTTAGTTTTATAATACTAAATAAATAAAAATAGAATATTGTGTCTATTACATTCCCAATAAAGAATTCGTAAAGCTAATTACTTATTGTGTGCCTTGGTTTTTGTAGCATCTCTTGTTCTTAATCCTTGAACTTCCTTTTTCACACATCATTTTTTGCATGCAATCAATGCTTGTATATTTTGATTATTTTTCTTCTCTATCTCCATGAACTTATCAAAGACTTATCTAGGTCCTTAGAATTTTCCATGATATTTTCTCTATTGTGAGGTTGTTACTATATACGGACTTCTATTTTGGTTCCCTTTGTTGAGGACACTTTATCTCGTGTAGTGTATTCTCTCCATGTTATCTAGTCTCTATTGGAAGAGGGGGAAGAGTCAATGTCATCATGCTTGTCTATGTTCTCCTTATTTTTTTTATGCAAAATAATCTAGAGAAGCATGTGATTGTTATTTTTTCTTCTCTTTATCCTTATTCCCATCACTTAGACCTCTAGAAATTCTAGCTTCTCCTATAACCTACTATCAAATATCATTTATCTTATTTGTTATAGATAAAAAATTTATTCTTGATGATGAAATTCTCTTACTAGTAACCCTTGTGACCTTTAGACACTATTCAGTATCTATGAATTTATCACCTTATGAATAGGTATTAGGCATGGTAGATGTTCTAGGAATTCTACAACATGGCAAAATTCATCTTCATCAAAATTTGTTGAGTATGGTCTTCAAGACATCTTCTATTTACAAATAGACAAACTCGTTTATTTTATAGATTTTTTTTTACGATGTGGAGAAAGAATACATGTGAGGGAAGATATTTGAAGTATCATTCACTAGATATGGTTTCTTATTCTTCCTATGCCTAAACTCGATCAGTCATAATTGAATTTTTAAGTATTATTGGTTATTAAAAAGCAAGGGCACACAACATTCATAGTCAAGATAAGGAAACATATAGGTCTCCACATGCATAAAAGAGGTAATGTATAGTTTATTTTTGGCCTATGGAGTAGAAAAACATGATATACTTGGGGGGAGTATAATGAAAGATAAGTTAGTAGAAGAGGGTTTTACACCTATAGAAGAGACCATATTTAATAAATTTTAGCATTTAAAACTATGGAAAGTGGAAACCCAAGTGACTTGGATGCGTGTACCTAAAGTCAAAGATGAATATCAAACTCTTGTACATGTAAAGGGAATAATAATGTAGTTTTGTGCATTTATAAGTTGTAGAATACCAATAATTATACACCCTTGAAAAATTAAACTTATCTCTATTTTTCTTACACTTATAAAGAAACCAATGCTTAGGTAATTTTGAGGATACATAAGGTCTATGTAAGCTATGGTCCTAAAGTTACTTCAAAAATGCTTTTACCCTCTATCAAAATTACTCCAACAATGTTTATTTCTACATAGGGGAGGACTTAGTATTTTTAGAAGAGCATATATTTGTGAAAACATAACTACAAGATATTCTCTAAAATTAAGGTAACAAAGAATTACTATAAGGGCTTTGATACCTAAAAGTAAAAATCTTGATTATATTTATGTAGATTGACATGGACTTGACCAATGATGCATAATAACTTATAGACCAGCAAAACATTTGAGTCAACAAAAGAATTGATACATCAGTTCAAAAGTACAAATGGGCATAGTCCACATGAAAAAGACTCAAAAGACATAATGATAGATTGGTGTCCCTTTAGAGAAACATGAGAAAAATAAAATTGTAAAAAGAGATATTTTAAAACTAATTTAGGCATTACAAAGCACAAGGATTTAGAAACTTGGTCATATTTAAGGTATAATTCATGCTATCAACCATAACTTAAAATCGTTAACAAGAAGAAATATATATTACCCAGACCATTAATCTATTATCAATACTAATCACAATATATACCAAAATTTCTTAAGTGGATAGAGAAAAAATGTGAATCAATTATAGCATAATTAAATTCAAAACATATAAACCAAGAGAGACTCATACCAAAATTGAAGAAAATATCTTTGATAAATGAGAGATTCAAAGACCCTAGTTGCTTACTCCAATGACAAGTAAGATGGCTATCACTAGAAAATTAACCATTAAAATCCTCCAATTTAACCACAACTGGATAAATAATGCCACATCAAGAAATGGGTAGTATTCATATTTGAAAATTGATATTAAGGAAATGCAATAGGGGAAAAGGAATTCAAACCAGATGCAAAGTAAAATTTAGAGGTTGCAATGAAGAAATGGTAGCAAAAAATAAATTTAAAGGTTTTAAAATGGGCTAATTATGGTAATTAATGAGGTAGAAAGTTACCATTAATGAATCCATGGACACCTAGTTTGTATACATTTTTGTTAATCATTTAGATCTAAGAATTGTTGGTGTGACTACTAACAACTAACTAATGTGATAGGATACTCAAATAATGTTCAATGAAAAGAAATACACATGGCATGATCAAAATAGAGGATGTTTAGGTTATATCATAATATCCATTTATGTATTTGAATAGCGAGACAACCAGGTTATAGACTTGCAGATATTCTAGAAAATCTTTGAAGGTAGGCAAATACTTTAGGCTATTTCACTTTGGAAAGAAAGCCAACACTTTGGAAGAATAGATATTTATGTATCTAAGAGGTCCCAACTATAGAGGGATGAAATGATGACCTCCACCCATAAAGGGAAAGTACTTAGAGAATCAAAGGAAACACGATCATTTTGATACTTACAATACTACAAACATCATTTTCCGTAAGGTTAAATTTCTAAATAGAACTTATACGAATGGTCTTTTGTCCACCAAAGAAGGTTACTTAGCAAAATATATCCTCAAAAGCAACTTAAAACTAATTTTTAATCTCTCCAAAAAAGACAATTTCTAATAAGGACTTTGAGTGATTAATTGCTAATGCTCTAGAAAACATAAATTGCTAAAACTTTAAATAGTTAAATGGTTGAAAAGGAAATGTAAAAAAATTCTATCATTACTATCATAAATTAAAACGGGATTTTCATTATGAACTTCAAAACATGCTTATTGATGTCTATGTATAAATATTAAAAATAACCTAATGGTAAATGGAGTATGTATTCTTTTATTTAAACTCTTCACCAATTTGTTTTATTAATGATAGGGCTAGTTGGAGATTTCATACTAGTAAGTTCAAATTCATGAGGAGTAAATATATATTTTTATATTGAATTGAGCTATCAATAATTTATAATCATAAATTTCATGAGGGTTAAAAATCATATTAGGTTATATTAAGACTTGAATTTGAAGAAAATAGTGTGACAACCATAAATCTATTATGTCAAAAGTTTAAAATAATGTAATTTTGGTTTATTGTACCAAAAATAAAAATTTTAAAGGTTATGATCAAATCATCCAAACATAAATCCACTAGTAATAAATTGCTTTTAAGAGATTATATAGTAAAAAATTGGACGGGTTTTACAATAACAAAACTCTAAAAGAAAAGATGCATTGACTTAATATATTAATAATTAATTATTTGAAACCATTGACTTAATATTTTAAATATTTAATTATTTGAAACCATGAACAATATTTTAACCTTGTATTATGCATATAATATATCCATGAATTTTTATTTCTTTAGTTGTTTGATGTATGACATATACAATTTGCAATGAAAATTTAACTTTAAAACATAATTTTGACATACATTTTGTGGGTGAGCCAATTTGCTTTAAATATAATCCATAAATTTAATATGTGAAAAATAATCTAGTTAAAATTTCAAATTAAATACTTCATGTCTTATTGGATTATATTATTATCATTTTTAGGGATGGTTTTAGGCTAATACAGGATATTTTTAAAAAATATTTGTCTTTAGTTGTTATCTTTCACATTTCTATTCCTAAAGCCTCTTCAAACATATGTTTTTAATTAAAATGGCCAACATTTATTGCATATAGGGCTAGGCATCCCCATTTGCATTGTCCCCAAGGATGATCATTTTATTATGTTATTATTTTAATATCATTATTAAATCTTAGAATTTTGATTTAAACATGACATGTGCATTACTTTCATGTCCAATATCTGAAATAATAAATGGTATAAATTATTCAATCAATAGTAAGATTAAGTGTAACACCATTAATTCATTTTATTGAATATTTTATGTTGGCAATATTATATTATTTGACATTTTTGTAATTATTTAGAATAGGACATGGATAACATTTAGGGAGTATTTTTTATATTTAAGAGTGTGTGTTTAATATATAATGTGTCATATTAAGGAGTGTGAAGATGTGTAAGTATGCAATTGTAAGTTATGAGTGTAAGGTGTCATGTGAGTAGGAAGATTTGTGTGAAGTGTCATGTGTGAGAGTCATGTGATGATGAGATACTTTTTCATTATGTGAAAGAAGATGAAAGGTCAAGAGGTATGCATATGAAGCATCACATGTAATCATATATTGGTGACAAAGCTCTGTAATAAGTATCAAACTAGTATTGCTATATGCATGCTATTTTAGATTTTATCAATAATAGTTTGAGTTTTTTATGTGTGCATTATTTTATGAGAATTATTGTGATCTTGTGGAATTTATCCTATGATATAATTTGGTCCATTTTATAACATGGTATCAAATCCACGATTGGAATATTGAATGTGGAGATAGATATTGTGAGAAGAGATTAAAGAGATATTGCAATGATTGGAATATAATCCCATGAGATTGTCCTTCATATTTGCTAGCAATGGTATCAATGCCACTATATTATGGATAAATAAGAAGAAACATGGTGGTTACTAGGCATTGTTTCTTATGTCCAGATAAAAAAGAGACTTGGTGGTTAAAAATCATTTTTCTTACATCCAAAATTGAAGGAAAATACTCTACTGAGAAAGAAGAAGAATAAAGAAAGAATATTGAAGTAGAGAAGAAAGAACAAAGATGTCAGGTTGAGTTCACTTGATTATTGAAGAAAAGAATGACCATGGTCACCTAAATTGTAGAATATTAGAGAAGAATTGACAAGGTAAGGCATTTTTGAATTCATTTGAGAAAGTTATTTGAAGTGATTTGTCACAACCCAAAATTTTCTACAATCTAAATTCATGCTATTCCTTTTTTTTAACTACAATTTGGAAATTAACCTAAGTCCAAAGTATAACTTCCTTAAATGGTTTTCCCCTTAACACCTTTTTGAGGTTCACTTATCCATTACACATTACATACTTTTGGCTATGTAAGTGCACTAGGTGTAGATGTTTGGTTTACAAGATATTTTTCTCATAATCCTTTCATTCCATCGAAAGAAGCATGATATCCTTCTCGTACCTCATAAGTCCTTCTATGGCAGTGCTAGGAGTGGATTAGACTCAACCATCCTTATCATCTCTTGATAAGCTAGTCGTTTGGTTTTTTATATCTCAATCCAAAATCTATGTGGGAAATATACCTCCTAGTTAAAACCATTACTCATCGTAGCCTAAGGCTAGATTCTCTCGCTTATTGATCTTGTAGCACTAAGAAGTTCTCTAAAATTATTAATTTATTTGAGTTATCCAGAATAGACTAATCAAGTCATTAATTGATGACTAGCATCTCCTTCATTAAGAGTGAACCATAATGAACTATCAATTTATACAAGACCATAACAATTCTTCCATAGTTTCAATTAGTTTCCTTTTATCCAAATCGAAATAACTACTTCTCAAGTATAAGCAAGATAAAGAATTCAAACCTCATAAACAATCCATGGAATTACATTTCAGATTTCTAGAACGTAACAAAATGCATTAACTCATAATGAATCATTTTATTTTTAAAATAATATTCTAGATCATAACTAAAATTCATTTGTTTAGTACAACATATCACCATAAAGGACAACACACCACAAATTCACACAATACCATTTTTACCCTGGGAGAAACCCCGAGGGAAAACCCAGCCTTGAACACTTCCATTTTATTTTCATCAAATACTAAATATTTACATTGAAATAAACATGACCTCATGTTTCTCAGTAGGGAAAATTTGTTTTTGTTAGAGTTAGAGCATATTACATCATCTAGGTCATGTAAATGTACCACCTTTGGTACATAGTTAGAGTAAGATATTACTTTAGGGTAGGTTAGCTACTTATTTCAAGCAATGTAATAAATGCACAAGTGTCAATGTGCAAGGTGTCCCCTTATACATCTAGGTAAAGTGTTGGCCAAGGAATCTCTCTTCCTATATAAAGGGCCTCATAGTGATATATTAGGAGAGCAAGAGACATATCAAGCATATCAATTGTATTGTAGTAGATAGTGGTAGAACTCATGTATGGAGTACAATGTAGTTCTTTATCTTATATTAATGGAGTGACCATTACCTCCATACTGCATTGTATTTTATCCACTTTCTATTTATTGTATATTTCAATCATATTATATAATTACTTTCTTCTATATTTTTTGCATATTATTAGAACCTGTGATAGATCTCTCCCACTATAGATATCCTCAAAATCTAACAGTGGTATCATATCCATGGTGAATTAAGAATAAGATGACCTAAATCCATCATAAGATAAGTCTAGTAGGTCAATAGGAATAGGGAGAGTCACTATTGCTATTGTTGGCCTGCATCTTTGTAAACCGGATCTACCATTATGTGTTGTTGCATGCAAAAGTTACCATTAGGAATCAATTGATAGAAAAATCCACAATAGTCAATAGGATTAGAGAGAATAACAAATGAGGATTAAATCTCAGTTACAAAAATTTTGAGATTACATTTGGCCAGAGTCTTTCCATAGAGTTGCAGAAAAAAACTCGTGAAGACTAGGACTTAGCATTCATTCCACTAGTTTAACGGATCAACAAGTGAATATTATTTCATTCCAGTTTCTAACAACTTATTGCAGAAAAAAGGAGATTCACAAAAAGTATGGGAAGCTTCCTACAAGAGAGCAGGATTATGCATAGGGGGGCAGCTCAAAAATGTATTTATAAAAATTTGGCAAATCAGTTTCAAAATTCAAGTGAATAATGTCCAAACACATGTAGAAAGTTCACTATTATTAGGGGCAATGCTGGAAATTTAAACTTAAAATGGTCAAATTATTATAAAATTGGGGTGAATCGACCCAAAAAAAATTTACACCTAGAAATTTTTGGCTAATGGGCCCTGGTCAAGGGTCCCAAATATTAGCCAATTCCAAATTTCAAAAATCCTAATTTTAGCCAATTTGGTGATAAATAACCACTATGCATAACCCTGCAAGAGAGTTAGGAAGAATATCTTCTTAGAATCATTCCAGCACTTGCAGTAATAAGGAGAAGACTAAATATGTCAAAAACCTAAAAAAAGGTCCCATTATAAGAGTTGCAATTGTGCAAACTACAAAAGTGAAGAAAAGACCACAATTACCTTATAGCAGACTCTAGGAAGAACAAAATCCAGAAGATGAGTCAAGGAGAAGATAGGAGATTGGTGATCTCCATCAATACTTGCAAAGTGCAGAAGTTAAAAAGAGAATAAAAGCCTTGATCCAGAAGAAGAAATGGCTAGAGAAGCCTTATTCCAGAAAAGAGGCCATAGAAGCCTTAATTCTGAAGAAATTTTTTGAGAAGAATTCTTGATTCAGAAGAAGACTCTAGAGAAGAGTTCTTAAAGAAGACTCCAGATAAGAGTCCATGAAATAGGCTATTGGTGAACTCCATTAAAGCCTACAAATTGTAGAAAAAAAAGAAATACCAACAAAGATCTAATTCTAGAATTTAAAAGCAGCAGATTTCAGGGATCAGAGAAGAATATATCATCACCAACACTTCCAGAAGCAAAAGGTTGAAGAAAAGGTCTAATTTGGAAGACAAAAGAATATGCAAGATAGAAGACCTTGGAGAGGTCTCAAGAAAGAAAATAAGAAGGCTTGGAGAGCCTTATTGCAGAGCTCATAGAAGCATTATCAAAAGAGTTCCAGGATAACTCATTAGAGAAATCCACTACCAAGGAGAAGTTTTTGATAGTGAAGGACTTGGGACAATTATCTCCATCCGAAAACAAGTCCAAGAGATGAATAATTTGGCAAGGAGTTCCAAATCAATATGAAGAATCCAATGAAGACCTCAAGACATTCAGAATCTTGAGAAGAAGAAGATCCTGTTTGAAGTCAGAATTTGACAAGAAGATTGAAGGAAGGTTCAAACATAAGAAACCCACAAATTAGAAGATTTGGAGATTACCTCTTACAACAAGAAGGCACAATTCAGAGATAAGTTTTCTTTGAATCTACAACAAAAAATAGAAGATCACTGGAAGGATTCAACCACCAAACCCAAGGCTCAAGATAGAAAGTTCAAAACCATAGTTTTTGAATCAAGAAGGACAACCAACAATAAGTTGCGCATTCATCCATTACAAGACAACAACTTTGTGAATCAAAACACCAAGATCTACATCTACTAAAAAATCCATTAAAGGTAAGAAATTAGGGTGCATTTAGTTGAACTTCAAATCAGGTTTCATTATCAAATTTCATTAAGCACCATATTTGGATTAAAATTGCAAGAAGGGCTCATATTATAGTCTTCAAGAAAGTGCAAAAAGAAGAGTTCATTTTAAGGATATATCTGCACATTAAATAGGAGTTAGATATTTTTCGAAAGAAAGAGAATTATCACCTACCTATTAATCTATCTAGAAATCAAGAAGACTATATCCTACAATATTGATTGTAGTGAAAATTGCAGAGTATTCATTAAGCGTTCTTTTCATATTACTCTTAAAAGTTGCAGAGATTATTGTTACCATTAAACGTGCATTATTAATCCATTAAGAACTATACTAGTTGATCTTTAAAATAGCTACTCTCAATTAGTTTGTTTTGTTAAAGGCACAAAACTAGCACAAAATATACAACATTTCATGGCCAAAAGAAGCCACCGATTAGATAAAAATGTGAATAATGAAACCACCATTAAAGTCCTTGAAGGAAGCCTCAAATCGAGACTTTGTGAGTCTCAAGATTTAAGGAAAATAAAAGTATTTTATCTAAGTGTAAAGTGTAGAAATCCTTAAGGATCAGCATTAGCTTGGATTAACTCTCATTAAGATATCCAAGGAAGAAAGAAGTTGCCTCATGAAAATTAAGAAAGGATTTCATAAAAGTCCTTTATATTGGTGCAAATCTAACTATTACAAAGCACCTCTTTTATTACTTCAAAAGGATAAAAGCATTTCTATTTACAAGTAGCAACACAACCATCGTATCAACAGGTAGTAGGGTAGAGTTCGAGTAATAGGAAAGAGCTACCGAAGAGCGCATACTTCATATAAATCAAGGTGTTTAAAAACATCATTTCTCCACATCCAATCTAGCCGTAGAATCAAGCGTATCACCTACAACATTGAAGCCATTACAAGAGGCTATTATCATTCAATTTTACATAGATAAAATATGACATATGAAAGGATACCATCTATGTTGGATAGTATTGTCAAGCTAAGTAAAAAAGGGTTGTTTCGAAAGCTACAAAACAATGCCATCAATCAACTGTTACAAAGGATACACACAACATAATACAAGCATCAAGATAGAAATGGAAAAGTGCTATATCCAAGGCCATTACTTGGAGAGAATGACCAGAAGAAAGAAGCATAAAAGATACCATAAAACCATCATTAGGAATGCCATAGAACTATGGAGTATTATAGCTGAAGCCACCCATTATCCTCATCAAGACAACATGCAAACAGAGAAGAGGAGACACTTGTGTTTCAAGAAACATAGCAAGCCAACATATAATGCAAATATATAGGGCTACAACGCTCATCTTTGGAGCGTTAGGAGAAAGGCTACATGCACAAGCCATGAGTGCCACTTGGCACAAGAGTTCTAAGTGCCCAATGTTCGTGAATAATCCAACGTTCACCTAAAAGGAGTTACAATTATTTGGAGGTTACCACCAAACTTATCATTGCATATAGATACATTGGAACACCAACGTCTATTTCATAATGCTTAGGCAATACTTGCCCATAATCTACAAGGCAACGATCCTATTTAAGGTGCCCATTTTGGATAAGGAGACATAACAAGGTCAATAGGAAGTCAAGCATTGAATATTGTGAAGCACGATCATAGGAAGGAGGCTGATTCAATCCTGTGAGTCGTTCAAAGGTGTAATCAAGCATTAAAGCGACTGTCATAAACCAACCATACCAAAATTCTAGTTTGAAGGATATTTGACATAAGCCAAGAATTCATTTAAGGAAGAAATTAGTTCCTTACACGGAGGAGAGAAGCGCTACTCAAGGGAGAAACTTGCGATCGATAAAATAGGGCATTGACTGCCCATAAGTACCACAAATTCAAAATATTTAAATCAACCACCTCACAATGTCAAAAGAAGATAATTCGAGGTATTATTAAGGTAAATTTTAATATCAAATGCACTATGAAGTCTCCTATAGATTTTGGCAATGAAAAAAGAAGAGGGAGAATATCAAATGCTGAGCATCAAAAAATTAAAACTAATAATGACAGTGCCAATGGAAAACAAAGAACCTTGTTTCAACAGGTTATTTCAAGTTCTAAAGACAACAAATTAGGAAAACCCCCTCAAGGGATGGGAAGAGGAATAAATCCCAAACAATCTAAATGAAGTTCCTCTCATGGAACGTGAGAGGCCTCAATGGCTTGCCGAAACACAGGGAAGTCATTGCAATAATAAATCAAGTGAATCCAACTATTATCATGTTGCAAGAAACAAAAACTAATGAGATTTAGTAAAAAAAATAGCAAAAAAAATTTGGAATCAAGGGGAGATGGTTTGCAAATAAGCTAGAGGAGCATCTTGAGGTCTTATGACTTTGTGGGATCCCTGGATAGTAGAAGGCACCATTATTCAGAAATATGGCAGGGTTCTTAGTGTTTTATTTAAGGAAATAAACAACAACAGGTCATGGATCCTTTCAAATATTTATGCCCCAACTTCAATTCAAGGGAGAGATCTACTGTGAGAGTACTTAGGCAATTTGAGTTAAATCTTCCATAATGTCCCTTGGATTCTGGCTGGGGATTTCAACACTCCTCTTTACCCTTCAGACAAAATGGGTGGAAATGGACCACCTATCAGGAGCATGGATGAGTTCAATGAATTTGTGAACTCCAACATGTTGATGGATGTAAAACTTAGAGGAGCGAATTATACCTAGAGAAATCTACGGATAGGGTGTCATCTCATTCAAGAAAGGCTTGATAGATTTTTTCTATCAAAGGAGGCTACAAATTTGTTCGGTGATTCTACCCTACAAGCCCTTCCTAAAATTACCTCTGATCATAATCCCATTTTTTTGGAGATCCCTAACTCTCTGTCCTTCAAGAAACCTTTCAGATTTCAATCTATGTGGATCAAACATTCTAGTTTTAGAGATAACTTAAGTCAGTGGTGGCAGCAGCCTGTCAGGGGTAGTGCATCTTTTAAACTTGCTGGAAAATTAAAGTTTGTTAAGGAAAAGCTTCAAACTTGGAACAAATAGGTATTTGGGAACCTCTTTGAAAATAAAAAATACGTTGTTGAAAGTTTGAAGATAATTGATCAGAGGATCCAACATGGTGATGCTAATGAAACTACTAGGCAGGAGGAACGAACAAAACTAGCAAAGTTTCATAACATTTTGGCCTGTGAGGAAATCTATTGGAGGTAAAAATCAAGGGCTCTTTGGTTTAAATATGGAGATTCAAATTTCAAATTTTTTCACGTCACCACACTTAGAAACAGAAGCAATAACAAGATAAAAAAAAAAAAGCAGATGGTTCTATTACTCAAGACTTAACAGATATCAGAAAGGAGGCAGTAACTTATTTCAATTCTATCCTTGGTCAGGAATCGCAGTGCAATGAGGATGCCAAATATATTCTCTTGCAATCCATTCCTAGCATAATAAATGAGGATATAAACCTTAAGCTTCTAGATCCCTTTTTTGATGAGGAAATTAAGGAAGCCTTATTTAGCATGGAGCCAGACAAAGCCCCGGGACCCTGTGACTTTCCCCCTCATTTCTATCAAGCTTTTTGGGACATCGTAAGTGAGTATGTAATGTCTGTTGTCAGAGAATTCCAAGCAAGCAATCATATCCCAAAAGGTATCAAATCTACTTTTATTTCTCTAATTCCTAAGAAGCAAACCCTTGAATCTATGGTCGACTTTAGTCCAATCAGTCTGTGCAATGTTTCTTACAAGATCCTAACTAAAGCCATTGCAAATAGAATGGGAGATATTCTACTCCACATCATAGATCCATTCCAGGGAAGCTTTGTCTAGGGCAGGTCAATCTTGTATGGAGTTATCACAGTTCATGAAGCTCTACACTCTTCTCATAAGACTAATAGGTTTGTTTTTGCCCTCAAGCTTGATATGAACAAAGCATTTGATAGGCTAAGTTGGGAATTTTTGATTGTTGTCCTCCTTTGGTTTTCACCACCAATGGGTTAATTTGATCAAAAAATGTATTTCTAAAGCATGGTTCTTGATTCTAGTTAATGGAACAACTGCTGGTTACTTTCAAAGTCACAGAGGAATTTGGCAGGGGGACCCTATCAGTCCCATGTTATTCATCATTGTGGCAGAAGATTTAGGCAGAACCATAAAAAATGCTTACATTTCAAGGCTAATATCGGGAATCAAGGCAACATCTCTCACTAGGGCTGTTTCTCACCAACAATTCATCGATGATACCCTTATATTGACTAAGGCATTAGTGGTTGAGGCCAAAATAATTAAATACATCCTGCAACTCTATGAGGACGTTACTGGTCAAAAAGTTAATTTCAGTAAAAGCAAGTTATATTTCTTGAACACCCCCATTCAAAGGTAAGGAAGGATTGCAAAAATTTTAGGGTGTGATATAGCAAACCTCATCACTTCATATCTTGGTCTCCTTATTTTCATTGGTTCTCCGAGTGAGTCAATGTGGGACAGGGCTATTGAAAGAATTCAAAAAAACTTGTTGGATGGAAAGGTCATATTCTATCTCAAGCAGGAAAGTTGACCCTCACTAAGGCCTCTCTTCAGAGCATTCCATTCTATTTCCTCTCTGTTTTCAAAGCCCCTATGAAGGTTTTCCAGAAAATTGAGAAACTCCAAAAATAATTTTTATGGACTGGATTAGAGGAGAAAAAAAGGATACACCTTGTAGGATGGACCAAAGTGTACAGACCCAGGGAAAATGGGGGCTTAGGTCTGAGGATAATTGCTCATATAAATTTAGCTTCACTAGCTAAGCAGGTGTGGTGTCTCATTTCTGGTGAAGAAAATGAATAGACAACTATCATCAAACGAATGTATCTTCAAAATATGGAATTTCTAAGTGACTCAGTTCCAATCAGAGGTTCTTCTTTTTGAAAAGAAATTCTTAATTGTAAGGAAATCATCAAAAAAGGTTTAGGATGGGTTTCAGGCAATGGTGAGAGGATAAATTGCTAAAATTATAGGTGGGCTAAGGACGAACCACTGATGCAATATCCTAACTTAGCCCGAATTAGAGATATCACGGAAGAACTCATTGGTAGAAAAGTATATGATTATATGGTTGAGGACAGAGGTAGAATGAAGTGGAAACAAATAAGAATTTAGGAATTTCAAGTGGAATCAAATGATCTTTGTAACATTCTCGGGCAACAGTTTATCCCCATGAGACCCAAGGAAGATCAAGTGACCTGGGCTCCTACATAAAACGGGCAGTTCATTGTTAAATCAGCTTACAAGCTTCGCTGATGACGAGTATTTTGTCCTCCAAAAGGACTTAGTTTGGATAAAAAATTTAATTCCAAAAATTGCAGTCTTTTCATGGCTGGTTATCCAAGGAATAATTCTAACCATTGATAATATGGTGCGTAAAGGTATTTGTATCACTAATCGTTGTTATCTTTGCAAGGCTAATTAAGAGACCATTTATCACATTTTCCTTGAGTGCCCTTTTTTCTTGACTATCCTAAGTGGGGTTTTTTAGGTCTTCAATATTTCATGGGTTAAACCAACCATTGTACTTGATTTGTTCGTCCAGTGGCCTTGCCCCTTTTCAAGCCAAAGACTTAGATACATGTGGAAAATTTGTCTTAATCACTATATTTTGCAGGTGTGGTTAGAAAGGAACAATAAAGTCTTTAATGAGTCTATCCATGATCATCAAACTATCATTTCCAGGATCCTATATTTTTCTAACGAGAATGTGAACCTTATCCCTTTTTATAGTTGTAAACCTCATCTGTAGGAGACCACGATTGCTCAATATTTAAGCTTAACCTTGTTAGATGGGTCTATGCCTAGGGTAGTCAACCCCAGAGCCAATGTTAAGTGGTCTCCACCTCCTACGGGTTAGTTTAAGCTTAATTTTGATGGAGCAGCTAAGGAAAATCCTGGCAAAGCAGGCGCTGGTGGCATTGTGCGAGATCATAATGGAAATATGATGCTTGCATTTTTTTAATATTTGGGAACAAGGATGAATAACGAAGCTAAATCTAGAGCTATGTGGAGAGGCCTTCAAATGACTCAAGACTTAAAAGGCAATTTGATCATATAAGGAGACTTTATGAATGTTATAAATCTCCTCAATAATTGGAAAACACCTCCTTGGAGGATTAAAACAAATTTTGAAGAGGCTAGGATCCTTTTCCAAGGAAGACAAGACAGGAAAATCACAACATGTCTTACGGGAAGCAAACAAAATTGCTGATAAGATGGCCAATTTGGGTGTCGATAGTGACAGAATTTTCAAATGGTAACACGGTGTCCCGAGTGAAGTAGAGGAGCTTATTCAAAAAGAATGCCAAGAATTATAGTCGAATTTACCAACAGGGAAGGCACTGTAAGTTCAAAGGCTAGGAGTATTCCTGTCTATTTTTTGAATTGGACTGACAATAAAAATTATTTGAGCTGTTAGTCTTCGTGGATGCTGCTTGGAAATACCACAAAGACTAATGGGGACAATCACATGTCAGATAACATGGCTCCTAGTCGTATTAGTAATTTTATTTTGGTTGATAATCACAGGGAAGGAAAAAATGACAATATAAGACTTCGAACTAAAGCCACGTGGACCACCAGATAGCCACCGCCATAAATCTAGCCAACAGGTTCACTTCTCCAAGGCTGATTGGCCAAGATAGTATGTTGTACCAAAGCATGTCATATACGAAAGAAAGTAATTACCAAAGAATTATTAAGAGTAATTGTCAATACAGAGCTTGTGGGAGTTTTTTTCAGTACTCTACTATATGTGTCTGCAGCTTTTTGTTTCTCCATTGTCTCAAGAAAGGTATCTGTGTATGTTTCTTTATTGTAATTATGATGCATGTGTGTTTTCTCGGGGTATACCCAAAATGTTGTATGGTAAGTTTCTTTTTGATAACAGGCTATGTGCCTTATTGGATGTAATGGATTTGGTGGCATGTAGATTTTACATATATAGGATCCTTAGTAAGGATATGTTCATCAATAGCCCTGGGCTGATTTTTGTAAAAGGTTTTGGGTCAACCTGTAAAACCCGGTATTAATGCTATAGTATCTTATCTACCAAAAAAAAAGGTAAAATTTAATATCATTTATTGCTTGTTATAAACTAAAGATATATTGGAGTTATAAGGGTACATTGTATTTACTATTGCAAATCATTCACTTAGCATTAGTAATATATTAAGCAAGTAGATTTCAAAAATATTTTTATTTGTAAATAATAAAGTAAGAGGAATACAGATTTCAACTTGAAAATTAAATATCCATTATTGCAAATATTATTGTTTTCTAATATTCCAAATTAGGGAGTTATAAGGAATACTACAAATAAATTATTGGAATTTAGACACATTAAAAATAAAATATCAAAGGCTAGAAAAGGAATTTCATTAAGGAATATCAAGAGTTGGAAATTAATTGGTATATTTGTCTCAAAAACACATTAAAGGGACAAAATAAATCCAATCTTTAGAACCTCATCAATTTAGAAAGTGCTTAATTTCAATAGGAGTAATAAGGTGTACCAAAAGTTGATTTTGGTATTTACAAAATGAACCCAAAATTTAACCACTATTCTCAAAAAGCACTTCATCACTCATATAGCATATCCAAAAGCACTAGAGAGTCATAAGGTATTCTACAAAACTTGATAATAATAGAATTAATCAAAGTTTTGTTGGAATATTTTCAACATTGCCTCCTTAGTCCTAAGTATTAAGTCCTAGTATTTAGTTTTAGTTTAATGTTTTGATTTACATATTTCTAGTTAATTTGATTAACATACGTTGAGGTTTTGGCTTGGTTGGTCAATGTTTGACCATAGTCCAAGATTAGAATGTTGTTAAGATAAGAGATATATTTAAGTTAGTTTTTTGTAATAAGTTTGAGAGGATTCCTCTCAACCACCCTATCATTTTTTAGCTCTTTTAAGAACTATAAAACTATGTAATGCATTATTGATCAATAGAACAATTTCACCATTGTTTCTCATTTGGTATCAGAGCAGGTTTTCTTAGATGAATCAAAACCTATGGAGAGTGGCGTGGAGATTTGAAACACGCACTTTGTTAGACAAACTCAAGTGGCCAACACTCAGCAGATTTGCAAGGAAGAGCTCGAGTACATCATTAATATATCATTCATCCTAAGGTATTTGATTATGAAATTTTTAGGGTTGTTAGATAATTGTATAAAGAGAATTTTATCCAAATTTTAGGTGATTTGGAGCTAATTTTCAGATTTTATTAGCATTTTTAGTGTTTCAATAAAATGGTTGTATAAGGTGGAATACAGGGTATTTGCTTCTCAAATTTTTGTAGCAATATTATTTAGATAGATATCATAATTTAGATAAAATTTTAGGTCATTTGGATTCGTATTTATTGATTTGTGTGAATATTTATTTTTTCTTCAAAAATCCTAGATCCAAAATTGTGATAAAAAGGGAAAAAGTAAATGATCACATCTTTTTCACCTTTGCAAATTTTCTTCAAAAATTTAGAGGGTTTTCAGATTATTGTCTCAAGAATACAGAGTTTAATTTTTAGAAATTTTGGATTTGTATGGATTGATTTATGTGAATAACATTGAGGTCGTCTCAAAAACACTCTAAGATCTAGAAATGGCAAAAGTAAATTGATCACATATTTCACATTTGTGTGAATTTGGATCTAAAATTTAGTGGATTTTCATATATGTATATCAGAAGTCTACAGGAAAATTTTTATTTTGTTTCAATCAGTATTGGACGATTTATGATAAATTGGGTGCTTGAGACTTTGGTAAATAAAAGGAAGCCATGTATGCAGACTTGGCTGTACCAAAATTTGATGGAGATAATTATGCTATTTGGAGCATAATGATGAAGAACTTATTGAAGGCTCAAGATTTATGGTATATAGTTAATTAATGCTATGAGAAACCCACTTGGAGAAAGCTATAAGGTGAGGAGAGAAAAGAGAAGGAGCAGCAATATGCAAATTGCTTAGCTCTTATGGATTTGAGGAGAGGAATGGAAAAGAGTGTTTTCCCTCTAATATCCAATTTTAGATCAGCTACAATGGCATGGCAAGTATTGAAGTATTCTTATGCATTTGATGAGGACACCCCTAAAGCCATGAGTGACAATCATGAAGATAAAGCAAGGAGGAGCCTTGCTTCCTTGAAGCAGTTTCTGAATTATATCCTTTTGAAGGAGTTTTTGAAGAGTCTTGTAAAGACTCATATGAAGCCATGCTTTGTAATGGAGAATTATTTCTTTCAAAGGAAGGCCTGTATGTAGAAAACCAACAAGATGAATAATGCTTCATGGAGGAAGCATTTGTCACTGAATTTTGTGATGAAAAGATAAGAAGAGGTGTGTATTCCTCAAGAGGACGAGGAGGAAGAAGAGGATTTGCTATTGATAGAAGGCAAAGTGATAAAAAATATCTCATGGAGGAGATAAATGAAGAGTGTATTATGAATAATGCACCTAAAATTATCATGGGGGAGAATAAAGAAGATAATAGGATCAACCAAAATTGTTGGCATGTTGATGGAGAAGCAATGTTGATGGAAGACCATTGTATCGAAGACCATTCACTTGGAATGGATGTATGCTCTCTTGACAAAGCAAATGAAGATCTCCTACCAGGAGAAGACAAAATTTTTAGAATTCCTCTAAAGGGGGAGAATAATGTGACAAATGAGATAGAAACATAAAATTAAAATGAGATTGCTGATTTTCTTGTTGTAATGGCCAAGGGAACATCACTCATGAATGAAGATCACTCACTTGGAATGACTGCATTCCAGAAAGAGAGTTGTATTGAAAAGGCAAAAATGTATGATTGCTTGAATGAATGGTGTTTCAACACACCAACATGGATTTAACAAAAGAGAAGAACTCTTAGTGAAGATTTGATGGTTGATCTTGAAGCAACATACAAATAAGGAGAACTGCTACAAAATAGCTTTATGGGAAGCACCAAATCTACTCATACTAAAGGTAATGTTTTTATGATTAATGATTTGTTTTTTATGATCAGAAATGAAAAGAAAGGTGATTGTCTCATTGAGACAACTTTTATGAAGAATATTCTTGGAGAGAATACAGTGATGGAGAACTTGGGTCACATGGATCAAAATGATGTGTTAAAAATTCCTTGGGAGAAGGATTCTTGTAAAGTCATCGTTGTGAGAGAATATTTGTGTGAGGATCAACTTTATGTTACATATGTAGTTGGTCATTATATGGCCATATTTATTGTGATATTTTGTGTGGAAATATGTGAAAGAGTTGTATGGTATAATCATCTATGTGAGATGATTAATTGTAAATACTCAGGTGGAGTATTTTTTAGTGTTGAAGATGTAAAAGAAGATCTAAATGTGAGAGCATGGTTTAAATACCATAATGATAAAGATGTAAGAGAGTGGTTGTTGAAAACCACAAGAGGAGATAATTTTTTTGAAGGGGGAGCTAATCAACAAAAGAAGGCACTCAAGAATTTGCAGGAAATCCCACATGAAGAGTGGAAGGAGTGCCACCATAAGTATTTTGTAAATTATGATTTCTTGATTCAAGATTGGAGGAAACGTAAGAGAAATATTTTCTTCCAACTTTGTGATGCTTAAAGAACTCTTGCATGAGTGTCTTTAGCATCAAGGAGGAGAATGTTGGAATATTTTCAACATTGCCTCCTTAGTCCTAAGTATTAAGTCCTAGTATTTAGTTTTAGTTTAATATTTTGATTTACATATTTCTAGTTAATTTGATTAACATACGTTGAGGATTTGGCTTGGTTGGTCAATGTTTGACCATAGTCCAATATTAGAATGTTGTTAGGATAATAGCTATATTTAAGTTAGTTTGTTGTAATAATTTTGAGAGGATTTATCTCAACCAACCTGTCTATTTTTAGTTCTTTCAAGAACTATAAAACTATGTAATGTTTTGTTGATCAATATAACAATTTCACCATTTTTTCTCAAGCTTATCAAGTACTCAATCCATTAGGGAGTTATAAATTTCTACAAGGATTTTATTGAATCAAATTCACTAGGGATATGAAGAACATGTGCTTATAGTAAGAGGGGAGATGAACAATATAATATAAAACTTTTTGCTTCTTAATCCATATGATATCATCATCAATATTAAAACAATAAGCATTACACAAAACATCACACACATGAGAGACATGATTTAACGTGGTTCACCTAATGTGGGCTACTCCACGAAGAAAATATTCCTTATAAATTTTCTCAATAAACTCTTATGGGAATCAATTCCCTATTACACTATTTATGGACCTCTTTCCAAAGGAGACACCAATCCCCTTGCTTTAATTTGTGGATCTCTATCCATAAGAGAACTCTTTCTCCTCTGCTCTAGCTGGTGCTCTTCTAGAAGACTTCTACCTCCACTACACTGGCTTGTGGATCTCTCTCTCTACTGAAGACCTTTGTCCTCACTACCCTAGCTAAAGGATCTCTATCCATTGGATACTATTGTCCTCTACTCTGTCACCACTAAAATCTTTCTCTAACTTTGCTCAATCTCTATCTCAAATCTGCACTAAACACTATCCTCAGTTTAACACAAATATGCTCACAAATTTGTCTCTGCTCTGTCACAAATCTGCTCTCAAGTTTGTCTCTGCTCTATCATAAATCTACTCTCAAGTCTTCACCAAGACTTACATCAAATCTATCCAAAAAGTCTTCCCCAAGACTTACCTCAAATCTGTCCAACAAGCTTTTACAAAAGCTTGCTTAACCCTGTCCTTAAGCTTTCACAAAAGCTTACTTAAACAACTTTTATGCACGTTGTCTTGGTGGGATTCAATCCCATGTCGCACTACCGCTAGCGCCCTAATTGTAGCCTAATCGCTGCATGAGCTAGGCACTCACTTGAGACACAAAAGCATCTTATGTGCTTTGTTATTTCGCTTGGTGCCAAAACCGAAATAAATAAATAAAAACTTGGCCCCTTTGTTGCTGCAAGGACTCAAATGCGAGACCTCCACTCACCCAATGCCTTACACAGTGATGCCTTGCCACTAGCCCAACCATGTGGTTGGTGATAAGGCTTTAAGCCTTAGTCGATTTAACCTCCACATTTTTTTGCCACTTTTTAAAAATTAAAAACCTCTTGCCTTATGCGCTCACGAATTTGCATCAAACCTTAGCCAATATTCACACTTGCATTAATTCGGAGAGTTCCCTTAATTTTGCAAGTCTTATGGTATAAATACCATTCTTCTTTTTCTTCGAACGTCGGTGGGGGATATTTATTTAAAAAAAATTGCGCCCAACCCTAACTTAGGGTTTAATTAATTTATTTTATAAATTAATTTATAATATAAATATTATAAATCATTTATAAATAACCTTAGGCATTATTTTTAAACCTTAATATTATAATAATAAATATTAAAATATTATTTCCTTTGGGCCTATGTATTTTTATTTTTCACCCTTAGACCTTATCTGACCACATTTAATATTATAATAATAAATATTATAATATTATTTCCTTTGGGCCTAGGTATATCCTTCCTTCAGGGTATTTAACCAACCTTTTGACCAATCATGTGATGCTTTTAAACCAAATCTCTTGGAATTAAAATATAAATATTTTAACCCTCATTTTACCAAATCCTTGCACTGATCACTGACACTGACTCTTGACATCAATGACAATATAACTACTCTAAATTTCCAACAATCTCCCCCTTTATCATTTATGGCAACCCTTTTTCCTTAACCATTCCTTTTTCTTTTTCTAAATCTGCTTCCTCTGAGAAACTACACCCCTTGACTGAATGCTCTCCCCCTAACTCAAATATCTCCTCCTTTGTCATCAATGGAAAAGGGCCACCTTTGAAGCTAAATATAAGACTCTTAGCTCAGCCCCCTCGCCACCTCCTCTCCTTGAGGTGGTTAATTTTGGGTGGGAGTAAAACTACTCCCAATTTTCCTCGAAGGTACTCAAAAGTCTCTTTCGAAATTGGCTTAGTGAAGATGTCCGCAATTTGTTCCTTTGTAGTAACATATTCCAACTTGACCTGCTTATTTGTCACCTGCTCTCTCAGAAAATGATATTTTATCAGAATGTGCTTGGTCTTGTAATACATCATCGAATTCTTTGAGATATTTATAGCACTTGTATTATTACATAGTACTGGAAAAGGGTGATCATGCTTTATCTTGAAATCCTCTAAAGTTCACTTCATCCATAATACGTATGTACAACAAGCAACTGCTGCAATATACTCTCCCTCTACTATGGATAAGGATATTGATGCTTGTTTCTTGCTTAACCAAGAGACTAATTAGTCTCCAAGAAATAATGCTCCCCCACTTGTGCTTTTTCTATCATCAATGTTGTCAGCCCAATATGCATCTGTATATGCTGTGAGAGTGAAATTATCGCTTTTGGGGTACTAGAGCCCAAAATCCATAGTCCCTTTTAAATACCTAAGAATCATCTATATTGCTACTACATGTGTCTTCTTGGGTGCTGCTTGAAACCTTGCCACTAGTCCCACTGCCTGCATTATATCTAGTCTTGTAGCTATGGCATACAGTAAGCTACCAATCATAGATCTGTACAATTTTTTATTTACCTCGGGAGATTCATCATCTTTACTTAACTTTCATCCTATAACCATGGGGGTACCCACTGGTTTGCAATCTTCTAAATTAAATTTATTTAGAATCTCTTTTATATACTTGGTTTGTGAAATAAATACACCTTTATTTGATTGTGAAATCTAAAGTCCAATAAAGAAGGACAACTCACCAAGCATTGACATCTCAAATTCATTTTGCATGCTCTTTGCAAATTTTTGACACATCTTATCATTGTTACCTCCAAAAATAATATCATCCACATAAACAACCACAATTAGTAAATAATTCCCTTCATTCTTGATGTATAAGTTACTGTCCACTATTCATTTCCTGAAACCTTGTTCCTGAAGGTACTTATCAAATATTGAGTACCAAGATCTAGGAGATTTTTTTAATCCATAAAGTGCCTTATTCAATATACATACATAGTTTGGTTTATCAGTTAACTTAAATCCTTCTGGTTGCTCAATATAAACCTCTTCTTCTAGAATACCATTTAGAAAGGCTGATTTAACATCCATCTGATATACTTTGAAGTTTTTTAAAACTTGAGAATGCTAAGAACATTCTTATAGCTTCAAGTCATGCAACTAGAGCAAATGTCTCATCAAAATTAATTCCCTCAACCTGTGCATAACCTTTGCATACTAGTCTTGCTTTGTTTTTGACTACCTAACCATCTTCATTTAACTTATTTTTGAATACCCATTTAGTTCCAATCACATTATTACCTTTTGATCGTGGGACAAGTTTCCATGTCTTACTTTTCTCTATTTGATCTAGTTCCTCATTCATTTCCTTAATCCAAAACTCATATTCACTTGCCTCATTGAAATATTTTGGCTTAATTTTAGATAACAAAGAGAAATTTTCTTGATCATTTGATGCTATTACCCTTATCCTTGTTCATATCTCATCTGGATTCCCAATGATTTGATCTCTTGGATGATTTTTCTGTACATACCTGGATGGAGTCTTAGGAAAAATTCTTTGTGTTTCTTCTTCTTCTGATTCTTTATGTAACTCTTCTTGACAACTTTCATCTTCTTGATACACCATTTCTCGAGTTGGTTATCTTGATCCTACCTTCTGATAAACTGTTATATTTATACTTTCTATAATAGTACGTGTCATTTTGTTATAGCATCTATAATATTTTCTCTTAGTGGAATAGCCAAGAAAAATATCCTCATCACATCTTGAGTCAAACTCACCCAATTTTTTCTCTTCTCGTCTTATGTAACATTTGCTTCCAAAAATTATGAAGTACTTTACAGTGGTTGGTCTTCCTTTCCAGAGCTCATATGGATTTTGTGATGGTTTACTCTTACTTGAGCTCTATTGATGATATATACTATTGTATGTACTGTCTCTTTCCAAAAACCATATGAAATCTTAGACTCATTTAACATGGTTCTAGCCATATTTTCAACTTTCCTATTTTTCCGTTCAACTACCCATTTTGTTGAGGATTTCTTGCTGTTGAATATTCTCTTTTGATCCCATGTTGTTCACAAAAGTATATGAATTTATTTGAGGTAAATTATCCTCCTTTGTATGACCTTAAACCCTTAATCCTTTTACCTATTTCATTTTTCACTAATTCTTTAAAATCTTTAAACTTCTCAAGAGCTTCTAACTTTTCTTTCAGGAAAGCTACCCAAATCATTTTGGAATAATCATCTATAAATAATATAAAGTAACTTTCACCTTGTAAACTCTTTGTCCTTGTAGGACCACATAGGTCAGTGTGCACTAGTTTCAATGGCTCATATGACATAAATCCTTTTGAATTGAAACTTGTTCTAGTTTTCTTCTCATGCTGACATTACGAACAAATTGTATTTTGTCACCTCTTTAGCTTGGGTAAATCTCTGATAGCCTACTTGTTACTTATGTTCACTATGTTATCAAATTTCAAATGACCCATTCTTCTATGCCACAACCAACTCTCATATTCTTGTGATAGAAAATACTTTTCTCCTTTAATCTCACTTAGCATGTAGAGGTTGTTTGTAGTTCTATTTGCATTTGCAATAATCTTTCTAGTTTTAGACTTTCTAATCTCACACTTGGATGAAAAGTAACTATGTGCCCTTGATCACAAAGTTGGCTTATACACTTCACATTTCACATAACTATTTCAATGTGCAGCTCTATGACCATATTTGTTGCATGAAAAGCAATAACCATGGAAGAGATTATGTAACCTATTTGAGTACCTTGGAAAATATGGTCGAGTGCTTCTCCTTTTGTTGTTCTTGTGATTAAATCTCATCCATGGTTCTTCTTTGCCATCTTCTTTCCTAATGCCTTTTCCTTCTAGAGTATTAGTATGATTCATACGCTTATCCTTGGTTGATGTCTTTGTTTCTTGAGAACTTGACTCCTCTTTTTGTTTCCCTAACATTATATCTTGTCAAAACTTGGTCTTTTCAACTTCATTCCTTAGAGAGACAATTTTTGCTTCCAATATTTCACACTCTTTTTCCCTTGATATTCATAGATCTATCATATCTTGTTAAATTTTCTTTCTTTCTTCTATATTTATCTTGAGTTCAGTGAGACTCTGTAGAAGTTCCATCTTTTCTTCTTCATCCTCTTGAATTTAATCCTTCAAACTTGAGTTCTTTCTAACCTTTTCCAATTTCCTAAGAGCAGCAAAGAATTCCTCTTATATGTCGATCATGGTCTCTTCTTCATTATCTGAAATCATGTGTGTTCCTATTGGATCTTCCTCCAAGATGTTAGTCTTTTCATGGAGAGACCCACTATGATACCAATTGAAGAACATGTGCTTATACTAAGAGGGGGGTGAACAGTATAATATAAAACTTTTTGCTTTTTAATCCATATGATATCATCATTAGTATTAAAATAATAAGCATTACACAAAATATCACACACATGAGAGACATGATTTAACGTGGTTCACCCAATGTGGGCTACTCCATGGAGAAAATATTCCTTATAAATTTTCTCAATAAATTCTTTTGGGAATCAATTCCCTATTACACTATTTATGGACCTCTGTCCAATGGAGACACCAATCCCATTGCTCTAATTTATGGATCTCTATCCATAGGAGAAATATTTCTCCTCTACTCTGGATAATGCTCTTCTAGAAGACTTCTTCCACCATTGCACTGGCTTATGAATATCTCTCTCCACTGAAGACCTTTGTCCTCATTGCCCTGGCTAATGGATATCTATCCACTGGAGACTATTGTCCTCTACTTTATCACCACTAAAATCCTGCTCTAACTCTGCTCAATATTTGTCTTAAATCTATACTAAACACTATCCCTGATTTAGCACAAATCTACTCACAATTTCTTGTCTACTCTGTCACAAATCTGCTCTCAATTTTGTCTCCGCTCTATCTCAAATATGCTCTCAAGTCTTCACCAATAATTACCTCAAATATTTCCAACAAGTCTTCACCAAGATTTACCTTAAATATATCTAAAAATATTTTACAAAATCTTGCTTAACCCTGTCCTTAAGCTTTCACAAAAGCTTACTTAAACAACTTTTGTGCACACTACCTCAGTGGGATTCGATCCCCTATTGCGCTGCCACCAGCATCCTAGCCATGACCTAACTGTCACCTAGGCACTCATTTGAGACATAAAAGTACCTCATGCACTTTTTTCCTCCAATAGATACCAAAATCAAAATAAATAAATAAAATTTACCCCTTTGTTGTCGTCGAGACTCAAACGTGGGACATCTACTCACCAAACACCTTACACAACAATGCCTTTCCACTAGCCTTGCCACGTGGTTGGTGATAAGGCTTTAAACCTTAGTCAATTTAACCTCCATGTGTTTCTACTGCTTTTTAAAAACTAAGGACCTCTTGCCTTATGCGCTCACGAATTCGCATCAAACCTTAGCTAATATTCACACATGCATTAATTTAGAGACTTCCCTTAATGTTGCAAGTCTTATGGTATAAATACCATTCTTCTTTTTATTTGAACATCAGTAGGGGATATTTATTTAAATGTTTTTGCGCCCAACCTTGACTTAGGGTTTAATTAATTTATTTTATAAATTAATTTATAATATAAATATTATAAATAACTTATAAATAACCTTAGGTATTATTTTTAAACCTTAATATTATAATAATAAATATTATAATATTATTTTCTTTGGGACTAGGTATCTCCTTCCTTCAGGGTATTTAACCAACCTTTTGACCAATCATGTGATGCTTTTAAACCAAATCTCTTGGGGTTAAAATATAAATATTTTAACCCTCCTTTTACCAAACCCTTGCACTGATCATTGAAACTGACTCTTAACATCAATGACAACACAACTACTCAAAATTTCCAATAGGAGACATATGGAAGCCTACAAAATATAAGCTTTATAAAGGTTTTATCAAATCAAATTCACGTACTCTAAAC
Source organism: Wollemia nobilis (assembly GCA_028583015.1). Taxonomy (NCBI): domain Eukaryota; kingdom Viridiplantae; phylum Streptophyta; class Pinopsida; order Araucariales; family Araucariaceae; genus Wollemia; species Wollemia nobilis. The sequence goes on from JAQPPZ010007219.1 coordinate 3,126,898, forward strand.
TAGGTAGTCATAAGGTAGACTACAAAGATTCAATTTAGAGTATTTAAAATATCTCTATCAAATCCATATCTACAATTCTAAGGAATAGCAAGAAACACTATCTTAAAGGAATATGGATGAAATAATAAGAAATGCCTTTATCAATGAAGAATTATTTCATGAAATGGAATCATATTTTCAAAACTTGATAGATAATCTTGAAGGATATGATATTATATCAACTAGGGATAAGGAGAGATTTTTCGTATCTCTTAATGAAGCAAAAGAGAGTAGCTTTGAAGCATTAATTAGTTATCTTCATAAAAATCTCTTCAAGGCATGGTGGAATTTACAAAAGATTATTATATTCACATCCGAGGAGTGTTTAATGATTTACCTATCATTAATTGTGTTTGTACTCACTCAAAACATGAAGCAAGCTAGCAATACAAATTAATATTATTGTAATTATGGACTAACTCCTTATGAAGCATAAATTACACTAGTATCAATATAAAATTGCAGGAGGAAAAGGAAGAAAAGGTATGCTAAAAGATATCATAGAAAATAAAACATGAATAGCAAAGAAACCATAAACACTGAATCAGACATGCATCATCAAAAGACTTAGGAATCCTCAACTACATCTCTCTTTACATCATATGAAGACACTAACTACTTACTTGATCATATTACAGTAAGCAATGAAGAAGAATACAAGTTCCAGTTTTGACTCCAATAAAGAAGAAGAAGAAGAAGAACCAATTTAAGGAGGCATATAATACAATGTGAATTAAAAGGATCTAATAAAGCTGAAGAATATATGAATACAAAGATCCATATTGAAGATTGAAATCTTCAATACCCATATAATGTAATACATGGAGGTGTTAGAGTTAGAGCATATTAAATCATTCGGGTCATGTAAACTTATCACCTTTGGTACATAGGTAGAGTAGGAGATTACTTTAGGGGGAAGTTAGCTACTTACTTCAAGCAATGTATTAAATGTAAAAGTGACAATGTGTAAGTTGTAATGTGCAAGGTAACCCCTTGTACAACTAGGAGAGTGTTGGCCAAGGAATCTCTCTTCCTATATAAATGGCCTCATAGTAATAGATTAGGAGAGTAAGAGACATGTCTAGCATATCAATTTTATTGTAGTAGATAGTGGTAGAAATTTTGTATGGAGTACAATGTAGTTCTTTATCTTGTATTAATGGAGTGAAAATTACCTCCATATTGCATTGTATTTTTTCCACTTTCTATTTATAGTATATTTTAGTCATATTGCAAAATTACTTTCTTTTATATTTTATGCATCTTTTTTTTTTTGTGTGGAAAACATCCCAAAAGGGATGCCACTTTCGGGTAAGACCCAAGGAGGCAGGGGTATCCATTCCACCAAAAATGCCTAGGACTCGGACCTGGCCTACCACCTTTGACATACTCAAGAAGCAAACAAACACACAAAACCAATTTAAAAATAAGCAAATAACAACAAAAATAATAAAATAAAATAAAAAACATGCTCCTTGAGTGTTTCAAAAACAAAAGCACAACCAAACATGCACAATAAGAAAAAATAAACCACAACACAAACCACATAGAAAAACACAAGAACCACATAACAAAACACAAACAAGACAAAAACAACAGAACACTACAAAGACAACCCAAAAAAAAACATGAAAAATAAACACAACCAAAACCTAAAAAATAAAATAAATAAAATAAAAATAAAAATAAAAAACAACCAACAACATAAAATAAACAAAAACAAAAGACATAGAAGACACTCACACATAAAAACACGAAATAACACAAACAAAGAGAAACCCAAGAACAAGAACGAAAAAAACACAAGAACAATAACAAAAAAACATTAAAAAAAACAAAACAAAAAAAACACAAGAACAACGAAAAACAACACAAAGAACACAAAAACAAAACAAAACAAAAGAACCCACCCACCTTAAAAAACTAAACAAAAAAAAACAAAGAAGAAAAAAGAAAAAAAAAAAAAAACAATGAACAAAACAATGACCTATCTAGACCAGAAGACTATTAAGGCAAGAATAAACATAGGAAACAAAATAAAGAATAGAATGAGCTAGGGAACTAAAAAAAACTTAATGAACCAAAGAGAAGCAAAAAAAAAACAAGAAGAAACTAGGTACCTTCAGAACTGGAGCCATCCAAAGAAATGATCGAAATAAGAGCTTCCCTAATTTGAGAATCCCACCATATAGGAGGGTGGCCATAACAAGTAAGATCACCTTTGTCCAAAGCCCAATTAGCTAAAGCATCAACACTCTTGTTTTGATCTCTGACCACATGACTGTAATCAACTTTCAAAAATCTCATCTATCTTAACTGAATCTTCTCAATAATTATTTTTATTCTCCAATCCACCTTATGATTCTTAGTAGTCTTCAAGAGATTAATCATAATTTGAGAGTCAGACTCAACTAACACCTTTTCCCATCCAAAATTAGTAGCCTCCTGAAGGCCTCTGAGGATACCATACCCCTCAGCAAGTTTATTGGAAAGAATACCCAAATTCTCAGCAAAAGTAAAAACTAGGGAGCCATCTAAAAGTCTAACAATTCCTCCCACACTGGCTTTACCAGGGTTCCCTCTAGAGGCTCCATCAGTATTGACTTTTCCAAAATCCTTAGGAGGAGGTTTCCAATTTCTAGTCCTATCCATCTTACTAATACTCACATTCCCTTTAAGTTGGTTGCCCTTAGAAGGTTTAATATTCAATCTTTGCATCACTTGATCCCATATTTGGTGGGAGTTTTGAGGGTGATTAAGGAGTTGATGGACTGATTCAACTAAGTTGGCTATGGTATTTTGCCAAATATAGTGAATATCCTTCCTATCTTGATTAAAATTTTGGTTGTTCCTTTCATTCCAAATATTCCAAAGAAGAATGGTAGAACCCATCCAAACTAACTGCCTAATAAAATGATCAACACCCTCTTGATTAGGCCAATCCCTCCAAACCTGTTCAAAAGTAAAAAAATTTGACCACCGTAAGCCAAGTAAAGTGGCCATTCTCCTCCATAGCTCAGAGGCTAAAGTACACTCAATAAAAATATGGTTGATATTTTCTACATTCTCTTCACACATTTCACATCTAAAAGGGCCATGAAAACCACGCTTCATAATTTGCTCACCAATAAGCACCCTACGATGCAATAAAAGCCAGTTAAAGAACCTCACCTTAGGCCAAATATTTTGAGCCCACAATTGAGAAAATATGTCAGAAGAATGGTTGGGATTATTATGGCATAAGGTCAAATAACCTTGAGCAATGGAATACTCACCCTTAGTAGTGTTGTTCCATCCAAAATAATCTTTTTCATGGGACCAAGAGAGGGATCTCATATGAAGTATGCCTTGGATATCTTGTCTTTGCCTTTCTAGGATTTGAATAGGCCAGTCCTCAATAGGGATCCAATATCTACCAACCTTTGAATTACCAGTATGGTACCGACAGTAATTAGCCACCTTTATCCAATTAGCTTGGTGAAGTTCCTCCATCAAAGGCCTCCAACCGGGAAACTGATTTATTAAAGGCTTGTGACCATCCCAAGAATCTGTCCAAAAATTTGCCTGTTGACCATTATGAATGATCCAAAATAATTTTTTCTTTATCAAATCCTCACCAGTCTTAAGAACTGCTAAAATGGGAGAACCTTTGGTAGGAATTTGATTGCGATCAAGGTCTTTAGGACTTTTGTTCTCAGTATATTTAGCACGGATATTATTGGCCCAAAGAGCATTGGGGTTATGCAACATCCTCCAATATAATTTAGCAGCTAAAGCTATGTTGTTATTAATTGAAGACCAAAATCCTAACCCCACTTCACTCTTAGGAAGACATAAAGTATCCCATTTCACCAAGGCCCATTTTCTTTTCTCCTTAGTACCACTCCAAAGGAAACGATGACTGATTTGATCCAATTCTCGAAGAACAACCTTTGGGATATTCAAAATGGAAGAAACATAAATGGGAATAGCTTGAAGGACTGATTTTACCAAGGTGATTCTATCCCCAGAAGAAAGCCACTTGTTGGTCCACTTTCCAATTTTCTTCTTGACTTTGTCCAACAACCAATTCCAATATTTATTTTTCTACCTTTGAATATTTATGGGAATACCTAAATAAGTGATTGGAAGAGAGGTCTTATTATATCTTAATTTATCCAAGACCATGGATTCTTGTCTAGCAGAGCAGTGAAAGAAAATAACTTTAGATTTGTCTTCATTGATCAACTGCCCAGTAGTCTTAGAAAAACAGCTAATTATTTGCTTAATATTAGAAGCTTCCTTAATTGTAGCTTTACCTAAAAGAGTAGAGTCATCCACAAATTGAAGATGAGAGATAGGTCTAGCTCCATGAGCAATGGTAACTCCCTCAAGGGTTTTGTTTTCCCTCTTTTTGGTTATAGTCCTACCTAAGCATTCAGCAAGAATGATGAATAAATAAGGGGGTAGTGGGTCACCTTGCCTAATACCTCTGGAAGCTGGGAAGTACTGAGAAGGCCTACCATTGATAAGAACTAAGTAGGAAACTGAAGAGATACATCCCATAATCCAATCCATCCAATCCCTAGAGAAACCAAATTGCCTCAAAAATTTGATAAGGAAGTGCCAATCCACTCTGTCATAAGCTTTGGATAAGTCTAACCGAATGAACATAGAAAGAGAATTTTGCATATCCATGGAATGGATGGCTTCCTGAGCAAAAACTATCTCATCTACTATTTGACGTCCTTCCACATATCCCCCTTGCTCTGGGGAAATAATCTTATGCAAAAGAGGCTTCAACCTTTCTGCCATGATTTTACTAATGATTTTGAGAAGAACATTATATAAAGCAATAGGTCTAAAAGCTGAGATATGATCAACCTCTTGAGATTTTGGAACAAGAGTAATATTAGTTTTATTGATAACCTTCAAAATTTCTTTAGCTTTCCTGGCTTCTTCCACCACCTCTAATAAATCAACATGAAGGATATCCCAGAAATCTTGGTAGAACTCGATAGGAAAACCATCATGACCTGGGGTTTTCCCTTTTGCATTTTAAAAACTACTTGTTGAAGCTCATTGATAGTAACCGAGAGCAGTCAAAATAGAGTTCTCCTCAAAAGTGATAAGAGAAGGGATTGCTTGAAGAACATTTTGTTGAGAAGTCGAGTCAAGAGGAGTAGTAGCAAAAATATTGGAAAAGTAATCAACAACAATAGAGTTCATGCCATCCCAAGTATAAACAACATCTCGAGTATCTGAAGTTAAGGAAGAAATAAAGTTGTGAGATCTTCGATCTAGAAGAGATTTGTGAAAGAAATTTGTGTTTCAATCTCCTTCTTTGAGCCATTGAATTCTAGATTTTTGCTTCCATAAGATTTCTTCTCTTTTTTCCCATTCCTCTAACTGAGTTGTGAGTTTAATTTCATCTACACTTCTCTTCTCTGTGAGGCCATCTAAACGGATTTTCTTATTCAAATTTTCAAGATGAGCAATAACTTCATATTTTTTTTATGAACATCCCCAAACTCTTTCCAGTTCCAAGTCTTGATTTTGGATTTAATGTATTGTAGTCTTTTGGAAAAATAGAACATCTTAGTCCCATGCCTAGGTTTACCTTCCTTCCACCATTGTTGTACACGAGGTCTAAAGGAAATGTCTCTGAGCCACATTAATTGAAAATGAAAAGGAGAGAAAATCACATTGGTTTTCCACATTTCCACCATGACTAGCCAATGATCCAAACCAGCATTATAATAGTCTTCACTTTAGGAATGTGACCATGGATTAAGAAATTTTTAGAGAGCAAAAACCTATCCAATCTCTCCATTATACAAGCTAAGCCTTACCTTCTGTTAGACCAAGTCATAAGGCCATTATCTGGTTGGATATCCACAAGATGGAGGTTTGCAATATATTCGCTCATGAGATCAGTGCTTTTGTCCAAATTTATATTCCCCCCCCCCTTTTATCATCCAGAGAGAGGATGGTATAGAAATATCATCCGATCAAGATCCAAGATTTAGGAAAATGAGAGATAATATGAGTAATATCCTTCCACTGTCTTCTTTTTTCCTCTAAAGAATTCGGGGCATAAACATTAATGTAGAGCATAATATGGTTGGAATGTCTACTTTGAATAGCTATAGCGAACAAACCCCAACTACCAACCATATGGTGAATAACTACCTCTTTTGGGTCCCAAAGACAACCAATGCCACCCGAAGTCCCTTGGGAACTGAGGAAAACAACTTTTCAGCTGACCAAATTTTACTGGAAATTAAGTCCATATCCTCCATTGACATCTTTTTTTCTTGAAGGAAAACAAGATGTGGATGATTTATTTGAATCGTTCTTCTAATTTCATTTTGTTTTGAAAGACTCCCTTTGAGTCAAGAAAAAAAGATGTGGATGATTTATTTGAATCGTTCTTCTAATTTCATTTTGTTTTGAAAGACTCCCTTTGAGTCCTCTAATATTCCAAGTGATGATCTCCATTAATACCAGGGCTAAAAATTTTGGGAAGGGCATTAATATTACCTTCCTCTACAAGATTTTCACCTTCTTTTACCATATGATATTGATTGGTCTTGTGACCTATTTTTTGATTGGAATCCATCTTCAATTTTTTTTCCCTGTTTCTTGACTTATTCCAATTGAATCTGAGATGGTTTCTAACCTTGAAGAATGCTCATACATCGCCAAAATTTTACTAGATGGTTCAATGGAGTCTATATTGGGACCTGCATTATTTGAAGTTTTGACATTTGAAATATTGTTTTTCTTGTGTAAATTTTCTCCTTTTTTTTTTGTTGAAAACCTTTGATTTGTTGGTTTGTCTCTGAGTTCTTCGTTTCATATTTAAATTGTGTTTCTAAGATTTCAGTTTCCATTATTTTCCTCACTTGTGGAAATTATTTCAAACATATTAGCAAATGAATTTAATTGATACTTCATAACTATTTTTTTCTGAGTGTTCTTCTTCTTCGGTATTTGGAAACCTGCTGAGTTTATATCTTCTTTCTTTTGATCAGGAATTTTATTTGGGCAAGCACTGGCCAAATGACCATATTCATGGCAAATTCTACAACGAAAAGGAATGTTCTCATAGTCCACTACTTGCCTCCAAGTGTCTTCCCCAAATTGTAATGTGATCTTTTTAGGAAGGAGTTTGTCAAAATCCATTAAAACACAAATTTGATCATAAATAATATGTTCAAAATTTTGAGTACAATCAGCAGTCATCATAAAAGTTCCTAAAGAGTTTCCAGTTGAAGAAAAAACAGTAGGATTCCAAAATTCAATAGGGAGGCCAAAGAATATAACCCACACGGGATCTATAGAAGGCATCTCTTCTTCGGCTTTAAATTTAGTATGCCAGAGCTTCATGAAAAGCCCTGCCCTTCCAAAAGACCAAGGACCCCCTTGAAAAGTTTTCTCTCTATCTTCATTATTAGCAAATAAAATAAGAAAATAACCATTTGGATAAATAGATATTTGTAACTCACCTTTAGTTTTCCAACTTTTTGTAGCCTAGACTTTGAAAGCAGATAGACTCGGACAAAAACCCACGAACCGACAAATTAGTCCTCTTTTTTCCAAATCTTCAATGCCAGTCTGAATGTTCCCCATATCAAGCTTAACAATAGGAGTTCCATCAACTGCTTTAAGACATCCTGACTGCTTTTCTTGGGATCAATATTAGGCATTCTTAAAGGTTTATGGGAAGCCCTAGTATTGATATTAGCATTGGGCTGAGGCTGTCCACCACGAAGGGCATCCCTAAAATTCATTTTTGGGATTGAGTCTTCAAAATTCTTACCCTTGACAGGGGTTTTCACAGTAGAATTATTTTGTGGGTGCACCTTAGAACCAGATCCATTTGAGATATGAGTCATTTTTTTATCAACTGCTTGAAACTTGTTTCGAGATCTCTTTAATCCTTGCCCTAGACGTCGTGGAAAGGTATGGTTTTCACTTTTCTTTTGAGCAACAAATTGGAATCTGTTTTCACTCAAGTTCACAGCATGATCTGTTGAAAGACAAATTTCTAACCCATCTTGTATCCCCTGCAATATTTCCTGCTAAAATATTGAGCATAAACCACAAAAATATTGGTCGCTAGGGCCCGAAGGCCCTAAAAACCAACCTTTGGAGCTGCTTGCACTCAACCCAGATGAAACCCTTGCATAGCCGCTTACCAAATATATCGTTCACACATAGGGATGTGCTAGGATATGTGTTGCTCCAAATGATATAAAAATTTATGGAGACGTTCTAGGGTTTTCCAGGCATCTACCCTCAAAATTTCGCTCAATCCAAGTTCGGATGAGTGAGATATGGCCGAAACGAGTTCGACAGTTTGGGCAGTCCTCTCTATATTTTATGCATCTTATTATGAATTGTGATAGATCTCTCCCACTATAGATATCTTCAAAAGCTAATAGTATTCCCTTGATTTTTACATGATAGCTTACTCCTTCGTATGCAAGGATACAATTCCACTTCTATTAAACTAGAACAAGCATAGCATAATGTGCTTTCCACACTATGAATTCCTAGGCTATCAATTTAAACTTTAAAACATCCTTGTCTCATAGAGTATAAGTATATTTCAAAAACAACATAGAGCTTATCATTCTTAGCTAGATTTTCATTGAAAAATACAAAATATTATCAATTCATCTCTCTAAAATCGTCATTACTAAAAATAAAGCTTGCATTTTTAATATCTTCTCATGTTGTCACCAGATTAACTTACAAATAGAAAACCATACAATTTTCTGAAGACATCGATGATTACTTACGTCTACCCAAAATCATTATCATGGATTTAACGAGTTCCTAGCTCTAGAACCCATTGCTTCAAATCCATATAAACACACTCAGTTAATCACATTTCTTGATTTCATTTCAACGAAGGAAAAATATATAACGACAATTTCTATAACAAATTTAACAAAGCTTAACCAGTAGAAAAATACATTATATTCCCTTCTACATTCACCATTAAGACACTCACATCGTAATACTATTTCCTTCATTGGATGGTTTTACGACTTACTCACACCTATTTCATTTTCGGCTATTAATCTAGATGGTAAAAAATCAAATCTCCACCCACCTCCTTAAATCTGGGTTTGAGTTGCAGTAGTCATTTTTTTTTTCTTCCCAAACAAAAGCTAAATCCAAACCTAAATCTATTTCACCAAAATAGCAGTGCACTTATCTAAGAAGACCAATGATAGGATGTCTTGAACAGGTGCTAAAATCACCAAAGAAATCCTACAATCAACACTAGCAAGGCTAATTCAATCCATTATTATTGTTGGATAGTTGGGTTTTAAATATCACAAATACAAATACTTATAGTTTGACTAAATGACCAGTAAAACAATAATATTTTACCACAGTTGAATGGCTCTTATATCATCCACTTTCCCACAGCGAAACTGCAGTCGCTAAGGCTTCAACTCAACCCAAAAACACATAATTTTCATTAGCAACCCCCTAAGCTATTCAGCTAATTTCGATTACCAGTAAGCTCATCTATTTGGTTGCCTAAATTGTTTAACCAATCATTAATAAAACTAATTATTTTGAGGGTTGAACCCACCCTGATGAAATTACTTTAAAACTACATCGAAAACCACTAAGCTCTTTCCATACATTCGTTGACAACTTCCCATATGTTCATTAACAATTATACAAGAAAACTATTATCAACAATATAGAATACCTTTTGATAAGCTTGATGGCACTCCTAATATGGCACACAACTCCAATGGTAATTCCAAACGAATTGGTAGTTTCACACAGCGAAACCCAATAACAACTCCCTCTTCGAACCAGTCGATTTCACTCAATCGAATCCATCCATATATCTCTCGAACCAGTGTTTTACATAGTCACTCCCAACAATATATTTCTTGAATCTATGTTTTGCATAGTCACCCCACATTAATTTCTTCGTCAAACCAAATTTTTACATAGTCGCCCTTCGTAATATCCCCTCGAACCAGTTTTTTTTTTTTTTTGTCCATTCCAAACAATGTCTCCGACCGATGCCTCCCCTTCCTTTTACTACCGTCACCAAGGAATCCAAAGCTCCCCACTACGCCCCTTGAAACGATCATGGGTGTTAATGCTTCCCTATTTTTATGACCACCCGCACCTTCCTTCAAACCAATGTTACAGTACATTGATTGGTTTCATAATGATCACATGGTGGTGTGCTTGGATTCTTAATTGAGAAGTAGTTCAAGAACAAATCACTAAGTTATCTTCTTGTCCATAGCATTGTGTTACAACAACACACATTCACTTCTAAAACGAATTCAACATCCAAGCTTATCAAGAGATATATTTCCCTATTCTAAACAAAGGCAAGGGAACACAATATCTATCTATCCATTTCAATTGGCAATGAATCCTTTAGTTAACTTTACATTCCAGATAAAGTTAGTATGCCACATCAATTTGTCTACTCAATATCATTTCCTTTCAGTGGATTCATAATGTCATTATAACTAAAGAACATTCATCCTTATTGCCAATTTGAATGACAGAATCATATCACATATTTTCCTTTTTATTTAATAATATCTCATTTTTGATGGATAAGTCTTTCTTCCACCTATGAGACAAATTTGTTCCTATAAAATTACAATACATTAGTAACATCATATTCATTTATAAAATATATTTTAGATATATTTGTAAGAACTAAATGTGAAATTACCAAACAATCAAATAACAATATACTTTTATGTATTTTCATTATGCCCATTGTCATGCATAAGTAAATCATGAGTTAGTTAGTCCTTCCAATCACAACATAGCATAGTAAATCAAGAATTCGTCCATAAAATTTTTTCCAAGGGAGGGTCATGACATGATTTTTGTTGTTCGAGGAATAATTTGGAGGAAGAAAGTTATGGGAGTTATAAAAAGAGGAGATTTATTTAAGGAAGTAGTTTGAATTAATTGATTAAATTACTGATTGAAGAAATATTGATTGATATAAGAAGAATTTGTTAAATATAAAAATATTGAAAGAGCTATCAAAAACCACTACATGTTAAAAAAGCAAGCCTAGAAAAATTATAGGAATAGAGAGTATTTGGAGGAGGATATTTTAGAATAATAATAATAATAATTTCAACCATATTTAGCATAGCAAAAGTAAAGTTGAAAAATGAAAGCATAAGGTAAAATGAAATAATAATTATTCAAAGCATTATTTATTGAAGTGTAGTGTAGGAGAATTAAATTTGATGTAGAATGACTATTCTTGGTTGTGCATTCCTGTATTTCCAAAACGTGGTGTTCACAATAATGAAATTGTAGTATTTCTAAGGGTCTTTAAAGTAGAAAATTTTGAGTATATAGATGAAGTGGAGGTGAAATCAACAAGGGCTATAGAGACTTCTGGTTTAGGCAAAATATTCCTTGATACATTTGCAATAAAGTCTCAAGATTTAGGAAAGCGAATGAAGGTTGAACTACTACCTCTAATGGAACATGAGAGAAAATCATTTAAAGTTCTCAAATTCAGTAAAAATCAACATGCAACATTTGTACAAATATTAATGAGGTTTGGTTGGAGTGATTTTATTCCATGAATGAAGCAAAATGATAATCATTATTTTAATATTTCCATAGATATTTTAAAATTTCTCTTTATTGTAGAGATGAGATCTAATTCACATTTTGTTGATGAAAAATGTATGTTGCTTGAAATATTTTAAGATGATTGGCAGTGGGTGTTTTTCCAATACAATGAACTTTAATGCTTTAATTAGGTAATATGTTAAGACTAATTAAAGGAATAAGTCTTTGGAAGTGAATAATAGGATGAAGAAACTGAACAATACATTGATTATGATGTTTATTGCTTTTCAAGATACGATTAATGGACATGATACTAAAACGTTAGAGTGATATGGAGAATAATGGATGCAAGGAAACCATAAACACTTATAGAAATTTGATTGGTGAAGGTGTTGGTATTATGATATTATATGATCTTGAGCATGCAAAATAGGAAAGAGAAAATATCTATGTCGAGGTTTGAGGATATGGGATGTTAGAGGATACCGAATATAAAAATAATGAACATGATGTATTGTTGGTAATGAATCAAGTTTAACCATAGGTTGGTACTGACACATCAACCATTACAACTGGAAGATTGCTCTCAAATTTTTAAGTAACCCTAAAATTATGCAAAAGACCAAAGAAGAAATAGACCACATGATGAGAAGTGAAAGACGCATATCAATTTTTATAAAATAATACAGAAATAGAAATAAAGGAGATTTGGATATTGAAAGAAGATTTAGATTGGTACGTTTGATTTATACCTCTCACTAACATGATAATTGACATGATAATTAACAAATACTTAGTTCAAACTATTTTGAAATTGGTGGATAAAAGGATGATCATTAACCAATACTTAGTTCAAACTATTAAATGATGATGAAAGTTTGGACTTGAAATGAGCTCGAAATCAAGTACGTATATTGAAGCTGAGATTGTCCAAAAAAATGAATAGTATAATACATAATACTCATGGTGAAATCCACTCTCTAGAAATAAGATATATTGATGGAAATGGTGCATAAGTGGTTTAAGAACTAAAAAAATATGTGGAACCAATTTTAGTTGTTCTATTGAATGATTAACTAACTCAAGAAAAAGCTTTGGTGTCCAAGACAGAACATCAAGTGCTTGCAAATCTTACCAAAAAAAAGTGTCACTCTTAAATTAGATTGAAATACTCTTTAATTAGGATTCTCGATTTGAAGTGCTTATCTTTCAATCATTAAAGTGGTTTAGTAAAGGTTGAAGAATTTTTTTGATCAAACCAAATAATGTAATATGGGGGATGTTGGTAGTATTACATTATTTGACACTTTAATAATAATTAATAATACGGTGTAATTGATATTTAGGGAGTGATTTTATATTTAAGAGTGTTTTTTTAACATATAGTATGTATCATGTTGAGGAGTGTAAATATGTGTCAAGTGTGCAAGTGTGCAAGTGTAAGGTGTCATATGAGTAGCTCAATATTTGTGTGAAGTTTCATGTGTAAGTTATGTAATTGTGAGATACTTTGTCATTATGTGAGAGAAGATGGAAGGTCAAGAGACATGCATATAAAGAGTCACATGTAATTATATATTGATGACAAAGATTTGTATTGTGTATCAAACTAGCACTGCTATATGCATGCTATTGTAAGATTTTATCATTGAGTGTTTTATGTGTGCATTATTTTGTGAGAATTATATTGATCCTGAGGAATTTATCCTGTGATATCATTGGGTTCATTTTCTAAAATTTTCATCATTCCAAATACATGCACAAATAAATATTCTGAAGGATATACAATTTGACTTATCCATATAAGTATTATAGGTGCAATATATTACTTATAATCATGTGAAATTAACTTTAATTTTATATTTTTCATAGTCCTAAAATGTATACATGAAAATATATAAACCATTTATCCTCTTCATATTATATGATATATTGGTATTTTTATCGATATTATAATTTATTTCCTATCCATTAATTATCTCATGGTTATTGCATACAAAAAATTACTATCAATAATATTCAAACAAGAGTATCCTGCATTCAATGAAATAAATCATTAAAATTAAGAAAAATAATACTCATTAGGATTAGAAATAGTTGATATTGGAAATTCTATTTAGGATATTTATTTCTAGATAAATAAAAATATAGATAGATATAGATAAAAATATAGATATAGATATATAGATAGATAGATAGATAGATAGAAAGATAAATATATGCTTATAAATATCAAACTTTATAACCTTATATAACATAATTATGAAAAGAAGACTCATTTTGACATTGTAAATGACATAACAAAGTATATTAATTGTAACGGTTTTTTAATATTATAAATAAAATTATTGTATGCTTAAAGGGATTATAAATAAGACAAGGGATCACACACAAAAAAATATCCTTATTATATATCATGCTCTACATAGCATCATAGACAATTATCTATTCTTTTGGTAAAATATTTTTTAATGCACATAAAAAATATGTTATATGTAGCATCATTTAAAACTAATAAATACCACTATGTCTCTATATAACATGTGTCATTTTCATTAATAAATACGTTATATAATAAATATATCTTGGTAAGTAGATTCATAACTTTTACAAAACTAAAATAAAGCAAAAATTAGTGTCCCTACACAAATTGATGAGATTGTTTGTTAGTAAACCACCATACTAACTCCATATAATAATAGATATCATATTAAAAAACATAATTATTACATAATAAAATCATAAAGACCCAATTCAATAGTTACAAAAAAAAATAGGAAAAGGAGAATTAGCGTGCTATAATCATGCATATTACCTCCACTCAAGGTGACATAATAAAAAATATTCTAGAATTAAAGATAAATAACCTTTTTTATCTCTCTAAAAAAGGAATATCACATGTCTATAAAATAAGGAAACCCACATTTTTCAATAAGGATGTATGATCCCTAGCAAAACTTGGGACGGACAATGTAGAGATTCATTAATTAACCCCAAGCTACTCAATAGTACTCCAAAATTTCTATTCTTCCCATAATATTAGGTCCTATAACAATCCTAAGGTTATTAGTTAAGTAATTTTGTACAAATTTAAGAAAACATTTGACCCAATCCAAACAAGGCATAGATCAAAATCTCAACATGCATATAGTGAAAAACATTATCTATTATTTAATAATTAAAAATAAAGTAAAATATACTCCATAAATAAGTCCATTTTAAAATTGATTACTAATAAAAACCTCAATGATAGCATACATAAATATATATCTTTACATCAACAATGAAATCCTTCATAAAAGTAGACTCCATATCACCAAATTTATAATCTTTGACAAAAAAAAAAGTTACATATGAATAGATCTTAAAGTCACAAATAAAATATTTGATTAAAATACCTACACATATCTAAAAATTATATTCTTAAACTCTCAATAAAAGAAATTGTAATAGTATATTAAAATTACTAGTATTCTCCTCAACAAAAGCATTCACCATTATATTTTTAAAATTATACTCAAGACTTTAATTTTATAACTTTTAATTTTTATGACATCTATTCTCCAAAAATAATATCACAACATAAATAAAAATTTAAGAAATACAAAACTTGAATAAGATGGAGACAAAAAATTGTAGTATTATGAAAGAAACCAAGAAGGACAAATAAGGGTAGGAGAATAGGGAATTGTTTTTTATTTTCTCCTTATTTAACCTAATTATTATTTTTTTTGAAAAATCTCTTACATGTATTTTTCTTAGATGCTTTGTATTTAAGCTTTTAAGAACATTAACTATGATTATTATTTGGATTATATTTACTGTCGAGTCTTAATGTCTCTCTCCCTCTCCCTCTCTTTTTTCAGTGCCTGAATATTTACATCCTTTAACATTAATGTTGGCTTTTAATCAAAGAAATATTATGTCATCACTATTTAATGATGAATTAGTTGATGTTTTATTAAATAATTAATACAAATAGATATTTGTTATTGTATAGAATTTCATTGCTTGTTGTGATACAATAATTGCACTATCCATATCGATTACTCTTTTTCACTAATACTTATTTAATTTAAAAATATGAAAATTACATAAATCTATTCAAACATCTCTCTAAGGTTAAGAGATCACGTGACCATAAATAAATAGTCCCTAATCATACATATAAAGTATTTGTTATACTTTCACAATAATAGACATGCAAAGCATTACACAAAAGATGAAGAGAAGAGTGGAACTGATTGATTTATTCCAAGGATCAACTTTGTATAAATAGCAAAGTTGATCATTGAAAGCCATTGGATTACAACTTATAAGACCTTATGAAGACACCACTGAGAGTTCTCCTGACATATGGAGGAAGTGAGACTCAAGTGTGTCTATCCTAGTGTAACTTAAGAGAATATTCTCTTATTCTAACACCCCCTTAAGTGATACTAGGGGATATTCGTACAAATGAGTCCCGACAACAAGGCTTGATGAGGTAATCATGTACAATGACTTATTTTTGAAGAGATGGTAAAAACCCAATGGGAAAAACCATCAATCAAAAGGAAGTAAGAGGCCTGTCTTCGTATGACAAATATTGTCCTCTTAGTACAATAATAAAGATGAGTCCTAGTAGCATGGCCTGAGGAGGTACTCATTTATAGTTGGTGAAAAAAACCCTGTGGGGAAAAACCAACTACGAGAAGAAGAGAGGCTCATATTTGTATGGTGAAGATTGTCCTCTTTATACAAAAAATAAGGATGAGTTTCGACAAATTGTCCTGATTAGGTACTCATTTACATTTTATAGTTGATTAAAAAACCCTTGTGGGAAAAACCAACTATGAGAATAAGAGAGGCTTGTCTTCGTATGGCGAAGATTGTCCTCTTTATACAAAAAAAAATATGAGTCTCGACAACTTTGCCTGATTGGGTACTCATATATAACATATAGTTGGTGAAAAAATCCTTGTGGGAAAAAACCAACTATGAAAAGAAGAGAGGCTTGTCTTCGTATGACGAAGATTGTCCTCATAAAACCAATCAATGTAGTTGTATTACTCCAAGCTTATCTCGCAACTGAAGGTAACACAAATAAGGAAATTACTTGATGAAGATATCTACAATTTTATTCTCATTTGGAATATATTTCAAGTATATATCCTCGTTCTGAATATGTTGTCGTATGAAGTGCATGTGTATCTCAATGTGCTTGGTGCATTGATGCTCAAACGGATTGCATGCAATATGAATTGTGCTATGATTGCCACATCAAAGAGTTATAGGCTTTTCATGGGTGAAACTAAATTCTCTCAGAATTTGATGAAGCCAAAGAGCTTCCTGATTAGCTAAAATTATTGCCCTGTATTCTGCCTCTGTAGAAGATAAGGCTACTTCTTGTTATTTCTTGCATAATTAGGCTATTGGTGAAGAACCAAGGCAAAAGACATAGCTTGAGTTTGAACATCTATCTTCTATTGAACCTACCCAATATAAATCTATGTAGCCAATGATATCCATGGAATTTCCATTATAGAAGAGCCCAAAGTGCGTAGTGTCTTCCAAGTAATAGAGGATTCTTTTTGCTGCTTTCCAATTACTGAAATGAGGTTGATGAGAGAATATGTATATGACGCCAACAACATATGAGATATTTGGGCGAGTATAAGTAAGGTATAACTAAATTTTTACAAGCTGACGATATAGAGTTGCATCACATAGAGGGGATGAGCATGAAGTACTAATATTAATGCTAGATTGGAAGGAGGTAGGAGAAGGTTTGCAATCTATCATTTTAAATCTTTGAAGAAGATATAGAGTGTACTTTTGTTGACATAATGAAATTTGCACATCTGTTTGACTTATTTGGATCCCAAGGAATTAATGAGCTTTACCTAGATCAGCCATTTCAAATTTTTTAGAGAGGGAGTCTTTTATAGTATGAATGTGAGTCAAGTTACTACCAGTGAGAAGAAGATCATCAACATTTAGAACAAGAATGGCGATTTTGCCTTCATTTCTCCAAATGTATATTGTGTTATCAGAATCACAATGAGAAAAACCTACGAAAAGAAGGAAGGATTCCATCTTTTCATACCAAGTTCTAGGGGATTTTTTGAGGCCATAAAGAGAATTTTTTAGCCTACAAACAAGAGAGGAGTCTTGAGTGAAACCAATAGGTTTTTCCATGAATATTTCTTCTTTTAAATCCCCATGTAACAAAGCATTTTTTACATCCATTTGATAGACAGACCATCTATGGGAAGTAGCCAGAGCAAGAACTAGTCTAACAGAATCTATTTTAGCAACTGGAGCAAAGGTTTATTCATAATAAATAACTTAAATTTGAGAAAAAAAATTGGGTACTAAACAAGCTTTGTGTTTGTCTATTTCTCCATTAGGCCCATATTTAGTTTTTAAGATCCATTTACAATGAAATAACTTCCTTTCTTTAGGCAAGGGAACTAAATCCCAAGTTTTGTTTTTTATTAAGAGAATTTGTTCTCTATGGCATCATCACATTCTTTAATACCTGAGGCTTATTTGAAGAATTGGGGATTAGATAAAATAGACTAACAGACAAGACCAATGCCTATAGGGTTGGATGATCTGGTTGATGGAAGATTTTGGATGTAAGGAGTAGCTTCTTTAACAATGGTGCAGGCCCATTTTGGCATAGTGGAAGGAGTGGAAGGAGTTAAAAGACATTGAGTTGGATTTACAGGTTCCTCATCTTGATTATCAATTACCAAGTTAACTTCAAGAGTTGGATATTCATAATATTGAGGTTCTACTATAAGAGAAGGGTCAATGGAGGAAGAGGATGTTTGAGGATCCTTTTGAGAAAATATTTTATCAAATTTGACATTCCTATGAAATAAGACGTCATGATTTTAGGGATCAAGAAGCCTGTAAGATTTCAATTCTTCACAATAACCAACAAAGATGAGCTTTTTGCTTTTCTTATCTAGAGCCTTTCTTTTATTCTTTGGTATATGAGCCCATGCAGTACACCCAAAAATCTTGAAGTAGGAAACATCTGGTTTTGATCCAGACCATGCTTCTTCAGGAGTTAAATGGTCAAGAAATTTATGAGGTGTGCGATTTTGAATATAATTGGCACAGTTAATAGCTTCTTCCCAAAAACTTTTGGAAGATCTCTTAAATGGAGCATACAATTTGCCATTTCTTTTAATATCTGGTTTTTTCTTTCTGCAATACCATTTTTTTGAGGATTATGGGAGACATAATGTTGATGAATGATACCATGACTTGATAGAAATATGGAGAACTCATTACTGCAATATTCCCCCCCATTATCTGTGTGAATCTTCTTGATTTTGCAAAATGCTTGATTTTCAACTAAGGCTTTAAAAACTTTGAAGTGGGATAGAACATCACTTCTATATTTCAGGAAGTAGACCTAGCATCTTCTAGAAAAATCATCAATAAATGTTAGAGCATACTTTGCTCCTTTGAAAGAAGGTTCTAGAAAGGACATTAAGTCGCTATGGATTAAATCTAGAGGGGATGAGGCTTTTAGAGAACTACTTGGGTGGAAAGGATATTGATGTTGCTTTCCAAGAGCACATCCAGGATAAATTCCATCAATATAAGAGACTTGGGGTAAACCTGTTACCATATCATGGATGCTCAAATCCTTTAGGTAGTTGTAACTAAGATGACCAAATATTACATGCCAAATTTAACTTTCAAGATCTCCATGAGACACAAAACAGGAGGCTCCTTCTATATTTTGGAAACCTTTGAAGTAAAATAGGTGAGAGTTATGATCAATATTTCCTTTGGCTATAAGATAATGGGGATCTTGAAAATCTCTTATCTCAAATCCTTTTAGAAGTACAAATCTGATAGACGAAGAGGAGATTTGTGGTAATATTTCAAACATAGAGAACATTATTTATAGAGCCACCATCAATGGTTATGTCTCATTTTCCTTTGACAGGGATAAAGGAAGAGTCACCCACTTCTATGTTATAAGTAGAGCTAGAGGAGATAGAAGAGAAAGGCTTATCTAAAATAGTCATGTTTTGAGTAGCTCCAGAATATAGGACCCAATAATTAGAGGAAGAATTGGAGGTTTTTCCTTGAACATTAAGGGATTTTTATATTTACTTTTTATTGTCTATATTTTGATCCTTCATAGCTGCCCCTAGTTACTGTAATATTTTCCAACATTTGTTTGCAGAGTGACCATTATTTTTGCAGTGAGTATAGGTTATGGGGGTATTTTCCTTCTTTTTGAATTTTTCTTTAAAAGAGGTGGAGGCTACTAAGGCTTTTGAGGAAGAGGAAGAAGAAGATATTTTATATCTAGCAAGATTTATTTCTTACCTAGTTAATCTATCACAAAATTCTTCTAAAGAATGCATTTTAAAGGTTGCACCAAGAGCATATTTGGTATATATAAAGGTGGTAGAAAAATTTTGAAAAACACCATTTAGCTTATAAAGGATTATATAAATGCATTCTTCTTTAGTATTAGTCTTCCCACTACATTTGTATTCAGTGAGGACTTATTTGAACTTGGTGAGGAAGTCAACAATACTACTAAAATCTTCAGGAGACAAAGATGTTAGTTTTGCTTCTAGTTGCATTGATCTCATCTGATCTACTTTACCAAACAAGGTCTTTAGTTTCTCCCAACTATCATGAGGAGTTTTGCAAACTGTAATGTGAAACCATAAAATTTCATAAACATTAGAGCTAATAATACCCATTCTTTCGTGCATATTTCTTTTATGAACAAAATTTTCATATTCTTTCTCAAATTCTGGTTTCTTTTCTTCTAGCAAATGAGTAAGACCTTTTTGAGATATAAGATTTAAAAATTTAGGTTTCCAAGTGTAAAAGTTATGAGGGGTGAGAGGTTAAATTGAATTCATCATTTTAACACAAAATAAAAGTTGAAGTTTTAATTAACCAATATATCCCCCCTTAGAACTTCAATTTTTTTATTAATGCAATTGTTATAAGAGAAAAAATGAAGCTTTCAATATTTAAAACTCAATATACCCACCCTAACAAGAGGGAAACTATAAGTATAATGAGGTTTGTAATATTATTCGCTTTTGAAATGCCAAATCCTCTTAGTTCCTCTCAATACCCACCCTTACTTGAGGGAAACTATAAGTATAGATAAGAATTTGTCAAGGGTTGTAGGCTTGAAATGTAGTGATTTCAACCAGATCTTAATTTGTATTTTCTCAATACATGCCCTTACGAAAGGGAAACTATAAGTGAAAGAGATATCCAAAAAAAAGGTTGAATGAAAAATTTATGACAGGCCTTTATACCAATTGCCTCTAAAAACCCGCCCTTACGTGGGGGAAACTATAAGTTTTTAGTGGTAAAGATACATGGAATATAGGCAAATATATTTTTAGGAAAAATTTATAATTTTTTAAATATTTTTGATATCTTATAGAAATATGTAGAAAATTTACGAGATAAAATAGTAACACATTTCTTAAAATATATATTTTTTAAGTTTATGAATTAAATTAACAAATATGAATTTTGAAGTTGATTTAAAAAATAGAGAATCTTCTTTTGAAAATTTTAATATTTCAATAATAACATATCTTAGTTACTTAAGTAGAACCAAATGAAGTAAGAAGAAGATAGATTAAAAGTTATATAGCTCTTCCTTAAATATAAATAATTAAAAATTTATAAACATAAAAGGGGTGTAATTTTTAATTAGATAGTGTATTCTATATGAAAAATATTATCTAATATTTCGATAATTACACCTTTTAAAAAATTACCTAAAAGGAAGAAAAAAACTTTTTAGAAGATAGAAAAAAATAATACAACTCCCCCTAAAGAGACACAAATGTGCAATAAATTGCACATAAACCCTCCCAAAAAAAAATTATATTAAAATGGTTACAATATGACTACGACTTTTCAAATGCTCTTTTGAAAAAATTAAAAGGCTCTTTGCAAGGATAATTCTATCCTCTGCTTAATGAACTTACACATATAATTATACTGCCGAACCGAAAGACGAAGTAAATATTGAATAAAGAAAATACAGTGAACGAATGGAATAAACAAGCCACTCAAGGTGGGCACACCCTCGCCAATAGGTAGTTGCGATTAACGCCAATGAAGATTTTAAAACAAAGATGATAGATCCAAATAAACTATTGGATCAATATATATAATAAATGTTAAACTCTTGGAAGCGTCCGCTGTTGGCTATGTTTGGACTGCAACATGACTCCCCTCCTCGGAAAGCTTTGTCCTCAAAGTTGGAAATGTCTGGAATATACTTTCAGGTTCCCATGTGGCATCCTCCTCTGATAAATCTTGCCATTTAATGAGAAATTCGTGAATCTGACGTGATCTCAGTTTTCGGATTCTATGTTGTAGTATATCTTCTGGTTGGATATGTATGCGTCCTTCCTCATCAAGCACTGGTAATTCTGATGACTTTGTACTTTCTGACCAATTACTTTTTTGAGACATGAAACATGAAATACCGGGTGTATTCGTGAAGATGTAGGTAGCTCTAATTGATAGGCTACTTCTCCAATGCGGCGCACAATTTTGTAGGGACCATAGAATCGTGGGGCCAACTTCTGGCTGGACTTTATCTTTAACGAGGATTGTTTGTAAGGTTGCAACTTTAGGAACACCCAATCTCCTATATTAAAAGTTCTCTCTGATCGGTGCAAGTCTTGTTGTTGTTTCATACGATTCTTTGCTTGGACTAAATTCTCTTTGAGGATGGTGAGTGTAGATTGCCTTTGTTGGAACCAATCATCCACTTTGGCTACTTTGGATGATCCCTGTACGTAATCTGTGACTTTTGGAGGTTTGGTGCCATACAATGCTTCAAATGGAGACATCTTAATTGAGTAATGGTAAGAAGTGTTGTACCACCATTCTGCCAATGCTAACCAATGGCTCCATTGGTATTGTTTATCTTGAGCAAAACATCTTAAGTACGTACCCAAACATTTGTTAACTACTTCGTTTGACCATCCGTCCGTGGATGGTAGGTGAAGACATGTTCAATTTGGTACCACTAAGTCGAAATAATTCCCGCAAAAAGTTACTAGTGAAGATGGGATCTCTATCACTTACAATATTTTTTGGCATACCATGTAATTTGAAAATTGAATCCATAAATACCTTTGCCACCTTGCTTGCAGAAAATGGATGTTGTAAAGCCTGAAAGTGAGCGTATTTGGATAACCGGTCTACGACAACGAAGATTACTGTCTTGCCTTCTGACTTTGGAAGACCCTCAATAAAATCCATGGATATATGTTCTCACTGTTGTTCAGGGATGGGTAATAGTTGTAACAATCCTGGTGATTTGACTGTTTCTCCTTTATTGCGTTGGCAAACTTCACATTCTGCTACCCATTGTTTGACTTCTGCTTTTAATCCCTTCCAACAAAATGATTGTTTGACTCTTAAATATGTCTTCAAAAATCCTGAATGTCTTGCTGATGGAGAGGCGTGTGATTCGTCTAGGATATTTAATTTGAGTTCTGAATTGTGTGGAATATAAATGCGGTTTTTCTTCCAGAGGATTTCATCTTCATAAGAGAACAAAGGGTATTTAGAGGACCCTATAGATAATTCTTGAATTATCTGAGCAGTTTCGCTATTGGAAAACCATTCATCTTGTAATTGATTCACCCATTGGGAGCAAGGACCTGAAATAGCGTTAATGACTACTTCATCTTCATATTTCCTAGACAGAACAACAAAAACACATGAACAACAAAAAACAACACAAATAACACAAAAACAAAACAAAACAAAAGAACCCACCCACCTTAAAAAACTAAACAAAAAAAGAAAAAAGAAAAAAAAATTGAACATAACAATGACCTATGTAGACCAGAATACTATTAAGGCAAGAATCAGTAGAGGAAACAAAATAAAGGATAGAATAAGCTAGGGAACTAAAAAAAACTGAATGAATCAAAGAGAAGCAAAAAAAAAAAAAAGCAAGAAGAAACTAGGTACCTTCAGAACTTGAGTCATCCAAATAAATGATAGAAAGAAGAGCTTCTCTAATTTGAGAAGCCCACCATATAGGAGGGTGGCCATAACAAGTAAGATCACCTTTGTCCAAAGCCCAATTAGCTAATGCATCAGCACTCTTGTTTTGATCTCTGACCACATGATTGTAATCAACTTTCAAAAATCCTATCTGGATTAATTGAATCTTCTCAATAATTCTTTTTATTCTCCAATCCACCTTATGATTCTTAGAAGGAGTCTTCAAGAGATTAATCATAAGTTGAGAGTCAGACTCAACTAACACCTTTTGTCATCCAACCTTAGTAGCCTCCTGAAGGCCTCTTATGATACCATCCCCTTCAGCAAGGTTATTGGAAAGAATACCCAAATTCTCAGCAAAAGTAAAAACCAGGAAGCCATCTGAAAGTCTACCAATTCCACCCACACTGGCTTTTCCAAGGTTCCCTCTAGAGGCTCCATCAGTATTGACTTTTCCAAAATCCTTAGGAGGAGGTTGCCAATTTCTAGTCCTATCCATCTTACTAATACTCACATTCCCTTTAAGTTGGTTGCCCTTAGAATATTTAATATTCAATATTTGCATCACTTGATCCCATATTTTGTGGGAGTTTTGGGTGTGATTAAGGAGTTGATGGACTGATTCAACTACGTTGGCTATGGTCTTTTACCAAATATAGTGAATATCCTTCCTATCTTGATTAAAAATTTGGTTGTTCCTTTCATTCCAAATATTCCAAAGAAGAATGGTAGAATCCATCCAAACTAACTGCCTAATAAAATGATCAACACCCTCTTGATTAGGCCAATCCCTCCAAAGTTGTTCAAAAGTAAAAAAATTGGACCATTGTAAGCCAAGTAAAGTGGCCATTCTCCTCCATAGCTCAGAGGCTAAAGTACACTCAATAAAAATATGGTTGATATTTTCTACATTCTCTTCACACATTTCACATCTAAAAGGGCCATGAAAACCACACTTCATAAGTTGCTCACCAATAAGCACCCTACGATGCAATAAAAGCCAATTAAAGAACCTCACCTTAGGCCAAAGCTTTTGAGCCCACAATCAAGAAAAGATGTCAGAAAAATGGTTGGGATTATTATGGCATAAGGTCAAATGAGCAACTGAATACTCACCCTTACTTGTGTTGTTCCATCCAAAATAATATTTTTCATGGGACCAAGAGAGGGATCTCATATGAAGGATGCCTTGGATATCTTGTCTTTACCTTTCTAGGATTTGAATAGGTCAGTCCTTAATAGGGATCCAATATCTACCAACCTTTGAATTACCAGTATGGTACCGACAGTAATTAGCCACCTTTATCCAATTAGCTCGGTGAAGCTCCTCCCTCCAAGGCCTCCAATCGGGAAACTGAGTTATCAAAGGCTTGTGACCATCCTAATAATTTGTCCAAAAATTTACCTATTGACCATTATGAATGATCCAAAATAAAAAATAACTTCAGATTTATCTTCATTGATCAACTGCCTAGTAGCCTTAGAAAAATTGCTAATGATTTGCTTAATATTAGAAGCTTCCTTAACTGTAGATTTACCTAAAGGAGTAGAGTCATCCACAAATTGAAGATGAGAGATAAGTCTAGCTCCATGAGTAATGGTAACTTCCTCAAGGGTTTTTTTTTCCTTCTTTTTGGTTATAGTCCTACCCAAGCATTCAGCAAGAACGATGAATAAATAAGGGGATAGCGGGTCACCTTGCCTAATACCTCTGGAAGCTGGGAATGACTGAGAAGGCCTGCCATTGATAAGAACTAAGTAGGAAACTGAAGAGATACATCCCATAATCCAATCCATCCAATCCTTAAAGAAACCAGATTGCCTCAAAACTTTGATAAGGAAGTGCCAATCCACTCTGTCATAAGCTTTGGATAAGTCTAACCGAATGAACATGGAAGGAGAATTTTGCATATCCATGGAATGGATGGCTTCCTGAGCAAGAACTATCTCATCTACTATTTGACGTCCTTCCACATAACCCCCTTGCTCGGGGAAATAATCTTATGCAAAAGAGGCTTCAACCTTTTCGCCATGATTTTAGTAATGATTTTGAGAAGAACGTTACATAAAGCAATAGGTCTAAAAGCTGAGATATGATCAACCTCTTGAGCTTTTGGAACAAGAGTAATATAAGTTTTATTGATAACCTTCAAAATTTCTTTGGCTTTCATGGCTTCTTCCACCACATCTAATAAATCAACATGAAGGATATCCTAGAACTCTTGGTAGAATTCAATGGGAAAACCATCAGGACCTGGGGTTTTCCCTTTTTGGATTTTAAAAATTACTTGTTGAATCTCATTGATAGTAATAGGAGCATTCAAAATAGAGTTCTCCTCAGAAGTGATAAGAGAAGGGATTTCTTGAAGAAAATTTTGTTGTGAAGCTAAATCAAGAGGAGTAGCAGGAAAAATATTGGAAAAATAATCAACAACAATAGAGTTCATGCCATCCCAAGTATAAACAACATCTCCATAATCTAATTTTAAGGAAGAAATAAAGTTGTGAGATCTTCGAGCTAGAAGAGATTTGTGGAAGAAATTTGTGTTTCGATCTCCTTCTTTGAGCCATTGAATTCTAGATTTTTGCTTCCATAAGATTTCTTCTCTTTTTTCCCATTCCTCTAACTGAGTCGTGAGTTTAATTTTATCTGCACTTCTCTTCTCTGTGAGGCCATCTAAACGGATTTTATTATTCAAATTTTCAAGATGAGCAATAACTTCATGTTTTTTTTATGAACATCTCCAAACTCTTTCCAATTCCAAGTCTTGATTTGGATTTAATGTATTGCAGTATTTTGGAAAAACAGAACATCTTAGTCCCATGCCTAGGTTTACCTTCCTTCCACCATTGTTGCACACGAGGTCTGAAGGAAATTTCTCTAAGTCACATTAATTTAAAATGAAAAGGAGATAAACTCACATTGGTTTTCCACATTTCCACCATGACTAGCCAATGATCCGAACCAGCATTATTAAGAGTCTTCACTTTAGGAATGTGACCATGGATTAAGAAATTTTTAGAGAGCCAAAACCTATCCAATCTCTCCATTATACAAGCTAAGCCTTGCCTTCGTTAGACCAATTCATAAGGCCATTATCTGGTTGGATATCCACAAGATGGAGGTTTGCAATATATTCGCTCATGAGGTCAGTGCTTTTGTCCAAATTTCTATTTCCCTCCATTCTCTCATCCAGAGAGAGGATGGTATTGAAATATCCTTCGATCAAGATCCAAGCTTTAGGAAAATGAGATAATATGAGTAATATCCTTCCACTGTATTATTTTTTCCTCCAAAGAAGTCAAAGCATAAATAGTAATGCAGAGCATAATCTGGTTGGAATGTCTACTTTGAATATCTATAGCCAACAAACCCCAACTTCCAACCATATGGTGAATAACTACCTCTTTTGGGTTCCAAATACAAGCAATGCCACTCGAAGTCCCTTGGGAATTGAGGGAAACCACTTTTCCAGCTGGCCAAATTTTATTGGCAATTGAGTCCATATCCTCCATTGACATCTTTTTTTCTTGAAGGAAAATAAGATGTGGATGATTTATCTGAATCATTATTCTAATTTCATTTTGTTTTGAAATACTCCCTTTGAGTCCTCTAATATTCCAAGTGATGATCTTCATTAATACTAGGGCTAAAAAAGTTGGGAAGGGCATTAATATTACCTTCCTCTACAAGCTTTTCACCTTCTTTTACCATATGATATTGATTGGTCTTGC
Organism: Wollemia nobilis; assembly: GCA_028583015.1. Lineage (NCBI taxonomy): Eukaryota > Viridiplantae > Streptophyta > Pinopsida > Araucariales > Araucariaceae > Wollemia > Wollemia nobilis. The sequence goes on from JAQPPZ010007219.1 coordinate 3,154,309, forward strand.
AACCTACTTTTTGATTAGAATCCATATTCAATTTTTTTTTCCCTGTTTCTTGAATTATTCCAATTGAATATGAGATGGATTCTAACCTTGAATAATGCTCGTACACAGCCAAAATTTTACTAGATGGTTCAACGAAGTCTATATTGGGACCTGCATTATTTGAAGTTTTGACATTAGAAATATTATTTTTCTTGTGTAAATTTTCTCCTTTTTTTTTGTTGAAAACCTTTGATTTTTTGGTTTGCCTCTGAGTTCTTCCCTTCATATTTAAATTATGTTTCTAAGATTTCAGTTTTCATTATTTCCTCTTCCTCACTTGGGACATCATTTGTAGAAAGGATTTCAAACATATTAGTAGATGACTTTGATTGATCCTTCATGACTGGTTTTTTCTGAGTGTTCTTCTTCTTAGGTATTTGGAAACCTTCTAAGTTTATATCTTATTTCTTTTGATCAAGAATTTTGTTTGGGTAAGCATTGGCCAAATGACCATATTCATGGCAAATTCTACAATGAAAAGGAATGTTCTCATAGTCCACTACTTTCTCCCAAGGGTCTTCCCCAAATTGTAATGTGATATTTTTAGGTAGGTGTTGGTTCGACTTTTATACACACCTTGTGAAGAATTAGCATAAAATACTGAGAACACTTATAAGGGATAAATCCCACTCACTTTAGGATCTTGCTAGTTATCCAAGTGTGAGTTACAGAGTTGGGTCGAATGTCTATTCACTCTTTTTCGCTTCTGGAATAGTTTCAAGTGGACTGTCTGTTACCTTACAACGGGCTTTGGACTTCAGTTCAGTAATGTTTTTGGAGTTGGTTATCTTTGTGGACAATCAGATTTACAATTAGTTCTTTGATCTAGCTCTTTATGCTTTAGCAAATTTTGAAAGAAAATAAAAATGGATCATTTAACAGTAAAACAGAGAGAGTAGGGTAGGGCAGAAAAGAGAAGTTTATCCAACTTAGCTGCAAAATCAGAACTATCAATTTTAGTTATGTTGTTTAACTTTACAATGAAACAAATCAAAGAGGAAAGTGTCCAGCTTTCTAAGATCACCTTCCACTAAGAGCATAAGACAGAAATGAAACAAATCTGGCAAAAAATCACCAACAAAAGGGAAGCCAGTTGGAATTGGTATCTTTCACTAGCGTCCTAGCTCGCACAGTGAAGACAGAGCAATTAAAACAGGCCTTAACCTTAAATATGTAATTTTCCCTAGCATATAATAGAAAGAATGAATCCTAGCAGAAAATCACCAATAGAAGGGAAGTCAGTTGGAATTGGTGTCTTTCACCAGCAGCCTAGCTCGTACAGTGAGGACAGAGCAATTAAAACAGGATTGAACCCTAAGTCTGTAATTTTTCCTAGCATACAATAAAAATAATGTAGCCTAGCAGCATATCCAATATTAATAACACAGATCTACAGCATAAATTAAATGAAACCTTTGCGGGATGAAAAAATAGGAGAAAATGCACTTATCGCAATTCAAAACAGATTAGGCTCTTGGCCACGCTATCACAGAAAAACCGATATTACATCAACTCCAGATCCAGAACAAAAACATTCTAACAAGATTTTGCATGAAACTGCTAAAATAGCTTCTATTCCAAGTTTCCCCCCCCCTTTGTTTCGAGGTATACATTCATATTTATAGAGGACTGGCCTCTCTGCAGGATTTTAAATTATAAAACTGACTTTTCTTGGGAGTAATAAAATAAACACTGAAATGGGGAACAACCCGCCGATATTTGCCTCTTTTACAGTATTAAAATATAAAGCCCATAACATAAGTACTGGAAAAGAGGGATAATCCACCAAAATCTGCCTGTCTGCAGCATTTTAAAATATAAAGCGGACTTTCCTGGAACCCACAAGGATTTTAAATTATAAAACTGACTTTGGCTTCCGTTGTGTGCAACTGCCAGCTGGCTTTCATAAATGGAGAAGGTATGATCTGATATTATTCTCATCCATCTATAACTGTAAGTAAAATATCTTCATTTTTCGGTCAATTGCCGACATATTTCATTAAATGGGCAGCTGCTTGGTCACCGTAAAGTCTCTTTGTGGCCAGATCTGTAAAATATGGATGAACCAGCAATTCCCAGCATCTCAAATTTCCATCTGACGGCCTTCATTTAATCCGTGCTTATTTTGTCCTTTTCCGCCATTACTTTCGCTAGTACACAACTGCCAGCTCACTTTCTACAAAAGACAAACAAGGATTAGTATTTTAAAATCATTAAATTAGACCCTAATGTTTATCACACGTGGCTTGCTTTCTTTTGACACGTGTCGCAAAAACGTGACATGTCGCGAAATCGCGACATCCTCCGCACTTGCTTCCAATTTTGTTTGCGTCGCGATTTCGCGACGTCGCAATTTCACGACGCTCTATGCCCTTGGCCTTTCTCTTTTGCTATCGTGTCACGATTTTGTGACGTCGTGAAATCGTGACGTCATGATTTTGCGACCCGGCAACCCTTGGCCTTTCTCTTTTGCTGTCGTGTCGCGATTTCGCGACGTCAATCGCCCTTGGCACTTCTCTTTTGTGTCACGATTTTGCGACGTCGTGAAATCGCGACGTTGCGATTTCATGACACCTTTAGGCGCGATTTCGCGACACCTTCTGGCCTTAGGCAATTTTTGACTTTCGTGTCGCGATTTCGCGACACCTTCTGGCCTTAGGCAATTTTTGACTTTTGTGTTGTGATTTCGTGACACCTTCTGGCCTTAGGCAATTTTACTCAAAACCCGTCGTGAAATCGTGACATGTCTAAAAATGGAAATGTCGCGAAATCGTGATGCCTCCAAAAATGGCAAATTTTTCAGAAATTGCAGTTTGACTCCAATGAATTTATTCACTTGTATTCTGCACTTTTATATATCAGTGAAAGATCCTTTTTACTCAGAAAGACTCTTAACATTAAAAAGTGAATTCCAAATTGAAATTAAAACATATGCAAGCCTTACTTAGATACTTTGATATATGCAAAACTTGAAGAAAAAGGAGGCAAACAGAATTTGAATTTAAAACCTGAAAAACTCAAGAGGGTCCCTGCAAAGAAATGAAAACTAAGTATTTTCAAAGGATGGAATTTCATTTTTTCAGTGGGGGTGTGTTGCTTCTCAACAAATGGCGATATCTGCGGAGAAAATAGTAGCACTATTTTGAATTCAGAACTTCTAGTTTCAAAACAATCTAGACTATGTACCATGTTTTGCTACAAATATTTTCTAAAATTATTTAACTACCATCTGATAGCTGTTAAAGTTTCCCAAGGACATACTAGGTTGAACCATTTAAGGAAGATTCTGATGTGCAATTACAAGTGTGTAAAAACTTCCTTCAGGGATGACCAAAGGCTTTGAATGCTCATGATGGATTGATTTGCCCTTATATTGTGTAGGGGAAACCGAGTAGAGCTTTGTTTACTAGTTTAGCCTTTTACAACCTCGACAGAGTTACCCTTTAGATTTACACGACCCTGATTCACAACTATGAGGTGGTATTTATAACTTGAGATGTATCATATAACCTCTCTCTATCACATAACCTCTCTTTTTATTTTTCTTTTTTTTAGAAAAGAGTGCCAGCTTTGTGTTGGCCTGCCCAACTTTCACCTTCTTTCTCTTCCTTTACTTTATTTCATTGATGGAACGTTTGATCAACTGACTGCTTCAACCTGGGTACCAATAATTTCCTTGAAAACTTAATAATTTATGAATCGGATTCCCCTCTCATGACCAACTTTTCTTGGATTCCCTAGGAGTTCTTCAGCCAAATAGTATAGTAATTACTTTATAATCAAAATAATTGTGGCAAGCAAGATACAAACTTCGATTATCTTTCCACTATTGTTCTGAAAAAAAAGTAGTTCCACTTTTTAGATCTAGCAGACCATCTAAAAATGAAACAAAACAAAAGAGGACACACTACTTCAAACTTGGAACAAAACAATTTTAAATGTTGATTTGTGCTTTGCTGTTTAGGCGAAAACTCAAACAAACAGAATTTAAAAAAAGAAAAAGACCACCAGCTAAAGACAGATTTGCAATTTCCTGCAAAAGACAAAACACAGCACTTTAACCATAAATAAAATAAAAATAAAAACACACTACTTCAAACTTTATTCACAATATATACATATGCACAAAGTCTTTGTGATTTATTCAGATGATGTAGCAGATGGAAAAAGCAGGGAAATAGTGCCTTAAAACAATTTGACCATTTGCAGGTAAATTTAGAAAAATACCTTTCAGGTCCTGTTGACGAAATGCACTCCAGATTATGCTTCCCAAAAAAAAATTCTTTGCTACCTGGGAAAGACTCGGTGTGTTTACTGTCTTCCCCTTTTTTCTTTTTTTTTTAAAAACCCCCAGGATCAAATACCTTAAAGCCTTTATATACCCAGATCATCACATCTTCAGATTTACGTAACAACTCAAAGAGCTCATATTTTATTTGTACATCATAGCTCCTAATAACTTGAACATTTTGTGGTTGCTCTACTGCTCCAATATCCGAGATTTCAAATTTTATCCCTCTGGTAGAATTTTCATAATTTGCTCTTTCACCTGAGCCTTGCTTAGATTTAACCCCATCAATGTGCAATGTCCAAATATCATTGTTGTGATTGGTTAGAGATGTAACTGGTCTCACCCTCTCAGTTGTCAAATTATAAACTTCAATATCTACATCAACACAATTTACAACCCCTTTTTTGATATCATGTTCAGTGATCACATGCTTATACTGAGACTCTTTGTCTATTCTGAGTTGGTTGACCGCATTCACATTTACTATTTTCTTCTCCTTTTCTTGAAACTCAATAGGTGGTCCAGAGTAAGTTTCAATCAAGTTATCCTTTTGTACTTCATCCATAGGTATCTCCACTACATTCTCTGACTCCTCGAAAAAAGTGAATGAATTTGAAACCATAGTCGTACTATTTTTGGATGAACCAGAAATATCAATATTTCTCTAATTTTTAGGAAAATTTAACTCACCAGGAAAAGCTTCAAAGTTGGGTAATGCTAGGTCACAACTGTTTACTTTAGGCACTTCCACCTTGAACTTGTCAGAATCTTTCTCTATATTCTGCACATGCTGAGTGTGTGTCACAGTCAATGGAGTTTCCTTGGGTAGAGCGTGATATGTTGGCACTAACTCATGATGTGAAATGGGATTCAAAACAGACATGTTCTGTGTAACATAGGATATCAAAGAACTGCTCAAAATTTGAGGTCCTAACTGTCTTTCTAGAATTAAAGCTTCCTTATAAGCTTCTGCCAGGGTTGTGATATTGATGTCTCTCTTAAGGAAAATAGAGGTCACCAAATCCAATGCATTCTTATATATTTCTAAGGCTAGATTTGCACTTGGGATGTAATAACCAGTCATTCTACTATAAGCCTTTTGGAACCTTATATTAAAAGACCTGATATCTTCACCAGACTCTCTTTTAATGCTGAAAAACTGTTGATATAACACACTGGGGTGAATCACTTCATCAAATTGTGATATAAAAACTTCCTCCAGGTCATTCCAACTAGTAATAGAGTCATTAGTAAGGTCCAAAAACCAGTCGTATGCTTCCCCTTGGAGAGTGAATGGGAGCAACCTACAAGCCACATCTTCATGTTGTACATTTAACAACTTTAGAGCATTTTTATATGCCACTAGATGTTCTTCTGCTGTTCTAACTCCATCATGTTTGTAGGTAGGGAGATACCTCTCAGGATTTCTGGGAAAATCATGGGCTGCCCCAGGGATGTTCAAAGCAGTGGAACCCAACCAGTTTGTCATTACTACTTGATCAACGATAATATTTTTGGTTGTTTTTGGAGCAATTACAATTGGTGACGAAGCTATTTCGGTAAAAGGCTTTGCCCTTCTGAGGTTGTTTCTCTTTGCGGTTTCTAACTCAGGCACAAGGGGCTCTCCAGCTCTGGAGTGGGACCTTGTTATTCTGTGGGTGGAATCCAGCTTTAGACAATAAACTTACAGACCTTAACAGATACTGAACAGAGTTCGGGCCCTCCTTCTAGCGCCAGTTTTAAATGTTGGTTCGACTTTTATACACACCCTATGAAGAATTAGCATAAAATACCGAGAACACTTATAAGGGATAAATCCCACTCACTTTAGGATCTTGCTGGTTATCCAAGGTGTGAGTTACAAAGTTGGGTCGAATGTCTATTCACTCTTTTTCGCTTTTGGAATAGTTTCAAGTGGACTATCTGTTACCTTACAACGGGCTCTAGACTTCAGTTCAGTAATGTTTTTGGAGTTGGTTATCTTTGTGGACAATCAGATTGACCATCAGTTCTTTGATCTAGTTCTTTATGCTTTAGCAGATTTTGAAAGAAAATAAAAATAGATCATTTAACAGTAAAACAAAGAGAGTAGGGTAGGGCAGAAAAGAGAAGTTTATCCAACTTAGCTGTAAAATCAGAACTATCAATTTTAGTTATGCTATTTAACTTTACAATGAAACAAATCAAAGAGAAAAGTGTCCAGCTTTCTAAGATCACCTTCCACTAAGAGCATAAGACAGAAATGAAACAAATCTGACAAAAAATCACCAACAGAAGGGAAGCCAGTTGGAATTGGTATCTTTCACTAGCGGCCTAGCTCGCACAGTGAAGATAGAGCAATTAAAACAGGCCTGAACCTTAAATCTGTAATTTTTCCTAACATACAATAGAAAGAATGAAGCCTAACAGAAAATCGCCAACAGAAGGGAAGTCAGTTGGAATTGGTGTCTTTCACCAGCAGCCTAGCTCGCACAGTGAGGACATAGCAATTAAAACAGGCCTGAACCTTAAGTTTGTAATTTTTCCTAGCATACAATAAAAAGAATGCAGCCTAGCATCATATCCAATCTTAATAACACAGATCTATAGCATAAATTAAATGAAACCTTTGCGAGATGAAAAAATAGGAGAAAATGCACTTATCGCAATTCAAAACAGATTAGGCTCCTGGCCACGCTATCACAAAAAAACCGATATTACATCAACTCCAGGTCCAGAACAAAAACATTCTAACAATATTTTGCATGAAACTGCTAAAATAGCTTCTATTCCAAGTTTCCCCCCCCCTCTTTCTTTCAAGGTATACATTCATATTTATAGAGGACTTGCCTCTCTGCAGGATTTTAAATTATAAAACTGACTTTTCTTGGGAGTAATAAAATAAACACTGAAATGGGGAACAACCCACCGATATTTGCCTCTTTTATAGTATTAAAATATAAAGCCCATAACATAAGTACTGGAAAAGAGGGATAATCCGCCAAAATATATCTGTCTGCAGCATTTTAAAATATAAAGTGGACTTTCTTGGAACCCACAAGGATTTCTAATTATAAAACTGACTTTGGCTTCCGTTGTGTGCAACTGCCAGCAGGCTTTCATAAATGGAGAAGGTATGATCTGATATTATTCTCATCCATATATAACTGTAAGTAAAATATCTTCATTTTTTGGTCAATTGTCGACATATTTTATTAAATGGGCAGCTGTTTGGTCACCGTAAAGTCTCTTTGCGGCCAGATCTGTAAAATCTGGATGAACCAGCAATTCTCGGCATCTCAAATTTTCATCTGACGGCCTTCATTTAATCCGTGCTTATTTTGTCCTTTTTTGCCATTACTTCCGCTAGTACACAACTGCCAGCTCGTTTTCTGCAAAAGACAAACAAGGATTAGTATTTTAAAATCATTAAATTAGACCCTAATGTTTATCACATGTGGCTTGCTTTCTTTTGACACGTGTCGCAAAAACGCGACATGTCACGAAATCGCGACATCCTCCGCACTTGCTTCCAGTTTTGTTTGCGTCGCGACGTCGCAAAATCGTGACGTCGCGATTTGGCGATGCTCTATGCCCTTGGCCTTTCTCTTTTGCTTTCGTGTCGCGATTTCACGACATCGCGAAATCGCGACGTCGCGATTTCGCGACCCGACCGCCCTTGGCCTTTCTCTTTTGTTGTTATGCCGTAATTTCGTGACGTCGGCCGCCCTTGGCACTTCTCTTTTGTGTCGCAATTTTGCGACACCTTTAGGCAATTTTTACTTTTGTGTCGCGATTTCGCGACACCTTCTGGCCTTGGCAATTTTTGACTTTCGTGTCACGATTTCGCGACGTCTTCTGGCCTTAGGCAATTTTTGACTTTTGTGTCGCGATTTCGCGACACCTTATGGCCTTAGGAAATTTTACTCAAAACCCGTCGCGAAATCGCGACATGTCCAAAAATGGAAATGTCGTGAAATCGCGATGCCTCCAAAAATGGCAAAATTTTCAAAAATTGCAGTTTGACTCCAATGAATTTATTCACTTGTATTCTGCACTTTTATATATCAGTGAAAGATCCTTTTTACTCAGAAAGACTCTTAACATTAAAAAGTGAATTCCAAATTGAAATTAAAACATATGCAAGCCTTACTTAGATACTTTGATATACGCAAAACTTGAAGAAAAAGGAGGCAAACATAATTTGAATTTAAAACCTAAAAAACTCAAGAGGGTCCCTGCGAAGAAATGAAAACTAAGTATTTTCAAATGATGGAATTTCATTTTTTCAGTGGGGGTGTGTTGCTTCTCAACAGTAGGGGTTTGTCAAAATCCATTAAAACACAAATCCGAGCATAAATAATATGTTCAAAATTTTGAGTACAATCAACAGTCATCATAAAAGTTCCTAAAGAGTTTCCAATTGAAGAAAAAATAGTAGGATTCCAAAATTCAATAGGGAGGCCAAAGAGTCTAACCCACATGGGAGTTATAGAAGGCATATCTTCTTCGGATTTAAATTTAGTATGCTAGGGCTTCATGAAAATCCCTGCCCTTCCAAAAAACCAAGGACCCCCTTGAAAATTTTTCTCTCTATCTTCATTATTAGCAAATAAAACAAGAAAATAACCATTTGGATAAATAGAGATTTGTAACTCACCTTTAGTTTTCTAGCTTTTTGCATCCCAGACTTTGAAAGCAGATAGACTCGGATGAAAACCCACGAACCGACAAATTAGTCATATTTTTTCCAAATCTTCAATGCCAGTCTGAATGTTACCCATATCAAGCTTAACAATGGGAGTTCCATCAGCTGCTTTAAGACATCCTAACTTTGTTTTCCTGGGATCAATATTAGGCATTCTTAGAAGTTTATGGGAAGCCCTAAGATTGATATTAGCATTGGGCTGAGGTTGTTCACCACGAAGGGCATCCCTAAAATTTATTTTTGGGACTGAGTCTTCGAAATTCTTACCCTTGACAGGGATTTTCACAATAGAATTATTTTGTGGGTGCACCTTAGCACTAGATTCACTTGAGATATGAGACATTTTTTGATCAACTGCTTGAAAATTGTTTCGTGATCTCTTTAATCCTTGCCTTAGATGTCGTGGAAAGGTATGGTTTTCACTTTTCTTTTGTGCAGCAAATTGGAAGTCGTTGTCACTTAAGTTCACAGTATGATCTGTTGAAAGACAAATTTCTAACCCATCTTGGATCCCCTACAACATTTCCTGCTAAAATATTGAGCATAAACCACAAAAATATTGGTCGCTAGGGCCCGAAGGCCCTAAAACCAACCTCTGGAGCTGCTTGCACTCAACCCAGATGAAACCCTCGCATAGCCACTTGCCAAATATCTCGTTCACATAGGGATGCGCTAGGATCTATGTTGCTCCAAATGATATGAAAATTGATGGAGGCGTTCTAGGGTTTTTTAGGCATCTACCCTCACAATTTTAGCTCAATTCGAGTCCAGATGAGTGAGATATGACCGAAACGAGTTCGAAAGTTTGGGCAGTCCTGCGAAAAACGTCTAATCGAGAACATGCATTCCTTAGATGCAATTTTGAATCTCTGAAATACTTGACCAATATCAATGCAACTTACATTTTAATATTATGCTTTTAAGAACCATTATATCATGCTTGATCATCTCATCCTTGATAATCACTTTTTTTCAGCGATATAAGTACTTTATATATAACCTTCAAGTCCAAGCTTATGTTACATTTAATATCATAACATAATTGTGCATTATGAATACAAAATACTTTTATTGATCTTTTTATCATTTACAATACATGTACTCAAAATTATAATATGTTCATCCTATCCATCATCAGATACCTCATTTAAATTAAATAGTTATTTAGACAATAAATATACATCCATATTCTATATGTTAATTAAAAATATTATCTCTACTTTTGTGTGTCAATTCATATATATATGTAAGTAAATGAATATGCATTTACCTGTTACTCACCTTCAAGCTTGTGACCTATCAAGAACTAAAAGTCCATTAGATTTATAATGGACCATGGAAGGGTTTATCAATGGTTTTGGTAGTGGCCCTCTATGACCTTATGATGCATGTCATGGTAGGAATAAGTGTCCCTTCAAGGGATGTTTGAGGTATGTATTGGATTATTTGAGAAATGTTACATGGAGAAGAATTACGAGGGAGAAATCATATGGATAGGAAAGATTTACATGACACCACTAATTGTGCATCTCCTTATAGTTCCCATACCAAGCGGATTTCACCATTTGAGTTGTGTATGTATTGACCTTCTAGTTTTGGATCAGAAGATTCACTATTGTTAGTGCATCTTAATCGCAAAACCTATTTACTACCAAGGGAAACTCGCTAGAATTTTGAACGACGTTCGAAAAAATTTGTCACCAAACGACAACTTGTCGGTAATTACATGACACGCGTGTATCATTATTTGTCTCCATTCAATGTACTGTTTAGGTCGGTACGATGCAAGAAAATGTCATCCTTGTTTTCATGAGTTGGCTTACGTCATGGGAACTTATCAGTTGTCACATCATCAGTAAAGTGACAAAGTTTGATGTACATTTTCAACTGTGCGCCATACGTCATGGAAGCTACGGTGTAAGGAATTCAACAGTTGTCACATCATGAGTAAAGTGATGGAAGCTACGGTGTAAGGAATTCAACAGTTGTCACATCATTAGTAAAGTGATGGAAGCTACGGTGTAAGGAATTCAACAGTTGTCACATCACTTGTTATAAATACTAATTAAAATCTGCAAAATGTTTTTATTTTTTAAATGATTTAATAGTTAACCATTTTTTATTCATTTATTGTGAGTGAAATCAAGGATAGTTATATAAGTTCTATAATATAAAAAAATTATTGAACATCAAATTTAAAATTTTTAAATGTTATGTATATAGTACAATATTTTCAAAACAAAATTTTTTTTTTTATAAAATGTATTTTGTAAATTTTTTTATTGTTTTTTGTAATACTATAACATTATATTGAATTGAACATGATTAATTGAATTATTTATATGTTTAGTTATCAAATTCGTCAAAATTCAAAATTATTTATATGTTTAGTTATCAAATTCATCAAAATTCAAAATTTGTCAAATTTAAAACTCTAATTTTATTCGACGAACAAACCCTATATTCACAAAAAGTTTTAAAAAACCTTAAAATCAGTCATTGATAGTTGAAAAATAAAACCCATGACTTATAGAAAGTTCAAGCAAAGTTACAATATGGTAAAATCTCTTACCTCTAAAATATAAAATATATATCAATGTGAAAGTGTTATAAAAAAAATTCTTCCCACCTCTTACCCTTGGAACGTACTACCACCCCAGGTGGTGAAGAGCCGACATCGAGGTGCCAAACCTTCCCGTCGGACAACCATTTTCAATCTATTTACGTATATGGGAGTTTTAGAGGAATGATAACCAATGTTGAAAGGAGATAGTGACAATGCCTGCATCAATGTGGGAAGAGTTTGGCAGAGGGTATTGATATTAGTGCGTATGAGTGCGTGGGAGGAGGAGATTACATGTGCTTTGGAAGGGTTTCTTCTGGAGATAATGGTGAAAATATAATTCTTATAATATGAGAGAGCAATCTTGGATCTGGGTGCCATGTCCAGAGAGATTCGGTGTTTGGGGACAATGTTCTTTGAATCAAATGTTTTTTTGAAAGCCTAAATACATCAATTATAGTTTGTTTTAATATGTACATATTATTATAATTGATTAAAAACTTATAATTTTTTTTTTTTTTAAATTGATTTAAACTTTTGAAAATATTCTCCTCTGTTAAAAAAATTACTGGATAAAGTTATAAAAAAAATTATATTTTTAAAAATATTTTAAAGTATATATTTGAAAAAAAAAAATTATTAAAATCAAATTTGTCTTTTAAATTTTATATAAAAATAAAAAATGAAATTATTTCAAAAAGTATATGTGCATTTATAATAATCAAATTTTATGAATTTTATTTCGAAACATGTTGAATTTTTTTCAAACTTCAAGAGTGTTGAACTCAACTTGATAACTAAGTTTATATGTATGCAAATCTAATACAATAGCCTTTATTTTACTAATCAAAATACTTTATAGTATAAATGGTTAAATATAACCTAACATTTAAACACCAAATGAATGTTAAGATAATTCATATTCAAGGATCCAACTCAAATATTAATAAATTCCATGTTAGGTTATCAAATAAGTTATTATATGAGCTTTACTACAATTTTGAATTAAATAATTACAATACAAAATATTGAAGACAAACAAAAGAAAATTATAAATGTAATCTAATATAAAATAAAAAATAGATATAAGGTAAATAGGTATAATAATATGGGATATCCTTTATGATTCTTTAAAAACATAAACACTAAAAAAAATCATATTATAAACTTTACAACCTTAAAATTAAAGATAATATTCTACTAAATTTTTTGAATTGAGATTAAGGATTTAATTGTAAAACTTATCCTAGGTTTACATCTTTCTAACTTGGTCCATCAAGTCTACATGGCTACAAGTTATAGCAACTATATACCTTCATCTGCTTAGGGCATTTGCCACTTTGTTCTCTTTACCTTTGATATATTCTATACCAAAATCGTATTCTTCTAAGAACTTGATCCATCATCTCTATCTTGCATTTAGCAATGGTTGAGTACTTCAAACTTTGATGATCGATTCTAAGGTCAAATGATTTGCCTAATAGATAATATCATCATATCTTAAGGGTATGTACTACTAATGCGAGTTCCAAGTTGTGTGTAGCATAATTCAATTCATACTTCTTGATTTTTCTTGACTCGTATGCTACCATTGATTCCTCTTGGGTCAGAACTCCTCCTAATCCTTCTAACGATGCATTAGTGCATACTAAAAACTTTTCCTATGGATCTAGAATTTTTAGAATGTATGCGGTAGTTAGTTTCTACTTCAATCACACAAAGGTTACCTAACACTTATTTATCCATTTAAATTATTTTTCTTCCTCTGAATATTGGTTATAAGATAGGCAATATTGGATAAATATTTTACAAAGCATCTATAATAACCTATTATGCCCATAAAACTTCATACTTCAGTCACATTGGTGGGTTGTGGCCAACTCATAATGGCATCTATCTTCTTTGGATCTACTATTATTTCATCATTATAAATAACATGCCCAATATATTGTACCTCAGAGACATAAAAGTCACATTTCGAGAGGTTACCATAAAGTTGGTTTTCTCTTAATAACTCAAGCACTATCCTTATATCCTTATCATGCTCTTCCTTATTTTTGGAATATATCAAAATGTCATCAAAAAATATCAATAAAAATTGGTCTAACTGTATTATGAACACACCATTCATTAGATTCATAAAGGCTGCTAATGCACTAGACATCCCAAATGGTAGCACTAAGAATTCACAGTTCCCATAATAGGTTTTGAAGGCAAGTTTGTGAGTATATTCCTCATAAATTCTCAACTGATGGTATCTTGATTTTATGTCAATGTTGGATAATATAGTTACCCCTTTCAATTGGTCAAACAAATCCTCTATTCTAGAAAAGAGATATCTATTCTTGATGGTTTCTTTGTTTAACATCCTATAGTCAATACACAATCTCAACGATCCATCCTTCTTCTTTACAAAGAGAACAGGTGCATCCCATGGAGTTCATCCCTTTCTCTAAAAATCCTTGGAGTTGTACCTTTAACTTTTGCATCTCTTTTGGATTCATCCTATACAGAGTTCTATGTATAGGCTCAGTTTTAGTCATCAATTCTATGATGAATTCAAATTCTCTTTTCGACAGTAAGCCAAGAAAATATTCAAGAAACACATCTTGATATTCCTACAAGATTGGGTGTTTACCAAACACCTCTTCCTTTTTATTCATCTCTACTTCGTTAAACTTGACCATGAAAATTAATCCACCATTTTTCATGGTCTTCTTTAATTGCATTGCTAATAGTAATTGAGGTCGAAAAGAACCTTGTTCACTATCAATTCACCTTATTTATTTAGTACTATCAATGTAGTCAATCCATATATCATGGAAATTGATTACAACCTCATGGTATTTTAACTAATCCATCCCTAAAATAACATCAAAGGTATGGAGGAGAGCTACATATAGGTACCATTATATGGAACAATTAGGTAGGATGACTTGTACGCTAGGATAAGATTGATCCATAGAGTAGGTTTGTCTAGAACCATACTCTACTTTCCACCCTTCCACCAAGACTCCTGGTCTTATTGATATATCCCTAACTAAACTAAAAGAAATGAAGCTATCTATCGCTCCACTATCTATCAGAATCTTAACATTCTTATTAAATATTATACCTTTCAAAAGAAGTGGGATAGTCTATCCATATAGATTTTAACTACTTGTAACCACATAGATTCTATGGTTTGGTTCTTTTGATCATTTACTAGATCCAAATTTATGTGGACATCGATTCTGTAACAACCCTCCTCGCACGAATAATGAAAGAAATTAAAATATATATATACTTACCTTTTATTGAGAAACATGAAATTGCTGACAGTCTCTATGAGTGCAAGACAGTTGCAATATGACAATGAAAGAAAGCAAGTCATTAGAAAGAAAAAGGTAATAAAGAGAAGTGATGATTCGGCTCGCGAGCACATGGAAACTCGTGCTTGCATATCATTTAGGGGTAATATAAATTGCATCTTTGTGTGAGTTCAATTGTTTGAAATATTGCTTGATTGTAAGGAATGAGAAATACTTTTATGGTGGCAATGATGATGGGAGCCACTAGCTTGGAAAGGCATGTGAGTGTTTATTTATTTGGACATGTGTGTGTGTCTAATACTTTGAATGTTCTTTTGTTTTTTTTTAAGTGAGCTTGTGTGATTAAAGGTGGCAATGAAGATGTCTTAATCATGGGAGCCACCCTTTATTTTTTGAGTGAATATTTGAAAATATTTTCCTTTATCCTTTCATGGTTTTATGGAAAGATAATTTTATAAATAAAATAGGAAAATAATGAAGTAAAATACTTATTTTTGTCTTTTAAAAAAAAAAAAGAGAAAACTTGTGTAAATTGAGTTGTAGTTCATTGTGCATTTGCCCCATGTTCATAGTTAAGAAGTATGGTATTTTATGATGAAATAAAATAAAATTATAACCTCTATGTTTATGTTGGTGAAGGACATGTGTTGTGGGTGGCCGAAACTCATTCCACATTAGACTTTGTGTATACTTCCAATCTTGTTTTATTTTAAAACATGTGTGAAATAGTTTATGCTATAGTTGTTGCTTTATGATTCGAAAAAATGGCAGAGCTAAGTTTATTAAAACCGTCATGTTGGTGGGATGCACTTGGAATGTTTGTTATGGCTAAAAATAGTTACCAAGAATTGTTGGAATGCCATGATAGAATGTTATGCAAGTGAGGTTGTGGAGGAGAGGCTTGAAAATTTGGCACCATGCATGAGAAAGGAGGAAAATAACTTACCAAGTTCTTCAAATGTTGTTTTTGGGAAAGTAGGAGGAAAAAGAAGAAAATAAAGGAGGAGAAGAGGAGAAGAAAAAAGAAGGGCATCGAGGAACATAACAAGGAATAGCGATTTGGGAGAGCAAAAAATGAAATTGAGTTGGAAGTGAAAAGATATAGGTTGCTCTTCTATTTGGTTTCATTATGAATGTTGTTGTGTAGACTATGTATAATTAAGTTTGAAATAAGTGTACAAATATGTTGAATGTTGTTGTGTAGACTGTGTATAATTGAGTTTGAAAGCGGTGTGTAATTATGTTGAATTTTGTTGTGTAGACTATGCATAATTGAGTTTGAGAGTAGTGTGAAATTGTGATGAATGTTGTGTAAACTGTGTTGAATTAAATTTGAAATCAGTGTATAAATATGATGAATGCTACTGTATTGACTATGTAAAAACGTGATTGTAAGCAATGCAATATTGGTAAAATATTGCTTTGTTGTTGTGCATGTTTATATTCTGAAGCAAAGAAAAGATGTAAAAATTATGCCTTGTTGCTAGTTCTATAAGGGTAGGAAATGAACCATTTGTGAAACTATAATTTCCTGGACCTAGAAACAACTCTAGTTGAAAACATATAGGTTTGTGGAATTTTCTACACAATAAAATAGGTAGTATATTTAAAATGAAACATACTAAAAAACTTAGATTAAATATCGAGCAAAGAGATAAGTGAGACTTCATAATATTTTGTTCTAGCCTAGATTGCATGAATGCATAATAGGATACATGACCATCCCCCATGAGCCATATCTGATTCTTAAATAGTGTTGCATGGAGTCTTCTGTGTGAAAGTAGCTTGCTAAGGTTAGTCAATGCCATAGTGCAGACGATAACCAAATATGTGAAGTGAGTATAGAATCAGTAGCATCAAAAACTCACAAATGAAGGACAAAAACCATGCTCTACTATGGAAGCAATCACGAAAAATAAACATATAGTAAAATGGATGGACTAAACTTTACAAGATGATAGCCTATTTTTTTAGCAAAAATTAGAACTTATGCATGTAAGAAGATATGGGTGATGCCCTCTTGTAATCCTGTTATGAATGAAAACTTCTGAGTTGGATTCTATGATGTCGAAATAATTAATTTGTGCTCTAATGTTCTAAAAATTATATAGAGTTACTATTATAGTTTCTCTACGTATTTTTTTATTTGATGTCATAGTTAAGCATTTTATTGGAGCAATCTTAAGTTTTATCTTGATAATTTTTATATGATCTTAGAGAGCTATTTAATTTTGTTTACGTATATCTCCTACAATTTATAAGTTATGAAATGAATGTTGTTTAAATCATCTGTTGGTAGACTGGATAGGGTCACTGTGAGGGTATTCAATCAAGATAATTCCTTTTTAAGATATGTTTATTTGCAATAAAACCTTAGAATACGAATAGATAAATAGTGGTGAAATCTGTAAAGTGGTTTTCTTGACTCTTTGCTAAAAAAGAATAATAGATATGCTGGAAATATGCAATGTTGAGAGCATATGATTTAAACCAAAAGTAGAGCAAGTGGTTTTTGGAATCTACCTTGTGAAACATTAGACCTGCATTTGATTTGGGGAGCAAAACTAATTTAGAATGGTATTAATTCCATGGTAGTAAAGATTTTAGTTTAGGATGGCAAATTACCTTTATGTCTAAATAATTCTTATCTTTTTAATTAAAATGTTTCTTTTTATAAAAATATACTCAAGGGATTTTTGTAGGCTTGTTTTATAAATAGATGGTAGTAGAATAACCATAGAAAAATCCTTAGGGAAATTGACCCGAGCATATGACATGTGATCATCCAAAATGTTGAGTATAGGTATGCACACAACGATCTTCGAAACAGTTGCTAACTGACATAATTGGTCAATAAAAGACTCGATCAAGTATGAACGGAAAGGTGGTATGGGACACCTTTTCCAGGTAGTATTCAAAGGGTATAATGATAAATTCTTTACTCATCGAACTTAACTAAGATTAGCCACAAGGTTTCGTATGGGATAAATTATTGTGAGTTGTAATGAGTATGTGTAATGAAGTCCAAGGTCAAGAAATTGACATGGCACTAACTGGCTTCAGAAAATGGGAATCACCAGTTAGTCACAGAGGCATAAATATGTTAACCTCTTCCATACTAATTAATAACAAGTCGACTAGATAGTTGAAGGTTTGGTATGAAGAGATAAGGGATAAAATCATCCACTCTCTAGGTGTTATGAGCCTTAGGGGATAACCCTTACCGTGGTTCGGTCCTCATGCTAGAAAATGTGGATAATAAATGAGGATGACTGTATCCACTAAATGGCTTTTCAACAGGATTTGATCGATCTTGTCCACTTGGGTGACTGGTTGCAGTAGTCTTGAACCCAATAGTGGTATGTTATACCTATGTTATATTGTTTGAATATGAGTGTGAAAATGAATGGGTGATCCAAATTGATAATAGTCTGAAAGCAAACCTTGTAAACTAGAAAAATATTTTAGGCTAAGGGATAAAATTTTTAGAAAAACATTATCCTATGTTTTGTTGATCTTTTTATCGAGAAACCAGGTGAGTAGTCAGACCTAGGTTGTTACATATGGTATTAGAGAAAAAATGATTCTAAGTTGTAGAAATTTGCATATGGAATAGAATAACTAATACACTACCTCTTTCACTTACAGGTTCAGTGGCACAAATGCTATGAGGTGAGTCTTCAAGAAATCCTGTGGGAGGCAGGGAGGAGGAAGTCACCAAAAGACCTATAAGGGGACCAAGAACAAACTTAAGGTGAGAGGGTCCTCAATGGGAAAGAAGGCTAAAAAAGGTTAGTGAGGTTTCTTAGAGTGAGACTAATGAAGATGAAGGGAACCTCACAAAAGTTGTGCAATTGCTACAAAATCACATGGAGCAGCAAATGGAAGAGATGGCCCAACAGAGAATCCATATGGCTCAACAACAAGAATTTATTGCCCAACAATAATGGGTTATATAAAACTTAACTGGTGAAAGAGGAACTGGATTATACAGGGCAGAGGATGTGTCAAGGTAACCTGAGAGATCCAGTGCTAGAAGGGCTAGGGTGAGTAAGGAGTTGGACAAGAACCTAAAAAAGGTAATAATATCTAATTTCAATGGAAAGGGTGATGGTGAATTAGCTAAAGATTAGTTAAGTGAACTAGAGTCCTACTTCTCTCTAGTAGTCTTATCCTCTAAATCTAAGACTACTTTGGCAGTTATAAATATGACTGAAGTAGCCTTGGATTGGTGGAAATCATATAAGAAAGGGCATGAAGTAGAATTTGTAGACCTCAAATGGGAGGAGTTTGTCAAGGAAATCAGAGATAGATTCTTGACAAGGCAATATTATGTAGAAAATTTTGTAGACTTCTCAAATTTGAGATAGGAAGGCATGACAGTTCATGAATACCACCAAAGGTTTATTCAACTACTAAAATATGCATCCCAATATGAAAGCAACAAAGAAATGAAAACATAAAAATTTATTATGGGATTACATCCTAGAATCATGACGGTGGTAAACATGCATAATCCCATCAATATGCCAACTGATTTTGATTTAGCAAGAAAAGAGGAAGTTAATCAGGTGATAAGAAAGGCATACTTTAATTACCAAAAGTTTCTCAAAAAGGAAAAATATGAACTTAGAAAGCAAAAAAATGTAGGTTTTGTGAAATGGGAGAAGGAACAAAATAAGAAACCCAAATGAGGAGATCAGAATAAGCAAAATGGAAAAAATAAATCCAATTACCAAGGTGGAAAATTCAAGAAGGATGTTAAGGAGTTTCCTAGAAGATAGGACCAAAACCTGGTAGGTCAAAGAAGGGATAGGGAAACTACATCTATGAATAGAAATGAGAATAGCAATAAAAGAAATAGAGCTCCACCAAATGGATGCTATGTATGTAAAGGAGCTCATTATACCAATAAATACCCTCTCAGAGTTGATCTACCCCCAAAATCCCCATAAGAGGCTAGCCACAGGATCTATGCAGCCATAGGTAGTTCTGAACTCAATGGTCAAATTACTCCCTTTTTAATGAAAGGTAAAATTTTGGTAAAAATATGCAAATTTTGATTGATAGTGGGTCAACTGATAGCTTTATCTCATCTAGATTAGTGAGGTATTTTCTTGTTAGATACAAATTTTTGGCCAATGGTTGGAAGGTATAGTATGTATCAAGGTAAACCTATTATGTTAACCAATGTCTTTTTGACCCCTACATCTCCTTGCCAAAAGGAAAAACCAACTTGCATCTATATGTGGTGCCTTTGGATGCATTTGCTATCATTTTAGGAGTTTATTGGTTAAAAGCGCACAAGACTCTTCTAAACTGATCAATCTAATCAAAGGATTAGAGTTAATTATGATTGGAAAGAGGTTAAACCCCATCTATTTACTGCAATGCATATTAAAAAAGTTATTAGGAAGAAGGGTATGATCTTCATAGTTAATATGAATATAATAGAAGAGTCTAAAGAGGAATCTGATATTTTCCATAAACACCCGATGTTGGGTGCATTCAAATATGTATTCCCTGAGGATCTACGAGGATTACCTCCTCAGCAAGAATTTGATTTTTCAATTGAGTTGTTACCAGGAGCTACACCAATTGCAAGGTCACCATATAGAATGACACCCATAGAGTTGCAAGAACTCAAAATGCAACTTTAGGACTTATTGAAAAAAGGGTTGATCAAACCAAGCATGTCACCTTAGGGAGCTCCTATCCTATTTGTTAAAAAGAAATATGATACCTTAAGAATGTGCATAGACTATCATATGCTGAATAAGGTTACTATTAAGAATAGGTACTCGTTACCAAGAATTGATTATTTGTTTGATCAATTGAAAGGAGAAACCATATTTTCTAAGATAGACCTAAGGTTTGGATATCATCAATTAAGGATAAGAGAGGAAGATACTTCTAAAACAACTTTTAGAACAAGGTATGGGTATTTTGAATTTACTGTTTTACCTTTTGGGCTAACCAACATCCCAGCCACATTCTTGAATCTCATGAATAAAGTCTTTAGAAAGCAACTTGATAATTTTGTACTTGTATTTTTGGATGATATTTTAGTTTATTCCAAGAGCAAGGAAGGGCATGATCAGAAAATGAAAAAAGTGCTTGAGATTCTTAGATAGAATCAATTATATGGAAAATTGAGCAAGTGTGAGTTTTTATTGGAACAAAATCTACCTTCGGTTAATAGTGTTACGCCTTAGACTTTGCCAACATTGAATAGACAGATCTTGCTTGAGATCATCTGTCTAGTCTTCAGAGAAGGTTGGTTCCTTTGAGTTTTTAGAGAAAATGGGAACAAGAGATAAGGGAAATATATCCTAAGCTAGAACTTTTCTCATGGTACATATTGGACAACAACAGACATTGATAATGTAGATTACTACTTTCAAAGTTTTCTTTATATCTTCTTTATAGAAATCACGAATTCCTGAGTGTGAATTTTAGATGTTCATCTAAAAGCATGTAAATATCTTTTAATGTTCAACTCTAGAAACAAGATTTATACGTGCACAGTGCAGATTTCAGAACAGATACATTATAAACCTTAGAATGAATAAAAGTTAAAACACTGGATACATACACTTGCACATAGAAGTTTCGAAATCCAGAAGAAGAAATCTTTTATTGCTTGTAATCCAATACATGTACACCAAGCTTGTAAACGTCCAAGATACAACCTTTTTTCATGGTCGACTCACTCCTATTTATACCCTAAAAATATTATCTTCTACTACGTACATTTAATTTCTTCAATCAATTACAAGTAATTGTCTACATTTTCTAATAATATACAACGGATTTCCCACAGATTGGATAGATTTCCTTCTGGCTAATTTTAGATGAGCCTGTTATTCTGCAATCATCCAACGAACCTCGCCGAGTTATAATCAACATACCATTCTTCAGAAATCAGCACCTGATGTCAGTGCATGTCCCCAGTTTCCAAAAATATACTTTATTCCTTTATAGCTGGCGTTTCACGAAATCGTGATATTCTTTCCTTGCTTTGCTCTTCTATCGCTTCCAACCGTGAAAATGAGACATGTCGCGAAATCGCGACATTCTTTCCTTGCTTTGCTTTTCTGCCGCTTCTAGCTGCGAAAATGAGACATGTCACGAAATTACGACATTCTTCTCTTGCTTTGCTCTTCTATCGCTTCCAACCGTAAAAATGAGACATGTCATGAAATTGTGACATTCTTTCCTTGCTTTGCTTTTCTATCGCTTCCAATCGTGAAAATGAGACATGTCGTGAAATCACGACATTCTTTCCTTGCTTTGCTTTTCTGTCGCTTCTAGCCACGAAAATGAGACATGTCGCGAAATCGCGACATTCATCTATTGCTTTGCTCTTCTGCCGCTTCTAGCCACGAAAATGAGACATGTCGTGAAATCATGACATTCTTTCCTTGCTTTGCTTTTTTGTCGCTTCCAACCGCAAAAATGAGACATATCGTGAAATCGCGACATTCACTCTTACTTTGCTCTTCTGCCACTTCCAATCGCAGAAATGAGACATGTTGCGAAATCGCGACATTCTTTCCTTCGCGTTGCTCTTTTGTTGCCTTCAGCCGTGAAAATGTGACATGTCGCGATATCGCGACACTTCTGCCTCTCTGTTCTCTTTTTTTGCTCTTAGCCATGAAAATGCAACATGTCACGATATCACGACACTTTTGCCTTCTTGTTCCCTTTTGTTGCTCTTAGCCGCAAAAATGCAACATGTCGCGATATCGTGACACTTTTTTCCCCCTTGCAAGTCTCTTTGCTTTTGTCCACAAAAATGCAACATGTCGTGATATCGCGACACCTTTTCCTCCTTGCTCTTTCTCTTCGTTTTGGACCGCAAAAATGCAACATGTCGCGATATCGCGACACCTTTTCCTCCTTGCTCTTTCTCTTCGTTTTGGACCGCGAAAATGCAACATGTCACGATATCGCGACACTTTTTCCTCCTCACTCTTTCTCTTCGCTTTGGATCGCGAAAATGCAACATGTCGCGATATCGTGACATTTTTTCCTCTTTGCTCTTTCTCTTTGCTTTTGCTCGCGAAAATGCAACATGTTGCGATATCGCGACACATTTTCCTCTTTGCTCTTTCTCTTTGCTTTTGCCCGTGAAAATGCAACATGTCGTGATATCGCGACATTTTTTCCTCCTCGCTCTTTCTCTTTGCTTTGGACCATGAAAATGCAACATGTCTCGATATCGCGACACTTTTTCCTCCTCGCTCTTTCTCTTCGCTTTGGACCGTGAAATCGCGACATGTCGTGATATCACGACACTTTTTCCTCCTCGCACTTTCTCTTCGCTTTGGACCGCAAAAAATGCAACATGTCGTGATATCGTGACACTTTTTCCTCCTTGCTCTTTCTCTTCGCTTTAGACCATGAAAATGCAACATGTCACGATATCGCAACACTTTTTCCTCCTTGCGGTGTTTTGCTTTTTCTTTGATCTTTAGCATATGGGCCACTTCGATCTTCTTGGAAAATATGCAAAAAGGTGCATCAGCTGTTTTTCTGTAGTTAGTCACTTTTTGACTAACATTCTTGGCACCTTCCGGGGAATTTTTTGCTTGCAAAAATTTTGAACCAGGCCTTTATCCATTGGGAAACGGAGTCAACAACGCAGTTGTAAAAAGAATCTTTCATAGGAAGACAAAGAAAATAGGAAAATGCACTTAGATAAAAAGTGAACATTACCTCGTCCAAACTCCCTCTATACCTTAGTATCTTTATTCAAAAAAAAATGTTGACTTCTAATTGGCTGCGACTAAAATTTTTTGTTAAGGCCGAAAAACGGTAATATTTACAAATATTGTCTGAATATACTTATATTATACTGTACATATAATTCCTTTTCTGCTTTCTCAATAGAAATATAACTTTAGGTGAAATGCATTCATCGTGATGGGAAGAACCAATCCATCTTGATCTTTCAACTCAAAAGCATTGAACTGTTTCTCTAAAACAATTTCAAATGGTCCATCCCAAAAAGCATCGAATTTATCATGGTTACTTGGCTTAGCTTTCTTTAAATTCCATTTCAAAACCAAGTCTCCCACTCTAAATTTTTTGGCAGTTGTATTTTTGTTGAACCATCCTTCAGTATCTACCATATGCTTCTGATTGTGATTGTATGATTGCTCTCTTTGTTCTTCTAATTGTAAGAGCTGCATTGCTCCTGCAACTGTGTGTAGAATTTGGTCAATCTGAGGTAGCGAGTAATTATCTTTGAGTGATGCTCTGTTTGGATTTTTGAAATCTACACACAATCTGATATCTCCATTTTTCTTCCTGACTGATACCAAGTTTGCCACCCAGGTGGAGTGTTTAACAAAGTATACTATTTTAGCTTGAAGGAGTTTTAGCAGTTCTTGTTTCATCAAAGATTCTATCTTCGGATTCATTGGTCTTTGCTTTTGCCTAAAAGGCTTAGCTCCTTCTTCCGATTCTATGGTATGTTGAATAACATCTTTATTGTACACTTTTAGATCACTATACACCCAAGCTATGATGTCGGGGAATTTTTTACACAATTGTCTGATCTGGTTCACTTCCTCTTCTGTACAACTGATTCCAACCTTAATCATTTTTTTTGGCTCCAACTCTACATCTTTGTATCTTTGTTTATCGACCTTGATTTTCTGGACAACTACTCTATCATTGTTATCAAACAGGCTTTCAAGGGTGATGAGACTCTTAGGAAAATGATTATTTTTTAACTGAATAATGTCCTCTTCCTCTTCATCTTGTAGATCCAGGTTGGCTGAGAAATTCATTTCATGGATTAAGAAATCCAGTATCTGTTCATCATTTTCAAAAACTTGCCAGAAAATATTTTTATCAGGCACTGAAGTCTTGTATATAAGTCTAACAGTTTTAGACTTCGAATAACATTACTTACAGGACAAAAATTAGCTCCCACTAAAGCTAACAAATCTACCTGGGTATTCTGTTCTCTAGGGATAAACTTTATATTTAGGGCCTCAAAGGCCTCTAAGAAATCCCACACTTTGTTCCTGTAAGCATTCAAATAATGTTGTTTACTTATACATTTTTTGGTGACTTGATTCACAATAAGTTCTGAATCTCCATAGATGAGTAACTGTTTGATTCCCAATTTCTCAGCCCTTCTTAACCCTAAGCATAGGGCCTCATATTCTGCTACGTTATTGGAGCAACTCCAAGTCAACCTGTAAGAGAAAACCTTTTCCTCTTCGGTGGGAGAAATCAAAACTATTCCGGCACCAGCTCCATTCTTGCACCTAACCCCATCAAAGAAAAGCTTCCACAATTGATTCACAAAACCATCCTTTTCTAGGGAGGGTATCAATTTTCATTTTGGTTTCTCAATAGAATAGTTTCCTATTTTTGTTTCTATCATGGCATTAAAATTATATAGAGAAAACTCGTCCTCAGCTTGGAGCTCTTCTAATGTTTCTTCCATTAGATCTTCTTCTATTATTTCTTCAGTCATCATATTTACACGGTCAGTTTCACCAATCTTTTCTACATGAAACATAGATTTTTTCTCATTAAAAATCTTGACCCTTCTACCTTTGAAAGGTATCTCCAAATGAGAATAATCTAAGGATAAGTATCCTCCCATATTTGTTGTGAACTCTCTGGATAGACACATACCAAAATAGGGCTCCAATTCTACGACTACTACCTCTTGTATGACTGTCATCTGAGGCATTTTATGCAGCCGTATGGGAATATCCTTTATCACTCCTACAGTTTTTACTGGAGTACCATCTAACTATAGGATGCCTGCGCTGCTCCTAGTGTACTTCATTCCCATAATTTCACATACTACTTTGGGTATCACAGTGGTAGCAGCACCTGAATATATCATGCAGTTGTGGACAACCCATCCTTCCATTTGAAGGGACAACTAAAAGGGTGGTGGCTTGTTCTTACCAGTGGTAGACGTCAAGTTCGTTAGAACCTTTTTTGAAGATGATGCAGTCCCACCTCCATTTTCCACTATTCTTAGGGATTCCTGTAGGAGATCGATTTGACCTGGGATTTGAAGAGCATCATACATACTTGCCTTAGAAGGAGTCTTTTTCATTTCCTCTACTATATTGAATGTAGGTGAATCAACTATTCTTTCTCTTTCTTTGGCAAAAGTTTCATATTTATTTGTGTATCCCTGGGTAGCTTCAGTTCTTTGCCTTTTTTTCAGCGAGGGGAATCTCAACCTTTCCCTGGTCTGTTCTTAGGTTTCATTTTCCCCCCGAGGAATAAATTCTTTGTGTGTTTATTGCCCTTGAATTTTTGCTAGAAACTGATATTTTCTTTTCTGAGGGAGACTTCCCTTAGGAGTTTCTTTGGGAACTTCCTTGGGAGCAGGGGAAACATTTAATGGTTGAAGCTCTGTAGGGTCTACTTGTAGTGGTTTCTTACTTGATCTTGTCAAAACTAAAACTTGTTCTATTGTAGGCATCATGAAGTTGTGGTCCTTCTCTCTAATTATATTTACATGGCCTTTCATTCTTTCTTTACTCTTTTCAACTGCTATACTTTGTACATAATGCTGGTGTATCATACACGAAATTTCTCCATGTGGATCGTTACATGTAGTACACCAAAAGTTATAATCAATGGGAGGCTCTTCGGCCTCCACTGTCTCATTTGTATATACCGTGCTCGGTCTCTCTTGTCCCCTATTGCTTGTCGAAGCACCTTCCTTTTGTATCTATGGAAATATTCTTGCTTGGATATTTCGTTCAGCATCTCTCTTTTTCATGGACGCCATTTCATTTGACAATGTTTTCATTGTATCAATTATGGTCGTGTATTGATCATTGGGGGGAGCTGATGCAAGGGGTGTGGCTGGTAATACAAGGAATGTAGGAGGTGTAGCTATAGCTAGGATGGCATGCGTTTATGGGAGTATAGTAGTTTAGAAATTGATGCTTGGGAAAGCTCTGGTAAAATTGGCAATAGACTTTTTGATGGATATCTTTTTATAGCAATGATATCGGCTTCACCCTTTGCTGCCTCTACATAGATCCCAGGAAAAGTGGTTACACGGGATTGCCTTATTATCATATTGAGATCTGAATCAAAAGCCCTTAAATAATAGCATATAGCTTGTTCTTCTATGGGCTTTAGGCCTTGCGGTACTCTATCACGAGTTCTGGTAAATCTGATGTTGAAATATTGGATTTCTTCTTTTGGATTCCTCTCAATGATAGTGAATTGATTTAGCAATGTGAAAGGATCCGCATGTATATTAAATTCATCGACCAGATAGCTGGCCAGTACTGCCCAAGAAGTAATGGATCCAGCGGGAAGCACTCTGTACCAATAGAGCATCTTTTCTTTCAAAGATATAATCAACAATCTGACCATTACATCTTCCTGAGTGATGTTGTAAATAGATGCTAGCGCTGATACATCTAAACAGTTCTCATATATTGTTTTTCCTATTTCATCAAAGGTCAGTAATGCTTTTAGTGCAGCTTGTGGAATTTGGTGGTGTGTTCCCAAGTTCAAAGGGCGAGTTTGATTCCACACAAGATGTGCTGGGGCAGGGGCGGCTACCATGATTGCTAAAGGAGTTACAACCGCTATGGGATTGCTTGCAGATGCTCCTAAAGCGGGTGTTAAAGAGGTGCTAATGGTGCCGGGCGAATTTGATCATGCGGCTAGCACAAGGTGTGCTTTTAGGCTTCCGAGATGTAGTTCAAATAACTCGATAGGTTCTTCAGAGTTTCTAGCTCGAGATCTAGTTATCATATGGCTATATAACCAGAAGGTTTTTAGACAAGGTCTTTCTTTTATGGTCTAAATTGCAATGGAGTCACCAAGTGGTTTTTCTTGATATTTTCAAACAAAAAGGCTCTTAAGGTAAAACACCAAAACTTATACAATACTGTGGGATTGCTGGTCCCATCGGGCATGCCAAAAATTGTTGGAACAAAATTTGCCTTCAATTTAGTGTTGTGCCTTAGAATTTGCCAACATTGAATAGACAGATGATCTCAAGCAAGATCTGTCTATTCAATGTTGGCAAATTCTAAGGCGCAACACTAAACCGAAGGCAGATTTTGTTCCAATAGTTTTATACTCCGCAAGTGCATTATATTGGAAATATTGTCTCTGTTGAATGAATTGCAGTAGACACAAAGAAAGTTGAAGAAATTATTGACTGGCCCACACCAACTAATATAACAAAGGTGCAAAGTTTTATGGAAATTGGAGGATATTATAGATGGTTCATCAGAGGGTTTTTCAAGAATTGCTCAACCCATTACAAATATACAAAGAAAAGGGAAAATCTTCAAATGGATAGTGCAATGTGAAGAAGCTTTTCAAATTTTGAAAGAGAGGTTGATGATAGCACTGATCCTATAATTGCCCGATGCTAATAAGCAGTTTATAGTTTGTACAAATGCATCAATCAAAGGGTTAGGTGGAATTTTGACCCAAGATGGTGCGGTTATTGCTTATGATTCCAGAAAAGTTAAGAGACACGAGGTCAATTATGTCCCTCATGATTTAGAGTTGGCAACGGTAGTACATGCCCTAAAAATTTGACAATATTATTTGTCGAAAAAACCATTTAAGTTAAATACAAACCATCAGAGTTTAAAGTATATTTTTACCCAACCATTATTGAATATTAGACAATGATGTTGGATAGAATTCTTGGTAGAGTATGATTTTGTTATTGAATACATAAATATAAGGAGAATAAGGTTGTTGATGCTCTAAGTAGAAGAGGACATATTACCACAATGACAAAATGTCAATATGATCTATTAGATCAAATTAAAATATGGTAAGAAAAAGATGAATTTTGTCAATATTGTCTTGGTCATGTTGGACAAAAACTAGATAGGGATGCAAAATATATTTTCGAAGATGAAATACTATATTTTAATAATAGGTTGGTGGTACCTAATTCAGGAGGATTGATGGAAACAATCCTTAGGAAGGCTCACAATACTCTCTATTTTGTGCATCTAGGAGGGGTAAAAATGCACAAAAATTTAAAGAAGGCTTATTTCTAGCCAGGATTAAAAAAATATATTATTAACTATGTGGTCAAATTCCTGGAGTGCGAGTAAAAGTAGAACATCTGCATCCATTTTTAAAGCTATACCCACATGAGATATCCACACAAAAGTGGTAAGTAGTATCAATGGATTTTATAGTGGGATTACCTAAAATAAGATTCAAGCATGATGCAATTTTAATAATTGTGGATAGATTAACTAAAGTTGCACATTTTATACTAGGCAATGTGCGATACGATGTGATCTTCGTAGCAGGTAAGTTTTCCAGGGAAGTGGTAAGACTGCATGGTTTTCAAAAATTTATAATCTCTGATAGAGATTCTCATTTTACGTTTAAATTTTGGCAAGTACTACATCAAGCATTATGGACCAAACTAAATATTAGTACTATTTATCATCCAGAGACAGATAAATAGAATGATATGGTGAATCAAGTGCTTGAGGGGGGTGAACAGTATAATTCCACTTTTTACTTTTCTTTCCCAATAAATATTATGACATATCAATAGCAGTAATCAAAGCAATACACAAATCACCACACACAATAGAGACACCAAAATTTACGTGGTTCACCCATTGTGGGCTACTCCACAGAGAAAATATTTCACTAAGATTTCTCAATAAAACTCCTGGGAATCCTTTCCCTATTAAAATGTTTATTGACCTTTTTCTAATGGAGATGCCAATCCCCTGATCAAGTTTGTGGAACTCTATCCATAAGAGAACTCCTTTCCCCTCTTGCTCTAGCTAGTAATATTCTAGAAGAACTACTACCTCCACTGCACTGGCTAATGGATATCTATCCACTGAAGACTCTTGTCCTCACTCAAAATACCTGCCCTCATTGCCCTGGCTAATGTACCTCTATCCACTAGAGACTATTGTCCTCTATACTCTGTCACCTCCAAATCTCTATCTAAAATCTGCACTAAACATAGTCCGTCGATCTAGCACAAATATTCTCAATATATGTCCTCAAATCTGCACTAAACATAGTCCTTCTATCTAGCACAAATTTTCTCAATATCTATCCTCAAATTTGTACTAAAAATAGTCCTTCGGTCTAGCACAAATCTGCTCAATCTCTATCCTCAAATTTGCACTAAACATAGTCCTTCGATCTAGCAAAAATCTACTCAATATTTGTCCTCAAATCTGCACTAAACACAGTCCTTCGGTCTAGCACAAATCTGCTCAATATATATCCTCAAATCTGCACTAAACACAGTCCTTCGATCTAGCACAAATTTGCTCAATATCTGTCCTCAAGCATTAACTCAAAGCTTGAATTAATCTCAAATCAACTCTACTGGATCTGCCCCAAACCTTAACTCAAGGTTTGAACAAATCAATCAACTTTGATCACAAGCCTTCTCAAAGACCTATCTCAAATCTATCTTGTAAGATTCCATAAAAACTTATACCAATATGTCCACAAGTCCTCTCTAGAACTTTTCCAATCTGATCACTAAGTCCTCTCAAGAACTTAACCAAATTTGATCTCAAAATGTATTGTAATCTTCCACAAAAGCTTACTCAATTTTGTCCACAAGTCTTCTCAAAGACTTGCCTCAAATCTGCTCAATAAATCCACACTAGAACTTTTATTAATGATGAAGGAACCTCAAATATCTATCACAATCACAACCACTTTACCACTAGTGGGATTCGAACCCCCAATCACTGCCTCCTTGTATGCCCTAGCCACGGGCTTACCCATCGCGTGCGCTAGACACACGCTTGGAAGTCTAAGAGCACCTCGTGCTCTTTCTTCCAAGTCTGGCACTCTAAACGAGTGCATACCAAAAACTTTTCTCTTCGACGCTCAAGACAAACATGCCAACAATCTCCACGTGAATCGATCGTGGTCACTTCCACTCCCAATGCTCTCGCAAAATACGCATTGCCAATGGACCACACTGTCCAATGTGAGTGAGGCCTTAAGCCCTCTCCTTTCGTCTTCTTCCTAGCACTAAAAGACAAAATGAATTCTTTGTCTTCTTCCTCAATGATTGCACAAAAATACTCTTTGCTCGATCGCATGAAAAATTAATCGAAGAAGGGTAAGTTTTGAATACCCCTTTAATATATTATTTATACATGAAATTCACCATATGGCTTAGACATCAGTGCTCCATTAAATTTTATGACGTCAACGCTTTTATAACCTTTATAATTTATAAATTATTTAAATTCTAAAAGAATTTAAATTTTATAAATTATATTTATAAACCTTTGACTTTAATAAAAATTAAAGCCTCCTTGATATAAAATTTAAACCTTCATTTGTACTTCACTGATTTGATGAAAATTATTCTGCCACCATGGTTTTAATAAAAACCTTAATTATAAAATTACAATGTTTAAGGAGGCCTTTATATCCTCATAATGGATTTAATAAAAACCTTTTAATTTTCCACCATGGTTTTAACAAAAACCTTTATAAAATAATATTTTGACAACTTTTCTTCAACTCTTCACATTGCTCCTAGTGTCAATGATGGTGTACTCCATGGTATTAAAGAAAGCTTCATGTGTTCACCTTGGCATCGATGCCAACTTCTCACCTTGACATAAATGACAACTAAATGAGCTCAAAATTTCCAACAATCTCCTTTTTTGTCATTGATGGCAACCCAAATTATTTTTACCAAAAACTTGACCTCTCCTTTGTTTAGCTCCCCCTAGGACATTGTTCCCCCTGGCTCAATGCTCTCTCCTCTTTTATCAAATACCAAATCTCTCCCCCTTACTCAAATATCTCTCCCTTTGACATCAATGGCAAAGGGTCACCTTTGGGGCTCGAGGCTAAGAATGAGCTTCTTAGCTTAGCCCCTCCCCCACCTTCTCTTAAGGTGGTTAATTCTGGTATGGGAGTATTTCTCCTCCCAAAAATAATTGTTCTTTACCTTTATCCTCTTTTTTTCTTATCTGATCCTTTTGATTCCTCTAACTATTTCTTTCCATGTCCATTTTTACATTTTTGTCCCTGTTTCTCTTCCTGTTCCTATTCATATCCATATTCATGTTTTTGTTTCTGTTTGATTCTGGAATGTCTGCTCTACACCACTTTGTTGTGTGACAATCATTATTGCACTTATAACACTTAATGTTATTATTCCTTGGAGGTGCAAATGTCTTAGGATTTATCCTAGTGAAGCCATATCCTCTTATGTCATGAACCTTGCAATTCATTTCCTTGTGACCAAACTAATTACATGATTAGCAACACCCATGGAAAAGTTGTCTGATCCCATATTCCTGTATTTCATGTGTTCTGCACTGTGAAGCCATGTGCCCAAACCTATGACATGAAAAACATCTTCCATTGAAGTTTTCTTATCTTGACCTAATTGGTCTCCTAGTCTCTCTTGACATATTCTAATTGTTGTCCCATCTATATCTTCTTTGTGCACTGTTCTTGTTCTTGTTGAACTTTATGTTGTCCAACTCATCCTTAGATGTCTCTCTTCCTTTTACACTGTCTTCTTCTGAAGTATCTTCATCTGAATATTCTTCTCCTCCAAAAATTGAGGTTGAATTTCCTTCCCATTTCTTTTATCCTTGTTCAAATCCAAGACATGTTTTGCTTGATGTAGGCTTTTGTATCTTGATGAACTTATCCAAGTTCTTTGAGCTCTTTTTGAACCCTTTTAAATTGACTTTGGAGTATTCTAAATATTCTCTTAGTAGTGCCACTTCTTGTGCTAATTTTTCACATTCTAAGATCTTTGATTCTAACTTATATTTGAATCTTTTTGCCTTAGCCTTTGATTTTTCTAAATCCTCTATAAGCAATCTTCTCTCTTCATCACATTATTGAAACTGGATTTCAATTTTAGAGTGTTTCTTTCTTACCTTATTTATTGTGTCAACAGCATAAATGAGTTCTCCCTTGAGATCATATCCATCTTAATCTGAATATTCCTCTATTTATTTACCTTTATCCACATCTTTATTTTCTATTGCCTTGTCTTCTATAGGATCACCTTCTCCTTCTTCTAGTGCCATTAGAATATTATCTTTTGGTCCTTCAAGTGTATCTTCATATTTATCATCACTAAAACTATAACCATTCTTTGTACAACTATCTTCAAGATGTCCAAAGTTACCACATCTAAAACACTTGAGAATTACTTGAGTCCTTTTCTTAACTTGTTCTTTTTATTCAATCATAAATAGGACTTCATCTCTATCATTATCTAAAAAACTAGCATCACTATCACTTGAGTACTTACTTGCCTTATTCGCATAGTAGCTCCTCTTTTGTCTTTGAAATAATTTATTTCCTTGTCTGCTTTGTCCATACTTACTTTTCTTTTGATGACTGTATCTTTCTAATTCCCTATTCTTGTAATCCTGTTTTTCTTCATCATTGTTATTCTTAGCTTCTTTATAGTCAGTTGCATAATGACCATACCTTTCACAATTGAAAAATTTAATAGATCTTTTATCTCTAGATCTTCTTGAATCCTTATTCCTTCTACCATAATTTGCTTCTTCATAACTAGATGACTCGTTGCTTGATTATGAATTCTTACCCTTTGCCTTATTGATTGCTTTGAATGTTGCTTCTTTCTGAGGATTTGGTTCCTCTTTTGTTCTTATCTCAAATGTTGTAAGAATACCAAGCAACATATATCTTGTCAAAGTATCACCATCCATTGACACTTCTATAGTAGAAACCTTTTCATTGAATCTTTTTGGAAGAGTTCTTAAGACTTTATCACAAACATCGGATTCATCAATCTTCATTCCAAGTCCTTGCATATCATTAACAACCTCATCAATTCAAAGTAGATAAGTACTAATATTTTTCTCATCCTTCATTCTTAATGCTTCAAATTATCCTTTGATATTTCGTATCTTTACTTTTTTGACACTTTTATCTCCTTCATATATATTTTGCAATTTATCTCATATTTCTTTTGCAGTTTGATAATGCACAACATTCATAGACTCTGTTCTATGCAAACCTCTCAAAAGTGCATTCATTTCTTTTGAATTGTAATTATGTAGGAGCTTACCTTCCTTATTTGTAGGAGGATTAATTAAGGGATCGTATCCAATTTCAACTACTTCCCATATTTCATTGCCAAGTGCCATCAGGTATATCTTCATTCTCATACTCCAATATATATAGTCACTTCCATCAAATACTGGTGTTAAATTATCTGAGGACACATTCTTATAATCCATTGTGTTTTTGTTATCTTTTTCTTCAAGCTATTAAACTATTTCGAAGGAACCCACTCTGATACCAATTGAAGAACACAAGCTTATACTAATAGGGGGTGAACAGTATAAGACCACTTTTTACTTTTCTTTCCCAATCAATATTATGCAATATAAAGATAGCAATATCAATAGCAGTAATCAAAGCAATGCACAAATCACCACACACAATAGATACACCACAATTTATGTGGTTCACCCAATGTGGGCTACTCCACGAAGAAAATCTTTCACTAAAATTTTTTCAATAAAATTCTTGGGAATCCTTTCCTTATTCAATGTTTATGGACCTCTATCCAATGGAGATACCAATTTCCTAATCAGGTATGTGGAACTCTATTCATAGGAGAACTCTTTTCCCCTATTGCTTTGGCTGGTGATATTCTAGAAGAATTGTTGCCTCCACTACACTGGCTAATGGATCTC
This sequence comes from Wollemia nobilis, assembly GCA_028583015.1. Lineage (NCBI taxonomy): Eukaryota > Viridiplantae > Streptophyta > Pinopsida > Araucariales > Araucariaceae > Wollemia > Wollemia nobilis. The sequence goes on from JAQPPZ010007219.1 coordinate 3,188,915, forward strand.
TATCCATTGAAGACTCCTATCCTCACTACACTGGCTTATGGACCTCTATCCACTGGAGACTATTATCCTCTATACTCTATCACCTCCAAATATTTGTCTAAAATCTACACTAAACATAGTTCGTCGTTCTAGCACAAATTTGCTCAACCTCTATCCTCAAATATGCACTAAACACATTCCTTCGGTCTAGCACAAATCTACTCAATCTCTGTCCTCAAATTTTAACTAAACATAGTCCTTCGATCTAGCACAAATCTTCTCAATCTCTGTCCTCAAATTTGCACTAAACACAGTCCTTTGATCTAGCACAAATTTGCTCAATCTCTATCCTCAAGCCTTAACTCAAAGCTTGAATTAATCTCAAATCAAATTTGCTGGATCTTCCCCAAACCTTAACTCAAGGTTTGAACAAATAAATCAACTCTGCTCACAAGCCTTCTTAAGGACCTGTCTCAAATTTGTCTTGTAAGATTCCACAAAATCTCACACCAATATGTCCACAAGTCCTCTCTAGAACTTGTCCAATTTGCTCACTATGTTATCTAAAGAACTTAACCAAATATGCTCTCAAACTATATTGTAATCTTCCATAAAAGCTTACTCAATTTTGTCCACAAGTATTCTCAAAGACTTACCTCAAATCTGCTCAACAAGTCCACACTAGAAATTTTCTTGATGATGAAGGAACCTCAAAAATCTATCACAATTACAACCAATTTGTCACTAGTGGGATTCGAACCCCAATCACTTCCTCCTCGTGCACCCTAGCCATGGGATTGCCCACCACATGTGCTAGATGCATGCTTGGAAGGCTAAGAGCACCTCATGCTCTTTCTTCCAATTCTGGCGCACTAAACGAGCGCATGCCAATTTTTTTCTTCTCAGCACTCAATATAAACACGCCAACAACCACCATGTGAATCGATCATGGTCACTTCCACTCCCAATGCTCTCGTAAAACCTGCGCTACCAATGGACCATACTGTCCAATGTGAACGAGGCCTTAAGCCCCCTCCTTTCGTCTTCTTCCTTGCGCTAAAAGATAAAACAAATTCTTTGTCTTCTTCCTCAATGATTTCACACAAATACTCTTTGCTCGGTCACATGAAAAATTAATCGAAGAAGGTTAAGTTTTGAATTCCCCTTTGGTATATTATTTATACACAAAATTAACCATATGGCTTAGATGTCGGTGCTCCATTAAATTTGATGATGTTGGCGCTTTAATAACCTTTATATTTTATAAATTATTTAAATTCTAAAAGAATTTAAATTTTATAAATTATATTTATAAACCTTTGACTTTAATAAAAATTAAAGCCTCCTTGAGATAAAATTTAAACCTTCATTTGTACTTCATTGATTTGATGAAAATTATTTTGCCACCATGGTTTTAATAAAAACCTTAATTTTTCCATTACAATGTTTAAGGAAGCCTTTATATCCTCATAATGGTTTTAATAAAAACCTTTTAATTTTCCACCATGGTTTTAACAAAAACCTTTATAAAATAATATTTTGATAATTTTTCTTCAACTCTTCGTATTGCTCCTAGTGTTAATGATGGTGTACTCCATGGTATTAATGACAACTTCATGTGTTCACCTTGGCATAAATGACAACTTCTCACCTTGACATCAATGACAACTAAATGAGCTCAAAATGTCCAACAATCTCCCCCTTTGTCATTGATGGTAACCCAAATTATTTTTACCAAAAACTTGACCTTTCCTTTGTTCTAGTCCCCCTAGGACATTGCTCCCCCTGAATCAATGCTCTCTCCTCTTTTATCAAATACCAAATATCTCCCCCTTACTCAAATCTCTCCCCCTTTTACATCAATGGAAAAGGGTCACCTTTGGGGCTCGGGGCTAAGAATGAGCCTCTTAGCTTAGCCCCTCCCCCACCTTATCTTGAGGTGATTAATTCTAAGGTGGGAGTATTTCTACTCCCAAAAAGCATTGTTCTTTACATTTATCGTCTTTCCTTCTAATTTTATGCTTTTGATTCCTCTGACTGTTTATTTCCATGTCCATGTTTAAATTCCTATCCCTATTTTTGTTTATGTTCCTGTTCATATCCATGTTCCTTTTCATGTTCCTGTTTGATTTTGGAATGTCTGCTCTACACCACTTTGTTGTGTGACAATCATTATTGCACTTATAACACTTAATGTTATTATTCCTTGGAGGTGCAAATGTCTTAGGATTTCTCCTAGTGAAGCCATATCCTCTTATGTCATGAACCCTGTAATTCATTGCCTTGTGACAAAACTGATTACATGAGTAGCAATACCAATGGAAAAGTTATTTGTTCCCATGTTCTCGTCTTTCATGAAGTTTGCACTATGAAGCAATGTGCCCAAACCTGTGACATGAAAATATCTTCCATTGAATTTTCCTTGTCTTGACCTCATAGGTCTCCTAGTCTCTCTTGACCAATTCTGATTGTTGTTCCATTTGTATCTTATTTGTGCATTGTTCTCGTTATTGTTAAAATTTCTATTGTCCAACTCATCCTCAGATGTCTTACTTCCTTTTACACTATATTCTTCTAAAGTATCTTCATCTGAAGTTTCTTATCCTCCAAAACTTGACATTGACTTTCCTTCCCATTTCTTCTATCCTTGTTCAAATCCAAGACCTATTTTTCTTGATGTAGGCTTTTGTATCTTGATGAACTTATCCAAGTTCTTTGAGTTGTTTTTTAACCCTTTTAGCTTGACTTTGGAGTCTTCTAAATCTTCTCTTATTAGTGTCACTTCTTGTGCTAATTTTTCACATTCTAATATCTTTGCTTCTAAATTATCTTTGAATCTTTTTGCCTTAGCCTTTTATTTTTCTAAATCCTCTATAAGCAATCTTCTCTCTTCATCACATTCTTGAAACTGGATTTCAATTTTAGAGTGTTGCTTTCTTACATTCTTTACTGTGTCAAGAGCATAAATGAGTTCTCCCTTGAGATCATATCCATATTTCTCTTAATATTCCTCTATTTGTTTATCTTTGTCCACATCTTTATTCTCTATTGGATTGTCTTATTTAGGATCACCTTCTATTTCTTCTAGTGCCATTAGAATATTCTCTTCTAGTCCTTCAAGTGTATCTTCATATTCATCATCACTGAAACTATAACCATTATTTGTACAACTATCTTTAATATGTATAAAGTTACCACATCTAAAACACTTGAGAATTACTGAAGTCCTTTTCTTAACTTGTTATTTTTCTTCAATCATAAATAGGACTTCATCTCTATCATTATTTGAAAAACTAGCATCACTATCACTTGAGTACTTACTTGCCTTATCCACATAGTAGCTCCTCTTTTGTATTTGAAAGAAATTTTTTTCCAAGTCTGCTTTGTCCATCCTTAATTTTCGTTTGATACCTTTATCTTTCTGATTCCTTGTTCTTGTGATCATGTTTTTCTTCATCATTGTTATTATTAGCTTCTTGACAATCAGTTGCATAATAACCATACCTTCCACAATTGAAACATTTAACGGATCTTGTATCTCTAGATATTCTTAAATCCTTATTCATTCTACCATAATTTTCTTTTTCATCAATAGATGACTCATCGATTGATTCTGACTTCTTACCCTTTGTCTTCTTGATTGCTTTTAATGTTACTTATTTTTTAGGATTTGGTTCCTCTTTTGTTCTTATCCAAAATATTGTAAGAATACCAAGCAACATATCTCTTATCAAAGTATCACCATCCATTGACACTTCTATAGTAGAAACATTTTCACTGAATCTTTTGGAAGAGTTCTTAAGACTTTATCACAAACATCTTATTCATCAATCTTCATTCCAAGTCCTTGCATATCATTAATAACCTCATCAATTCGAAGTAGATAAGTACTAATATTTTCCTAATCCTTAATTCGTAATTCTTCAAATTGTCCTTTGAGATTTCGTATCTTTGCTTTCTTGAAACTTTTATCTCCTTCATATATATTTTGTATTTTATCCCACATTTCTTTTGCAGTTTGATAATGCATAACTTTCATAGACTTTGTTCTATGCAAACCTCTCAAAAGTACATTCATTTCTTTTGAATTGTAATGTTGTAGGAGCTTACCTTCCTTATCTGTAGGAGGATTAATTAAGGGATCGTATCCAATTTCAACTAATTCCCAAATTTCATTTCCAAGTGCCATCAGGTAGATCTTCATTCTCATACTCCAACATAGATAGTCACTTCTATCAAATACCAGTGTTGAATTATTTGAGAACACATTCTTAGAATCCATTGTGTTCTTGTTATATTTTTTTCAAGTTGTTAAACTCTTTCGAAGGAACCCGCTATGATACCAATTGAAGAACACAAGATTATACTAAGAGGGGGGTGAACAGTATAAGACCACTTTTTACTTTTATTTCCCAATCAATATTATGTAATGTAAAGATATCAATATCAATAGCAGTAATCAAAGCAATCCAAAAATCTCCACACACAATAGAGATACCACAATTTACGTGGTTCACCCAATGTGGGCTACTCCACATAAAAAATCTTTCACTAAATTTTTTTAATTAATCTCTTGGGAATCCTTTCCCTATTACAATGTTTATGGACCTCTATCCAATGGAGATACCAAAACCCTAATCAAGTTTGTGGAACTCTATCCACAGGAGAACTCCTTTTCCCTCTTGCTCTGGCTAGTGATCTTCTAGAAGAACTGTTGCCTCCACTGCATTGGCTAATGGATATCTATCCACTGAAGACTCATGTCCTCACTCAGAAGACCTATCCTTACTACACTGGCTAATGGACCTCTATCCACTAGAGACTATTGTCCTTTATACTCTGTCACCTCCAAATCTCTGTCTAAAATATACACTAAACACAGTCCGTTAGTCTAGCACAAATCTTCTCAATCTCTATCCTCAAATCTACACTAAACATAGTCTTTTAGTATAGCACAAATATTTTCAATATTTATCCTCAAATCTGTACTAAACATAGTCCTTCGATCTAGCATAAATCTACTCAATCTTTGTCCTCAAATCTACACTAAACATAGTCCTTCGATCTAGCACAAATCTGCTCAATCTCTGTCCTCAAATATACACTAAACACAGTCCTTTGGTCTAGCACAAATCTGCTCAATATCTGTCCTCAAGCCTTAACTCAAAGCTTGAATTAATCTCAAATAAACTCTGTTAGATCTGCCCCAAACCTTAACTTAAGGTTTGAAAAAATAAATCAACTCTGCTCACAAGCCTTCTCAAATACTTTTCTCAAATATTTCTTTTAAGCTTCTACAAAATCTCACACCAATCTATCCACAAGTCCTCTCTAGAACTTGTCCAATCTGCTCAATAAGTCCTCTCAAGAACTTAACCAAATTTGATCTCAAACTATATTGTAAGCTTCCACAAAAGCTTACTCAATTTTTTCCACAAGTCTTCTCAAATAATTACCTCAAATATGCTCAACAAGTCCACACTATAACTTTTCTTGATGATGAAGGAACCTCAAATATCTATCACAACCACTTTGCCACTAGTGGGATTTGAACCCCCAATCACTGCCTCCTCGTGCATCCTAGCCACGGGATTACCCATCGCGTGCGCTAGATGCACACTTGGAAGGCTAAGAGCACCTCATGCTCTTTCTTCCAAGTCTGGTGCTCTAAACGAGCGCGTGCCAAAAACATTTCTCCTCAACGCTCAAGAGAAACACACCAACAACCTCCACGTGAATCGATCGTGGTCACTTCCACTCTCAACGATCTCATAAAATATGCGCTGCCTATGGACCACACTGTCCAATGTGAGTGAATCCTTAAGCCCTCTCCTTTCATCTTCTTCCTGGTGCTAAAATATAAAATTAATTCTTTGTCTTCTTCCTCAACGATTGCACAAAAATACTCTTTGCTCGGTCACATGAAAATTTGATCGAAGAAGATTAAGTTTTGAATGCCTCTTTGGCATATTATTTAGACACAAAATTCACCATATGGCTTAGATGTTGGCGCTCCATTAAATTTGATGACGTCAACGCTTTTATAACCTTTATAATTTATAAATTATTTAAATTCTAAAAGAATTTAAATTTTATAAATTATATTTATAAACCTTTGACTTTAATAAAAATTAAAGCCTCCTTGAGATAAAATTTAAACCTTCATTTGTACTTCACTGATTTGATGAAAATTATTCTACCACCATGGTTTTAATAAAAACCTTAATTCTGCCATTACAATGTTTAAGGAAGCCTTTATATCCTCATAATGGTTTTAATAAAAACCTTTTAATTTTCCACCATGGTTTTAACAAAAACCTTTATAAAACAATATTTTGACAACTTTTCTTCAACTCTTCACATTGCTTCCGGTGTCAATGATGGTGTACTCCATGGTATTAATGACAGCTTCATGTGTTCACCTTGGCATAAATGACAACTTCTCACCTTGACATCAATGACAACTAAATGAGCTCAAAATGTCCAACATAGAAAGAAAAAGGTAAGAAAGAGAAGTGAAGATTCGGCTTGCAAGCAAATGGAAAATCACACTTGCATATCATTTAGGAGTAATATAAATTTCATCTCTACGTGAGTTCAATTGTTTGAAATATTGCTTGATGGCAAGGAATGAAATTTTTTTTTATAGTGGCAATGATGATGGGAGTCACTAGCTTGGAAAGGCATGTGAATGTTTGTTTATTTGGACATGTGTGTATGTATCTAATACTTTGAATGTTCCCTTGTTTTTTAAAGTGAACTTGTGTGATTAAAGGTGGCAATGAAGATTTCTTAACCATGAGAGCCACCCTTTACTTGTTGAATGAAGATTTGAAAATGTTTTCCTTTATCCTTTCATAGTTTTATGGAAGATAATTTTATAAATAAAATAGGAAAAGAATGAAGTAAAATAGTTATTTTTGTCTCTTGAAAAAAAAAAACTTTTGCAAAATTGAGTTGTAGTTCGTTGTGTATTTTTTCCACATTCATAGTTAATAATTGTGGTATTTGTTGATGAAATAAAAGAAAATTAGAACCTTTATGTTTGGTTATGTTGGCGAAGGACATGTGTTGTGGGTGGCCGAAAATCTATGATTGGAAAATTTGGCAGAGCTAAGTTTCTTAAAACCATCATGTTGGAGGGATGCACTTGGAATGTTTGTTATGGCTAAAACTAAATTTTGAGAATTTTTGGAACGCCATGATATAACGTTATTCACATGAGCTTGTGGAGGAGAGGCTCGACAAGCTGGCACCACGCACGAGAAAGGAGGAAAATAACTTACCAAGTTCTTTGAATGTAATTTTTGGGAAGTAGGAGGAAAAAGGAGAAAATAAAGAAGTGGAGAAGAAAAAAGAAGGGCATCAGGTAACATAACAAGGAATAGCAATTTGGGACAATCAACAAATGGAATTGAGTTAGAAGTGAAAAGATACAGGTTGATCTTTTATTTGGTTTTGTTATGAATGTTGTTGTGTAGACTTTGTATAATTGAGTTTGAAAGTAGTGTGAAATTATGATGAATGCTACTGTGTAAACTGTGTTTAATTGAATTTGAAAGTAGTGTGAAATTATGTTGAATGTTGTTGTGTAGACTGTGCATAATTGAGTTTGAAAGCAACATGAAATTGTGATGAATGTTATTGTGTAAACTATGTTGAATTGAATTTGAAAGCAATGTATAAATATGATGAATGTTGTTGTGTTGACTGTGTAAAAATGTGATTGTGAGGAATCCAATGCTGGGAAAATACTACTTTGTTATTGTGCGTGTTTATATGCTGAAGTAAAGTAATTATGTTAAAATGATGCCTTATTGCTAGTCCTATAAGGGTAGGAAAGAAACCACTTGTGAAACTATAATTTCCTTGGACCTGGAAACAACTCCGGTTGGAAACAACTCTTCTTGAAAATAGATTAAGTTGTGATTATAATGTTCTAAAAATTATATAAAGAGTTATTGTTCCTGTCCCACTATGTATGCTTTTATTTGATGTCATAGTTAAGCATTTTATTGGAGCAATCTTAAGTTTTATCTTGATATTTTTTATATAAGCTTAGAGAGCTATTTAATTTTGTTTGAGTATATCTCTTCTAGCTTATAAGTTATGAAATGAATGTTTTTAAAATCATCTATTGGTAGACTAGATAGAGTCACCGTGAGGGTAGTCAATCGAAATAATTACTTTTTAAACTATGATTGTTTGCAATAAAACCTTAGAAAACGAATAGAGAAATAGTGGTGAAATCCGTGAAGTAGTTTTCTTGACTCTTTGCTAAAAAATGAATAATATATATGTTGGAAATGTGCAATGTTGAGAGCATAGGATTTAAACCAAAAGTAGAACAAATGGTTTTTGGAATCCGCCTTATGAAATATTAATCCTACATTTGATTTGGGGAGCAAAAATAATTTAGAATGGTATTAATTCCATGGTAGTAGAGATTTTAGTTTAGGATGGAAAGTTACCTTTATGTCTAAATAATTCTTATCTTTTTAATTGTAATGTTTCTTTTTAGAAAAAGAGAGTTACCTACTCAAGGGAGTTTTGTAGGCTTATTTTGTAAAGAAATGTTAGTAGCATAACCATATAAAAATCCTTAGGGAATTTGACCCAAGCATATGACATGTGATCATCCAAAATTTTGAGGTGCAAGTATGCACACAACGAGCTTTGGGACAACTTCTGACTGACAAAATTGGTCAATAAAAAACTCAATCAGGTTTGAACGGAAAGGTGGTATGGGATACCTTTTCCAGGTTGTATTCAAAGGGCATAGTGATAAATTTCTTACTCATCAAACTTAGCTAAGATTAGCCATAGGGTTTGGTATGGGATAAACCACTATGAGTTGCAATGAGTATGCATAATGAAGTCCAAGGTCAGGGAATTGACATGGTACTACCTGGCTTCAAAAAATGAGGATCACCAGTTAGTCATGGAGGCATAAATACGCTAACCTCTTCCATACTAATTAAGAACAAGTCGACTAGATAGTTGAACTATTGGTACGAAGAGATAAGGGATAAAAGTGTCCACCCTATATGTGTTATGGGCCCTAAGGGATAACCCTTGTTGTGGTTTAGTCCTCATGTTGGAAAATACGGATAAGAAATGAGGATAACCGTATCCACTAAATGGATTCTCAATGGGATTTGATCGATCTCGTCCACTTGGGTGACTGGTTGTAGCAATCTTGAATCCAATAGTGGTATGTTATGTCTATGTTATATTGTTTGAATATAAGTGTAAAAATAAATGGGTGATCCAAATTGATAATAGTCTAAAAGAAAACCTTGTAAACTAGGAAAAAAATTTAGGTTAAGTGATAGACTTTAAATATAATATATATATATATATATATATATATATATATATCCTAGGTTTTGTTGATCTTTTTACTAGGAAACTAGGTGAGTAGTCAAACTTGGGTTGTTACAGATTCACATAGTGCGATCCTCCATAGGTATAGAATCTTATCTTATTAAAATGATTTATTGACTTACCCTTCTCACGACCCCTATGTCTAGAGTATCCTTGCTCAATAATGATTTCCAATATCAACTGATGTTGGTCTATCTACTCTCACAATATCCTTACTAAATTCTCTATCTATGTCATTTTCATGTGTATTTGTTAGAGAAGGGGTATCATAAGTCATGCCATCATCAAGGTCTTTGTTGGAATCTTTTGCCATCTCAAAGGGGTGGAAATATCCTTGTATTCCTTGTCTTAACCTTGGTGCCATACTTCCTTACCAAACAATCAATTTAAGTTAGGTTCTATTCCATATACCTCCCCTTAGTTTGTTTAATCCTTCAAACCAAATTAACAACTATCCTTTAACAGTCATTCAAGGGTCACCTGATACACTTACTTTTAGTGAGGTATCTTACTAAGAGTAAAATCAAAAATGTTTTGATCAATGGTCTAGTTTACTTTCTTCAAACTGTCATTTCCATTCTTCCTAAGGTGCACATCAAATCCAATCATGGCTAGGTTCTTTCCAATATATAATTATATTCCTACATTAGAGTGCAGCTTAGGAAAGCTTAAAAGACCTACAACCATGCTTTGATACCAACTATAACAACCAAAAATCTAACCCTAATTTTTTTTTACAAGTATCAAGACTAGTCAAACAATCTTGATAAATTTCATTCATTCAATTTCAAAAAGCCATAATTGCATAATCCATATTCTATTGCAAGAAATAAAGAAAAGCTAAACATCTATCTTTATTTACGTTGATACTTCTCATTAAAGCAAAATAAATAAATTTATTTCTTCATTTACATTTCATAGCAATAGATCAATAAATGCTAATAACAATTCCACAACACAAATGATACACATAGACACATCATATACCTTGGGAACCCTTTTCGAGAGAAAACCCAACCTTAAAATAGTCCATCTTTATTTTCATTGCAAGTCTATTAGCCAATCTACAAAAAGGAATCCATTATTCCTTTTGACCATAGTTTCAATCTATTGCATAAGAATATTCACAATTCTTATGTCCCTTCATTACAAGAATTTTGTAAATTCCTTTTTACAAAGTGAGGGAACCCCATAATTCCCTCTCATTAAACCCCATTCATTCATCAATCTACTAATACTCAAGAGTCCATTCCTTGAGTAATTTCTTACAAAAGAGTAATTATGGAACCCCCATAAGTTCCTTTCTATTTATTGGACCCCATCCATCATTCTTTTATATAAAACAATAGATTTCTCTTTTCATAAAAAGAATACCAATTTCACATAAATATCCAAATATTCATATCGCAAATAGCTCATAATTATATTTTGTAAATCAAACCTAACTATTCATTTTCAAATAATAAATTAGCCCCCTTTCTGCAAAGTCATCAAAACATCACTAATCCTTCACAAATCCATAATATAATCTTACTACAGAAAGATACATTCTTTAATCATTTAAGATTATCATGATTGTAAAATAAAATATTCCCTTACTAATATCTTTCTATTCTTTAGAGAATAAGCATGATCTAAAAGTCTATTCCACCTATTCTAAATAACATAATAATATTATCATGTTTCCATAATATATCAATTCTTCTTTAATAGTTTAATTTCAAGAATAAAGAGCAAATATCTTTTCTTTCATTAACCAATAAACTTCTCTAACTAGTTCTTAAGTTTTTCTTTAGGGCGAGGACATAAATACAAATACCATAAAATATTACCATCCTTTCTTATGACTTTTATTCTACTATCTTTTTGTTTCCTTCTCTTTAAAGAATACAAGCTATTCTATTACATATCAAAGAAGATAACATTTCATTACAACCTCATTCAAAAGACTTAATTTTTCATTCTAAAACACCATGGTCCTCCTATCATTTCCCCATAAAAGGTGCATAACCCCTTTTCCCAAAAATCAACAAGGAGACTATAGTGAGTCCCTTCTAATACACATTCTTATGTGCCAAGGAGAAATCCTATCATACAAATTCTTCCCCCCTCCCAAAACATATATTTGAAACCTCTTTTAAATAATTTGACCGTATTCCAAGAGGAACATGTGGGTCCTACTTAACTTTAAACTGGGTAAAAGCTCTTATATCATTCAATTATAATGTGCAAGCCTGCAATTGGTTTTCGATTGTTGTTCAAAAAAAGAGCTTAATGTACTACATAATGCATATTGAATTGATTCAAAGATAGGTCTAGTCAACTAATGTGGAGAAGACACTTGGTTCCTTATGTTTAACCCTAATGGATATTGTCTTTGAACCTAAGGTTTAAGCATAGAATAAATCAAAACTAGATTTTATCTTCTATGTTTTACATACAAATGAGTTGTGCAGTGCAAACAATGTTCACCTATTCGCACTCGACCAACGAGTGAAATCTATTTTTTGCTGCATGTTTCACTCAGATCAATCACGCAATCCAAAGCGTGTATGGTGAAGTAAAGGATTTTAAGAGGAGATCAACATTTGTCAAAGTTTTTCTATGGTGAACAAACCTAAACGGTCAATCTATAAAGCAAAACCAGATATAGAATCTCAAAATACTCTTCTAGGGTCTCTCCAAAGCATATACATTCCATCATTTGAATTGAAAGCACAATCTAAGGTAGCAATCAACTTGGTCTATGTTGAAAACACACAGAAAAATATTTCCATCAAAGAGATAATGTGCATAGTGTACCTTAAAATGAATGTTTCCAATGATAAAGTAAATCCCAGATGCTCTTTGATGTTGTAATGTTGGCTATTTGTTTCCTCTTCAATTCTCAAGCAAATGATCGCTCTTCTGGTGCAATTATGGAGATGATTCTCAAACCCTACGTTCCTTTTTGTTCCTCCAAAATCATACTAATTTCCCCTCATCTCCCCAATAAGGTTTAAGGTGGAAAACAGAGAGAATTCATTCAGGTTAATGAACTCATAACTGTTTGCAGATGCATTTTGCTAAGTTGGGTTCATTTTCCAAATCAAAGCTAATGCAAACATTATGTCATAAGTGTCCTTATTTCCTCTATTCTAAAGTTACAAATAGCAAATGGTCCTTTCTTTATATTCATCATTTTAATAAAGCAATATTAACCTTTAAATCCTCTTAAGGAAGTAGTATAAAATCATTCTTACCTTAGTCCTTCATAAAATATATTAGTTATGTTCACTTAATGCCATCTATCATGTAAGTGCAGGTATAACATGTCAATAATGCAAAGGCAAAACTAGTTTCAAAATAGCTATCTTATATGTCAGATCATTTTGACTCTATAACCCATCAATTTCACGCCCACTTGTGATGATGTATGTTCCTACAAAAATACTAGTCCATTAGTAACATGCCATTTATCAACAAAAATAACCGAAAACCTTATAATCTATCATTAAAGATATCACAATAATTTCATAAATCTTTTATATGAAAATGTTAGCCAGTGGACGGTCATGATAAATATTCGAGCTCTATTGTAATACCACTATGTGGTGATGATGTAATACGAGCGGGGTCATTTCAATCCTATATAACCAATTAAAAAAAAAGGTTTTAAAAACATTCAAGACTTAGATACTTTTTCTTTTCAATTAGACATGAAAGTTTCTTGAAATGATTTCAATATAGTATATTTTATGATTATTTTAACTTAATATTCTTATATGTGATATATAATCATAACTATGTTATTACTAGTATAAATTTGACTTAGTGCTATATAAGAAATTATCATGTGAATCATAACACATTATTTGAAGGTTATGCTCATACTAAATAATTTTATTTTATTTTTAAGTATGCATTTTTTCATAATGACAAAGATATGTACCAATACTATCTATTAACTATAATTCTCATTCCTACTCCACCTATATTTCTTTATTTCTTGAGTATTAGGAATATTTACAGAAACATATTGAAAGGTGGAAATAATTATGGTAGATTTACGTGTGACATTTTACCCTTCTTGATTTTCCAAGAGACTAATATTTTATCTTCTTGTATTTTTCCTATGATGAGATAGATAAATTGGAATTTTTCTAAAATAATAATGTGAGACAAGAATTAGCATGCTACTTCTTAACCAAAATGAAGCAAGTTATAGCTATAATGAATGTAGCAATTTCTCTCAATGCTAATGTTTATATAAACATAGGTAGAGGTGGTTCTTCTTTCATAAATGTAACATAGGAAAAAGCCTTATCAAACTCAATTATTCAAGTTATCTTTTGTAAATTTTTCTCTAGATTTCCATGAACATAATTTGTGGTAATCCAAATAAATATTTATTCATCTAAATTGGTTATTATATATCCCAATTGTCTTTAAAATAAAACTTTAGAACCCTAGGAATTCTCCCACATATTTCAAAAATTTCCTATATTTTTCATCGAAGTAGTGTAAACCCATGATTGCTATAAAAAATATTGGTCCCACACCTCTAGCTCTCCACAACCTTCCTTCTAGAAAACTCTAGAAGCACTACTAGTGACTTCCCAACCTATGTAAGCATCAAATATACATTAGTTCTATATATGCAAAATCATAGGATCAACCAACCTAATAATTCTATCTATCAATCATGTCAATAAATATTGATACCATGGGTTTGAATTTATAGATATTAAACATGTAGCTTTAGATAGAAGTGTATAACAAAAAATTGTCATATTAAGCTTATAATATAAGTAATTGGAGTTAAACAAAGAACGAAAAATGGAGAATATTGTCCAATCATCAACATTGATGTGATCATATAAAAGCCCTTATGAGTGCACTACTATTTACTCTCCAAAGATTTATATTATAGAATATTAATCTTGAAAACACGTTGGCTCCATTACTATGAAGTAAGCTTAATATCTTAATCATATATAACTTTAAAATAAAATTATTAGTTCTTGTACTTATCTTTATATCTACTTTTATATTGTAATATTTTAGTTTATTCATATTTAATGTTAATTTAATATTGTAATTTATTTATTTTATTGGTTTTTTTAAGCCTTACCACCACAAAATATCATAGGTCCCAATATAAAATAGCCACAATATTAAAGGTCAAAATATCAATAATGAAGAGTAGAATAATATATGATCAATTTAATATGTATATCAAGGTCAATATAATACTAAAAATAACATTTATTTATATAATAAAATTTGAATGTAAATGGCCTAAATAATTCGTCAACTATGCTTGAAGAAAACTTACAATATTAATTGCTCAAATATGTATACAGGTTTTATTCACTTTTTTCCTCTTACAATACTCATTGAATATGACTTGATTCTCTCTTATGGATTATTATCTCCATAATATAGCCATAGTAATATGACTCTTCAAGTATTTGACTATTTCTCTTCATATGACAAGTCATGTGACCTTTGGCTTATCAGCTTGCCACTTGCATACTAGACTCTTCACTTTCTTCTTGCATGCACACTAAACTCTATGACACTTGCATAACACTTACACATATGCATGCACTCCTAATCTAAGACACTTGTGCACATCCTCACATTACATATTTTCACACTTACATACATGACACTTGTGCGCATTATCTCAAATCTACACATGAACTCTGAATTACATGATATTTGTGCATTTCTTACATATTGCACTCTTACATGACACTTGTGCAATTCTTACTCATTAAAACTTACAATAAAGGGGAAATATAAATCACACATCTAAATTAAATACTAAACCCTAATTTATTACATATTTACAATTGTACCATGAAGGTACCATGTGAGTGCATTAGCATGTACCAAATAATGTAATATTCCTCAACACCCACTTGTATCATATTATTTGGTTATTATAGACTTTAGTCTTAAATATTTTTCGGTTAACAAAGACTTTAGTCTTCAATATTTTTCTTCATCTTCAATCTTCATCTTTGATATTCATCAACTTCTTTCATACCATTATATGAATCTTTAGTGTATGTACCTTCTTCAATTTTTGATTCATGTCTTATGTTAACCTTCCTTTTGTGCTTTCCTCTATTCTTATTCCTTCCTCTTCTCTTCTTCATATTTAGTTGTGATGTACCTGATGATGTGCCTTCTAAACATTGAGTTAGTAAATCATCACAATAATACAACCTTGATTTCAATGATTCCTCATAAGCTTCATTCAAGTTTTATGTGTCATTATTGTCATCTTTCTTTTCTTGACATTTTTCTTGAAAGATCTCAAAGCTAAGTAATGACAAATACATCATTAAATATTCTTCTGAGGAAATTATAATGGTATTTTGTGAATTCCACCATGTTCTAAAAATATTTTCATGAAGATAACTTATAAGTGTTGTGAACTTTTCATCTTTTGCATCCTTGAGAAATATAGTTTTTCTTTTAAAACATTTGTTATTTGCTTCTTTCCATAAAAATTATCTATTAAGTTTTGAGACTAAAACTTTAGCTTATTCACCATTTCTTCACTATCTTTATTGAATGTATTTCTAGCCATTTCTTTCATGGTATGAATCAATTCTATGATTTATTTTCTTCAAAATACTAAACCTTGTATCTCCCAAGTTTAAATACGCACTCAAAAATATAAAATTTACAGTTTTTGAATTTTCTAATCCTTTGATGTAGAAAACCTTTTAACTCCCTAATATTAAATTTACATAATTTCAATTTTCAAATATTTTGAATTTTCTAAAATTTGAAATAAACCAAAAAGCTTCAAATTTAAAAATTCTTAAAAACTTTTTTAAAAACCTTTTAACTCCCAACTTCCAAATACTCTAAAGCTTTAAATATTAAATACTTCAAATAGCTTTTAACTTAGTAGCATTCCTTATCACTCCACACCTTATAAATTAATTTGAACTTCAAATAATTGATAAAAGTAAATAAACCTTTTAATTCCTTTCAAATTAATTTAAAAAAAAAATTCCCTCCAATTTAATAACTAGCACTCAAAAGAGTAACGTAAGGAACGTTACCTAAATAGCATCAATGTGAATGACTTTATGATAAATTTACATGCATGTCCAACGTGTAATCTCAATAATATTTTTTCAAACACTTGCATCCACTAGCTCACCTGTCTAAAGGAACATTACCCTAGTTATCACTTGCTTGTGCAAACTATGACATGCTATCCTTTCTCCTCTTACTTATCCAATGTTTAACTTAGGTGACTTAGAATGTTATGTCGACCTAGCTACCATCTAATTGATTACACTTCGAATTCCTCTCATCTTAGATGCTTTGGCTCTCTTTTAGCTTAGGCACTTTGTATCTCTCTCGTCTTAGGTACTTTGGCTCTCTTTTAGCTCAGATGCTTTGGCTTTCTCTCACCTTAGGTGCTTTGAATTTCTTTTAGCTCAAACACTTTGACTTCCTCTCAATATAGGTAGTGTGGTTTCCTCTTTTCAACTAGTGCTAGAACTTGCTTGGTACTTCTACTCCTTAGTGCTCTAGTAGCACTGCATGGTGCTTCTACTACTTAGTGCTCTAGTAGCACTTGTTTGGTGCTTCTAATCCTTAGTGCTTTGGTAGCACTACCTAGTATTTCTACTTCTCTATAATGATACCAAAGTAGACATGTCGGTTCATCGATTGGTCATGTCGATTCATTGATTCTTTCATCTATTTATAGGTAGAATGATTTATTTAATTTTTCATCATCAAATATACATTTGAATTATGTGTATCACAATAGACTTCGCCCTCTCTAAGTGGCTACGAGACTCTACCCTCTCTAAGTGGCTAGATTCATTTGATTACTCCAACTCATATTTGATTATATTTCAATTTATATTCGTGTAAATATAAGAGTTCTACTTCAAGTGGTATCAAAGCGAAGTACTGGAAGCATTCTTGGGGAGATCTTACAGAATGAAGATCTGGTGATAGAATTTATGCATAGATAGTAGTATGTGCTCCATGAAAATGGTTAGCGATGAGAAGAATTATTCTGATGTAAATACCAATGTCATAAATCCCAATGCTCTAGTGATTATTGTAAGGAGAATTATTCTAACGTAAATAAAGTAGTAACATTCGCAGAATCAGGTGCAGCAAAATTTAAATTCCTAAGTTTTTAAGGTTTTCTAAGTTTTTTTCAACCAATCAGACACAAAAATTTAACCCTAATGTATCCACCTAACTATTAATGACATGCGACATCTTTGGCATGCTTTGTTCAAGTTTTGACGATGTTTTCCAGTGCAATTAACATTTTCTAATGTCTCACTTGTTTTCATCCAAAAGGGCAAGGCTAGGCATAGAAAAACGCCAATGAGGAAGATTAACACAACCCATAATAGTTTTAATAACTCCTTAGGTCAAAAAATTATTATTATTAATTGCAACCCTAAAACAAGTCATCAAACCACAAAGCAACAAGTGCACAATTTAGTCAAACCAAATCAAATTAGATAATTGAATGACCACCACACATTCGTACTAGTGTTGGGGTACATTGTGGAAGGTGTAATAGAACACAACATAAATTTGAAATTAGGGTATGGATTTTTACGTATACTTGATGATGTAGAAAAATCTCACAAACAACAAAAATTTATTCATTTTAATTGTGGTATTTATCCCACATCAGGCATGTAGGGCCCAAAGGCTCTCTTTATAAGGACAAAATCACCCATAGGTAGTAACCACCTTTCGGTGGTTACTCACTAGTTGTGTCGCTTGTGCATGTTAGAGCACCTAATTGGCATTAACGACGGATCTAATTTATAAGTGACCATTGTGACTAAATTGCTCTTATGACCATTAATAGGATTTAAGGTGTTTGATTTGTAAGTGACCATTGACACACCAATTTTGGCACAAATTTATCCGTTAGGGCTAATTTGCAAAATGACCATTGAGGATTTTGAATTTAAATGAAATTTGACCACTGGTTAAATTTAATTGACCATTGGAATTTAAATTCTTTACTAATCATTGGAAAATTCAAATTATAATTGTCAAGTTTTTGCAACCTTTAGCAATTTTTTTGTATTTTCTTACAACAATTTTTCTTGTCACAAAATTTGACAAATTTACATTATTGTTGTCAAATACATTGGAATTCCATTATAATTGGAGAAATTTATATTCAATTTTGGACTCCATCAGCTTAGCCAGTGCATGAGTGAACCTCATGAGTGGACTTAAGGAACGAATGGAAGATTACAACTTAATTCCCCGCTAAATAATGTGTTTATGGCACGAAAGCACCAACCTAAAAATCAAGGTACACATCATAATACTCCCAACAACATTAATAGTTTTGACCAACACCGTTATTCTTCACTAAATTCCATGGCTTCACCTTCTTCGAATAATGTTGATCCTTTTCTTAATAATCCTCCTCCTAACCCATCTATCCCAATTCCTAATAGTGTTGATCCCCACTTACGTCAATATCTTACTCAATAAGAAACAATGTTGAATGACATTCATACTACATTGAGAGCCATTGAAGCCAATATAACTACTGCTACACCTCCTCATACCCCCAGGCCACTAGACACTCTCAATACCGAACCTTTAAACACTCATCAAATACAAGTGGTTTCTTC
The DNA here is from genome assembly GCA_028583015.1 of Wollemia nobilis. Lineage (NCBI taxonomy): Eukaryota > Viridiplantae > Streptophyta > Pinopsida > Araucariales > Araucariaceae > Wollemia > Wollemia nobilis. Next base: position 3,207,937 of record JAQPPZ010007219.1, read on the forward strand.
TAGCCAATTCTTCGCCAAATGATCTAGACCCAGAAGCAGATGGTGCTTCCAAATATTTGGAATAGCCTCATGATATTCAATTTTATCGAATTGACATACCCACATTTGAATGGGCTGACCCTTATGGATGGCTAGCAAAAATGAAAGGCCTTATCCAATTACACCATATTTTGAAAACTGATCGTGTTGCTTTTACAACTTATGAACTAGGTACACAAGCATATCAATGGTTATTATGGCAACTGAGCAAAAATAAGTGTCCGCTTTTATGACCTCAATTTAATAATTTTTTTCTTATAAGATACGATAAGGGATCTTCCACATCATACGTGGTTCGTCTTATGCGAATTATAAGCAAACAGGATTAGTAGACGACTATATCTCTGAATTTACTAGTCTACTCACCTATACACATGAATTAAGTCCAACAGTGGTGGTTTATGCTTTTCACTATGGTCTTAAGTATAATATTCACAAGGAAGTTGATATGCATGATCCCTATACCCTAGATGGCGCACAACGTATAGCTCAAGCAATAGAACAAAAACAAATATTTCGTCCCTCCATATCACTGATATTTCAACTCTCGTCATCCTTACCATAATGTTGAGAATTCCACTGGATTATTCTACTCTAATTGTTGTTCACATCACCCAAGAGAACAAGCTTATGTGCAACATTAAAACTTTCACTTAGAATATGACGATGCATTAGTTGTTAAGGAAGAAGTTTTTTCTCAACCTGAGCCATATACAGAACCAGCAAATGATGAAATACTAGAGGATGATACAGTGGCTCTTTCGATACATGCACTTATGGGTATTCAAGCTCATCATACTATCAAGGTACAAGGATTCATTAAAATCTAGCATGTTAATATTTTGATTGATTCAGGAAGTACACATAACTTCATAGATTATAAAACAACCAAATCTTTGAACTTGTATATCCATTATTCTAATCAAGATAAATTTCAAGTCCTTATTTTAAATGGAGGTAATGCTCAATGCATGGGTTGAACATCTAAAATTACTATCCAAATAGGAAATTATACAAGTATGGATACTCTCTTTGTTATGAACCTAGGAAGCTCTAATGTCATTTTGGGAGCACAATGGTTATCTCAGCTCGACAATGTTACTATTAATCTCCAAAAATTATACATCAAGTGGACATAGAATGGAAGGGTCATTTGTCTTCAAGGGAATCAACCATGGAAGAGTCATTTGTCTTCAAGGGATTCAACCTCCTCCTTCTAGAGTAGTGAGTTCACATAGCATGGAGAAGATATTGAAGAAAGGTGGCTATGGTTTTCTTGCCCAAATAAATTTCATCGAGGCTCAATCCTTGGATTCTTCTCCTACAACTCTTCTAAGGGATGTTCAAGATTGGTAGGAACCTAGTTCCTAGTAGCCTTTATGGATGAGAAAAAAAATGGATTTGGATGCAAAAACAATGAGAAACAATTAAAATCACCTTTTGGATAGAATCATTGTTGCACTAGAATGGGGGGTCCCTCCAATGGGTTTACATATATGTTTTAATATTTTATCATCGATGCCTATTTACACCCAAGTGAATGAATATATATACCTATGCTAGAGTTATGAGTGAAGGGACACAATGGTCCATATAAAGTTATGCATGGTTAATTAGTGATAATAGTTAGGATTAAGGAATCCTAACATGCCACCCTCCTTAAAAGTATTTTTGTCCTCAAAGTTCAAAGTGAGGAGCTTTATCCCTTGTTTTCCAAGTAGAATTTGCATAAGTTCTTGTACTATTTTAATGTCATTTTTTAGAGGTAGGGATATCTTGAGGGTCGGAGCGTTAGTGGGGGGTTTCTAGGAAGAATAGTAGAAGCATCCTTAGGAGAATCATGATGATGATGAGTGTCCACTTTAGCTAATTCTTCCTATGTATAATGAAGGGAAAATGAAGGTGCCCTCACTCTTTTACCTCCCTTATGAATCAAGTTGCCTATACGATGAGAACTCAATGTTGGTGAGGAACTTGTGTGTGGTTTGTGTAGAGTGTATGTCTGGCCTTCATTGGTCACTTCATGTATCTCTACTTCATCCTTGCTTGGTGCATCGATCACTTCTTGTACATTGATCTCAATGTCTTTATTGTTGTGAGTAGGTGCTTGGGTCACTGCTTGCTCATCTTCCTCATCTTCACCGGTTATGGATTGACAAGGATCAACTTCCTTTATTAGGTCAAATTCCTACCTCGGTAAAAGATGTGTAATTTGGTCCATCCATTGGTGAATCTCCTTGAAAAATTTCTTGAAGGTAATGTCCAAGAGGTGGAATATTTGGGACATATAGTATCTCATGAAGGATTCAAAGTAGATCCTCATAAAATCAAAGGTTTTCAAGATTAGCCTCTACCAAAATCGCTCAAAAAATTTTGTGGTTTTCTAGGACTCACAGGCTATTATAGAAAATTTATCCGCAACTATGGTAAGACTGTGGAACCTCTCACTGCTCTTACTAAAAAGGATTGTTTTTATTTGGAATGAAGCTGCTTCTCAGACCTTCCAAGCCCTCAAAGAGGCTATGTGTTCCACTTTAGTTTTGGCCAATTCAGATTTTAGCAAGCCCTTTTTCATTGAGTGTGATTCTTCTAGCACATGTATTGATGTTGTTTTAATGCAATAAGGACAACCATTGGCTTTTGAAAGTAAGCAACTTTTAGAGAATAATTTAGGATGATCCACTTATGAAAAGAAAATGCTAGCTCTTTTACATGCTATAGAGAAATGGAGACACTATTTAGTAGGTAGTCATTTCATCATCAAAACTGACCATAGTAGCCTTAAGCATTTCTTAGAACGTCTTTCATATCCTGAATAAAATAAATGGCTGACCAAACTCTTGGGTTATGATTTTGTCATTGAATACAAGAAAGGTAAAGAAAATGTGGTAGTTGATGCTTTGTCTCACAAATACGAAGATGATGTGACCATCAATGCCATCTCGGGTCCTTGTCCCAAATGGATTTCCCAACTTCAAGAAGAACGGATGCCTAATTTAGAGACTGCTCAAGTCATTCAAGATATAAAAATAGGACCATCCTTGCATTCTTACTTCTCTTATTCTGATGGAGTACTTCACAATAAATATTGTGTTTACCTTCCTTAATCTTCCACTATTAAATCAATGATTTTACTAGAACTGCATGCATCTCCTATTGCGGAACATTCTGGATTCTTAAAAACATACCAATGGGTGAAGCAATCATTTTCTTAGAAAGGCTTAAAATTGGATGTCAAGATATTTGTGGCTGAGTGTGAGGTATGTCAATGTAACAAAGGAGAAACAGTTAAATCTTATGGATTTCTACAACCCTTACCTATCCCTAATCGCCAGTGGGAGCATATTTCCATGGACTTCATTGACAGGCTTCCCAAATTAGAAGGTAAAATAGTAATCTTAATGCTAGTAGATCGTCTTTCTAAGTATGCCCACTTTTGTGCCCCACAACATCCATATTCCACAAGTAAGGTGGCCAAGGTATTACTTGATTCTATATTCAGCCTATATGGTATGCCCAAAATCTTTATGAGTGATTGTGATCCTATATTCACTAGTAACTTTTGGAAGGAACCGTTTCCCCTTAGTGGTACCAAGTTGAGTATTTTTTCTGCATATCACCCCTAGTTGAACGCTCAAACAAATATTGTTAACAAATGTGTGGGTACTTATCTTCGGTGTTTTGCTCAAGATAAGAAATACCACTGGATACAATGGCTTTCCATTTTGCTCAAACAAATATTGGTGGTGTAATACTTCTTCCTATTTTCCCCTTAAGATGTCTCCCTTTGAAGCCTTGTATGGTCAGAAGCCACCAGCAATAGCATACTATGTTTTCGACACTTCTAAGGTAGCCTACGTAGATGATTGGTTACAACAATGTCAGGTGATGATTAAACTTCTTAAAGATCATTTTATCTAGGTATAGAACCATATGAAGTAACAACATGACCTACATCATTCAAAACAACAATTCAACATCGAAGATAAGGTATTTTTGTGCTTACAACCTTATAAACATTTGTCCTTGAAAATCAAGTCTAATCAGAAGTTTCCTTCTCATTATTATGGGTCCTACAAAGTGGTTCATTGCATTGGTGAAGTAGTATATTAATTAGAGCTTTATTCGTCATCTCGCATCCATCTAGTTTTCCATGTGTCATGCTCAAACAAGTTATTGGCCAAAAGGTGCAATCCCAAAAAAATCTTCCACTACTTGATGAAGAAGATCGTCTAACTCTCTAACTAGAAGCAATACTACAATCCAGAGCACGTTAAATTGATCACGCAAAATTCAAGAGTTCCTAATTAAGTGGCAGAACCTTCCAAAAGAAGATTCTACATGGGAGCCTGAGAGTATTTTCTAATATTTTCCAGCTTTGAGGATAAATATTTCTAAGGGGGAGCCATGTAAAGTAGACGTGTTGGTTCATTGATTATTTCATCTATTTATATGTAGAATGATTTATTTAATTTCTCATCATCGAATATACATTTGAATTGTGTGTATAACAAGAGACTTTGCCCTCTCTAAGTGGCTACGAGACTCCGCTCTCTCTAAGTGTCTAGATTTATTTGACTTACTCCAACTCAGATTTGATTTATATTTTGATTGATATTCGCATAAATATAAGAGTTTTACTTCATTCTCAGTGCTCTGGTAGCATTTCCTAACCCTTTTATGTGTGATTTCTTCTTGAACCTCTATCTTTGAATACAATATATCTTGATCTAATTTTTTATGTTGACTGTGAAGGCTTCTATTGATATCTTGATCACTTGTAACTCCTAATACTATATTGGTCATGTAGGCTATTACTGACTACTTCACATATTTTTCTAGCTTTGTCTTCTATACAGGCTACTTGAGCTTTTATCTCTTTGTTGTCTTCTTTATATATTATGGTTAAATCATGATCTATAGATTCTTTACTCAACCTATTAGGCTCTATTCTCTTTATAAGGCCACTTAGGATTTATCTTGCTATTCTCGGCCACTTAGGGTAGTCTCACTAAGCTTGGTCGCTTCTTCTATGTGGATGATGTATCTATACAATAGACACTTTAATGTGTCTTAATATTCTCCTTGCTTATTATCTATATGATGCTATACAATCATACTATTTGTTAGCACTATTCTTTGAATAGTGTGGAATAAGATATCTTTTCAAGGTTTGTTCTCTAAATACATTATTATTTTACTTGTTGTAGAATAATATTATAGCTTCAAATATGTCAAGGTCAATTAAATTTTGATCTGATTCTTCACTATTACTTTATTTTGGAAAGCTTACAATGCTTTATTCTTCTTCTTTTCTCTATGCTTAGTACTTTCATATCTGCTTCTCTATGTGTATAGGAAGCTTAAATTATTTTTAATATCCTTCTCAATCTTTGTAGGATGCTTGAATGCTTCTCTATCTCCTTCTCAATATCTGTAGGAAGATTTGAATGCTTCTCTATCCTTTGTACTATAACTTTGATGTCTAAAATCTTCTTTGATATCTTAGTTCACTACTAAGAACCCAATATGATTCTCCTCCTTTCTAGAGAATCCAAAATCAATATCAAGGTGACTATGACTGACCTTGAATGACCAACTTTCTCTTCAGTTGTATTTCTTACAATTTTAAATAGTGATTTTCCTCTTATTCTCTAGAGAATCCAAAATATGATCAGGATGACTTTGCATGTCCTCAAAATTCCAACTTTCTCATGAGTTGGTTATCTCTATCAATGTTAAACTTCTCTTCTCAGTCAACCATTTTTATCAATATAGTTGAGTCCTAGTCTTCATTGGTTTTCCTTCAACCAAGTGGAAAGACCCTAACATTCAAATTAGGGTGACCTATCCTTGTTCCCCCAATTTCTACTCAATAAGACCTTTAAAAATAGAGTCCAAGTCTACACTACCTTCAAAGTGGAAAAAATCTAAATTAAATCTATCAAAAATGGATAAAGTTAAATATTGATAATGGTGGCTAATAAAATAACTCTATAAAAAATGAATAGAGTTAGGTGATATCTTTGATACCACTATTGGATTTTTAAGCCTTACTAACATAAAATATCACAGGTCTCAGTATAAAATATCCACAATGTTAAGGGTCAAAGATATCAATAATTAAAAGTAGAATAATATATGAGCAAATTAATATGTATATTAAGGTCAATATAATACTGAAAATAACATTCATTTATATAATTAAATATAAATGCAAGTATAATAAATCATTCATGAACTATGCATGAAGAAAATTACAATATTAATTGCTTAAATCTCTATAAAATATTTATTCACTTTCTTCCTCTTACAATCATATATTCAGATACTCATTGAATATGACTTGATTCTCTCTTATGGATTATTATCTCCATAATATAGCCATAGTAATGTGACTCTTCAAGTACTTGACTATTTCTCTCCATATGACAAGTCCTATGACCTTTGGCTTATCATCTTGCCACTTGCATACTAGACTCTTCATTTTCTTCTTACATGTACACTTTACTATGACACTTGCATGACACTTACACTTCCACATGCACCCCTAATCTAAGTCACTTGTGCACATTATCACATTACATATTTACACACTTAATACATGAAACTTGTGCACATTCTCTCGATCTACAATGCACTTGTGCACATTACATATTTACATACTTAAATACATGCCACTTGTGTACATTCTCTCAATCTTCAATATTCATCTTTGATCCACATCAACTTCTATTAAACCTTTATTTGAATATTTAGTGTATGTACCTCATCAACTTCTATCATTGATGTCCTTGCCCATTTAGACTCTTTATATACCCATGCATTTCTCGTCTCCCTAACATCCTCTACTAAATCCAAAATATGTTTATAAATTCTAAACCATTTGATCCAATCTACTTGATACTTCTCATTCCAAATGGTTCTAATTGAAGGATTATCATTTGGGTATAAAACTTCATGATCCCATGATCAATATTATAGGCTAGCCCTCCCAAATGTAACTTATTCAAGTTGTAAGATAGAAAAATGTAGTATTCATCAAATTTTCATTGACCACATAACAAATTTAGCCTTTTAGTGAATTCTTGAGAACCAACCAGGGGAAGGGACCTAGGAAATCATAAGCTAATCCTTTTAGTGCAAAATTGGAGTTCTCTCTTCTTGATATTTGGATGATAATTTAGCATTAAAATACCTAACAAAAATCCATTCTAACTTCTCCGTCGAGACTTTCATATTATGCACTACTTTCCATTGATAAATTTGACCATCTAGATTTTGAGCCCCATAAAAATTTATGATTAAAACCTACTCAATTGTCACATTGTTCCTAAAATGGGATGTGAAGACACCTCTCCAAGATATATGTTCTATTGTCTTCCATTCAAGAGAGATCCAAAAGATAACTATCCCCCTTGAGGCCCCTTGGGAAGCCACTTCCATATGACCAACACCCCTCCAAAGTCTATTTATTGTTTTATACATGAGATCCAATGATATTTTGGTCTCTTTAATAAGCAAAAAAATTGTTTTACTTTTCTTTAAGAGTCTTTGAACAACAAATTGATGAGTTATGTTGTTTAAACATATAATACTCCATAATTGTATAATCATTGGTTACCTTGAGACTAGTAAGAGTCTATTATTCTCATTGATCACTTAGTGATCAGTTTGTCTCCTTGAGATGCTATCAATTCCATATTTTATTTTCTACCCACTCCTTGAGAGTTGAAATTCTTTGATCTCTTCTCGACCTGGTTGATCCCTAGAAGTGATTTTCTCTATTCTTTTCTACCACACCCATGATGGCATCCTTTACAATCAACTACTCCTAGTTATGCACTATCAATACCCCTACCATCTTTGATTGTGGTAAGTCACTGCATTCTATTACCTGCTCTAGGATAGGAGGAGTCGAAAGAGGAGCTTCAACATGACTATTACTATTTTTATTATTCTCATCCACTCTTATGAGTTCTTCTTATCGCTCCATCAGTGTCTTAAAAATCTCATACCTATTTGATGGCTTGGGCTGGATTTGTTCCTTGCCAACTTTTTTCTTTTGCCTCCTCCTTTTGGGTTGTTCAAAACCATCTCCCTTTGCTTCTCCTCCTTGTGAAATGTTGGTTGCTCCTTTATTGACTGTAGAATTACCCTTCTTAGGAAGATTCAACATTCCTAGAGGATCCCTCGTTTGTGTGATCATATTGTTTGGACAACGCCAGGTCAAATGCCTATATTTGTGGTAAAATCTACACCTAAAGGGCAGTGCCTCGTAATTTAATTACTGAATCCAAGATGGTCCTGCAAGTTTGAGTTCCATATTTGTCAAAAGAGGTTGGTCGAGATCCATTTCCATGTAAAATCTATCATAAACGACTATGTTTCCTTCCATTGTGTCTCTAGAGACACCCAAATATCTTCCAAGGAAGTTATCGATGATTTCCAATACCTACTCACTCTAGAACTCTATTGGGAGTGCACATAATCGAACCCAAACCAGGATAACAATGAGTTCAATAAAAGGATCAAATACCACTCTCTAAGGCTAAACAAATAATCTTGCCAAGCCATGATTCCTCTTTTCTAATTTGAATACCTTATTTTTGTCACTCAGTGAGGAAAAACTAAAATCAAATATCCATTAATAATAAACCAAAAAGAATACTCATCAAGAGGCTCCTAGTTCTATCAAACCCATGAATGCAAAAAATTCAAGGTAAGGCAAACACCCATTAATTTATAGATCAGGTCATGATTGGCTCTATATAAGAATTTTTCTTCTACTATACTCTAGTCAATGCCAATTTTTGGTCTTGATTTAGATTGTGGTAAGCATCCATGAAATATTGAAGGTGTTGATTTTTTCTAGCAACCATAAAGAGCATTTTTAACAAAAAAAAAAATTGTGCTTCTTTAGTTCCTGTTTGAGATTTCTCCTTCAACAAATCTGCAAACAAATTTGTCCATTTGAGAGAGGATCTAGAGGCACCCCCATTGGACCCTCTCAGGGCAACATTCTCGTCTTCCATTTTGCAACAACCAAAAAGTTATAAAGTTATAATATTTCTAGGTATGAATATTCTACCTTTTAATAATAAGGTATTCTATACAAATCTTTTTGATAATACATCTTATGTTTCCTTAACATAGTTGTACTTCATTTGCGATAACTTTGTATTAGATGAGTTTGAGACAAAACTTCAAATAATGATGGAGTTAAAATATTTTTTTAAACCTCCATTGTAACATGCTTTTTGAAATTTGGAGGGCTTGACAAAGAAAATATTAAAAATCCTTTCAAAACAAGTGCTTTACCCTAAACTTTTGTTTCGTGAAGGATACGTAGTGGTATATCTTTGGGTTTTCATTCAAAAGACCTAAGTTCAAACACCAAGACAAGGAGACTATACCTCTTTCAAAAAAGTCCATGCTTTACCCTAAAATTTTAGTCCCATGAGAAATATCGTAATGTCTTTGGGTTTTTATCCAAAAGATCCAAGTTCAAACCCCGATGAAGAGGACCAAACCGCTTTCAAAAACTCGTGTTTTATCCTAAAATTTAGTCTTGTGAAGGATACCCTAGTGGTATGCCTTTGGGTTTTCATCTAGGAGACCCTAGTTCAAACTCCAGTACAAGGAGGTTGGGACCCTTTTCAAAAATCCATGCTTTATCCTAAAATTTAGTCTGGTGGGCTACCTTGGTTCGACTCTTTAGATGATCAGGGTTCCATTAACTTTGTCTTCAATTTCAAAAATCTTTATCCTAAAATTTTAATCCAAAAGAGATAGGTCAGTTGATAATAATCAAATGCTTGTCGATAAGTTACCTTAATTCAACTCTTTAGATAATCAAGATTCCATTGACTTTATTTTTTAAATAACAAAAAAAAATTCATTTCGTTGTCAACCATTTACTTAAAAAAAGATTTTACATACCTTGCAACTAGAGATTCTTCTTTGCTCAATGTTTTTCAACTATAACTTGTTCATGTACGTATGCTAGTATACGATAGCGGTGTTTTCGACTACCAAACCTTCACAAATAGAGACTATGTTAGAGATGATATAGGCGTGCATGCGTGGACGTATAGAAAAACCCTTTAGGTTGAGGATAAGAGTATAAAGTAGGCACCATTTGACATTCATCTCCCGCTTTCCAGTGAGACAGGTGAGTTTAATTATGTCACTTGCCCTATTCCTCCAATGCAATAAGATTGAGAAAACCACTTTCAAGGGAGAAGCTTATTTTAAAAGATTTAGTTAGATTAAGAAATTTTTACCTGACATTTTTATTTTATTATGATTTTTAATAAAATGATAGTTATTTTATAATGATTTTTGATAATGGGAGAGTTAAGCTTATAAAAAAAAAATTCAATACATAAGCATTTTCATCCCACCATGACCTTATAAGAAGAAGAGTTGAACTTATCAACTTGAAATTTAACTCACATGAAAATCCCCACCCACCACAACCTCTGGTCAATTAAACTCATCAATAAAAATACCAATTTAAACTTTAAACTTTCAAAAAAAACCACTGCCCATGCCCTTAAAGTTAAGCTGTCCTTGAGACCTATATGGCCCCTCTTGATTCATGCCATTAGTACTCAACAAGGCTGGTTGACTGTAGGAAAATGAAAATATTTCCAAGCTCCCCTGTTAACTACAATCAACAAAATCCCAAAGGGCCCTCTTGACCAGAAGCAATATAGATCTCTTGGGGCTGCACCAAAAGGGACCTCTTGTGTGGAGATAAATCAGACATTTGATTGATTTCCAGTAGGAAATTACTTGCAAGGAATTTAGAGCATCTTCAGCAATATGTGTCAGAGAATTAGATTGTGATATCTTCACATTAAAAGTTCTCAATCTGACATCTACGCATAAATTTTGAAATAGCTCAGTTCTTTTGTCATAGACTGGAAAAAGCTTTGTTCAGCCAAAATGACAGCACCATTTTTCCAGCTGGTACAGAGGGAGAAGGTGCCTTTAGTTATATTCATGAGAACTGTGTTCAACACCATAATAAATACAGCTAAAATCAGGGAAATTTCAGCTCTTTGAGGTCTGCTACGAGGTCATTGTATGGTTTTGTGATTTAAATGGTAAGGTCTCTCACTAGAGGATTGAATTGCTAATATTATGCATTTAAACTAAGTTGTTCTATTGGTTTTGTAGGTCTCCATAACGCACAAGGTGAATTACACCTCTGAAATGATAAGTTAATGACTGAATTCTCTGAATCATTTTTGTATTTGAAAGATATCTTGTAGTTGTAAGTCCTTGGGTTTTATTCAAGAAACGTAAGTTCATTAGTGGTAAGTCCTTGGGTTTTCATCCAAGAAACCAAAGTTCGATAATGGTAAATCCCTCATAGCAGGGGATATGAGGACCGGGTCCTCATAAAAACCCACGTTTTTAACTTAAAATTTTGGCCAACGAGTCTTTGGTTCAATGGTTGGGACAATTAGTTGATGTAGCCACACCAAGGTTCAAATGTGGGGCACCAAATAGCTCAATGTGACTAACTCAAGTTTTTTGGCCATGGAGTCTTTGGGTCAATGGTTGGAATAATTAGTTGATGTAGCCACACCAAGGTTCAAATGTCTTGGCACAATTTAACCACACCAAGTTTCAAATGTCTGGGCACGATTTAACCACACCAAGGTTCAAATGTGGGGGCACACGATTAAGTTGATGTAAAAGGGAAAGAACAACCCTTTCAAAACCCTACTAAATAATTTTTTTGGCACTCCACTCTAGTGCATTTCTGAACTTCCTAAGGGCTGAAACTAATTCATCTTCCATGTGCTATGCTTGCTATACATTGATTACATAAGTCTCTTTGATGTTACCCTTACTTTCTGGGGCTGCTCTTTGTTCAGTGGTGATGAATTAATTTCTATTTACATTAGTTCTGGGACTGTTCATCTAGCCTCAAACCTGCTCTGTAGGCTTAGTCGAGTGATTAACAATGGGGTAATTGAACAGGATGTCATTGATCTGTAAGCTACTTGATTATAGGCTTATCATATATTGAGAGACTTAATGAGAGATAATTTTGGTTGTACAATTGCTATTTTATGATTCTATCTCTAATTTTCATTTTATTTTTCATAATGGTTTATATTTCTCTTATGAGGTTACATGGTGCTTTGCAGTTTTCAGCAATAACTTCTTGTTAAAGATGGCTTGTTATAAATTAGTAGAAAACTTATTGGTGTACGTTGCAATGTCATTTATCTCAGCTGCATATTTAAAACCGTGGAAGCCTTAGTGTGTGTGCATACCCAACACTTCTCAAAACTTTTGTATGACCGTTTTATGACATTGCTTTACAATCTAAACGTGGCCAACAATAGCAATATGCTAGTAATGTTTCTTTCATGTTTACGATTCTTCTAGCTGTTTCCAGCAGTATCTTTGTAATTTGTGGCTGAATTGTTATGGACAATGTTACAATAGGTTTCAAATGTGCTCAGTCTGAATAAGATCTTAGTACATAGAAATTTATGGTGTTCATTTCATATTGCAATTATACACTCAGTAGATTGGAGTAACCTTGAACAACATATTTTTACCTTCTTTCCATAGTCTTAAGAATTCTAGAGTTTATTTAATGATTTTTGAAGTTACCTTTTTAATAAGGTTTTGAATCAATGATTGTACACATCAAAATTTCTTGTTTTTATCTTGTTTGAGCTGATAGTAGATGGAATTGTTTATGCGATGTAAAGGGACATAATGTGACTAAAAATCAATCTAATAAAAATACAATGAGCACTTTACAAAATAAGGAAAAAGATGAAGCGATATTTTTGGTTAGACAATTTCATTCCATAATTTTCAGATAATCCTGCATTGAAGATTTATGGTGCTATAAATCATCTACAAGATTATCAAGAAGAATAGGATTTGATATCAAGGATGGATGGGACTGCCCTTTTGAGTGATTTATCTCTCGTGTTATTTGTATATTTGATTCAACATTTTTTTTCTTAATTTGCTCATGGCTTTTAATTGTTTCCATTGAGTGTAGACAACAATATGATATGCCTTTCTTATTTGATTTGCCTTCTGTTGGTAGTTGTCACTCTATTTTGTTTCTATTGCTTGTCATGTGAGAAAGTGAGATGGCATTTTTAACTTCTTGTTCTTATATATATGATGATGCTAGGTGGATCGTTGTTTCTCTTTGATCGAAAATCATTGAGCTATTTCTGTTAAGATGGCCTTAATTCACAGAAGAAAAAAGATGGCAAAACAGTAAGGGAGGCGCATGAAAGACTGAAAGTAAGTGAAATTTCAGGGGAACTTACTGTTGGGAAAATGTTTGCAAGATAAGCAATATTTCATCTTTCAATGCATTTTTTTTCCCTTGTATCTTGCACAATTACCATAAATGTTTGTCTTTAATGTGTGAAACTTTGGAGCAATGCTTTATGTAAAGTAATTTCTGTTTTTGGTCACCTATGTGACACACTAAGCATCAATATTGCCAAGCTTGCAGTATTTTACATTAGAGTCAATCTGAGTTGCCTTCAGTTCTTGTTGTTTATGTCTGAAACCTTTTTCCTAAAAGGCATGTTTTTTCCTTATTTTTTTTTTTGATACTCTGGTTATTTTTTATTTGTCACTATTTGGATGAGCAGATAATATAGTTTTTTTCCTTCTTTCCATTTTAATTTTTAAATTGGTTACATGTTTTTTTTTTTTTAATTTTTTATATTGGAGATCGAAATGGGCCTTCCACACTTTATCATGCCCAAGTAAATATGTATTTCAACCAACCACATTATCGTGATGTTACAACAAACTGTAGTACCATGACACCCATGTGAATTCAACCCTGGTGGGAAAATTTAGTTGGTTATATGTGGTTGAAACCACAGGCCCTACATTTATTATTTCTATTTAAACTTAGTGTACAGCCCCTACCTCCATCCAGATTGAAACCTTGGATCTTTTATTTGGAGTACCCAATCTTTCGCCCACTTGAGCTTTACCTAATTTTGAGGTTTGTTGCTTAAAGAATATCCTTTATTTTGAGATATTGTGGGCCATCTCATTCTGCCGTTATCATTGAGGTATAAGAATAATAATCCAATATTTTTTATGAATATAAATCAGAATGAGGCATTGTATTTACAGAGATTTCCAGATTAGAGTCCCAAATGAATGGCAATTCCTGAAGTTTCTAAATTTTTCTACTTTGTTTCTGAACCATTTCATTTTTTACCTGAAATTCCTAAGAATATTATATTATTTTTATTCTCACCCCAGTTATGTTACTTTACATTATTCTGGAACCTTACTCGACATTGGTCCTAATAATAATTGGACCTCTAATTTTTGCTAGATGCACTGGAGCAAACCTTGCCTCTGTTTACGTCCCTAAGGGACATAGCCTCCGTATCAATATTTTTATAAGGCACATTCTGTATGTGAGGTCAATAGTGTCGACAAGTGTCAATGATAAATGGTAATTAAAGGTGGTTCAACAGCATTGTATGTAATTTTCTTTCTATATCAGGAAGGCTATCCAAAAGAGTCAGGTGTTAATTTGTATGTACATATCTTGTAATATTTATCTATGTATCTTTTTATTTTGGTATCGGAGCATTGGTGGTATGTCTTTGGGAGTTAACCAATGTGTTAGAGCAAATTTGAGGAAAAACTGCATGTTATATTAAGCTTGCCGTGTGTGAAGAAAGAAACATGTGTCACCTATTGCAAGTTGGATTGGACTGATATAACGTCACAAAGATTAAACGAGTGACTGCTCAGCATTAAGATTTCAAGTCGAAATTGCATAACTTATCATATGATGAACTTAGTATCCAATCATGATGATTGTCATTCCCTATAATAATTTGCAGAAATTTGTGCTGGTCTATAAAACAGGGCACTCACCTTTTCATGGTTAAAGTTTGCAAAACTAGCAACAGAAGATTGGTTATGATATTTCAGGCTGGAGAAGTGAGGAGTATGAAAACTCTTGAGGTCTAAACCATCCAATGTTATGAGCATTTGGGGAATGGTAGATTTTGCTTTGAATTCCTATTTCAAAGTTTCAAACAATGTCCAAAATCCTTACTAGTCAAATTGAAGACAGGCATGTGGTAGAAGTATGCCTGACAATTGGCTAGATGTCCTTAGATAACCCCAAGACAAAATTATCCTGAGCCTTAACTCAGGAAATTGTCACTGCTAGTTGTTGTTTTTCATTTAGCTGTAAGATTAAGTTTATATGGTGAATGGGCATACCATCAAAGAGCAAGAAGTTCAAATTACTTAATTACATCCCAAGTTCAATTCTTTCTAGTCTTAAGGTTTTCAATGGCCCATAGCCACATCTAGGTCATCTGCGGTTGAAACATACGTCCTTCTATGTCAAAAGGGTTGCTCGAGCAAACATTGGAGGCATCCATCTAGTCTGGAGCCATCAGGATCAGCATTGGAAAGAATCAGTAAACCAAAATGTGCACAATGAAGCATGTTGAAACAGGATAAAGGCTTCAGCTAAGTAGAAAACAACTTTATGGATGGCATAGTTCTCATTAAATTGGCAAAATTGATTTAAGGAGGCATAGCAAATTGGAAACATACAAGCACCACTTCTAAAGGGAAGTAAGAGGCATATAGAAGGTAGCAAGGGAGATTCCATGTTTATTCAAAGCGAGCTTTTGAGGGACCAAAATCCTTGAACCAAATGGATCAATTTGTGATCAGTTCAAAGTTAAACAAATGGATCGATTGGGCATGAAAACTTGACAACATATGCAAATTATCCATTCATGAGGGTATAGGGGTTGATGGGATGATGTGGTGCAATGGCACATCATGATGCATTAGTCTCACGGCTGAAACATGAACCGAAACTCACTAATGACTGACCATGATAAGTTTGATGGTTATAAGAACGAATAAGAGCAAAAAATGTCATGGATATATTTTATTACAAACTTCCTATGTTTTTTAAGCATGAAATCCTGTATTTAATGAGTTGGATGGAGGCCTGGGGGTGTGAGTTAGGGAACGACCACATTTTAATAAACATCATTACATTATTAGATACATTGAATCATTACTACTTTATTACTCCTCCTTAATGTCTAAATACAAATCCCAAGTTTATCTTGAAAATTAATGAATTTATTAGATTCCAGTGCTTTAGTTACTATGCATGTAGTCTGCTTTTATGTAGTCACTAGTGCAATAGTGAAGGTAGATTTCTTCATCATTACCCTGCTGGCCAATATAATGATCTTAAACCTTAATATGTTCTGTTATGACATGGTATACTGGATTCTTTACCAACTTTAACACATGTTGATTGTCACAATGCAGCAAAGATGATTGTGATTAGTATATTTGGACCAGTCAATTTTCTAATTAACGAAACAATGTCCTGTACTACTGCTTGATGCTCTGATTTGATGGAGGACAAGGCAACTGCTATCTGCACTGCCAGGAGATAACAATCAAACCAAGAGCAAAAACATATTCTGTAGCTCACTTTTTATTATCAAATGATCCAACCTTATTTGAGTTTGTATCATAGCCAAGCTACATGAAAACTCCAGAGTATTTGGTTCAAGATATCAAAGTCAGTTGTTTCTTTGACATACCTGAGGACCCATTTTACTGCCTGCCAATGATCTCGCTTTGGTCTATAGATAAACTGAGAAAGATAGCTGATTCCACAGTGTAAATCTTGGTGACATAGATAAAATTACTCACTGTACATAAACTGGTCCACATGGCTGATGTTTTCATCATATCCTCCATGGCTGATAATTTCTTTCTCAGAGGTATTGCTGTAGTTCTATATACATTGCTTTGGGAGCTTGCTTAAGCCCATACAGAGACCACCAACGTGGAAGCCAGATACTCTTTACCAGGCTCTTGGAAACCTTGTGGTTGTACCATATAGAGAACTTGCTTAAAATTCCCATTTAAGAAGGCACTTGTTACATCCATCTGATATCCAACTCAACTGAGAAGCAATGGAGAGAATCAATTGAATGGTTACCATGTTAGGATGAATATCGGATTGGGATAGTATTATCTATTCTTAAAAGGTTTGTTAAGAGCTGGTGAATTTGGTTGGGATTTGTGCTTTCCAGTAAAATACAAATGCAGGGGCCTCTGCCAAAATCTATATGGTATCTAAGCCACCACTGTCGGGAATATGATGCTGAACAAAATCCATAGCTGTGGAAATGTGATGCTGAACTTGTAACTGTAGTTATGCAGATTCCCAGATCCTATCTATCAACATTCTTTTGCCCGATCTACGCCGTCATCTTTGACGCTAATATCTCATGCTGATTTTATACCCGATGATAGTCTCAGTTCTTTCTTGCTCAACGTGTCTCTTCGGCTTCAAAGACTCTTATAGCATGAACCTCTTGTCGAAGACCTGTTTTTCTATTCAATCTGACATGCCACAGGTTAGCCACATCATTGAGACAATGTTAACATTATCGATTTCTAGTTGTGAGATTGTGAGTTCAAATCTCTCTCACTTGTAAGCAATGAGGCGAATCTTTTGTGTTGAAGTAATTCTGTTGTTGACATATTCATCGGGCATCACACATGTCCCATCTCCTGTTGTTGAACACGTGGAATCATTTTTTCAATGCGTGATCAAGGTATTATGAGAATTTGGGCGTATGCTTATTTTTTAAATATCTCAGTGCTGGACAACAGTTAAATATTTCTGGGCACATCTTGATCCTATCCATTGTCCATCGTGCAATGGTTGAACCCCTTGTTGGTATACACGATGTTACGAACTTGGACCTTGCTGCTGTCGTCCAACACAAAGTTGATTCATTTTTTTAGGGCATGGTGAATGGCTGACAAGGAGATACAAAAAACTCTGTACACTAAATCAGAGTAGTGTAAGGAGAAGCAAGAAAAGGTGCATGGTGCACAACTAGAATCTGCCTTGAGTACCCTATCATTACTTGTTGCCAATGCAATCTGACGAGATGGAAAGATGATCATAGGGACACTTGAAGACGTATTATTGTCATAATACCTACAAAGTAGACGTTTGACTATAAGACCCATAGGGGCAGGTATATTTGGCCATAAGTCCAATGGTGGCAGGCATATCCTGTTGTAAGACCTATAGAGGAAGATGTTTGGTAGTAATACGTTTTAAGGGCATGCTTGCTTGTATTAGGATTTAATTACTAGACCTTGGATTGTATCTGTTTTGGTCATTAAGGGGGGTGTTAGATGAATATGATACTGATATAATATTATCTATTCTTAAAAGGTTTGTTAAGAGCTGGAGAGATTGGTTGGGCTTAGTGCCTACCAGCAAAAATCTAATTCCAGTATGTGATCCCCTTATATATTTTTAATATGGAATACGAAAGCAGTGGCCTGTGTCAAAATCTATATACCATCTTGGCCTTTGCCTTTAATACACTTGTTTTACAAGGGTTTTGGGTTTTTTCTTGGTCTTCACTCAAGTCTCCTCGGACTCCAAATTTAGTCTCCCTTGGTGTTAGTGACACTTTGTCTGTTGAGGAGAACCAACATGAGAATGGTATCGAGGTAACTATGTTCCTAAACTATCATCAGACACACAAGAACAGCTAGAGAAGATTTTTCCTTGTTTGAGTTATTTGATAAGGAGGATGTTTTCTTATCTACTATTACAGTATCAATAATTACTTTTTTGATAGAGACATGTATCAGCATGGATGCCTTTGATTGTTTGCTATTGCCTCTATCCAACAAAAATAATACCTCTTATAATTCATGTCTAACTTAATAGTTAATTCTATCTAATACAAAGACATGCTGGATATTGAGATGCCCATATTGCTCATGCCATAGGACATTGCTTTTTTCCTACACCACTAGAGTATGCACATTATCTGCACTGGAATTAAGTAGTTTATTTATTTCCCTTCACCAGCTCTTATGAAAATGATTGTATTGCTTCTGGAATCCTTTACAAAACATTGATTAGGCCAAAAATCATTCAAATTGGGGTTCATAGTGATTTTACTGATAAAGAGGTTTTTATTCATACTGGGTATGAAAAGCACATTTCAAACCACAATTTGCCTGAAAAGGCCCCAGGTTTGGTCCTGTTCAGACTTTTCAGCTTGGCCAGTTCATTTCAGTTTAAACATTATAATTTAATATTTTTATTCATTTTATGGTAAGAATTTACAATTTTTTTGAACCTTATCAAGATCGAATCTTTGTTGTTGCAAACATTTAGTTGTTTGAATCTGAAATTTAGACGTGAAGTTTGGAAGTTGAAATATGAATTTGAATTTTACTGGATTTTTATGACTAATGGAAATTTTGTCGTACATATTTTATTATTTCCCAAAATTTTAAAAATCTTGTGTATGTGTGTGAGAGAGAGATCCTTAGTTTCATGAATTGAACTGAATCTTCTTTTGAAATCCTGAATTTCCAAACTTAATTTTTTGGGCCTTTCATTCAGTGAACTTTCGGAACATGGTAACTATGTTGCAAAACATGTAATTAGCAACATTTGTCTAATCATTTCCGACTTGATTGCACTCTCCAATAAAGTGAGCACATCCATCTCCTGGTACCTTTGATTCTGACTGACTTTCATCTTGTACTATATATATATATATATAAACTTTCCAAGTTAGATGTTTTCAAGCATCGGAATCTAAGTACCAGATTGAAAGAGAGGAGTGCACCTGATATGAAGCAAGAAAATCAAACTCTTCACCTGACTTCTTTTTGGCCCCAATAATTTACGTCACATTTGCAGATGTGGCTTTTCAATGTGCCAAGTCACATTGCCTTTTCTTGGATTCCTCCTTCAAATATTGAAACTTGTGACAAGAATAACATCAGAAATTTGGTTTTGAATTAGATAAGGAATTGTCAGATTTGGAGGATTCGTTCGATTTCTTGGCGGAGCTGTGTTTATCTTTGCCTTGAAGACGGTAGCAAAGGTATCCTGTACAACCTAAGTGGGCCGAATGGTGAAGACTTTGTAACTCTAATAGGAGGTCTAAAGTTTAAATCCTGCAGGGCCTGGGGTTGTGCACCATGCTTCGGTAACCAGAGTATGGTTAGATAACCATATATTGGGTAAACAACATCCTCCATGAGGATCGTCCCATATGGCCTATGACCTCGTGGATGTTAAAAACTACTTTACCTTTACCTTTATGAACTGATTCACCCAATGGAGGGTCTGTCTGCATTTGTTGTTTTTTTTCCTTTGTTTCAACAGGAACAAAGAGAGTGTTCCAAAAGTTAACGTCTGGCATTTTTACCAAAAGATTCAAAGATTCAACAAAGGTGTTATTTGATGGGAAGACTGTTCAGGTCCAAGGCTATCATGTCTTTCTGGTCAAACTTTTTAGTTAATTGCTGCTAACTTATCAGTCAAATCATTTAGCCTAAGCAAATGGTTTGACAGAGAAATACCCTCTATTATTTTGGTTGAAAATAATAGGTTTTTCAAGTATAGCACGCTTCCCTTTTTTGAGTTTTGGTATTTGTCTTGAAAGGTCTTCCACAAGGTGTCCGCAGAGGTACCACTTATAACTTTAGAATCAATTCATTTTAGCCAGGCAATTTGAGGATCAGTACGGCCTCTCTTTGCCATTTGTGAAAGTCAGCAAGATCTACAAATAGCCTTTTTTCTTTACACAAAACTATCTTGTTGAGTTTGTAATACTTATCATTGTAGGCCTTCCTGTGCCATTTGTGAAAACCAATGGGATCTACAAATAGCATTCCCTATCTTTACACAAAACTATCTTGTTGAGTTCCTAATAATCATGATTGTAGACCTTCCTGCGTCGAATGTGAAAATCAACAAGATCTACAACTAGCATTTCCTTGTTACACAAAACTATAGAGATCTCCTAATACTCATCATTGTCTCTTATGACTAAAATTTTGCAATGTTGATCAAATTGGGCTCAATTAAGTTTCATAACCAGCCATTCTCTAAATTGAAATG
This sequence comes from Wollemia nobilis, assembly GCA_028583015.1. NCBI lineage: Eukaryota > Viridiplantae > Streptophyta > Pinopsida > Araucariales > Araucariaceae > Wollemia > Wollemia nobilis. The sequence continues at coordinate 3,228,983 of JAQPPZ010007219.1, forward strand.
TGTTTTCGGAGTCTTGATTATTGAACACGTCAGATTCTAGAATCTGCTACAGATATGCATGTTCTATTTTCAGAATTCAAGATTCCAGTTATTGTTTTGCGGAATTGCAGACTTGGATGTTCTGTAGAGAATTGTTGAAAACTTGAACCAGAAAAACAGCTAAACACCGTCATTGCAAATGTAGAAGATTTCAAAATCTTACCCTTAGAGCAGAGCTTTAAATATCATCAATGTTAAACTTCAAAATTTTCTAAAGAAGAAAAATAGAGGTGCACTTTATTTTTGAGGTTGCAGAACAGCCTTCTTCAGACAGATTACCGGGTTTTTTGTCCTCCTGACGGTCTGGGTTTCATGTCTTAACCAAACCGTTTTACATGCTACACTAAAACATGACTCAACCTTTATTTTTGATGGCACAAATTCCAACACTCTTTTTAAATTTCACTGGTCTGTGTCTTCTGAGGTTGAGACTAAATCAAATTTATTTTCTCATCCAGTTCCAGCAGACTATATTACTCAAATCTTCCTTTCTTTGTAGTGACCTTGTTTGTCTTGCAAAATGCTTTGTTAGTCCTTTGACATTCCTCTCTTCACTTTACACACCAACATCTAGCTTTTCATCCTGCATGACTTGTGCATCCAATTAACATGTTCTGCAATGACTGCCCATTTGTCTTGCACAAATCCTGTACCCAATTCTGAATCCTTTATTTAGCGTTCTCTATTCTCATGATGCATGTCTCTTCTTTTGTGTTATACACAGACTGAAAGACAGATAAAAGAGGTAAGACTTGCACTATAGGTGCTATGACCTGATGTCTCAACTTCTGTTCTGAATTCACAACCTCGACTCTTTGGATGCAACAACTTTGCATTTTACCCTACATGACTTTGTTTTTGTAGAAGCCATGGCACTACGTTCGAGGCATTAATAGGTCTGTCTCAAACTTTGTTCGGATGATTTCTCCAATACTCTTCAAAATTTGTTTTGTCTTCTTGAATAGATGTTCTGTCAAACAACTTGTTGGAGCTTGATGTATTTGGACAGACCCAATAACTGCTGCTTCTACAGATGTCGTGCCTACTTATGCATGTGCACATTTTGCAAATTTTGGTCTTCAATATCTAGAACCTCCTTCTATACCACTTGCAGTTTCTATTGTTGTGAGAGATAATAGGAGGGGAAATGCCATGAATATGCTTTATTATAAGCTTTGTATTGTTACAACCATGAAACAATTACACTTAATATTACTTAGGTACATGACACCATTACTATTTTATTAGACAAATGCTGTCAAAATTATTGTTGGGAGGAGGTACATATGTTCTTTGGAGACGGTTCGAGTTGGAGAAGGTAGGGAGTGCTTCTGTAGACTTAAAAAATGTTGTGGTATAGAGGTATTTCATGGTTATTTAGTTGCGGGGCTCACACATGCATCAATGGGCACCAGCAAATATTGTTTTGGACCTTTTCAGACTTGTGAATCTATAAACTTCACCATATCACTTTGAATTGGTAAAATTGGACCAAATTAAATCTGATCATGTATCTGGTATGTTGTGGTGTCCACTGGGCAATTGTTAGACGGTTTGGGCCTAAAGAAGTTATTGGAAGGTACCAAAATATGCTCGAGGAGCAACCAGCAACGTTGTGCAAGGTAATTAGCAGAGAAACCCTTGAACTAACGGTGAGGATTAGTAGGGAGGCCGTCTGCTGCAAGGGTTTTTAACTTTATCCTACATATTTGGCAGGGTACCTTGGTGGACCAATGGGGTCCCCACCACCTACAACTAGCTGAACATGTGTAAACTGATGGATGGGCTTGCTATAGCATCCAATAAAGCTATGTCCCATGGGAATGTGCCCCTCGTCCTAAACACCATCTTGAAGATGCATCCCACCATCTTAGAAACAGGTGCTACCATGTTAGGGCCATACTTGGAACTTGTCCTGCTGTCTACAAAACACGTCCTGTCATATCATACCACCTCTGTTCCCAAAACTTGATTGAACATAGTTAAAAAGGTTCTTTGAGTCTCCACATCATCAAGGGAACTGCGTGAATTTAAAACATCAATTACAACTTGAGAAATGAATCAAATCCATGAGATTGGATATTTAAACCAAACTGTGGAACAAGAATGGTCAGTCATTAAAAGAGAGCAAACCAGAGAAAAGCATACCTTCTAAACAAGGGGATATACTTTAAAAGACTCTATGATAGTCTCCAGAGCATGAGAAATGTATAAAAACTCTCCAAGAGTTATGATGAACTCATCATACCCTGTAATCACTCACTTTGCTTAGAACATTAAAGTATATCTAAGGTTTTTTCCCCATGGAGCTTTCTGCATCTGAGTTTTGCACATAACCATGGTTCTATTTTTAACGTGTGTGCTATTGCTTCTATTTCATGCATTTTGTCTTGCTTGTACATAGTCATGGTTTGTAATCTTTTTATGGCTGATTACAAGCTCGAAGGCAGTGTTATTCTTGAATGTTGAAATAGTAATACTTTGCACTAGAGAATGATAAAAGTAGACCAGAATCAATTTTCAAGCCATTGTAAGATTCATTGATAAATTCTAAGTAGGTATTTAATAATTAAGATCATCTAACTAAAACGCTGGTCTACATAATAACTTGATACACTACTAACAATAGTCAGAAAATTGGGTGAGGTATAGATAGAGGATAAGTAAATAAGGCAGGGAGTAGAATGCTGAACTTGGATAAATTTCTGCTGTCCAAATCACTTCCCCCAAGTTTGAAACTTCAAAGTTGACCTCAGCTGGTCTACCTGTTGATGTCATTCCCTTTGCTCCCACCTTGCATTGCAAATGAACATGAGATGTGATATGCTTGTGATAAATCTGGGAGCCACCTGAATAGGCTGGTCAGTAGGATGTGAGTAGTAAATGGCTTGCCACCAGAGTTGAACTAAGCACATATGTAACTAGATCTGGGTATAGGGATTGTAATTTTGCAACATTTTTTACTGCAACTTTGCTTCTGTAGTGCAAACTAGACGTGGACAATACTTTATGTTTTTGAGTTTCTTCTCTAAAAGTTTTTATAATGACAACTTTTTTTCTCATTTTATGGACCACAGATGTTCAATGAGAAAAAAACATCCTTGTCAATATTGTAATATAGGAACTTAAAAAATTGCTGTATTATAAGTAATTGCACATCTTGATTATTTGAATGTGGGGTGAATTTTGTATATCATCCCATCCTTAGAAATTCCATGACTACCATTTTTCTTGATTTGACCTCTAAATTGCATCCTTCAGTGTAGAATTTATATTAATATTTATCTCTTTGAATTTTGTCTCTTGTACAAAGTTTTCGTAAGATCAAATTCTTCTCTTCTTTTTGGTTTGTACAGGCAGGTAGCGTTGATGTCCTCCATTGTTACTATGCTCATGGTGAAGATAATGAAAACTTCCAGCGACGATGTTACTGGATGCTTGATGAGTGAGTATGTTTGTCCTAATATCTTTTTATTTCCTGCTGCAAGTCTTCAAGCTTTTTTCTTCATGACTTTGCTTGATCTGTGTCCTTTTGTTCTGTCCAAGTGATTTGGCAGTCAATAAAATACTAATTAGGAACTTTTAGTGTAAGAATATTTTTTAAAATTTCTGTTTGATAAATCTCTTTACAGTAATGTTTGCTAAAATACATTTATCTTTTGGCTAAGGAAAATAGCTGGACATAAGTAGGGTAAGGAAAATAGCTGGACACAATTAGGGTAAATTCCATCAAAGAATACATCTGTTAGTGCCTTCAGAATGAGCCAGTGACAATCAGAGCCAATTCAGATGATATAACAGACTCCAGAAAAGATGGACAAAAATATCAATACTAATAGAACCATTATACCTGGCACAAACATCATAGCCTGATATAGAGGATTTCTATTAAATTGCTGGTTGCTATTTCCCATGATCCATGTCATTGACATTTATTAAAGTATATTATATATTCCTCGGTTTAGTATAATATATATTTTTTGTTTTCATTGGAAGATGCTGGCTTTATTTGCTTGAGATTTTAAAGAAAACTCCCAATATGTGTCTGTGGCACGGTGGTGAGTATTCCAACATTTGGAGGAACTTTTGATATGACTGAGTCAATCAAGACTGCAATCAGTAATATATTCCATTTGTTCGACAATAACTTTACAAATTCACTTGTACGGCAATTGCTTGACACTCGCTTGTATGACATCACTTGTATGATAGTGACTTGAATGACAACTGTCTTGAAGGAAATCCACTTGAACGGTAGTGATTCTACTTGTACGAAAACCTTCTTCAGTAATACTTGTACGACACTCCTCGTCCGCACTCTCCTTGTACGACACTCCTCGTTAGCACTCTTGGTACAATACTCTTTCGACGGCACTCTTTGTATAGCACTCTCGGATTGCAACTACTGCTTCAATTGTGCATATAGAACTTGAAAGAACAACCTATGAATCTATCTTGCTACAACAATTACATCACAGTGAATTTATACACTTAGATGAAGGATAAACAATTATTGTATTTGCTCCTACTTGTACGACACTTGCATTACATAGACAGATGATACACTATCATGGATTACAATAGATGCCCATGGTACCCGCTCAAATGAATGGGGGGTCCTTTTTATCCTTGTGGGTTGGTAGTTAACAACAACTATCGCTCAAGACACCTCATTTAATTGCCCTCCATTTGCATATACTTAATTACATGCATAATGTTGTACATTACAAACTTTGCATTATGTAAATCAACATTACATTACAAAATTGTATTTTATTTCATTTACATTTGTGCACATCGCACTTATTTGACTATTTACACTACTTTGTTTGAGGCTGATCAAAACTAGCTCCTACATATGCCCTCCCCTTTAAATTGGTCGATGTCCTCGCCCACAATTGTCTCCGCACCTGGGGACTTAAGTTCTATTGAGATTGAGGCATGGGAACAGGCACACCTCCAAGCTCTTGGATTTGTAGATTCGAGGCCTCAGTCTCTCCTTTCAACCTTTTGACATAGGCATGGTATCAAGCCCATTGGAAGCCGTAATGATTCAATCTTTACTCGACTTCTGCCAGCCTAGCCTTCAACTCGGCCTCTCTGTGTGCAATTTCAGCCTCGATTTCCTTCCTAGTTGCCTCAACGACTTTCATAATTGCTTTTGCTTCCCTTCTTACTGCAATTGCTAACTAATCATCTCTTTTAGCTATTACTTGATCTTGATGAGTAACTTCAAGGTTCTTTGCTTCCAACAATGGCTTCCTCACGGTGCACGCAGATTTTAACTATTCAAGCAACTGATCCTATTCCTCCTATGCCTTCTTTTCTTCAACCTCCTTCCTCAACGCTGCTAGTTCTGCTTCGACATCCTCTTGCACCTACTAAAGTTATGCCTCCAACGTCTGCAATTGGTTAGCTAGCTCTTCCCCCTTTAGCTTCAAGCTAAAAACTGCCTACTTTAACTTCTCTAACCCAATAGCTAACCATTGGATCAGGTATGCCAAGAAATATATTCTAGCATATGATCTCACCAACTCAGTTGCAAGCTTAACATACTTAACACCTGATTCCTCCTCAGGGAGGGTTGCCAAACTCCTTTCATATATGTACACTCATGTTGGATGCCAATAGAGTTTTTGAGTTCCTTATGGTAGGTTCTTCACTCCTAACATTGATTTTACACTACCAATCTCTAGCTCCCATGGCTGCATCTGATGAATTTCAGTAAGCGCCTTCACTTGTGTTTTGCCACGAGCCCAATACACCAACCTGTCTAGTTCATTATCCACTTTTAGCTGCCATTGTTGCCAGTTTCTAATGCAACCAACTCTAAACTTAATGCACACTCTAGTGCTTCAATCAACTTATCAAAGAAAATATCAACTTGCTCATTGATACTCTTTAAGAGAATTGGAGGTCTTCTCAATTTTGGCACTTCTAAAATGAAATGTCACTTATCTCTTTAGCCATTTCTGCGTCGGTGTCATCTCTAGTGGTAGTCTCCTCCCTATCCTCCCCACCATGGCTTGTTAGGTTGATTGCTCGTTTGGTTGGCTTGCCCTCCTGTATCACCTATACCACATTAGTTGTCCTTCCTTCTACTTCTGCCACCGTCCCTTTTATTTTCTCTGGTTCTTCTTCTCATGGTTGGCTAGTTTCTCCTTTATGCCTTATTCAAAACTCTGATGCGTCATGTTTTACCCTATTCATCCTTTCCTCTGGCACTGTCGGAACCTATGCCTTCTCCTTTGTTGTAGACATGATTTTAGTGTGTGCGCCCTTGTCCAATGGAGGTGATCTGCATGGATCGACCTATTGTACAATTGCATTGGCCTATTATCAAATTTGTTTGGGGAGTTGACATTCTCTACATGCACATTCTCCTTATGCCTATGGGGATACTTGCACTACGTCCTCTATAGTTTGGATATCTTGGTCCCCATCTACAACAACAATAGGATCCTATGCCTATTGTTGTGTAGTCCTCTCTGTTGATTATTGCGCACTTCTCTCCTTTGCTTGTACCTCCTATTCAATAGACTTCCCTGGCTACTGTCAGTCCATTGTAGCTTTATCTGAATTCAATCTCCTAGTACACGAACTAGTACCTACAATGCCTCCTTGCACAAGCCGACTCCTTGGTTGTGCAATAACTTCATCTTGCACTACCTTCTATGGCACTCCATGTGTCTTGCTCTGACCCTCCACAATTTGTTGTGTATTGTCACCTTCTCCTATTGTGGCTTGTTGTGGGGGTTCTCCTTTCTGTGACTATTGTCAGTCCTCCTGGTGTTGTGGTTGGGCGTGCATTTATTGTTGCTCTAACCTCCTACGCTGCTTTTCCTTTTGCACTAGCTCCTCCATCCATGATTGTTCCTCAGCTTCCTCTAAATCTTCACTTGCCTCATCTCCCAATTATTTCGTAACCATCCTCTTGCATGGAATACTCTTCTTCCTTTTCATTGGGGTGCTCGGCTTTGTTAGTGGCATCACATGAATCCATCTAATATACTCAACGCATGCTCTAGAATCACTTGTGGAGGATTTAGACCTATAAATACTTCTCCTAAGTCACAACATTCATCATTAGCGCAATAGCGTGGAAAGCCATTGAAAAGTTCCATGTATACAACAAAAAATTATGAATGTGGTTCGACAGGTATGATGTCCAATTGTATGACACACTTGCCATTATTCCCTTCATGTATGGTATGAACCAAGTGGGCATCTTCAAGGCTCATTCTCCAAAGAGTTTGGACATGATCATGTTCATGGTGCATTGTAGCTCCTTTGTCCTCAATTGCTGCATTTTCAGTTTGCAGCTTCCATTGCTTCAACAATTTTGTCGCTTCTTTTGGACTAGGATTGGCAACCTTGTTAATCAACTTCTTCCATTGATGCAAATCAAATGCTTCCTTCATTGATACATCAGATTTCAACAATTCAAAAGTCCTTTGGAAATTGTTGGGGGAAAAAACTACCCAAAACTCACTATTACCAATCATAAGTCGACTCAAATGATTCTTTGAATCATACATTGTAGCATCTAGAACAAAAATGACATGAAAAACTCTTCAAAATTAGGAATTTGCAAGATATGATGCACGCCTACATTCTTGAACGCAATCTTCAATTGATGCTCTAGATGGTTTTTTTGCCAGCAACTTCTACAAAACTCTCCAGTTGGTTGTTGCCATGACATCTCCTGCAAGGGTATTTGCATTCTCTCTCTCCCCTTGCCTTTCTTCCTCCTAAGGCAAAGCCTCCACTTCTCTCTCTTCTAGAGTCTTGCTTCTAGGCCTAACTCTTGGCTCTCCATCATGTTGCCTACTCCTATCTCGCTTGACATCCAAACCGCATACCTTTTTTTTGAGATGCATGCATTCTGCAAGGCCCCTCCTAGAGCTAATTCCGACACTTTCTCTTCATGAGCGAGATTTTGACAACAACACTACCTCATTTGGAACCCTTCCCTATTTGTGTTCCACTTTTTGAATCCATTATGCAATCCTCGATCCTTTATGCATCATGTTTGCTTCCATCAACTTATAGTTGTGACCAAATTTTCTACTCCTTGTACAACCCTATTGTACAATCCTTCTGCTTGTATGGCAAGTACCATTAGACCTCAACTTGTATGTCAAGTACTATAACACCTCAACTTATATGGCACTATTGTCACCTGTTGCTTGTACAACAATGTTTTGTATGAATGCTTGACTCTGCTTGTATGATAGTATGTTGTACATACAATGCCTTGTATGATGACTTCTATGCAAGTGTTTTGTATGGCAACATCCTCTACTATTATTTTGCCTGTACACATGTCTGATTTGTATGTTTTCTTACACACCAAACTTGTACAACCTTCACTTGCAACGTCTTGCACGATCTCCTATGCATGTTTGTAATTCAAATCATCCTTTTGGCAATTGTCCGTACGACCTGTATGATCTGTGTACTTGGAAAATTCAGTCATTCATTTAGTTCTACACTCCTTCGTTAGCAAGCAATTCCATACACTTGCATCAAAAACTAAATACGCTTGCATCTACACCTTTGCACTTCTTTATCGACAACTCCCTATGCGTCTCTTGGCATGCTAATCTTCTCTCCTCTCCTTCAAGCATTGAGCATTTGAATGCTCATGCCTCCCCCAAGTGTGTGTTTATAATTTGGTGAAAGGGGGAGGACAACTACCTTTAATGCGGTGACTGCTTCTTAACTGTCACTTCGCCACATTTTCATGCAACTAAATGTCATGCTTGCCCCTCCCCTTTTTTTCAAGTTACCTCTGCCACATCATCTATACAACAATGCAAACATCCACTTGGATTGTTTGTCTTGCCAACAAATCCTCCTCACCCTGACAACATTTAGCCTCCATCGGCCTTGGCCTTGTACGACGTCTTGTCATTCAATGTTGTGCACTTGTATGACTTGCTGTATGTGCAACATTGGTACAGTGTTTTGTCATACAAGCCTCATCTGTATAACTGCTTAAATTTGTGTGATAGGCCTATTTGTATTGTGCACATCTCTTGTATGACAACTTTCATTTGTGTGGCAGTTTGCCATACAAACACCATTTGTACCATGGTTTGTCGTCCTTCCATCACTTGTACGGTAGCCTGTCATACCACCTCATCTGTCTTCCTACCATCGCCTTCTACCATTTTGCCTTGTATGACCTAGGTGGATTAACTGCTCACCACTCCTTGGCTGCCTTCGTCATTGCTTTCTCCTCTACAATGGTCTCTGAAATTTAGATACATTCCTTTCTCTACTCACTAATCCCGAGTGACCTTCCATTTTACTTCTTGTCTACTTCTTGCTTCAGACTATCCAAGGTATGTCCAAGGTCTCCCATTTCTTTGTCTTCTTTTGTTTTGGTGACAACCAAGAGGTAGTCTTGACAGATCGATCTAACGACTGTGCAAAATTGAGTTGTTTTTTACATGGTCAAAGGGTTCTCTTGACGGACCAACCCACTTATTGCGTGACCTAGGGGCATTTAGAGGAAAAAACCTTTCCCTCAAACTACTAGGAAAGAGGCCAACCAACCTCCCCCCTTGGTCGAGCAAAACGGTCCAAGGAACCTGATGGTCCTCTTAGACTGTCTAAATTGCCTATTCCATGCACACGCCTTGGGTTATCTAGTAGTCCTTGCGGATCCCTTTGAATTTCTAAGCAACCATTCAAATTTGTTGGTGAATTTTCGGTCCTCCTTGTTGACCTTGCTTCCTCAAAGGTATATTGTTGTCTTTCGTTCATACTATCTGCAACTTTGGGAACTTGTTGTGTTCTTGATCTATCCATCCTCACCCTTATTTCGAATTCTTGACTTGAGCTATCATTACTTGATTCTTCTTCATTGTTACTAGAACTCATCAAGGTGAACCACTGTAATCTGTTCTCCAGTTCCTAACTTCTCATTTTGTTGATGAAGGTATTTTGAATGTCTTTTCATATAACTTCATTTGTTGCAAATCTTCTCTTTGTTCTTGCTTGAATATCATTTTTTAGCCTCTTGATTTCTTGTGCACGTATCTGGGAATCTTGCATGTACCCATATTCTTCTATGTTTTGTGAGGAGGGGTTCCATTTCCTCCTATTCAATTATGGGTTGTTCACTGTTTCCATCTCTAATCAACCAAACTAGGTCTAAGTCAACATCTTCCTTCTCTACACCCTCTTTTTCCTTGGGCCTACTCAACTAGCCCTTTTTGTGGATCAACACAGCTTAAAAAGGTTTTGAAGGCTCGTTTGGTGGTGCAGTTAGCCTTCCTATACTTTTCCCTTTTGCTGGTTCAAGATTAACCATGTTTAATTATGCTTTCTCTTATTTTGAATTCTAGACTTGAGTTGTCATTGCTCGAGTCTTCTCCATTATTGCTAGAACTCATCAAGGATGAAACACTATAGTCTATTCTCCAGTTCCTAACTTCTCATTTCATTGATGAAGGTATTTAAAATGTCTTTCCATATAACTTCATTTGGTGCAAGTCTTTTCTCCCTTCTTATTGCTTGAATATCGTTTCATAGCCGCTCAATTTCTTGTACACGTTCCCTTATTTCTTCATATCTTACTTGTAGTTGCTCATATTGTTCTTGCAATTGTTGTATTTCTCTATACCTTATTTGTTGTGCAAGTCCAATTGTTGCCAACAAACTCATTCCTTCATATTCACTTCTATCACTCTGAGTTTCATGGTTTAGTGGCTCTTCTTGCTTTTCATCCACTACCACCATTCTCTATGTTGCCTCTTCTTCTAGTGATCTCAATTTATTTTCTTCATCCATATATGGGAATCTTACATGTACCCATATTCTTCTATGTTCTATGCAGAGGGGTTTCATTTCCAACTATTGAATTATGGATTGTTCTTTGTTTCTATCTCTAAACAACCAAACTAGGTCTGAGTCATCGTATTCCTTCTCTATATCCTCTTTTTCCTTAGACATACTCAACTCACTCTTTTCATGGACCAACACACCTTCAAAAGGTTTTGAGAGCTCATTTGGTGGTGTAGTCAGCCTTCCTACACTTTCCCCTTTTGCTGATTCAAGATTAACCATGTTTAGCTATGCTTTCACTCTACATGACTTTAACCTTAAGCCATTAACTATCTTGAAACACAATGTCCTGTCCAATTTCGATAATTTTGCTTTATAAAATAGCATCTAAGAGTATTGGTTAAATAGGTAATTAGAAAAGTTATTCATAATTTAAAAGATAAAGTAAACAAGGGTTGCTTAGTGGCTAGTACATGTAATAATAATGTTATTAATTAAATAAACTGTAAAATTTATTTAAAAAATAGTGGAAAAGTATAGCAATATTGAAGGGATGAATTTTATTAATTGTTTTTCATATAATTTTTTTAAGAGTTATAAAATTTAATACATTTAGAAAAAGAAATTAATTAATGAGATAAACATAATTTTTGTGTAATTTTTCATGTACCTTTAATATCATTATATTAACTAAACTGTATTTTAATATATTATATTTCAATTGATTAGTTTGTTAATAAAATAAATTTATTAGACATTTTAGTGTAAGAAATATGAAACATCCATTACTTTTAACAAGAAAAATGTGGAAACCAATAATTGTATGTATGACTAATATTTATGAAAATATATAGTTTTATATTATTTTCATCTTTATCTTTATATAAAATAACTTTATATTTACAATATCGTAGTTAACATAAAAGCAATTGTGTAATATAGTACTACAAAAATCTCACAAAATACTATCATCCACTTACTACTATGATTGAACCTTAAAATACCACATTGACAAGACAACTTCCAAAACATGACAAATTAGTAGACCACTTTCAAAACATAAAACTTAAAAAAAAACTATAGCTACCACCCAATCATAACAAAAAATAAGAGTCTAGAACCATTGAGGCTATTATGGAGTTCGTAGTCAATGGGTATTCCTCCTTAAGAGTTCGTAATCGATTACGTAGTTCGTCGTCGATTGTTTTCTTTTGTAGCAAAGGTTCTTCCTCCTTAAGAGTGACAAGATTTGAGAATGCATTTTTGCACTTCAAGTGCCTAAGGAATATCTAGTTGTAACACATTTTATATGTCTATCACCAATTGTTTCATAATTAGCTTCAATAATACTATTTGAGGTGCTAATATTTTCAATGGAATTGATTGGATGGTCTTTAGTAACCATTTAGATTTTATCAATGATTTGATTCAAATTCTCCTTTTGGGGTTGAGTCTTATGTTGCTCACTTGATTCCTACTTGACAATTGGCATAGCTAGAGGATGAGCTTCTTCCTTGTGAACTGGGACGTTTGAAGGTTTAGGATCATTCGCATGTAGGGCCTTCTCCTCCACCAAGGAGGAATTAGAGCATGATTGGATGATCGGGCATCTCTTCTTTAGGTGGCCATATTTTTGACATCCATAACCGAGGTTATGCATAGTGGCTAATCATAATTAATTAACGAATATTTAGATTTTTGAAATTTAAAACTGGCTAATATTGGGGACCCTTGATTGGGGCCATTAGGCCAAAATTTTTGGGTGTTAATTTTTTTTGGGTAGATTCACCCCAAATTTATAATAATTAGACTATTTTAAGTTTAAATCTCCAATATTACCCCTAATAATAGGGGCAATTTTTACCTTGAACTTATAAATAATTTAGGATCTTGAAACATATATGCCCCATTTTTATAAATACCTTTTAGGGCCAACACCTTAAATAACATCTCATGGAAAAAATTTCATATTCAATATTTTGAATCCATTCCTCTTTGCTTAAGGAAATGGTAATGGATTGAGGTCAGGGAACTAAAACATCCATCCAAACAACCAATCTTTTTATACTCATTATTTTTACTGGACAAATTTTCCTCCGTTTGGGCATCCAAATGCTAGAATGCACCAACGATGTTATCGATATTGGAAAATATCTTCTCTCCCCCAAAATCCATAGGGAGAGCATATAGATTCACCCAGGCTGGAAAGCCATCAACTTCTTCTGTAAGGGGGTTGAAACTAGGAGTCCAAGGTCGTATATAGACACACACCCCTTCGTTCGAAAAACCAATTGTATCTATAATACATTACCCTATCTCTATCCGCTAAATCAAAAAAGGAAATAGAAAATAAATTTTTGGGTAGCAGAGTTACTTGGAATTTACTAGACCACCAAAGTTTAATGTATCCTTTGAGCTCCTCCAGGCTTGGTCTTTTACCCTTGAGTTTGCAGATAACTGTTCGAGCTTCATGATCAATCAAATCCAACCCAAATTCATCCTCTAAAATCCTGATAGAGGGTAGAGGTTCATTAGAAAGCTCCACCCATGAACCCAAAGATCCTTGAGAGACATTTCTTCTAACCGAAAAGGTTCTCTCACAAACTGAAGAGCGACTAATATTCTCTTGAGTACAACTAGCGGGTTACGAACAAACCTCTTTCTGTAATACTTGACTACACCGAGGGTTTGCACCCCTTTTGCTTCATTCCATCCTCATGTCCTCCTGAGTACTCATTAAGTGTGTTGTAAATAACCATTTTCCTGAAACTCTTGACTGCACCTAGGGTTTGTACTCAACAAGTGTGATGTAAACAACCCTTACACCTAAAGTTTACACCTCTTTGGCTTACATCCTCAAATTATCAATATTATTTTAATATTACATATTTTATTTATTTATTTATATATATTTTAAAGTTTTTAATGTATCCTTAAATTATCAATATTATTTTAATATATACACATTTTATTTATTTATCTATATATATTTTAAATTTATTTATCTATGTTAATGTTCAAAAAAATAAAAATTGTGATACAATATTTGAATTTATTTTGTTTTTGATAAGAATATAAACATATAATATCAATCAATGATTATGACTTTAAAAAAATTAAAATTAATATAATAATTTTTTTTGGTCATATAAATATTATATTTATAAATTTTAATTTTTATAATTATAAAATATGTTTTTTAATTTCAAAATTTTTATCTGTGAAAATCATATTAATTCATCTATAATTGATTAATTGAAGAGTTGTTTGTTTCCTACGGCATGTGTGAGCACTTAATTTTTTGTATCAACGTCCAGATCTGGAAGACAGAGGATCCTTGAACTTGGTATTTTGCGTGGTCAAAGCTTAACGCTGATTTATTAGCCAGAACTGGTCATGATAATAGATATCTTCGTCATGTGGGAAAATGTAGGATGCATTTTGAAATTTTATCAATGCTTCTGATGGTTTTTTTATCTTATTTTCTTCTTAATAAATAAATAATATCATAATATCACAAATCTCCTGTTAGTTACAAGAGAGTCGTGTACATACTCCATTATCAGGTAATGCCATGGAAAAAGCTTAAAACCGTACGGAAGAAAGTATATGCCAATAGAACAATGCTAATCCCTCAGATATGCTTGACCATATAAAAGGAAGGTAAAATGCTTGATAGACAAACAAGTCATTAAATAGAAGGCAGGAGCTTGTCTGTTTTTTCAGAAGGAAGAGTATATTTGATTGGGCAAAAGAGGAGATAAATTAGAAAGGAAAGTTAAAGTTTGTAGTCTCATTCATAGGACAACACGAAAATTATGCATGTCCACCAAATGTACGGACTGGAAAGGGATGACTGAGAAATGTCGCTTAAGGACGAAAAACCTATTATTTGAGAAATGGTACGTAGACGATTTGTGTGGTTTAGATGGACCGTATGGGAGTTTAAAAAAATCAGTATGCTGCAGCATGTGCCAACGATCCTCTGACCATGTGATTGGCGGAGCAACAAAATCACCTGTTACAATTGTCGAGAAGATATATATCCTAAAATAAATATTTTTAACACATTAAAAATCAATCGACAAAAGATGCAAACAGAGCAATTGTGACAGTATTGGCGAACATTATTTTATTTATATATAAATAATTATTTTAAATTATATTTTATAAATAAATAAAATTAAACTGAACTTTTTATAAAAATTATTTTATATAATCTAATAAGCTTTATAATCTACTTTAACGAAAGTGTTTGATTAGGCAGAAGAAATGTTAATAGTGAAGCGGGGATGTGTTAGCGTTTTTAATAGGGAGAATGTGCTAGTGTTTTTAACAGGCACCAAATTAGCAAGTCAAAAATCTAGGAACCATTGTTGTGTGGCATCGATCGTGCAGTGTCTTTATTGTCTAAAGAAGTACAATAATTTGAGTTGCAAAATTAATGACGATTGATCTCTACGCATAGTAAACGTTAGACCCGCATTTTGAAAAGTATAACCTGAGTAGCTTGACTGTGGCATTTAACTTTATAAAGGTTTAATTTTTTTTATAGTTTATTTATATAATTTTTTTTAGCATTTTAAAAAATACGGTTTATTTTAATGTTATATAAAGATTTTGAAACTGTAAATAAAGGTTTAAAGTTTAAATTTTAGTGATATATTAATTAAAGGATATTTTTCATAAAAAATTAACCATTAAACATTAAAAACTATTTTATTATGTTTATGGCAAACTTTGTGTTTCTCCAAAGCTCATGGCCTTGGCAATGACCCAGGAAGTTGTTTAGTTGGTTGGAAATTTTTTAGGTTCTCTTAGCATAGATTCCATAGATTTCATCAAGCCATGCTTCCTCGAAATGGAAACCCTAAGGATATATGGAGCTAGTTGCGCTCCCTAAAGGTTTTTTCCTCATCAAACTGATCAGCTTCGAGGACTTGCATCCTCACAGAAGGACTTTGGTTCTATGGTAGGAACATTCTTTTCTTGAGGAAATGGGTCTAGACTTTAATCCGAACTCTGAAATCCTAAAACAAAGATAGCAAAAGAGGTCAAGTTTGTTCCAGGTAAATCATCTTTGTTTTCCTCAAGTTGTATAGAATCCTCTTCAGATAATAAAAGTGAAAGTGATGAAGATGTTATTTCTTACAGTTTAAGGTTTCAAGAGAAGAATAATAAAGAAATGAGGTTGGAGGAAACCCATAACAATTTAGGGTTTTTAGGGCAGAATAAGAAGGTCATTACCACATAAGAGCATCTTTACACTTTAGGATTTCTAGGTCAGTATAAAAAAATTGTGCTTTTGAGGTTATTCTTTGCACTTCAGATCCTTCCTTCAGAACAAGGTAAAGCTAAAGATGAAAAGTCTTACTATGATTAGTGTGAGAAGATTGAAGAGATTTATGAAGATGAAAGTATTGTTGGGAATGAAAAAAAAAAGGAAGACCCAAGAAGCAAAAACAAATAGAAAAAGAAACACAAAGGGATATTTACATGGGAAAACAAAAGCAAATATCACAAGTGTTAAAAAGAAGTGGGGTTAAACCCAAAAATTAAATGAAAAAATAACAATGAAAATGATATCTTGGAAAATTAGGGGAATGAATAAAAACCCAGGTATTAAGATATTGTGAGGTTGTTATAGACAAGATATTTTTAAATATAAAAGGTGGAAAACAAATATTTTAGCCATTCACAGTGTTGAATTTTATCTTGAAAATTTTTAATTTTTGAAGGCATTTGATATAAAAGGAGTTTTGTTGAAACTTAAGCAATTCGAGGAATATGAAGAATATCTTTGATAGAAAGGTAAATGAAAAATATCTTTGGTAGAAAGATAAAATTGGATATGCTTTAATTAACTTGTTAGAAATGTAATGAGAGCAATGTAATGCTTTGTTTTGTTAATGGGAGTGGCCCCAATATAAACCAAACATAGCCTATTAAACAAAAAAACTAGTCCATGGTTATGTTTTTGCTATCTATGATAGAGTTCTGAATACCTATGATTTAAAAGTTAGTTCTTGATGAGGGTATTTATATTACATAACACAAACTAGCTTTTAATGTCTCAACTTGAAGCCTATAAGACAAAACTATCAAAATTCACTTCCTGGATATCATGGATATGTATTGAAAAGTATGGTGAAAAATCAGAGGTAAGAATATTGACTAATGAAGATTAGGATTTTGTATTTCTATTCATCTCTTTTAGTAATAGTACAATTGTCATACAATTCGTTAATGTCAAGGTTCTAGGAAATATGAGGATATCTCTAACCCTAGAAAACAAAAGGTACTATGTAGTGGACTTAAGGACATCTTTTCTAGTGCTTCAACTTCGTATATTATATGCTCAAGAAATTATTATAAGGACAACAACAAAAAAGGATTATTATGATGATTAAACCTCTTTATTTTTGGACTTTAGCCTACTTAATCTTGAAATAAAACTTTGTTACTGTTAGAATTTCACAATAATAGATATGCAAAGCATCACACAAAAGATGAAGAGGAGTGGAACTGATTGATTTATTCGAAGGATCAACTCTGTATAAATAGCAGAGTTGATCATTTTGAGTCGTTGGATTACAACAATGCATCAGACTTGATGAAGACACCATTGAGAGTTCTCTTGGCACATGGAGGAGTGGAAACTCAAGTGTCTATCCTAGTGGAACTTAAGAGAATATTCTCTTATTCTAACACCCTCCTTGAGTGATACTAGGGTTGAATTGTAAAAATGAGTCCTGGCAACAAGGCCTGATAAGGTACTCATGTAAAATGACTTCTTTTGAAGAGATGGTAAAACCCAATGGTAAAAAACCATCAATCAAAAGGAAGTTAGAGACTTGTCTTCGTATGACGAAGATTGTCCTCCTAATACAATAGATAGTTGGTAAAAAACCCCTATGGAGAAAAACCAACTATGAGAAGAAGAGAGGCATGTATTCGCATGGCAAATATTGTCCTCTTTAATAAGAAAGAAAGATGAGTCCCGACAACTTGGCCTGATTAGGTATTCATTTACATAATATTGTTGGTGAAAAAACCCCTGTGGGGAAAAACCAACAATGTGAGGCTTGTATTCGTATGATGAAGATTGTCCTCCTAATACAATAGATAGTTGGTAAAAAAACCCTGTGGGGAAAAACCAACTATGAGAAGAAGAGAGGCATGTCTTAGTATGGCGAATATTGTCCTCTTTAACAAGAAAGAAATATGAGTCCTAGAAACTAGGCCTGATTAGGTACTCATATATAATAAATAGTTGGTGAAAAAACCCCTATGGGAAAAAACCAACTATTAGAAGAAGATTATCATCATAATTCCAATCAATGCAGCTGTATAACTCCAAGCTTATCTCGCAATTGAAGGTAACGTGGAGAAGGAAATGACTTGGTGAAGATATCTGCAATTTGTCCCTTAGTTAGAATATATTCCAAGTGTATGTCCCCACTCTGAATATGCTGCCTTATGAAGTGCATGTGTATCTCAATGTGCGTGCTTCGTTGATGTTCAACTGGATTATGTGCAATATGAATTGTGCTCTTATTGTCATACCAAAGAGTTATAGGATTTTCATGGGTGAAACCAAATTCTCTCAGAATTTGTTGAAGCCAAAGAGCTTCCTGACTAGCTAAAACTGTTGATCTGGATTCTACCTCTGTAGAAGATAAGGCTACTGCTTGTTGTTTCTTGCATAACCAGGCTATTGGTGAAGAACCAAGGCAAAGGACCGCCTAAGGTTGAACATTTGTGTTCTATTGAACCTTCCCAATCTGAATTTGTGTAGCCAATGATATCCTTGGAATTTACCTTATATAAGAGCCCAAAGTGCGTAGTGCCTTGCAAGTAACGGAGGATTATTTTTGCTACTTGCCAATGACTGAAATGAGGTTGATGAGAGAATCTGGATATGAGGCCAACAACATATGACATATTTGGACGCGTATGAGTAAGGTATAACATACTTCCTATAAGCTGACGGTATAGAGTTACATCACATAGAGGGGATGAGCAGGCAGTACTGAGATGAATGCCAGATTGAAAAGTGGTAGGAGAAGGTTTACAATCTGTCATTTTAAACTTTTGAAGAATATCTAGAGTGTACTTTTGTTGACACAAGGAAATCCCTGTTTTTGTTTGACTTATTTGAATCCCAAGGAAGTAATGAACTAGACCTAAATTAGCCATTTCAAACTTTTCAAAGAGGGAGTTTTTTATGGTTTGAATTTGAGAGAAGTTACTAACAGTGAGAAGAAGATCATCAATATATAAAACAAGAATGGTGATTTTGCCTTCATTTCTCCAAATGTAGACTATTTTATCAGACTCACAATGAGAAAAACCTACGAAAAGAAGGAAGGAGTCCATATTTTCATACCAAGCTCTAGGGGCTTGTTTGAGGCCATAGAGAGACATTTTTAGCCTACAAACAAGAGAGAAGTCTTGAGTGAAACCAGCAGGTTGTTCCATGTATATTTCTTTTTTTAAGTCCCCATGTAAGAAAACACTTTTTACATCCATTTAATAGACAGGCCACTTTTGTGAAGCAACCGGA
Organism: Wollemia nobilis; assembly: GCA_028583015.1. Lineage (NCBI taxonomy): Eukaryota > Viridiplantae > Streptophyta > Pinopsida > Araucariales > Araucariaceae > Wollemia > Wollemia nobilis. The sequence continues at coordinate 3,248,385 of JAQPPZ010007219.1, forward strand.
ACAAGAACCAATCTAATAGAATCCATTTTAGCAACTGGAGCAAATGTTTCTGCATAGTCAATACCTTCAATTTGAGAAAAACCTTTTGCTATTAGGCAAGGTTTGTGTTTGTCTATTTCTCCAATAGGCCCATATTTTGTTTTGTAGATACATTTACAACGAACTAACTTCCTTCCTTCGAGCAAGGGAACTAAATCCCAAGTTTTATTTTTGATTAAGGAAGAAAATTTGTTTTCCATGGCATCACCCCATTCTTTGATACTAGTTGCTTCATTGAAGAATTGAGGATCTAAGGAAATAGATTGATAGACAAGACCAGTGCCTATGAGGTTGGATTATCTGGTAGATGGAAGATTTTGGATGTAAGGAGTAGCTTCTTTAACAATGGTGCGGGCCCATTTTGGCATAGAGGAAGGAGTTGAAGGAGTTGAAAGACATTGATATGGAATTACAGGTTCTTCATATTCATTATCAATGACCAAGTTAACTTCAAGAGTTGGCTCTTCATAATATTGAGGTTCTACTATAGGATAAGGCTCAATGGAGGAAGAGGGATTTTGAGGATCTTTTTGAGGGAATGTTTCATCAAATTGGACATTTCTATGAAAGAAAACCTCATGAGTTGAGGGATAAAGAAGCCTGTATGCTTTCAATTCTTCATAATAATCAATAAAGATGAGATTTTTGCTTTTCTTATCAAGAGCCTTCCTTTTCTTCTTTGGGATGTGATCCCAAGTAGTACACCCAAATATCTTGAAGTAGGAAACATCTGGTTTTGATCCAGACCATGCTTCTTCAGAAGTTTAATGGTCAAGAGCTTTATGAGGTGTGCGATTTTGAATATAATTTGCATATTTAATAGTTTTTGCCCAAAATAATTTTGGAAGATCTCTTGAATGGAGCATACAATTTGCCATCTCTTTTAGGGTTCAGTTTTTCCTTTCTGCAATGCCATTTTGCTGAGGATTATGGGAGATAGAATGTTGATGAATAATACGATGACTTGAAATAAATATGGAGAACTCATTACTGTAGTATTCCCCCCATTATCAGTGCAAATCTTCTTGATTTTGCAAGATGCCTAATTTTTAACTAAGGCTTTAAAAACTTTAAAGTGAGATAAAACATAACTTTTATATTTCAGAAAGTAGACCCACGACCTTCTAGAAAAATCATCAATAAAGGTTAGAGCATACTTTTCTCCTTTGAAATATGGTTCAAGAAAGGTTATTAAGTCACTATGGATTAAATATAGAGGGTATGAGGTTTTTGGAGAACTACTTGGGTGGAAAGGATCTTGATTTTGCTTTCCAAGAGCACATCCAGGACAAACTCCATTACTAGAAGAGACTTGGGGTAAACCTATTACCATATCATGGGTGCTCAAATCCTTTAGGTAGTTGTAACTAAGATGATTAAACCTTTCATGTCAAATTTGACTTTCAAGATCTCCATGAGCCACAAAACAGGAGGCTCCTTTTGGATTTTGGAAGCCTTTTAAGTAAAATAGACAAGAGTTGTGATCGATATTTCCTTTGGCTATAAGAAACTGGGGATCTTGGAAGTCTCTTATCTCAACTCCTGTTGGGGAGAAGAGAACCATTTTTCCCTTTCCAGAAGTACAAATATGATAGATGGAGAGGATATTGGTGGTAATGTTTGGAACATAGAGAACATTGTTTATAGAGCCACCATAAATGGTTATGTCCCATTTTCCTTTGATAGGGATAAATAAAGAGTCACCCACTTCTATGCTACAAGTAGAGCTAAGAAAAAGACTTATCTAAAGCAGTCATGTGATGAGTAGCTCCTTAATCTAGGACCCAAAAATTAGAGGAAGAATTGGAGGTTTTTCCTTGAACATTAAGGGATTTTCCTATTTGCTTTTTATTGTCTATATTTTGATCTTTTATAGCTGCCTCTAGTTGTAATATTTTCCAGCATTTGTTTGCAGAGTGACCATTATTTTTATAGTGAGTACATGTTATGGGGGTCTTTTCCTTATTTTTTAATTTTTCTTTAGAAGAGGTGGAGGCTACTAAGGCTTTAGAGGAAGAGGAAGAAGAAGAGATTTCATATCTAGCAAGTTTGGTTTCTTCCCTAGTTAATATATCACAAAATTCTTCTAAATAAGGTATTTTAAAGGTTGTACCAAGAGCATCTTTGGTAGATATAAAGGTGGTAGAAAATATTTGAAAAACACCATTTAGCTTAGAAAGGATTAGATAAATGCATTCCTATTAAGTCTTAGTCTTCCCACTGCCTTTGTATTGAGTGAGGATTTATTTGAACTTAGTGAGGAAGTCAACAATACTACTAAAATATTTAGGAGACAAAGATATTAGTTCTGCTTCTAGTTGCATTGATCTCATCTGATCTACTTTCCCAAACAAGGTCTTTAGTTTATCCTAACTTTCATGAGGATTTTTACAATCTGTAATGTGAAACCACAAACTTTCATGAACATTGGAGCTAATAATACCCATAGTTTCGTGCATTTTTCCTTTATAAACAAAAATTTCATGTTATTTCTCAAATTTTGGTTGCTTTTCTTCTAAAAAATGAGTAAGACCTTTTTGAGATATAAGATTTAAGATTTTAGGTTTCCAAGTGTGAAAGTTATGAGGGGTGAGAGGTTCAATTGAATTCATCATCTTAAAAGGTTTGAAGTTTTAATTAACCAATATATCCCCCTTAGAACTTCAAAAATTAAATTAATGCAAAAGGTTAAGGTTGATGAAGCTTTTCAATATTAAAATAACTCAATATACCCGCCCTAACGAGAGGGAAACTATAAGTATAATGATTTTTGAGTATTGTTTGATTTTGAATTACTAATTCCTCTTAGTTCCTCTCAATACTCGCCCTTACTTGAGGGAAAATATAAGTATAGAGAAGAGTTTGTCAAGGGGTGTAGGCTTGAAATGCAGAGAATTCAACCTATTTTTCTTTGGATTTTCTCAAAATTTATCCTTACTAGAGGAAAACTATAAGTGAGAGAGATATCCAAAAGAAAAATGGATGAATAAAAAATATATGCCAGGCCTTTATACATTCTAGTCCTTTTGAGCTAACAATGTCAGGATCATTCTGCTATCAGTTTTACTCAACTTCAGACCTGTGGCAATAGGGGTGATGGCAAGTTTGTTGTCCTCCATATTAAACCTCTTAAGGATATCCTTTGCATACTTGCACTGAGAAATGAATATGCCATCCGCAGATTGGTCAACTTTTATGCCAAGAAAATAATTCATTAGCCCTAAGTCTGTCATCTCGAACTTCTTTTTCATAGCTATTCTAAACTAATAAAATAATATGTTGTTATTGCCAATATATATCAGATCATCTACATACAAGCAGACGATTATCATCTCCCCCTTTGCATTTGTTTTCATATACAGAGTGTGCTCATATTGGCATTTGATAAACCCATTCTCCTGAAAGGAAGAATTTATTTTTATGTACCAAGCTCTGGGTGCTTACTTCAACCCATACAAAGCTTTCTTCAATTTCAAGACCTTGACTTCTTGCCTTTCTAGCTCATAGTCGGGTCGTTGGTCTATGTAGACCTCTTCTTCCAGCACTCCATTTAGGAAGGCTGACTTGACATCCATATGGTAAACATTCTAGTCCTTTTGAGCTAACAATGTCAGGATCATTCTGATTGTGTCAAGTCGGGCTCCTGGTGCGTACACCTCATGATAGTCAATCCCTGATTTCTGCTTGTAGCCTTTTGCCACCAATATGACCTTATGCTTATCCACTTCACCTTGGGTATTAAACTTAGTTTTATATACCCATTTGACCCCAATGATCTTCTTACATGCTCAAAGATCCATCAGCTCCCATGTTTGATTTTTATCTATTGCTGCTATTTCATCATCCATAGCATTCATCCATTTTCTATTCTGAATTGCTTATTAAAAATTAATTGGATCACACTCATAAAATAAAGCAAAATCAAAATGTTCATCATTTTCATTTCTAGTTACCTCATAAATATCTTGCAAGCTCTGTGTATTTGCTGGTGTCTTCAAGTTGGAGATCCTTGTTGCAAGTGGAGGTGATCGGGATAATGAGGTTGTGCTGCTGTTGGCACCATTATTGTTGCTTGAAGCTACAAGAGTAGACACTCTACCTTCTTCCAAATCCATAATTTCAATAATAGCTGGCTCTACCCAGCCAGTCTTTGACTTCCAGTTCCATTCTTTATTCTCAAGGAACTTCACATATCTACTAATGAAAATCTTCTTTGTTACAGGATTATACAACCTGTAAGCCTTTGCTTGTTCACTGTACCCTATGAAGATACACTTCCCTTATTTATCATCCAACTTCTTCTTCTCATATGGGATGTGTGCATATGCTATGCACCCAAAAACTCTTAAGTGAGCCACACTTGGCTTCTGATTGCTCCAAGCCTCATCATTTTACCTTTAGCATACTTCGTTCCATTTCCATAATAGTTCTGTTCTTCCTCTTTGCAACACCATTCTATTATGGTGTATATTTGGCAGTAAATTATCTACGAATTCCACATTGCTTGCAAAAGTTATGAAATTCATTGAAGATATACTCACCTCCTCCATCTGTTCTGAGAGTCTTCACATAAAACCCGCTCTGTTTCTCAACCAAAGCCTTGAAATCTTTGAATTTTTCAAATGCTTCTGACTTTTGCTTGATGGAATAAACCCATGTCCTCCGACTGAAGTTATCAATGAAAGTTAGAAAATATTTATTTCCAGCAAATGTGCTGGTTTGCATTAGACCATATATATCTGAGTGCACCAGCTCCAATGGCTGTGAAGCTCTCCAAGACTGCCCTATAGAGAATGCATCCCTGTGCTGCTTTCCAACTAAGCAACCTTAACAAACTTGATTGGGTTGCTCAATTTTGGGTAAACCCTTCACCATCTGCTTCTTTTGCAACAAGTTCAGGCTACTAAAACTCAGGTGACCAAACCTGAGATGCCACAACCAGGTAGCATCCTTCACTACTGCACTTAATGACATACGTAGTTCATTCTGAATTTGCAAAGAAAATATTTTGTTCTTTATCATGGACATTGTTGCTATTTACCCATGCTCTTTATCTCTGATGGTACAAGCTCCATATTTAAATTGAACAGTGTGCCCCTTCTGCACTAGTTGTCCAACACTCAACAAATTGTGCTTCAAACCAAGCACATAATACACATCTTGTATTTGTTTCCTTTCACTGTGCTTGGTTTGGATAATGATCTTTCCTTTTCCTTTGACATGAACCTTGCTGTTGTTCCCCATATTTACCTTAGATTGGACTGTTTCATACAATTGTAAAAACATCTCTGTTCTCTATCATGTGGTTATTGCACCCACTATCCAAATACCAGGTGTTCTTCTGGCTCTTCTCCTCAGTGCTGCAAATCAGCAACATGTTGCCACATGCATCTCTGCACTCTGCATTTCTAGCTTCATATGTGTAGTGGGCTTGCTGTTTGTTATCCTTGGCCATCTTTCTACACTCGAAAATGTAATGACAAAATTTATCGCAGTAATAGTATTGGATCTTGGATTTGTCAAACTTTTGATTAGATTCACCTTGGTGATTTCTGCCATTGCCTCTTCCTCTTGCTTGATTGAAGTTGTAGCTATTATCTCCTTCACCGAAGTTTGACCTTCCTCCTCGCTTATTGCCTCTTCCACACTTGCCTCAACTACTCTGTCCTCTTTCTCATTGAGAACATGAGGCACTTTTGTGGGATTCATCTCTTCTGCCACTGTCTCAGAATGAGACCTATGTCTTGAATGCCTTCTCCAAAGAGGACTAAGATGACTGACTCAGTCTCTAATCATGTGTTTGCAAAGAACCCATGAGCTCATCCATAGAGAGGGTTGTCAAACCCCTCGATTCTTCTATTGCTATCACAACTGAGTCAAACCTTACTAGCAGACTTCTCATAATTTTATCCATAATTCTTTGGTTGTCCGCAATATCCCCATTCAACCACATCTGGTTGATGACATCCATTGTCCGGGTGAAGAAATCGCTCATGGACTTCGATTCACTCATCTGCAAGTTTTTGAACTCCCTCCTTAACATCTACAACTTCACCAACTTCACCTTGTCCTTGATAAGAACTGACTAAAATTTCCCAAGCTTGCTTTGCTTTGGTTGCTGCTGCAATCCGCGGGAAAATTATATCTTCGACTGCTTGCATTAAATAAAATAATACCTTTTGATCCTTCTTACAATTCCCCTTCAACAAATCTGAATCTACTTGGGAGAGTGCAACCAATGCTGTTGCATCTACCAGTTCTGCGTAACCATTCTCGACTAAGTCCCATAGCTCTTGAGACCCGAATAGTATTTTCATATGAATTCTCTAGTAATTGTAGTTCTTGCCACTGAATAGTGAGATCTGCATCTGCAATGAGTTGTTTTCGAAAGCCATTACTTCAATCTTCCACGGGAGGGCTCAATCTCTGATACCAATTTGAAGGTTTTAAACAAGCTTAGCAGAAGCAAAATCGGGACGACAAAAACTATATTTTCCAATTCGCAACTATTATCAAAGAAAACAGTGCGGAATGGATTCCACACGAAATTTTATGGGAGGATGTGCAAAATCAAATCTACACTTAAAACAAAGGCAACATACAGATTTAGCAATAGTCTCAATTCCAAGAGCAAATGCGAACAAACAAGTGCGGAATAGATTCTGCTCATTTTAACAAGGAGAGAGACCCGAATTCAGAATCCACACAAATTTGACGACAACGTCACTTGGGCCAAGGAAATAGTGCAGAATAGAGTTTAGGGTTGAGCGGATGTGGATTAGAGAGCAAAGTTAAATATCCAGACTTCACCAACTATTAGGGCATACTTTAATAATATAACTTTATATTATTAATCACCTAAGTTCTATTTTGTAAATAAATACAAAGCAATGGAGTGGAATGGAAATGTATTCAATCCGAAACCCACAACCAAGATATTTAAGCGGAATGGGATGGAATATCCTCCATGTGAGTTTATAAGGAAATCTTCCGGATTGAGATGACAACAACAAACAAAATACTAACTTTGCTAAGTTAATAAAATGCAAACGCCCAATATTTTATTGAAGAAAGATATACAGAGAATATATTTATACTGCTGGAAAAGTTGGAAATACATCCACATATCTGCAAATTTAAAATGTGCAATATACATTCACCGGGGAGTAATTTCTGAAGAATTTGTGCTACTGCTCCGCTCTTGGCTTCTCTGGCCTTCTGTCGCTCTGTACTTTACACACTGTTGCACTCTACTTCTCTTCCTCTGCCTTGATTTTCTCCAACCTCTCTAACCACACAAAGCTAACAAAGACATATATCAAGAGACTCAAAGATGAGGCGGGGAAAACTCCACCAAATTATGTCATGCAATTAATACAAAATTAGGGTTTGCATCCAATCGCTGAACTAACTAATAGTCTCAACTACCAGTAATTAATTCGAATGAACAGGATCCAGTGGTTGATTTACTAGAGGTGTCAAATCTGGCTTAATTTTCTAACACGACAATACCTCATTTGTTTTATGAATTCATTGAAATTTATTATACAATTAAAAAACAATTGCACATGATTTTTATATGCTTCTACAGTTTATTACTTTTACATACAACACCATTCATATTCCTTTTGTGACACAACAAATGTCTCTTTGGAATTCAGACTTCAAACCTGAGTATTGGGTTAGCCCTATGACATAGAGAGTATTTTGCCCTTCATATAAGTGGTCTCACCGATGCTGGCCAGACTTGACTGAAGACAACAAAACCAAAATAACGGGTCGTAACAAGAGTTTCCTTCTAGTTATTGCACACTGGTATAACATGCAGGAGACCTTACTCTTTGACGTGATGTTAAACTTATAAATCCCATAGCGACTCCCACAACAGCAAAAGACCCTTTTTGTTTTATTAGTAACGTGTTTTAAAAGGAACCCAAAATCTTATAACATGCTGCAAGGAGGATCCTGTGAGGTTCAACTCCCTACAGAACAAAATTGGACCATTCGCAGAATCCATAAACTAAAACGGTCTAAACTATTACAAACATACCGCCCATGGGCACAAACAAAAAACATAAATAACATAAATATCGTAGGGACCTTCCCAAAAAACCACATATAAAGAGACAGGGAGAGCACAAAGACCATCCCAAGAAACAAAAGGGGATAATCCCATTCAGGACCAACTGTTTTACTCTAGGATGTAGTCCTCGTCATCTTTGGGATCATTCATAAATACTTCAATCATGGCATTAATCATTATTGGTAGTGACAAGTTCACTATAGGAATCAACAATACATTAGGGAAGATTCCCCTGCCATGTCGAAAAATATTGAACAGTTAAGCCAAAGTTTGCCATTGTATCTGCCACCCGATTGCCTTCCCGATACACATGTTGAATACACCTATTGCTGATCACCCTTAGCTGGACAATGGACTCTTCAATGGTTGGTCCCACATTCCAAGGAGGATTCGAGACCCCCTTCAAATAGTTTATGGTGTTTAAGGAGTCTCCTTCGACTATCATGTTATGGATATTGAGATCAATGGCCTTTTAGATGCCTCGAAAAGCTGCCCAAGCCTCAACAAAATTATTAGATTGGACTCCAAGTTTTTCCGCATACGCCAAAATGAGTCGACCTTTGTTATCCTGGATCACTCCTCCACAACTCGCAGCGTCAGGATTACCTTTTGAAGCACCATCAAAATTTAGCTTGAACCAATGAGAAAGGGGGGAATACATGAAACCAGGTATCTGTCCACAACAACTTGGGGATGACCAAAAACCTCAAAAGACAAGTTAGCAGAACGTGCCACTTGAATCTCAAACGGGGATGAAGGACAATTGTTCAAAGGAATGATATTAGCATTTTCTGAGGCAAACATGACAGCTCTCAAAGAAAGCAACTCCGGTCCATGGCACAAATATCGAAAAGCACGATTGTTCCTTTCCAGCTAGGGAGAATAATCGCCCACCAAAACTTCATACGGGTGAACTTAAAGGGGTTTAGCCCACAGCAAAAAAATCCTTGACCTCTAACAAAGGATCTTTATTTTGTTGTGACGTACTATCTCGAGCATACAAATTGTTAGGGTTGTCATCATGAGATGCGGGGTCGCCATTTTTCTTGTGGCCATTCAGGGAGTCTGTAGATGAGTAGATTGAGAGAAAGCCCCCTTTATTATTGACAAACATTAGCAATCATAAAATAAACGTGGGAATTTATGTTTGCGGGCACGAGGGCTACCGCTTGGCTAGTTAAAGTTTGCAGTCTCGTTCGTAGGACAACATCAAAATTATTAAATCAACGTGGGAAATTATGTTCGTCTAACAAGCTAACGTTGGCAAATTTGGACGATCTCGATGATGTAGGCAATGGAAAGGGGTGGGATGACTGTGAAATGCCGCATAAGGACGAGTCACGAAAGCGCCTATTAAATGAGAAATGGGAGATAGATGACTTGTGTGGTTTAGATGGACGGAATGGGAATAAAAAAAAACGGTATGCTGAGCATGTGGCGATGATTTTCTGGTGGAGGAAGCATCAACATCATCCGTTCCAATTATCTTTGAAAACTAGTATAGTTTAATATATATATATATAAATATATTTTCGGATATATTTTTAAAACATTACAAAATCAATTCACAAACACTGATATTTCTTAGAAGGTATCTTAAAGAATCCACAAAAAATGCAAAGATAGTAATTTTAACAGTATTGGCTAACATTATATTATATATAAATTAAAAAATGTTTTATAATATAATTAAATAATTAATTTAAATAATTTTTTTTAATAAATATATTTCATATCATCTAATAAACGGTAAAATCTAATTTAGCTTTCCTGTTAGTGAGATGAAATTGTTTGATTTGGCAGAAGAAATGTTAACAATAAAGCCGAGATGTTAGTGTTTTTAAGAGGGCGGAAACGACAAAATTAGCGAGGCGAAAACTTAAGAACCATTGTTGTGGCGTCCATCATAATAATGATGATAATAGCGTTAGTAGTGCACTGTCTTTATTGATTTGAGTGCCAAAATGGATGACGCACAATAATTCTGTACTCTATCAAGATTTTTCTAGGCATTTTAAAATTACATAACCTAAGTGGTTTAGTAGTGAAGATTTTGTAATTTTAAATAATGGTTTAAGATTTGAAATTTATAATGTTTAGGGTTGTATATCATTTTTTTTAAGTAAATGAAGTATAATTGGATAAGTATGTATTACTTTAAAACATTTTCATAAAGTTTGGATAAAGTCACAAATAATGAAGCAGAAACTTTAGTTATTAAACTGTTTTTATCTGGGCAGCAAGACAAAGTTATAGGAGGATAATCATATAGTCAAATTCTCAATTATTGAGAGTTTTGGATTGAATAAGAAACTTTGCTTTTGTAGATGTGAAGGTTGAGGAATCTTGTCCCCCAAATTAAATCGAGGTGTGGAAGGAATTGAGAGTTTTGGATTGCACAAGGAATTTTGCTTTTGTAGATGTGAAGGTTGAGAAACTTGTCATCCAAATTAAAAATTGAGGTGTGGAGGGAATTGGATGATATGATTCCCATTTATGTGGCTAGAGCTCTGAATACCAGACTTCTTGGCTAAGACTGAGGAGGTAGGGGTTCAATGGCAGAGTGGTATGGCTAAGACTGAGGAGGTAGGGGTTCAATGGCAGAGTGGTATGGCTACTGAGGATTAGAAGATTTTGTAGAGTGATATGGCTATTGAGAATGAGAGGATTAAGCAGGTTGATAAATAAATCTAATGTTTGACTAATTTGAAAGTTTGTTGAAAAATTAAAAGGAAAAAATGAGTGCTTTTGCTGACTAAGGTTGGAAGGAGTCTTATTCTCACTTCTACCTAATATTTTTTTAATACAATTTTTTCAAATTCTTTATATATATATATAATTCAATCAATACAATTGATATTAGCTTGCTCATTTTTAGGTAATAAATCAAAGGTTTCCTTACCCTTTAATTTATTTGGTTGTTAGAAGGGATCACATATTTCATTACTTAGAAATTCTTATTATTTACTAAAATATATATATATATATATATATATATATATATATATTTCATGTTGGTGATGTTTTGGTTGTTAGAGGGGATCACATATTTCATCACTCAAATATTCTTATTATATAGTATTTCATATATATATATTTATATATATCAACACTGTTAGTTTATTTATTTAATATTGATGATATTAATAAGTATTAAAATATATCATAGAGATATTAAAATTTTAAATACTAATTATATTTAAATAAAATATTAAATATTATTTTGTTAATTATTTATATCCTGTAAGTTAATTATTTTTTATATATTAATTTTAAAAAAATTAAAATTAATATAAAAAAATTATTTTTTACAAATTAATATAATTAAAATTAATGAATGATTACCTGTCTACTTATCATATTTTATATAAATATTATATTTATAAATTTTATTTTTTAAAATTATAAAATATGTTTTTAATTTCAAAATTTTTATGTGTAAGAATCATATTAATTCATATTAATTATTGAAAAGTTATTTGTTTGCTACGGCATGTGTGAGCACTTAATTTTTTGTATCAACGTCCAGATCTGGAAGACAGAGGATCCTTGAACTTGGTATTTTGCCTGGTCAAAGTAACGCTGATTTATTAACCAGAACTGCCCATGAGAATAGTTATCTTCATCATGTGGGAAAATGTAGGATGCATTTAGAAATTTTATCAATGCTTTTGATGGTTTTTTTTTAAATCTTATTTTATTCTTATTCATAAAGTAATATCATAATATCACAAGAGAGTCTTACTACTCCATTATCATGTAATGCCATGGAAAAAGATTAAAACCGTACAGAAGAAATCCTAATTATATGCCAATAGAACAATGCTAACCCTCAGATATGCTTGACCATATAAAAGGAAGGTAAAATGCTTGATAGACGAACAAGTCATTAAATAGAAGGCAGGAGCTTGTCTGATTTTTCAGAAGGAAGAGTATATTTGATTGGGCAAAAGAGGAGATAAATTAGAACAGAACAAAGGTGAGGAAATTTAAAGTTTGTAGTCTCATTCATAGGACAACACGAAAATTATGCATGTCCACCAAATGTACGCATTGGAAAGGGATGACTGAGAAATGTCGCTTAAGGACGAAAACGCCTATTATTTGAGAGATGGTACGTAGACGATTTGTGTGGTTTAAATGGACCGTATGGGAATTTAAAAAAATCAGTATGCTGCAGCATAGGCCAACGATCCTATGACCATGTGATTGGTGGAGAAAGCAAAAAAATCACTTGTTACAATTGGGAGAAGATATATAGGCTTAAATATATATTTTAAGAACATTAAAATCAATTGGTTCATCCAAACTTCATAAGGGGTGGAGATCCAAGATTTATATATCGGGGTTTCGTTGGATTGAAAGTTTGTTTCGGTGCTTTGGCATGGCTGTTATAGGGGCGGACTGCGCGAAGATTGTGTGCTGCTTCCATGACGGTTATAGGGGCGGACTGCGCCAAGATTGTGTGCCGCTTCCATGGCGGTTATAGGGGCCGACTGCATGAAGATCTGTGTGCGGCTTCTGAAGGGGACAGCGCATGGCGACCATAAAAACTGGACAGCCTGCCCATCCATTTCACATCTTTAAAAAAAAAAATTCAATCGACAAAAGATAGTAATTTATAACAGTGTTGACGAACATTATATTATATATATAAATAAATATTTTAAATTATATTTTTATAAATAAAAAATTAAACCATTATATATTATATAAACAATAATTAAAAATAATAATTTTATATAATCTAATAAACTTTATAGTCTACTTTAACGAAATTGTTTGGTTAGGCAGAAGAAATGTTAACAGTGAAGCGGGGATGTGTTAGTGTTTTAATTGGGGGATGTGCTAGTGTTTTTAACAAGCACCAAATTAGCAAGTCGAAAATCTAGGAACCATTGTTGTGTGGCGTGCAGTGTCTTTATAGTCTAAAGAAGTGTCTTTATAGTCTAAAGAAGTACAATAATTCGAGTTGCAAAATCGATGACGATTGATCTCTATGCATAGTAAACGTTAGACCCTATCAAGATTTATTTTCGGCATTTTGAAAAGTATAACCTCAGTAGCTTGACTATGGCATTTTGAAGTTTAAGTTAGTTTATTTATATAATTTTTATAGTATCATAAAAAGCACGGTTTATTTGCATAATTAGAGAAGTTTAATGGTATATAAAGATTTTGAAACTATAAATAAAATTTTAAGGTTTAAATTTTACAAATATATTAAGATATCTTAATTAAAGAACAAGTTTCATAAAAAAATTATTAAACATTAAACATTAAAAACTAATTTAACATGTTCATGGAAAACTCAATATATTTTCAAAGCTCACGGTCGTGGAAATGATCCAAGAAGTTGTTTCCTTGGTTGGAAAATTTTTAGGTTCTCCTAACATAGATTCGATAGATGCCATCAAGTGATGGGCATCTTCCAAATGGTAACCCCAAGGACATATGGAGCTAGTTGTGCTCCCTAAAGGCTTTTTACTCATAAAATTGATCAGCCCCCAAGTACTTGCATTCTTGCAGAAGGACCTTGGTTCTATGGCAGGCACAGTCTTTTCCCTAGGAAATGGGTCAAAAATTTAATCCAAACTCTCAAATCCTAAAACAAAGATAGTAAAAGAGGTAAATTTTCCTTGGTTCTATGGTAGGCACAGTATTTTCCCTAGGAAATGGGTCCAAAATTTAATCCAAACTCTCAAATCCTAAAACAAAGATAGCAAAAGAGGTCAAGTTTATTCCAAGTAAATCATCTTTGTTTTTCTCTAGTATAGAATCCTCGATAATAAAAGTGAAAGTGGTGAAGATGTTAGCCCTTATTGTTTAAGGTTTCAAGAGGAAAATAATAAGGTTGGAGGAAACCCATTTAAATTTAGGGTTTGTAGGGCAGAAAACTAAGGTAATTGCTACATAAGAGCATCCTTGTACTTTAGGATTTCTAGGGCAATATAAAGAAAATTGTGCTTTTGATGTTATTTTTTGCACTTCATATCCTTCTTTTAGAACAAGGCAAACCTAAATATGAAAAGTCTTACTATGAGCAGTGTGAGAAGATTGAAGAGATTTATGAAGATGAAAGTATTGCTGGGAATGAAAAAAGAGAGAAGACCGAAGAAGAAAAAACAAAGAGAAAAAAAAACACAAAGAGATATTGATATAGGAAAACAAAAGCAAATATCAAAGTGTTTACAAAAAGTGAGGCTAAACCCAAAAATAAAATGAAAAAATAACAATGATAATAATATCTTGGAATATTAGGGGAACGAATAAAAACCCTAAAAAGAGGTATTAAGAAATTGTAAGTTTGTTATAGACAATATATTTTTAGATATAAAAGGTGGGCAACAAATATTTTATCCATTGGCGGTGTTGAATTTCATCTTGACAAAATTTAAATTTTTTAAGGCATTTGATATAAAAGGAGTTTTGTGGAAACTTAGCAACTCCAGGAAGATGAAGAATATCTTTGATAGAAGGGCAAATGAAAAATATATTTGATAGAAAGATAAAATTGGATATGCTTAAATAAACTTTTAGAAATTTAATGAGAGCTGTAATGAGAGTGGCCCCCAATATAAGCCACACATAACTTATTAAAAAAAAACTAGTCAATGGTTATGTTTTTGCGATCTATGATAGAGTTCAGAATACCTATGATTTAGAAGTTAGTTCTTGATGAGTATATTTCTATTACATATCACAAACTAACTTTTATCGTATTAACTTGAAGCCTATATGATAAAACTATCAAAATTCACTTCTTGGATATCATGGCTATGTATTGAAAAGTGTGGTGAAAAATCAGAGGTAAGAATATTGACTAATGAAGATTAGCATTATAAATTTCTATCCGTATCTTTTAGTAATAGTACAATTGTCATACATTTCATTAAAATCAAGGTTCTTGGGAATATGAGCATATCTATAATCTTAGAAGACGAAGTATACTATGTAGTGGACTTAAGAACATTTTTCTAGTGCTTCAACTTTGTATATTATATGCTCAATAAATTATTATAAGAACAACAAAAAGAAGAATACCATGATGATTGAGCCTCTTTATTTTTGGACTTTAACCTACGTAATCTTGAAATGAAACTATGTTACTTCTACTATAAGAGTTATAGTGAATAAGACATCAACTCTTGGTAATACTTGTTTTAATATGTGTCCAATCTACAACTAAATATTACTAATATCCTCTCAATGATTATGTGTAATTCATAAATGTTCTGATGTTTATGTGTATTTTCTAGATTATACAGTCTAGTTTAGCTCTAAATTTTCCAATATGCTCAAATTTATCAACATCTAATTATAATGATTCAAACTTGTTTTATAGTTTAAATACATTTTACATATTTTTATTAGTTTTATTATTATTATTTCGTATAAGACTTAACTTAAAATATTCTAAAAGGTATATTTCTATTTATAAAATCTATTTTGTATTCTTTTTAAAATTATTTTTCATATTCTTAAAATATATAATAGTATATTTTCCACTTGAAATCATAAATAAAGAATAAATTGAGTTCAATGGTTATCATTGTCAAGGATGTCTGATTAAAAACCTTGAACTTCTATGCATAGAAATCAAACATTTAAAAATTCGCTATGAAGACATATCAAAATGTTTACATAGAGGATTTTTATTGTATCATTATTCCATTATGAAAATTATAAAATTTTATATTTAACTTACATTATTGCTAAGCATCTAATTTATTATCTTATCTAAATCGTAAGGAAATTATTATGTCTTTGGTACGCTTCCTATTTTATTCAATATACACTTGGCTACATTTACGAGATGTGCGTGATAGCTTTATAAGTTGTTAACTCATGAAAATGATAATCTATTGTATCTTAATGCTTATGGGAGTTCAAATTTAAGGAATAGAACTGTGATAGTTAAGAAAGAGAAAATGTTAAAGTAGCATCTCATACAACATTCCAAGCAATACCAACAAGAATGAAAATCTTATTTACCATAAGTAAGAATTTAAAATTTGTTTTATTTAAAGGAAAAAAATCATTTATTTTTATTGTAATGTTCTATGTTAAGAAGAATCATGTTGTGATAAGAAGATGGAAGTGCTAGAGGAAATAGTAAAGAAGCATAACAATAACTTGGATTCACCTTCTTGCTCTCAAGAAACGTGATATTATATCTTCATAATAATAATTTTAAATCAAAATCTTTAGAAAATTAATTGCTTTTCAAAGTTTTAATTGAATAAAACTAACTCTAGACGTACCACAACTACAATATTTAAAAGTTCAATATTTGAAGCTAACGAAACTGCATTAGCTTCATTTGATATATACACTCTATCTCACGTATGATCTTCTCACATGCCAATTTTGTAATTGTTTTTATGATAATTTCTGGTATGCTTTACATTAAAGTTGCTTTGAAAAATTTATAACATACATTAAATTGAAATTTATATAAAAAGTAGGTTACAATTATGGTGGTCTTAGCAAATATAATCAAGAAAATGTTACACCAGTTCAGCCTCTATTTATTTTATATTAAGTATTAATTATGAAATAAATATAATATTTACAACATGATTCTTCTTATATTTTTCATATTTGTTTGTCACCACTTTCTCTTACACTATCTAGAATATTAGGATACAAAGAGACTTCCATCCCTCGTAAATATGGACATTCAAACTTTCATTCATAAACTTGGTATTATCATTATTTTTTAAGGAAAAAATATTTTTTAATTTTTAACTCTAAAAATTGATGTCATGGTTACTTATTTTAATTTATATAATTAATATTTCACGTGGGTGTCCTTTCCACAGTCTCGTTAATATCTATGATATATCTTATTATCATTTGACATGCATTTTCTGTTAATTATTCAATTTTAGATATCTAGAATATACCTTGTATAGTTTGTTTGTATTTATTTTTGTGTGAAGCTCATTAAAATTAAAATACATGATATGTAATTTTACTGTCTATTTATTGATTTCTAGTATTTTCTTCCTCCCAAGCTAAAGTTAAGAGGGTGTTAATATATATATATATATATATATATATATATATATTTATTTTGGATCTATCAAACATTGTTACAACCTCATGATTAAAAATTTGAGGTTATAAATTTATTTTAACAATGTTGATCATTAGACCAAAAGTTCAAGTTATTAATATTAACTTGGAAGAACATATCCTATACAATTAAGGGAGTTCATGAGTCAATTTGATGATTATATTAATTAGTAGAAAAATTAAAGGTGATATAACTTTGTACCCTATATTTTGGTATGTAGCATGATTTAGTTCAAAGATTTGAGTGATATTGAATTTATAAGGTGTTGTGTAATATTGAATTAAATATAAAATTATTGTAAGATAAAAATATAAATCTATAAAATATTGTTAACGATATACAAATAATCATATAAATTTTTAAAGCAACAAAGTATATGATATTGAAATATGATTTAAGTGACACCAATGGTATAAATCCTTGTGTATATATTCAATAACATAAAAAACATTAAATACATAATTTTAAATAATAATTTGTTATTATAAAAAAAAATATAAATAAATTATTTTATATAAAAGTAATTAATTTGCAAAATAAATAAAATTAATATTATAATATTTATAACGTTTCAATTGAATATAATTAATATTAAAAAACTTAATTTTTAATATTTTTATAATATATTAGACATCAACATCACCAACATTAAATAAATAAGACAATATTGAAATATTGTTAATAGTCTTGCTCAAGTATATTCACATATAGATTAGATGGAACCTAATTCACAAACCTTATACTCATGCATATGCATGCTTAGTTAAACTCTCAAGCTAGGGGTAATAGAAAGATATCCACTTTCAAAATTATTAGTAATATCTTGATAATAAACTTAAAATGGTCTATACATATAGTTTTTCTTGTTTTGTATTTAGTTTTAAATTATTTGCTTTTTAATCATGTTGTTATTATTTAAGTTATTTATTTTCAATGACATATTTCTATGACGTGTTCTACATTAATACCTCCTTTTAAAAAGTAAAATATTAATTTAATATATATAATTTTGAATTATAATTTATTTTAATAAAAATTAAATAAATTAACTAATATATAAAAAATAATTAACTTACAAGAAAGATATATATATATATATATATATATATATATATATATATATATATAATTAACAAAATAATATTTAACATTTTATTTGAATATAATTAATATAAATTTTTTAAAATTTTAATATCTCTATGATATATTATAATACTTACTAATATCATCAACATTAAATAAATAAAATTTGTTTATATATATATAATTATAATAATATTTTAGTAATGAAACATGTGATTCCTCCACTAACCAAAACATCATCATAGCCTCCCCTCAGCCAACCCACCTCTGAGTACATGCTCTTTTCCACCCTTCCCAGCCTTTCTTTACCACCCATCTCGATATGCAACCATTCATTCCGGGTTGGTTTGGAAGCTTTGATTTAATTCCTCGTAAAAAGTTGGTGCTTTTAAAAATCTCTTTGCTGGCTCGCTGCCCCGACTCAACCGATTAATCAGCAAGTTTTCTATCCGCCGGCCCTCCATGGCAGTAGATAGATAAATCGTTTCATGCTATCTTGATTTAAAAGTCGAGAGGGGCGCTCTCCATCTTAAAAGGAGGAAGCGTGACTCAACCGCTTGACTTCAGGCTCGACCTGCACTCAACCGATTATTATAAGGGGACCGATCATGTCCTCTCCTCATTAGTATAAGGCGGTCGAGCACTCAACCCGCCGATCATGTCGTATTATATACGTGACATAAACCATAAAAAAACTGTATTTATATATATATATATATATATATATTAGTACATAATAAAAATTTCTAAGTAATGAAACATCTAACAACCAAATAAATTATAAGGGTAAGGGAACCATTGATTTATTACCTAAAAATGAGCAACAATATTGATTGAATTAGGTATATTTTTAAAGAATTTGAAAAAGTTATATTAAAAAATTATTACTTAGAAGTGTTACTCAAAAGTAAGGATTCCAACCTTAGTCAGCAAGAGCAATCATTTTTTCCTTTAACCTTTTCAATAAAATTTTAAATTAGTCAAACACTATAGATTTGTTTACCAACCTGCTTAATCCTCTCATCCTTAATAGCCGTATCACTCTACCAAATCCTCTAATCCTCAATAGCCATACTACTCTGCCATTGAACCCTACCTCCTCAATCTTAGCCAAGAAGTCTGGTATTCAGAGCTCTAGCCACATAAATGGGAATCATATCATCCAATTCCCACCACACCTCAATTTAATTTGGATGACAAGATTCCTCAACCTTCACATCTACAAAAGCAAAGTTCCTTATGCAATCCAAAACTCTCAATTCCTTCCACACCTCAATTTAATTTGGGTGACAAGATTCCTCAACCTTCACATCTACAAAAGCAAAGTTTCTTAGGCAATCCAAAACTCCCAGTAATTGAAAATCTGACTATATGATTATCCTCCTATATCTTTGTCTTACTATCCAGATAAAAACAGTTTGATATATAAAGCTTATGCTTCATTATTTATGTTCTTGTCCAAACTTGATAAAGATGCCTTAAAATAGTATATGCTTATCCAATTATACTTCATTTGCTAAAAAATAATATACAACCCTAAATTTTACAAATTTCAAATCTTAAACCTTTATTTAAAATTACAAATCTTCACTACTAAACCAGGTTGCTGTATTTTTTAAGATGCCTAGAAAAATGTTGATAGAGTCCAGAATTAATGTGCGTACAGAATTGGTCGTCGTCGATTTTGCCACTCAAATTATTATACTTTTTAGACAAGAAAGACATAGTGTACTACTAATGCTATTTTCATCATTATTATGATGGATGCCACAACAATGGTTCCTAACTTTTCGCTGGCTAATTTTGTCGTTTACGCCAAAATCAAACAATTTCATCCTACTAGGAAAATTAAATTATATTTTACCGTTTAATAGATTATATGAAATAAATTTGTTAAAAAAAAATTATTTAAATTAATTATTTAATTATAATATAAAACATTTTTTAATTTATATAAATATAATATAATGTTAGCCAATACTGTTAAAATTATTATTCTTTGAGATACCTTCTAAGAAACTTCAGTGCTTGTGGATTGATTTTTTAATGTTTTAAAAATATATCTGCAAATATATTTAAGCTTATATATCTTAAACTCTATCGGTTTAACTTGTTTTCAAAGATAATTGGAACGGATGATTTTGATGCTTTCTTCACCAATCACATTATAAAAAAAATCAATACATATTTTTGTAATAATTTTATATCACATTAATACTTCATCTAAACACCATACAGATTTTTTTTAATTTCCATTCCGTCCATGTAAACCACACGGGTCATCTATCTCCCTTTTCTCATATAATAGGCGCTTTCGTGACTCGTCCTTACGCGGCATTTCACAGTTATCCCGTCCCTTTTTAGTGCCTACATCGTCGTTCGACGATTAGGTTGTGAGGCGAACATAATTTCCCACGTTGATTTTATAATTTTGATGTTGTCCTACGAATGAGACTGCAAACTTTAACTAGCCAAGCGGCAGCCCTCGTGCCCGCAAACATAAATTCTCACGTTGATTTTATTATTGTTAATTTTTGTCAAGGGGCTTTCTCTCAATCTACTCCTCTTCAGACTCCCTGAATGGCCACAAAAAAAATGGCGACCCCGGCATGTGCCGCTTGCAGAATGCAACGCAAAAGGTGTTCTGAGGAATGTATGCTGGCTCCTTATTTTCCATCGAGCGATCCCAGCAAGTTTGAAGTCGTCCAAAGAATCTTTGGAGCGAGTCATGTCATCAAAATGCTTAAAGTACTTACGACACAATTGTGTTTATTTGATTTCTTCTAGTTAGTGGAACTCATACTTCAAAGGTTGGCTTTTGTTTCAGGGTGTACCCATTGAGCAAAGAGCGGACGTGGTTAGTAGTATGGTTCTCGAAGCAACCGCCAGAGATAAAGATCCCGTTCATGGCTGTTCAGGTGTCATTGATCAACTCAAGAAACGAATTGTTGATCTCGAATCGCAGTTGGCAGCCGCACAAGTACAACTCGAGATGATGCGTTTGGAGCAAGGAAAGCTTCTGTCCTTGTTTGCCACTGGATCTCATGATGACAACCCTAATAATTTGTATGCTACATAGAGCACGTCACAACAAAATAAAGATCCTATCTTAGAGGACATGGATCTTTTGCTGTTGCGGGAGCCGCTATGGGATTTATAAGTTTAACATCAAGTCTTAGTGTAAGGTGTCCCGCATGTTATACCAGTGGTCAATAACTAGAAGGAAACTCTTGTCACGACCCGCTATTTTGGTTTTGCTGTCTTCAGCCAGTTCTGGCCAGCATCGGTGAGACCACTTATATGAAGGGCAAAATACTCTCTATGTCATAGGGCTAACCCAACACTCAGGTTTGAAGTCTGAATTCCGAAGAGACATCTACTGTGTCACAGAGGAATAAATAGGCGTTTTATGTATGTAAAAGTAATAAATTGTAGATGCAGATAAATATAATGCGCGGTTGTTTTTTAATTGTACAATAAATTTCTATGAAATCATAAAACAAATGAGGTATTGTCCTTTCGCGTTTTTGAGCTGTAGCTTAAAAAAGGAAATAAGGGGGTGTAGCGTGGATGCCTACAATTTCCATTCATAACTGGGATTTAATTCAACATCTGCTTTTCCAACGTTTCTTCTCTTTCAATTTTTTTTTTTTTTTTTACAATCAAATATACTTTTTGGAAAAACATACAAGTACTTTCATCAAGGGTTAAGTGGATCGGTAAAACTTTGGACATTTATTAAGAGGAGATCTAGGTTCAAACTTTAGGGCATACCCAATAAAGGGCAAAGGTAGTAGTATAACTTGAGTCCGCTGAGTGCTCTTGACGGTACCGACCCTGAGTCACCTAGGGTCTCCTTCACTCCGGGTCTAGTCTCCTTTATGAAGGAGAAGCAGAGAAGATAGCTTCAGTGATTTGACCTTTTAAAAACAGAAACCTTAGGAAAAATGTCTGACCTTATACCTAACTGTTAAAAATAAAAAATGTTATCAATTCCCTTCCTATAAAAAAACAACAAAGTACTTGCTCTCTGCTTGCAGTTGGCCTATCAAGCATTTTACTTGGTTTTACATAGTCAAGCATCTGTGAGGGCTTAGCATTGTTCTATTGGCATATAGTTAGGATTCTTCGATACGTTTTGAAGCCTGCAATTAACAGGGGATTTGTGATATTACTTTATTTATTAAGAAGCGAATAAAATGATTGAAAAAAACCATCAAAAGCATTGGCAAAATTTTTAACACATAGAGGCACGCATCCTACAATTTTCTCTACTTGTTAGTAGCAAATGATTAAGATAGCTATTTAATGGACAGTTCTGGTTAAGGATAGATTCATAGATCAATGTTTAAGCTTTACCTGGGCAAAATACCAAGTTTAAGGATCCTCTTGTTAATAGCAAAATATTAATATAACTATTATCATGGACAGTTCTGGTTAAGGATAGATTCATAAATCAATGTTTAGCTTTAACCATACCAGTTTAAGGACGTTGAAACAAAATTTTATGTGCATTATTATTATCATTCTCACATGGTGTATCATAGAAATATTTTTCAATTAATCAATTATAATTATAATTGAATTAATATAATTTTAACATATACAGATTTTGAAATGAAACAATATATATATTTTTTTGAGTAATACTTTTTATATATTTGAAAAAAAAAAAAATTATAATTATAATTATAAGAAATAGAATTTATAAATAAAATATTTACTTAAAATATTATAAATAGAAAAGTAAAATATAAATTTTATTATATTAAATATAATTTTGAAGTCGCTAAACTTAATATTGTTATCATTGATGTAAATTATATAAGCATATAATAATATTTTTATCAAAAATAAAATAAAATAAAATATTATATTATAACAAATATATTTTTAGAAATGATTGGATAATAAATAAAATGTGAATATATTAGAATAATATTCAAATTAAATTTATGCTATTGAGGTTAGTGTGGAGGCATAAAATGAGCATTGACACTCTTGACACTTAGTGTGAATCTTATCATTCTATGTTTTATGAGTCCATTAAAACATCCACCTAGGGTTTTACATGTTGGAGGTATTACATTATTTGGTACCTTAAGTATCATTGTAAATATTTAGATTAGGAGTGTGTTTAATTACTTATGTCAATAGTAGGTATCCAGTTGTGAAGTATGTTTATGTGTCATGTAATCAAGTAGGAGTTATGATTAGAAGGTGCTATGTTTGCAAGTGTGAGTTATGAGTGAAAGGTGTTATGTTTGCAAGTGTGAGTTATGATTGAAAGGTTCATGTGTGCAAGTGAGAGTTGTGAGTGAAAGGTGTCGTGTGTAAGTGAAGAGTCATGTGATGTGTCAATATTAGAAGTAGAGAGTTATGTAATCCTGAGAGACTTCATCATAATGTAAGGAATATGAAAGGTTGCATCTCTCATGAGTTTAAGGAGAGAAAACCTTAGGAGTATTAAAGGTTCCTATGTAAAGTTATATATTGATGACAAAGCTCTATGTTATATAATGAAGAGTTTAAGTTTTGTAATTTGATTATGAACAAAGATTTTTACTTTTGCTCTTAAATAATTGAAAAGGCTTAGAAAGAAGAACTCAATATTGAAAACTCAAGTACAAGAGGATGAGAAGACAAAGGTAAAGTTGTTGTAAGAACTCATTGATTTGGAAGTTAAAATCGAAGAGACAAGGCGAATTGAAGAAGGTATGGCTGAGTAGTTAAAGGCAAAAGAGTTGAAATGTGAAAAACTAGAACATAAAGTTGTATCTCTAAGGATGGAAGTGAACGAATCCAATGGTAAGCTACATGGGTTTGAGAAAAGCTCAAAAATCATGGGTTATATTGTCAAAGAACATATATATTCAGTTATAAATACTGGACTTGGGTTTGAAGAAGGAAAAAATAAACAAAAGGGAGAATTAAGTTCAAAAGAAACAGAGGCATCAAAGAAAATAAGTAAAGAAGAGCCTAAAACCTATGCTAATGCATTGAGAAGTGGAAGCATCAAGAAGGAGGAAAACAAAGATTCATCATGGACCAAAGTCAATCATAGAAACAACAATGAGAGAACCATGCGACCATATCCTCCAAGGTAATTAAACAGGTGAAAGCACGAGGATACAGAAACAAAAAGGAAATGCCAAGGTGCGATGCAAATGAAACTAAACTTAACGCTAAATCCTACGAACTGAAATGCAAGAAAGGAGAGAAACATAAATGCATTGAAACAAGGTATAAAAGCGAATATGGAGTACAACCCTTTTTATTAATATGCTTTAGAACCCAGTTACAATCCATCTCCTCCCTTTTCAGGGGCTAGGAGCATTAAATATGTTCTTGTCACATCAACAGATGGTATTCCTTCTTCCACGTGCCCACATGTAGAATGGGCGGACCAAACATCACCGCTGCTTGTGTTGATGAATCTTGACTCCTTGCTTCTCCTCTAATGTCGAGACCTTGCGTTGAAGGAAACAAAAAATAGTTAGTACCACCTATAGATAAAATGAAACATGCAATCCCCAAGCCTACGATTAGTGCATGCGAAAAATGAATAAAATGATAACTACATAACATCAAAATGATCTGAAAATTTAACAGAGGCATGAGGATATTACCAGGAAGGCACTGCAAATGGAACAGTCAGAAAATTCGTCACAAATTTCTAATCACCCCAAGGTGGGACGATTAGACCTGCAACAAAACGTCAAAAAGCACAGTACCAAATGTCATGTCCGGGAAGCTCCAAATCACCTGCAAAGTTGGGGGTTAGGTAAAATGGGGTATTTTGGAAAGACCCAAAAGGTCAAATTTTTCCAATTCGGCCTCTATCGCCGGGAATTTGATGATGCTACCTGCATGTTAGCAAAAGTGGGAAATGACAAAAACATGATCAAAATAGCTCAAAATGATGTGAAATTTGAATGACAACTTATCTAAGAAACATAGAATCGGATGCAAAAATAACAGAAAGAAAATCTGCTATAGATTTCTAATCGCTTCGGGACGGGACGATTAGGACTGCAGTAGTGTGGGGGGCGCCCGAGGGTAGGACGTCCACCGTTTGGGGCCCGGTTTCAGCACCAATCCACTTGGGATGGGTCCAAAACCTCTTGTGGGGTGTTTTCAAAAAATTTGGTAGGATGTTATGGCCAAATGTCGGGTTTTGGTTCCGGATTTGCACTTCCAATAACCACCCTATGACCTCCCTTCCAAAAGAGATCAAGGATGTGAAAGACACAAATCAAAAGGTGTGAGGATGTAAAATGGCAGCACTTCGTTGCTCAAAATGCTCCTTCTCTCTATTTTTTGGGTGAGAAGACTCACCATTTTATAGACCTGACGGTCTCTTTGGATGAGCATGTAGAGGCGCCACTTGACAATCATGCCTTCCCAAGGGGAAGAATATTCCTCTCTAATTAGGGGCTCCATGACTACCCATGTAACTACCTCTAGCGCTCAAAAATGCTCACTCACACTCCCATGCAATGAAGGAAGAGTTAAGTGGCGGATCTGAGCTGCCATTTGTCAAGATTTGACTTTTTTCCCGTCAAACCCGCTATTCGCCCCACCCTGGAGTGAATACTGCTAATCATACTTGGGTGGAACGAATACTAGTTTGTAATCATCCCTGGGTGGAACAAGTAGAGAGCAAAGTGCCTGAAATGTGCCAAATTGACCTCTGACCTTCCAAAATTGTTGTGTGAGTGGTTAGGACCATTGTTTAACCTCTTGGGGATGCCCTAGGGGCTGTGTGTGTCAATGCGATCAGTTTTTGCAGTCACATAATTATATTGGTGCTGTTTTGGTGTCTACAGAGCCACTGAAAGCATGAGGATACGAAAACAAAAAGGAAATGCCAAGGTGCGATGCAAACGAAACTAAACTTAACGCTAAATCCTACGAACTGAAATGCATGAAAGGAGAGAAACATAAACGCATTGAAACAAGGTATAAAAGCAAATATGGAGTACAACCCTTTTTATTAATATGCTTTAGAACCCAGTTACAATCCGTCTCCTCCATTTTCAGGGGCTAGGAGCGTTAAATATGTTCTTGTCACATCAACAGATGGTATTCCTTCTTCCACGTGCCCACATGTAGAATGGGCGGACCAAACGTCGTCGCCGCTTGTGTTGATGAGTCTTGACTCCTTGCTGCTCCTCTAATGTCGAGACCCTGCATTCAAGGAAACATAAAATAGTCAGTAGCACCTGTAGATAAAATGAAACATGCAATCCCCAAGCCTACGATTAGTGCATGCAAAAAATGAATAAAATGATAACTAAATAACATCAGAATGATCTAAAAATTTAACAGAGGCATGAGGACATTACCAGGAGGGCACTGCAAATGGAACGGTAAAAAAATTCACCACGGATTTCTAATCGCCCCGGGGTGGGACGATTAGACCTGCAACAAAACGTCAAAAAGCACAGTCCCAAATGTCACGTCCGGGAAGCTCCAAATCACCTGCAAGGTTGGGGGTTAGGTAAAATGGGGTATTTTGGAAAGACCCAGAAGGTCAAAATTTTCCAATTTGGCCTCTATCGCCAGGAATTTGATGATGCTACCTGCATGTTAGCAAAAGCGGGAAATGACAAAAACATGATCAAAACAGCTCAAAATGATGTGAAATTTGAATGACAACTTATCTAAGCAACATAGAATCAGATGCAAAAATAACAGAAAGGAAATCTACTACAGATTTCTAATCACTCCGGGGCGGGGCGATTAGCACTGCAGTAGTATGGGGGGCGCCCGAGGGCAGGAAGCCCGTCGTTTGGGGCCCGGTTTTAGCACCAATCCACTTGGGATGGGTCCAAAACCTCTTGTGGGGTGTTGTCGATAAATTTGGTAGGATGTTATGGCCAAATGTCGGGTTTTGGTTCCAAATTTGCGCTTCCAATAACCACCCTATGACCTCCCTTCCAAAAGAGATCAAGGATGTGAAAGGCACAAATCAAAAGGTGTGAGGATGTAAAACGGTAGCACTTCATTGCTCAAAATGCTCCTTCTCTATTTTTGGGGTGAGAAGACTCACCATTTTATAGACCTGACGGTCTCTTTGGATGAGCATGCAGAGGCGCCACTTGGCAATCATGCCTTCCCAGGGGGAGAAGATTCCTCCCTGATTAGGGGCTCCATGACTGCCCCTATAACTGCCTCTAGCACTCAAAAATGCTCACTCACACTCCCATGTAATGAAGGAAGAGTTAAGTGGCGGATCTGAGCTACCATTTGTCAAGATTTGACTTTTTGCCCGTCAAACTTGTTATTCGCCCCACTTTGGAGTGAATACTGCTAGTCGTCCCTGGGTGGAACGAATACCAGTTTGTAATCGTCCCTGGGTGGAACGAGTAGAGAGCAGAGTGCCTGAAAGGTGCCAAATTGACCTCTGACCTTCCAAAACTGTTGTGTGAGTGGTTAGGACCACTGTTTAACCTCTAGGGGCTGCCCTGGGGGCTGTGTGTGTCAATGCGATCAATGTTTGCAGTCACATAATTAGATTGGTGCTGTTTTGGTGTCTACAGATGCCCCTTTTTGGGATGTGTTGTGCGTGGCGTAGTGCTGAGCAAAAATAGATAACCAAATCACTAATAATTAGGGTTTCTCAATAACCTAACCAAGTTTTAATGCCCCAAGTATGGAAAGGGCATGCATTCTTGAATCCTTGCTTCTGATGAGCTAAGGAACTCAATTCAAGTATTAACATTTTTCGGTGAGGTGTTACTTGATCTTGGACATTGATCAGTCATGAATAGGCAAAGGGCGCAACCTTTTATCTATGGGAACCTTGAGTTCATGATTCACGAATGCCAAGTGTTTAATCAGCTTGTGATTATTGCTTGTTTACTGCCCCAAGCAGAAGCTTGATTATCTTTGTCAATGATTCTTTGAATGCGTGCCATTTCCTTGATTGGGTGTGTATTTGTTGATTGGTGACTAAGTGTGACTACCCCCTCAAGCGACGAATCGATGAGGGAATGACCGACATGAGAAAAGCGACGAGTCGCTTGACCCAAGATGACTTGTGTAAGGGTGCCTTTCAGTTGTTTAGCATTTAATGTGTGTGCAGTTTCCCAACATTTTGACCTATTTTTGGTGGGTGTTAACCCTTTTTGCGACGCCCCTTGGGGTTGAAATTGTCAAAAATCCGTCCTCCCGGGGAGCGGTCCAGCTATGGTAGCCTTCTTGGGGAGTAGGATAGTGACAATTTGTGATCCCGATGTCGGTTTTGTATGCCAGTGAATAGCGGGCACAAAGGCGCCTTTGTTCGGAAATTTTATTGCTATTTTTGGGTGGGTTTGGACCCTTTTTGGGACGTCGTTTGGGGATGAAATTCTCGGAAATTCGTCCTCCCGTGGAGCGGTCCGACTATGGTAGCCTTCTTAGGGAGTAGGATAGTGAGGATTTGTGACCCCGACGTCTGTTTTGCATGCCCGGAATGTCAAGTGCAAAAGCACTCTTATTGGACAATTTTATGGCTTGTTTTTGTGCATTTTGGTGTAGTTTTTGCTGTTTTTGAAATTTTTACTCTGTAATCGTCCCTAGGTGGGGCGAATACCAGTTTGGTAATCGTCCCAGGGTGGTACGAACGCTAACTAGAGTGCTCGTCCCAGGGTGGAACGATTACAGGCCTAAAAGCCTATTTAAGGGCCAAAACCAGGGTTTGGGCTCATTTTCATTCTATTTTTCTAGCGATTTGGAGCTCTGAGGAGGAGGTCAATTCTGCGAAGCAAAGCGCTACCGAATTTTTCTCGACACCATGAGTTCATGAACCGGATTGAGCGATGGAGCCGAAGCGAGACCGGTAAGTGCTCCTCTTCGTTATTTGATTTTGTTTTATGTTACAGTTTAAAAATCGTAATTTATTTTGAATTTGTTTTGTCGTTGAACTAAGGTAAAACCCGAGGCTAAAATGAATTGACAAAAGCTAAAACTATAACCTTAGGTTAAACTGAAACCCTAGGTTGTGTCGTTGCTTCTTTTTGTTTTTGTTGTTTGTTTGTTGTTTTGTTGTTAAACTAAAACCCTAGGGTAGACTGAACGAAAACCCTAGCTTAGAAAAATTGTTTTAATCTAACTTTTTGTTTTTAAACTGAAATTCGAGGGTAAACTTAGAGCAAAACCCTAGCTTTAGAAAAAAATGTTTTTAGTTGATTTTTTGTATTTTCATTAAGTTTTTTTTTTTAAAAAGACCTAGATTGAACTTCGTTCTTCCTTTTATTTTTTTTGTTTTTAAACTAAACCCCTAGGTTAAACTGACAACAAAACCCTAGTTTTTAGAAAATTGTTTTTATCTTGATTTTGCATTTGTAAACTTCAGTTATAAACCCGAGGTTAGCAAAAACTGTTATTTTGATTTTGTTTTGTTTTGTTTTATTTAGCAGTTTAATAAATAAAACGTTTAAACTGACAAACTATTTTTTTTGAATTTTGTTTATCAGTTTAAACGTAGAGTTAAAAACCCTAGGTACTGACAAACTGTTTATTTTTATTTTTATTTTATTTTTTGAATTTTGTTTATCAGTTTAAACGTAGAGTTAAAAACCCTAGGTACTGACAAACTATTTTTTGGATTTTTTTTGAATTATGTTGCTCGTTATTTGTTTGTTTTTAGCTGTACATTGTTTTATGCATTGTTGTATATTCATGTTATTGCTATACAATTTAGCATGTTTTTAATGTTTTTGTTTTGTTTTCTTTTGCAGGTTGTGAAGAGCCGGTATCGTGTGCCTACGGTTTTCTCTGAAGCGCGGGAGGCGTTGACTTTGGCTGACTGGGAGTGGATTGATGCCCTTGTGCTCAAGCAGGTGACTCGGCTGGAGCCTGTGGTCGGGGATCGGGCCTATCTGACGGCCCTGATCAACTTGTGGGATCCCCAGACCAATACCTTCCATCTCCCAATAAGGGAGATGACAATGACCTTGGAGTACGTCTATCAGATTCTACGGATTTCGATAGACAGGCTACCAATTAGGACGACGTCGCGTGATCAGTAGACAACTGTACTAACATGATGCTTCGGGCATGAGGAGGAGTTGGGTGTGGACAACCCAGTGGAGAGGGTAGAGGGCGACTGCCATATTGGCGAGATTTTGGTACGATGGTGGCTAGAGAGGGGCGTGTTGGGAGTGAGGCACGCAGTACTGATGGGCCTCATTTCCAACATGTTGCTACCCGACTCTTCGGGCGCGAGGTTCCCGTGGAACCTGTTGGAGGTGGTCTTCAGGTTGGTGGAGTGTCCGACCATAGAACCCCTGATTATGAGATGGGGTCAGACACTACTGGCACAACTCTACGATGAGCTGTACGAGGTCCTCTATCGAAGGCGAAAGGGTATTGGGTGTAGCTACTTGTTGCAGTGTTGGGCTTGGTAGCACATAGTTGTGGAGAGGCCGGTGGGGTTGCCGTGGATGACTCGAGCGGAGATGGTAGACAGAGTGATCGAGTACGAGGCACTGTGGTGGCGGTCCGAGGAGTAGGGACAGAGTCGGTGGTGGGAAGGTGTCGTAGGGCACTATGCTAATGCCTTCGCTCAACTTGCTCTAGGGGAGGTGTTCTGGCGCCCATATCGTGACTGTCCAACCTGGCCTGAGGCTGGAGAGTGGCTCCGACGGGTTCGCAGGGGGAGGTGGCTGATTGGGCGGCACGGGACCGAGCAGGAGTTCTTCCCGTATGGCCTCGGTGACACGACAGTTTGGGGTGCGCCAAGGGTTGCCTGGTGAGCCCGTGATCTATCGACACCGGGGGGACGAGAGGACTTTGGTCTGGCCGGTCATTGCACCGCTGGGTGAGGATTCGGATACAACGATTGACGTCCCGGACATGGACGACATCGGGGTTACCATTGAGTACGACCAGTGGTGGACTTTGCGATGATGGTGAGGCGAGGGGCCTCTAGGGGGTGCAGAGGCGGTAGTAGCAGGCGGGGAGGGTGTAGAGGCACCAGGAGAGGGCTGGGGGGTTCCGCTGGAGGATGCGGACATGGTAGAGGTGGATGATTTTGTGAGGGAGGATTTTGGGGTTTCGGGGCAGCCGGAGATGCAGGACGTTCCGGAGTAGTGGGAGCCGGAGCAGCCTGCAGTCCCGGATATGCCTATGCACCAGGTTGTCCCGGAGGGTGTGGAGGGGAGGGATCACGCTGAGATAGCGCAATTGGAGGATCTGCTTTGGAGGCGAGACGAGGAGCTGGACGAGGCTCTATAGGAGAGGGATCTCCTACAGACTTAGTTGGATGATCGGGAGAATGCATTTGCTACATATCGCTAGCGGGATGGGGACACAGATGCTGTGCGGGAGAGGGATCTCCTGCGAACTCAGTTGGTGCAGCGTGATGATGTAGTGGCTGCATACCGACGGTGGGAGGCGGAGTGGTTTCGACATCGGATGGATTTGGAGGGAGAGATTATCCACCTCAGGGGGTGGTTACCTGAGCTCTCTAGAGGTGGGTCTTCATGCCGGATGAGGGACAACGATACTGAGTAGTCAACATCGTCTCATCGCAGACGATTGGATGAGGGGGGCGCTAGTGGGCGTGATGCGGGGCGAGCAGCAGCCGCCCTGAGAGGTCCCATAGGACCCACACCACGAGGGGTAGTTCTCGTCGCACCGATCCTGCATGATCATGGTGGCCAATGCCCTAGGCTTGGGGGTTTTTGAGCTTTTGCCTTTTTGCGAGGTCAGAGGACCGGTTTATTGTAGCCTACGGGCATTTTTGATGATTTTTTTAATATATTTTTTTATATATATATATATATATGACTTTATTTTGTTTATACACATGTTGTGATTTGATTTTATGCATAGTGACTGATGTTTGATGGATGCATGTTAATTTACATTATGTATGGATATGTTGCGATGAATGCTAATGTTTCTAATTTATATGATATGCAAATGGAATGGATGAATTGAATTTGTGATTTTTGGCGGTGGCACCATAGACTATTTAGAACTGATGGCTTGTTGTCCTAGGCGATTGGTGTGGTAAATGACTTTTTATGTATACATGTTATTTTTTGTATATTCTGATGGCGATGCAAGGATGAAAGATATCACAGTTGGTTTAGAATGTAGTTAAGGTTTTCTGAGACTCAGATGTTTTAACTAACTAGCCAAGACTGGAATTTTATCTTACAAGACTTTTGAACAAGGTATGAATCGGACTTGTCTTTGACCAAGTTATTTCACATCCTTGTGTGTGCAATTGAGTTTGTTTATGTGGTATTTTTCAAGATACCGCCAGTGCCGAATAGGCTGTCAACCAAACATGTATTGAGGATCACCTAATTAGCTCCACTAACTCCTTGTATTTAGTCAGATTAATCTACGGTGCTATCTAGGATACCATAAGCTAGCTCATCCACATGCAAACATTGATTTGCACACAAGTTAATGTGATAGATATATCGTCATGCGGGAGGTTTGCCACCAAGTGACCGATAGGTTATCCACCAAACCGATACTGAGGTTTACCTCATGACCTTCTGAATGCTTGAGAGTTCCAGGGATTCAAGTTCGACTCCCTTATTTTCTTCAATTGTATTGGGATACTTGCTCTTCTATAGTGATAAAAATCATTGTTTATTTTTGTTTTTTCTTTTGAGCAAGGGATTTGAATATTGAGTGATGAGAATCACTATTGTATGTGCCTTTTAATGTATGCACTTGGGTTGTGATGTCAATTTTTTTTGGAGTTTTGACTTTTGCAAATTTTTGATATTTTGCAACTTTTTGAGAACTTGGGATTCTTGGGGAATTGGGTAGGGAAGATGCTTGTCCTTTTGCCAACTCTCAGCATTCTTGGGGTCATTCGCATAGGGGGATGAGCAAGGTAACCTTTTCACTAGATGGTATCCTAGATTGCTTTGCAGGTTTCATCTTTCGTTCACACAACTTGGGAATTTTTATGTGTGTTTTAACTTGTGTTGGGATGCTACGTAACAAGGTGTGATCCAAGTAGAACTCTACCTTTGTAAAATATGTCTGACTTTGTATAGTATTTGGCTAGAAAGCTAATGACGGCTGAATGACAAAAAACTCTAGATACATTTAGAAGGCAATCGACTATGATATGGTGAAAATATGTGAATGGCGTTTATTTTTAGATGGACTATTTATAGAGTGGAGAAATGTGGAAAATGATGGATTTGCCGAGTAATTATAGTCTATGGTGCCTTTGACCTGTATGACCAACAAATATGCAATGTATGGATGTGATGCTTAATGCAGCTATTATTTTTGTGTTTTCGATGGATTGATTTTTGTGAGTATGAAGATGAGATGCAAAAAGAGTTCTTTATTGTTGTGATGATTTTGAATATGCATGGAGATGAGATGCAAATTTTTGTTATTTTTGATGATTTTATTGTTTTTGAATTTTCTTATTTTGTTTTTGACCAAGCGATTGTGGGAACCCTTGGAGATTTTGGTTTGACCAAAGGGATGATGGGTACCTTTGGGGTGTTTTGGGGTTGACCAAGTGACTACGGGAATCCTTGGAGCATTTTGGTTTGACCAAGCGATTGCGGGAATCCTTGGAGCTTTTGGTTTGACCAAAGGGATTATGGGCACCTTTGGGGCGTTTTGGGGTTGACCAAGCGACTATGGGAATCCTTGGAGCATTTTGGTTTGACCAAAGGGATTATGGGTACCTTTGGGGCGTTTGGTTTGACCAAAGGGTTTGTGGGCACCTTTGGGGCATTTTTGGGATTGACCAAGCGATAATGGGGATCCTTGGGGCTTTTGGGTTTGACCAAGCGACTATGAGAATCCTTGGAGCTTTTGGTTTGGGCTATGGCTCTTTTAAATATGGAATGGCCACAAATGACTGATGTTCAAGGGTTCTAGTTCCTTGATTCCATCAAGAGAG
Organism: Wollemia nobilis; assembly: GCA_028583015.1. NCBI lineage: Eukaryota > Viridiplantae > Streptophyta > Pinopsida > Araucariales > Araucariaceae > Wollemia > Wollemia nobilis. The sequence continues at coordinate 3,282,561 of JAQPPZ010007219.1, forward strand.
GCTAGCCGGTATGTTCCAGGTCCTATTTTACTATTGATGACATAAGGACCTAACCAGTTTGTCGCGAACTTGTCCCTTAGATGGGGCAACAAGTTAGAATTTTGTTGGTTCTCTTTTAAGACCAAGTCACCAACCTGAAAGTCCCTCAGGTGAACCTTCATGTTGTATGCTTTCTTAAGTCGCTCTTGATAGATACGTAAATGCTCAAGAGCATTAACGCGTCGTTCATTGAGCAACGTAAGCTGGTCTAACCGGGCCTGCCACGCAGTGTCATCATCGATGAACTCTTGCATTGATATACACAGGGAAGGAATTTCCAACTCGAGAGGCATGACAGCCTCGGAGCCATACACGAGCAAAAATGGAGTTGCCCCAGTGGGCGTCCGAATGCTAGTGCGATAAGCCCACAGGGCAAGTGGGATCTGAATGTGCCAATCCTTATGACTATCTACGATGGTATTTTTGAGGATGGCGACTAGCATTTTGTTTGACGCCTCTACTTGCCCATTTTCCTGTGGATAATAGGGTGTCAAAAAACTATGCTAAATTTTGTACTTTGTGGTCAAAGCACGCACATATTTGTTCTTGAATGACGTCCCATTATCCGAGATTATCTTGGATGGAATACCAAAATGACATGATGTTATGTAAAATGAACTCCGAAATGCGGGTTCCAGTCGTAGAGGTAAGAGGAATTGCTTCCACCCACTTGGTGAAGTACTCTGTGGTCGTTATGATAAACGTGTGACGACCCGACGACGTAGGGGAGATCTTTTTGATTAGATCTAAGCCCCACTATGAGAACGACCAAGTCGATTGGATTTGCTGTAAGGCCTAAGAAGGTACGTGTGTCAAATTAGCATGGTGTTGACACTTCACGCACTTCCTTACATACGCGCAACAATCTCACTCTAAATATGGCTAATAATAGCCCATGCGGAGAATGCGCTTTGCGATGGCCATACCGCTGAAGTGGCCATCGCATGTACCATCGTGCGCTTGGGTGATCGCCCAAGTGGACTCCTTCTGGTCCAAGCAACGAAGGAGGATTCCTTCATAGCTACGACGGTACAAAATATCTCCTAGCAAGACATGTTTTGCCGCTTTCTGCTTGAATGATCATTTCACGGCATGCATCAATCCAAGTGGGAGGTTACCTAGCTTGAGGTAATCTCGTATGGGCGTGTACCAATCCTGCTGATCGGAAACCTCGACAGTATGAACAACCAATCCCTCTTGAAGGTCATCCCTAGCAAAAGCTGAGCGGGAAAGAACTTGTAAGAATAGCGTTGTGTTGCTATTAAGGGGAGTAGGGGAGAACAAGGACCCCCAGTTGGCATGATTCAGATAATCATGGATTCGAGAGAACTTGTCCGGGGACGGTTCAATCTAGATCAGGTGGATTCTTGGCATTAAGTCAGAGCTTGCATGCTCCATGGCAGGTTGCGATAGTGTTTTGACTTGAATGGTTGTCATATCACCAGAAATGTCTTAGCGGTATTAGTGACCCCAAGGAGGCCATAGTGTCCGCAAAATGATTCGATGATCGAGGGAGTGCCTCGATGTCATACCATTCAAGCTTTGCTAGGAATTTGTCCACAAGGGCTTTGTAGGCCTGTAGAATTGGGCATTTACATTAGAATACCCCTTTGACTTGGTTGACAATTAACAGCGAATCACCAAAGATGTTCAATCGTTTGATGTTCATGGTGATTTTTTTCTGAAGACCTATGAGCAAGGCTTCATATTCTGCATTGTTGTTGGTGCACGGGAAATCTAATTTAAATGATAGAGGCATTGGAGCCCATTGCGGTGTGAAGAATAAAATTCCCGCACCACCTCCTTGCTCACATTTAGAACCATCGAAAAATATGGTTATGTCGGCCTGTGACTCAAGCTCATCAGAATCTAGCGATTCTGAGACATGGAAGACCCCATCATCGGGTAGTTCTATGGTCAGAGGTTGATCGTCTTTGAGAGGAGCCTCTGCTAGTTGATCGGCTATGACTTGAACTTTGATGGATTTCTGTCCAATGAACTCGATGTCAAACTCCGTCAACAACATGATCCATTTTGTCGTGCGACTACTATGATAAGTACAACTCATCATGTACCGCAATGGATTCTCCTTAGACACAACATACGTTGTGTTGCTCAACATGTAATGGCATATCTTTTTGGTAGCAAACACCACTGCCAAGCAGAGCTTCTCAACGTATGCATAGTTAAGTTCATAACTGACCAGGGTACGACTAAGATAGTAAGTAGCCTGTTCTTTGTGTAGTTCATTTTTTTGTGCTAGCATGGCGCCCAGTGCCACCTCAGTAGCTGAGATGTATAAGTAGAACGACACTCCTGGTCTAGGTGGTGCCAATACTGGCGACGAAGCCAAGTATTGTTTAATATAATCGAAGGTTGACTGGCACTCGTCATCCTAGTGAAATGCTACCCCCTTGTGCAATAATTTATTCATGGGTCGGCACTTATCAGATAGCTGCGCTATGAAGCGCTTGATTGACGCGACCTTTCCCTGCAGGATTCTGAGCTGCTTAATGGTAGTTGGGGGAAGAATTTCAAGGATTGCCTTGAATTTGTTTGGGTCCACCTTGATGCCTCGCTTTGAGACTATGAAACCCAAGATATTTCCAGATGTGACGCCAAATACACACTTCTTGGGATTCAGTCTGACTTTATGTTCCATGAGGCGATCGAGGATCTTGCTTAAGTCATCGAGATGATCTGGGTGCAAAAGATATTTGGCCAACAAATCATCCATGTAATCTTCCAAAGTTTTATGCATGTGATCGTGGAAGATGTATGTCATGGCACGTTGGTAGGTGGCGCCAACATTTTTAAGGCCAAAGGGCATGACCTTATAACAAAATGTCCCCCAAGGCATTGTGAACATCGTTTTTAGTTGGTCCTTGGGATTAATACGAATCTGATTGTATCCCGAGAAACCATCCATGAGGGATAGCATTTCGTGGCCTGCTGTAGCGTCTACTAATGCGTCGATGCTAGGCAAGGGAAAATCATCCTTAGGACTCGCTTTGTTTAGATCTCAAAAATTAGTGCATATGCGAATCCTCCCGTCAAGATTTTTGATGGGCACCATGTTGGACAACCATGGTGGGTAATCCACGTAGATGAAAAAATGTGCATCCAACAACTTTTGTAATTCATCTTTGACCATTAAGGCCACTGTTGGGTGCATCTTACGTAGTTTTTGCTTAACTGGATTGACTGTCGGATCAAGCGTTAGATTATGCATGACTAGCTACGGATCTAGCCCCCGCATGTCTTTGTAGGACCATGCAAAAACCTCCTTCTTCTCTTTGAGAAGGGCAATGTAGTCGGCTTGCTCTTCGGGGGATAAGCTTACCCCCAGCTTGATAATCTATGGATTCATTGGATCAGGGCCGATGTCTACGTCAGTCGTCTCCTCGACCGACATGTGGGATCCGTCCTCCAACTGGTGTGGAGTTGGGATCAAGTGGATATCATTTGCTGAGTTTAGATCTGCGTTGGGAACCTTGGGTTCCTCTTCAACATGGAAGATATCCCGAGTTGGCCCTAGGGTTAAATGAAGCATCTCACCAAAAGGCTAGTACTCTGATGGGGATGGTGGTGAATTGATGCGATCCCAGTCTATGGCATCTATGTCTAGATACAATGACTATGTTGGATCGGCCGAATTGTGGATGGGGGTGGTTAAGTCAATGGAGATCATGTTGATGAAATGATTTTGGTCTCCATTACCATGGGTGTGGTTACTCGGACATCCTGAATGATTTTTGTGCTCTGGATCTGGCTCTGGAGGTATTGGCACGAATGGATCAGCCCTATGTGCGGATAGGAGGACAGGGTTTGCCCTCGGCACTAATATCTCTATAGGGTCTCTGGGCGATAGGTGCTCTCTATATGCCCAAAGTGGCGGATTCAACACTTGGTCCCACTGTGCTGGGTTTAGGTGCTACTCATGCCCTGGCCTTATGTTTAGTTGTTCAAATATGTTGTCAATATCCAGGGGGTATTGTCGTTGCATCTGCCGCATGTGATTAAGATATGCCATCTTAGTTTCATCTTTATAATCACTTTCGGAGATCCAAAGGCCTTCGTTGGTTCCAACAACGGTTTGCGACCTGAGAGGCCCATCTTACTCGAGCGAATTGATCTGGCCCCATCGGCATTGTTTCGCTCTCTACGGGGGGACCTAATTTTCTTGAGGTGGCACTTGCTTGATTGGAGCATCCAAATGGAACATTGCCAAGAGACTTTCTTGATAATCATCCATGGGGGTCACTTGTGAGTGATTGCTATCCGATTCGAAGGGGTCCCATGGTGCTACCTCATATTCTAACTTGTCTTCGAAAGATCCTTCTTGACCTTGTCTATACCCCTCTTGTAGGTGAGTTTTCGAACTTTCTCCTTTCTCGATTAAAGGGAAGGGGTTGTTGAGGCCAACAAGGTCGGTTGTCAATGATGGGAGAAAATCCCCCAATGTATATGTCGTTTTAGGATTGACATATGGATCTAATGCCAACCCACCCTTGTTGCCTATCCCTAGGCCTTGCATATTCTCTACCAAGATATCCAAGGGTAGAGGGTGGCTGAACCCTACCCCTGATTTATCGTATGGCATCTGATACCTTGGTTGGCAGAGAACGCACACTCCTTGCTCATATCTGCCTAACCCATATCCATGCTAATTGCATTGGCTAAGATATCTCAAAGCGAAATCTGGGTTGGACAAATAATTGACATCTTCAGTAAAAGGCTCTTCATCTTTGTCCTCTTACATGTAAGGTTCAATGCCATTATCAAGGCCCCCATATACAAAGTTTTTCTGGTTTGGCGGGTATCCTAGAGGAACAATAGTGCCTATGGGGAGGCGAGGTCTCCCCATGTCTTGCATGGACTCAAGTGCGGGCATTGCTACAATGTTCCGCACTAGGTACTCCCCCAGGCCCGTATTGGCCATCTCAATAGTGATTGTTGGCGGTTGAGGGGGAGGGAACGAAAGTTCTTCCTGATTCCACTCCATGTCGGGTGAACTAGGAGCCTCGACTTCCATTCTGCTAGGCATCTCCTCAGTAGAGATGGTTGAGACTTATGACGGTACCTCTTCTAGGGGTTTCTTCCCTTTGTCCTTCAGTGTGGCCACTGTAGGTGGCGTAGTTGGTGAAGGATCAGACGATGAAGATGGACCCGACTAGGGATTTTATGGACTTGTCAATGAGGATTCTTGCAGAATTAGACCTTATTTAGATGGATTCAATTGAAAATCCAAATGCGTTGATGGAAGGGTCGATTGCGGCATTAGCTACATTGAATTGCAATACTTGAAGGGCTCCAAGTCTACCGGGACTACATGCACTTGCCCTTCAAATACATACTTTAAGCACTGATGAGCTATCGAAGGGACACACTTCATGTCCTTGATCCATGGCCGACCCAGCAAGATGTTATAGGCCATCTCACCCTCCAAGATGTGGCACAATGTAGGTATAGTCTTTTGTCCCACTTGGATGGGTAGGACAATTGTGCCAACTATCGAGCATATGGCATCATTGAATGCTCGCAGTGTATAGGTGGAGGCCACTATGTGAGATGCGGGCAACTTTAGGTGCTTCAAGGCCGCTATTGTCATGATATTACTAGACAAGCTAATGTCCACCAACACCCTCTTATACGGAATCCCGTTGACTCGCGCGATGACGTGCAGGGGCGGATTCGCCATGTCACCAACCACTGATTTCAATTTGTTCTCTCGAAAGGTAATGACTGGCTTAGTGCATCGTTTGACATGTCCCACGAAGTTGTTGAAGGAGTTTACTTCATGGGGCTGCAACTCGATGGATTTTAGTATCTCCATTAGAGCCTCCCGATGGGGTGATGATTGTTGTTTGAGCTCGTAGATGGAGAGCCTAGCCGACGTCGTCCTCAAACTCTGGGTGAGTTTGGTTCGAATCATGGCCACTGGTCTAGCAGAATGCTGTCAGATCTATCTATGCCTGTGGGCCGTCTCTCGTGGTGGCCCGGTGATGTGGGCCTACGGGCCCTCTCCCATGGCCTCCCAATGATGTGGGCCTGCGGGCCCGCCTAGGGATCCATGTAGGTCTTGAGGGCCAGCAGGGCCCTCGAAGACCGTGCCAGGTCCAGGTCGGGTGGAACAAGTGAAGCTCGTATTAGGCCACCCGGATGCGATGATATCAATGTTACATAAGGTAAGACAAGAATTATTATTGATTAATCTCATCAACTATAGCATAGGATAGCTATAGGATTAAGTAGGTTACAAAATAGAGTATTTAACAATAGATCCTATGTCTACGCTAACAACTAACATGCTATGAGATAAAAGCGCTTAACCTACTAACAACTAACCTATCTGCCGTCCAAAGGGAAATGACAGTAAGATAGACTACTAACCAAGGTAACTGGTAATAGTAACTACTAGTGGTAAAAAGTAAGAAATTACTTTTTCCCATGCGGTAAATTATATCTACCTAGGTGAAACTTAAATATTACCTAAATGAGGTAATAATCGTAGTTACTAACATAGTAACTCTAACAAATTATCCTCACTAAGAATATTTTTCTAGCAACTTTCTCTCACATTCTCCAAATCTCATGTCTAGTAGATCCTCATGTTCCTACTTTAGATGTTCTCCATTCTAGTAGCTTCTCAACAATCTTCTTTGTCCTCCAATTAATTGCCTCAAAAAATACTAGTAACTCCTCTCGTCTGGTTCAAGTTTTCTAAATTCCTCCTCTCTTCTTCTTCAATCCTTTATTCTCACCAATGGTCTTTGCCAATATTATTTCTTCCTCCTCCAAATTCATGTGTCCAATCTATTTTCTCACAATATCCTTCTTTCTCTATCTATCCTAGATAAAACTTACTAAAGTGACTCTCACTAGCATAGTTCTAAACCAAGATGGCCTTCACCATGGTGGCTTTAATACCACTATTGGCAAATATACCCAAAAATCTCATAGGTCAATATTTCTTAGTATTATAGTCACATTCACATAATCTCATTCCATAATAATATCAATATCTCACAAAGTAAAAATATTTGTTGATAATAAAATTACAAAACTTAAACTCTCCAGTACATAGCATAGAGCTTTGTCATCAATATATAACTTTACATAGAAACCTTCAATACTCCTAAGTTTTGCTCTCATTAAAATCACTAGAGATGCAACCTTTCATATTCCTTACATTATGATAAAGTCTCTCATGATTACATAACTCTCTACTCCTAATCTTGACACATCAAACATGACTCTTCACTTACACACAACACCTGTCACTCATATCTCACACTTGCACACATGAACCTTTCACTGGTAACTCACACTTACAAACATAACATCTTTCACTCATAACTCCTATTTGATAATATGAAACATAAACACAATTCACAACTTGATACCTACTATTGACATAAATAATTAAACACACTCCTAATCTAAATATTTACAATGGTACTTAAGGTACCAAATAATGTAATACCTCCAACATGTAAAACCCTAGGTGGATGTTTTAGTGGACTCATAAAACATAGAATGATAGGAATTTTGTGCCTCTACACTAACCTCAATAGCATTATTTTAAATTTGAATATAATTTTAATCTATACACATTTTCTTTATTATCCAATCATTTCTAAGAATATATATTTTATAATATAATATTTGACTTGATTTTATTTTTGATAAAAATATTATTATATGCTTATATATTTTACATCAATGATAACAATATCAAGTTTAGTGACTTCAAAATTATATTTAATATAATCAAAATTATTTTTTACTCTTTTATTTATATTATTTTATTTATAATTTTTTTTTCTTATAATTATAAAATATGTATTTTCATTTCAAAGTTTGTATATGTTAAAATTATATTAATTAAATTATAATTGATTAATTGAAAATTATTTGTTTGCTACACCATGTGAGAATGATAATAATAATGCACGTAAAATTTTGTATCAACGCCCAATTTTGGTAGACAAGAGGATCTTTAATCTTGATATTTTGCCAGTTAAAGCTAAACATTGATTTATGAATCTATCGTTAACCAGAACTGTCCATGAAAATAGTTATTTTTATAATTTGTTATTATTAAGAGGATCCTTAAACTTGGTATTTTTCCCGGCTAAAGCTTAAACATTGATCTATAAATAAATATTAACCTGGAACAAAATTCCAATCATAAAATATACTACTAGACTTGCATCATCACATTATGAATCTATCCTTAACCAGAATTGTCCATGAAAATAGTTATCTAACAAGTAGAGAAAATTTTAGGATGTGTGCCTCTATGTGTTAGAAATTTTGCCAATGCTTTTGATGGTTCTTTCAATCATTTTATTCAATTCTTAATAGATAAATTAATATCACAAATCCCCTATTAATTGCAGGCTTCAAAATGTACCGAAGAAATCCTAACTATATGCCAATAGAACAATGCAAACCCCTCAAGGATGTTGACTATGTAAAACAAAGGTAAAATTATTGATAGGCAAACTGCAAGTAAATAAATAGAGGGAAAATACTTGTATGTTCTTTCAAAAGAGTATATTTGATTGGGAAAATAAGGAAATAAATTAGAAGAGAAGAAAGGTCAGAAAAGTTGGGCAGATGTTGAATTAAATCCTAGCTATGAATGGAAATTGTGGCCATCCACGCTACACCCTGATTTTTCAATCCAGATCTCAAAAACGCGGAAGGATTGAATGTTTTAAACAAGCTTAGCGAAAGTAGAATCGGGACATCGAAAACTATATTTTCCAATCTGCAACTGTTATCAAAGAAAACAGTGCGGAATGGACTTCGCACGAAATTTCATGGGAGGATGTGCAAAATCAAATCCGCACTTAAAACAAAGACAGCGTGCAGATTTAGCAACAGTCTCAAATCCAGGAGCAAATGTAAACAAACAAGTGCGGAATAGATTCCACTCGTTTTAACAAGGAGAGAGGCCCGAATTCAAAATCTGCACAAATTTGACGATGACGTCACTTGGGCCAAGGAAATAGTGTGGAATGGAGTTTAGGGTTGAGCGGATGCAGATTGGAGAGCAAAGTTAAATATGCGGACTTCACCAACTATTAGGGCAGACTTTAATGATATAAATTTATATTATTAATCACCTAAGTTCTATTCCGCAAATAAATACAAAGCAATGGAGCAGAATGGAAATGTATTCAATCCAGAACCCACAACCAAGATATTAATGGGATGGAATCTCCTCCACGTGAGTTTATAAGGAAATCTTCCGGATTGAAATGTCAACAAAAAACAAAATACTAACTTTGCTAAGTTAATAAAATGCAAACGCCCAATATTTTATGGAAGAAAGATATACAAAGAATATATTTATATTGCTAGAAAAGTTGGAAATACATCCACAGTTCTGGAAATTTAAAATGTGCAGTATACATTCACCGGGGAGTAATTTCTGAAGAATTTGTGCTACTGCTTCACTCTTGGCTTCTCTAGCCTTTTGTCGCTCTACAATTTACACGTTGTTGCGCTCTACTTCTCTTCCTCTGCCCTGATTTTCTCCAACCTCTCTAACCACACAAAAGAAGCCCTAACAAAGATATATAGCTAGGGACTCAAGGATGAGGTGGGAAAAACTCCACCAACTTCTGTCATGCAATTAACACAAAATTAGGGTTTCCATCCAATCGTCGAACTGACTGATAGTCTCAACTACCAGTAATTAATTCGAGTGAACATGGATTCGGCAAATGAGTAGGTGGATTTGCCAGAGGTGTCAAATCTGGTTTAATTTTCTAACACCCTCCTTTTTCATAAAAACTTTGACACCGAGCATCTCCCTCAACCTGTTGAAGTCTTCCTCCTTCAAAGGTTTTGTGAATATATCTGCTATCTGCTCCTTGGACCTGCAAAATAGTAACTCAATCTCATTAAATTTCACCAGCTCTCTGATGAAATGGTATCGGATGTCAATGTGCTTCATCCTACCATGAAACACTGGATCCTTTGACAGTGCTATGGCAGAATTATTGTCACAAAAAATGGTTGTTGCTGCTTTCGATGGATGATTCAGTTCACTTAGAACTCTTCTCAGCCAAACTACCTGGCATGCGGCTGAGGTGGCAACAACATACTCTACCTCTACAGTGGATAGTGCAACAATTGGCTACTTCTTCGAGGACCACGAGACTACTCCAGATCCAAGATGGAAGGCATATCTAGAAGTGCTCTTCCGATCATCTATGCTACCAGCCCAATCGCTATCTGTGTAGCCAATTAGTTCAAGCTGGTCTTGTCTGGCATAGTGGATTCCATGGTTCCTCGTTCCATTGACATACCACAAAATTCTCTTGCCTACTTTCCAGTGAGTGTCCTTGGGTGACTCCATAAACCTACTGATTAAACTCACTATAAACATCAAATCTGGCCTGGTTGTAGTCAAATACATCAGGCTTCCAACTAACCTTTTATAGAGAGTTGGATCAACACTTCTGTTGTTATCAGTTTTACTCAACTTTAGGCCTATGGCAATAGGGTGATGGCAGGTTTGTTGTCCTCCATATTAAACCTCTTCAAGACATCCTTTGCATACTTACCCTGAGAAATGAAGATGCCATCATGCATATTGGTCAACTTCAATGCCAAGAAAATACTTCATCAGCCCCAAGTCCGTCATCTCGAACTCCTTCTTCATGGTTGTTCTAAATTGATCAAATAACATGTTGCTATTGCCAATATATATCAGATCATCTACATACAAGTAGATGATTATCATCTCCCCCTCTGCATTTGTTTTCATATACAGAGTGTGCTCATATGGGCATTTGATGAACCCATTCTCCTGAAAGTAAGCATCAATTCTGCTGTACCAAGCTCTGGGTGCTTGCTTCAACCCATACAAAGCTTTCTTCAATTTTAGGACCTTGCCTTCTTGCCCTTCTAGCTCATAGCTGGGTGGTTGGTCTATGTAGACCTCTTCTTCCAGTACTCCATTCAAGAAGGTAGACTTGACATCCATCTGGTAAACATTCCAGCCCTTCTGAGCTGCCAATGCCAGGATCATTCTGACTGTGTCAAGTCGGGCTACAGGTGCATACACCTCATGATAGTCAATCCCTGAATTTTGCTTGTAGCCTTTTGCCACCAATCTGGCCTTATGCTTATCCACTTCACCTTGGGCATTAAACTTAGTTTTATATACCCATTTGACCCCAATGGTCTTCTTACCTATTAGAAGATCCATTAACTCCCATGTCTGATTTTTCTCTATTGCTGCTATCTCATCATCCATAGCATTCACCCATTTTCTATTCTGAATTGCTTCTTCAAAAGTAATTGGATCACACTCAGAAAATAAAGCAAAATCAAAATGTTCTTCATCAGTTTCATTTCTAGTTACCTCATAAATATCTTGCAAGCTCCTTGTCTTTGATGGTGTCTTCAAGTTGGAGATCCTTGTTGCAAGTGGAGGTGATCGAGATGATGAGGTTGTGCTACTACTGGCACCATTGTTACTACTTGAAGCTATAGGAGTAGGCACTCTATCTCCTTCCAAATCCACAGATTCAATAATAGTTGGCTCTAGCTGGCCAGTATTTGACTTCTAGTTCCATGCTTCATCCTCCAAGAACTTCACATCTCTGCTGATGATAAGCTTCTTTGTTATAGGATTATACAGCCTATAAGCTTTTGCTTGTTCACTGTACCCTAGTGAAGATACACTTCTCTGCTTTATCATCCAACTTCTTCCTCTTCTCATATGGGATGTGTGCATATGCTATGCACCCAAAAACTCTTAAGTGAGCCACACTTGGCTTCTGATTGCTCCATGCCTCTTGAGGAATTTTGTCCTTCACACTCTTGGTGGGACATCTATTCAGCAGATAAACTGCACAAGCTATAGCTTCTGCCCAGAACTCATGTGGCAATCCCTTTGCCTTCAGCATACTTCGTGCCATCTCCATAATATTTATGTTCTTCCTCTCTGCAACACCATTCTATTGTGGTGTATATCTGGTAGTGAATTATCTACGAATTCCATTTTGCTTGCAAAAGTTATGAAATTCATTGGAGATGTACTCACCTCCTCCATCTATCCTGAGAGTCTTCACATAATACCCACTCTGTTTCTCAACCAGAGCCTTGAACTCCTTGAATTTTTCAAATGCTTCTGACTTTTGCTTGATGGGATAAACCCATGTCCTCCGACTGAAGTCATCAATGAAAGTTAGAAAATATTTATTTCCAGCAAATGTGCTGGTCTGCATTGGACCACATATATCTGAGTGCACCAGCTCCAATGGGTGTGAAGCTCTCCAAGACTTCCCTATAGGGAATGCATCCCTGTGCTGCTTTCCAACTAAGCAACCTTCACAAACTTGATTTGGTTGCTCTATGAGGGGTAAACCCTTCACCATTTGCTTCTTGTGCAGCAAGTTCAGGCCACTAAAACTCAGGTGACCGAATCTGAGATGCCACAACCAGGTAGCATCCTTCACCACTGCACTCAATGACATCAACAATTCATTTTGAATCTGCAAAGGGAACATTTTGTTCTTTGTCATGGACACTATTGCAATTTTCCCATGCTCTTTATCTCTGATGGTACAAGCTCCATATTTAAATTGAACAGTGTACCCCTTCTCACAAGTTGTCCAACACTCAACAAGTTGTGCTTCAACCTAGGCACATAATACACATCTTGTATTTGTTTCCTTTCACCGTGCCTAGTGCGGATAATGATCTTTCCTTTTCCTTTGACAGGTACCTTGTTGTTGTTCCCCATCTTCACTTCAGATTGGACTGTTTCATCCAATTGTGAGAACATCTCTCTGTTCCCCATCATGTGGTTATTGCACCCACTATCCAAATACCAGGTGTTCTTCTGGCTCTCCTCCTCAGTACTGCAAGTTAGCAACATATTCCCACATGCATCTCTACACTCTACATTTCCAACTTCATTTGTGTAGTGGGCTTGTTGTTTGTTATCCTTGGCCATCTTATTTCTACACTCAAAAATGTAATGACCAAATTTCTTGCAGTAATAGCATTGGATCTTTGATTTGTCAAACTTCTGATTAGATCCAGCTTGCTGATTTCTGCCATTGCCTCTTCCTCCTGCTTGATGGAAGTTGTAGCTATTCTCTCCTTCACCAGAGTTGGACCTTCCTCCTCACTTGTTACCTCTTCCACGCTTGCCTCGATTGCTCTATCCTCTTCCTCCTTGAGAACATGAGGCACCTTGGTGGGATTCATCTCTTCTACCACTATCTCAAAATGAGACCTGCATCTTGAATGCTTGCTCCAGAGAGGACTGAGATGACCGACTCAGCCTCTGCTCATGTGTTTGCAGAGAACCCATGAGCTCATCTACAAAGAGGGTTGTCAAATCCCTCAATTCTTCTATTGCTATCACAACTGAGTCAAACCTTGTTGGTAGGCTTCTCATAATTTTCTCCACAATTCTCTGGTTGTCCACAATCTCCCCATTCAACCTCATCTGGTTGATGACATCCATTGTCTGGGTGAAGAAATCACTCATGGACTCTGACTCACTCATCTACAGGTTCTCGAACTCCCTCCTTAACATCTATAGCTTCACCAACTTCACCTTGTTGGTGCCCTGATAAGAACTGGCTAAAATTTCCCAAGCTTGCTTTGCTTTGGTTGTTGTTGCAATCCATGGGAAAATTATCTCTTCAACTGCTTGCATTATATAAAATAATACCTTTTGATCCTTCTTGCGATTCTCCTTCAACAAATCTGAATCCTCTTGGGAGAGTGCGGCCAATGCTGCTGCATCTACTGGTTCTGGATAACCATTCTCGACCAAGTCCCATAGCTCCTGAGACCCAAACAGAATTTTCATCTGAATGCTCCAGTAATCATAATTCTTGCCATTGAACCGTGGGATCTGCAACTGCAATGAGTTATTTCTGGAAGCCATTGCTTCAATCTTCCATGGGAGGGCTCAAGCTCTGATACCAATTTGAAGGTTTTAAACAAGCTTAGTAGAAGCAGAATCGAGACGACGAAAACTATATTTTCCAATCCGCAACTATTATCAAAGAAAACAGTGTGGAATGGATTCCACACGAAATTTTACGGGAGGATGTGCAAAATCAAATCTACACTTAAAACAAAGGCAACGTACAGATTTAGCAATAGTCTCAAATCTGAGAACAAATGCGAACAAACAAGTGCGGAATAGATTCCGCAAATTTTAATAAGGAGAGAGACCCGGATTCAGAATCCACACAAATTTGATGATGACGTCACTTGAGCCAAGGAAATAGTGCAGAATAGAGTTTAGGGTTGAGCGGATGCAGATTAGGGAGGAAAATTAAATATGCGGACTTCACCAACTATTAGGGTAGACTTTAATAATATAACTTTATATTATTAATCACCTAAGTTCTATTCCATAAATAAATACAAAGCAATGGAGCGGAATGGAAATGTATTCAATCCGAAACCCACAACCAAGATATTTAAGCGGAATGGGATGGAATATCCTCCATGTGAGTTTATAAGGAAATCTTCCGGATTGAGATGACAACAACAAACAAAATACTAACTTTGCTAAGTTAATAAAATGCAAACGCCTAATATTTTATTGAAAAAGAATATACAGAGAATATATTTATACTGCTGGAAAAGTTGGAAATACATCCACATATCTGCAAATTTAAAATGTGCAGTATACATTCACCGGGGAGTAATTTTTGAAGAATTTGTGCTACTGCTCCGCTCTTGGCTTCTTTGGCCTTCTGTTGCTCTGTGCTTTACATGCTGTTGCGCTCTACTTCTCTTCCTCTGCCTTGATTTTCTCTAACCTCTCGAACCACATAAAGGAAGCCTTGACAAAGACATATATCAAGAGACTCAAATATGAGGCGGGGAAAAATCCACCAAATTATGTCATGCAATTAATACAAATTAGGGTTTGCATCCAATCGCTGAACTAACTAATAGTCTCAACTACCAGTAATTAATTCGAATGAATAGGATCCAATGGTCGATTTACCAGAGGTGTCAAATATGGCTTAATTTTCTAACGTGACAATACCTCATTTGTTTTATGAATTCATTGAAATTTATCATACAATTAAAAAACATTTGTGCATGATGTTTATATGTTTCTACAGTTTATTATTTTTACATACAACACCATTCATATTCCTCTGACACAGCAGATGTCTCTTTGGAATTCAGACTTAAACCTGAGTATTGGGTTAGCCCTATGACATAGAGAGTATTTTGCCCTTCATATAAGTGGTCTCACCGATGTTGGCCAGAACTGACTGAAGACAACAAAACCAAATTAACGGGTCGTAACAAGAGTTTCCTTCTAGTTATTGCACACTGGTATAACATGCAGGAGACCTTACTCTTTGATGTGATTTTAAACTTATAAATCCCATAGCGACTCCCATAACATCAAAAGACCCTTTTTTTTATTAGTAACGGGTTTTAAAAGGGACCCAAAACCTTATAACATGCTGCAAGGAGGATCCTGTGAGGTTCAACTCCCTACAGAACAAGCCAAAATTGGACCATTCACAGAATCCATAAACTAAAACATTCTAAACTATTACAAACATACCGCCCATGGGCACAAACAGAAAACATAAATAGCATAAATATCGTAGGGACCTTCCCAAACAACCACATATAAAGAGACAGGGAGAGCACAAAGACCATCCTAGGAAACAAAAGGGGATAATCCCGTTCAGGACCAACTGTTTTACTCTAGGATGTAGTCCTCTTCATCTTTGGAATCATCCATAAATACATCAATCATGGCATTAATCATCATTGGTAGCGACAAGTTCACTACAGGAATCAACAATACATTAGGGAAGATTCCCTTGCCATGTCGAAAAAGATTGAACAGTTAAGCCAAAGTTTGCCATTGTATCTGTCGCCCGATTGCCTTCCCGATACACATGTTGAATACACCTATTGCTGATCACCCTTAGTTGGACAATGGACTCTTCAATGGTTGGTCCCACATTCCAAGGAGGATTCGAGACCCCCTTCAAATAGTTTATGGTGTTTAAGGAGTCTCCTTCGACTATCAGGTACTTGATATTGAGATTGATGGCCATTTGGATGCCTCGAAAAGCTGCCCAAGCCTCAACAAAATTATTAGATTGGACTCCAAGTTTTTCTGCATATGCCAAAATAAGTCGACCTCTGTCATCCCGGATCACTCCTCCACAACTCGCAACATCAGGATTACCTTTTAAAGCACCATCAAAATTTAGCTTGAACAAGTGAGGAAGGGGGAATACATGAAACCAGGGATCTGTCCACAACAACTTGGGGATGACCAAAAACCTCAAAAGACAGGTTAGCAAAACGTGTCACTTGAATCTCAAACGGGGATGAAGGACAATTGTCCAAAGAAATGATATTAGCATTTTTTGAGGCAAACATGACAGCTCTCAAAGTAAGTGACTCTGAGTCATGGCACGAATATTGAAAAGCACGATTGTTCCTTTCCAGCTAGGGAGAATAATCGCCCACCAAAACTTTAAACGAGTGAACTTAAAGGGGTTTAACCCACAGCAAAAAGATCCTTGACCTCTAACAAAGGATCTTTATTTTGTTGTGACGTATTGTCTCGAGCATACAAATTATTAGGGTTGTCATCATGAGATACAGGGTCGCCATTTTTCTTGTGGCCATTCAGGGAGTCTGAAGATGAGTAGATTGAGAGAAAGCTCCCTTTATTATTGACAAACATTAGCAATCATAAAATAAACGTGGGGATTTATGTTTGCGGGCACGAGGGCTACCGCTTGGCTAGTTAAAGTTTGCAGTCTCGTTCGTAGGACAACATCAAAATTATTAAATCAACGCGGGAAATTATGTTCGCCTAACAAGCTAACGTTGGCAAATTTGGAAGATCCCGATTATGTAGGCAATGGAAAGGGGTGGGCTGACTGTGAAATGCCGCATAAGGACGAGTCACGAAAGCGCCTATTAAATGAGAAATGGGAGATAGATAACTTGTGTGGTTTAGATGGACGGAATGAGAATGAAAAAAAATCGGTATGCTGAGCATGTGGCAATGATTTTCTGGTGGAGGAAGCATCAACATCATCCGTTCCAATTATCTTTGAAAACTAGTTTAATTTAATATATATATATATATATATATATATATATTTTCGGATATATTTTTAAAACATTACAAAATCAATCCACAAACACTGATATTTCTCAGAATATTGTGGCGGCCATAAAAGTTGGACAACCTGCCCGGATTCGTAGCGGCTACCGATTCCACCATGTAAATTCAAAAAAAAAAACACTAATATTTCTTAGAAGGTATCTCAAAGAATCCACAAAAGATGCAAAGATAGTAATTTTAACATGCTAACATTATATTATATATAAATTAAAAAATGTTTTATAATATAATTAAATAATTAATTTAAATAATTTTTTTAATAAATATATTTCATATCATCTAATAAACGGTAAAATCTAATTTAGCTTTCCTGTTAGTGAGATGAAATTGTTTGATTTGGCAGAAGAAATGTTAACAGTGAAGCGGAGATGTTAGTGTTTTTAGGAGGGCGGAAACGACAAAATTAGTGAGGCGAAACTTAAGAACCATTGTTGTGGCTTCCATCATAATAATGATGATAATAGCGTTAGTAGTGCACTGTCTTTATTGTCAAAAGAATACAGTAATTTGAGTGCCAAAATCGACGACAACTGATCTTGTACGCACAGTAATTCTGTACTCTATCAAGATTTTTCTAGGCATTTTAAAAAGTACAGTAACCTAAGTGGTTTAGTAGTGAAGATTTTGTAATTTTAAATAAAGGGTTAAGATTTGAAATTTATAAAGTTTAGGGTTGTATATTATTTTTTTTTTAGTAAATGAAGTAGAATTGGATAAGTATGTATTACTTTAAAACATCTTCATAAAGTTTGGATAAAGCCACAAACAATGAAGTAGAAGCTTTAGTTATCAAACTGCTTTAGTTATCAAACTGTTTTTATCTAGGCAATAAGACAAAGTTATAGGAGGATAATCATATAGTCAAATTCTCAATTATTGGAAGTTTTGGATTGCATAAGGAACTTTGCTTTTGTAGATGTGAAGGTTGATGAATCTTCTCACCCAAATTAAATTGAGGTGTGGAGGGAATTCAGAGTTTTGGATTGCATAAGGAACTTTGCTTTTGTAGATGTGAAGGTTGAGGAATATTGTCATCCAAATTAAAAATTGAGGTGTGGAGGTGTGGAGGGAATTGGATGATATGATTCCCATTTATGTGGCTAGAGCTCTGAATACCAAACTTCTTGGCTAAGACTGAGGAGGTAGGGGTTGAATGGCAGAGTGGTATGGCTACTGAGGATTAGAAGATTTGGTAGAGTGATATGGCTATTGAGGATGAGAGGATTAAGCAGGTTGATAAATAAATCTAATGTTTGACTAATTTGAAAGTTTGTTGAAAATTTAAAATGAAAAAATGAGTGCTTATTCTCACTTCTACATAATATTTTTTTAATATAATTTTTTCAAATTCTTTATATATATATATAATTCAATCAATACAATTGATATTAGCTTGCTCATTTTTAGGTAATAAACCAAAGGTTTCCTTACTTGGTTGTTAGAAGAGATCACACATTTCATTACTTAGAAATTCTTATTATGTACTAATTAATTAATATAAATATATATATAATTTATTTATTTTATGTTGGTGATGTTTTGGTTGTTAGAGGGGATCACATATTTCATCACTCAAATATTTTTATTATATACTATTTCTATATATATATATATATATATATATATATATATATATATATTTATATTTATATTTATCAACACGGTTTATTTATCTATAATGTTGATGATATTAATAAGTATTAAAATATATCATAGAGATATTAAAATTTTAAATACTAATTATATTCAAATAAAATATTAAATATTATTTTGTTAATTATATATATCTTGTAATTTATTTATTTTTTATATATTAATTTAAAAAAAATTAAATTTAATATAATTAAATTATTTTTTACAAATTCATATAATTAAAATTAATGAATGATTAACTGTCTACTTATCATATTTTATATAAATATTATATATATAAATTTTATTTTTTAAAATTATAAAATATGTTTTTAATTTCAAAATTTTTATGTGTAAGAATCATATTAATTCATATTAATTATTGAAAAGTTATTTGTTTGCTACGGCAGGTATGAGCACTTAATTTTTTGTATCAACGTCCAGATCTGGAAGACAGAGGATCCTTGAACTTGGTATTTTGCTTGGTCAAAGATTAACGCTGGTTTATTAACCAGACGCTGGTTTATTAACCAGAACCGCCCATGAGAATAGTTATCTTCATCATGTGCGAAAATGTAGGATGCATTTAGAAATTTTATCGATGCTTCCATGGTTTCTTTTTTTAATCTTATTTTATTCTTATTCATAAAGTAATATCATAATATCACAAGAGAGTCGTATACTACTCCATTATCAGGTAATGCCATGGAAAAAGCTTAAAACCGTACCGAATAAATCCTAAGTATATGCCAATAGAACAATGCTAACCCCTCAGATATGCTTGACCATATAAAAGGAAGGTAAAATGCATGATAAACGAACAAGTCATTAAATATAAGGCAGGAGCTTGTCTGATTTTTCAGAAGGAAGAGTATATTTGATTGGGCAAAAGAGGAGATAAATTAGAACAGAACAAAGGTGAGGAAATTTAAAGTTTGTAGTCTCATTCATAGGACAACACGAAAATTATGCATGTCCACCAAATGTACGCACTGGAAATTTAAAGTTTGTAGTCTCATTCATAGGACAAAACGAAAATTATGCATGTCCACCAAATGTACGCACTGGAGAGGGATGACTGAGAAATGTCGCTTAAGGACGAAAACGCCTATTATTTGAGAGATGGTACGTAGACGATTTGTGTGGTTTAAATGGACCGTATGGGAATTTAAAAAAATCAGTATGCTGCAGCATAGGCCAACGATACTATGACCATGTGATTGGTGGAGAAAGCAACAAAATCACTTGTTACAATTGTGGAGAAGATATATAGGCTTAAATATATATTTTAAAAACATTAAAATCAATTGGTTCATCCAAATATCGGGTTTCGTTGGATTGAAAGTTTGTTCTGGTGTTTTGGCATGGCTGTTATAGGGGCGGACTGTGCAAAGATTTGTGTGCGGCTTCCAGTGCGGTTATAGGGGTGGACTGCGCAAATATCTGTGTGCGGCTTCCAGGGACTGTGCGGCTTAAGAATTTGAAAAAATTATATTATAAAATTATTACTTAGAAATGAGGATTCCAACCTTAGTCGGCAATCCTTTTTTCCTTTAACCTTTTCAATAAACTTTCAAATTAGTCAAACACTAGATTTGTTTACCAACCTACTTAATCCTCTCATCCTCAATATCCATATCACTCTACCAAATCCTCTAATCCTCAATAGCCATACTACTCTGCCATTGAACCCCTACCTCCTCAATCTTAGCCAAGAAGTCTGGTATTCAGAGCTCTAGCACGTAAATGGGAATCATATCATCCAATTCCCTCCACACCTCAATTTAATTTGGATGACAAGATTCCTCAAACTTCACATCTACAAAAGCAAAGTTCCTTATGCAATCCAAAACTATCAATTCCCTACACATCTCAATTTAATTTGGGTGACAAGATTCTTCGACCTTCACATCTACAAAAGCAAAGTTCCTTATGCAATCCAAAACTATCAATTCCCTCCACACCTCAATTTAATTTAGGTGACAAGATTCTTCAACCTTCACATCTACAAAAGCAAAGTTCCTTACGCAATCCAAAACTCCCAATAATTGAGAATCTGACTATATGATTATCCTCCTATATCTTTGTCTTACTATCCAGATAAAAACAGTTTGATCTATAAAGTTTCTGCTTCATTATAAATGTTCTTGCCCAAACTTGATAAAGATGCTTTAAAATAGTATATGCTTATCTAATTATACTTCATTTGCTAAAAAATGACATACAACCCTAAATTTTACAAATTTCAAATCTTAAACCTTTATTTAAAATTACAAATCTTCACTACTAAACCAGGTTACTGTATTTTTTAAAATCTTCACTACTAAACCAGGTTACTGTATTTTTTAAAATGCCTAGAAAAATCTTGATAGAGTCAAGAATTGCCTAGAAAAATCTTGATAGAGTCAAGAATTACTATGCGTACAGGATCGGTCGTCATCGATTTTGCCACTCAAATTATTGTACTCTTTAGACAAGAAAGACATAGTGTACTACTAATGCTATTATCATCATTATTATGATGGATGCCACAACAATGGTTCCTACTTTTCGCCTTGCTAATTTTGTCGTTTATGCCAAAATCAAACAATTTCATCCTACTAATAGGAAAATTAAATTATATTTTACCGTTTAATAGATTATATGAAATAAATTTAATAAAAAAATATTATTTAAATTAATTATTTAATTATAATATAAAACATTTTTAATTTATATAAATATAATATAATGTTAGCCAATACTATTAAAATTATTATTCTTTGAGATACCTTCTAAGAAACTTCAGTGCTTGTGGATTGATTTTTTAATGTTTTAAAAATATATCTGCAAATATATTTAAGCTTATATATCTTAAACTCTATCGGTTTAACTTGTTTTCAAAGATAATTGGAACGGATGATTTTGATGCTTTCTTCACCAATCACATTATAAAAAAATCAATGCATATTTTTGTAATAATTTTATTTCACATTAATACTTCATCTAAACACCATACAGATTTTTTTTTATTCCCATTCCGTCCATGCAAACCACACGAGTCATCTATCTCCCTTTTCTCATGTAATAGGCGCTTGACTCGTCCTTACGCGGCATTTCACAGTCATCCCGTCCCTTTCCAGTGCCTACATCGTCCGGATCGTTGAAATTTGCCGAGGTTAGGTTGTGAGGCGAACATAATTTCCCACGTTGATTTAATCATTTTGACGTTGTCCTACGAATGAGACTGCAAACTTTAACTAGCCAAGCGGTAGCTCTCGTGCCCGCAAACATAAATTCCCACGTTGATTTTAGTATTGCCAATGTTTGTCAATAATAAAGGGGGCTTTCCCTCAATCTACTCCTCTTCAGACTCCCTGAATGGCCACAAAAAAAATGGCGACCCCGGCATGTGCCGCTTGCAGAATGCAACGCAAAAGGTGTTCTGAGGAATGTATGCTGGCTCCTTATTTTCCATCGAGCGATCCGAGCAAGTTTGAAGTCGTCCAAAGAATCTTTGGAGCGAGTCATGTCATCAAAATGCTTAAAGTACTTACGACACAATTGTGTTTATTTGATTTCTCCTAGTTAGTGGAACTCATACTTCAAAGGTTGGCTTTTGTTTCAGGGTGTACCCATTGAGCAAAGAGCGGACGTGGTTAGTAGTATGGTTCTCGAAGCAACCGCCAGAGATAAAGATCCCGTTCATGGCTGTTCAGCTGTCATTGATCAACTCAAGAAACGAATTGTTGATCTCGAATCGCAGTTGGCAGCCGCACAAGTACAACTCGAGATGATGCGTTTGGAGCAAGGAAAGCTTCTGTCCTTGTTTGCCACTGGATCTCATGATGACAACCCTAATAATTTGTATGCTACAGAGAGCACGTCACAACAAAATAAAGATCCTATCTTAGAGGACATGGATCTTTTGCTGTTGCGGGAGCCGCTATGGGATTTATAAGTTTAACATCAAGTCTTAGTGTAAGGTGTCCCGAATGTTATACCAGTGGTCAATAACTAGAAGGAAACTCTTGTCACGACCCGCTATTTTGGTTTTGCTGTCTTCAGCCAGTTCTGGCCAGCATCGGTGAGACCACTTATATGAAGGGCAAAATACTCTCTATGTCATAGGGCTAACCCAACACTCAGGTTTGAAGTCTGAATTCCGAAGAGACATCTACTGTGTCACAGAGGAATAAATAGGCGTTGTATGTATGTAAAAGTAATTGTAGATGCAGATAAATATCATGCGCAGTTGTTTTTTAATTGTACAATAAATTTCTATGAATTCATAAAACAAATGAGGTATTGTCCTTTCGCGTTTTTGAGCTGTAGCTTAAAAAAGAAAATAAGGGGGTGTAGCGTGGATTCCTACAATTTCTATTCATAACTGGGATTTAATTCAACATCTGCTTTCCCAACCTTTCTACTCTTTCAATTTTTTTTTTTTCCAATCAAATATACTCTTTTAAAAAAACATACAAGTAATTTCATTAAGGGTTAAGTGGATTGGTAAAACTTTGGACATTTATTAAGAGGAGATCTAGGTTCAAACTTTAAGGCATACCCAATAAAGGGCAAAGGTAGTAGTATAACTTGAGTCCGCTGAGTGGTCTTGACGGTACCAGTCACGTAGGGTCTCCTTCACTCCCGGTCTTCATAGAGGTAGGGAAGGCAGCTTCAATGATTTAAACTTTTAAAGGCAGAAACCTTAGGAAAAATGTCTGACCTTATACCTAACTGTTAGAAATGAAAAATATTACCAATTCCATTCCTATGAAAAACAACATACAAAGTACTTGCTCTCTACTTATTGACTTGCAGTTCGCCTATCAAGCATTTAACCTTTGTTTTACATAGTCAAGCATCTGTGAGGACTTAGCATTGTTCTATTGGCATATAGTTAGGATTCTTCGATACGTTTTGAAGCCTGCAATTAACAGGGGATTTGTGATATTACTTTATTTATTAAGAAGCGAATAAAATGATTGAAAAAAACCATCAAAAGCATTGGCAAAATTTTTAACACATAGAGGCACGCATCCTACAATTTTCTCTACTTGTTAGTAGCAAATGATGAAGATAACTATTTTCAAGGACAGTTCTGGTTAAGGATAGATTCATAGATCAATGTTTAAGCTTTACCTAGGCAAAATACCAAGTTTAAGGATCCTCTTGTTAATAGCGGAAGATTAATATAACTATTATCATGGACAGTTCTGGTTAAGGATAGATTCATAAATCAATGTTTAGCTTTAACGGGCAAAATACCAGTTTAAGGATCCTCTTGTCTACCAAAAGGACGTTGATAAAAAATTTTATGTGCATTATTATTATCATTCTCACATGGTTTAGCATAGAAATATTTTTCAATTAATCAATTATAATTGAATTATTATAATTTTAACATATATATAGATTTTGAAATGAAAAAAAAAAAAAATATATATATATATATATATATATATATATATATATATATATATATATATATATTTATTTTGAGTAATATTTTTTATACACATCCGTCATGGCAGAAAAATATATACTTTATAATTGTAATTATAAGAAATGAAATTTATAAATAGAATATCTACTTAAAATATTATAAATAGAAAAGTAAAATATAAATTTTATTATATTAAATATAATTTTGAAGTCATTAAACTTAATATTGTTATCATTGATGTAAATTATATAAGCATATAATAATATTTTTATCAAAAATAAAATATTATATTATAACAAATATATTTTTAGAAATGATTGGATGATAAATAAAATGTGAATATATTAGAATAATATTCAAATTAAAATTATGCTATTGAGGTTAGTGTGGAGGTATAAAATGAGCATTGACACTCTTGACACTTAGTGTGAATCTTATCATTCTATGTATTATGAGTCCATTAAAACATCCACCTAGGGTTTTACATGTTGGAGGTATTACATTATTTGGTACCTTAAGTATCATTGTAAATATTTAGATTAGGAGTGTGTTTAATTACTTATGTCAATAGTAGGTATCCAGTTGTGAAGTGTGTTTATGTGTCATATAATCAAGTAGGAGTTATGAGTAAAAGGTGCTATGTTTATAAGTGTGAATTATGAGTGAAAGGTGTTATGTTTGCAAGTGTGAGTTATGAGTGAAAGGTTCATGCGTGCAAGTGAGAGTTGTGAGTGAAATGTGTCGTGTGTAAGTGAAGAGTCGTGTGATGTGTCAATATTAGAAGTAGAGAGTTATGTAATCATGAGAGACTTCATCATAATATAAGGAATATGAAATGTTGCATCTCTCATGAGTTTAAGGAGGGAAAAACTTAGGAGTATTGAAGGTTCCTATGTAAAGTTATATATTGATGACAAAGCTCTATGCTATGTAATGAAGAGTTTAAGTTTTGTAATTTTATTATGAACAAAGATTTTTACTTTTGCTCTTAATGAATTGAAAAGGCTTAGAAAGAATAACTCAATATTGAACACTCAAGTACAAGAGGATGATAATACAAAGGTAATGTTGTTGTAAGAACTCATTGACTTGAAGTTAAAATCGAAGAGGCAAGGCGAATTGAAGAAGGTATGGCTGAGCAGTTAAAGGCAAAAGAGTTGAAATATAAAAAATTGAAACATAAAGTTGTATCTCTAAGGATGGAAGTGAAATAATCCAATGGTAAGCTACATGGGTTTGAGAAAAGCTCAAAAATCATGGGTGATATTATCAAAGAACAGAGATATTCAGTTATAAAGACTAGAATTGGGTTTGAAGAAGGAAAAAATAAACAAAAGAGAGAATTAAGTTCAAAAGAAACAGAGGCATCAAATAAAATAAGTGAATAAGAGCCTAAAACCTATGCTAATGCATTGAGAAGTGGAAGCATCAAGAAGGAGGAAAAAAAAGATTCATCATGGACCAAAGTCAATCATAGAAACAACAATGAGAGAACCATGCAACCATATCCTCCAAGGCAATCAAACAGGTTTCAATATTTCTTCCATGGTTATTGTTTTTCATGCAATCAATTTGGTCATAAAGCTATAAATTGTAGGGTCCGTGCTAAGAATGATTATTGTTTCACCAAAAAAAAAATTAATTCATTTGCACCTCATAGATTACAATATCATTTGTTACAAATGTAATAATTTTGGGCATAAAACCAAATGGTGTAGAATAATGTTTTCTAAACTTCCAAAATCAAGCAAGACAGACGAAGGTCAAACTGTTCAAAAGGAATGTCCTCCAAATATTGGAGAAAGAAAATGTAACAAGAAAATGAGAAATCTATGTTGGTACAAATGGCTCTTCATGTGCAAAATGAAAGAAATCAATGGTACATTGATAGTGGTTGTTCAAGCCATATTATAGGTGACAAAAGCAAATTTCTCTCTCAAGGAAATAAATGGAGGTACAATGAAATTTGGTGATAATGCTTATGCCAAAATTACTGGAAAAGGAACCCTGAGTCTGGATAATGAAAGATCAAGGACAAAGAATGTGTTATATGTTTAAGGGTTAAAGCATAATCTACTAAGTGTAAGTCAACTATGTGATCAAGGGCACACACTCACATTTTACCCAAATAGATGTAAGATTAGGAAATCCAAGACATAAAAGCTTATTGCAGACGCTAGTACAACTACAAAAAATCTCTACATGTTGAGTGAAATTAAGGAAGAAAAATATTTTTTATCACAAGAATATGAAAGTTGGTTATGGCACAGGAGAATGGCCACCTGAATTTCGACAACATAGTGAAAATAAGCAACAAAATGGTAGTTAGAGATTTATCCAAGATAGCAAAATTCCCAAGCATAATTTACGTACAATGCCAACATGGTAAGCAAACAAGGTCAAGTTTCAACTCAAAGGAGTTCTCTTCATCCAAGCCTTTGGAACTAATTCACACTGATCTATGTGGCCCTACAAGGACAAAGAGTTTACAAGGTGAATTAATTCATGTTGTTTATTGATGATTATTTTAGAATGACTTGGGTAACATTTTTGAGAGAAAAATCAGAAGCATTTGAAAGATTCAAGGCACTTGTAGAAGAACCGCATAAGTTGATTGATAATAATTTAGAGATGAAATTGAAAACTTTTAGTTTTTTGCTCTGCTAGGGTTTGATGAGGAAAGCTGCTTTGCTGGAATTTTTTTGAGACCTATCTGGTGGGCTCTACGGGGATGACAGTAGTTTCTGGAGGAGGTATGAACAACTGGAGGAATGTAGTGATGGCATCAGGTCCATCACAGAGCGTGCATGCTAGGGCTGGTATTTCTTTTAAAAATGATTGGAAGGAACAGGATTTCCCATTGCATGCCAAGAATCGCTTGTTAAAGAACAATGGATGTTTGGAACGATGTGAAGCCAGGCCGGTTCTAGTGGTTCAACTAGACTCGGTGGTAGAAGATGTGGAGTATTTAACCAAACATGCGCTTATTGGTAAATTTATGGGCATCCGAATTTCTCTTCCCTTTGTGGAGGCTTGGTTTAGGAAGACTTGGAACCCTGAAGGTGATGTGGAGGTGATGCTGAGTGCAAAAAACTATTTTATGGGGGTTTTTCCTTGTCTTGCGGATCGTAACAAAGCATTTGAAGGAGGTCCCTATTTCTGTAACCAAGCGAGACTCTTTCTTAAACCCTGGCATGTGGGTTTCAACCCATTAGAGGAGCGGTCGTCATGGGTTCCGGTGTGGGTTTGGCTTCCGTGGCTCCCCTTGGAATTTTGGAGAAATGACATCTTGCATATGATTGCCCTTCTACTTGGGAAGCCGGTTGGGCCGTCAGGACAGACACTGGATAAAAAGGTAATCTCTGTTTCCCGTATCTGTGTTGAAATTGATTTAAACAATCCTATTCCAGATTCTATTGAAATATAGTTCGGATCAACCACATGGGTTCAAAAACTTGACTATGAAGCTCTTCCATTTCGTTGTCGAATTTGCCATGAATATGGCCACTTACAAAGAAAATGCCCTAAGTTTGTCCTACCTGTGGATTCAAATCCTGGGCCCTCTCAAGCTGTACAAAATATGGATAAAGGAAAAGCCCCGATAAAGGAGGGGGATCAGGATAAGGAAGGCTTTGTTACGGTAAAACCTCGAAACAAAGGAAGAAATGCAAAAAGAGACATTAAGGATAACCATCCAGATGCTCAGCTCAATCGTTTTGAAATTCTAGATAATCTTGATTAGTGCATGGAGATACCTGAAACATCACTACCTGTTATAGATATAACAGGACTAAATCAGTTGTCTCTTCATGAGGTGGAACCAAGGGAACCAGACATGATATGTGGGGTTTAAATGAAGAACAAAGGGCTTTGGTTCCGAGTATAGGTTATATGGTTGGCCCTAGCCCCGGAAGTGAAGTTATCTTAGAAAATGGCACAGATTTAGATGTGCCCTCTCCTACCCGAGCACTGATGCAGTCATCCATGGATCGTAAAACTCCTACGGTGCTGGGATTACAGCATAAAATAATTAAAAAAAATGCTTCAGATAAGAATATGAAGGTGGGTCGGAAGAAAGACCAGGATAAAATTAAGTTAATGGGGGAGACTTTGGTAGAGTCGAGTTTGGTGAGAACATTGGACTCCCATTTTTATAACCCCCAAAAATGATTATACTTTCATGGAATGTAAGGGGGTTGAACAACATCCCCAGACAAAAAGCTGTGATTTGATTCGTGTTCATTATCCATATGTGGTTTTTATTTAGGACAGAGTATTGATAACTGGGAGAGTCTGTCGTTTGGGGATTCTCAACACCTCCGGGAGTTGATCCATAAGGATGTTCAGACTTAATGTGGTTTGTTTTTTTTTGGTTTTCTTTGGGAGTTGACCTTGTCGGGTGATTTAGCCTGTCTTGTTGCTTATTTGAGTCCTGGGTGGGGGCTCAGCTGTACTTTGTAATCCAGACTTTTTATCAATAAATTTTTACCCCTTTATTAAAAAAAAAAAAAAAAAAAAAAAAAAAAGGCACTTGTAGAATATGAAATAGGCAAAATGATCAAGTGTATAAGATCAGACAGAGGAGGTCAATTCACCTCAAATGAATTTGTAGAATTTTGTGAACAACATGAAATCAAGAGATATTAATCAACAACAAGAACTCCACAACAGAAAGGTGTAATTGAAAGAAAAAACAAGACTGTTCAAGGTATGACCAGGGCTATGCTAAATGAGTAAGATTTATGATGCTTTTTGGAGAGAGGTAATTCATGCAACTATTTATATCATCAATAGAGCTCAAGTAAGAGTAAATCACCACAAAACCCTATATGATATTTGGAAGGAAGACCCGCTACTGTGAAGTACTTCAAAATTTTTGAAAGCAAATGCTACATTAGATGAGAAGAGAAATATTTGGGCAAGTTTGATTCCAGGTGTGATGAGGGTATCTTCCTTGGATACTCCACTAAGATTAAAGCTTATATATGCTACAATAAAATATCGCATACAATTGTGAAAAGTACAAATTTAAGAGTTGATGAAAAAATAGATATAAGAGAACCAACTTAAGAGATTGTGTATCAAGGATAAAGTTGCAAAGAAGAAGAAGGTGAAGAAAATTAAGAAGATGAGACAATCTCAAGAAATACACCACCTAAGACACCATCTAGGTATGTGCAAAAGAACCATCCTAAAAATATGATTATTGGGAATCTAGATGAGAGACAAACAAGAAGGAAAATAATAGGAACATGTGAACATGCCAACTTCTCTTTGCTATCTAAAGTTGAGCTAAATAATTTCAATGAAGCAAGTGAAGATAAATATTGGATTGAGGCAATGGAAGAAGAGTTAGATCAAATAGAGAAAAGTGAGACTTGGGAACTTGTCCCACGTCCAAAAGATAAGAACGTAATTGGTACCAAATGAGTCTACAAAAATAAGTTGAATGAATATGGTCAGGTTGTTAGAAACAAAGCAAGACTTGTGTGCAGAGGCTATGCACAAGTAGAGAGAATTACTTTTGAAGAGACATTTTCTCCCGTTGCTTATATTGAGGCCATAAGAATATTCTTGGCATTCTCAAGATTCAAAATTTTTGAAGTGTACCAAATGGATATAAAATCAACATTTCTTAATGTTAACCTAGAAGAAGAATTCTACATTGAGCAAACAAATGATTTCATACTGAAAGACAAGCCAGATTATGTGTGCAAATTGAAGAAGGCTCTCTATGGACTAAAGCAAGCCCCTAGGGCTTGGTACTCAAGGCTGGATAAATATCTCCAAGAAGAAGGTTTCAGAAAAGGTATAGCTGATAGCAATCTATACATTAAAAATAAAGGAAATGATCAGTTAATTATAGTAGTCCATGTGGACGACATCATTTTTGGAGGCAGTAACAACAAGATGTGTCAAAAATTTACAAAATGTATGCAAAGTGAATTTGAGATATCAATGCTTGGTGAGCTATCCTTATTTCTTGGTTTGCAAATCTCATAGTAAGATAAAGGTATATTTCTCTCTCAAACGAAGTATGTAAAATAAATGTTGAAAAAAATTAGGATGGAGGATTGCAATCCTGTGAGTACCCCCATGGTTACAGGATGTAGGTTAATATGATGAGTCTCTTGAGGCTAATCAAACCTTGTATAGATCCATGATTTGAAGTTTACTATATGTCACAACTACAAGGCCAGATATAATACATGCAGTCGGATTGGTGGCACAATTTCAAGCTGCACCAAAGGAAACACATGTACAGGTAGTAAAAGGGATCCTCAAGTATCTAAAAGGAACTATGGATTTTGGACTGTGGTATCTCAAATATGATAATTTCACTCTCACTACATATACATATGCGGATTGGGCAAACAGTGTGGATGACAAGAAAAGCACAAGTGGAGGAGCATTTTTTCTAGAAGACTATATGGTCTCTTGGCTAAGTTAAAAACAAGCATCAGTGTCCTTATCTACTACAAAGGTAGAGTATATTGTAGAAGTTGCTTGTTGCACTCAGTTTTTATGCATGAAATAAACCTTAAGCAATTTCAAAATAGAGCATGATCATCATATCTCCATACTTTGTGGTAATGCAAGTGCGATCAATATTTCAAAGAATTTGGTGATGCATTAAAAGACCAAGCACATTTTGATCAAGTATCACTTTTTGAGAGA
This sequence comes from Wollemia nobilis, assembly GCA_028583015.1. NCBI lineage: Eukaryota > Viridiplantae > Streptophyta > Pinopsida > Araucariales > Araucariaceae > Wollemia > Wollemia nobilis. The sequence continues at coordinate 3,313,529 of JAQPPZ010007219.1, forward strand.
GCAAGTGATTGATCAACAAATCAAGCTGGAATACATTGCTACAAAGGAACAAATTGCTGACATCTTTTCCAAGCCACTTCCAAATGAGATCTTTGAGTATATCATAAGTAAATTGGGAGTAATTTCACTCCCATATCATAATTGAACATCTCAAAGAAGAGCAGGGAGTGGGGGGCATTGTCAAGTGAATTATCTTACAAGTCCCAAGGAGCCTTTTCCATTGATGTTAAAGGGAGAGAGTTCTTAGTAAGGGGGAGCAGCTAGTCAAGGAGAGTAGCTTGTGATGCTATTCAATAAAGGTCAGTTTCATTGTAGGGTTGCCATCAATGACAAAGGGGGAGATTTCTAGAATATTGAGTTGTCATTGATGTCAAAGGTAGAAATATCTTCAAGGAAGAAATATTGAGTTGTCATTAATGTTCAAGGCAAATATCTTCAAAGGTGATTTTATATGCTTTAATATTTAAATAATAAAGTGGGAGGTCTATATTTAATCAAAGGATTTAAATATAGTTTAAATATTTAAATGTTGGGCAACCTCCTTAAGAGCACCATGCAAAAGGAATTAAATTTAAATATTATGGGCTGACCATGCAAAAGTTTGAAAATTCAAATATTCAAAAAATGTTAAAACTAGATTATGAACTCATGATGTGTCAAGATTAGAAGTAGAGAGTTATGTAATCATGAGATACTTTATCGTAATGTAAGGAATATGAAAGGTTGCATCTCTCGTGAATTTTAGGAGAGAAAAACTTAGGAGTATTGAAGGTTCATATGTAAAGTTATATATCGATGACAAAGCTCTATGTTATGTAATGGAGAGTTTAAGTTTTGTAATTTGATTATGAACACCGATTTTTGCTTTTATGAGACATTGATATTATTATAGAATGAGATTATGTGAATGTGACTATACAATCCTAAGAAATATTGACCTATGAGATATTTGGGTATATTTTCCAATAGTGGTATCAAAGCCACCATGGTGAAGGCCATATTGGTTTTGAACTATGCTATTGAGAGCCACTTTAGTAAGTCTTACCTAGCATAGATAGAGAAAGAAGGATATTGTGAGAAAAGAGACTGGACACATGAATTTGGAGGAGGAAGAAATAATATTGGCGAAGAATATTGGTGAGAAGAAAGGATTGAAGAAGAAAAGTGAAGGAGGAATTTAGAAAACTTGAAGCAGATAAGAGGAGTTACTAGATTTGTTTGAGACAATTAATTGGAGTACAAAGAATATTTTTGAGAAGCTACTAGAGTGGAGAACTTCTAAAGGAGGACAAAACTTCTAAAGGAGGAACATGAGGATCTACTAGACATGAGATTTGGAGAATGTGAGAGAAAGTTGCTAGAAAAATATTCTTAGCGAGGATAATTTAGAGATAATTGACGAAAGGCTACTTCTTTTTACTGGATGATTGCTTGAAATTGAAGAGAATGTTTATACAAGAAGAGATAAGTTGGAGTTGTAAGTGTAGTATGAGGAATTAAGTTCATGGATACATCTAAGAAGAGTGCAATAGATTTGAAAGGATGAAGTAGAGGAAACATTACGAAGAGCATAGCTAAATTGAAAGTACAAAGAAAACAACATTTGGGAGATAATTGAATGAACGACTAAGATCACATTCTATTCTAGAGTGAGCAAACAAAATGGGAAGGTAAAGAGAGTTATATTTATTAACACTTGTTTTTTTGCTTAATATCATACCAGGTCTAGAAATTTAGTAATGTAGAGGTATTATTGATAACTAGAGTGTTTCATAATTCTAAAAAAAGTGGGAAAATTAGAAATTAAATCTTACCCTAGAATCAAGAAGAATGTGCCACATGTGCTTGCATGGTGACGTGCACAACTAAGGATAAAGCACTATAAAAGGTAATTTATTCACCTTATAATAGCTACATATTTGCAAGTTAATATTGAGCTTATGATATTTTGGGCTAAAGTACAATATTAGACTATATTTAATTAAAGTAATTTAAGGAGATATAAGGCAATAATTTATTTGATTAATGAATGAATTATTAGAGAAATAAGGACTTAAATATTTGAATTGAGATTAATTTGAAAATTTGGTTGAATTAAAATTTGAAGGAGAAATTGTAAAAATGAAATTAATTAGGGGGACATAATAAGACTAAGGAATTTGAAAGCGGAAGAGATTAGAAATTGAGAAATATTTTTTTATGGCAAACATAATGTATTTTATTTTTGAATCACAACTTTTGAAAGGATCAAATTTTACATCATGGAAAAATAAAATGAAATCAATTCTTATTGTTGAAAAACTTTAAGATATAGTAAATGAAATAAAGGACATGTGAGAGGATGGAAGTGGAAAATAAAAAGTTAAGGTTGAAGATGCATAATCCCTTATGCTAAGTAAAGTAGATGAATAGGGATTTAATGGCTAAAGTGGGATGGTGACAAATGATTGAAAATGATCAATGTTAGGCTTAGATCCTCTCTATAACATATCCTAAGAATATAATCCCCTTTGTTTATAGCTTCAATCCACATTTAGTATCATCTTTGTGAAATGATTTTATCAAAACAAGAAATCTCATATGGAAAGGTTTAAGATGGCAAGTGGGAAGAGATGATAAGTTATACTTTTGGGAGGATGATTGGGTCATGGAGAAGCCTTTAATTTTTAATTATTACTAGAAGTGCATCATTCGGCCTTTAAAGCAAAAATGTGGAAACATGTTTTAGGAGTACATCAAGGAGGAAGATAATTGTAGAGTGTGATACATGTTGTAGTTGGAAGGAGTTAATGCAATTATGTAAAGTAGGCTTAAATCTCTCAATCCTTGCTTACAACATTACTATCTACAAATTAAAATAGAAGAGGATAGGTTCTTTTGGGGGTCTCATCCTAAAGGAATATTTACTATTAACTCAACTATTGCCTTTGAAAGAGATCATGGTAATCAAAATTTTCTCTTAGATAGAGTTTAGACTAAAGATATCCTACCGAAGGTGTCTTTCATTCTTTGGCTAGCATTACAAAATCGAATTTTAACAGTTGAAAATATTATAAGAAGAGGGATGATCATTCCTAATAGGTGTTATTTATGATGTGGGATGCAAAGACAATTGATCATCTTTTTGTCCTTTGTCCCCATTATTTGGAGGTTTGGTATGCGCTTCTTCAGTCGCTTAAAAGTATTTGGGTGATAGCAAAGTCTTTGGAGGCCTTATGAGAAAGTTGGGTTAACCCTTATCATAGCCCCCAAGTGAAGCAAATTTGGATCTTTGTTTTACGTTTATTCAATTGGTAGATATGGAGGGAGAGGAACAAATGTGTTCTAGAACAAGGATAATAGTGTAGAGGTCATTATCAAGAGTATCAAAACTGCTATTGCTAAAAATACAACTATCAATATGTACAACCAAATCTATGAAAACGAGTTAGAGGAAGAAATAGCAATAGACTGAGAACTATTGAGGGCTACTAGAAATCATATTGGATAGCCAAGGAGAAAGGTGAGATGGACTCCTCTCCCCATAGTGGGTACAACTAAATTTTTATGGAGCCTCTAAAGGTAATCTAGGGAAGTCTAGAGGGAGAGGGGTTCTAAGGTCTAACTTAGGGTTATATTTGATGAATTTTTGTAATCATCTAGAGTGATGTCACTTTACCCAGGTGTTGTAGGTGAGTTGGAGAGGAGAGGGCAATCCTCCAAGGGAGGTCCCAGGTTCAAATCTCCACCCTACCGAAAAGATGAATTAGGTATCCAAAATCCAATTGATAATATTGGTGTGGGTAGGGTTGGGTGCGAATACCAAGTTAATTTGATGGTGTAGAACCCCCTCTTCGTGGTCTCTTAGACCAAGGCGGCCTCGCAAGGGATTTTTTGCTTAAAAAAAAAGGAGTGATGTAACTTTCTACCTTAGTTTCAAGTACAAAAGGGGTGATTTTTCTTAATTGATCAAAAAGGCTAATTAATAGTGTGATAAGAGTTTGCCTCTCATGCAAAATTAGGTGTCTGTATTTAAACATTTTTAATGTATTTATTGTAAAATAAATACATTGAAAACCATCATGGATGCTCAAATATTGCAGCAAAAAGGGGTACTAATTTTATTAAAGTTAGTTCATAATATTATTAAGGTTGTAATCATGCCTTGGTATGCCCCATCAATTTGTAGAGTAAAGAGCAAAATTGAAGTCATAAAACTTAAAAGTGTGTCAATGTGGATGAAATTATTAGACTTTGCATTAAATTTAATATATTTGAAAAGTGATTGAAGCATGGGTTGAGAAGATAGAAAGGGAGGGAAAACCAAAAATGGATGGAAAAAGAGAGGGGGGCTATAAAATAGGTGGAAAAGAGGTGAGGATTCATTTGTGTTATATGAGGAGAAGAAGAGAGTGTTGTAATATGAAATTACATGTTCAAATAACATGTTTAGTGTGTTACCAGTGATGATGGTGCAACAAGGGTGACCAAGGCATTGTGCAAACATGGTATGAGCACCATAGCTAGGAGGAAACACAAGTAAGTGACAAAAACAACCTAATTTTTTTCCCTTTAATTATTATATTACCCCCCATTTTTATGCCTAAAAGAGGTATTTTTGTGTCTATATGATATCATATGGCATTTTCACATATGTACACTACTTTTGTAGTTGTACAATGCTTTTATATTCATACAATGCTTCCATACACATTGTATGGTTATTTTGTATGCTTTGTATAACACTTTCCCATATATAAAATATTATTGATTTTGTACAATGCTTATATGGGGGGTAGGGAAGTGTGCTCATTTTTCATTCAATTTTTACTTTTTACTTATTTTTTATTTTTTGGCTGATGCTAGTCTAATATGGAGTGTTTGAGTGTTCAGAGAGGAGACCAAAGGTACTATGGGCCACTCTAATCCTACTTGATTATAGTGAGGATGGTTTGTTAATATCAATGGGGCTATACCACATAAACCATATGCTAAAGGTGGAGTTTTATCAAGCTATAATAATGGTATTATTTGAGTGGTGATACTCAAAAATGAGTAACTAGGTGGTATTTTTTTGGGGGTCCCATGGTACTCAAGTTGTTATACCAAAAATTACATCGAGTGGTGTACTAAGATAGATAGAGGTTGATATACTAAGTGCTTTTGTAAGTTTGGGTGTTGAAGCATATAGTAATCATGTAATTGCTATGTATCCTAGGGAGGGTGGATGATTGGGAAGTACCTATGGGGTTTATATAGACCCAATATTTTGAGATGGGGTACGGTATGCCAATCACAATATGGATTACTAATGCAAGAAAAGTAGTGGATTATCTTCAGGAAGATTAGATTATATGGCATCCTTATTGACCACATCTAGGGTGGGAAAATTATGAATATCAACTAGATTGAGTATGATGAGAGAGATGGATGGTGGGTTCAAAGGGAAATAAAAATCTATAATATTTTAATTAGGTTATTGGAGAGTTTAGTGTGATGCAAGTTATTCATAAGAGACCAATGTGCTTTAGGAGGGCCTATTTGGAAACAAAAGTTGGTAGATTCCTAGATTTTGATAGTTATATAGAGTTGGATGTGGATGATGCCATTATTTTAAATCTATGTGAGGATGATATTAGTATGGTATATGGGTACAATAATTGGTATGAGGGTATTTGACCTCAATGAGTGACCCTCCCATGGGAGTAAGCACCTAGGTGATGGGAATAAGCTAAGTCATACCTATGGATTCATATTTGAGAGGCCCTAAGGATGTGTAGAAAAATATATGAACCAACCATGGTAGAAACACTCTAGATGTTTCCACCATGCATCATTGTATATAGTAGAGGAAAGGGTAAGAGCTTACCTCCTACTTGGTTCAAGGTATGGGGTAGCAAGTCAACACCCACAAGGTTTGAGGTTGGGATTAATAGATCACCACTTATGGGGGTAGGACTAGCAGGTTACCACCTTCTAATTTCAAGGATGGATATTAGGTCACCACCTATTTGTTTTTATTTAAAGAGGGAGAGTTTGCTATGGTGGATAGCTAAGGTATAATTAGAAAGAGATGATTTTTCTAGGTATTTGTCAACTTGGGAGGCTATGCATCAACTAGAAGAGGTAAAACAAGATTAGCTTCAAATGAAGGGGGACATATAGGTAGAGATGTTGGGAGCAATAGGTTTTCTTATTGGAGAGGTATTTGGTAGAGTATGAGAGTTATTAGTTGATGGGAGAGATCACCATGGTGAATTAGGTTATCAAGAGCTTGAGTGCTGAGTGGGATGCAATTATACTATAGGCTACTACAACAACATTGACTTGAGGAGAAAATATGATAAAATATTATTTTAGTAGCTATCATAGCTTCAAGGATTATTAGAACAATGTAAAGTGAGTTGGGATAGTCATAGGTAGAGTGGGGTTTGTCATAAGGGGAGTTAACTCATATGGATAGAGGGATGATTTTGTTCTAGGAGGAGCTGGAACAACATAAATGGATCTAATGGCATCCCAATAGGAGTTATAGATCATATAGTGAGACTTATAGGTGGATATAAAGTAGGTGATATATTAAAAGGTAGGGTACCACACAAAAATACATATAGATTGATAGGTTTTATCACCTACCAAGACATGGTCTCAAACACACTAAATATTAGTGACTCAAGGTTTTTAGTGGTTAGTGTGGGTTGAATTCCTCACCCACATCCATATCCTTAGTGGGAGATGAATTTTTCCAAAATAATGTTTTGCCTTTTTGCTAAGAAAGGTAGCATAAGAAATATAGTAAAATACCTAAAACAATAATTGGATCAGAGGAAGGTAAGTTAGGTAAGAATGATGCCAATTTCTGCTTAAGTGTAGAAAGATGTTAAAGTTTTTGAGGTGATGACATCAACAAAAAGCATCAAAGTTTATGGCATTTGGCAGCTGAAGGCAAAATATTCTAGACTCAAATCTATAATAAGTATGAAACACTATCAAAAACATAAAATTCTAATGTCAACAAGGGCCAAATGAAAGCCCATCATCCCAAAATGAAATGGAAAAGCATTTGATGCATTAAGAGAGTTTTTGGCTAAGTATGGATAGAAGCCCAACATCCAACATTATAGAAAGGTATTCTAGGTATAATAAGTTAATGCTACAAGGCAAGAAAAGTGTTGAATAATTTTGGGTGCTCATGTTAGAAAGAGTATCAAAAAAACCAAAGACAACAAAAGGAAGCCTAAATAAGAAAATATTCTAAGGCATGAAACCTGACACACTAGGCAATATAAAGTGGATTTGACATCTAGCTTGTGGCATAACACTTTATCCAACTAAGTATGAAAGAGCATCAGACATCCCAAATGCTGACATCATCAAGAGAAGATAAAAATCCAACATCTGGTAAAAGAGGATGGAAGTTGAAAGTGTCGAATGGGTTGAAAATCCTAATTGTGATCTTGAATATTATGTTCTCCTATAAAAAATTATCAATAGCTGATATATTTTATAACCAACACCTGTGCTGATACAACTAAGTCCGTGGTGGATCAACTAAAGGAAGAACAAACATTTTAGAATATCTAGTTTACTAGATGAAAACACTTCAACCACCACTCCTTGGTATGAAACAAAATTAACCCACATTAGCACCATGATGCCAAGTCGGTTGCAACAAAATGAGTTGGAGGAGACACACATTTGTTGAAGCAACCTAACAAATATAATCCAATATTAGAGCAATGATGTTGAACTAACTGGATGAATTTGTAAAACTATATATACTTGAGTGTAAGCCATTCAAATGGTAAAATATTTAGTGTTTACAATTGCATAATTGTATGATGACTATGCTATACATCTATTGAATTAAGATTGGATTGTTGTCTAGCCTCTTTATCAATTTTTTGCAAAATATGTATATATGTCAACTGAGTGATTAAGAATTTTTGTTAAAGCTAAATGAGTGGTTTATTTTATTACAGTTATTCTGCTTTCTCGATTTCTCCTTGGATTTTTTATTCATTATTTCTTGGAATGCTTGATAATGCTTAGAGTATTATGATTAAGTGTTTTATAATAAGAAAAGTAAGTTGGTCTATTAGGCTATCTATTTTAGTTCAAATTGATAAATTCTCATGCACTATGTCTCTTGATGTTGCTAAATCCACAATATTTTCAGCTTAGCCTTTAACTTTAGGCATCCCTTACTTTAGTCTGCAATCCAATTTTAGTTAGTTTAGCTTGGATCATAGGAGCCGATCTACTTGAAATGTTGATTCAGATATCCCTATTTATGAGTCATCGAATCTTGGTTGAAGTCTTCACGGTGCAACTCATCCACTTAGGTATATTTTGGTTGAGGTCTTCACTGCTTGCAGAAGGTTTGTAAAACCTTAGAGAAAGAAATTGACATTTTGTGTAGTGCTTGCAGGAGGTTTTTTTTTTCATGTAAAACCTCAAAGGAAAAAATTGGCACTATGTGTAGTGCTTGCAGGAGGTTTGAGATATAGAACCTCGAAAGAGATTGGTACTTTGAGGAGTACTTATAGATGTGTGGCCCTATATGGAGAGCAATTATGAGTTTGATCAAAGTAACTCACAGGAGCAGAGTTCTTTTCAACCAGAGGAGAATGATGCAGGAGCCTATCTTTAGAGGGGTTTTTTTAATGGAGGAGCATATCTTTAGAGGGTTTTTTTAATAGGAGTTTTAAATTATTTTTTTATTACTCAAAATGGAATTCTTTGACGCAAAATATAATTTTCCGAAAATGATAATTATTAAAAAAGGTAAATTTGTTTGAAAAAATAATTTGCCAAAAATAGTAATTACTTAAAAAGGCATTTTTTGGTAAAAAAATCAATTTACCGAAAATAGTAATTTTTTATTTTTAGGGTTTCTTTTAGGGCTTCAAGCTTTAGGGTTTCTTTGGGGATATATATTCCCTTGGTATTGCATTGTAAAAGGGGAAGTGAATCCAAGAATGAGAAAAGAAATTATTTATTGGTTTATTTCCATGTATTGTAGTTTTTATGTGAATGGAGGTTTTTTCTGATTATTTCCATTTATTGTAATTTTTATGTTGGAGGGTTTTACATATTATTTTCATTTATCGCAGTTTTTATGTAATGGGAGGTATTATGTTTTGACCTCTTGCAGCTGAATTTACATCATGGTACTTCTTTCAAAATATCAGTCCCATTTGTCCTTACATAGTTCTAGAGTTCATTTCCTCATTGATTTGGAGTAAAAATCTAGAATATTTACCATCACTTCAATTGCCTTAGGGTTTTTCATCTGCAATTTAGAAACATCCCACACATGATCAGGGTTAACAATGTACCTCCTAAGCAGGGATATGTGGAAGGTGTCATGGATCTTTGATAGGTTGGGTGGCAAGGTGAGTCTATAAGCAACTTGACTAATATTCTTAGTAATCTCAAAGGGTCCAATAAAACGAGGATCCAACTTCATGGATTTTATGACACTTTTCATTGGATTAACCCTTAAGAAAACTCTATCTCCCATAATGAATTCCCTTGGTGATCTTTTTAGGTCAGCATAGCTTTTATGATGGTCGACAACTTTCTTAAGCTTTTTACTAATTATCTTAAGCTAACATTCCATTTATTTGACCATGTCTGGTTCAATCACAACCTAATCCTCTAAATTATCCCAATATAATGGTGTTCTACATATCTTGCCATACAAGGCATCAAATGGGGACATACCCAAAGAATATTGATAACCATTGTTATAAGAAAATTCTACAAGATGTAGATAGTCTTCCCATTGAGACTTTTGATCCATGCAGTACATGTGAAGCATGTATTCTAGGACTTGGTTTACCATATCAGTTTGACCATCAATTTTAGGGTTATATGCACAACTTATACTCAGTTTTGTGCCCACTACATGATGTAGGACCTTTCAAAATTTAGAAGTGAATCTAGAATCCCTATCTAAAATGATCATTTTAGGAATTTCGTGTAACGTGGATATCTCTTTGGAAAATATTTTAGCCACAACCTAAGAATCATATTTGATGTTTTTTAGTATAAAATGTGCAACCTTAGTCAATTTATCAACTACTACAAGGATTGTGTCATGTTTATACCTGGTCTTGGGTAAACCTACTATGAAATCCATATATATAATCTACCATTTTTGCATAGGTATATTATATGGATATAGTTGACCTACTTGGTGGCTACGTTCAACCTTCACCTTCTACATTCTAGTCACCGAGCAATAAAAATGATGATATCCTTCTTTATTTCTATCCAAAAGATCTTTTCATATTCTCGCTCATATTGACCCCTCTAGGATGAGTAGAGTAAGGAGATCTATGTGGTTCTTGCATGATTAATCTCCTTAGATCACCTATTTCTAGTACGATGACCCTATATTTGAAGCATAAAAGACCATATTTCACATCAAAGTCATTATTTTCTTTGATATTTCTTCCCATTTTAACCTATGTTTCCTTACAATACTTGTCCTGATATTGCATTTTTTGACTTGGCCTAATAATCTACATGTATTTTGGTCAAATTTGCTATATATCATCTTCTGCTTAAGGTATAAACCACCTTATTTTATTTTATTTTATATATTTAATATCAAAGTCATATTCAGCTAAGAACTTGATCCATATTCTCTGCCATACATTGAGCATAGGTTGAATAAATATGTACCTCAAACTATTATGGTCAATTCTTAACTCAAAGTGTCTTCCAACCAAGTAATAATGGTAGATATTAAGAGCGTGCACCATTACTACCATATCTATATCATGTGTATCATAGTTAACCTCATGCTTCTTGAGTTTCCTTGATGCATATGCTATGACTTATTCATCTTGTGAAAGCACTCCATTGAAACCTTCTAGTGATGATGTAATGCACATCGAGAGTTTCCTTGAGGATATAAAATATTTAGTATTGGTGTCGTAGTTAGTTTTTGCTTAAGCAATACAAAAGCAACTTCACACTTAGCCGTGCACTTAAATTCCTTTTATTTATTTATTGGTTATTACAATGACTATTTTGGAGTAATCCTTCACATAGCGCCTATAATAACCCATCATGCCCATGAAGCTTCTCACCTCAGACATATTAGTAGGTGGCAACCAATTTAGAATAGCCTCAATCATCTTTGGATCCACTAAAATTCCTTTTGCAAATATTATATGTCCCAGATACTATACTTTTGAGACATATAAATCACTTTTTGATAGATTCCCAAAGATTTGATTCTTTCTTAACAAATCTAGCATGATTTTGAGATATTTATCATGCTCTTTTATATCTCGAGAATATAATATAATATCATCTAAGAATATGATGAACTTATCTAGATGTCTTATGAATATGATGTTTATTAAATTCATGAATGCGGCTAGGGCATTAGTTAGTCCAAAGGGAAAGACTAGAAATTCATAATATCCGTATTCGGTTTCGAATTTCATATTGTGTGTCCTAATGTATTCTTAATTGATGATACCTAGATTTTAAATCAATCTTTGTAAATATCGTGATATCCTTTAGTTGATCGAATAGGTCTTCAATCTTGGGTAAAGGATACCTATTATTAATGGTTGCTTTATTGAGCATTCTATAGTCTATGCATAACCACAAAGAACCATATTTCTTCTTAACAAAAAGTATCGATGCACCCATGGTCACACACTATGTTTGATCAATCTCTTCTCTAGCAACCGTTGTAGTTGTAATTTTAATTCATACATCTCTATAGGATTCATCCTATAGGGAGATCATGGATAGGTTTTTCTCATAGAATTAGCTCGATAGTTAAATATAATTCACACACAGGAGGAAGTTTGGGTAGATCATTGGAAAATACATCTTTAAATTCTTGCAATATTGGGTGCTTCACAAATACTTCTTCCTTATTGTCCTCATTGACTTTTTCGAGTTTCACAACGTAAACCATTCCTCCCTTTTTGATGGTGCATTACGAATAATAACTTGGGTTCCAAGGATACTTTCTCTCTATGGATCCTTAATCTTCCTTTATACTTTTATGAATATTCTATCAATCTATCCTAGAAATTGATTATAGCTCTATGAGCCTGTAACCAATCCATTTGTAAGATAATATCAAACACATGTAGCAGTTCTACATAAAACATCCTACGATAGAACCATTGGTTAGGGTAATTTTAGCCATAGGAACATTGATCCACCAAGTACGTTTATCTAGAACTATACTGCTACATGTGAATCTAGGTTATTGTTATGCTTATTTACTATTTTCTCTAGAACTTCCATCTTCTTATGAAAACACGATTCTTCTTGAACTAGAACATTACAACAAGAATAAGTGAACTTTGTCCCTCTAAAATAAAACAATTATTAAATTCTTACTTATGGTAAATGGGATTTTCATTCTTGATGGTGTTTCTTGGAATGTTGTATGGGATGGTACTTTTATCCTTTCTCTTGCTTGGATATCAAGCCTTTATTCCTTAAATTTGGACTCTCATGAGCATAAAGATATAATAGATTATCCTTTTCATGAGTTAACAACTCATAAAAGCTATCAAAACTAGGAATCTCATAAACATAGCTAAATGTATATTGAGTAAAAAAAGAAATAGAACCAAAGATATAATAATATCCATATAGTTTAGATAAAACAATATAAATTAGGTGCTTTATAGTACTTTAGATTTTACATTTTCTAAGATTATAGGAAGTGATCTACTTATCTCAAAATACTATACACCTCATTACAATATGTGAGGTCTAGGGTCACAAACGTGGTTGCGGTATATGGGTGGCCAACAGTCCTCCATGCGGGGGTTCGAGGGTGAGAGCCTTCAAAGTATATTTGATTTCCTAAAATATCGAAGCATTGGTAACCTAACTTTGAGAGCTTTTTTTGGTCTTTTGTAATCATAACTAACTATCTTCTAACATTGGAATTATCAATAAAAAATTGTCTTCCAATCCTTGGACATCTTATGTGCTTTACCGACTGCCAAGACTTGTGTTTCTTTATTTTCTTTGGACCTTTCAAAACTTCCAATTTTTAGAGTTTTGCATTCCTTGTCCCTATCAAGAATTTTGATTTGAACTTTTGGCACCTAATCTTTTGCTTCTCGACTGCTTTACCTCCACTTAAATCATATTTCAAGATTTTCCAAAGGCAATTTATTTGAGTGTAGTGGGAATTCACTATAGAACTATCTTAACTTCCTAATGCTTGTCCTACTATAATGCCATATTTTGTATTTAGGTCAGTTAAATAACTCTCAAGGTCATCTACTTTATCCAATTTATTTAGTTTAGATAATTCTTGAATGATTTATAGGTGATGACTTTTAATTTGTTTCACATACTAACCTAATCGCTCTACCTCTTACGTAGATTTAGTACCTACAACCATTTTTAGGAACTTTAGGGTCCCTAAAAATGTTCATCAGATTCGTACATCAAAACGATCAACTCGAAGAGAGAATAAAACAAGATTTTTTAAACTATTGATAACTAACTATTCCCCTAGAAAATTTTTGATAGCTGACTACTCTATCTATATACTGGTTATTCTCTATACTATCATATTGACAACTGATAACTGCCTATTTTGACTACCAACTATATATTCTTTGTATGATTAGACTATATATTTTATGTACTATCAACTATAAATTCTTTGTACTATCACACTATGACTAGAGTATTCTCCTTTATAGTATGCTCAAGTCCAAGTTTTGATTTTGATTAGAAAATAACAAAAAAAAGTTTCAATAGGAATAACTTAAGTCAATCCATGTTTATTTAATGGGCTCTCTAATATACAATCTCATTCATGATAAGTGGTTGGCCCAAAACTTTAGAGCTCTAACTATGGAAGGTTCCATCATACTTGTATCCAAATAATCAATTTTGAGGGTACTATAAGAGTAACTTCTTAGGGCTAACCACTTATCGATGCATAATAAAATTCAAATAACTAATATCTTCCTATGGGTAAAGACTTATCCTATTCCTAGGGGTTATCCCTATATATTTGAGGGTACATGGGATAAAATATCCATATATAGGTGCTACTTAAGGCATGGGTATTTGATATACAACATGGAGCTTTGTGTCCATAATATGACCTTAAAAAGGTAACTCTTTGACTCTTTGTCTATTGCTCTCCTTACATATTTGGGAGATGTATATTTTTCTATTCCATGCATAAGATAAACCTCTCATGTCTTCGACTTCTCATCTTGCCACTTGTATACTTGTATCTTGACTCTCTATTTACTCTTGCACACTTAATAACATGACACTTGTGCACATCCTACACATGAACACATACATAAATGGGGAAATATAAATCACACTCTAAACTATAGACTCACACCCTAATATATTACATATTTACAATTATACCATTAGGTACCATGGGGGTACATTAACATGTACAAGATAATGTAATATTATCCAACAATTATTGTTGAATATGGAGTCTATGAATGTCCTTCAAAAATTCCACAACATGAATCAACACAACTAGTTTGATAGTCTTTAAGAGGTTCCTCCTTTGAAAATATAGGCACTCAAGTATTTAAACAATATGTCTAATTATCATAATACATGGACAAAATACATGTAGGTATTGCAGAAGGCTTATGATTTGGCCAAAAAGAGGAAACACATCTCAAATTCTATTTTGATTATGAATATTTAGATGAGCATGGTAGATAAGCACTAAGGAAAATAAATAGTGCTGGTTTTGTAAAGTGGAAAAAGGAGAAAGCAAAGAAAAGTCTCCATCTATAGGAAAAAGGGAATAATAGGAAGCAGGGGAAGTTTAGGAAGAAGTTTCGAGGGAAGGATCATAGCAATGGGAACAACAAGAACCCATCATAGGGACAAGTCAATATTCCATCAATGGTGAAAGCAAAAGAAGGCCAAAAGAAGAAAACTCACCCTCGACCTAAAGAGGGATGCTACAATTGTAGAGGACCGCACTATGCCAACCAATGTTCATACACATATAAATCAAATTCTAAGGGAAAGGAACTCACCTACAAGGATGTTGACCAAAAGGTGAAGAACACAAGCTTATACTGAGAGGGGGGGGGTGAAAAGTATAAGACCCCTTTTTATTTTTTTCTTTATATTTCAAAACAGTAAAGCAATATACCCAAAGCAATATCAAAGCAATGCACAAAATCAACCACAAAGTGACATCAATTTTAATGTGGTTCACCTAGAATGGCTGGGCTACGTCCACAAAACTTTTCTCTAAAAGTTATCTCAAAGTTCTTTGGGAATCCTTCCCAATTACAATGTTTATGAGCCTCGACTCAAAGGAGATACCTTCTCCTCTATTCTGGAAATGATCCCTCAGAATATCAACTGCCTCTACCTCTTGCCAGCACGTGGAACTCCTTTCCATCGAAGACCTCCTGTCCTCAATGCTTAGCCTAAGAGACCTCTTCCTTCTATGATCACGTACCACCGCTAGTTCAAATTTCACTATAAAATTCTTCTCAGTTTTTTCGAAGTGCTTCTGACAAAACTGCCCTTTTTTGGCCTGTACAACCACTTGCCAAATCATCCGCCAAGATATCAGAAACATCATCGATCAATACAAACACTATGCTGACACCTCCAAAATTGTTCTGGACTATTTTTTGACATGCTGGCATGTTCCAAACTGATCCATCCTATCCAACTATGCCTGTGATGACTTTTGCAATTTTTTGACAACTTCTTGATGATTTTTTTAACTTTTACAAATTTGCATGAACAACCTGTAACAACTTCACCCGAACATTGAAAACATCCTCATAAGAATTGAACATCACTATACATACTCTAAAAAACCTCTGAACAACTATCCACTATATCAACCTGTCCATCTGAGTGTGTTGACAACAATGACAATACTATCGCTACACCTTGCTCAACAATCTCCCCCTTTGGAATTGTTGGCAACACACACACACAATTTCCTGTAACTCTTCTCCCCCTTTGAAAATAAGACCAAAGATATGCTGCAAACTCCCCTTGAGTCCATGCACAACATTCTTAGGCAAAAATTATTACACTTAGCAAAAATCACAAACATGAACAAAAAGATAAACAAATACATAAATGCTCCCCCTCAGAATGTGGCCCCAATAACTAGTCAATTATTGGGAAGTGTGACCACTCCCAATTTCTTGTGAAGGTACTCAAAGACTTCTTTGGGCAATGGTTTGGTGAATATATCTGCTTCTTGCTCTGTTGTTGGAACAAAATCCAACTTAACCTCACCTTCCATAACTTTCTCCTTCAAAAAATGATACTGGATAGCAATATGTTTTGTGTGAGAATGCATAACAAAATCCTTTCAGATGTTAATGGCACCAGTGTTATCACACTTAACTAAAATTGGCTCACTAAAATTAATGCCAAGATCCTTCAAAGTTTGTTTCATCCATAACACCTACATACAACACGTCGTTACAATGTATTCTGCCTCTGCTGTGGATAAGGAGACTGACTCATGTTTCTTACTATGCCACGCGACCAACCTGTATCCAAGATAGAATGCACCTCCACTTGTACTCTTCCTGTCATCTACACATCCTACCCAATCTGCATCTGAATACGCAATAAGGGTGAAGTCCTTACCTTTTGGATACCATAACCCATACTCCATAGTACCCTTGAGGTACCGAAGAATCCTCTTCACTGTTGTCACTGAAAATTATGTACATAAAAAATATATCAACTCCTAATGGATCAAATAATGAAGAAAAGAAAGATGTAACAATAAAGGAAGAAAACATTTATTTAAAATATATTTCATCTAATGTTTGCAACATAAGAAGTCTTCAAAGTAAGCTTTATAAAACATTCCAATAATTAGCATAAGTAAACATAATAAGATCTTACTAAGAAATATATCTATAGATGAGCTACATGAGGCAATTTACTCTCATGATCAAACTTACAATAATGCAGTCATCTATGTTTTCCTTATTTCATATTTACTTTTCAAGTATTTAATTTCATATTGCTAATAAGTAAAACCATTTATATTAATTTAATTAAAAATAAATAAATACTATTTAAATTTTAATAAAATACTAAATTTTAAAATACATATGTAATTGAAAAATATAGAACATTTAAACTATAATAGAAAAAAGATAAATTATAAAATACAAAGTATTTATCATACTAGTGGTAATATTTTTCAGTTGTTTAAGTATAAATTGTGTTGTCATATCAAAGGTTTATTCTTTATTGTATGTGCCAAACATTTTTTTGATTGGTAAGAAAATCTCCACAAAAAAATGATCTCCACCAGGAAAAAACCGAGGAGATAATCCTAGAAGAATTATCTCTAATTAAATCCAAATAAAAAAATGGGATCATCCCATGCACAAAAACCTAATAAACAGAAAACCCATCTTGTGGGAGCCCAAGATAAAATGAACAGAAGAACATATAACATGAAAGCTGAAACAAGCGGAAGAAAAATAAAAGCTACCAAGCTTGTGAGAGCTCAGGATAAAAACACATAGATAATCCCACCCATAATGGCTATGGGAACTGACAAGAAAAATATAAAAAACCCAATCCCATCCAAAAGGGGCATGGGATAGAAGGAACAGTCCAAAAATTTGGACCAGGGTATGTCGCCCAAAAAACAATTTGAAAAATTTTGAAACAATGTTTCTCGTTCCAAAGAAACAAGAAACCTAACAAAAAAATTGAAACTGGAAACCCACCAAGAATCATACCCTACAAGAATCCTGAAATCTACCTAAAAATGATAAATCCTACTAAAGGTAGCCCAAGAAAAAGCAGTAAAGAATAGAGAAACCCAGTCAAAAATTAAACCATCAAGAAAATCTGAAAGCAGTAGGAGCAAAGGAGAAACCCATCCAGGAAGGTATGGGAAAATCATAGAATGAAAAAAATATGTCATCCTAAAGGTAGGCTCAAGAAGACCACAAAACTACCCAGAATGGCTAGGGAATATGAACATTAAGTGAGATGCTTGTCCCACAAAAATTTGAAGTTGGATCTCCCACCAAAAAAAGAAACCATATTTCACTCACACCTTGGAGAAAATTTTAAACTGAAACAAAGCCTGAAAAGCAGGTCAATAGTAACTACAGATCTCGACAAGACATGAGACTTCCTTGTAAAGAAGACTGAACATTCAAGCTGTAAGGAGAGACATCCAAAGAAATAGGTCATGATCCATGACTAAAATGAAATCAGACATAGGGAATGTCCAAATAGGTCATGATCCATGACTAAAATGAAATCAGACACAAGGAATGTCCAAAGGGGTCGATGACTACAACAAATGATAAATTATGATGTCCCCTTCCCAAAGACCTAAATGAAATTGTAGAGCCAAGCTGAGGGAAAATCACCCACATCAAATCAATGTTCAATACCATCAATGTTTACTCTAGGAAAGCCTTTTAAGCCCATGACTTAGCTGCATGAAGAAGCACAGGGTATCGCTCAAGACCAAAATAAAGATTGAAACGAAAGACTCCATCAGAGAACTAGGAATGAACAAGCATTGGATCTACTAAGAGATCCCAAAGACCTCGAAGAAACCCAAAAAAAATCCAACAAATATTTCCATATGTAGACATTAAGCATGTGTCCCTCCTTAAAAACATAGAAAAATGTAGATAGGGATATCGAGAAACTAAAATGAGTACTCGAGCACAAAACCTCTTCCCAAAAGTGACAACCCCCCATCTGGGCTACCCAGGAACCAACCAACACCAACGGGCACTAGGTAGAGTCTTTGGATGGCCGTAACAGCCCAAACAATTGTAGGATTTAGTCAAAGATAGGAAAACTAGTCTGGAAGACTTCAAGTAGACCTTGTGGACCCAGAAAATGAAACTGGTACAAAAAAAACCCATCATGGCCGAAAAGTAGCAGGTCTGAAGTAGGGAGAGCAGGCAAGATAGAACAGAGGCCATTCCACCTCCATCTCTATCTGTATGTGCCAAACTTCATTACAATATTTGAGGGTATTGTACCAAAAGAGATTCCAGATCATGAATTATTCAGTTTACTCTTTGATATTTTTCTCAATCCGATTGATGAAGGGAGACATCAAAATAATAAGGAAAATTTACTTGGATTTATGACCATTTAATTTCAATTTTGATTTTATTTATTTTTTATCAGATAATTTATGTTAGTGAAAATTGATGAAACTCTTACTGTCGAATATGAGACTAGTAATTATCATACTTTTTTTTCCAATTGGCTGTGTATCTTGGTTATATCAAAATATTGAAGATAGTTTATTTTTAGTTGTGGGAACAAAGACATGTGGTTATTTTCTCCAAAATGCACTTGGAGTTATGATTTTTACGAAACCCTACTATGCAATGGCAGAATTAGAAGAAGGGTACTTGAAATAATCACATTGTTGTAAAATTAATTTCAACTATATTTATCTTCAAACCAAAAACTTTAGTAAGTTGTCAAGCATAACTTCGAAGAACTTCTATAAAACAAACAAGGTTTTTAATTAAACTTATGACTACATTAACAAGTCCCTCACTTTTTCCTCTACATGAAAGATTTTACATTTTGAATACCAAGTCATCTTTAATTAGAATTTAAAGTGGTATCACCTCATACTCAATATCATGGTGTGATGAATGACCTGGTGTGATGAATGACCTACTTTCAAGGATGGATAATCTTCAAATTATGAGATATGTATAATATCTTCAAAATTGTATTGGAGTGAGATTCATAATGAATGAACATTGTTTATGAAAATTATGCTAGAACCTGGTCATAACATGGGTTTATAGGGTTTAATAAAATTTTATAAGGTATCTTTTAGTTCATTTAAAACATAAAAAAATTTCCCTTAAAAATGCAAAAAATGAACTATCTATACCAATTAAAAACCCAACAAAAAAAATTATTTAGATATAAAGTAGTGTGCATTCTCTTAAAGAGGAAAAGAATATTTATATTCAATAAAATGTCCCACATTTTTCCTCTTGTTAGAGACAACTCTTGTTAGAGACAAGAAACCATTGTCAATTGTGTCATGGATCACTTATAAAAAATTTGGCATGGATACTACTGCTTAACATGGAGGCAAATTCCATAACAAATTTTTAAAAACATGTTTAAGTATAAGACCACATTCGACAACCAATCAATAAATGTAAAATCAACCTATGTTAGAAAAATTAATAGAATTGAGAATACAATATGCTTGGCTAGTGGATGTGAAGTCTAACTCAAAAATTGGTAAGAGGGAATCCAAGTTCTAGTGTCATACTTCACCTAAAATACATTATACTTAAGTAATCTTCTTAAATAGAACTAAAATTACAATAACTTTATGTAGTTGCAACTAAGTGTAAATATTAGGATAACAATATGTAAGAGAAACAAAATTAGGAGCAAAATATGTATGAATTCTTAAACAAAGATACCATATAGCATTTATCCTAAGATTATTTTATGCCCATGTTTGATGATGAACACAATGGACTTGTTTGTGACCATTATCAATCCGATAAGTTTATTTATCTTCCATGCAAAGGATGCCATCGCTCAATAAAAAATAAAAAATAAGGTGGTGTGATAGGTCCTTAATAATGAGCATTAATATGTTTATTCTATTCGTATAGAAAACCATACATAATTATTCCACGGTTATGTGTTTGATAGCTATGATAGAGTTCATAGTTCTTCTTATTTAGTGATTAGCTCTTGATGAGTATATTTCTTTTACATAATACAAACAAACTTGTAATGTTTCAACATGAATCCTTCAAGATACAATTATCAACATTAACTTCCTGGATATCATGAATACATATTGAAAAGTGTAGTAAAAGGTCATAGGAAAGCACATTGAGCAACCAAGTATAACATTATAGATTTTTATACATATATTCTAGTAATAGTTGAATTGCCATACATTTCACTAACATCAAGGTTCAAGGGAAAATAAGCATATACCTTACCTCTAAAATACACCAAAACTATGTAGTGGACTCTAATACATTTTTCTAGTGATTCAGCTTCATAGCTTATATGCTCAAGAAAGTATTATAAAGACAACTAATTAAAAGAATACCAAGATGGTTAAGCCTCTTGATTTTGAACTTTAGCCTACTTAGTCTTGGAAAAAATGTTATTAAGTCTACTATAAGAGTTGTAGTCAATAATACCTTTACTCTTATTGATCGTGGTTTTAAATTGTGTCCTACCTACAACTAAATATCACTAATATCCTCTTAACGATTAGCTTTTTAAAATAAATCTCTTAATGTGTACATGTAGTTTCTAGATTATACATAGTCTACTTGAGCTCTAAATTTTCTAATATGGTCAAGTTTCTCAACATATTATCATAATTATTTAGTTTGTTTTATAGTTTACATATTTTATTAGTTTTATTATTATAAATTTTGTATGGTCTAACATAAATTTTTTTAAGAGGGATATTTATATTTGCAAAATATATTTTGGATTTTTTAAAATCATTTTTCATTTTTTTAATAGTGTAATTGTTACACTTCAAATCTAAAATTAAGAATAAATTAACTTCAATGGTTATCATTTCCAAGGATTTTTAATTAGAAACCTTGAATTTATATACAAAGAAATCTGATGTGACAAAACTTATATAGTATATGATTGTCTTGTATTATTATGAGGGATAAAGACTAAAATTGAAGATGATAAGTGCATAGATAAAGAAAATTTCATCAACCATATAGAGACATATTGATATTTGGTCATCATGTTAGCCTTTATAGACATTATATTTACTTAAATGAATTGATGCTTTGCTAGATATATATATATATATATATATATATATATATATATATATATATATATATATATATATATATATATATATATATATACGATTGAACAAATTATTTGATGATCAAATTTTCATTTAGGAAAACTAGTTAGGGATACATCTCAAAACTTTGATGTAAAGAATTTTCCTCGTATAAAATATTCATTACTAAAATTAAGAAATTATATATCCGACTTAGATCATGTAAAATCTAAAGTACTAAGAAGCAACTAGTTTGTATTGCCTAATTTAATTTTAAAGAAAACTATTATGTGTTTGGTTCCACTTCCTATTTTACTCAATATGTCATTTATTATGTACATGAGATGCCTAATTTCTATAGTTTTATGAGTTTCTAACTCATGAAAAGGATAATCCCTTGTATATTTGTGCTTATGAGAGTCCAATTTTAAGGAACATAGCCTTTATAGCCAATCAAGAGAAAGCATCAAAGTAACATCCCATACAACATTCCAAGAAAAAACATCAAGAATGGAAATAGCATTCACTATAAGGAAGAACTCTATTCTATTTGATTTAGAGGGAAGAAGTTTACTTCTTCTTATTGTTATGTTCTAGGTGAGGAAGAATCATGTTGTCATATAAATATGGAAGTGCTAGACGAAATAATAAAAAATCATAACAAAAAATTGGATTCACCTTCATTCTCTTAACAAAATTGATATTATCTATTCTTAACAACAAATTCTAAACAAAAATATTTCAAATATTAAAGTTTTTCCCAAATTTTAATTAAAAAGAACTAACTCCAAGCATGTTTCAATTACAATATTTACATTTAAAAATCCAACATTTGAATTTAATGAAACTGCATTAGATTCATTTGATTTACACATTCTATATTAGGTATGATCTCTCTTAAAGACCAAATTTGAAATTTATTTTTTTGAGAAACATAAAACATGCATTACTATAAAGTTGCTTTAAGAAACTTACAATATATAGTAAACTAAATTCTATTTAAAAATATGTCATGACGATGGTGATCTTAGAAAATATAGTCGTGGAAAGTTTACACAAATTAAGCCTCTATTTCCTTTATCTCAAGTAAGTATTGGCTATGAAAATAATATATTACTCATACCATGATGATTCTTATATTTTGTCATAGTTTTTTTGTTACCACCTTGTCCTGCAGTACCTAGAATATTAGGAGATAGATAGAATTGCATCCTTAGTAAATATGGACATTCACACTCTCATGTAGAGATTTGGTATCATCATTATTTTTTTGTGTATCATTAATATTATTCAAGGAAAAATATACTTTCAAAATTTTAAGAATAAAAATTAAAGTAGAGAACACCAATATTCATTTCTATAGTCAATATTTCTTGTGGATGTCATTTCCATAATATTGGTCTTGGCAATATCTATGATATATCTTATTATCATCTAACACATATTTCATGTTAGTTGTTCATTTTTATATATTCAAAATATACCTTGTTTAATTTATTTGGATTTTATTTTTGTGGGAAGCTCGGTGAAATTAAGGGGTATGATGTATAATTCCACCTTCTATTCATTGATTTGTAATCTCTTTATCCTTCTAATATAATGTTACCAAGGATGTTGAAATATTATAACTTGTTTACATATATTTTCTTATTATTATAACCTGGTGATTAAGAAATCAATATTATAAATTTGTTTCAACCAAGTCGGTCATCAAACCAAAAGTTCAAGCTATTAATATCAACATAGAAGACCATATTATATAATTAGGTAGGCTCATAACTTATTTTATGATTAAGTTAATTAGTCTTCCAATTGCGACTCTACATGAGAGCTTTTGCAATTTGAAATTCGAGTCATTAGTGATAAAAAATTAAAAGTGATATAGCTTTGTACCCTACAGTATGATATATAGAATGAGTTATTCCCAAGGTTTCCAATGATATTGAATTTATAAGATCTTGTGTAATTTTTATACAATAATATTTGCATAAAAAATAAAGATATGAATTGTTTACAACATAAAAATAAACACACATACATATATATGAGAACAATAAAATTAAAGTATATGGTATTAAAATTTGACTTCTATTGACAATTAGGAGTGTCCTTCATGGTCTCAATCCGTGTATGCATATGTAGTATCATCTAAAACAAATTTTAAAACATATATAGTTTTCAATGATAATTTATTATAAATATGATAAAAATATAAATATTTATTTATAAAAAATAAAATATTAACAACATTAAATAGTAAATAAAGGAAATATAATTTTATATTCAAATATATTTTTATATTTATTTATATATATTACTTCAAGGTATGATAAATTATATCCTCTCATGAAATCATGTGATATCTCTACCAAGCAAGGAGATGGTAGGGGTAAGGGAAATTTTTATTTATTGAAATACCAATCTACAACATCCAAGGAGAGAGAGAAATTTAACAACTTTAGGCTTTTGGACCTTGAACAACATGTAATTATTTTTATGTACAACTTTTTTTTATCATGTTAATCATCATTGGAACACAAAGCTAAATAATAAGTTGTTCGATATGGAAAATCGATCATGTAATGCACAAGCCCTTATTGCATGTCATGGTGGAAATTGGGAGCACACAGGATCCTCCCCAAGTTGTCCATATAAAGGTATCATGTCCTTCTAGTGATGGTTATTTTGTTAGACCTAATGGTAATTAGAAACACTATATGATCTTAGTTTTATTTTTCCTATGGTCCTTGAAGGGATCTATGTTGTTAAAGCCTTGTCTAAATTATGGTCTATCTCATATAGTTGTAATCATGAGACAAATCAAACATGCATTTTTCTCTAGGTATGAATGGTACCGATCTAGTTGCTATAGTTATGGCGGTGATGAGAACTTGTGCAAGCATAAATAACTCCAAGTAATACTCCTAGAACTAAATAAAACGCTCATGACTTGTAAAGTTAATGATGTGTATGATGATGGCTATGTTCTTATTGGTATCAATGCTATTATTGTAAGACCTATCCTATGAAGATATCACTTAATTATTTTTTCTCAAACATGTGGATGTTGTGTATACTTTGATGCATGGATTGCAAAGCTAGACTAGTTGAAACTATAGATATATGATCATAATGGTTGTTTGTGTGTTGTAATGGCATATCTTCTTCTAAATACTAAATGCATAATTTATAATTGACTACATATATTATCATAATGTTATACTTTTTGCATAAGAAATATTAGTAGTATGAAATGGAATATTGATTGATACATTATATGCTTTGTATATTGTATATATAAAAGAATAAAAATAAAAGTATATGTTTATATTCTAATATATTAGAGGAAATGTTATTTTTTTTAAATATCCTCTACAAAGGGAGGTAGGGTCTATATGTTCCCAAAGTATAAACATTAACTAGTGCGTATATACTCCAGATAATAACTTTATTACTTTATACTAAGGTTATGCATAAGAGGTTGGACTTGAAATGTACTTGTAAAAAAAAAGTGAATCTTAATATAAATCAAGGTGAATCCTAAGCAAATAAAATCAGTAATATTCGCAACAAAATTTGGGGCATTTGAAGCCCTAAAAAGTAAGGTCATATTTGGGGCATATTTTGACCTATTAACTCACTGTTAAACTCCTTAAAAGCACCACCATTAGATCATGCTTGAAACAAGATTTCCAACGAGTACAAATATGCCTATTTTTGGATATATATTATGGCAAATTAACCCTAAGAAAAACTTGGTCCTAAAAATTTCAGGTGAACGAGCTGACATTGAAGGTCCTCATATTTGCCAATTTCTAATTTTGGAAATCCTAATATTCACCCAATTTATGAATATTTGCCATTGTGCATAACCCTTATTGATACCCATCCTTAGGTGGTGCCATCACAAAGAGTGGTATTCTACATTATAGGTTCTTGACAAAATCCTTGATGCTTGGAATAATCTTGTCCTTATCATTTTACCTTGAACGTATAATGAAGAAAGGTTATATCTCCAACTATATAGAGTGGATAGTTGCTAGTGTACAACTTGACTCTTGTGAGCCTACTTATAGAAATTCAATTGATGGATGTTTGGCCATCTATTCTCTTATAATAAATTTAGTAAACCTTGATGAAGGTTCCTAGTGATCCATACCATGTCTTCTAGTACTAGGACCATTGATTTTATAAAATATGAAGGGCACCATAGATAATGGTGTTTCTTGCTAGGTGATAGAATAGTACCAATTACCGGTGTGTTGCCACATTGATTGAAACCTATGTTAATATTTGAACTATAGGTGAATTTAGACCATATACTTATTTTTCTAAAAGTAGTGCAGGAATGAGCATGCAACAGTCTAGAAGAGCAATAGAAGAGGCTATTGAAGTAGATAAAGCTAGTTGAAATATTATCAAAAGAAGTAGAGGGTGAATAGTGGAAGCACGAGATTTCGGGCAAAGGAAACACTAATTGAAATATAACCAAAACCAAATGCGCTTAAGTCCTAGAAACGTAAAGTGCATGAAATGGAAAAGAAACGCATTGGAAGAGACACAAGCAAATGGAGAAAACATAGCCCTTTCATTCAAATATCCCTTGATCCTCTGTTACATAGACGTCTCCTCCCCTTTTGGGGGCTAGGAGCGTTAAATTCGTATTTGTTACAATATGTGACTTAGTCTTCCTCTTTCCGCGTGCCCATGTTTGAATGGACGGGCCAAGATGAAGCCGTCGCTTATGCTGATGAGTCCTTACCTCTGTTGCTCCTCCTGCGAACAAAGAAACAACCAATATGTCGTAGCACCCGCCGCAAGTGAAAAGTGTTTGTTCTTCTAAAATTAACAAAATATGCATGCAAACATTTATCTAAAACAGTAACAAAATGATTCTAAACAACCTGAAAACTTGATAGAAGACAAAAAATGTTATCAGAAGGCCATTGCCACTGAGACAGCTGGCCAATCTGCCTTCAACTGGAATTCATCCCCGGGTGGGACGATTTCTGATTGCAATTCGTCCCTGGGTGGGACGAATCTGGAATTCGTCCCCGGGTGGGACGATCTCTCGATCGCAATTCGTCCCCGGGTGGGACGATTTCTTCTGTGTTGAAGAAGCCGACCTGCTGCTGCTCCAATGTCGATTCCCGAGACCTGCAAAATGCCTCCAAACAAGGGGGTTATGTAATTGGGGCCATTTTGGGACGACCCGCATGGTCGGATTCTCCCAATTTGGCCTCTACCCTCGGGAATTTGATCTCGCCACCTCGCAAGTCGGTGAAACAACAAAGCGACACAAAACATACTAGAATCGACCAAAAGTTACGAAATTGCAGCTGTGAGTTAACCAAACATAATAACACAAAATGCAACCTCGAAAAAGTAATCTAGAATGCTCTAAAACCTAGAAAGTGCGGGGGTGCCCAAGTGGGCCTCCCACCGTTGGCACTTGATTCCGGCGCCAATCCACTAGGGATGGGCCCAAAACCTCTTAGGATTGGGGGGTCGGCGAATTGGTTGGTTCAGTTGTCCATGTGTTGGATTTGGGTCAGGTTCAAGCTTCCAAAAGCCACCCAACAACCTCCCTTGCAAAAGAGATTGGTGGATGTGGGAAGGTGAACCAAAAGGGATGCAAGTGGGTCTTCAACTCGGCAAAGCACTTCGTTGCTTGAAAACTCCTTCAACCTCGTATATCTTGGGTGAGAAAAGTCCCACCTTTTATAGACCCATGGGGTCTCTTTTGGGAGGGAAGCACAAATGCCATGTGTTGGTCATAGGCGCCATGTGGCGGCCTTGTCTTCCCATGAGGGAGGGGAGTCCTCCGTTGACTTGGGCTTTGATAAATGCCTTTTGTGACAGTCTTCTAACGGCCCCTCTCTCCACCTACACACGCGTGCAAGGCAGGAGTCATCAACCGACCGTCTCGGGCTGCCACTTGGCGCCATTTGTCTTTTTGCCCGTTAAGCTTAGGAATTCGTCCCACCCAGGGACGGATTCAGAATTCGTCCCGGGGTGGGACGGATTCTATTTTGAATTCGTCCCCGGGTGAGACGAATACTCGGGCAAAGTGTCCAAGTGTGCCAAATTGCTTCTTGACCTTACAAAATTGCTATGAAAGTGGTTAAGACCACCGTTTAACCTCTCGAGGGCTGCCCCGGGGGCTGTGTTTGTCAAAGCGATCAGTGTTTGCAGACACATAATCGGATTGGTGCTGTTTTGGTGTCTACGAGATGCCCCTTTTTGGGAAGCGCCGCGGGTGACGCAGCTGTCGAGCAAAAATAGATAACCAAAGCACTAATGATTAGGGTTTCTTGGTAACCTAACCAACTTTTGATGCCCCAAGTATGGAAAGGGCATGCATTCTTGAATCCTTGCTTCTGACGAGCTAAGGAATTTGATTTCAAGTATTAACCTGTTTTGTTGAGGTGTGACTTGAACTTAGACATTGATCACCATGAACAGGCAAAGGGCATTTTTATCCTCGAGGGGAACCTTGTGTTCATGATTCACGAAATGCCAAGTGTTTGATTGATTTGATTGTTGCTTGTTTACAGCCCCAAGCAAGAGCGTGATTGTCTTTGTCAATGATTCTTTGAATGCATGTCATTTTCCTTAATTGGGTGTGTGATTGTTGGTTGGTGACTAAGTGTGACTACCCCCTCAAGCGACGAATCGATGAGGGAATGACCTTCGTGAGAGAAGCGACGAGTCGCTTGACCCAAGATGACTTGTGCAAGGGTGCCTTTAGAGGGTTTACCGTTAAGCGTGTGCAATTTTTCCAACATTTGGACCTCTTTTTGGTGGGTGTTAACCCTTTTGGTGATGCCGTAATGAGGTGAAATCATCGAAAACCTAACTTCCCGTGGAGCGGTCCGGCTATGGTAGCCTTCTTGGGGAAGTAGGAGAGAGATAATTTGAACCTCGCCATCGATTTTCTTTGCCCGGAGGTTAAGTGCAAGAGCACTTATGTCCGGCAATGTTTTTTGCTGTTTGTTTTTGTTGAATTTTTTCTTGTTTTTGTTGTTTTTGTGACACCATTTGGTGATTAAATTGTCGGCAATCCGTCCTCCCGTGGAGCGGTCCGGCTATGGTAGCCTTCTTCGGGAGTAGGATAGTGACAATGTAAACCTCGACATCAATTTTTCTATGCCAAGAGGTTAAGTGCAAGAGCACTTGTGTCTGGCAATGTTTATTGTTGTTTGTTGTTGTTGCATTTTTTTCTTGTTTTTGTTGTTTTGCTTTGTGACACCATTTGGGGATTAAATTGTCAAAAATCCGTCTTCCCGTGGAGCGGTCCGGCTATGGTAGCCTTCTTAGGGAGTATGATAGTGACAATTTGTGACTCCAATGTCGATTTTGTATGCCCTTGTTGTCAGGTGCAGTAGCAATCCTGTCGGGCAATTTTATTGTCTCCTTTTTAGTGCATTTTTAGTCATTTTTTGATTTTTTTTAAGTGTTGGCCTGAATTCGTCCCCCGGGTGGGACGAATTCCAGCTGGAGAATTCGTCCCTCGGGTGGGACGAGCGCTAATCAGAGCGCTCGTCCCGACCAAGGATGAATTCCAAGGCAAAAGGCCTATTTAATGGCCAAAACTTGATTTTGGGCTCATTTGTGTCATTTTTTTCTTGCGATTTTGGAGCTCTGGGAGGAGGAGGTAATTCTGCGAAGCGAAGCGCTGCTGGAATTCTCTCTTCTATCATGAGTGCACACACTGGTTCGAGCGGCGGAGCCGAAGCGAAACTTGTAAGTGTTCCTAGAGTTTATTTTGCTTTTATTTAATGCATTGTTTTTGTGTTGACGCTTTTCAAAACTTTAAGATTTTTTTGTGATGTTTTTGTTTAACAGTTAAGGTTAGAAACCCTAGAACTGAAAATTTGATCTGTTATATTTTTTTTTTTGTGTTTGTGTTGATTTTTTTTTTTTTTGCTTTGCAGGTTGTTAGGAGCCGGTACCGTGTACCCGCTGCATTTATTGAGGCGCGGTTGGCATTGACCGATGATGATTGGGAATGGCTTGATGCCCTTGGGCTCAAGCAGGTGGCTCGACCGGAGCCTCGTGGTTTCGGATCAGGCCTATCTAACGGCCCTGATCAAGCTTTGGGATCCGTGGACCAATACTTTCCATCTCCCGACAGGGGAGATGACCGTGACTCTTGAGGACGTCTATCGGTTGCTCCGGATTCCGATAGATGGTCTGCCTATTAGGACATCGCCGTTTGATCAACGGACTGCTATACTTACGAGATGTTTTGGGCATGGGGGGCAGCTGGGTGTAGCAAACCCAGTGGAGACAACCGAGGTGGATTGCCAGGATGGCAGGGATTTTGGTTAGCT
This sequence comes from Wollemia nobilis, assembly GCA_028583015.1. Lineage (NCBI taxonomy): Eukaryota > Viridiplantae > Streptophyta > Pinopsida > Araucariales > Araucariaceae > Wollemia > Wollemia nobilis. Next base: position 3,343,682 of record JAQPPZ010007219.1, read on the forward strand.
GGTGGCAGGAGAGGGGGGTGTTAGGAGTGAGGCACGCATTCTTGATGGGCCTCATTTCTAACATTCTTCTCCCTGATTCGTCAGGTGCGAGGTTCCCGTGGAACCTGCTGGATTTGGTGTGGCAGTTGGTAGAGTGCCCGATAGAGGCACCGTTGATTCTGAGATGGGGACAGACTTTGTTGGCACAGCTCTACGGGGAGCTGTATGGGGTCCGCTGTCGACAACGGAAGGGTGTCAGTTGTAGTTTTTTGTTGCAGTGGGGTTGGCAGCACATAGCTGTTGAGAGGCCTACCGGGTTACCGTGGATGACTCGGGCAGCGATGGAGGATGAGGAGATTGGTTATGCAGTTTTGTGGCGGCGGTCTACGGAGCAGGGCGGAGTCGGCGATGGGCAGGTGCCGTTGAGCACTACACTGATGCCTTTTCTCGGCTCACTCTAGGGGAGGTGTTTTGGCGTCCCTATCGGGACCGTCCAGCCTCGGCCCGAGGCCGGAGAGTGGCTCCGACGGCGTACAGAGGGAGCGGTGGTTGACTGGGCGGCACGGGACGGAGCATGAGTTCTTTCCGTACCGTCGGGTTACACGACAGTTTGGGGTGCGCCAGGGGTTGCCTGGTGAGCCCGTGGTCTATCGACGACGGGGAGATGAGAGGGATCTGGAGCCACCGGTCACCGCGCCATTGGGCGAGGAGTCCGATGCAGTGATTGAGGTCCCGGATGTGGATGACATCGGGACTACCACTGAGTATGACTCGTGGTGGGTACTGCGGCGCTGGAGAGGAGAGGGGCCACTGGGAGGCGCAGAGGTGGCAGTGGAGGATGCTGAGGCAGCAGGGGGTGATTGGGGGGTCCGTTGGATGATGCGGACATGGTGGATGTGGGAGATGAGGATGTGGACTTGGGTGTTCCGGAGCAGCCGGACATGCAGGATGTGGAGGAGCAATGGGAGCCCCGAGCGTGCTACCGTCCCCGCGAGTCCTATGCGTCCGACGATAGCAGAGGAGGTGGGGTCGGATGTAGGCGTTGAGATTGCGCGACCGACGAGAGCTGCTGCGGATACGGGATTTGGAGTTGGGGGAGGTGAGGCGAGAGCTGGGGGATGCGCGGCGAGAGAGGGATCTTCCCGCGGGCTCGGCTGGGCGAGCGGGATAGAGTTTTGGCGCAGCGCGATGATGCATTGTCTATCTATCATCGGTGAGAGGCAGAGTGGTGTCCGTACCAGATAGACTTGGAGAGGGAGGTCATCCGCCTTGGTGGGCGGCTACCTGAGCCTTCGGTCGGTGGATATTCACGACGGACAAGGGATAGTCCGACCGAGCAGCCAAGATCATCTCGTCGCAAGCGGTTAGATGAGGGGGGTGGTAGCGGGCATGATGCGGGGGCTAGTAGTAGCCGCCCCGCAGGGTCCCGTAGGACCCACACCACGGGGGTAGTTCCCGTCGCACCGATCCCGCGTGATCATGGTGGTCGACGCCTTAGGTTGGGTTTTTGGATATGATTGCGGGGTCTGAGGACCGGTTTTGTAGCCTCGCGGGCATCTTTTTGACGAATATATATATATATATATACCGGTTTTATTTTTGGTTTTGTACATGTGATGATGTGATTTTTGTTATGCATGTTTATATTTATTTTGATGAATGCAGATGTTATGATGAATGTAAATGTTTTTGATATCTATGTGATATGCGAGGTGAAATGGATGAATGACATTTGTGATGATTGCACTATAGGCTGTTTAAGAAGCTCTTTATTTACATGGTTTTTCTTTTTTTTCTTTTTTTGTATTTTTTCGATGGTATCATAAGGATGATAAGTAGCGCAGATGGTTTTGGAATGAATGTAAGGTTTTCTGAGATTCGATCGGTTTTAACTCACCATCCATGACTCTACTTTATCTTACAAGACTTTTTGACCAAGGTATGAATCAGACTTGTTTTTGACCCAGTTATTTCATATCCCCGTGTGTGCAATTGAGTTCATTTAGTGGTATTTGTTAGGATACCGCCGATGCCAGATGGGCTTTCAACCGAACTTGTACTCGAGGATCACCTAATTAGCTCCACGAATTCCTTTGTTGTATGTACTAAGATTAATCTACGGTGTAATCCAGGATGCCATAAGCTAGCTCATCCACATGCAAATATTGATCTGTACGCAAGTTAATGTGACAGATATATCGTCATGCGGGAGGTTTACTTCTGTTACCAATAGGCTATCAACCAAATTGGTACTGAACCTTGCCTTATGACCTATAGAATGCTCGAGAGTTCCGGGGATTCAAGGTCAACTCCCTTCTTTTCTTCAATTGTATTGGGATACTTGCTCATTGTAGTGATGAGATCACTCGTTTATTTTGATTTGTTTTTCTTTCGAGCAAGGGATTGGGGATATGGAGTGACGAAAATCACCGTTGTTTGTGCCTTTTGATGTGTGCACTCGTAGTTTGTCAAATTTGGAGTTTTGACATTTTGCAATTTTTTTGTGTTTTGCAACCCGTTGAGAACTTTAGGGATTCTTAGGGAATTGGGTAGGGAGGATGCTTGTCCTTTTGCCAACTCTCAGGATTCTAGGGGTCATTCGCACAGGGGGATGAGCAAGATAACTGTTTCGCTTGTGGTGACCTAGATTATTTTGCAGGTTTCGTATTTCTTTCACACAATTTGGGAATTTTAGTGTTTTGATTTGTGTTGGGATGTTACGTAACAAGGTGTATTTCAAGTATGACTCTACCTTCGTAAAATCTGCTCGACTTGATACACTACATGGCTAAAGAGGAAAATGATGACCGAATCACCGAAACTCTTGGTACATTCCTGGACCACCGACTGTAGTGTGGTAAAAGTTATGCTTGGTGTTTTTGTTGTTTTTGTAACATGAGACAATGCGGAACAAGGTGGACTATCAGAGCTATTGCAGCTTATGGTGCCTTTGACCTGTATGACTACAAATATGCAATGTATGGATGCAATGCTTAATGCAGATATGTATTTTTGTAATTTTGATGGATTGTTTTTGGTGAAGGTGAAGATGAGGTGCGAGAATATGAATTTTTTGATGAATTTGAGTATGCCTAGAATTGAGATGCAAATATTTGTTGTTTTTGATGATTTTTGTTGTTTTGTTTTTTTGAATTTCTTGATTTTTTTTGACCAAGCGATTGCGATAATCGTTGGAGCTTTTTGGGTTGACCAAGAGATTGCGATAATCCTTGGAGCTTTTTGTATTGACCAAGAGATTGCGATAATCCTTGGAGCTTTTTGGTGACCAAGAGATTGCGATAATCCTTGGAGCTTTTTGGGTTGACCAAGAGATTGCGATAATCCTTGGAGCTTTTTGTATTGACCAAGAGATTGCGATAATCCTTGGAGCTTTTTGGATTGACCAAGAGATTGCGATAATCCTTGGAGCTTTTTGGATTGACCAAGAGATTGCGATAATCCTTGGAGCTTTTTGGATTGACCAAGAGATTGCGATAATCCTTGGAGCTTTTTGGGTGACCAAGAGATTGCGATAATCCTTGGAGCTTTTTGGGTGACCAAGAGATTGCGATAATCCTTGGAGCTTTTTGGGTGACCAAGAGATTGCGATAATCCTTGGAGCTTTTTGTATTGACCAAGAGATTGCGATAATCCTTGAGTTTTTGGGTGACCAAGAGATTGCGATATTTCTTGAGTTTTTTTTTTTTTTTGGGATATGGCTTTCTTAGATATGAAATGGTCGCAAATGACTGATATTCAAGGGTTCTGTTTCCTTGATACCGTCAAGAGAAGCTAGCCGGTACGTCCCGGGTCCTATTTTACTATCAATGACATAAGGACCTAACCAATTTGCCATGAATTTGTCCCTCATATGGGACGGCAAATTAGAGTTTTGTTGGTTTTCCTTTAGAACTAAATCACCAACCCGAAAGTCTCTTAGGTGAACTTTCATGTTGTAAGCTTTCTTAAGCCGCTCTTGATAGATACGTAAGTGCTCGAGAGCATTAACGCGTCGTTCGTCAAGCAACGTAAGTTGGTCTAATCGGGCCTGCCGTGCAGTGTTATCATCGATGAACTCCTGCATTGATATGCGCAGGGAAGGAATTTCCAACTCGAGAGGCATTACTGCCTCTGAGCCATACACCAGTGAAAACGGAGTTGCCCTAGTGGGCGTCCGAATGCTAGTGCGATAAGCCCAAAGGGCAAGTGGGATTTGTATGTGCCAATCCTTATGACTGTCTGCGACGGTATTTTTAAGGATGGCGACTAGCGTTTTGTTTGACGCCTCTGCTTGCCCATTTGCTTGCGGATAATAGGGTGTTGAAAAGTTGTGCTGAATTTTGTACTTTGTGGTTAAAGCACGCACGTCTTTGTTCTTGAATGATGGCCCATTATCCGAGATTATTTTGGATGGAATACCAAAACGACATATGATGTAATGCAAAATGAACTCCGCAATGCGGGGTCCTGTCGTAGAGGTTAACGGAATTGCTTCCACCCATTTGGTAAAATATTCTGTGGCCGTTATGATAAACGTGTGACGGCCTGACGATGCAGGGGAGATCTTTCCGATTAGATCGAGGCCCCACTACGAAAATGGCCAAGCAGACTGGACTGTCTGTAGGGCCTGGGAAGGTGCGTGCATTAAATTGGCATGATGTTGACATTTCACGCACCTCTTGACATACTCGCAACAATCTCGCTCTAAAGATGGCCAATAATAGCCCATGCGAAGAATGCGCTTTGCGATGGCCATACCGCTAAAGTGGCCACCACATGTACCGTCATGCGCTTGGGCGATCGCCCAAGTGGACTCTTGCTGGTCCAAACAACGAAGAAGAATTCCGTCATAGCTTCGACGATACAAAATGTCTCCTATCAAGACATATTTTGCCGCTTTCTGTTTGAATGTTCGTTTTGCGGCGTGCGTCAATCCAAAGGGAAGATTACCTAACTTGAGGTAGTCTCTTATGGGTAAATACCAATCCTGTTTATCAGAAACCTCGACAGTATGAACAACCAATCCCTTTTGAAGTTCTTCCCTAACAAATGCTGATTGGGATAGAACTTGTAAGAATAGCGTTGTGTTGCTATTAATGGGAGTGGGGGAAAACAAAGACCCCTAGTTGGCACGTTTCAAACAGTCTCGGATTCGAAAGAACTTATCCGAAGATGGTTCGATCCCGGATCATGTGGACTCCTGGCGTCAAGTCTGAGCTTGCGCGCTCCATCGCGGGTTGCGATAAGGTTTTGACCTGAATGGTTGTTATATCACCGGAAAGGTCTTGCGGGATTAGTGACCCCAAGGAGGCCATTGTGTCCGCAAAATGATTCGATGATCGAGGGAGTGCCTCGATGTCATACCACTCAAGTTTTGCCAAGAATTTGTCCACGAGGGCTTTATAGGCCTTTAGAACCGGGCATTTGCATTGATATACCCCTTTGACTTGATTGACGATTAACAGCGAATCGCCAAAGATGTTCAATCTTTTGATGTTCATGGCGATTGCTGTCTGAAGACCTAGGAGCAAGGCTTCATATTCTGCATTGTTGTTGGTGCACTGGAAGTTTAATTTAAATGACAGGGGCATTGGAGCGCCCCGCGGTGTGAAGAATACAATTCCCGCGCCACCCCTTGCTCGCATTTAGAACCATCAAAAAATAAGGTTATGTCGGCCCGAGACTCGAGCTCATCGGAATCCGGCGATTCTGAGACATGGAAGACCCCATCATCGGGTAGTTCTATGACCGGAGGCTGATCGTCTTCAAGAGGAGCCTCTGCTAGTTGATCGGCTATGACTTGTCCTTTTATAGATTTTTGCCCAATAAACTCAATGTCAAATTCCGTCAACAACATGATCCATTTCGCCGTGCGACTACTATGATAAGTACGACTCATCATGTATCGCAATGGATTCTCCTTAGACACAACATACGTAGTGTTGCTCAGCATGTAGTGGCGTAGCCTTTTGGTAGCAAACACCACTGCCAAGCGTAGTTTCTCAACGTATGCATAGTTAAGTTCGTAATCGACCGTGGTGCGGCTAAGATAGTAAGTAGCCTGTTCTTTGTGAAGTTCATTCTTCCGGGCTAGCATTGCGCCCAGTGCCACCTCGATAGCCGAGATGTATAAGTAGAATGGCACACCCGGTCTAGGTGGTGCCAATACGGCGACGAAGCCAAGTATTGTTTGATTTCGTCAAAGGCCGATCGGCACTCGTCATCCCAATGAAATGTGACCCCCTTGTGCAATAATTTGTTCATGGGTCGGCATTTGTCGGATAATTGCGCTATGAAGCGTTTAATCGACGTGACCTTTCCTTGCAGACTTCGAGCCGCTTGATAGTGGTTGGGGGAGCCATTTCAAGGATTGCCTTGACTTTGTTTGGGTCCACTTCGATGCCTCTCTTTGAGACTATAAAACCCAAGAGTTTTCCAGATGTGACGCCGAACACGCACTTCTTGGGATTTAGACCTTATGCTCTATGAGGCGATCGAGAATCTTGCTTAAGTCACCGAGATGATCTGAGCGCAAGAGAGACTTGGCTAACAAATCATCCATGTAATCTTCCAAAGTTTTGTGCATGTAATCATGGAAGATATACGTCATAGCACGTTGGTATGTAGCGCCAACATTTTTAAGGCCAAAAGGCATGACCTTATAGCAAAATGTCCCCCAAGGCGTTGTGAATGCCGTTTTGAGTTGGTCTTCAGGATTGATACGAATTTGATTGTATCCCGAGAAACCGTCCATTAGGGAGAGCATTTCGTGACCTGTCGTAGCGTCTACCAATGCGTCGATGCTTGGCAAGGGGAAATCATCCTTAGGACTCGCTTTGTTTAGGTCTCGAAAGTCGGTGCATATGCGAATCCTCCCGTCGGGCTTCTTGACGGGAACCATGTTGGACAACCATGGCGGATAATCCATGCAGATGACAAATTGTGCATCCAACAGCTTTTGCAATTCGTCTTTGACCATCAAGGCCACTGTTGGGTGCATCTTTCTTAGTTTTTGCTTTACGATGCTTGATTTTCGGATCAAGCGTTAAATTGTGCATGACTAGCTGCGGGTCTAGCCCCCGGCATATCTTTGTACGACCATGCAAAAACTTCCTTCTTCTCTTTGAGAAGGGCAATATATTCGGCTTGCTCTTCGGGGGAAAGGCTTACCCCCAGCTTGAGAATCCGTGGATTCATTGGATCTGTGCCGATGTCTACGTCAGTCGTCTCCTCGACTGACATGTGAGATCCGTCCTCCAACTGATGTGGAGTTGGGATTAAATGGATATCATCACCTGAGTTAAGATCTACGTTTGGAACCTCGGGTCCCTCTTCAGCTTGAAAAATATCCCGAGTTGTCCTTGGGGTAAAATGAAGCATTTCACCGAAAGGCCGAGACTCTGATGGTGACAATGGTGAATTGACGCGATCCCAGTCGATGGCATCCATGTCTAGATGCAATGACCGTGATGGATCGGTCGGATTGCGGATGGGTGCGGTCAAATCAATGGAGATCATGTGGATGGAATGAATTTGGTCTCCATAACCGCGGGTGTGATGACTTGATTCTTTTAGATGCTCCCTATACTCTGGTTCTGGCTCTACGGGAACGGGCACGAATGGATCCTCTCTAGGTGCAAATTCATCTCTATGTGTGAAAAGGAAGGCGGGGTCTTCCCTTGGCACCACTGTCATGATGGGATCTCGAGGTGGACGATGCTCATCTTGAATTTGGAGCCATAGGTCTAACACTTGGTCCCACCTCGCCGGGTCTACGTGCCATTCATGTCCTAACAGTATACCCATCTCGTCCCATTAGATCTTCATGAGTTAGAGCGCGGTGATTTTGTCGCGCATGTCTGAGATAGATCATCTCAGTCTCATCTTCCGAATCACTTTCATAGATCCAAAATTGTTCATTCTCTTCAACATCTGTTGCTTGCGACGTTGAGGACTCTTCCTATTCCAGTGAATTAATCTGGTCCCATTGCGGTTGTTCCACTCTTAGTGGAGGGACCCGATTCTCTTGAGACTGTGTTATTTCAGTCCGGAACCTCTAAGGGGAACAGCTTCAGAAAGATGTCCGGCAGCCGTTGATGTTCTCTTTGAGGATTAATCTCTGAACTTTCGCCTCTCTCTAGCAAAGAAGAGGGATTACTGTTGCTGCCAAGGGTGTTTGTTGACCATGGGAGGTAGTCTCCCAATGTGTATTCTATATTCGGATTGGCATAAGGACCCAATGCCAATCCCCCCTTGTTGCCTATTTCTAGGCCTTGCATATTTTCAACCAAGATGTCTAATGGCAGGGGATGGTTGAACCCTACCCCCGACTTGTCATATGGCATCTCGATATCTTGGTTGGCAAAGGATCCGCATCCCTTGCTCATATCTCGCCGAGCCCGTATCCATGCCAATTGCATTGGCCGAGATATTTTAGGGCAAATTCTGGGTTTGACGGATAATTGATGTTTTCAACAAAAGGCTCTTCGTCTGCTTCCTTTTGTTGGCATGGTTCAAGACCATGATCAAAGCCCCCATACACAAAATTTGTCCGGTTCGGTGGGTAGCCTAGAGGGACGATTGTTCCAATGGGAAGGCGAGGTCTTCCCATGTCTTGTACTGACTCCAGTGTGGGGGTTGCCACAACATTTTGCACTAAGTATTCCCCTAGGCCCGTACTGGCCATTTCAACAGTGATTGTTGATGATTGGGTGGGAGGAAACGGTAGTCCTTCCCGAGTCCATTCCATGTTTGGTGGTTCAGAATCTTGGTTTCCGTTGCGTTGGGCGCTTCCTCTGTTGTTATTGTTGAAATTGTGGGCAACCTTTCTTCTAAGGGCTTAACCTCTTCCATGATTTGTTTTCCCTTGTCCTCCTGTTGGGCCTGATAGGTGACGTTGATGATGAAGGAGCCGATGATGAAGTCTCACCCGGCTGGGATTTTGCCTTGTTGGCCACCAGTGGTGCTTGCGGTATTGGACCTTGTTTAGATGGATTTAATTGGAAATCCAAATGCGTTGAAGGGAGGGTCGATTGAGGTATGAATTGTACCGCATTGCAATACTTGAAGGGCTCTAAGTCCATTGGGACTACATGTATTTCTCCTTCATAAGCATACTTCAAGCACCGGTGGGCGATCGAAGGGACACATTTCATATCCCTGATCCAAGGCCGCCCTAGCAAGTATATTATAAGCCATTTCACCTTCCAAAGACATGGCACAAGTTGTAGGTATTGACTTTTGTCCTACCCGGACCGGCGTAACGACCGTGCCGACTGTCGAGCATATTGCATCATTAAAAGCTCGCAGTGTGTACGTGGAGGTCTGTGATGTGAGAGGCCGGCGACTTCAAATGCTTTAAGGCTGCAAGTGGTTATGATGTTACTTGGATGAGCCAGGATCTATCAAGCACTCTCTTGTACGGAATCCCGTTGACCCACGCGATAACGTGCAGGGGTGGATCCGCCATGTCATTTGATATCGTTTTGACCTCATCTTCTCTGAATGTGATGACCGGCTCCGTACATTGTTTCACATGTCCCACGAAGGCGTTGAAAGAATTTGCCTCATGGGGTTGTAATTCAATGGCTTTTAAAATGTCCATAAGAGCTTCTCTATGGGGAGCCGATTGTTGAATAAGCTCGTAGATGGACAGCCTAGCCGACGTGGTCCGCAAACTCGCGTGAGTTTGGTTCGTATCGTGACCTCATGTCTAGGCGGAGGTAACTGCGTTGGGCGTTGTTGAGGATGCGATGTTGCCGGAACTTCCTTCGTAGCTACCTCAAGGGCAGCTGTCGGGTACCTTCTGTTCCTTGTTACTATGCTAATCATTCCCACAAATCCCTATGTGGGAAGATCTTGTCGCACCTCGTTAATCTGGAGTGGTTTTGTTTGTGCCTCGTGGGCTGGCAAGGGGTCCTTGAATACCCCCATTTGCTGGTTGTTTGGTGCGATGGGGTTGTCCACAACCAATGTTCTCGTTGTCGATCAAATCCCCGGACTAGGTCTTTGAATTTCTAGCACCCATTCAAGTCATGTCCTCTCGCGCCTATGGAATCTACAATACAATTCCTCTCTCTACCCCCTAGGCTTGGGAATGTTAGGGTCTATAATTTGGATTTCCGACAGAGTGACTAAATTTGCCGCTGACAAGCGGTCAAATAAGGAGTCCCTAGACTCCGCATATGGGGTGAAATTTTGCCTAGGGCGACGCGGGTAATTTTGCTCCTGTCTTCTATTATCTCTTTCATAAGCAGGAGGCACCGCCTGGTAGTTAGCCTTTTGAGGCTGCGTTTCTTGCACAGGCGCGGGAACATTTATCGCAACTTGGTTGACTGCAGCGTGTTGTGGTTGCGTTGTCCCAGCTTTAGTGGTTTTATTCCACTCTTTCTTCTTAGGCTTGGCAATTGCGCCTTCGCCTATCTTAATCTCTTCTATGACTCTGGCTTGCGCCAAAGCTTCTTCTAAGCTGTCGTATTGTCGTAGTAACAATAGACCAGAGATTGATTTTAAGCAACTTTTTGCGAACATCTGCGTGAGATCAGACATAGGAGGACGGTAGGGTAACCTAGAAAGCAAAGCTCTCCATCGATTCCCGTACGCTGCCATTGTTTCCTCTTCAAATTGCTTGAGGCTCGCTAAATCACTTAGTGATGCCTTCTTCCTTGTGTTGAAGGCAAAGCGTTCAAGAAACGCGTCTACTAATTGATCTAAATTGCTTATGCCGTGTTTGGGCGGTTGTGTGAACCAATCCGAGGCGGGGCCTGCGAATGTGGTTATGAATGTTCTAAGCAACAATGCGTCATTATCTTGGATGCCGAAGCATTGGCTTAGAAATCGTGTAACGTGTTCCTGTGCGTCCTCTTCACCTTTAAAAACTGCCAATTGAGGCAACTTGAAGTGTTCGGGGTAAAGAGGTGTAGGCACTGAGGGATGCACCGGATTACTATGGAGTAGACGTAATGTGGGTTTTTGATGCCCAGCAGCTTTTGTCTCCATAGACTCCAAACGCTCCAATAGCGCTTGGTATGCATCGGAAGATTTTATTTCTTCCTCTCTTGTTCGCTCTTGTTGCAAGTTACGGTAAACTGGAGGCCTATGGAGGGGTGGCCGAATGGCATCCTTCCTCCCTTGATGGGGAGTTTCAACATATTCCTCTTCCGGTTCATACTCCTCGTAAAATTCTTGAGGAGTCTCTCGGGCGAAACCTATGACCCCGATCAAGCTCTTGCCGAAGGTACCCATCATTGTTTCGGGGAGTTGCCTCCCTCTCGAATCTATGAGGTCTTGGAGGCAGAGCTTGACGAGGTCGTGGAGACCCGTCCCGCACCAACGGATTACGCCTCTCATACTGTTCAGCTCTTTGGATGCGAGGGGTTGGCCCCCTCTCATGTATTTCATAGCGTAACTCATCCGCTTCGCGTTGCATGCGCTCTCTATCCAAGCGGTGTCGATACTCTATCTCCTGATGACTTTGTTTAAGCCGCATGATTTGGGCTTGACGGGCGGTATATCCGGTGGACAACTGGGTCAATTTGGTCTACCCTATTTTGCTCAGGAGGTTCGAATGTTTCTCCTATGTGTTTACCTCGAGTTTGCTGGTCTACGGTTTCAATGGGTCGCTTCCCTCTGTCGAGGTAAGCGGTATGTGCTCGAGGTTCTGGCCTCAAGGGGTGATCATGATATCCTGCTGGTGCGGAAATGCAAGGTTCCCGCGTTGTTTGTTGCCCTCGAGGAATGCGATGGCTTTCCTCGTACTCCCTTTCATGGGTGTAAAGGGGGTGGGCGGAGTTAGGTCGCCCTATGTAAGGAGCCCCGCGCTCCGGATTTGGTCTCTCTGTTCTGATGATAGGTAAAGAAGGGACGCCATATCCACGTTGCCCCTCCAAATGGACGGTGTGCCTGTCTAGCGCTTCATCGCGCGGTGGCCACTCATGCCTAACTTCAAGAGGTGATTCTCTATTTATGTCAAGGTCTACATGTAAGGCATCTTCCCGAAAGGGGCTGCTTTGAATAGGCATACCCCACCGAGGATTCTGAATTGGATTCTTTTGTAGGTTAGACCTATAAGGCGGTATGACCAAATCCTCAAGACTGAAGTGAAGGCGACTTGTGCCTGCTTTTTGTGTACCTTCCGGAGCTTCTGCCCTTGATTGGGCTTGACTGCAGGTGTACACCATTGCGGTGCTTCTATGCTATCTAAATAAGTTTTTATCTCGTTTATGATTTTTTTTTGTCTACACTAAGCAGAATTAAGCACACACATTCACAAAACCGTGATTATCTCTTTTAAGGATTATTGGTGTGCCCTAAACTGGTTTAGTGCATTTTGGTGTTTTGTTTTGTTTTTGTAGGTTTTGAAGATCGTTTAAATGCATTATGACGGCTCATATAACTCCCAAAACGGTAGCCCCTTCAATATACCAACCAGGCCGATATACCAACCTCTCTATATACCCGCCCTTACGAGAGGGAGACTATAGGTACGTGAGAGAAGAAGGTACGTGGTACGTAGGCGGTACGGAAGGGGGATTGTCCTGTTAATGGCACCTACCATAGAAAACTTATCCTCGCGCGCATGGGAATCACCCCAACGACACTCGGTCTGTCTTCGTCAGGATTTACGCCTAACAACAGTTGACAATCGGGAAATGGATGCAAATCAAGCCAAGGTGGTGATGAAATCCACCGATGGTCTTGATCAAGGGCTGGGGTCTTACGACCAGCTCCTTGGTTTAAAATTGTTGCGTGAAGTGTGTGGGATTCATTTTATTTAACGAAAATGAAACAAGCATGAATGACTTTTCCTATGCAATGCAGGATAAAAATGAAAACAGTCAAAGAAACAGAAACATAAACAAAAATTTTAACAGAGATTATAAAAATCCCTACCTCTTCTCTACCTGCTCCAGTTGCTTCTGAATTTCTGCTCCGAAAATCCAGAGCAGGAATTCGTCCCTCGGGAGACGAATTGCGTAAAGAATTCGTCCCTCCCAGAGACGAATTTGAATTCGTCCCAGGGTCAGACGAATTTCAGAATAGAATTCGTCCCTGCCAGAGACGAATAGCAGTCTGCAACAAAAAAATGTACCTGTCAAGCACAAAACACAAAAATTTAATCAGTTTCTATGATTTTAAAAATAGGGAACAGGTCCCACCGTGATCGCCACTGAAAGCACGAGATTCCGGGCAGAGGGAGCACTAATTATGCAACATAAGACGAAATGTAACGCTTTAATCCTAGGAACTAAATGCATGAAATGGAAAAGAGACAATTTGAAGATGAAAGAAGAAGATGTGAGAAATCACAGCCCTCTTTATTCAAATATCTTATCCTCTGTTACAAAGACGTCTCCTCCATTTTTGGGGGCTAGGAGCGTTAAATTAGTATTTGTTACAATATGTGACTTAGTCTTCCTCTTTCCGCGTGCCCACGATTGAATGGACGGGCCAAGACGATGCCGCCGCTTACGCCGATGAGTCCTTCACCTCCGCTGCTCCTCCCGCGAACAAAGAAACAACGAATATGTCAGTAGCACCTGCTGCAAATGAAAGGTGTTTGTTCTTTAAAATTAACGAAATATGCATGCAAACATTTATCTAAAACAGTAACAAAATGATTCTAAACAGCCTGAAAACTTGACAGAAGACAAAAAATGTTACCAGAAGGCCATTGCCACTGAGACAGCTGGCCAATCTACCTTCAACTGGAATTCGTCCCTGGGTGGGACGATTTCGATCGCAATTCGTCCCGGGGACGACGAATCGCCCGGGTGGGACGAATCTGGAATTCGTCCCCGGGTGGGACGATCTCGATCGCAATCCGTCCCCCGGGTGGGACGAATTCTTCCGTGTTGAAGAAGCCGACCTCGTCGCTGCTCCAATGTCGATTCCCGAGACCCGCAAAATGCCCGCAAACAAGGGGGTTATGTAATTGGGGCCATTTTGGGACGACCCGGATGGTCGGATTCTCCCAATTTGGCCTCTACCCTCGGGAATTTGATCTCGCCACCGCAAGTCAGTGAAACAACAAAGCGACACAAAACATACTAGAATCCGACCAAAAGTTACGAAATTGCAGCTGTGAGTTAACCAAACATAATAACACAAAATGCAACCTAAAAAAGTAATCTAGAATGCTCTAAAACCTAGAAAGTGCGGGGTGCCCAAGTGGGCCTCCCACCGTTGGCACTTGATTCCGGCGCCAATCCACTAGGGATGGGCCCAAAACCTCTTAGGATTGGGGGGTCGGCGAATTGGTTGGTTCAGGTGTGTCCATGTGTTTGATTTGGGTCAGGTTCAAGCTTCCAAAAGCCACCCAACAACCTCCCTTGCAAAGAGATTGGTGGATGTGGGAAGGTGAACCAAAAGGGATGCAAGTGGGTCTTCAACTCGGCAAAGCACTTCGTTGCTTGAAAACTCCTTCAACCTCGTATATCTTGGGTGAGAAAAGTCCCACCTTTTATAGACCCATGGGGTCTCTTTTGGGAGGGAAGCACAAATGCCATGTGTTGGTCATAGGCGCCATGTGGCGGCCTTGTCTTCCCATGAGGGAGGGGAGTCCTCCGTTGACTTGGGCTTTGATAAATGCCTTTTGTGACAGTCTTCTAACGGCCCTCTCGTCCACCTACACACGCGTGCAAGGCGAGAGTCATCAACCGACCGTTCCGGGCTGCCACTTGGCGCCATTTGTCTTTTTGCCCGTTAAGCTTAGAATTCGTCCCACCCAGGGACGGATTCGGAATCCGTCCCGGGGTGGGACGGATTCTATTTTGAATTCGTCCCCGGGTGAGACGAATACCGGGCAAAGTGTCCAAGTGTGCCAAATTGCTTCTTGACCTTACAAAATTGCTATGAAAGTGGTTAAGACCACTGTTTAACCTCTGAGGGCTGCCCTGGGGGCTGTGTTTGTCAAAGCGATAAGTGTTTGCAGTCACATAATCGGATTGGTGCTGTTTTGGTGTCTACAAATAGGTGTGACCAATGCAAAGTAGGCTAGGATGGATAAAAGGGCACTGTGTAAATGGTTCTTGGATAATATTTTATGCTAAGGCATTGAACCCGACACCTAGCAAAAGTAAAGCAGAATTTGATAATGTATGAAAAACCTATTGAGTATATATAATATTGATGTTAACAACAAGACAACAAAATTTCAACGTCTAACATTACTCAAAGAGGAGCAAAGGCAAAGGTATAAGACTTGACACTCCTCACTCAACATTTGACAAGGAATGAAGACAAGGCCAATTGAACAGACCATAATTTTGATGTTAGCAAGAGGGAAAACAATGTGTGGCATGGTACCTAATAACTCTAGGAAAAAAATATCTTAAGGTATTGAGCTTGATACCTGACATCCAACACTGTAACTTACAAAACTTCTAAAGGTGTCAGAATTCATAAGGCAATGACGTCAGTAATAAGATCTTATAATACTAAAAATCCAAATGCACTCTTAGATGTAAAATATCTCTAAGCATGGCATATTAGAAATAAAGTAAGAAAGGACCAAAGACTCTTGGTGTTCAACACCATGGCCAAAATCTATAAACAATGACCATAAAGAGCAAAGTCTTCATCCAACACCCAGTAAGAAGAATTCTAGTCTGACATGAGGATAAAAAAGAAGATATGTTCAGTTGTGATAAGTACCCAGAGATAAGCAATGTGCCTTCTTGATGCTAACCTCTTTAAAAGTAAGCTAAAACTATCCATGCTAGTAGATGTGCACATGTTTATTAGTCACCAAGAATCATATCTCAAAAGATCTTAATATTTTAGACCTTCCAAGCCATACACTTGCCCCTATTCAACTGGTTATGCATAACAAAAATGAGTGGACTATCACCTGATGGTTACAATCCAATGATACAATACACAAACTAGCCTCAAGTTAATATTTACATTATTGTTGGACATTTTGAGCTCATTTAGTTGTCATTGATGTCAAGGTGAGAAGTTGACATTGATGTCAAGGTGAGAAGTTGTCGTTGATGCCAAAGTGAACACATGAAGCTATCATTAATACCATGGAGTACACCATCATTCACACCAGGAGCAATGCGAAGAGTTGAAGAAAAGTTGTCAAAATATTATTCAATTAAGGTTTTTATTAAAACCATGGTGACAATAATTTTCATTAAATCAGTGGAGTACAAATAAAGGTTTAAATTTTATCTCAAGGAGGCTTTAATTTTTATTAAAGTCAAAGGTTTACAAATATAATTTATAAAATTTAACTTCTTTTATAATTTAAATAATTTATAAATTATAAAGGTTATAAAAGTGCCATCGTCATCAAATTTAGTGGAGCGCCGATGTTTATGTCAAATGGTGAAATTCGTATATAAATGCTATGCCAAAGGGGTATTAAAAATTACCCTTCATCGATTAATATTCATGCGATCGAGAAAAGTGTATTTTGTGCAATCGTTGAGGAAGAAGACAAAAATTTGTGTTTGTCTTTTAGCGCCAGGAAGAAGACGAAATAGGAGGGCTTAAGGCCTCACTCCCATTGGATAGCGTGGTTCATTGGCAGTGCATATTTTTCCAAAGCATTGAGAGTGGAAGTGACCATGATCGATTTACGTGGATGTTGTTGGCATGTTTGTCTTGAGCGCTGAGGTGAAAATATTTTGGCATGCACTCGTTTAGAGCACTAGGCTTGGAAGAAAGAGTACGAGGTGCTCTTAGCCTTCCAAGCATACGTCTAGCGCATGCAGTGGTCAAGCCCGCAGCTATGGTGCACGAGGAGGTAGTGATTAGGAGTTCGAATCCCATAAGTGGCAAAGGTAATTTTTAGTTAAATAATTTTTATTTTACCTAATGTTTTTCTTAAGGTAAAAAGGGAGTTATAAGGGTAAATGAAAAGTTGCTTGCTTGGTAATTGATTTATGTTATTGGAGTTATAAGGAAAGTGGATTTGATTTTTTCCAAAGTTCTTCTTGCCATTAAAATTTAATTAAAGAGGTTTTTTGAGTTAAATTTTGGTGGATATTAAATTTATTTTAATTGGGATAATATAAGGTGTTATTGGAAAAATATTTTATGTATGTTGATGGTTGTTTCTAAAGATGGAGTGATAAGGTGTAATTGAGTTTTTGCATTATATTGTGAGAGAGATTTATCTTCTAACCTCTTTGAGTTTGGCATAGAATTTTTTGTGGTTGTGGCAGATATTTGAGGTTCCTTCATCATCAAAAAGGTATGAGCACATTCTTCCATATTTGAGTTGATTGGTTGGTTTTCTGGAAAATAAGTTTTGAGTGAAAAGGACTTGATTAGGGTTTCCTTTTGAGTGTGTTGAGTTAATGCTTCAAGGTTTTTTGGAATAAATAGTTGTTGTTAAAACCTTGTTTGATAAGCATTGTTGTTGAAGCCATTGGTTGTATAAAGAACTTGAACTAGGGTTTGAGTATCATTATTATCTGAGAGTTGTATTATAGGCATTGTTGTTGAAGTGAGTTGTTGAATGAAGAATTTGAACTAGGGTTTGAAAAGAACATGAGTATCATTGTTATGTGAGATTGGTTGTTGAGAATTGTTGGAAATATTTTGAGTGAAGGTCTTGTGCTTGGACTACGATTTGTAAGGAAGGATTATTTCATTGAGTGATTGGTTGAGTAGAGTTGGTTGAGCCTAGTCAAGTGGGTGTGTGAAGTGATTGTTCAAGTTCCATAAAAAACTATTCTATATTCTGAATTGAATTGAGAAAGTGATTGCCTTGAAGCATATTTACTCTCTAACAATTCTCTGTATGTTTCTAAAAGAGTGATTAAACATAATTGAGCATTATGACGAGTATAGAGCATATTGAGTCTCTAAAAATTCTCTTTATGTTTCTATGATATTGGACAAGTTCTAGTGTGGACTTGTTGAGAATATTTGAGGCAAGTCTTTGAGAATACTTGTGGAAAAAATTGAGTAAGCTTTTGTGGAAGCTTACAAATATTATTGAGCATATTTGGTTAAGTTCTTATGAGGAATTATTGAGCATATTTGGTTAAGTTATTGAGAGGACTTATTGAGCAGATTGGACAAGTTATAGAGAGGACTTGTGGACATATTGGTGTGAGCTTTTGTGGAAGCTTACAAGATAGATTTGAGATAAGTCTTTTATAAGGCTTGTGAATAGAGTTGATTGATTAATTTGTTCAAACCTTGAGTTAAGGTTTGGGGCATATCCAGTAGAGTTGATTTGATATTGATTCAAAATTTTAGTTAAGACTTGAGGACATTTATTGAGGACTTATTTGTGTTAGATCAAAGGATTGTGTTTAGTATAGATTCAAGGACAAAGTTAGTGTAGATTTAAGGATAGATTTGTGTCAGGCCAGAGATAAATATTGAGAAGATTTGTGCTAGATCGAATGACTATGTTTAGTGCAAATTTGAAGATAGAGATTGGGCAGATTTGTGCTAGACCGAAGGACTGTGTTTAGTACAAATTTGAGGATAGATATTGAGCATATTTGTGCTATAATGATAGACTGTGTTTAGTGCATATTTTAAACAGAGCTTTGAAGGTGACAGAATATAGAGGATGGCAGTCTTTAGTGGATAGAGGTCCATTAGCCAAGGCAGTGAGGATAGGTCTTCTGAGTGATAATAAGAGTATTTAGTGGATATAGATCCATAAACCAGTGTAGTGGAGGCAATAGTTCTTCTAGAATATCACTAGCTAGAGCAAAGGAGTTATCTTGTGGATAGAGATCCATGAACTTGATTTAGGTGATTGGTATCTCCATTGGACAAAGTTCCATAAACACTGTAATAGGGAAAGGATTCCTAAGAGATTGATTGAGAAAATTTTAGTGAAATATTTTCTTCGTGGAGTAGCCCACATTGGGTGAACCACATAAATTGTGGTGTCTCTATTGTGTGTGGTGATTTGTGTATTGCTTTGATTATTGCTATTGATATTGTTATCTTTACATTACATAATATTTATTGGGAAAGAAAAGTAAAAAGTGGTCTTATATTGTTCATCCCCCCTCTCAGTATAAGATTGTGTTCTTCAATTATACACATCAGCAGACCATACCTGAAGCAATTAAGAACAACTAAGATAAATGTGATGACCACTCTCCAGCTTACCCTGAAACCTGTAATTTGCTCTAATAAAAATCATTCTAGGATAACTGAATACATTGTAAAATCTCTATATATACTAGAATACAAGACATTCTAATGGTCAAATCTTTGGCATTTACAATTGGCATGATTGTATTGATTGAGGCTATACGCCTTCTTGAATAAGAATTGGATTGTTGTATGGACTTCTACCAACTTCTTGTGTAAACATGTATGTATGTCTTATCGTGTTAATAATTTTCTCATAAATCTATGAACGAATATTCTACTATAGTTATTTTGCATTCTAGATTTCTACTTGGATTCCCATTATAGTTGTGGAATAATTTAGCATAGCTAAGGGTGCTTAATGATAAATATTTTGAATGCATAAGGGACATAGGTTTTTCTATGAGATGTTCAATTTTAATTCATATTGTGATACTTTATACCATGTTTCTTGATGTTGCTAAATTTATATCAGTTTTAGCTTGTCTTTCTAATCTAATGTATTTATTTCTTTAGTCTGCAATCTCCCCATTTAGATAGATTAGCTAGGCAAAGAAACTAACATTCTCTAGAATCTGACTTGGATATCTCTTCCTCCAAGTCTTCCAATATCTTGGTCAAAGTATTAAGGGTGCACATCAACCTTATTTCTGAATTAGACATATTTTAGAACCAAGAGTTACTTTGGCATACCTAAAAAATCACATACCCATTGCATGACCAATATGAACAATATAAAAAATAAGCTCAATTATGATATCAAAATGGAAGTGATAACATGAGGGGGCTCTAAGGCATACATGCTAGTACCAAGTCCTTATAAGGAAGCACATTTCCTAAGAGATATACTTAAGCTAGTTGGTGTTATCACCAATAAAGAAATATGATGGTGTGGATGTCATGATTGACTAAATATGATTATTTCAATGACCTATTATCATTAGTTCTAAGCATAGTTAGGTTGCATCACTCATGCAAATATTTTCTATCTATGTGTGTTAGTGCCAAAATACAAGTAGGCACCAAAATAGATAACTTATTATGGTCCTAAGAAAAAAGAGACTAAGATTATAATTGTTTAGCATCTACATGTTGATGAGCCGTCATCATCTAAAGTGAGTTTGGAGGCAATGTGCCATTGATGCTATAAACTGATAACACTTTATGCCATAATATTTTGGTATCAATATGGTATAAGTGTCTTAGGAATAATAAATAACAAATATTATAGCCAAAATGATTTGTTCCAGTGGAATATTGAACACCTTGGTTGATGCACCTAATAAGCTAAGAAAATATTTTTTATTACCTTTGCACTAACAAATAAGTTGAAAGTCATATATCATTAGCTAAGTGATAATTAATGGTAGGCCAAGTTTATCTACCATATATCTATGTTAAAAAAATGTTTAAGTAGTGATATTTTAACATTTGGTAAGGGGAACCACATATGGTATCAAATATTGGGTTGCAACACTTAGACCTTTGTTGAATGTGTTAACCTTTGATTATGTGAATAGACACATGATAAGTTTGATGATGATTTTTGGTTCATATAAGAATGAAGAGGAAAATGTTGAGTCACCTAAGCATCTAGAAGATATTAAAAATACCATGACACAACATGTGAGTATTACAAAATATTCATAAGGAATTTGAGATAGGTTATTACTAAGGAGCTTGAAGTTTAATGGTCAAGAAAGAATTAAGGAAATTACAAAGACCATGTTGGAATGGTTGTTGGGATAGTTTATTCCTTAAATGAGGATTAAAAATGATAACATACATAAGATGATCATCATGAATAAGAGACACCACAAGGAAGAATTAAATATAAATACCAAGAGTTCACATCAAAAAAGTAAGGAAAGGAGTTATTTCTTAGCAATCATGATAATCAATTTAGTACAAAGTACCTTGGTGAAAGAGGCTGAGTAATATTTAGCACCAATAATGGGATAGTCAAAGGAATTTTGATACCAAAACATTGAGTGAAGGTGATGAATGGTGCTAATTGTGGTTTTTAAGATAATTAGTAAAGCCACATGAGAATTAATTTAGAATCAAGATGAAGATTAGACTAAGATTAAAGAATTTAAGAGGGATGTTGTACAAGAAATATTGAATTGTTTTACGGTAGACATGTCAATTAGGAAATTCTAGTTGGATATATTATCATAAGTACTAACTAAATCTTACATGAAATATTGGATCCCAACCAAACCCATGTGCTCAAAATCTGGCTACATCCATAATGAGATCTAATATACGAATGAATTATATAAGGCCTAAGGATTAATACAAAAATAATATTTTCTTGAGTGTTAGACACTTTGGAGCTAAGAAGAAGTCATCCATGGATAAAAACCACTAGATAATAAGTATGAAGAAGAGTGGTTGTAGCAGATAAGAGCTATGACACCAATAGATAAACATAATTATAAGCTAAAAAAAGAAGGTCCAAATGCTAGAAGTTCCATTAATATTGTGTTAAATAAATGTTGAGCTATCAACATTTTATTTTCTTCAACTACCATCAATTTTACCATGAACTTCTCAAGAATCATCAGGGCTACCTACACAAAGGAGGGAATCAACTAGAATTTTTACATTATTCCACGATAATTATTGCATGGTAATTGTACTTTGAGGTGAAGAATATTTTAAAGTTAAAAGGGACTCAACATTTTTGGATTGATCCAATATCCAAAACCTCCATATGTTTGAGAATACGGATACCTTGTTTCTTAGTTATTACACAACAATAACGTTATTGGTGAAGAGGATATATTTTTCTAAATTGGTGAAGAGGTGGTGAATAGCGTTATTGGGACTTTATGTGAATGGGAATAAGAACAACAAATATGGATAATATAAGGAACATAAATCAAGAGCTCAGTGTTTGAGTGAGAGTGCATTCCTTTTATTTGTGCCTAATAGTTCACTAATAGGTTGATTTATTTATGAACTTGGTGTGATGTTGATTAGTACTATATTTTTCTATCATATATCTTTAAGAAGATGCACCTATAAAAGTTAACTTATAAAATTAGTTATGGTATCATTGAATTTTTATGGCCAAATGGTGAATCCCTTAGGTAGGGTTGTATGGAATGAGGACGAATGCGAGAGAATAGATTGTATCAAATGGTTTAAAATGTTTAAAGATATTTTGGATAAACTATAAGAAGTTAGGAGAAAATCAATGAATGGGTAGAGGAATAATATGAAGATATAAGGACATGAATGATGAAGGTAACAACCACATGAGAAATGTAGGTTACCTTGAGGGTAACACCTAAAATGGAATGTCAATATTTTTGGTAGCAATACCTAGTACCAAGAAGAAAAGGATTTACTAGGCTGAGGCACTCATGTCTAGTTTTTTAGTGCCTAAGAATCCCTAATAGGTATCAATGTTAGGACCTTCTAAGTCAACTATATTACGATGCCATCATGGAGTTGAAAACCTATTAGACAACAAATGATTTGGTCAAAGAAGTGATAGAGGGAGGTACTACTATGTGAGTGGCAACAATGACCATGTTTACTTGTATTACATAATTTGTAGAAAAGTGATCATGTGGGCAAGAAAGTGAGAATAGTAAGGGATTTGATCCTTCTATAAACACCATCTAGGGTTCCTTAGCTCCATTACTACCCTAAACCGCTGAGTTAATTTTGAAGTGGTGTAAGAGCCTCATGACATATAGAAAACTATAGTTGTCCCTAGTAAACCCTAATTGGATAGCTTAAAGTGTGATAATGATGCACAAAAAGGTATGTGGTCTAACCATGATGAAGTTGTGAATAAGGGGGGTTAAGGTATTACAAGATAGCACCTAGGTGGATTTGGGTATGTGATAAGGCTAATTATAGTAGATGATCAAATGGTTTATATGATTGTGTAGGGGGTCAAACCATTAGTGTTAGTAGGAAGTGTCCCTTTACTGGAAGAAAGGTTGCTTAACACCATAACAAAGCTACTCTAATGATACTATAAGTTGTAGCAAATGTTATAGGATCAAAAGAAAAAGTATATGGAAGGAATACTTACAAAGTTATAATAAACATATCAATGGATTATTATAGTAGTGAATAACCTTGTAAAGTATTAGAAATATGTTGAGAGCTTGTGTGTGGGGTGACGGGTTTATAAAATTACTTCATAAAAGAGATCAATCAAGAGATACTTGCCTTGTAAAACAAATTCAAGTGAAATATAGTGAAAATTGATTGGGTAGACTTACCCATGAAAAATAACTAATAGGAGGTTATAGTGCTAATGGATACCATCGAGAAGTGCATAAAAGAAATGGAATAAATTCTAAAATACCAAAGTCATTCATGGATAGTATGGATCCTGATGTTGATGTGATAAAAGATAAACTTTGTAAGTACAACCAATTCTCCTTAAATATTTTGATGTAGAACTCTATTGATGTTGTAGTTGTCTCAAAGAATAGAGAGGAGTTTGATTTTCTATACTGGACACCGTCAAAATGCTTTATTAGTGGGAAGACATTTATTCATGACTCATATAACGCTACCCCACTTTCAAGCTACCATATCTACCTCAAACACTATAGTATTAATACCCCAATTGTAAGTTTAGCTATTCTTATTTTTCACCATAAAAATGATAAATTTTATGTAGATTTAGGGTGACCTTACAACTAATTATGAAAGTTTGTTAGTAGCGAAGCTTATGTAAGTGTTAATCAAATTAGCTAGTACACTAGATTTTTAAGAAGACCATAGAATATTCATTAGCACAAAAGGGTGAAATAACATAAGAGAAGTGATTGAATTAATAAATGGGAGGCCACCAAGATGAACCATCTCTAGTAAGACTAATATTGTAAACTATGCAATTCTATCCTTAGGTAAATTATCATTGAAATATATTAAACCCCCAAATCCAATAAGCCATAGAATAAATAAATTTAATGGGCAAAAACTCTAAGATAATCTCCTTGAAGGAATATTCACGATGTATGAATGCATTGAGTCTACTATTATGCCTATTATTATTCAAAATATATGTTTTGTAACCATGTCATGTATTTAGAAGCTTGATGTTGTAATTTGTTGTAAATATTGGTATGTTGTATTGTTTGTTGACATGTTGTAGAGTATTCTTTGAACTAGTATACTAATTAGATATGTAGTTGACATTGTTGGTTGTGTTGCTTTCCAACTTGGATATTTATTTGTGTTGAAACCATACTAGTAGGAAACTAAATGCATGATTAACCCTTGGATCCTAATGCTTTGTAGCTCTTAAATATTTTGTATAATGCAAATATTTAGAAATAAATATTTTGGGTTTGAACAAAGGATCAATAAAAAGGATAGTATAGGCTATCAATATATCAACATGGAGTGAAGAGTATTAACTTTTCCATGTTGGGTGTTAATAATAGAGGAGTTAATAGATTGCCTCATATGATTGTTTTTCAAAACATGTGCAACATCTCAAAGGATGATATATACATGACTATGAAGTAAAATACTATTCTCTAGATATTGAAGTGATACATATTGTCTAGAATAATCTATGGGATTCATATAATCTCAAAGGATTTTACAATTAGGTTGTGTGTACCTTTATACTGTGTATAAGTTCATATTATATGCTTATGAGTAGATGAGGGCGGACCTCTCTGAAGAAGGATGCAATCCTTAAAAATTATAAACGGATTGAGAAAGTTTAGATTCCTAAAATATGGATGCGATCCATATATGATTATGTTAGAAAATATATTGTATTACATCATTTGGGTTATGTAAATGTACCTTCCTAGGTACATACTTGGGACATTATATTACTTTAGGGGGAATTTATCAGTTACTTCATGCAATGTAATAAATGCACAAGTGTCAATGTGCAATATGTATATGTGTAAGGTGACCCTTGCATAGCTAGGTAGAGTTTTTGCCAAGGAAACTATATTCCTATATAAAAAGGGCCTCATTGTAACAAGTAAGCAATATAGAAGCTCAAAGCATATTCGTAGGTAGTAGCATAGTACTGTGTAGATCACCATAAATTGGTGATGGGTGTAATTTAGTCCAATAGCTTTGTTCAGGGAGTGTCCATTTTTTTCATAGCTACATTGTATTCATTTTTATCATTTCTATTTAAAGAAAATTTCAGTCATCTCACAAATTTATTTTCTTTCATATTATTTTGTATATTTTGATTGTTATCTCCCATTGCACACTACATAAAAATATAACAATGATATAAGAGCCATAGTAGATCTAGCCACCCTAGATAAAAATGAAAACCACCATTATCATTGAGCTTGATTTTTTTTCAACCTGATGTACTGCTGGACCAACCACTATCAAAAACTCTAAGAAGAGTCTAGGTGGTAGAATTAGGGAGAGCCACAAGTGAGAACTGAAATAAATATCAGTTATAAAAATACTGAGATTACATTTGGCTAGAGTCTTTCCATAGAGTTGTAGGAAAAACTCGTGAAGACTAGCACTCAACATTCAATCCACTAGGTTGACAAATCAACTAGTGAAGATCATTTAGCATATCTAGAATTTGTTAACTATTATCCAAATTTTCTTTTGTTGTAGAAAATTAATTCTTAAATGATTGGTAAACCTCCTATAATAGAAATCTAGGAGATTTCAACTTTGTTGCCCGAAGGTGCCTTCATAATGTACTTTGTTGCCCGAAGGTGCCTTCATAATGTAGATATTAGATCCTTGTGTAAGAAAAGAATATTGTGAAAGAAGACTTCTAGAGAAGATTCGTGGTAAATTTTGGAGACTGGAGATATCCATTGCTAGATTGAGAACTTAACACAAGAATAAAAGGCCATAGAAACCTAGTTCCAAAAGAAAATACCATAGAAGACTTGATCTAGAAAAAAGGCCATAGAAGCTTTGATACTAAAGAAAATGCCACATAAGCATTGATACTAAAGAAAAGTCCATAGAAGCCTTGATACTAAAAAATGTCATAGAAGACCTAATATTGAAGAAGATTCCAAAAGAGAGTATATGATTCAAAAGCATATTAAGATTTCAGTACTAATACTTTGTTGTAGGAAAATAAGATTCAATGAGTTGAGAAAATTCCTAAAATAAAGTTAGGAAGAGTATATTCTTTAGAATCAATCCAGCACCTGAAGCAAAATTGAAGGTAAAGAGATCAGGAGAATATCTCATTGAAGAACTTCCAATATTATAAGAAGAAGTACTAGGAGAGTCCTGCTTGAATCCATAAGCAGCATAATTAGAGATCCAAAATAAGATCTCACCACCAACACTTCTAGGAGAAAAATATTGAATAAAATATCTCAAGGAATACTAGAATAAGGTACAAGATAAAAGACCTTGGGGAGGTCTCAACTAGCATACAATAAAATTCTTGGAGAGGTTTACTGAAGAAATCATCAAAGGAGAACTCATTGAAGAAGAATAATTTGGCAAGGAGTGCCAAATATTAGAAGACCTCAAGACATTCAGAATATTGAGAAGATTTGGTACAATTATCTCCATTCAACAACAAGCTCAAAATAAGAAAAAAAATTTGGCAAGGAGTGCCAAATATCAGAATACCTCAAAACATTCATAATATTGATAAGAAGATCCTTCTTGAAGTCATAATTTGACAACAAGAGTTGAATACAGGAGAAGCCTACCAAATATAAAATATTTGAATATTACCTCTCATAGTAATAAGGCACCATTTCAGAGATAAATACTTCTCCAAATCTATATAAAAATGAGAATATTGCTTAAATTATCAAATCATAAAAAACCTAGGCTCATAAAATAAAGTTTGAGACCACGTTTTGGTGAAGAAGAAACTAAGAAACAAGATCCTACTCGAAGTAGCAACTTTGTGATCTTAGACACCAATATCTACATTGTCTTCAGAAGTGGCAAAAGAACTACAAAAGCTTTCAAAAAATGGTAAGCAACTATTGGTGCAAGTAGATTCATTAATTGTATTACTTATCATATTCATTGCAGCACCCTATTTGGATTAATGTTGCAAGAAGGAAAATGGGATTATGATCTTCAAAAGTGCAAAAAGATAAAATTTTATTTTAATGTTCATTTGCACATTACTTAGGAGTTGATTAGATTTCATAATTATACTATCAAATACCTATCATTTAATTTGGAAAAATAAAAATAAGACTAAGTTCTACAATATTAATTTTAGTGAAATTGTAGATTAATAATTGAAGGTTCATTTCAAATTATTGTTGATTAGTTGTAGTAAATTAATTAAGTGCACTTATAAGTTATTTTGAGAGTTTAATAGAGTGATAAGGTGTTATCATTAGTGCATTAAAAGTGAAATATTATTGGGTTCACTTGAACTACTATATTACTCTTAAAAAGCTTTGTGTTTGTGTTCTTGAGAAAGGCACAAAATTAGAATTTAATAAAGTATCTAAAGACACTATTACCGCACAAAAATCTACAACACATAGAGGCCAAGTGAAGCCACAAAAACATGTTATAATCCTCTAAAACTTGGAGAAGAAGATAACTAACCAGAATTATAAATATAAGATTCAAATATTGAGACTTGGTGAGTCTTAAATCCAAAGAATTACAGACTTAGTTTCAAGGAGAAAAGTGCAGAAAATCGCATCAAATAAGGATATTCTATCTACTTCTATATAATCTTGGATTTGTCATAAAAGTATACAAGCAAAAATGGAAAGGTGCATAATAAAAGAGACAACCTCAAAACCCCTACATTGCATTCAAAAATTCTGCTATGAAACCAGAAATTCAGACCTGAAAAAATGAGTGCAAAAGAGGGTGCAATAAAGATTATTTTATACATAATTTTTTTATATTGTATTGCACTATCCTAACCTAGTTTATACAAGAAAGAGGGAAGATTTAAATGTGCCTCAGATGCACAATATCCATAGGGTAAACCAGCCACTGGTAGCCGAATACTTGCACACTCCAAGCAAGGTAAAAGCGAACCATAGAAGTGTTATATTCCCTACTTCTTGGATAGTCGAACCTGAAAAATATACATATTGAACAATCGCCTATCATGTACATTGCCCCAAAACCTAACCAACCCTTGTCGATTAAGTACCTCAACCTAGAGGAAATGGAGGAGTGGTAGGTGAAATACCTCTACTATAATTGTGATGAGCAATATGGACCCAATCATAGATGCGCTACACAAATATTGTATTTGTTGAATACAGTTGATCCTTGTCACTCAATAGAGGAAGAAGATGAGGTAGACATGCAAGAAGTGACCGATGCACCTGATAACAACAATAAAGAAATCCTCAAAATTTTCTTCAATGCTCTCACAGGTTTTTCTTCTCCAAAAACTATGAAAGTTCAAGGGTACTTCAAACAACAAAATCCCATTGTGCTCATTGATTCAGGAAGTACTCATAATTTCATTGATCCAAGCATGGCGAAATAGGCTAATTGTTATATACAACCTTGCCATAGCTTTGAGGTGGTGATTGGTACTTGGGGAATGGATTGCCTGTCAAGGAAAGTATCGAAATATCAAGCTTACCTTGGGTAACTACAACATGAAAAGTGACATGTATGTGCTTCCATTGGGTAGAAGTGATGTTATTTTAGGGGCTCAGTGGTTGCGAATGCTCAAGGTAATACTATGGGATTTTGCAACATTATGGATGCAATTCACTGTTGAAGGCTATACATACACTCTAAAAGGACTACAAGCAAGTTCCTCACCAATAATAAATTCTCAACGCATGGAAAATATTATTCAAAAAAGAGGTAAAGGGTGATGGCACAATTATTTTCCCTTCATTCTACAAGGGAAGAACAAGCTAAAGTGGAAGAGTTACAATAATTTTTGACACATCACTCTAGATTATTTGAGGCACCACAAGGGTTACCACCCCACCATAGTCATGATCCTACTATTCTTCCTTGCAATCCACCACTAAATATTCAACCTTCAAGATATCCTTACCTATAGAAAAGTGACATTAAACTTGTGCAAGAACTTGTGCAAATGCTACTTGGAAAGTGCTTCATCAATTTCAACAACAATTTCCTTAGTCCTAGCTTTGAGGACAAAGCTTTTTCCAGGAAGGATGGCATGTTAGGATCCTCCATCCTAACATTAATATTTAATATTATTAATCAATTAATTATTATATTATTAATTAATAACGTGAACCATCACATCCCTTCACCAACATAGCTTTAGGTTAGATATAAATTTAGGAAGGTGCATAGAACTTAGGCATTAGAGAGGAAAAAGAATAATAATTTATTTATAAGTTTTAAGGAGGAAGCCCCCTATAAGTGGTAAGTGATTCGATTAATTTTTATTAATTTATATATTAAATTTTTATTAGAACCTTGAGGGTTCTAACATATAAAACCCTAGAATATCTATGGAGAAGTCAAGTTATGTTACACTTGTTGTATGAGAAAAAGATTTATTCATGAAGTAAGAAAAATAAATTATCTTTATTTTCATGAAGTTTCACAGATGGTGAGAAGAATAGAAATAGAAGATATGAAGAATATATAATAAGAACATGTGTTTATCACAAAAATATTATCATAAATTAAAGATAATCGTTAATATGATAAAAATTAAGGAACTCCCAAATTGTTTAATTGATCAATTATTCAGATTTCATATTCAAGTGATCTCAAGGCCTAAAATTATAGGTTTGTCGTAGTTGATAGAATATAAATTTCAATAAAAATTAAAGGTGTTTCTTATAAAGTTAATAAGTTAATATTGCACAAAATAATTCTCAATAAATAAAATAAAACTATATTTATATATCCAAGAAGACACCAACCTTCAAGAGGAGGAAATAAAAACCATATTGAACACTAGTCTAATGCAAGCTTTAATGGTTAAAAACTATAAAAAAAAGATATTGAATAGTTAAAAACTACAAAAATAGAGATATTGGATAACAATCATGACATATAAACTATTTATGGTCTATACTAGCTTATTTCAAAACCTCATGATCAAGTATTTGTGTGTATGAGGATACCTTAGAATATCTATGGAGGAGTCAGGTTGTGTTACATTTATTGTATGAGAAAAAGATATATTCATTAAGTAAGAAAAATAAATGATCTTTATTTTCATGAAGTTTCAAATTTTGTAGAAGTAATTTCAATACTTGGAGTGCTTGTCAAGAATGGGTTCTGATCAGTTTGCCAACCCACAATACCACTTAACATTTAAGAAGTGTAATGTAAAATTCTTCACAAATGTTGCTTTGAAGTTGTACAAAGTTTTGTTTGTGAGTACATTATTCCTATGAGATATGTAACAGGTAAAGTATTGAGCTTCAAGTGGATACAAAAAATATTCAATGAAAGGATGGTCTGATTGGGTTGCTATACTCATTCTTACTTGATTATGTTATTTTCACTTACTCTGCATTTTATTCAATACATGCAGAAACAAAACACTCCTAGATTCTAAAACGTAATGGTCAGGCATGGTTAAATTCAAGCATGGTCACTTGTTTGAATATTATGGGGTAGGGTAGGTGTGTTCTTCCAGGGGATCTCAGACTCCTGCCTTCATAAGGCAAAATCCCTCAATAATAAAACCATATTTATAAAACCCAGAACTAACTCGCATGAACTACATGGTGAAAACCCTAGACAGATCCATCCACAAAAACCTTGGAAAACAAAATTTGTAAAAGTATTAAGTAGATAATGAAAGAAAAATTATTTCCACTTGCAAGTTATATGATGATAATAACTAACAAATAAATAGATATTTGTAGTTACATACTATTGTATGAAACTTGAATAAAAAAATCAACACAATCAAACAAAGCTTAAATTTTTTATTTCAGAACTGGAATGATAGGAGAGATCATCTAAACAAGTAGGGGAGAAGACAAGTATTGTATCATCTCTAGAGATCTAACACTATAAGGATTTTGTAGACATGAAAGTAAACCATCAAAAGTAACCAATATAGCCTTTAAAATAATAGAGATGTAAGTATAATATCTGGTGTTATAAGAATCATCAAAGCAAAAGTAAAATCAATAGTACTCATTGAAAGGACAGTAATAATAAAAACTAAATATTTGGTATTATAAGAATATCAACAAACCTAAACTAGAGCATTTTTTCTGCCTTCATAAGGTAAAACCCCTCAAGAAAAAAACCATATTTGTAAAACCAAGAACTAGCTCACATGAACTACATGGTGAAACCCCTCGACAAATCCACCCACAAAAACCTTGGGAAATAGAATTTGCAAAAGTATTAAGTAGAGAATGAAACAAAATTTGTTTCCACTTGCATGTTATATGATGATATAACTAATAAATAAACATATATTTGTAGTTACAGACTATTGTATGAAACCTTGAATAAAAAATTCAACACAAACAAACAAAGCTTAGAAATTTTATTTCAGAACTGGAATGATGGGAGAGATCATCTAAACAAGTAGGGTAGAAGACAAGTATTATATCATCTCTAGAGATCTAACACTAAAAGGATTTTGTATACATGAAAGCAAACCATCAAAAGTAACAAGTATAGCCTTTAAAAAAATAATAGAGATGCAAGTAGAATATATGGTGTTTAAAGAATTATCAAAGCAAAAGTAAAATCAATAGTAGTCATTGAAAGGAAAATAATAATAAAAACCAAATATTTGGTATTATAAGAATATCAAAAACTCTGAACTAAAGCATTTTTCCTGCCTTCCTAAGGCAAAACCCCTCAAGAAGAAAACCATATTTGTAAAACCAAGAACAAATTCATTTGAACTACATAGTAAAACCCCTAGATAGTTCCACCCACAAAAACCTTGGGAAATAGAATTTGCAGAAGTATTAAGTAGAGAATGAAATAAAATTTGTTTTCACTTGCATGTTATATGATGATATAACTAACAAATAAATAGGTATTTATAGTTACAAAATATTGTATGAAACCTTGAATAAAAACATCAACACAAACAAACAAAGCTTGGAAATTTTATTTCGAAACTAGAATGATAGGAGAGATCATATAAACAAGTAGGGGAGAATACAAGTAATATATCATCTCTAGATATCTAACACTAAAAGGATTTTGTAGACATGATATCAAACCATCAAAAGTAACCAATATAGCCTTTAAAACAATAATAGAGATGCAACTAGAATATTTGGTGTTATAAGAATCATTAAAGCAAAAGTAAAATCAATAGTAGTCATTGAAAGGACAATAATAATAAAAACCAAATATTTGACACTATAAGAATATCAATAAATCTAAACTAAATAATTTTTCTTACCTTCATAAGGCAAAACCCCTCAAGAAGAAAACCATATTTGTAAAACCAAGAACTAACTCGCATGAACTACACAGTGAAAACCCTAGACAGATCCACCTAAAAAAACCTTTGGAAATAGAATTTGCAAAATTATTAAGTAGAGAATAAAACAAACTTTATTTCCACTTGCAAGTTTGATGATATAACTAATAAATGAATAAATATTTGCAGTTACAGACTATTGTATGAAACCTTGAATAAAAAAACAACACAATCAAACAAAGCTTAGAATTTTATTTC
Source organism: Wollemia nobilis (assembly GCA_028583015.1). Classification (NCBI taxonomy): domain Eukaryota; kingdom Viridiplantae; phylum Streptophyta; class Pinopsida; order Araucariales; family Araucariaceae; genus Wollemia; species Wollemia nobilis. The sequence continues at coordinate 3,376,323 of JAQPPZ010007219.1, forward strand.
AAAACTAGAATGATAGGAAATATCATCTAAACAAGTAGGGGAGAAGATCCAATAGTTAAAAACCCTATGGTAGCACATGTGTCAAGATCATATAACATCATTTTAGCTCATGAAACATTATGAGCAACATGTTTATCACATTTTCAGATTATATATTTCATTTCAGCATTGTCAAATCATGATAGATGCCTTTCTAAATAGATATTTTCAAAGGTGTCAAAATTATATATAAAATATGGTTGGACCATTTCTTAACAAGTGTATTCTCCTCTCATGAAATGTACATAGAGAGATGTATAACTCAACGTAGGTGCTTTGTTGGAACTAAAAACCTTGCCAATGTTTCTTTTTTCTCTTTTGTAGTAAAAACGTTTTCAAGAACTCAAAATATTCGAATTATTATTTCTCAAGAAATCCTTGTTTATGTGGGTTTCCACTCAATATCAAATGTGGAAGACAAATCTCTAAAATGAAAATAGAAAAAATCCACTATGGTTTTCATATTGGTATTAATAAAATTGAAAATTGAAGAAAGACCAAATGAAACTCTAAAATGAAAATAGAAGGAAGCCATTGTGGGTTTTCATATTGGTATTAATAAAATTGAAATCGAAGGAAGACCAAACAAAGCTCTAAAATGAAAATAGAAGGAAGCCACTCTAGGTTTTCATATTAGTATTAATAAAACTAAAAATTGAAGGAAGACCAACTGAAGCTCTAAATCAAAATAGAAAGAACACCCAAATATGAAATTTGGTTAGGGTTTTCATATCGGTATTAATAAAACTGAAAATCGAGAGAAGACCCAAAAAAGCTCTAAATAAAAATAGAAAGAACACCCAACATTAAAATTGGTTAGTTTTTTCATGTTGGTATAAATAAAACTTAAAATTGATAGAAGACCCAGTGAAGCTCTAAATTAAAATAAAGAGAACACCCAAATACATATACATAGTAATAAAAATATATATTCAAATATCTACTTGTCACAACATAAGTTTTTCCAGATCAAATGGTATAAGCTCAATTCTTATATTCAAATTTAAACTTTGTGTACCAAAATATACAAGTTTATATTCAAAGCTCAAAGCCCTAGCTTAGCCTCCATCGCACGCTATAGAAATGCTCAAAGACTTAGCTCAGCCTTTGTCATGAACTACAAAAATGCTCAAATCCCTAGCTCTGCCTCTGTTAGACATTATCAAAATGCTCAAAGCCCTAGCTATACCTCCATCATGAGCTACCAAAATGCTCAAAGCCTTAGCTCTACTATTTTAAAATAAATACGTGGGTTAGTATAGGAGTCGACATATTCTACAGCTCAAACCCTAAATAGAGAAAAGAGGCTTTCAATCTTGAGGGAATATTGAAGATGAACCTCTCTATCCTTATTTAATCCCTATAGCAAATCTCCACTTCCTTGGGTAGAGATAGGGTTTGGGAGGGAACTAAGAATATTTCAACCAAACCCTTAAAATATATATGGTGTTAAGCTGGTATGGTAAAGAGATGATAAAGCAATTGAATGGACAAGGGAGTTGATCGAAGGAACTGGGCAATAGTTGTTAGGAAGAAACTAGTAATCTTCTCTAGTCCCACGGTCCCCCTTTGTCGTACATTGTGAAATTCTCAAAGTGGTGAAATGCAATCTAGGCTTTTCTTGTGATATTTATAATTTTATTTTTATATTGAGACCCTAAGAGGGTAGTTATAAACTACCTTCTCAGGCATAGAGTATCCTTTAATATGGTGGTTTTAAATCACCATCTTAGGGTGATCTAAGAGGGTGGTATAAACCGCCCTCTTAGGGTGACCCTAAGAGGTTGGTTTAAACCTGCCCTCTTAGGGTGACTTAAGAGGGAGGTTATCTTAAGAGGGTGGTTTTTAACCACCCACTTAGGATATATTAAGGAGATTTTTTACCATCGTAAAAAACCACCTTATTTTAGCCATCATTAAAGCCCTTTTTTGGTGTAGTGATTCTTTTATTTAAAAGTATGATTGGATTTTGTGAAAAGCATACTCATATGCCTTACATAATGTAGGGCAATGGTTATCAAATGGCATGATCTCAAGTGGTTAAAAATGTCAACTTTGAAGGTGGAAACTCAGGTTCAAATCTTGCTAGGAGATGTTTGCATACTTGCTGAAAATGTTATTGTAAAATACCACTATGTTGTTTGATAAAATACAGTGGTAACAAAGTCATGATGTAATATTGTGGGGTCCATATCAATACCATATAACCAATTAAAAAATTGTAGGGAGATAATTGATGTCATGTTAAAAGTTGTGAGCAGCTGAGTTTTGTTTCTACATAGAGTGAAGAAATCTTCAGAAGCAAAATCAAGGATCATGTGCAATATTTCTGAAGAATATTCAATTTCTTCCAACAAGGATTCACCAAAACCATTACCCAAGATAACATGCAAGGTTTCTAAAGGTGACCAAGCCTTGAGCTAAGCTGAAACAACATCAGTAAAGTCTCTAGGTAAAATCTCTTTCAAAACTTCAAAGAGTCTACCATAAAATCAGAGTACATGATTCCCAAAACAAATATTGACTGAAACAAAGAAGGCTCTTTGAATAGATTCAAAGATCTATCTAGCTCAGGTAATCCTTCCCTTCCCACTCATAGGCAAGGATTTACCACTAACAAAGCATCTTCAACCCTTTCTATTATCCAGAAAGTGAAAACATGTCCATTTTGCTTCTAGACTCAATGAGAGAGGTTTAATGTAGGTTTACTGGTTTTTGGTCCACTTTTCCTGCTACAAGTAGACAGGTCAAAATTGGTCTCCTCTCATTTTAGTTGAGATAAAAATTCACCATTGTGCCCAATTGTATTCCATTATGCTTTTTTCAAGAAATGATGGAGTAGGGAGGTATTTCTTTCATAAGGGGATCGGGCTATTTATGAAACCCTAGTATTCAAACTTTGACCTAGTTTGAAACTCTTCTCTTTGTCCCAGTATTGGTTAGTTTGCTAAGTTTACATTTTCTAATACCACTAACCCTAGAACACATTAAAAATACCATTTGAAAGTTCATTTCCTTGTATGAGTTAACAAAGGGGAAATTCAAAAACTTGTGCACCCATATGTGTGGAGGTAGAAGTAACCAAAGGCCTCCTCATTGCACACAATTGCCTTAGTCTTGGGGGTTCAATAAGACCCACTATGATTTCCTTTACCATAATAAAAACCCATCACAAAATCTCATGTTTTACTGCAATTCCATAAGTTGTTTGAAACAAAAAGAACTATTTGCAAGGGTTTTAAGAAAGTGAATTCTGCAACATAATCATTATAAATTTTTCCTATTACAAATGAAATGAAACATGACCTAGAGATTTCATAGAAAATTCAAACAAAAAATCTAAAATCCTTTATATGGTTCGAGGGTCAAAAACCTGAGGAGAGTTTTTAAGGTAATATTTTAACACTTATAAGCAATTTTATTCAAGAAATTAGAGATAACTCAGGTAGTGTCATGGCTCATATTTTCCCAAAATTGTCATCCTATTTTTTATGTGTTCTAGAATGTAAGTTCCAAAATTACTATTGATATCATTACATTAGTTCCATAACTAAACATTCTTTGAGGTACACTCATCCCTACACTTTACATAAATCCAGCTATGAAGTGCACTAAGTGTTATCAATGGTTCAAACTATCCTTCTCATGGATCCAATGAGCTAGCTTGACCTTCCTTTCATTCAGTCGAAAGGTGCACTTCATTTTACACCCATCACATATCTGTTTGTGTAGGTGGTATGTGCATATGATAAATGACTATCCATATCATATCCTTATGAGCTAGACATCCCAATAGGCCTCATTCCCAACTCCTTTCTTGCATAGTCAACCTTATGGCAATCCCTATAGATTTCTATAAGCTAACTCTTACTAGGGATTTCATTTTTGCAAAACAACTTGAGCTACCATATGAAATTCTTCTCTTTTCCATTTACCATTAGCTAAAGTCAAACCCCTCAATTTCTCCTTATTGAAGGTATTAATTAAGTAGACCATAGTACATTTCTTTTATAAATTATACGTTACCAAGCTTGTCCAAAAACTATTCAATAATACTAATACAAGCACTATGAAAGAAATCCAAAATATAATTTCATGATAAAGAGCTTATATCTGTGAAGAGAATCATTAGTCTTTTAACATTTCTCATTCTTAATTTCTTCCTATAATAGTATGCATCTATTCCTCATGTTTATTTTCATGATATCACAAATATAACTTATATCTACTAAGAAAACTAAGACCATAATGACCCATTCAAACTTAGACATATCCATAATGAATCATATTATTTCTTTTAAGCTTTCTAAATTAGAGATATCGTACATATTCCATTCCAGAATTTAATACTTAATTAAACCAAAAATATCTCAAATAAAATGACCATTTTCATAACAATTAAAGGAAACCTTTTAAATTCAGTAAGACAATAAATGAGAATCACCACAATAATTGAACACATTGATTTATTGGTAAAACCCCTCGAAGGGAGAAAAACCAAACTTAACCCAAAGTCTTTATTTATCTCATAAATTGGTTCTACAAATGGAACAAGGTCATTCATTAAGCCATTATTCTTGTAGCAAGAGTATCTGACTCTTTAATAAAATTACAATGTTATTATGTCCTGAATTCATCTATAATAATTTAAATCTAAAAAGTAAGAGAACTAAAATGTTCTCATCCACTGATCAAGATTTACAAACCTTTCCTTCTCGACTCGAATTCACAATTCAAATCCATATGGATTGGTACCATTATCAATTCTCATAAAATATACTACCATACAAATGTATTCACATGGACTTATATATCGGTACAAAAATAATACGATACTCAATCACATTTTTCACACTCAATGGAAGATAATTTTAATGAGCATCTATAATTATGTTTCACCAAGGTATACATAACCATAATGCCTTCATGACTATCATTCTTTATATGAAACATTAAATAACAACCTACATAAATTGGGATGTAGGACTCACTGTCATTTAGCTAAGAGTATTCAACCACTCCATTCCTCCCAAAATATTGCAGGATTTCATTATCCAATTAACTAAAAACTAACTCAAACTCAACTCACCCTCCTCGATTTAAACACAGCAGATATAAGTTCAACTTTCACTCAACCACCATTGATGAAACCTGGACATAAATTGCTCTAATACACTATGGTTACTCTCAACCACCACTAGTAAAATTCTCGGACCTCAAATACTCTGTTGCACTATAGTTACACTCAACCACGAATTTCCAGATCTCAAAAGCACTTCTACACTGGTTACACTCAACCACGAATTTCTAGATCTTGAAGATAATAAGTCTTAACTCCAAAATGAACTAGGTCTGTTCACTACTTGGGATATAGACCTATATCCACCTAGATATTCTTAATAGATTTTGGCAGAAGAACTTGCATTATATTCGGTTTACCCATTAAGGAGTTATATCATTTTAAAGGACTTCCACTTCTAGCTCGGGAACTACCCAAAATATTTTACCATAAGGCCAAACCAAAAATGATTACCCATCCACTTGAACGCCTGATATACTATATGTATAACTCGATCAAGCTAAAAGTAAATCCTATTAGAAATATCCAGAACGTGGTTTGCTAGGACTCGCAATAATGCCATAGAATTCTACTACAGTTTAAGTAAATAGAGGCTCTAACAACAACCATCTCCAAAATGTCCTTTCAATATTCCTCTACAGTAGGAAAATATAACTTATTCCTTTCAATATTATTTTCACGACCTCACAAATATAACTTATATCTACTAAGAAAACTAAGATCATAATGACCCATTCAAACTTAGACATATCCATGATGAATCATATTATTTATTTTAAGCTTTCTAAATCAAAGATACTGTGCATGTTCCATTCCATAATTTAAAACTTAATTAAACCAACAATATCTCAAATAAAATAACCATTTTCATAACAATTAAAAAAACTTTTAAATTCAATAACACCATAAATGATAATCACCACAATAATTGAACACATTGATTATCCTGGAAAACCCCCTGGAAAACCCCCTGAAGGAAGAAAAACTAGCCTTAACCCAAAGTATTTATTTATATCATAAATTGGTTCTACAAATAGAACAAGGTCGTTCATTAAGCCAATATTCCTACAGTTATATTCTCAGACTCTTTAACAAAATTACAATGTCATTTTGTCCATTTATATTCACTTAAAATGTATGGTCTTCAAGTGTCAATCCACAATTCTCCACCTCTATTCATTTTACCATGAGTCTTGAATTCATTTATAAGAATTTAAATCTAAAAATTAGGATAAATAAAACATTCTCATCCACCGATCGGTATTTACAAACCTTTCCTTCTTGACTCAGATTCACAATCCAAATCCTTTTGCATTGGTACCATTATCAAATCTAAAAAACTATAATACCATACAAATGTTGTATTCACATGGACTTATATATCGGTACAAAAATAATATGATACTCGGTCACAGTTTTCACACTCAGTGGAAGATAATTTTAATAAGCATCTATAATTCTATTTCACCAAGGTATACATAACCATAATGCCTTCACATTTATCATTCTTTAGATGAAACATTAAATAACAATATACACAAATTGGGATGTAGTACTCACTATAATTTAGCTAAGATTATTCAAGAACTCCATTCCACACCAAATATTGTAGGATTTTGCTATCCAGTTAACTAAAATCTGACTCAGACTCAACTCATCCTCCTTGGTTTAAACACAATGGAAGTAAGTTCAACTTTCACTCAACCACCACTGATGAAACCTGGACATCAATTGCTCTACTACACTGTGGTTACACTCAACCACCACTAGCAAAATTCTTGGACCTCAAATGCTCTATTGCACTATGGTTACACTCAACCATGAATTTCTAGATCTCAAAAGCTCTTCTACACTGTGATTACACTCAACCACAAATTTCCAGATCTAGAAAATAATAAGTCTTAACTCCATAATAAACTAAGTATGTTCACTACTTGGGATATAGACCTGTATCCACCTAAATATTTCTAATAGAGTTTTGTAGAAGGACTTGCACTATATCTGGTTTACCCATTAAGGAGTTATATCATTTTAGAGGACTCCCACTTCTAGCTCGGGTACTAATCCAACCATTTTACCATAATGCCAAATTGAAAAAGATTATCCATCCACTTGAATTCCTGATATACTACATGTATAACTTGGTCAAGATGAAAGTAAATCCTATTAGAAACATCCAAAATGTGGTTTTCTAGGGCTCGCAATAATTCCATAGACTCTAAAAACAACCATATCCAAAATGTCCTTTCACTATTCCTCTACAACAAGAAAATCTAACACTTACTCGGTTTTCCTACTGGTCCCTATTTGAAATGATGCTTGAAAAACCTGGATGACCTTCTACATTCATCAAGTAAAAAGAAATGGTATACAACACAAACCATTAACCTTTCTCTACTTGATAAAAGAGTGACATGACTTGGTTATCCAAACATATAATTTTTGAATAACACCTACAACATCTAAAATAAAGAATCTTATATCGTTTAGCCTGGATACACCAACAACATTGTTCACTTCTCTTGAGATGCACTACTCTATTTTGTCCTCAGTGTCCTCACCACTCCAAAATGCACCAACGATCTTCTCCCAACCTCCTTCGAGTGCACTTTATTTTTTTCTCTCCAATGTCCATCCAAAGTGTTTGGTCTCGTTATGCTAGGTTCTCTCTTCCTGTCCCTCAAACATCCATGGCGCACGATCACTATTTCCTCGGGTGCCTTGGAAGTGATGGTCATTAAAGCATCTATAACAGCAATAATTTCCCACTTCTCTAAGCCTTCACCACTAATTCTATTGGGATTTCTATAACAACCAAGTACTTATTTTCTTCCTTGAATTAATGGCATTCAATTTTCCAAAATATGCTAAGAGTAAAAATTCCTTTTTTTCTCATAAAGTCATTAAGTTCTTACTTAATGAAACCCTTCCAAAATATTTTGCTCAGCTAAAGTGAATGGTAACAAGGATCTTCAAAGAGCTATCATGGAAATTCTAAATCGCTTAAGAACTCCACTACTAGCAATAATTCTTCCTCTATGACTAACTATATCATAATTGAAAATATATCTAAATATGACTACTATTAGTTAGTCTTTACTCAAAGTCTAATGTAACATACCCATGCAAATTCATGTCATCTATTTACAAGATAAGAGCATTTATTTATGTTATCCTTAAGCTATTTTTTTGAATGAGACCTCATCTCATTTTGTCAACTAATGACTTTCCATTCTGGGTGATAGTTCCATAACACTTATTCTTGTATGCACCCACAATCATTAGCAACATCATATTTTCCATAAAAAACATATTCTTACCAAAATCGGACATATAAAAATCTATCATTTCATCAACATATTACATCACTTTCCTTTTGGAATATGTATCCTGTACAACTAATCATGAAATCATCAATCATTCCATCAACACATCAATGTAACAAAGCATAAACCATCAAATAAAATGTCTACCAAGGGAGGGTCATGACATCCTCCTCCCATAGGCTCAACACAGTCCTCTGTGTTTCATCAAGGTTCAACACAAAATAATATTACATAACATTTTCAAACAAATATGAAAAGTGTTTTTGCATGTCAACTACTTTCTCCCAAGTAGCATTTTTCTCAGAATAGCGATCTCGTTAGACCTTGCATTGCTCGAAGATTCTTTTTCGCATTGATTTGGATAAAAATTCAAGAATTTTTACTAGTTGAACCTCTATAGCCTTCAGATCCGCCATATGCAATTTAGAAAGATCCCACACATGTTCAACATTAGCTATATATTTCCTAAGTAATGAAATATGAAAGGTGTCATGAATCTTTGAAAAATTGAGTGGTAAGGCAAGTTGGTATGCCATAGGACTAATCTTCTTTGTAATTTCAAAGGGTCCCATAAAATGTGGATCATGTTTTATGGATTTAATAGCACTCTTCTTTGGTTTCACCCTCAAAAATACTTTATCACCCAAAGAGAATTCTCTCGGCGACCTCTTAAGGTTCGCATAGCGTTTTTGACGATCCACAACTTCCTTAAGTCATTCTATAATCATCCTTAGTTGTTGTTCCATTTCCTTGACCATATCTGGTCCAAGAACAACTTTGTCCTATATATTATCCCAAGATAATGGTGTTTTACATTTCCTACCATATAGTGCTTCAAACGATGCCATACCCGAAGTCGAATGGTGACTGTTGTTGTAGGTAAATTCTACCAAGTTTAGGTATTCTTTCCAATGGGTTTTATGATCCATACAATACATGCGAAGCATGTCCTCCAACACATAATTCACCCTTTCAGTTTGCCCATTGATTTTTGGGTGATATGTAGAACTAATATTCAATCTAGTACCAATAGCCTGATGTGGAGCTTGCCAAATCTCATATGTGAACCTTGAGTCTCTATCTGAAATGATCACCTTCAAAAAAACATGAAGCCTGAATATTTTCTTGGCAAATCTGTTAGCCATAATCACGACATCATATTTGGTGTTTTCAGGTATAAAATACGCAACCTTTGTTACATACCAAACATAGTGTCGACTATGTTCCAAAGAATTATTTGATTTATTATTAATATAGTAGTAGTTGAATTATTTGATTATCTTATCATTCATTATTCATTTGTGATTACGTAGAGGATTGAGCCCTCTGAGTGGCGAGGACCAGCCCTCCTGATGTGGCCTATTGATTTACTTATAATTTCATTCATTCTATCAGATATACTTTCTAATTTTGATATATTACAATTAATATTTGTAGTCTCTGGTTTTGTGAATGTATGTGGTTTGAAGAATATTACTAAAGGTGATCATTGCAGAAGAGACAAGGGTATCCAAACCCTTGCATGTGGTATAGAAATTGACTACGATCCAAGCAAGGCCTATGGGTAGTTCGCTTTATATCTGCAGTGATAAATCTTCTATACGTATCCAGGGTGACGAGGGACACAAAATATTCCAACCTATAGTTCACACGGTGAAGCGTATATGACAAACTGTCAAAAAAAATAAAATAAAAAAATTGAACATTTTTTACGTGCTAGGACGCATTGTCGTAGCCTCAAATCAATGCCCGAATTCTATCGTGGGAGGACAAAACTATATAAAACAATATGCGAGTACAAGAAGTCCATTCATGCATCACTACCAGCCCAAATTCTAGTCACGGATCACTTTGGAAAATCTCCAGTCTATCATTCCAGTGGCAGCATCTAAAACCAAAATGAGCAATCTAAATCATTGTAGAATTGCGCCTCGGCAAACTCTCTCAAACACAAAACAAATCCGACCAATAAAATAATGTAAAAAAATCATATTATTGTGCATAAAATAAGGAACAACTACATCTTATATATATATATATTTTTGAGACAAATATCCCACATTCAGTGTGTTGTGGGTAAAATATATTTTATAACGCGGTGGTTGCATGTGCTAAGGTATGACTTCGTTCACATGGCCAGTGATTCCTCATGCGTGTGTTAGCCTTAGTTGTCATAATTTTGGTCTCCCTCTCGTTGGTTCCAATTGTGTCTTGTTGGCATTTCCATTGTCCTTAACCATAGTCCAGTATCACCTGGCTGTTGGTTCTTTTGTGTCACCTCTGGGTTGTGCCCAACTGTCTCTCATCCATATGTCTCTCGTTTCATGTCCAGTAGTCATTGTGTCTTGTTCTCGTGGGTCCAATAGTCATCGTGTATTGTTATTTGATCTCTTTGTTAGTCGTTGGGTCAATTCATTTCTAGTTACATTAGTCTCATGCCATCTGTCATCGCGTTGATATATCCTCCCACGTTCTGTGCATGGTATAATTAGTGGTAGTGAAGTATTGTGGGTGTTGGTTGAAAGCATTGTGGTTTGAAATCTAGTTTTAGTTGTGTATTTGTCATGTTGAAAGCATTGGGTCTGATAGTCGTTGAACCGTCGTTGCTATTCATTGTGAAACTAGTCGTTGAAACTCGAGGAAAAGTATCCGTTGGAAACTCAAATTTTAAAATCTACATCGTAGTTGGAGTGGTTGGTGAGCAGAAATTATGTTCGGCAAAACATTAATTTCTCTTCCATAAATTATCAATCTAGTAAGTCCGTAAACTAATGAGTGTCACGCACAGTATATGCCTGCAGTGTTGGGGAATAAATCGGGTTGTACTTTATTTAGCTTGGTGGGGGATGTTTGTTCATTTCAATGTCAGCCAAACTAAATAAACTGAGTGCAGATAATTTAAATAAATAAAATACAATGTTGGAAATAAATTTTCGAAAATAAATACACACAACTAAAGTAATTAAAGCAAGAAATAAAGTGATAAACTAATCTAAAAAAAATAAATAACATAAATAAATAGGGGAGGACTACTGCAAGGAGTGGGCCCAAGCTCCCACAGATAGTCCACCCAGCTAGTTGCATAGAGCTTGCTTAGATAAGAGGAATTGCACTCTTAATTAATTTGACAAGAAATAAAATAGAATAATTTCTCCATAAAATTTCCTCCTTTCTCTCAAAGAAGACCTGTGCATTTATACAATGCACAGCCTTCCTCGATTACAAATTAAAACAAGTCTATTTCATACTTGCAATTACAATAGATATGCAATGAATATTGCATTCGTTCAATTATAACAATCATATATATTAATTAAAATAGTCACGCACTAATTTTACCCTCCTTTAGGATAAATTAGGCATGTTCTATTTTATCATAACAGAATATGTCTAGTATAAAATAATGGAGGTGTTATTCTATTTTAATAATATTGCATATAATAGAATATCTCCCACATTGATCATTGGAAAAATCGTTTCTCTTGGCTTATCCATGAGCGTGAAATAATAATGCTCACATTATAAAGGTATCCATCCAATCAAATAATAGAAGTTTCATTCTATTTTAATAATAGTAAATAAAATAAAATATCTCCTTTTTGTCTTCACGTGCAACCTCCTCCTTAGCCCATTGGTCAACTGGTCTGGCTTGGTAAATCTTGCAAAGTATGGAGGCGTGGAGGCACCTTCTTCATGAGGAAGATGTCTACTTTTGTTGGGTGCATTCTTCATAAGGAAGGCACCTACTTCTACTGGATGCTTTCCTTATAAGGAAAGTGCCTACTTTTGCTGGGTGCCTTCTTTATAAGGAAGGCGCCTTCTCCATAAGGAAGGCGCCTACTTCTGTTGGGTGCCTTCTCCATCCGGAAGGCGCCTACTTCTGCTGGGCACCTTCCTTGAAGAGGAAGGCACCTGCTCTCATGCCTTAGTCTCTAAAAGCAAAAGTATGCTAGGTCTAAGTGGGTGTAGACTGGAAAACACCAGATTAGTACCAACACCTGCATTTATACACAATTTCCACTAAAAACACCAATTAAGCATAATACTATATTTTCTATCAATTATATGCATAAGTTATATAAAAATACATCTCACATGCTAATTAAACCAGCAATGATGCCCTTAATAGTGTATATAAAATGAGCATTTTTTGTGCTCATCATACCCCTATGCCTAACATGTGCCACACCCTCGTGGCACCAGATTGTCATGTCCTCGTGACAACAACCCTCGGGATAATATATATATATATTTTTTTTCTTCTCTTTTTTTTTTTTTTCAATGGCCTTCAGCATCTCTGTATTTTTCATCCATGGGGCGCTACTATGTATTTTCCATTCAGCACTACTGTGTTTTTTTTACTCAGCACTATTTTTTTTTTATTCAACACTGCTATTTTTTTTCATTCATTCAACACTATTATTTTTTTCTTTTCTTCCATTGAGTGCTGCTATTCTTCACCCATCGAACACTGCGACACCAAAATAAGTCAAAAACACATCCTGACTAATCATTGTGGACAAATAGTTAAATTATGACCACGCCATTCAGGGCAAATTACCACTGCACTAATTTTTTATAAATGCTGACATTTTTCAATGTTGCACATTGGTCAGATTTGGTGAGACCAAATTGGTTTAAAACAAGTGCAGTCACCAACCGCTACTTTTACCCATATTTGAAACGTATTTCACATATCCAACATCTCCTTTGTGGTACAGAGTAGCATCATTTATATGCATTCGCTCAAGTTGGCTACCTTTGTCATGAGGCGACAATGAAAATGATGCCAAATTTATTCACGTAGATGCCATAGCCTCTCTTTTTTCTTTTTCTTTTTTTAATATTCGAGGCATGTCATGTGTTCAAATTCTAATGGGGGATTTTGAAAAACTATGGACGCATCAGCTGGTATTAGCATAGAAATGATTTTAAAATAACTATACACATAATTAACAAGAAAATTAGTACATACCCGGGTGAATTTCGTAGAACCTAATGTATATGATGTTGGTGGTGTAATACGTCTTCACATTGGTGCTCCTGGAGATTATATATATATATATATATCTTTACTGTTCTGCCATGAACAGAACAGATCTTGACTTTCTCTTTTTTCTTTTTTCATCCTCTACATCAAGGAATAGAGTCAATCTGCAACAACTGAGCTGGTGATTTTAAAAATGTGGCATTCTCCTCATCCTCTTCTCCACATATTTTAATAGAAATAAAATATTACCAAAGAAACAGTAATATGGGCACTATTGATTAAAAAGTGAGGTCGCGTAGGGAATCTTGCATCCCATATACCATTAGAGGATTGATGGCAGTCAATTGCCAACAACTCCAAACTTTAGAATACCCAGCTCTTTAACAACGACACATATGAAAAATATTTTAATCCTGCATTGACGTATCTCTTTCTGAATGCACTTGCAGGATTACTTTTCTCACCGTGTGCTCCTAAAATCATCACTCATCACTCTTTTCCATTAAAACTCTATTTCTGATTTTCATTTCAACGTGGAGTTGTTTCAGTAGAAGATTTTTTTCTTTTTGTATTCTCCCCCACTTAAATTGGTGATGCCCTCATCGCTAGCAATAGGTCCCTCTGCGCAACAAGTCTGCAGCATTTTGAACATCAGGTCCCATACTGAACAATAGGCACCCCCATCAAGGGAGAAGAACATCGCTTATTGGTGCCTTCCTCTAGGTGTAAAATGGCACAACTATACTGGACTGATTGTAGGCACTCTCCACCTGGTGGAAAGTGCCTTTTCTGCTTTTCCGCACTCCTAATTGTAGGGCATGGGATGTCACATATGTTAGGCCTATTTTAACCTGGCTCAGCCTACAGATTGTGTTCACAACCATGTCCTGTGAAACTATACACACAAAAAATGGAAAATAGGAATCATGTCTATGCCTAAGGCCCTAGATCTTAAGATGCCTTTAGATTGCATTCAGAGGGCATGATTACCTACACACACAAAATTAGGAAAATAGGAGTCATGACTTCATGCCTGTTAGGCCCTGGATCTCAGGATACCTGTAGGTTGCATTAGGTTCATGATTTCCTACAAAGAAATAAGAAAGCAATTTTTATGCTAAGCAGGACATGTTCTATGCATTTTTTTTTTTTTTTCATTGGGAGGATTTGCATAAATTTTTTTTTTTTGATCAAGGCACATCTATTGTATGCCATCAAGGCACCTCGTACTTATTCCTCATTTTTTTGTCCCTTATGCCATCAAACCACCCAGGTGCAGGAAATGGATCAAGGCACCCTACATGTCAAGGCACCTACTTGATGTGGAAGACGCTTGCTTGTTGTGGAAGGTGCCTTCAATGTATGGCACCTTCTTGATGCGGAAGGTGCCTCCAATGGCTGGCGCCTTCCTAATGTGAAAGGAACCTCCAATTTCTAGCACCTTCCTGATGCGGAAGGCACCTCCAATGTATGGCATCTTCCTGATGCGGAAGGTGCCTCCAATATATGGTGTCTTCCTGATGTGGAAGGTGCCTCCAATGTATGGTGTCTTCTTCATGCCGAAGGTGCCTCCAATGTATGGCACCTTCTTCATGTGGAAGGCGATCCATTGTATGGCACCTTATTCATGTGAAAGGTGCCTTCTTGATGATCAAGGCATCTTTCACTTCATTTTTTTTTCACGTATCCTCCATTTTTTTCTTTTCTTTCTCTTTTTTTTTCTTTTTTCTTTCTCTTTTTTTTTTTAACGAATTATTGAACATTCATCCAAGCTACTGGTATGGTATTGGGTCTCCCCCATGCCTATGTCTGATCCTCTCTCACAAATATGAGGTGATTGTTAATGGAGCTCATTCATCATTACTCGAAAATTGTCTCGGCACTCTATTTTGTATGTGGTGTAGCATCTTTGACTCCGCTCATCATTTAATCAGGTTGTAACAGTCACACACCTTGCAACAAAACTTTCCCAAAGTTTCACAAGCACCTTAGACTGGAAGCCTTTCGCTTGATCAGGGTTACTTAGCCTACCTTCAGGTGCTAATGTTGCCAAGGTAAAACTTTGCTAGCTTTCACCTTCTAGATTGGATGCTACACGATCAGGTACACGAGATAGTTCGTATAGTGTTATTACAAATTGCATGTATTAATCTCTATTCACAAAATATTCATAGAAACCTCCTTATTTGTCTACTTCGCACTTCATGCTATCCTGCAAAACATAAAAGAAAAATCTAAACTAAAGGCATTAAAATAAAATTCTAATTTTTTTTTTTCATTATATATATAATTTTTTTATCTTCTGATTACTTCCAGGCTCCTCCCTTGCTTTATTTAGTGACTAGTTGGATATTTCTCATTTCCCTTTTGGACCAACTTGGTCCTAGGGAAAGAGGATACTTTCTTCCAACAAGTAACAAAAATAAAGCTTCTATTTTTTTTTTCCCTGCTTTATCTAGCTACCGATTGGAAATTTCTCATTTCCCTTCTGGACCAAGCTGGTCCTCGGGAAAGAGGATACTCTCTTCCAAAAAGTAGCAAAATAAAACTCTATTCCTTTTTATCTGCTCTTAACTTGGGGCCATTTTCAACAGAAGATATTTTTTTTCTTTTTCATGAACACTGGAAATCGTGTTCATTGTGTTTTTGGTGGCAATAATAAAGGTGGGATCTCCCTCCATGCCTACATCTGAACTAGTCTTCTAAAAAATCATCAATTTCATTATCAACTAGTTTGATGTGTTGTAGCATGAGAAGAGCAATTTCCCCCTTTGACCTCAAAACCCAATTTTTTCAACATAAAGGTAAAATGTGCAGGCTATAAAATGACTAAATGCGGGTTGACAACATGGAGAAAATATGACATAGTAGTAAAAAATACATGCTAGTTTCTGATTCACCAGGTCATCTTAAGCGCAAGTGAAGAGTATACTTCATAACATGTTCTTTAAAAATTCTGCTCTATCATTTTTCTTGCTATTAATTTCATCATTAAAAACATTTACCAATATGTTGCAAAAATTTCAAGCCTGTAAATTTTTTTTATCATTAGAACTAGGCATAATTTTCCAATGGTTTCTATGTAAAAACACTTCCCTAAATATTTTCAACTATCATACCTGGGTTGTGCTATTTCGTTGATTTCTTGAAACCATTGAAAATATGATGGAAATCCTTCAATGCCAGATTTTTCTAATTTTTTTCAACAACACATTTTATTCCTACTTCTACACTTAATTTGGTACATCAGGTTCATTCCCACGTTTACCTAAGAAGCTAAAAAATGTAAACATTTGCCTATGGAATTTGGCTCTGACTGTGCCGACAACTATTTTGGCCCTGTAAAAGGGCTCTTGGTAGACTCACACTTCTCAGGTAAAAGATCTACAGGTAATTTTAAATAGGCTTTTTATCTGACCTGTAAATCTTAACACTACAATTTTGACACTCCTTGGCAACGATGCCAAAATGGTGAGTAGAAATTATGTTCGGGAAAACATTCATTTCTCTTCCATAAATTATCAATCCGGTAAGTCCGTAAACTTATGAGTGTCATGCATAGTATATGCCTACAGTGTTGGGGAATAAATCTGGTTGTACCTTATTTAGCTTGGTGGGGGATGTTTGTTCATTTCAATGTCAACCAAACTAAATAAACTGAGTGTAGAGAATTTAAATAAATAAAATACAATGCTAGAAATAAAATGCTGAAAATAAAATATACAGGAAAATAAATACACACACAACTAAATTAATTAAAGCAGGAAATAAAGCGATAAACTAATCTTTATAAAATAAAGAACATAAATAAACAGTGGAGGACTACTATAGGGAATGGGCCCAAGCTCCCGCAGATAGTCCACCCAGCTAGCTGCGTAGAGCTTTCTCATATAAGAGGAATTGCACTCTTAATAAATTTGACAAGAAATAAAATAGAATAATTTCTCCATAAAATTTTCTCCTTTCTCTCAGGGAAGACCTGTGCATTTATACAATGCACAACCTTCCTCAATTACAAATTTAGGCAAGTTTATTTTAGACTTGCATTTATAGTAGATATGCAATGAATATTGCATCAGTTCAATTATAACAATCATATATTAATTAAAATAGCCACACACTAATTATACCCTGTTGCAGGATAAATCAGGCGTGTTTTGATTTATCATAACAGAATATGTCTAGTAGAAAATAATGGATGTGTTATTCTATTTTAATAATATTACATAAAATAGAATATCTCTCACATTGATCACTAGAAAAATCGTTGCTCTTGGTTCATCCGTGAGCATGAAAGAATAATGATCACATTACAAAGGTATCTAACCAATCAAATAATAGAAATGTTCATTCTATTTTAATAATAGTAAATAAAATAAAATACCTCCTTTTCGTCTTCACGTGCAACCTCCTCCTTAGCCCATTGGTCAATCGGTCAAAGCTGGCTTGGTAAATCTTGCAAAGTATGGAGGCGTGGAGGCGCCTTCTTCATGAGGAAGGCACCTACTTTTTTTGGGCACCTTCTTCATAAGGAAGGTACCTACTTTTGTTGGGCACCTTTCTTATAAGGAAGGCACCTACTTCTGTTGGGCGCCTTCTTCATAAGGAAGGCACCTACTTCTGTTGGGCACCTTCTCCATAAGGAAGGCACCTACTTCTGTTGGGTGCCTTCTCCATCTAGAAGGCACCTACTTTTGTTGGGCACCTTCCTTGAAGAGGAAGGCACCTGCTCTCATGCCTTAGTCTCCGAAAGTAGAAGTATGCCAGGTCCAAGTGGATGTAGACTAGAAAACACCAGATTAGTACCAACACCTGCATTTATACATAGTTTCCACTAAAAACACCAATTAAGCATAATACTAGATTTTCTATCAATTATATGCATAAGTTATATAAAAATACATCTCACATGCTAATTAAACCAGCAATGATGCCCTTAATAGTGTATATAAAATGAGCATTTTTGGTGCTCATCAACGGTAGTTGAAGTAGATAAAAAATAATTTTTTTGGCCAATTTAACCAAAAATTTTGCAGAAATCAAACGTAAAATTGATAAGCAGGAATTCCTAACAAGTGCATGAGTGAAAGGTGGACCAAACGGTCGATTAACAAGCTCGGATAATTCAAATAAAGGATCCTAAAGTCACAAAGAAGACCTCCAACTATCAAAGGTACACATTATACTTATCTCTTACACATTAATAGTTTTGATCCCGATCATCCACTGCTTAACACCATGGCTTCCAATCCTTCTCCTACTTATTCCCATGAAAATCTCACACGAGGAAACAAGAAACCCCAATACCAACACCCCATCCATGCAAACATTAGTAGAAAGTATGCACAAATTGACCACAATGGTGACCCAACTAATGGAAAAACAAAGCCAACCAACCCCTCCTATTGCAAATCGCTTCCATAGACACCGGAACAATGAGGATCAAGATGGAGAAGAAGTTTATGAACAACAAAGAGATCATAATGGTAGTCCCCAAAATCACTTCCATAGACATAGGAATAATGAGGACCAAGACAGAGATGAAGTTTACCAACAACCAAGAGGTCCTAATGGTGTCAATTTCCCACGTATTGATATATCCACTTTTGAGGATCATGATCCACGTGGTTGGATAGCCAAAATAGAAGGCATTTTAGACTTATACCTAATTTGCAATTCAAAAAAGTTCCTTTTGTTACCTTCAAACTGGTTACTGAAGCCTTTTAATGGTTTGCATGGCTCAAATGTGAGACTAGAAATGCCATCTACTAGGATGATTTAACAAAACTTTTTCTTAAAATATTTGACGAAGGATCCTCATCTTCATGCGTGGTGCAGTTGTTATCACTTAAGCAAATAGGATCTATAAGGGAGTATATTTCATAATTCACTAGTCTACTATCCTATACAGGAAACTTGCCATCCGATGTGGTGGTATCTGCTTTTATAAATGGGTTGAAAGATAATATTCAATTTGAATTTGACCTACAATATCCATCCTATTTAGATACCTGTATAAGGATTTCCAAGTTGGTTGATAAGAAGGTGCAATTTGGGACATCTATATAATATGATTCCTATGGTCGATATCAATATCGTAAAAAATATTTTCATAGAAATGATCAACCATCCAAATATTTTTCTATAAATGTTACAATCACCATACAAAATATCAAGCATGTGTACCACGATAAAACTTTCAAATCGAATATGCTGACAAGGAAGATGAAGAGGAAATAGAGGATACCAGTTCACCTGATTTTCCCATAAACAAAGATCAAATTGAACCTGGGGAGGCCATAGTTGAAGAGGATACTATGGCACTTTCAGTACATGCTCTTATGGGGTTATCATCTCACCATACAATCAAGGTATCAATATTCATTCGACAAAGGAAGGTAACGGTATTGATTGATTCAATAAGTACTCATAACTTTATTGACACAAAGATTGCCAGGGAATTAAACTTATATATTAACTCCTCCAGTCAAGATAAATTTCAAGTTATAATTGCAAATGGGAAAAGTGCTCAATTTATAGGTATAACATCTCCAATTTCATTGCAAATGGTAAGTTATACTTGGCATGGTCCTCTTTTTGTCAGGAGTTTAGGAAATTCATAAGTTATCTTAGGAGTAGAATTGTTAGAACAAATGGACACCATGGTCGATTTTAATTACAAGTAGTGCTTTGTGGAATGGAAAGAAAATGGAAAGACCATTTGCCTCTAAGGGATTCCAACACCTCCATAAAATATAGTAAGTTCGCATAATATGGAAAAAATATTAAGAAAATGTAGTTACAGATTCATTGCTCAAGTTAATTGTATGGAAAGCAAGCACAAGATATTCTATAAATCTAATAAGAAGATCTACAAAACATTGTGGTCAACTATGATGAGCTCTTTTGAGAACCAAATGGACTACCTCCCAAAAGATCCCATGACCATGTCATACACCTTGTTCCAGGAAGTCTTCCTCCTAATGGTCATTCTTATCAATATCCCCAACCTCAAAAAATAGAAATTGAGAAAATTGTCCAAGAACTATTAGAACATGGAGTCATCTATCACAACACTAGTCCTTATTCTTCACCAGTAGCTCTGGTTCGTCGCAAAGAAAATTCTTGGCGTATGTGTCTATATTTTTGTCCCCTTAACAAAATCACCATCAAGGATAAATTCCCTATACATATCATTGATGATTTACTAGATGAACTACATGATGTAAGTTTTTTTACAAAATTGGATTTACGTTCTGGGTTTCACCAAATTAGAGTTTTGAAAGAGGATATTCCCAAAACAGCTTTTTGTACTCATGAAGGTCACTATGAATTCTTGGTCATGCCTTTGAGTCTCACTAATTACCCATATACATTCCAAAGTCTCATGAACCATGTGTTTCATCCATTCCTCCACAAATTTGTCATAGTCTTCTTTGACGACATACTCATATATAGTAAATCATGGAATGATCATCTGTTACATGTGGGAAGGGTTCTTCATATACTACACAAGGAACAGTTGTTTGTCAAATTCTCTAAATGCTCTTTTGGGGTTCAAGAAGCTGAGTACCTGGATCTTATAGTTTCTCAGGAAGGTGTTAAAGTGGATTCCAATAAGATAAGGGTAATTCAGAATTGGCCCTTACCTAAAACTATCAAGAAACTTCGTGGTTTTTTGGGTCTCACCGGCTATTATCGCAAGTTTATGTGTAACTATAGAAAAATCACGCCTCTCACAACTCTTACAAAAAGGGATGTTTTTCATTGGTCGGAAGCAGCTACTCAAGCCTTCGAGCTCTCAAAGAAGTCATGTGTACTACTCCAGTATTGCAACTCCATATTTTCACAAACCATTCATAATCGAATGTGATGCTTTAGGAATAGGTATTGGGGAAGTATTAATGCAGGAAGGTCATCCCTTGGCATTCGAAAGTAAACAAATTTTAGGAAAAAAATTGGGAAGATCCATGTATGAGAAAGAAATGTTGGCTATTCTACATGCAGTGGAGAAATGAAGACACTACTTAATCAATAGTCACTTCATTATTAAAACCGGTCATAGTAGTCTCAAGCACTTTCTAGAACAACGATTTTCTTATCCAGAACAAAACAAGTGGTTAAAAAAATTATTGGGATATGATTTTGTTATTGATTATAAGAAAGGGAAAGAAAACGTGGAAACAAATATATTATCACAAAAATATGAATATGAAGTTGTTATTAATGCTATTTCAGGTCCTTGTTCCCAATGGGTATCTCAGCTACAAGAAGAATGGTTGTCCAATACAGAAACTACTCAAATAATTTAGGAATTGTTGTTGGGTTCATCCAAGCATCCTCTTTTTTCCTATGATGGCAAGGTGTTAAGAAGAAAGAATCGCATTTACATTTTACACAATTCTACAATAAAATCAAGGATTTTGGATGAATCGCATGCATCTCCATCAGTAAGACATTTAATTTTTTTGAAGACTTATATGCGGATAAAACAATCCTTTTATTGGAAAGGATTAAAAGTAAAAGTTAAACAATGGGTGGCTGAATGCAAAGTATGCCAATGCAATAAGGGAGAAACAATCAAATAAACAGGATTGCTTCAATCATTACCTATTCTAGATCGTCAGTGGGAAAATATTTGAATGGATTTTATTGAAGGTCTCCCTAAATAAGAAGGCAAAACAGTATTTTTTGTGGTAGTGGATCGCTTATCCAAATATGTTCACTTCCAGGCTTTACAACACCCATTTTCAACAAGAAAAGTGGCTAAGGTATTTATGGATTCAATTTTTAAATTGCATGGAATGCCAAAAAACATTGTAAGTGATCGTGATCACATATTTACTAGCAATTTTTAGAAATAATTATTTCATATTAGTGGTACCAAGTTGAATATGTTCTCTGCATACCATCCACAAACAGATGGTCAAACTAATATTGTTAACAAATGTTTGGGTACCTATATAAGATGGTTTTTTTAGGATAAACAATATCAATGGAGTCATTGGTTTTCCTTAGTAGAATGGTGGTACAATAATTTGTACTATTATTCCTTAAATATGTCTCCATTTGAAGAATTGCATGGAATAAAACCACCAACAACAAAATATTATGTTCCATGTTATTCCAAAGTGGCCCAAGTTGATGATTGGTTCCAACACCGATAATCCATGCTCAAAATTCTCAAAGACAACTTGGTCCAAGAACAAAATTATATGAAGCAGTAACAATACACACATTGCTCAGAGATACAATTTAATACAGGTGATATGGTGTTCCTACACTTGACACCCTACAAATAGTTGTCATTGAAGATCAAGACCAGTCAAAAGTTGGCTCCAAGATATTATGGCCCTTACAAAATAGTGTGTCGCATTGGAGAAGTGGCTTATCAACTCGAACTTCCTCCCTCATCTCGTATACATCCATTATTTTATGTTTCCTATCTCAAAAAGGTGATCAACCAGAAGGTACATTCTCAGACAAAATTACCAGTACTCGATGAAGAAGGATGTATATATCTTCGACCTGAAGCAATCTTATGAAGTAGAACTCGTATGCTGAGATCTCGTCACATCAAATCATTTCTCATCAAATGGTAGTACCTACCTGAAGAAGATGCTACATGGGAACCTGACAGTATTTTCCAGACATTTTCAGCTTTGAGGACAAAGCTTTTTGAGGAGGGGAGCCATGTTACATACCAAACATAGTGTCGGCTATGTTCCAAAGAATTATTTGATTTATTATTAATATAGTAGTAGTTGAATTATTTGATTATCTTATCAATTCATTATTCATTTGCGATTACATAAAGGACTAAGCCCTTCGAGTGGTGAGGACAAGCCCTCCTGAAGTGGCCTGTTGATTTACTTATAATTTCATTCATTCTATCAGATATACTTTCTGAGTTTGATATATTGAAATTAATATTTGTACTCTCTAGTTCTATGAATGTATGTGGTTTGAAGAATATTACTAAAGGTGATCATTGCAAAAGATACAAGGGTATCTAAACCCTTGCAACCTTAGTCAGTCTGTTGACCACAACTAGGATCGCATCATGTTGAAACCTGGTTTTAGGCAACCCTAAAATAAATCCATTAGAATCATCTACCATTTCTATTCAAGTACATCATGAGGATACAATAGCCCTCTAGGATATCTGTTTTCTTCCTTTACTTTCTGGCATTCAAGGTATTGAGAAATGAATTCAGTTATGTCCTTCATTCCTGGCCAGTAGAAGGTTTTATTCATGCTCTCCCTCATATTCATACCTCTTGGGTGAGCTGAATACAGAGATCGGTGTGCTTTATTCATGATCATATTTCTTAGATCATTTCCCTCAAGAATCACTACTTTTTTTTTAAAGCACAAAAATCCATCCTGGGTGCTACAATATTTACTTTCCTCGGGTTCATTTTTCATATTATCTTGAATTTAGTTGCAAAACACATCCTGATGTTGCATTTCCCTTATTTGTTCCATCAAATTTACATGGATGCACGTTAAAATAGTTGTGTCTTCTCCTACTAAATTCATCAATGACTTTGTTTTCTTTCCCTTTTATATACTCAATTCCAAAATCATATTCGAAAGAAATTCCATCCACCTTCTCTACCTAGCATTTAGCAAAGGTTGAGTAAATATGTATTTTAGGCTTTGATGGTCTGTTCTCAACTTGAAGGGTTTTCCTAATAAATAGTGTCACCAAATTTTGAGTGCAAATACCACTACTGCTAGTTCCAGATCATGGGTTGCATAACCTCATGTCATTTCAGTTTCCTTGAACCATATGCTACCACAATGTTTTCTTGAGAGAGCACTCCTCCCAAACCTTCCAATGATGCATTTGTACAGATAGAAAAACTACCCTAAGGATCTGGTATCTTCAGTATGGGGGATGTGGTGAGTTTCTACTTGAGAAGATCAAAAGCTACCTCACATTTATCCATCCATTTGAACTCCTTTCCATTCCTCTGAAGGTTAGTTATTGGAGCAGTTATCTTGGTGTAATCCTTTACATAACACCTATAATATTCGGTCAAACCCATGAAACTTCAGACTTTTATCACATTAGTAGGTGACAACCAATTTAGTATGGCTTCTATATTCTTAGGATCCATCGCGATCCCTTCTACTGAAATGATATGCCCTAAATATTGCACCTCTAACACATAGAATTCACACTTTGATAGATTCCCATACAACTGATTCTTTCTTAGCAATTCTAATACAATCCTAAGGTGTTGGTCATGATCCGATTTTGGAAATATATCAAAATATCATCTAGGAACATAAGGACAAATTGGTCCAAGAGCTTCCTAAAAATGTTATTCATTAGGTTCATAAATATTGTTGGTGCATTTGTTAAACCAGAAGGTAAGACATTAAACTCATATTGTCCATAAAAAGTTTTAAAAGTTGTCTTATGGGTATCCTTCTCATGGATCCTCAATTGGTGATATCATAATTTAATATCAATCTTTGAGAAAATATCAACATCTTTGAGTTGATCAAATAGATATTTGATTCTAGTAAGAGGATATCTGTTATTGATGGTTGCCTTATTCAAGATTCTATGATCTATGAAAGGTCAAAAGGACCCATCCTTATTTTTAACAAATGGCATAGGTGCATCCCAAAGTGACACACTAGGTCTGATTAACCCCTTTTTCAAATAATCCTTGCAACTACACCTTTAGTTATTGCATCTCTATGGGGTTTATTTTGTAAGAAGCCCTATGTATAGGCTTTGTTCCAGGTTGAATCTCAATAGTGAATTGAAATTCATGCTTTGGGGGTAGTCCTAGTAACTATTTTGGAAATACGTCTTTGTATTCCAAGAGAACTGGGTGTTTTTCATACACTTTATCCTTCTTCACTCTTTCTAGTTCATTCAATTTTAATACATAAATTGTTCCTCCTATTTTTATTGCATTTCTAAGTTGCATTGCAGAGAGGATCTGAGGTTGTAAATCCCCTTGTAGATTGTACACTTTGTACTTTCTTGCCATCCTCTAAGTATTCATCCATCTCTCTTGGAAATTGATCACGGTCTTATGTGATTGTTGCCAACCCCTCCCTAGGACTACGTCGAAGGCATGCAGTGGTGCTACATATAGGTAACCTATTATTGTACGACTAGATAAGGTAATATTAGTCATAGATTAACAATGATCTACAAAGTAGGTTTGTCCTAAATCATACTCGACCTTCCACCCAAGTGCCAAGATCCTTGGCCTCTCTAGTATTTATTTAATTAAGGTAGTTGAAATAAAGCTATATGTGGTACCACTATCAATCAAAATTCTAACATTTCTACCAATGATTTTACCTTGTATCACAAGTTGATAGGCTTGGCCCTATAGATTTTGGCTCCCGTTGCTGCATAAATCTTGTGTGCAGGTTCCTTTTGTTGGCAATTTTGGGTACCTTGGGTACATTGCCTTTGCTCAAGTGTATAAGTTGTCATTGATGTCAAGAAGCTTTTGAAGGAATTTGATTTGATGTAAAATAATTTGTTTTGATGAAGGTTACGGCATGACAGGTTCGAAAGAAAGTAAGTTGGAAAAGTGTCACGATATCGTGACATGTCGCATTTTTGCGACTTAAGCAGGAGAGAGAAAGCAAGTTAGAAAAGTGTCGCGATATCGCGACATGTCACATTTTCATGACTTAAATAGGAGAGAGAAAGCAAGTTAGAAAAGTGTCACGATATCGCGACATGTCGCGGTTTCACGACTCAAAGAGGAGAGAATGTACGGAGTCAGAAATGTCGTGATTTCGCGACATATTGCAAGGAAGGTTGTACGGACGAAAAAGTGTCGTGATTTCGTGACATGTTGCAGGAGAGAGAGTTCGAAAGAAAAAGTGTCACGATTTCGCGACATAATGCAAAAGAGAGAGTTCGTAGTGAGAATTGTCATGATTTCACGACAAGTTCGAAGAGAGAGAAAGTAACACGAAAAGTGTCATGATTTTGTGACATGCTGCAGAGTTTGAAGTGAGAACTGTCATGATTTCGCGACATGCTGCAGAGTTCAAAGTGAGAACCATCACGATTTTGTGACATGCTGCAGATGAAAATGTTCCAAGTAAGAACTGTCGCGATTTCGCGACATGCAACAAAGGAAAGGTTTCAAAGTAAGAAATGTCACGATTTTGTGACATATTGAAGAAAAAGCGTACGGATGCAAAAAGTGTCGCGATTTCACGACATGTTCCATTTTCGCGGGCGTAAGGCAGAGAAAAGCACAAGGCAGTGAAAGTGTCGTGATTTTGCGACATGTCATGTTTTCGCTAGTGCAAGCAAAGAAGAGTGCAAGGAAGCAAAAGTGTCACGATTTCGCGACAGAAACTAAAAGCAGGTCTTCTATAAGAGAAGTGTCACGATTTCACGACAAAAACAGAAAGGAGGTCGATGAAGGGAGAAGTGTCGCGATATCACGACAAAAGCAAAGTTGATGCTGACAAAGACAGAAGTGTCGCGATATCGCGATAAGAGCTTAGTTGAAGTCATCAAGGGCTGAAGTGTCACGATATCATGACAAAAGCCAAAAGAAAGTGTATGGTTGCAAAGGTGTCGCGATATCGCGACATGTTGTAGTTTCACGGTAGAAGCTATAGAAGAGTTACAGAGGTAGTGAAGCCTACAAAGTCAAATTTTAGCCGACGAATATTAGGGCTTGCAGCTGACAAAGATTAGGGTTTTTTTTTGTTATAACAGTCGACTAAGATTAAAGTTTTCATCATGAAAATTTTGTTATAAAAGGAGGGCTATTTGGAGAGTTGAGGAGTGATTGAAGGTGTTGTTGGTGTGTGACGTTCGCAGATAGTGCACAGAGCAAGAAGTTCGATCGTCGAGAGCAGAGTGTGAAATTCGATCGTAGTGTGCAGAGTGCATTTTGTCAAATCGTTCTAAGTGTGAAAGATCGTAAAGTAAGCAGAGAGTGCGAATACGGTGCCACTATGATTGCGCAGAGGTTCAAAGGTTGAAGTTCGACCAAGTGTGGCTGTGATTGCGCAAAGAGAGCAGAGGGCATAGAGAGCACAAAGGGCAAAGACGAATGTAGAGTGTTGCTGCTTGAGGACAAAGGTGCATTGGTTCTTTGAGAAGAACCTAAGGACAGATTTGGCAAGTCTTTGAGAAGGCTTGTGTGTAGAGGATTGATTTTTTCAAAGTTGGACAGATCTGACAGACAGAGGAAGACTTGTACTAGACTGACTGACTATGTTTGGTACAGGTTGCTAAGTTACTGTGGACGTGATCATAGAAGGAAGAGGTATCTTAGGCTAAGCATTGAGGACAGGAGGTCTTCGGTGGAAAGGAGTTCCACATGTTGGCAAGATGTAGAGGCAGTTGATCTTCTGAGGGATCATTTCCAGAATAGAGTGGAAGGTATCTCCTTTGAGCTGAGGCTCATAAACATTGTAATTGGGAAGGATTCCCAAATAACTTTGAGATAAATTTTAGAGAAAAGTTTTGTGGACGTAGCCCAGCCATTCTGGGTGAACCACGTTAAAATTGATGTCACTTTGTGGATGATTTTTTGCATTGCTTTGATATTGCTTTGGGTATATTGCTTTACTATTTTGAAATATAAAGGAAAAATTAAAAAGGGGTCTTATACTTGTTCACCCCCCCTCTCAGTATAAGCTTGTGTTCTTCAATTGGTATCAGAGTGGGTGCCTTCGAAAAGTTTAACAACTTGAAGGAAAAGCTAATAAAGAACACAATGGATTATTCAAGTGGCAATGTAGCACCTATTCTTGATGGGTCAGATTTTGGTCTTTGGAGTGCAAGGATGAAGGTTCATCTAATGGCACTTGGTAATGAGGTATGGGAAGTAATTGAAGATGAGTACACTATTCCTGTACATGGTACAAATACTAAAGAAGAAAGGCTCCTACATCACAAAAATTCAAAAGCAATGAATGTAATTCTGAAAGGCTTACAGAAAGCAGATCTCACCAAAGTGATTCACCGCAAGACAACTAGTGAAATGTGGAAACAGATTGCGAGGTGGTTCATACAGGTGATACAAATGTCAGAAATGCCAATTTGAGACACTTCAAAGGTATGTTTGAACAACTCAAGATGAATGATGATGAAAATATTAGTGACTACATGCTTCGTATGGATGATGTTGTTAACTCCATGAAAGACTTAGGTCTTGAGCTTCCTGAAAATGACGTTTGTGATAAGATTTTAAGATCTCTTCCTAATAGATTTAGTGAAAATATTTTTGCTATTGAGGAAGCTAAAGATTTGGATAAATTGAAAAAGGATGAGCTACATAGTATACTTGCAGCATTTGAGTTGAGAACTCAAGTGAAGGTTGATGTCAAGAAAGAGGCAGCTTTCAAGGCTACCAAGAAATCCAAGGGTAAACGACTTCAAGAGAGTGATGAGTCTTCTAGTGATGAAGAGACATATTACAGCAAGAAAGGCAAGTTCTCTAGAAAGCATAAAAGCATGAAAAATATAAGATGTTTCAATTGTGGAAAGTTTGGTCATTATGCTACTGACTGTATTGTTCTCAAGAATGAAAGTGATGAAGATAAATAGGATTCTAAGAGCAAGGATTTTGAAAAGCATAAGCATCATAGAAAGAATAGAGATGAGCACAACATTCAATGAAAGAGGTATTCTCACAAGCACAAGAAGAGTTTTTACCTAGACAAAGCAAGTAAGTGTTCTAGTAGTGATAGTGAAAGTTCTTCAAGTGATGATGAAAATGAGATGTTGTTCATATCAGAAAAAGAGGAAGAACCGAAACATAGATTCATTATCATGAAATGTCTTAGATGTGGAAATTTTGGTCACCTTGAGGATGATTGTACAAATAATGATTTGGTTTCCAGTATGTATGAGGATGCTTCAGAAAACTATAAAGAATATGCATGTATGGTTTTTGAAAAGGGTAGCACCTCTAGTGATAAGAAATCTGAAAAAGGCTTTGATGATTCAGAAAGCAAACAAATAAAGGATCTTGAAAGTGAACTTATTAATGCTCTTAGTGCTTTGAAAAAGGAAAGAAAGAAGAATGCTAGACTCAAGGATAAGTTAGATGAATGTTGTATGGAGAGATATGATCTTATAGAAAATCTTGATTTCTCTATAGCTAAGACACAAGAACTCAAGGATGAGTTAGAATCTAAGGTTCTTGAGTATAGTGAGTTAGAACAAAAAATGGCTTCTTTGAAAGAATAAACTAAAGAGTACAAGGATAAGCTTTACAGGTTTCAAGATAGCTCCAAAAAGGTTAAGTCACTCATCAAAGGTCAAAGAAAAACAATAGATAAAACAAGCCTTGGTTTTGTTAAGACACACAAGGAACAAGTTGGAGAGTCTAGTAAGAGACTCCAAAAGGAAGAGACTTCTGATGAGGAAAGTATTTCAGATCATGAGTCCTTGAATGATAAATGTGCAAAAATAGAAAAAAGATTTCAGAATGAGAAGAAGAAGTTTTCAGGACCCAAGAGGTCAAATAAAAGAAAATTTCAAGGCAGATGTTTTGCGTGTCACAGGCTCGATCACATGGCTTCACATTGCATGGCTCAAGTGAAGAAGGTAAATGATAGTTTCAAAAGTGCTAGTTACTTTCAAGGGTATTGCTACTCTTGTCAACAGTTTGGGCACAAGGCAGTTTATTGCAAGGCAAATAATAGGAACAGGTTTGGTCAGAATAGGTTTGGCCAGAACAGGTTTTGTCAGAACTGGTGGATTCAAAGATCAGGTTTACCTCAGAGAAACAACATCATCAAGTGTTTCAAGTGCAACAATGAAGGTCACACAATCAGAAAATGTAGAGCTGAAATTCCAGAATACAGGAACTAGAACAGTGGCATGATCAGGTCCAAGGATCAAGGCATGAACAAGAACAGGGATGAGAACAAGAACAAGAATAGTGACAAGAACAGGAATACGAGCAAAGAGTTCAAGAGAAGGCCCGACAAGGAAATTATAGACATTGATGATGATCAGTGCCTAATGGGAGTTTTACTCCCACCCCAGAATTAATCACCTCATCAGGAGGTGGGGGAGGGACTAAGCTAAGAGGCTCATTCTTAGTCCCGAGCCCCAAAGGTGACCCTTTTCCATTGATGACAAAGGGGGAGAGATATGAGTAGGGGGGAGAGCTTCAAGTGAAGAGGAAAGCTTCAAGTCAACGGGATCAAAACTTCAAAGGAAGATTCTCAGTTGTGGGCATATTTTCTCAGTTGTTAGCACAGTTGGTTTCAGTTTTGGCTCTTGAGACGTGTTTTCAGTAAAGGTTTGCCATCAATGACAAAGGGGGAGATTGTTGGCAATTTTGGGTACCTTGGGTACATTGCCTTTGCTCAAGTGTATAAGTTGTCATTGATGTCAAGAAGATTTTGAAGGAATTTGATTTGATGTAAAATAATTTGTTTTGATGAAGGTTACGGCATGACAGGTTCTAAAGAAAGTAAGTTGGAAAAGTGTCGCGATATCGCGACATGTCACATTTTTGTGACTTAAGCAGGAGAGAGAAAGCAAGTTAGAAAAGTGTTGCGATATCACGACATGTCGCATTTTCGCGACTTAAGCAGGAGAGAGAAAGCAAGTTAGAAAAGTGTCGTGATATCGCGACATGTCATAGTT
Organism: Wollemia nobilis; assembly: GCA_028583015.1. NCBI lineage: Eukaryota > Viridiplantae > Streptophyta > Pinopsida > Araucariales > Araucariaceae > Wollemia > Wollemia nobilis. Next base: position 3,407,387 of record JAQPPZ010007219.1, read on the forward strand.
TCGTGACTCAAAGAGGAGAGAGAATGTATGGAGTCAGAAATGTCATGATTTTGTGACATATTGCAAGGAAGGTTGTACGGATGAAAAAGTGTCGCGATTTCGCGACATGTTGCAGGAGAGAGAGTCCGAAAGAAAAAGTGTCACGATTTTGCGACATAATGCAGAAGAGAGAGTCCGTAGTGTGAATTTTCATGATTTCGTGACAAGTTTGAAGAGAGAGAAAGTAACACGAAAAGTGTCACAATTTCGTGACATGCTGCAGAGTTCGAAGTGAGAACTGTCACGATTTCACGACATGCTGCAGAGTTCGAAGTGAGAACCGTCACGATTTCATGACATGCTAAAGATAAAAATGTTCCAAGTAAGAACTGTCATGATTTCGTGACATGCAGCAAAGGAAAGGTTTCAAAGTAAGAAATGTCATGATTTCGTGACATATTGAAGAAAATGAGTACGGATGCAGAAAGTGTCACGATTTCATGACATGTTCCATTTTCGCAAGCGTAAGGCAAAGAAAAGCACAAGGCATCGAAAGTGTCGCTATTTCGCGACATGTCATGTTTTCGCTAGTGCAAGCAGAGAAGAGTGCAAGGAAGCAAAAGTGTCATGATTTCACAATAGAAACTGAAAGCAGGTCTTCTATAGGAGAAATTGATGCTGACAAAGACAAAAGTGTTGCGATATCGCGACAAGAGCTTAGTTGAAGTCGTCAAGGGCTGAAGTGTCATGATATCGTGACAAAAGCCAAAATAAAGTGTATGGTTGCAAAGGTGTCGCGATATCACGACATGTTGTAGTTTTGTAGCAGAAACTACAGAAGAGTTACAGAGGCAGTGAAGCCAACAAAGTCAAATTTTAGCCGACGAATATTAGGGCTTGCAGCCAACGAATATTAGGGTTTGTTTTTGTTATAACAGCCGACTAAGATTAAAGTTTTCATCATGAAAATTTTGTTATAAAAGGAGGGTTTTTTGGAGAGTTGAGGAGTGATTGAAGGTGTTGTTGGTGTGCGACGTTCGTAGATAGTGCGTAGAGCAAGAAGTTCGATCGTTGAGACTAGAGTGCAAAATTCTATCATAGTGTGCAGAGTGCATTTTGTTGAATCATTCTAAGTGTGAAATATTGCAAAAGAAGCAGAGTGCGAAGACGGTGCCGCTGTGATTGTGCAGAGGTGCAAAGGTTGAAGTTCGACCAAGTGCGGCTGTGATTGCGCAAAGAGAGCAGAGGGCATAGAGAGCACAAAGGGCAAAGATGAATGCGGAGTGTTGCTGCTTGAGGACAGAGGTGCATTGGTTCTTTGAGAAGAACCTGAGGACAGATTTGGCAAGTCTTTGAGAAGGCTTGTGTGTAGAGGATTGATTTGTTCAAAGTTGGACAGATCTGACAGACAGAGGAAGACTTGTACTAGACTGATTGACTATGTTTGGTACAGGTTGCTGAGCTGCTATGGACTATCTTTAAGAACATGTGTTCCAAATTCCCACTAAAATGGAGAAACGAGTCAAATTTTACAAGCGTTGCAAGACTGTCACAAAAATGATCTTTTTGGAAAAAGTGTGTCAGCAGCAGTTTTCGTGGAGGTGGTACAGGAAAACCATAAGGATTTATGTAGTGAGATTTGTACTGGATGTAGTCAATATTGCAGACATTTTATGTTTCAAATTTTAGATAAAATAGAGTTACAAGGTGAGAGTTATGATTGTTGAAAAAATGGTACAGGTCACTTTTATGTCAATTTGTTCCACTTGTGCAAAATCCTTTAGTTGGCCGTTTTGACCTTGCAGAGTCGCCAGAATTTCGATTTTAGTGTTGTTGCACCTTCAAGGCATCAAATAGAGCATATTTTGTTTTTGTTTTGAGGTGTCATGTGGCTCCAAAGTAAGAGAACGAGTAAGGTGTCAATTCTTTGCATGTGACGTGTTTGACGAAATGCCTTCTCAAAATAAAAAAAGGAAGTTATATTGTTTTAAGAAACTTCATTAAAGAAAATATTTTTAAAATTGAAAAGGTAAAAATAATGCAAGTGTGTGCTTTTTATGTGACAAGGGATTTTATTAAAAAGTGGGGACTTTATTTTGTGAAGAGAGAAGTGTGTGTGGAGAAAAATAAAGAGTGAAAATCCGTTATTTTTAGAGAGTGGTGAAAAAAATCACTTCAATATTTTGGTCATAACTTTCTCATATGATATCCATTTTAGCTGAAATTTTTAGAGGAGTTCGCAAATAAAGTTCTGCACAATACCCAGAAAGCGTTTAGAAATTGGCAAAATGAGCTAAGATAAAAATTAGTTTTTTGTTGTGAGAAGAGAAGATTCAAATTCTGAGTAATGCAGAGAGATGGATGTTATACTAGGTGAAATAGAAAGTTTTAGATTTTGAGCTTATAGACCATATAGGGTTCTGGTTTCAATGAATACATTCATATATGTCATTTTATTATCAATATCAAAATCAAGTGGGTGCTTGATAGAGGGGTTGGTGCTCCTTTCTGTTGGTGTACATAAATCAGGGGTTGGTGTTCCTTTCTGTTGGTGCAGATAAATCAGGGGTTGATGCTCCTTCAAGTGAGTGCTGGTAAATTGATTGTAAAGTTGGTGCTTTGCAAAGGCTAGATTTAGATGGGAGTCCAAATATTTATTTTCGGGGATGTAGCCAAATCGGTGAACCTTGGTACATCTTGTGTTGTGTGATGTTCTCTTGTTATACTTGATTTATTTGATTTTATGTTTTCATTGTTTTGTCTTTGAGTGTTGAAGATTTAAGTTTTAAAGAGCTACACTAATTCACCTCCCCATCTCAATGTCATTGTAAGACTAATATTCTACATGTTTAAAAAAACAAACAAGATAAAATAGACACTTGGAGAAAACGTTATGGCCTTGGCAAGGTGTATTATTCTCCTCTAGTTTAAAATGAACTAAGCTCCTACGAGTTTTGCTATTCAAACTCGTGAAGTTATTGACCTATAAATTTAGTGGTGGTGGCCAAGGATTAGGCCTATCTATATCATCTTCTAGCAAAAATAAATTTCCACAACACAATAGATCAGTCTTCGGAGCATGCAAACTGACATCAATATTTTTTGCATCTTCAAAAACATCTACAACAGTAGAAGAAATTGCAATGGTAACAAGATTTCCCCTAATAAGAATAACTACAATACCATCAACATCACCAACATTAACTACAACGTCATCAAGAACTATAATAAGATCTGCTTTTGCTAGCTCTACAGTAAATAAAACATTAATCGAATCTAGTGCCTCCACGGTTGCAACAACAATATCAACAACAGATATAACATCCTTAAAATTGACACCTATATTTTCTTTTGTCAAATCTTCAACTTATTTAAAAAAAATCATTGCTTCAATAGCAGTAGTATGGTCCAAGGGAAGGATTATGGACTTCATGTTCATAGAACCCAGTTCGATTCTAGGTACCACTTCCAATTTATCTTTAGAATTACTTCTTCCAAATTTTTTTTTTTTTCATCAGTAATTTCTTTTGTTGTCATTTCTTCTGCAGCAATTTCTTCCACAAGAAGAATTTTTTCTACAACAAATTCTTCCACAGGAAGAATTTCTTCTTCTCTAGAAATTTTTACTTGTAGATCTATAGTACCCTTATCTATTACCTTCTTCACTATCAAAATATAACAAAACCTTATTTCTTGTGCCTCTGTGATAAACTCCTTTGTAGTCAACAAACTCTCACCCTGCCCTTCTTCCTTAAGAGGTAATAGTACTACCTTTGCACCATCCTCTAGAAGGTGTAAGTATTTCAACCTCCATAATAGACAACCTTCCTATCATACTTCCAAGGCCTCCCCAATAGTATGTGATAGACATCCATAGGAATCACATCACACCATACTTCATATTTATAAGTATTTGTGATTGAGAATTTTACTAAACATATATTATCAATAGTCACTTCATTTCATTTCTTGATCCATGAAATGCGATAGGGGTGTGGGTGCTTCTAACATTTTAGATTCATTTTGTCTACCATTACATTAGAGACCATATTTTCACAACTACCACCATCAATGATTACTTTGCATACCTTTCCTCTTAATGTGCATCTTGTACGAAAGATATTTGTATGTAGCCAAGACTCACCACCCTCATTCGATTGCATTTTCACCTTTTTTGGAGCAATAAACGTTCTCTTTATCATTAGATTCTCACCCACATCTACAATAAATCTTGTCTCAGTTTCGTCCTCTTTCTTAACTGGGTTGACTCTAGCATATCCTCCTTGATTTCTCTCTTAAGAATCATAGTGGGTGCACTCAAATGCTCTATGAATTTCCTCACCGCATCTAAAATAGGTATATGGCTTCCATGATCCATTCCTAGTTCGACATCCCCCATTATCTCAACCACTTTGATTTCCTCTTCCTCTTTGATAGGTACCATGACCTTGATGTGTCTCTTTCTATTTCTCTATATTTGAGGGTTCTTCTTTTGATGAGATAGATCCACCACACCCTCGATTTGGAGAAGATGCCAATCCCTTATTCCCTCTTCTGTAATTACTCCTCTTATGCTTCTCTTTAGCCCTTAAGGCAATATGATATGCATCTTATACAGTAAGAGTACGATGCATACTTATCTCATATTGAATAGAATAACTTAGGCCATGTACATACCTTGCAACTCTTTGCTCTTTGGTCTCCTTATGCTCCATCCGAATAGACATTTTGTAGAACTTGTTGGTGTTGTCCTCAATACTTTGGTCCTTCTATCGAAGGTTCTAAAATATACGAAATAAAGTTTGGGAATAGTCTACAAGCACAAAAATTTCTTGCAAATTCTTCTTCATCATTTCCCAAGCCCTGATATTTCCTTGTACTTTCCTCTATCATTCCATTTGTAGATGATCCCACCAAATTAGAGCATATCCTTTCAACTTCGTGCATGCGAGTTTCACCTTATTTTCCTCAGCTAGATTACTCATTTCAAAATACTTCTCCATACTATTACCCAATTGAATAACTCCTCTGGTTTTAACCCACCAGCATACTCAGAAACCTTGATCTTGATTCCATATTGACTTCCTTTAAGTCCTTCCAAGTCTCATATCAGCCTACTTTCAAAATGTTCTGGTTCTTCTCCCACATGATTTTTAGATTTACCTTCCTCAACCATGGTCTCATTATCAGATCCTAAATTTGGTTCCACATTGGTGTAGGACTCTATCATGTGATTAATCACACTAGTCAACCATACTATTTCTACATGCAGATCATCCATATGCCTATTCACTTGGGCATAGATCCCTCACTCTCTCCCTCTTATATTCATCTTCTTTCCACTCATGAGATCTCAACCGCTCTGATACCAATATGAACTCCAAGGGTAAAATTACAAGACAAGACATCATACAAAATACACTAGTAAAAGAAACCTGCAAATGTTTCCTTTCATTATCTGAACTCACATCCCATTTACAGTAGAGTCTCCCACTCCTTATACTTCCCAAAAAGAAAAACCTTAGCCTACGCTACCTCCTTACTATTTTTAGTCACTTTCTAGAAACTCACTTGCTATTTTTAGTAACCCTAAAAAAAGAGCTCAAATGGCATCCAAAATAGAATCATGCACCCACTATTCAATAATAACCACTATCCCAAGATAGCAACCCCACTCTAGTTCTACACTAATAGTTATAATAACTTTTTCAATTACGAAAATTTAAAATTACATTAAAAGCTAATTTTGGGCCTCCTAGATGTATTTTTTGCTCGTAAATGCAAAGGGTACTTCTTTTTAAGTTCTCCATGTAATTCTACAAATTTTGAAAAAATAGGACAAAATGGATACTTGAAGAAAAATTTATGGCCCTGGCAAGGTGCATTATTCTCCTATGGTTGAAAATAAACTAACCTCCTACGAGTTCTGCTATTCAAAATCCTGCAATTGTCGACATGTGACTCCAATGGTGGTGGCCAAGGTTTAGGCTGGTCTGTATCATATTCCAACAAAAAAAAATTTCCACAACACAATAGATAAGTCTACAAAACATGTAAACTGACATCAATATTTTTTGCATCTCAAAAAACATTTGCAATAGTAGAATAATTACAATGGCAATAATATTTTCCCTAATCAGAATAACTGCAATACCATCAACATAACCAACATTAACTGCAATATCATCAAGAACTACAATAATATTTGCTTTTGCCATATTTACAGTAAATAAAACTTTAATCAGATCTAGTGCCTCCACGATTGCAACAAAAATATCAACAATAGATATAACATCCTTAAAATTGACACTTATATTTTCTTTAGTCAAATATTTAACTTCTATAAAAAAATCATTGCTTCAATAGCAGTAGTATGGTCCAAGAGAAGGATGATGGGCTTCATGTTCATAGATCCTGATTCAATTCCAGGTACTGCTTTCAAATTTTCTTCAAAAATTTCTTCTTCCATAAGAAATTTTTTTCTTCAGTAATTTCTTTTGTTGTCGTTTATTCTGCAACATTTTCTTCCATAAGATTTTTTTTTACAATAAATTCTTCCATAGGAAGAATTTCTTCTTCTCTAGCAAGTTTTGATTGTAGATCTGTAGTACCTTTATTAGTTACCTTCTTTGCTATCAAAATATAAAAAAACCTTGTTTCTTGTGCCTCTGTGATAAAATCCTTTCTAGTCAGTAAAATCTCACCATATTCTTCTTCCTTAAGAGGCAATAGTACTACCTTTGCATCATCCTCTAGAATGTGTAATTATTTCAGCTTCCATCATGGATAACCTTCCTATCATACTACCAAGGCCTCCCCAATAGTATGTGACAAGCATCCTTAGGAATCACGTCACACCAAACTTCATCTTCGTAAGTATTCGCAATTAATAATTTTACTAAACATCTCTTATTAATAGTCACCTCATTTCATTTATTGATCCATGAAATGCGATAGGAATGTGGGTGCTTCTCACATTTTAGATTCATTTTGCCTACCATTACATTAGAGACGATATTTTCACAACTACCACCATCAATGATTACTTTGCATGCCTTTCCTCTCAATGTGCATCTTGTGCAAAAGATATTTGTATGTATCCAAGACTCATCATCCTCATCTGCTTGCATTTTTACCTTCTTTGGAGTAATCAATGTTATCTTTATCATGATATTCTCACCCACGTCTATAAAAACTTTTATATCAATTTTCTCCTCTTCCTCAACCAGGTTGACTCTAGCATTTCCTTCTTGATTTCTCTCTTAAGCATCATAGTGGGTGTGCTCAAATACTCTATGACCTTCCTCATCTGATCTAAAATAGGTATATAGCATCCATGATCCATTTCTAGTTTGACCTCTCTAGTTTCCTCTTCCTCTTTGGTAGGTACCATGACCTTGCTATGTCTCTTTCTATTTCTCTATATTTAAGGGTTCTTCCTTTGATGAGCTAGATCCACCATACCCTCGATTTGTAAAAGATGACAGTCCCTTCTTCCCTCTTATGTAATTACTCCTCTTATGCTTCTCTTCAACCCTAAAGGCCATATGATATGCATATTCGACAGTAACGGTACAATGCATACTTAAGTCATATTTAATAGCATAACTTAGGCCATTTACATACCTCATAGTCCTTTTATCTTCGGTCTTATTATGCTCCATCTGAATAGAAATTTTGTAGAACTCATTGGTGTAGTCCTATATGCTTTGGTCCTTCTACCAAAGGTTTTGAAATATACGAATAAGGTTTAGGAATAGTCTATAGGAATAAAATTTTCTTGCAACTTCTTCATCGTATCCCAAGCCCTGATATTGCTTTTTCCTTTACTCTATCATTCCGTTTGTAGATGATCCCACAAAATTAGAGCATACCCTTTCAAATTTGTGCATACGAGTTTCACCTTCTTTTCCTCAGCCAGATTACTCCATTTAAAATACTTCTCCATACTATTTACCCAATCGATTAGCTCCTCTAGTTTTAACCCACCAGCATACTTAAAACCTCGATCTTGATTCCATATTGTCTTCCTTAAAGTTCTTCCAAGGTTCAGATGAGCCCACTTTCAAAACATTCCTGTTCTTCTATCTCGTGATCCTCAGATACATCTTCCTCATCCATGGTCTCATTATCAGATCCAAGATCTCAGTCCACATTGGTGTGGGCCTCCATTATGCAAATAATCACATTATTCAACCGTGTTATTTTTGCATGTAGATCCTCCATTTTCTTATTCACTTGGTCATAGATCCATCACTTTCTCCCTCTTCTATTCATCTTCTTTTCACTCATGAGATCTCACCTGCTCTGATACCAATATGAACTCCAAGGGTAAAATTACAAGATAAGACATCATACAAAATACACCAGTAAAATAAACCTGCAAATACTTTATTTCATTATCTAAATTCACACCCCATTTACAATAGATTCTCTCACTCCTTATACTCCCCAAAAAGAAAAACCCTAGCCTACGCTACCCCCTTACTATTTTTAGTCACTTTCTAGCAACTTGCTTGCTATTTTTAGTAACCCTAAAAAAGAGCTCGAATGGCATCCAAAATAGAATCATGCACTCATTATTCAATAATAACCACTACCCCAAGATAGCAACCCCACTCTAGTTCTACACTAATAGTTATGATAACTTTTTAGTTGCAAAAACTAAAAATTACATTAAAAGCTAATTTTGCATCTCCTAAAGGTATTTTTTGCTTGTAAATATAAAGGGAATTTCTTTTTAATTTCTCCATGCAATTATGCATGTTTAAAAAAATGGGGCAAAATGGACACTCGAAGCAAAAGTTATGGCATTGACGAGGTGCATTATTCTCCTCTGGTTGAAAATGAACTCAGCTCCTGCGAGTTCTGCTATTCAAACTCATGCAATTTTTTATGACTTACTTCAGTGGTGGTGGCCAAGGATTAGGCAGGTCTGTATCATCTTCCAACACAACACAATAGATCAGTATTCCAAGCATGCAATCTGACATCAATGTTTTTTGCATCTGCAATAGTAGAAGAAATTGCAATGGTAACAAGATTTTCCCTAAGTATAATAACTTCAATACCATGAATATCATCAACATTAACTACAATATCATCAATAACTACAATAAGATCTGCTTTTGCAAACTCTACAATAAATAAAACTTTAATCGGATCTAGTGCCTCCACGATTGTAACAACAATATTAGCAATAGATATAACATCCTTAAAATTGATACCTATATTTTATTCTATCAAATATTCAACTTCTTTGAAAAACTCATTGCTTCAATAGTAGGAGTATGGTCCAATAGAAGGACGATGGACTTCATGTTCGTAGATCCGGATTCGATTTTTGGTACTACAAATTTTTCTTTAGAAATTTTTTCTTCCACAAGATTTATTTTTCTTTAGTAGTTTATTTTGTTGTCATTTCTTCTGCAGCAATTTCTTCCACAAGAAATTTCTCTCCAAAAAGTTCTTCCACAGGAAGAATTTCCTCTTATCTAGTAATTTTTGCTTGTAGATCTGTAGTACCCTTATTTGTTACCTTATTCACTGTCAAAATATAACAAAACCTTATTTCTTGTGCCTTTGTGATAAACTACTTTGCAGTCAGGAAACTCTCACCCTGCTCTTCTTTATTAAGAGGTAATAGTACTACCTTTGCACCATCATTCCATAATGTATAAGTATTTTTACCTTCATAATGGATAACCTTACTATCATACTGCAAAGGCCTCCCCAATAGTATGTGACATGCATCCATAGGAATCACGTCACACCAAACATTATCTTTATAAGTATTCTCAATTGAGAATTTTACTAAAAATATCTTACCAATAATCACCTCATTTCCTTTCTTGATCCATGAAATGCAATAGGGGTGTTTGTGCTTCTCACATTTTAGATTCATTTTGTCTACCATTACATTAGAGACCATATTTTCATAACTACCATAAATGATTACTTTGATGGAGATAATAAAATAAACAACAGGACAATATTAAAATAGTTAAACTAAAAATAGAGCAATGAACAAAAAAAATAGAACTGTAGATTTTCAACACAGAAAGCCCAAGAAAAAAACTTCTTTTATTTTCTTCTTCTTCTGCTACTGCATACATGGATGAGGAATGCCAAACATTTATAGCCTTAGAAAGATAAACCTAGAAAATTCTAGACACCAAAAAACAATTACAAAAAAACATGTAAACTTAGTAAGTTACAAAAAACATCTAATCTTAGAAAAAAATAATAAATCCTAATCTAAACAAGATCATTGAATGATCTATTACAAATCAGATTTTCTAAATTTAACATCCTCCCTAAAATATGATTTGTGAAAAATTATTGCTCATTCCTCCCTCAAATCTGATTTGTGAGAAAGGGCTCTCATTCCCAAGAGAGTCTTCAATTTATTAAAGTCTTCTTCCTTCAATGGATTTGTCAAAATATCAGCAACCTGATATTTGGACCTGTAATGAGAAAGCTTGATTTCTTTATCTTTAACGAGTTGTCTGATGAAGTGAAATCTGATATGTATGTGTTTGCTTCTTCCATGAAAAACTAGATTTTTTGAAAGTTGAATGGCAGAATTATTATCATAGAAAATAGTGGTCTCTTCTATTTGGGGATGCATCAATTCTTCAAGCATCCTACATAACCAAACTGCTTGGGCAACCAGTTGAAGTGGATGCTACATATTATGCTTCTACTGTAGACAATGCAACAATAGTTTATTTTTTTGATGACCATGAAATTGCCCCTGAACCAAGATTAAAAACATATCCTGAAGTACTTTTCCTGTCATCTATGTCTCCTGCCCAATCACTGTCTATGTAACCAGCTAACTTCAAGGTATCCTTCCTTTCATAAAAAATCCCATGATTTGTAGTCCCTTTCACATATCTGAGTATTCTTTTTCCTGCCTAAAAATGTGTAGCATGAGGATATTCCATGAAATTTCTTATCAAGATGATTGTGTACATGATATTTGGCCTTGTTGTAGTTAAGTACATTAAACTACCAACCAAGCTTTTATACAAGGTAGAATTTACATTTCTACTGTCATCTTCTTTTCTCAACTTCACACCCATAGAAATAGGTGTAATTTCTGGTTTGCAATTATCCAACCTGAACCTTTTCAATATATCATTGGCATACTTCTCTTGAGAAATAAAAATCCCGTCACTATTTTGAGTGACTTCAATACCAAGAAAATAATGCATCAAGCCAAGATCAATCATTTCAAATTCATTTTGCATTGCAACCGAGAATTCTCTAAGCATGTTTTTATTATTCCCATTATAAATTATATCATCAACATAAATGCAAACCATCATAACATCTCCTTGCTTATTTTGTTTTGTGAATAAGGTGTGCTCATAAGGACATTTTTCAAAACCATTTTTCAAAAAATATGATTCAATTCTTTCATACCAGGCTCTAGGTGCTTGCTTTAAACCATACAAAGCTTTATTTAGTTTGAGCACTTTACCTTTATAACCTTATTTCTCAAAACCAGGTGGTTGCTCTATGTATATTTCATCCTCCAATACACCATTCAAGAATGCTGATTTGACATCCATCTGAAAGAGTCTCCAACCCTTTTGTGTTGAAAGAGCTAAAATAATTCGAATAGTATCCATTTTAGCAACAAGTGCAAATACTTCATGATAATAAATACCTAATTTTTACTTGTAGCCCTTCACTACCAACCTGGCCTTGTATTTATTCAATTCTCCTTGCTCATTGTACTTGGTTTTATAAATCCACTTTACTCCAATTGGCTTTTTGTGCTCTAGGAGGCCTATCAGTTCCTAAGTTTGATTTTTTTATGGTTGCAATTTCTTCACTCATAGATTTAATCCATTTATCATCTTGTACTACTTCAAATGTAATATGATCACAATCAGCCCCAAAAAATGCAAAATGACAAGCATCTTCACTTACCTCTGTTGTTTCTTGATATATGTCAGACAAGCTCCTTATATTTTATCGTCTTTCTAGAGATTTTGATGTGGGTGATGAAAATATGCTTCTGGTATTTGACGAAGAAAGGTTGCTTCCTAGTGAAGAAGAATTGCTTCTCAGTGTTTATTTGTGAATGTTATTGTTGCTCGGTCCTTTGGTACCAATGAAATTTTGGTGTGGGCTTACTGCTTCATCTTCAATGCTGACTTGTTGATTATTTTCTTTGAATTTCCAACAACACTCTTGGTCTTCAAGAAACTTAACATCTCTACTTATCACCAAATTTTTTATTTATGGATTGTATAGTCTGTATGCTTTTTATTCTTCACTGTATCCCACAAAGATACACCTTTCTACCTTATCATCTAATTTTTTTCTAAGTGCAGCCAAAAAATTTGCAATGCAGCCAAAAAATTTAAAATGATCTACACAAGGTTTGAATCCTCCCCATGCTTCTTATGGTGTCATACCCCAAACTATATTTGTAGAGCTCCTATTTAGAATATAACCTGCACAACAAACTACCTCTACCCAAAAATTTTTTGGTAAATTCTTAGCTTTAAGCATAATCCTCACCATAGCTAGAATTGTTCTGTTCTTCCTCTCAACTATACCATTTTTTTGAGGAGTATACCTAGCTGTTAACTACCTTTTTATACCATTCTCAATACATAAATTCTGAAATTCATGTGATATGTACTCTCCACCTCTACCAGTCCTTAAAGTTCTGAGAAAATTGCCACTTTGATTTTTAGCTAAATCTTTAAATTCTCTAAATTTCTTAAAAGTATCATATTTTGCTTTCAATGGATACACCCAGAGTTTTCTACTATAGTCATCAATAAATGTCAAGAAATATCTCATACCGGATAATGAGGTGACTTCAAGTGGTCCACATAGATCTGAGTGTACTAGCTCCAATGGCTCTGAAGCTCTCCAAGATTTCCCTACTGCAAAGGGTTCTCTATGGTGTTTTCCAATGATGCATCCTTCACATTCTTCATCTGGCCTTTGGATGAGTGGTAAACCTATTACCATGTTCTTCTTATGTAAAATATTTAGTCCACCAAAATTCAAATGACCAAATCTAAGATGCCATATCCATTGTGAATCTTTTACTATGGTATTGAAACTCAAAGGCATATTTCTCTCAATGCTAAGAGGAAACATATTATTAGCAGTCATGGGTATTTTGGCTATCATCTTATTCTTACCATCAGTAATAAAGCATGTACCATTCTCAAACTTCACAATGTGGCCTTTTTGCAGAATTTGACCTACACTTAACAAGTTATGCTTTAAACCTAGTACATAAAATACATCACCAATAAATTTCTTCTCATCTTGCTTTGTTTTGAGTAATATCCTCCCTTTACCATGACCGGTGCAGTTGTATTATTACCCATATTTACTACTGACTTGATGGAATCATTCAAATCTTGGAATATCTCTTTGCTTCTTGTCATATGACTACTACACCCATTGTCAACATACCATTTATCTTCATTTATTTCCTCTTTTGTGCTACATGTTAGAAACAAATATTCTTCCTACCATTCACTTTCATTTGCATATTGAGCTTCCTATTTACTTTCATTTGCTATTTTTTTTCTACATTCAGATGCAATATGTCCATAATTTTGACAATAATAGCACTAAATAGATGAATTATCATACCTTTGAGAACTACTGCTTCATTACTAAAAAAAATTTCTGCCTCTACCTCTTTATTGAAAATTTGATCTACCTCTACCTCGTGCTTGAGTGTAGTTGTTGGTTTCTTCATAACTTCTATTGCTTTTTGGACCTCTACCTCTTTGTTGAAAGCGGCCTCCTCTTCCTCTTTGACTTCTTCCTCGTCCTCTTTGTGGAAATGATGCTTTGATGCTTCTTTTTCTGAAATTAAAACTTTACTTTTGAAGGCTTTCTCTAGTGGTTCATTTGTGGATCTATTTATTCTATGCTCATGTGTGTATAATGAACCCATAAGTTCAACTACAAAAAAAGTTGCTAGATATTTTGATTCTTCAATGGCTATAACTACAGGATCATATTTTGAAGGCATACATCTTAAAATATTTTCTACAATTTTTTTATTTCTCATAACTTCACCATTTGATTTCATTTGATTAATTAACCCCATTGCACGAGTAAAGAAATCCCCTAAACTTTCTAAATCTGAAATTTGTAAAACTTCAAAATATCTTCTAAGTAATTGTAGGTGGACTGTTCTTACTCTATTCATACCTTTAAATGATTGTGCAAGGAGATACCATGCTTCTTTTGCCTTCATAGTGGTTGTAACTCTTGGGAGGAGGGTTTCATCAAGACCCTGCACTATAAGCAACAAAGCTTTCTGATCTTTTTTCCTATTGTCCCATAATATGTCTCTTTGATTCTGTGTGAGTGCGACTAATGTTGCTGTATCCACTAGTTTTGAGTATCCATTCTCCACCATATCCTATAGCTCCTGTGATCTGAATAAAATATTCATCTGAAAACACCAAAAATCATAAATTTTTCCATTGAATTTGGGAATTTGTAGTTGCATGTTACTAGCATTCATTGACATTTTGAACCTAGCTCTGATACCATATGATGGAGATAATAAAAAAAATAGAGGACAATATCAAAATAGCTAAACTAAAAATAGAGCAATGAACCAAAAAACAAAACTAGAGATTTTCAACACAAAAAGCCCAAAAAAAAAACTTCTTTTATTTTCTTCTTCTTCTGCTGTAGCATACATGGCTGAGGAATGCCAAACATTTATAGCCTTAGAAGAATAAACTTAAAAAATTCTAGACACCAATAAATAGTTACAAAAAAATATGTAAACTTAGTAAGTTACAAAAAACATCTAATCTTAGAAAAAAACAATAAATCCTAATCTAAACAAGATCATTGAATGATCTATTACAAATCAGATATTCTAAATTTAACATACTTTGCATACCTTTCCTCCTGATGTGCATCTTGTACGAAAGATATTTATATGCAACCAGGACTCACCACACTCATCCACATGCATTTTCACCTTCTTTGCAGCAATCAACGTTCTCTTGATCATGAGATTATCACCCACGTCTACAATAACTTTTGGTCTCAGTTTTGTCCTCTTCCCAAACTAGGTTGAATCTAGCATGTCCTCCCTGATTTATCTCTTCAACATCATATTGGCTACACTCAAATGCTTTGTGAACTTCCTCACTATATCTAAAATAGGTATATGGCTTCCATGATCCATTACTAGTTCAAACTCCCCCATTACCTCGACCTCTCAAATTTCCTCTTCCTCTTTGGTAGGTACCATGACCTTGCTTTGTCTCTTCCTATTTCTCTGTATTTGGGAATTCTCCCTTTAATGAACTAGATCCACCATACCCCCGATCTGGAAAATATGCCAATATATTCTTCTGTCTTCTATAATTACTCTTATGCTTCTCTTCAGCTCTTAAGGCCATATGTTATGCATCTTATATAGTAAGGGTACGATGCATACTTAACTTGTCTTGAATAACATAACTTAGGCTATTTTCATACCTTGCAACCTTTTTCTCTTCGATTTCACTATGATCCACTTGAATAGACAGTTTGTAGAACTCGTTGGTGTAGTCCTCAATGCTTTGGTCCTTCTACCAAAAGTTTAGGAATAGTCTACAGGCACAAACTTTTCTTGCAGTATTTCTTGCAATAGTCTACAGGTACAAATTTTTCTTGCAACTTCTTCTTCATCATATCCCAAGACATAATATTTCCTTTTTCTTTCCTCTATTGTTCCGTTTGTAGATGATCCCATCATATTAGAGCATACCATTTCAACTTCATGCATGCGAGTTTCATATTCTTTTCCTTAGCCAGATTACTCCATTCAAAATACTTCTCGATACTATTTACCCAATCGATTAGCTGCTCTAGTTTCAACCCACCAACAATCTTGAAAGCCTTGATCTTGATTCCATATCGATTTCCTTTAAGTCCTTCCAATTCCTAGATCAGCCTAATTTCAAACGTTCTAGTTTTTATTTCGTGTGATCCTCAGAAACACCTTCCTAGGCCATGGTCTCTTTATCAAATCCTAGATCTTGGTCCACATTGGTGCAAGATTACATCATACGATTAATCATACTAGTCAACCATGTTATTTCTACATGCAGATCCTCCATATGCCTATTCACTTGGGTATATATCCCTTGCTCTCTCCCTCTTCTATTCATATCCTTTCCACTCGTGAGATCTCTCCCGCCCTGATACCAATTGATTGTAAATTCACTACAGGAGACCGACAATGAACTCCAAGGATAAAATTACAATACACGACATCATACAAAACACACTAATAAAAGAAAACTTCAAATGCTTCCTTCCATTATCTAAATTCACACCCCCTTTACAATAGAGTCTCCCACTCCTACTACCCTAGCCTACGCTACCCCCTTACTATTTTTAGTCACTTTCTAGCAACTCACTTGCTATTTTTAGTAACCCTAAAAAAAGAGCTTGGATGCCATTCAAAATAGAATCATAAACTTGTTATTCAATAATAACTACTATCCCCAGATAGCAACCCCACTCTAGTTCTACACTAATAGTTATGATAACTTTTTTAGTTGCAAAAATTGAAAATTACATTAAAAGCTAATTTTGGGCCTCCTAGAGGTATTTTTTTCTTGCAAACGCAAAGGGCAATTCTTTTTAAGTTCTCCATGCAATTATGCATGTTCTAAAAAAAAATGGGGCAAAAGGGACACTCAAAGCAAAAGTTATGGCCTTGGAAAGGTGAATTATTCTCCTTTGGTTGAAACTGAACTTAGATCCTATGAGTTCTGCTATTCAAAATCGTGTGATTGTTGACCAATGACTTTAGTGGTGGTGGCCAAGGATTATGCTAGTTTGTATCATCTTCTAGCACAAAAAAATTTCCACAACACAATAGATCAGTCTTTAGAGCATGCAAATTTACATCAATGTTTTTTGCATCTCCAAAAACGTCTACAACAATAGAAAAAATTGCAATGGTAATAATATTTTCCCTAAGCAGAATAACTGCAATATCATTTAGAACTGCAATAATATCTACTTTTACTAGCTCTGCAGTAAACAAAACATTAATTGTATCTAGTGCCTCCACAATTGCAACAAGAATATCAACAATAGATATAACATCCTTGAAATTGACACCTATATTTTATTGTATCAAATATTCAACTTCTTTGAAAGAACTCATTGCTTCAATAACAACAATATGGTCCAATGAAAGGACGATGGACTTCATTTTCATAGATCCCAATTCGATTCTAGGTATTGCTTCCAAATTTTCTTCAAAAATTTCTTCTTCTACAAGAATATTTTTCTTCAGTAATTTCTTTTGTTGTCATTTCTTTTGTAGTAATTTCTTCCACAAGAAGAACTTTTTCTCCAATAAATTCTTCCACAGGAGAAATTTCTTCTTCTCTAGCATGTTTTTCTTGTAGATATGTAGTACCCTTATCTGTTACCTTTTTTGGTATAAAAATATAACAAAATATTATTTCTTGTGCCTCTATGATAAACTACTTTGCAGTCAACAAAATTTCACCCCGCTCTTCTTCCTTAAGAGACAATAGTACTACCTTTGTACCATCCTTCCAAAAGGTGTAAGTATTTCGAACTCCATCATGGATAGTCTTACTATCATATTGCCAAGGCCTCCCCAATAGTATGTGACAGGTATCCATAGGAATTACATCACACCAAACTTTATCTTTATAGTATTCTAAATTGAGAATTTTACACAACATATCTTAGCAATAGTCACCTTATTTCCTTTCTTGATCCATGAAATGCAATAGATATGTGGGTTCTTCTCAAATTTTAGATTCATTTTATCTACCATTACATTCAAGACCATATTTTCACAAGTACCACCATCAATTATTACTTTGCATACCTTTCCTCTTGATGTGCATCTTGTATGAAATATATTTGTCTGCAGCCATGATTCACCACCCTCATCCACTTGTATTTTCACCTTCTTTGAAGAAATCAACGATCTCTTTATCATGAGATTCTCACCCATATATACAACAAATTCTATCTTATTTTCATATTTTTTCTCAACCAGGTTGACTCTAGCATGTCCACCATGATTTCTCTCTTCAACATCATAGTGGGTGCACTCAAATTCTCTATGACCTTCATCACCACATCTAAAATAGGTATATGGTTTTCATGATCCATTCCCAGTTTGACCTCCCCCATTACCTCGACCTCTTTGATTTCCTCTTCCTCTTTGGTAGGTACCATGACCTTGATGTGTCTCTTCTTGTTTATCTGTATTTGAGGATTCTCCCTTTGATGAGCTAGATCCACCATGTCCCTTATTTGGAGAATATGCCAATCCCTTATTCCATTTTTAGTAATTACTCTTTTTCTTCTCTTAATCCCTTAAGACCATATGATATACATCTTATACAATAAGGGTATGATGTATACTTAACTCATATTGAATAACATAACTTAGGCTATTTACATACCTCGTAGCCCTTTGCTCTTCGGTCTCATTATGCTCCACCCAAATAGACAGTTTGTAGAACTTATTGGTGTAGTCCTTAATGCTTTGGTACTTATGCCAGAGGTTGTGAAATATACAAAATAAATTTTGGGAATAGTCTAAAGGCACAAAATTTTCTTGTAACTTCTTCATTGTATCCCAAGCCCTGATATTTCCTTTTCCTTTCCTATATCATTCTATCTGTAGATGATCCCACCAAATTAGAGCATATCCTTTCAACTTTGTGCATGTGAGTTTTACCTTATTCTCATTAGCCAAATTAATCCATTAAAAATACTTCTCCATACTATTTACCCAATCGATTAGCTCCTCTGGTTTTAACCCACCAACATACTCTAAAGCCTCGATCTTGATTCTATATCAGTTTCCTTTAAGTCCTTATAAGGCTTAGATCAACTTGCTTTAAAAAAATTCTGGTTCTTCTCCTGTGTGATCCTCAAAAACACCTTCCCCAACCATGATCTCATTATCACATCCTAGATTTGGGTCTACATTGGTGCAGGATTTCATCATGCAGTTAATCACACTAGTCAACCGTGCTATTTCTACATATATATCCTCCATATACCTATTCACTTGGGCATAGATCCCTCGGTATTTCTCTATTATATTCATATTACTTCCACTCGTGATATTTTACCTGCTCTGATACCAATTGATGAAAATTCACTGTAGGAGACCAATAATGAAATCCAAGGGTAAAATTACAAGACAAGACATCATACAAAATACACTAGTAAAAGAAACCTGCAAATGCTTCCTTTCATTATCTGAATTCACATCCCCTTACAATAGAGTCTCCCACTCCTTATACTCCCCAAAAATAAAAACCCTAGCCTACGCTACTCCCTTACTATTTTTAGTCACTTTCTAGCAACTCGCTTGCTATTTTTAGTAACCCTAAAAAAAGAGCTCGGATGACATCCAAAATGGAATCATGCACCCATTATTAAATAATAACCACTATCCCAAGATAGCAACCCCACTCTAGTTCTACACTAATATTTATGATAAATGTTTCAGTTGAAAAAACTAAATATTACATTAAAAGCTAATTTTGGGCCTCCTAGAGGTATTTTTTAAGTTCTCCATGTAATTCTACAATTTAATTTTTCCATGTAATTCTCATGTTTTGAAAAATAACGGGGTAAAACAGATACTCAAAGCAAAATTTATGGCCCTGGAAAGGTGCATTATTCTCCTTTGGTTAAAAATGAACTCAACTCCTACGAGTTCTGCTATTTAAACTCCTACAATTGTTGACATATGACTTCAGTGGTGGTGACTATTGCGAGCCAAATACAAGTTAATTTTATTCCTATTTTGTCACTGCCCATGAATTTAAATTATCAACCCAGGGAGCTTCGTAAACTTTGGAAGTGTCTCACACAAGATCACTACAATACCCACTTTGAGATGATTCTGACTAATTATATCATTGGGGGGGTTTAAAATATCGACAATCATTCATCCACACCACAATAATTTACGTATGAATAATTAAATCCTTAGAAATAAAATATTCATACGTGCATAATTAACAAGACATGAAATTAACTACAACAATGAAAATAATAGTACAGGAAACAAACCTATGAAAGTAGGAAATTAATCTAAGAAAGCACAAGTAAAAGGGAATGAATACTAGCTTAGAATGGGCCCAGGCTCTAGCAGCTTCCTTCTAGTTGAACACGCGATTATGAACTCTCAAACTTTATTATGATTTCAAAATAATTAATACAATGCTTATGTCTCCTCAAAATGATAAATATACTCTCAATATGGATATCTATCATAGAGGTATGTGTGTGTTTATATAGCACACACACAAATATTCTGTTACAAGGAAGTTACAACAGTAGTTCATTTTAGACTAAACTGGGATAGTCTGGTAAATGCAATCAAAATCTGCTAAAAACATACATTTTTTCTTACAATGGCACGTTAACTGATTGGTTCATGCTTCTCCTGGCATAGGTAAGACGTTCTCATCCATTGGCACAATTCTCAAAATTATATTATGTGATGTGGAACTGGAACTCCACCAGTCAACACTACCCACGTCTCTTTATCTGGTCAACTGGTGAAAAATGGAGGTACCTTCTCTATAGGAAGGCGCCTTCCTCATGTGCTTTGGCAGGTGCCTTCCTTATGTGGAAGGCGCATATTGATGTTGAGCGGATTCCTCACGTGGAAGGTGCCTACTAAGATAATACGTCTTATTCATGGGAAATACGCCTACTGATGTTGGCTGCCTTCTTTATGCGGAAGGCGCCTTCCATTCCATAGGGCACCTTCCTTACACGAAAGGTGCCTAAGTATGTCGAGCGCATTATTTGTACGGAAGGTGCCTACCTTCTATTGCCGCATTCCTTGAAGATGAAGACGCCTACCTTCTCCTGGTGCCTTCCTTGAAGAGGAAGGTGCCTACTCACCATGCCTTGATCCTGAAATAAATAGAGTGTCAGGTCCGTGAAGGACTTGGACTGATCCAAATCTATCAAAACCAACTACATTTCCATAAAAACACACTAAAACACACAAATTAGATACCACACACAATTCTATTAAATAATTACATAATAATTCATAAAAGTACATAGTTCCTATTATATTACCGCATAATAATCAATGAAACTCATACAAAATATGAGCATTTATGAGGCTCATAATCCCCCCATGCCTAATATATACCACGCCCTCATGGCATCAAACTTCAAAGAGCCCTTCATACTCCTCATCATCATAATTTTCCAGTAGATATGGCTGTATCTGCGGCCTGTGATTGCATTTTCTAGGAATCGACATTGGGAGGTGCGGTCTTTCTTTTTTTGCATGGAACTATGGTGTTGAGGCGGCCAACTTCTATTGTCTGCTTCTACTCAATTTTTTTACTTCGCCTATTTAGGTTTCCCACATTGCCTTCTATTGGAGGTGGTATACCTAACATGGTCCCTACTTCCTGTAATGCAGCTTCTGCAGCCTGCCATAGGTTAGCATTCGGAGGCCTGACAACTGCAAGAGGGATGTCAGAAGTGTCCCTCTTGAGACGAACTACCTGGGCCTTGGGTAATTGGGTTGCTTCCAGGGTAAGCCCTACATTTTTCTTTGCAATGGTAGCAACTTAAAATTCAGGCCCATATACCCCCCATATCTCAAAATATCTCTGTATTTTAGAGGGGCATCCTTGGGATGACTCATAAATATCCCAAAAATTATCATCATCTATCAGATTAACACAAATACTAGGGTCTCCCTGGACCTTCGAATCTTATTTCCTAGCTTCCTTTGATGTCCATGCCTCTCTGCAAATGGCTGCATATCCCACTCATCTTTGACCAGTTCGATGAAGGTCACCTTCACCTTATTTCGAGCCGTCATGGGCCCTTTTCCTTTGGACCTTGTAGAAAGTTTGGTGGCTCGAGTAGGGGGTTTCTCCTCCTTCCCGACATGTGTCTCTTCAATGTGAGGGACTTTCTCTGATGTCCCCAGAGTTGTCCCTCCTTTCTCTGGTTGCTCTGGTGCCGACCCTGCATGTCCATCGGTCCCTCCTTCCTTAGGTCCAGGAAATTATTCCTTGGCCTCTGGTTCTGTCTATAGCTTCTGGTCCACACTATGATCTGTATCACTTAAGTCTATAATAGGGAGATCTATTGGGCTTCCTCTCCCATCAATATTGAAAATAGAGGAATTATCCCCTGCTTTCGGGCTACTTTGATGATCATCCAATGAGAATTCCCCTGAAGAGAATAATTATTCTAATAAGGTAGGGGAATTTATCAAGATCTCCATCACCCAGTTGGTTTGAGTGGATGCATCCCTCTTCTCTGTCTCCTTGGCCCTAAATTGTTGATTCATGTAGCTGCTAGACCAGATTCTCAAGCTGAGATATCCGTTGTGCTTGCTCCTCTAATTCCTTCGTGTTTGTCGTCTAGCAGTCCTCCAAAATTTTTTGGTCATCCAAAACTTGGTTTGCCATTCTAGGGCCTCCTCTAAGGTTGCATAAACTTCTTGATTAATGCTCTTAGAAGTTCCTACATATTGCAGACTTTGAATTATTAATTCTTGGAGGGTTTGGGCTGCAAGACCAACCTCTGGGTCATCTTCTTCCTCCTTTGATGATAGGAGCAGATGTCGTAGGCACCTTCTCCTAGGAATTGGTTCCAATTTTTGTAATTGGGTTCCACCACTGACAAGATGTTCCCCTTCCTCTATGAGATCAGGCAATGGTGATTTTCCTCTTTCCTCTACAAAATCGGGCAATGGAAATTGCCCTCTATATTCTACCTCCTCTATAGGGCTTTCTTCCTCTTGTGCTTCTGAGTGATGAACCAATGTTGATATCAACCCGTGGTGGGCCAAGACAGAAGGTGCACTAATGGGGACACAAAAATTGCTCACCCCAAACTCTACACTCAGATTCATTAAACTTGGAAAAATTTACAATAATGGCAGACTCTGCCAAATAAACTTCTTTTACAGAAAGACAGTTTATAAATTTTTATATTACATTAAAACGTTTCCAACTCTAGAAGAAAAATAGCCCACACAGGTCTAGAATGGCCCTCTTGCCTTCGCGTCTGCAACTCTGTTTCAGCCGTTTGCAACCCCTCTACATGCCTTTGCTTCCCTCTTTTAAACTTTCGGGCGTGACTCTCTGTTTCCCTTTTTTGACCCTTCGTTTCATCTCCCGTGCCTCTTCATTGTTCTGGCTTTCAAAATGTTTCGACTCTTGGTCTTCATCTGCTTCTACTGCACCTTGGTGCTACGTGCTTGTCCAGTGCTGCCATTGTGGACTCTGTCTGCTTTTCAACCCATGATGATGTTCGGGATACCCATCGCTCGATGATTCCCTATGTAACGGACCCTGTAACCGCCTGCCATTTATTTTCTTTCGTTTGGTCATGAAAATGCGACATGTCGCGATATCGTGACATTTTTTGCTTTACTGCCTTCTTGCCCCCTGTCGAGTCACAAAAATGCGACATGTCGCGATATCGCGACACTTTTTGCTTTTCGGCCTTCCTGCCCTTTGCGAGTCACAAATATGCGGCATGTCGCGATATCGCGACACTATTTCTCTCCTACGCCTCCTCTCACCTTTTGGTCGCGAAAATGCAACATGTCATGATATCGTGGCACTTTTTCTCTCCTGCGCCTTCCTTCGCCTTTTGGTCGCGAAAATACGACATGTGATATCGCGACATTTTTTTCTCCTTTACGCTTTCCTTCATCCTTTTGTCACAATAATGCGACATGTCACGATATCATGACATCTTTCCTTTCTGGTTCCTCTTTCTCCTTTTCGGTCATGAAACCGCGACATGTCGTGCTATTGCGACATCTTTCCTTTCTGCCTCTTCCTTGCCTCTCAGGTCATGAAAATGCGACAGCTTTGCTCTTTGCTTTCTCTCTCTATTTCAATTCGTGAAAATGCGACATGTCGCGATATCGCGACACTTTTGGCTTCTCTGCTTTCCTACCCTCTTCGAGTCGTGAAAATGCGACATGTCGCGATATCATGACACCTTTGGCTTCTCTGCTTTCCTGCCCTCTTTGAGTCATGAAAATGCGACATGTCATGATATCGCGACACCTTTGGCTTCTCTGCTTTCTCTCTCTGTTTTGGGTCGTGAAATTGCGACATGTCACGATATCATGACACTTTTGGCTTCTCTGCTTTCCTGCCCGCTTTGAGTCACAAAAATGCAACATGTCGTGATATCGCGACACCTTTGGCTTCTCTACTTTCTTGCCCTCTTCGAGTCGTGAAAATGTGACATGTCGCGATATCACGACACCTTTGGCTTCTCTACTTTCTATCTCTGTTTCGGGTCATGAAATCGTGACATGTGATATCGCAACAGTTTCCTTCCTTGCTTTCTTTCTGCTCCTTCGGTCGCGATTTCGTGACAAGTCGCGAAAATGCGACATGTCGCGATATCTCGACATTTTTTTCCCTTGAGCCCTCTCTCGGCTTTTGGTCGCGATTCTGCGACATGTCGCGATATCGCGACACTTTTCTCTCTTGAGCCTTCTCTCGGCTTTTGGTCGCGATTCTACGACATGTCACGATATCGCGACACTTTTCTCTCTTGAGCCCTCTCTCGGCTTTTGGTCGCGATTCTACGACATGTCGCGATATCGCGACACTTTTCTCTCTTGAGCCTTCTCTCGGCTTTTGGTCACGATTCTGTGACATGTCGCGATATCGTGACACTTTTCTCTCTTGAGCCTTCTCTCGGCTTTTGGTCATGATTCTGCGACATGTCGCGATATCGCGACACTTTTTCTACTTGAGCCTTCTCTCGGATTTTGGTCGCGATAATGCGACATGTTGCGATATCGCGACACTTTTCTTCTTTGCCGACATGTCGTGATATCGCGACACTTTTTCTACTTTGCTGTATTTTGCATTTCGTTGGATGCTCCTGCATCATGCACCCTTCTAGTATCGAGTTGCTTCCTCCTTTAGGGCATTTTCTAGGTAGAAGGACACATTTATTTTTCTTCTATGCACCAGGTGATTTAAAAACTTCACATTATTAATGTGTAGGTGGGAATATTTACTTGTGCATGTGAAGAATCGAGCAACCTGCTCGAACATATTTCACAAGTTCATTGGAAGTCTGCTTTTTGGCAGCCCTTCCTTCTCTATCTATACATTTTCTCCCTCCAATAATAATTCGGTGTACTGTTTCAACATAACACCCTTGTATATGCTCTTGCATGTGAGAGGCAAGCTGGTCACCAGGGAGATGTATTTTGGGGTGACCAAAATCTACCTTCTGTGCACTTGAGTTGCATCACCTCTCAAGGAGGCAACAAATTCATTAGTTGCCTCCATATCCTAGTTCTAATAGACTAGGGTATAGTAATAGAGCCATCCCTCGGCTTCAAACTGAGTCCTGATCGCCCCCCTGATCCCTTTCGTGTCACTTGGCTCATTTTTCTTGACAATGTGGTTCTTTGATTGTCCTCCCATGGTGCCTTCCTTAATCACTCCTCTATTTTCTTGCCCTACCTTCTTAGGAAGGCACCTTATTATAAGGAAGGTGCCTAACCCTAGCATTCAATTTTGGGGTTGGTAAGGTACGCCTCTCGAGCCATAACATTGGCATGATATTTCAGCCATGGGGGGTGCATGATATTTATGGCGGTGCTATTTTTTAGTACTGCATAGTTCATGAAAAATTATATAAAAATTTAATTAGAATTATCTGCATACCTGATTGGATGTTTCTTTCATCGTGGAAAATAGTGATTCATCGGACTATGACATGGAGGATGAGTATAATACATGTGCAGATTATGCTAGACTTCGTTGCTACGTTGTTCGAGGTTCGATGCTGAAGGTAGAATCCTGATTGGCTTGAAAACCATTTGTACATCATCTTTGGGGTATGCGCAAGGATCTCACCTGTAACTCTGCAAGATTTTTGATTGGGGTGGATTTCCATCATGTGGGGTGATGGTGTTGCCCAATAATGTGTTGATCTTGTTTTAATCAAAGCGCACGTGAAATCAAAATATTGGCTATACTCAAAACGTGCTTTTTGTGCCTTCTTGATGCGAAAGGTGCTTTAAATGACTAGCACCCTCCCTAGGTGGAAGGTTCTTTTGCTTGATTATGCCTTACTGCTATGGAAGGTGCTCAAGAAGAACAGTGCCTTCCTGCTACAGAAGGCGATTTTAAAGAACGGTGCCTTCCTACTGCAAAAGGTGCTTTTGAAAGAAAAATAGCTTCCTGCTACAGAAGGCACTTTGAATGGATGCGCCTTCCTAGAGTGGAAGGCATGTTGATCATCATTTTTTTTCATGGTGCTTTCATGATACAGAAGGTGCCTTCTCAATATATATATTTTAGGAACCCTCAAAAAATGCCTTCTTTATAAGAAAGGCACCTTATTTCAGTTGGGTGCCTTCTTTCTGTGGGGTGCCTTCTTTATAAGGAAGATGCCTTACCTCCAACATGATGCCTTCTTCACAACGGGAAACGTCCACCTTAGTTAGGCACCTTCTTTGAGGAGGAAGGCACCGTTCCTTAAGTGGAGAGTCTTCTTTGAAGATGAAGGCTTTCTGCAAGATGTTTGTTGCCATCCCTAAGCTTGGATAAATATTTCTTCTAAACTATATTTACAGGTGGCGGGATGCTGAGCTGGTTCAGGCCTGGTTTCCTAGATACCTATTTTTCATGTTGTTAGGCCCTTCACCTATAAAAAGTAAATAAAATAAAATAAAAATATAGGTAGTTAGATGCATTCCGTGCCTATTAGACCCTGAACTCAGGATACTTGTAGCTTGCATACGGGTGTCGTACCTACAAAACACACTGTAAGAAATAAACAAATCTAAACTAACTAATCTTGGTGTACACCTTCGTGTCCACTATTCTACTTGCTAAGAGTTTTTTCCAGATTTACAAGGATGGGGTCACCCCCATGCTTGTTCTAGACTCCACTAGTAAATTCTAGGACATGTTGTATGGTCACAGTCGGTGGCCATTAACTGTTAATACAATGTTGTTGCCATCAATGGTCCTGATGTGCACATCACCATTCTTGATGAGCTCTACCACCTCATATGGTCCCATCCACCTCTGCATTAATTTTCCCTTTCGTTCTTGGAAATATAATCATACAAAAACACCCATTCTCCCTCCTAGAACTGCTTCAGCTTAATGTGATGATCATGCCACTGTTTTCTTTGATTTTGTATGATCTTCGTTCTTTGTAAAGCATCCATTTGGATTTCTTCTAGCTGATTCAGTTGACAAACTCTTTTTTTTTAGCTTCTTCTAAGCTCAGATTTAATTCTAAAGTAGTTCTCGATGTCGTAATATTGAACTCGATGGGCATCATTGCACTCTTCCCATAGACCAACTAGAAGGGTGTGAAGCCTGTGGTGGATTTCCATATGGTGTTATACGTCCATACTACCTCCGATAGTCGTGTAGCCCAATATTTTCTATGTTGCTACATGGTTTTTATTAGGATGTTCTCAATCTTTTTGTTCATCACTTCCACTTGCCTGTTTGCCTACGGGTGGTCGGGTGTAGTCTTGTTGTGCCAAATTCTATATTGCTTCATCATCTCCTCAATAAACTTGGAGGTAAATTGAGGTCCATGGTCTGTTGTTATCTCTCTGAGGACCCCGAATCATGTAAAAATATGAAAAAATAAAAAATTGGTGACTGTTCTTTCCTTCGAATCCCTTAATGCTTGAACCTCCACCCACTTGGTGACGTAGTATGTACAGACTAAAATAAATCTCCTTCCTATCGAAGGTGGATTAATTGGCTCCATAAAATCCATACCCCACTTATCGAAAGGCTCCAGGTGAACTTGAGGTTGAAGAGGCATTTCATCCCGATGGGTTTGTGTACCCATTCTTTGGCATTCATCACACTTTCTTGCGTAGGCGGCCACATATTTAAATAGAGTGGGCCAAACGTACCCAACCTGTAGGATTTTATAAGAAGTCTGTTTTCCCGCAAAGTGTCCCCCGCATGGTTCATCATGATAATCTTTCATTATTTTTGATAACTCCTATTCTGCTACGCATCTCCTTATAATATTATCATGTCTTGTTTTAAACAAGATGTCGTCAACCCATAGAAAGGAGGTGCTATTCTCTATTACCACCTAATTTTATCGGTAGGATAGAGTAGGAGAGGTTCTTCTGATGGCCAAGTAGTTGGTATGTCTGCATACCACAATGTTTTTTTGCTGATGGTGGACAAATGTTCATTCAAAAACTGGTCTTCCACTACCGCATGATCTGCTAGTGTCAATCTGGATAGAAAATCTGCTACCACATTGTCCTTGCCTGGCTTGTCAACTATTGTTATGTCAAACTCTTGCAATAGTAGAAGCCATTTGATAACTCTTCCACCAATGGTCGGTTTGCTCATTAAATACCTAATGGTTGCATGGTCCCTATTGACGAACACCTGGTATTAGGTGATATAATGGTGGAATTTATTTATGGTATGCACAACCGCAAGGAACACTTTCTCCGTCATTGTATAGTTCAGCTCAGCATCTGCCAAGTTTTTCTTGACATAGTATATGGTGTAAAATTCCTCACCATCCTTCTGTCGGAGGATTGCTCCAATCATATTGTTGGATGCATCAAAATAGATATGGAAGGGTATAACCCAATTCAGTCCCCTTAAAACTAGTGTAGATATCAGTTTCTCTTTGAGCAACTGAAACACTCTTTCACAACATTCCATCCAGTTGAACTCGACATATTTAGACAATAGCGTGTGTAGTGGTTTTGCAATCTTACTAAATTCGGTGATAAAGCACCGGTAATACTCGATAGATCCAAGAAAACTTCTTACCTCTCGCTAAATTTTGGGGCTGGGTAAGTCCTTGATGACTTCAATATTTCTTTGATCAACCTTTATTCCTTCCATAGAGAGATGGTGTCCCAATATGATGCCCTCTTGCATCATAATAAAGCACTTTTCATTATGAAGGGAAAAATTATTTTCCTCGCTTCTTTCGAGCACTCTTTCCAAGTTCATCATTGCTTCTTCAAATGTTTCTCCATAAATGGTGAAGTCGTCCATGTACACTTCGACCACATATCCTATCATGTCTGAAGATATGCTAAGCACCGCCCTTTGAAATGTGGTTGGCATGTTGCATAACCCAAAAGGCAACACCCAATAAGCAAACGTTCCCCATGGGCAGATGAATATTGTTTTATCCTAGTCTTCTTCTCCTATCTAGATCTGGTTGCATCCACTAAATCCATCCAGGAAGAAGAAGTACTTTTACCCCGAAAGTGTATCCAAGACCTGATCGATGAATGAGAGTGGGAAGTGGTCCTTTTTGGTCACTTTGTTCAATGCCCTGTAGTCCACACAAATCTACCACTTCCCATTCTTCTTGGGGACCACCACAAGTGGTGAAATCCACTCATTGTCAAAAATTAGATAGATGAATCCTATAGATAAGAGTTTTTGTAGCTTCGCCTTGACAATGTCTTTCATTACCATATTCATTCTTCTTTGCGACTACCTTCTTGGAGTCGCCTACTCTTCTAGGTATATTTTATGGATACAAATTTTTGGGCTGATACCATTCATATCTGAGTAATCCTATGCAAAAGCCTATTGGTGTTTTACCAGGATATATTCCACTTTTGTTAGTTGTGTAGGGGTCAACCCACAGTTGAAGTTTAACATCTTTATTAACCCAATGTTTATCTACTGAACATGGTGGTTTTGGGCACCGGTCAATGGTGACTCAGGCATGGTGATGGAGGATTCTCCCTGGAGGAATTCCATGATAGCGCCATCCTTATATTCATCCTCCACCAATTCATCCAACACCATCACTGGCTAGATTATGAATAGCTCATTATCTCCACCCTCGATCAACATAGGGTCTCCCGACGAATTCATGGATTGCACGGGGGGTGAAATGGTCAACCTTTTGACATTTTGTCCATTATAGATGGTCATTAGGCCATCAAAACAATTTATGTAAGAATGGCTATCGTTAGTCACAGTATTCCCAAAATAAGCGGGTAGCCACATAGCCTTGTTTTAGACTGTAAGACTAGGAAGTCGGCCGAATATTCCCACATATCAACCATTATTAATATGTCGTCCAACATTCCTTCTAGTGCTACGATTGATCGATTGGCCAACTGCAACACCGTTGAGGAAGGTTTCAGATCTATGAGTTGTAGCCTCTGCATGGTCTCTTGAGGGATTACATTTATGCCTTCACCAAGATTGACCAACGTGTTGGTCAAGGAATATCCCTCAATTTTTATAGTCAACACTAGGCTGCCTGGATCTACGTACTTAGGATGACATGTCTTCCCCATCATTAAATCTTCCAACTTACCCATGACATTGATATTCTAGGTTATTTTCCCTCCTGACTTCCTTAGGCACATCTTCTTTATTGCCTTAGTATATATCAGGACATCTCAGATAGCTTGAAAAAATGGAATTTTCATTGTGAGATTTTTCAAGTTAGAAAGAATATCATACTATGGCTGTGTTTGATTTTTTTGTTCTTGTAGCCAGTTAGGAAATGGAGCCTTTGTTCTCTCAGCCACTTCTCCTTCGACCTCTTCTATAAGAGGTGTTTCTCCTACGTCTGCCTCCTATTATATCAATGAAGGTGTCTCTACTCCTAGTTGTCTACTTGATCTAAGATAAATAGGATTGCAACTAATATGATACATCAGATACATCTCACCTTCAATGTTGTATGCCAATTGATTTACTCTATTATTTGGATTTGTCGTTGGCTGTACGGGTAGCTACGCAGGTCTCACTACAGGTAATACTGGTATGTTTTGATGGGATGAGTTGGCGCTACATTTTATGGAGCTAGATTCCATGGAGTATGGCCTCTCCACTATTTCCCAAGATATTGATACGGTATCCAGGGTTGCTAGTTTAAAAATGTTGCTCCTGGGGGTGTGTTCGACCAAGGCGATGGCCCCCACCACCCCATGTTAGGTGGTTGAGGTTGTCCTTGTGGTATGTATGGTCCTCCCCATATTATGGTATTCCTGGTGGTATATTCCCCCTAGAGGATTATGGCCAACTCCTCCGATTGCCTATAAAATAGGCTTTCATAACATCGGTGTCCTCCTTGATACTGGGAAATTATGGGCACAATCAAGTCTTATGATTTAGTTTGCAGACCACACATACTCTAACTTTGTTTTATGGGTATGCATTATTTGCATGCTTTCCTCTGCATTTCGGGTAGAAATAAGCCAATGCTACCTCATTTTATTGCTTCTTTTTCTCCAATAGCAGCGTGTCCATTTGTAATTCCAAATACGAAAGGATATCGCTTTTCAAAAATTCTAGCATATTGCCTATCTCTATTTTTATGATCAAAGCAGTTGCTTTCATGGTTATAGAAGTGGTATTGCCTCTCCTTCTTGAGTAGTTCCAGCATATTTGTCGGATATCTTCCATAGCGTGCTGGTAGACGTCACCTCCATAAATCATATTGAGAGCTTCTAATGATTCGTTGTTAAGTCCTCTCAAAAAGATGATTTTGAGAGACTTTTCGGCTAACTTTGCGTGAGGAGAATGTTGAATATTGAAATTGAATCTCTCCCAGTACTCCTCAAGAGACTCGTCTTCTTTTTGCGTCATGCTCAAGACTTCTTCTTTGGAGTCTCTTGCTCTTTCGAAGTCTTGGTATTTCTCTAAAAAGAGCCTCTTTATTTGATCCCATGTGGTAATTTTTTTGTCTCCTATAGCAATGAACCACCGCATAGCTGCATCATATAATGTGGAATGAAAGAGCTTCAACTTTTGCATATCAGATATGTAGTTCACATACCTGCATAGAATATCAAACTTAAATAAAAATCGGTCAGGGTCCTTGGTTGGATATCCTCTGAAGGTAGTAAGGTGAGTAGGGGATATGCTTTTCATTTTTGTTTCTCCTACTCCTTCCTCAATTGGGAAACTAAAGCCAACTGAAGCCTCTTCATCGACCATTTTTTTAGGAAATGTGGTCTCTAATGCAGTTATTATGGCCTTACGAATGTTTAGAACTTTCTGAGTCAGGGCTCTGAAATCAACTGGTGTTATCATTTGATCCTCTACAAATTTCTACAACAGGGCTTCCTCTGAGGGTGTCCTCTTAAATAACGGGTTTACAATGGTTTTTTCTTCCCTCGGTTGATGGGATGAGGAAGTACTTTGCACAAAGTGAATATTCTCACTCCAATGGACTACTGGTGACAAGTCTGGGGAATCTAATTCAAATTCAGAGTGTTCGACTGACTCAAATTTGGGTGGAATTTGTTTTACAAAATGACTGTCAGGTCCTATTTTTCTCGAGGAACTCATACAAAGTCAGATGGAAGGTTTTAAAGTATTGCAATTAATATAATAGAAGCGCTTCCTCGAAAACGATGCCAAAATGTTGCAGGCCAAACATAGGTTAATTTTATTCCTATTTTGTCACTACCCATGCATTTAAATTGTCAACCCAGGGAGCTTCATAAAATTTGGAAGTGTCTCACACAATATCACTACAATACCCACTTTGAGATGAGTCTGACTAATTCTATCATTGGGGGAGGTTAAAATATCTATAATCATTCATCCAAACCACAATAATTTATGTATGAATAATTAAATCCTTGGAAGTCAAATATTCATACGTGCATAATTAACTAGACATGAAAGTAAGTTAACTACAACAATGAAAATAATAATATAGAAAAGAAACCTATGAAAGCAGGAAATTAATCTAAGAAAGAATAAGTAAAAGGGAAGGAATACTAGCTTGGAGTGGGCCTAGGCTCCAACAGCTTCCTTCTAGCTGAACACATGATTATGAACTCTCGAACTATTATGATTTTAAAATAATTAATACAATACTTTTCTCTCCTCATAATGATAAATATATTCTCAATATGGATATCTATCATAGAGGTCTGTGTGTGTTTATATAGCATACACACAAATTTTTTGTTACAAGGAAGTTACAATAGCATTTCAGTCTAAACTAAACTGGGATAGTTTGGTAAACGCAATAGGCATCTGCTAAAAATAGGCATTGTTCCTAATGGTGGCACGTTCGCTAATTGGTTCATGATTCGATTGGCGTAGGTAAGACATTCTCATCCGTTGGTACAATTCCTAGAATTATCTTGCATGATGTGGAATTGGAACTGCACCAGTAAACACTGTCGACGTCTCCTTATCTAGTCAATTGGAAAAAAATGGAATGTCTTCTCTATGAGGAAGGCACCTTCCTCATGTGCTTTGACAGGTATATTCCTTATGCGAAAGGCACATATTGATGTTGAGTGCCTTCCTCACACAAAATGTGCCTACTAAGATCGGGTGCCTTATTCATGGGGAAGGTGCCTAATGATGTTGGGTGTCTTATTTATGCAGAAGGCACCTTGCCATGTATGGGGCACCTTATTTATGTGGAAGATGCCTAAGTATGTTGGGTTCCTTCTTTATACGGAAGGAGCCTACCTTCTGTTGGCACCTTACTTAAAGAGGAAGGTGCCTACCTTCTCCTGGCACCTTCGTTGAAGAGGAAAGCGCCTACTCACCATGCCTTGATCCAGAAATAAATAGAGTGTCAGGTCCATGAAGGACCTCGACTGATCCAAATATGTCAAAACCAACTGCATTTCCATAAAAACACACTAAAACACACAAATTAGATACCACACACAATTC
This sequence comes from Wollemia nobilis, assembly GCA_028583015.1. Taxonomy (NCBI): domain Eukaryota; kingdom Viridiplantae; phylum Streptophyta; class Pinopsida; order Araucariales; family Araucariaceae; genus Wollemia; species Wollemia nobilis. The sequence goes on from JAQPPZ010007219.1 coordinate 3,441,094, forward strand.
TATTAAATAATTACATAATAATTCATAAAAATACATAGTTCCTATTATATTTCCGCATAATAATCAATGAAACTCATACAAAATATGAGCATTTATGAGGCTCATCAGTGGCCAAGGATTAGACTGGTATGTATCATATTCTAGCAAAAATAAATTTCCACAACACAATAGATCAGTCTTTAGAGCATGCAAACTAACATCAACTTTTTCTACATCTCAAAAAACTTCTACAACAATAGAAGAAATTGTAATCATAAAAAGATTTTCCCTAATCATAATAACTGCAATATCATCAACATCACCAACATTAACTACAATATCATCAAGAACTGCAATAAGATGTGCTTTTTCCACCTTTAAAGTAAATAAAAATTTAATCGGATCTAGTGCCTCCATGGTTGCATAAGCAATATCAGCAATAGATATAACATCCTCAAAATTGACACCTATATTTTATTATGTCAAATATTCAACTTCTTTATAAAAAATCATTGCTTCAATAGTAGCAGTATGGTCCAATGGAAGGATGATGGATTTCATGTTCATAGATCCCGGTTCAATTCCAGGTACTACTTCCAATTTTTCTTCAAAATTTTCTTCTTCTACAAGATAATTTTTACTTCATTAATTTATTTTGTTGTCATTTATTCTGTAGCAATTTATTCCACAAGAAGATTTTTTCTGCAATAAATTCTTCTACAAGAATAATTTCTTCTTCTCTAGAAATGTTTTCTTGTAGATATGTAGTACCCTTATCTTTTACCTTCTTCGCTGTCAAAATATAACAAAACCTTATTTCTCATGCCTTTGTGATAAACTCCTTTGCAGTCAGCAAAATCTCACCCTGATATTCTTTTTTAAGAGGTAATAGTACTACCTTTGCACCATCCTTCCATAAGGTATAAGTATTTTTACCTTCATCATGGACAACCTTACTATCATACTACAAAGGCCTCCCCAATAGTATGTGATAGGCATCCATAGGAATCACGTCACACCAAAATTTATATTTATAAGTATTTCTCGATTGCGAATTTTACTAAACATCTCTTATCAATAGTCATATCATTTCCTTTCTTGATCCATGAAATGCGATAGGGGTGTGGGTGCTTCTTACATTTTAGATTCATTTTGTCTACCATTACATTAGACCATATTTTCACAACTACCACCAACAATGATTACTTTGCATACCTTTCCTCCCAATGTGCATCTTGTGTGAAAGATATTTGTACGCATCCAAGACTCACTACCCTCATCCACTTGCATTTTCACCTTCTTTGGAGTAATAAATGTTCTCTTTATCATGATATTCTCATCCATGCCTACAAAAACTTATGTCTCAGTTTCATCCTCTTCCTCAACCATGTTGACTCTAGCATTTCCTCCCTGATTTTTTTCTTCAACATCATAGTGGGTGCACTCAAATGCTCTGTGACCTTCCTCACCGTATCTAAAATAGGTATTGGCTTCCATTATCCATTTCCAGTTTGACCTCCCCCATTACCTTGACCTATCTAATTTCCTCCTCCTCTTTTGTAGGTACCATGACCTTGTTGTGTCTCTTCTTGATTCTCTATATTTGAGGGTTCTCCCTTTGATAAGATATATACACCATGCCCCTAATTTGGAGAATATTCCAATCCATTCTTCCCTCTTCTGTAATTACTACTCTTATGCTTCATTTCATCCCTTAAGGCCATATGGTATGCATCTTCTATAGTAAGGGTATGATGCATACTTAATTCATCTTGAATAGCATAAATTAGGCCATTTACATACCTCATAATCCTTTCCTCTTCGATCTCATTATGCTCCACCTGAATAGATAGTTTGTAGAACTCGTTGGTGTAGTCCTCAATGCTTTGGTCCTTTTTTTCGGAGGTTTTGAAATATATGAAATAAATTTTAGGAAGTCTACAGGTATACAATTTTCTTGCAACTTCTTCTTCATCGTCTCCCAAGCCCTGATTTTTCCTTTTCCTTTCCTCTATCGTTCTGTTTGTAGATGATCCCACAAAATTAGAGCATGCCCTTTCAAATTTGTGCATGTAAGTTTCAACTTATTTTCCTCATCCATATTACTCCATTCAAAAATACTTCTCCATACTATTTACCCAATCGATTAGCTCCTCTGATTTTAACCCGCCAGCATACTCAAAAACCTCCATATTGATTCTATATCGACCTCATTTAAGTTCTTCCGAGTCTTAGATCAGCCTGCTTTCAAAATGTTTTAGTTATTCTCCCGCATGATCCTTAGATCCACCTTATTCAATCACAGTCTCAATATCAGATACTAAATCTGGGTCCACATTGGTGCAGGTCTTTGTCATGCGGTTAATCACATTAGTCAACTGTGTTATTTTTGCATGTAGATTCTCCATATATCTATTAACTTGGGAATATATCCCTCGCTCTATCCATATTCTATTCATATTCTTTCCACTTGTGAGATATCACTCGCTTTGATACCAATTGATATAATTCATTGCAGGAGATCGACAATGAACTCCAAGGGTAAAATTACAAGATAAGACATAATACAAAATACACTAGTAAAAGAAACTTACAAATGCTTCCTTTCATTATCTGAATTCACACCCCTTTATAATAGATTCTCCCACTTCTTATACTCCCCAAAAAGAAAAACTCTAGCCTACACTACCCCCTTGCTATTTTTATTCACTTTCTAGCAAGTTTATGCGTAAGGGGTCGGCCCTAAAATATATTTATAAAAATTTGGTGAATCAGTTTCAAAATCAAGGTGAATAATTTCGAAACACATGTAGAAGGTTCACTATTATTAGGGGTAATGTTGGAAATTTAAACTTAAAATGGTCAAATTATTATAAAATTGGGGTGAATCGACCAAAAAAAAACTTTGCACCCATAAATTTTTGGCTAATGGACCCTGGTCAAGGGTCCCAATATTAGCCAATTCCAAATTTTGAAAATCCTAATTTTAGCCAATTTTATGAAAATAGCCACTATGCATAACCCTGCTTTCTAGCAACTCACTTGCTATTTTTAGTGACCCTAAAAAAAGAGCTTGGATGGCATCCAAAATTTAATCATGCACCCGTTATTCAATAATAACCACTATCCTAAGATAGCAACCCCACTCTAGTTCTACACTAAAAGTTATGATAACTTTTTCAATTGCAAAAACTAAAAATTACATTAAAATCTAATTTTGGGCCTTCTAGAGGTATTTTTTGCTCATAAATGCAAAGGGCAATTATTTTTAAGTTCTCCATGCAATTCTACATGTTTTGAAAAAAACGGGGCAAAACGGATACTTGAAGCAAAAGTTATGGCCCTGGCAAGGTGCATTATTCTCCTCTGGTTGAAAATGAACTCCACTCCTACTTGTTATTCTATTCAAACTCCTGCAATTGTTGACCATTAAATTTAGTGGTGGTGGCCAAGGATTAGGTTGGTCTGTATCATATTCAAACAAAAATAAATTTCAACAGCACAATAGATCAATCTTTATAACATGTAAACTAACATCAATTTTTTTTGCATCTCCAAAAACATCTACAAAAGTAGAAGAAATTGCACTGGTAACAAGATTTTCCCTAATCAAAATAACTGCAATACCATCAACATCACCAAAATTAACTGCAATATCATAAATAACTGTAATAAGATCTGTTTTTGCCAGCTTTGCAGTAAATAAAACTTTCATTGGATCTAGCACCTGTACGGTTGCAACAACAATATCAGAAATAGATATAACATCCTTAAAATTGACACCTATATTTTCTTCTGTCAAATCTTCAACTTCTTTAAAAAACTCATTGCTTCAATAGCAACAATATGATCCAAGGGAAGGATGATCGACTTCATTTTCATAGATACCAGTTCGATTCCAAGTACTACTTCCAATTTTTCTTCAAAAAAAATTTCTTCCACAAGAAATTTTTTTCTTCAGTAATTTCTTTTTTGTTGTCATTTCTTCTACAACAATTTCTTCACCAAGAAGAATTTTTTCTGCAACAAATTTTTTCATAGGAAGAATTTCTTCTTCTCTAGCAATTTTTACTTGTAGATATGTAGTACCCTTATCTGTTTACCTTATTCACTATCAAAATATAACAAAACCCTATTTCTTGTGCCTCTATGATAAACTCCTTTGCAATCAGTAAAATCTCACCATGGCCTTCTTCCTTCATAGGCAATAGTACTACCTTTGCACCATTATTCCAGAAGATGTATGTATTTCAACCTCCATCATGGAAAACCTTCCTATCATACTGCCAAGGCCTACCTAATAGTATGTGATAGGCATCCATAAGAATCACATCACACCAAACTTCATGTTTATAAGTATTCTCGATTGAAAATTTTACTAAACATATCTTATTAATAGTTACCTCATTTCCTTTCTTTATCCATGAAATGTGATAGGGGTGTGGGTACTTCTCTCATTTTAGATTCATTTTGTCTACCATTATATTAGAGACCATATTTTCATAACTATTACCATCAATGATTACTTTGCATACCTTTCCTCCCAATGTGCATCTTATGCGAAATATATTTGTATGCAGTCAGTACTCACCACCCTCATCCACTTGCATTTTCACCTTCGTTGGAGCAATAAATGTTCTCTTTATCATGAAATTCTCACCCACGTCTACAACAAATTCTATCTCAGTTTCATCCTCTTCCTCAACCAGATTGACTCTAGCCTATCATTCCTAATTTCTCTCTTCAGCATCATAGTGGATGCACTCAAATGCTTTGTGATCTTCCTCACAACATCTAAAATAGGTATATGGTTTCTATGATCTATTTCTAGTTCGACCTATCCCATTACCTCGACCTCTCTGATTTTCTCTTCCTATTTGGTAGGTTCCATGACCTTGCTATGTCTCATATTGTTTCTATGTATTTAAGGGTTCTCCCTTTGATGAGCTAGATCCACCATACCCCCGATTTGGAGAAGATACCAATCTCTTATTCCCTCTTATGTAATTACTCCTCTTATGCTTCTCTTTAGCCCTTAAGGCTATATGATATGCATCTTCTATAGTAAGGGTATGATGCATACTTAACTCATCTTGAATAGCATAACTTAGGCCATTTACATACCTCGTAGCTCTTTGCTCTTTGGTCTCATTATGTTCCACTTGAATAGATAGATTGTATAACTCATTGCTGTAGTCCTCAATACTTTGGTCCTTCTTTTAGAGGTTTTGAAATATACAAAATTAATTTTAGGAATAGTCTACAGGAATAAAAAATTCTTGCAACTTCTTCTTTATTGTATTCTAAGCCCTGATCTATCCTTTTCCTTTCCTTTATCGTTTTGTCTGTAGATGATCCCACCAAATTAGAGCATACCCTTTAACCCTCGTCCATGCGAGTTTTACCTTCTTTTCCTTAGCCATATTACTCCATTTAAAATACTTCTCCATACTATTTACCCAATTTATTATCTCCTCTAGTTTTAACCCACGAACATACTTAGAAACCTCGATATTTATTCCATATCGACTTCCTTAAAGTCCTTCCAAAATGTTCTAGTTCTTCTCTCACGTGATCCTCATATCCACCTTCCTTAGCCACAATCTCATTATCATATCCTAGATCTAGGTCCACATTGGTATGAGCCTCCATCATGTGGTTACTTACACTAGTCAACCATGTTATTTATGCATGCAGATCCTCCATCTACCTATTCACTTGGGTATATATCCCTTTCCCTCTCCCTCTTCTATTCATCTTCTTTCCACTTATGAGATCTCACCTACTCTGATACCAATTGATGTAAATTTACTAGAGGAGACTAATAATGAACTCTAAGGGTAAAAGTATAAGATAAGACATCATAAAAAATACACCAAGTAAAAGAAACCTGCAAATGCTTCCTTTCATTATCTAAATTAACATCCCCTTTGCAATAAATTCTCCCGTTCCTTATACTCCCCAAAAAGAAAAACCCTGGCTTACGCTACCCCATTACTATTTTTAGTCACTTTCTAGAAACTCGCTTGCTATTTTTAGTAACCCTAAAAAAAGAGCTCAAATGGCATTCAAAATAGAATCATGCACCCGTTATTCAATAATAAGCAATATCCCAAGATAGCAACCCCACTCTAGTTCTACACTAATAGTTATGATAACTTTTTCAATTACGAAAATTGAAAATTATATTAAAATCTAATTTTGGGACTTCTAGAGGTATTTTTTGCTTGTAAACACAAAGGAATATTTTTTATTATTTTGCATGCAATTATCCACGTTTTGAAAAAAAAAAATAGGGCAAAACGGATACTTGAAGCAAAAGTTATGGCCCTGGCAACGTGCATTATTCTCCTCTGGTTGAAAATGAACTCAGCGCATGCGATTTCTGCTATTCAAACTCTTGGAATTGTTTACCAATGACTTCAGTGATGGTGGTCAAGTATTAGGCCAATTTGTATCATCTTCCAGCAAAAAAAAATTTCCCCAACACAATAGATCTGTCTTTAGAGCACGTAAACTAACATCAATTTTTTTGCATCTCCAAAAACATCTACAATAGTAGAAGAAATTGCAATTGTAACAAGATTTTCCCTAACTAGAATAACTGCAATGCCATCAACATCACCAACATTAACTATAATATCATCAAGAACTACAATAAGATCTGATTTTTCCAGCTCTACAGTAAATAAAACTTTAATCAGATCTAGTGCCTCCACGGTTGCAACAACAATATCAACAATAGATATAACATCCTTAAAATTGACACCTATATTTTCTTCTATAAAAAACTCATTGCTTCAATAGCAGTAGTATGGTCCAGAGGAAGGATGATGGGCTTCACGTTCATAGATCCGGGTTCGATTCCAGGTACTACTTCCAATTTTTCTTGAGAAATTTCTTCTTCCACAAGAATTTTCTTTTTTTCAGTAATTTCTTTTTTTTTTCATTTATTCTATAGAAATTTCTTCCACAAGAATTTTTTCTACAAAAAATTCTTCCACAGGAAGAATTTATTCTTCTCTAGAAATTTTTGCTTGTATTTCCATAGTACCCTTATTTGTTACCTTCTTCGCTATCAAAATATAACAAAACCTTATTTCTTGTGCCTTTGTGATAAAATCCTTTGCAGTCAACAAACTCTCATCCTGCCCTTCTTCCATAAGAGGTAATAGTACTATCTTTACATCATCTTTACATAAGGTGTAAGTATTTTGACCTCCATCATGGACAACCTTCCTATCATACTGCCAAGACCTCCCTAATAGTTTGTGACATGCATCGATAGGAATCATGTCACACCAAATTTCATCTTTATACGTATTCTCGATTGAGAATTTTAATAAAAATATCTTATCAATGGTCACCTCATTTTCTTTCTTGGTCCATGAAATACAATAGGGGTGTGGGTGCTTCTCGTATTTTAGATTCATTTTATCTACCATTACATTAGAGACCATATTTTCACAACTACCACCATCAATGATTACTTTGCATACCTTTCCTCTCGATGTGCATCTTGTGTGAAAGATATTTGTATGCAACCAAGACTGACCACCCTCATCCGCTTGTATTTTCACCTTCTTTGGAGTAATCAACGTTCTCTTTACCATGATATTCTCAGCCATGTATACAACAACTTTTGTCTCAATTTCATCCTCTTCCTCAACCAGGTTGACTCTAGCCTATCCTCCCTGATTTCTCTCTTCAATATCATAGTGGATGCACTGAAATGCTCTGTGACCTTTCTCACCGTATCTAAAATAGGTATATGGCTTCCATGATCCATTCCCAGTTTGACCTCCCCCATTACCTCGATATCTTTGATTTCCTCTTCCTCTTTGGTAGGTACCATGACCTTGCTCTGTCTCTTCCTGTTTCTCTGTATTTGAGGGTTCTACCTTTGATGAGCTAGATCCACCATGCCCTTGATATGGAAAAGATGCCAATCCCTTCCATATTTTGTAATTACTCCTATTATGCTTCTCTTCAGCCCTTAATACCATCTGATATGCATATTCTATAGTAAAGGTATGATGTATACCTAAATCATCTTGAATAGCATAACTTAGGCCATTTACATACCTCACAACCCTTTGCTCTTTAGTCTCATTATGCTCCACTTGAATAGAAAATTTGTATAACTCATTGGTGTAGTCCTCAATGCTTTGGTCCTTTTATGAGAAGTTTTGAAATATACAAAATAATGTTTGGGAATAGTGTACAGGCACAAAATTTTATTGTAACTTCTTCTTCATCGTATTCCAAACCCTGATCTTTCATTTTACTTTCCTCTATCATTCCATATATAGATGATACCACCAAATTAGAGCACACTCTTTCAAATTTGTGCACGATATTTTCACCTTCTTTTCCTTGGAAAGATTACTCCATTAAAAATACTTATCCATATTATTTACCCAATCGATTAGCTTGTCTAGTTTTAACCCACAACATACTCAAAAAAAATGATATTTATTCCATATTGACTTCCTTTAAGTTCTTCCAAGGCTCGGATCAGTTTTCTTTCAAAATATTCTAGTTTTTCTTCTTCATGATCCTTAGATACACCTTCCTCAACCACTCTCTCATTATGAGATACTAGATCTAGATCCACATTGGTGCGGGCCTCTATCATGCAGTTAATCACACTAGTCAACCATACTATTTTTACATGTAGATTCTCTATCTTCCTATTCACTTGGGCATAGATCTCTCACCCTCTCCCTCTTCTATTCATATTCCTTCCACTCATGATATATCACCCACTCTGATACCAATTGATGTAAATTCACTGCAGGAGACTGAAAATCGACTCCAACGGTAAAATTACAAGACAAGACATTATAAAAAATACACTAGTAAAAGAAACTTGTAAATACTTCCTTTCATTATCTAAATTCACATCCCCTTTAAAATAGAGTCTCCCACTCCTTATACTCCCAAAAAAAAAACTCTAACCTACGCTAACCCCTTACTATTTTTCACCACTTTCTATTTTTAGCAACTCACTTGCCATTTTTAGTAACCCTAAATAAATAGCTTGGATGGCATCCAAAATGGGATCATGTCAATAATAACCAACCCCAATATACTTCTACACTAATAGTTATGTAACTTTTTTAGTTGTGAAAACTTAAAATTACATTAAAAGCTATTTTTGGACCTCATAGAGGTATTTTTTGCTTGCAAATGTAAAGGGTAATTATTTTTAAGTTCTCCATACAATTATGCACGTTTAAAAAAAAACGGGGTAAAACAGATACTCGAAGCAAAATTTATGGCCTTGGTAAAGTGCATTATTCTCCTCTGGTTGAAAATGAACTCAACTCATGCGAGTTCTGCTATTCAAACTCTTGGAATAGTTTACCAATGACTTCAGTGATGGTGGCCAAGGATTAGACTGGTTTGTATCATCTTCCAAAAAAAACAATTTTCCACAAATAATAGATTAGTATTTAGAGCACGTAAACTAACATCATTTTTTTTGCATCTCCAAAAATATCTACAATAGTAGAAGAAATTGCAATGGTAACAAGATTTTCCATAACTAGAATAACTGCAATACCATCAACATCACCAACATTAACTATAATATCATCAAGAACTGCAATAAGATTTGCTTTTTCCAGTTCTGCAGTAAATAAAACTTTAATCGGATCTAGTGCCTCCACGGTTGCAACAACAATATCAACAATAGATATAACATCCTTAAAATTGACACCTATATTTTCTTTTGTCAAATCTTCAACTTCTTTAAAAAAAACTCATTGCTTCAATAGCAGTAGTATGGTCCAAGGGAAGGACAATGGGCTTCATGTTCATAGATCCTGGTTCGATTCCAAGTACTAATTCCAATTTTTCTTCAGAAATTTCTTCTTTCACAAGATTTTTTTTTTCTTCAGTAATTTCTTTTGTTGTCATTTCTTCTATAGCAATTTCTTCCACAAGAATTTTTTCTACAACAAATTCTTTCACAGGAAATATTTCTTCTTCTCTAGTAATTTTTTCTTGTAGATCCATAGTACCCTTATTTGTTACCTTCTTCGCTATCAAAATATAACAAAACCTTATTTCTTGTGCATTTGTGATGAACTCCTTTGCAGTCAGCAAACTCTCACCCTGCCCTTCTTCCTTAAGAGGTAATAGTACTTTTTTTGCATCATCCTTATAGAAGGTGTAAGTATTTTGACCTCTATCATGGATAACCTTCCTATCATACTGCCAAGGCCTCCTTAATAGTATGTGACAAAAATCCATAGGAATAATGTCACAACAAATTTTATCTTTATATGTATCCTCGATTGAGAATTTTACTAAACATCTCTTATCAATAGTCACCTCATTTCCTTTCTTGATCCATGAAATACAATAGGGGTGTGGGTGCTTCTCTCATTTTAGATTCATTTTGTCTACCATTACATTAGAGACCATATTTTCACAACTACCACCATCAATGATTACTTTGCATACATTTCCTCCTGATGTGCATCTTGTGCTAAAGATATTTGTACGCAACCAAGACTCACCACCTTCATCCGCATATATTTTCACCTTCTTTGGAGAAATCAATGTTCTATTTATCATGATACTCTCAGCCATATCTACAAAATTTTTTATCTCAGTTTTATCCTCTTCCTAAACCAGGTTGACTCTAGCCTATCCTCCCTAATGTCTCTCTTCAACATCATAGTGGATGCACTCAAATGCTCTGTGACATTTCTCATTGTATCTAAAATAGGCATATCGCTTCCATGATCCAGTCACAGTTTGACCTCCCCCATTATCTTGATCTCCTTGATTTCCTCTTCCCATTTGGTAGGTACCATGACCTTGCTCTGTCTCTTCTTTTTCCTCTGTATTTGAGGGTTCTACCTTTGATGATCTAGATACACCACAACCTCGATTTGGAGAAGATGCCAATCCCTTCCATCTTCTGTAATTACTCCTCTTATGCTTCTCTTCAACCCTTAATACCATATGATATGCATCTTCTATAGTAAGGGTACGATGCATACTTAACTCATCTTGAATAGCATAACTTAGGCCATTTACATATCTCACAACCCTTTGCTATTTAGTATCATTATGCTCCACCTGAATATACATTTTGTAGAACTCTTTGGTGTAGTCCTCAATGCTATGGTCCTTTTATCAGAGGTTTTAAAATATACAAAATAAAGTTTGAGAATAACATACAGACACAAAATTTTATTGCAACTTCTTCTTCATAGTATTCCAAACCTCGATATTTCCTTTTCATTTCCTATGTCATTCCATTTGTAGATGATCCCACTAAATTAGAGCACACTCTTTCAACTTTGTGCATGAGATTTTCACCTTTTTTTCTCAGCCAGATTACTCCATTCAAAATACTTCTCCATACTATTTACCCAATCGATTAGCTCATCTAGTTTTAACCCACAAACATACTCAAAAACCTCGATATTGATTCCATATTGGCTTCCTTTAGGTTATTCCAAGGCTCGAATCAATTTTCTTTCAAAATATTTTGGTTCTTCTTTTATGTGATCCTTAGATCCACCTTCCTCAACCACTCTCTCATTATCAGATCCTAGATCTAGGTCCACATTGGCATGGGCCTCTGTCATGTAGTTAATCACACTAGTCAACCATTCTATTTTTGTATGCAGATCCTCTACCTACCTATTCACTTGGGCATAGATCCCTCGCCCTCTCCCTCTTCTATTCATATTCTTTCCACTCATGAGATCTCATCCAATCTGATACCAATTGATGTAAATTCACTATAGGAGATTGAAAATGGACTCCAAGGGTAAAATTGCAAGACAAGATATTATAGACACTCAGAGCAAAATGTAAAGGGAAATTCTTTTTAAGTTCTCCATAAAATTCTACACGTTTTGAAAAAAATAACGGGGAAAAAGAGACACTCAGAGCAAAAGTTATACCCTTGGAAAGGTGCATTAAAAATACTCTCATCCACAACACCCTCAATCAAATTCCTTGCCAATTAATCTTTCTTATTTTCTTCCCTCTTGATGGTTTGTTCTTGTGGTACCAATATATTCTAATCTTGTAGCTGCACATAGTCATCATATGATTTTGACCATTGCTTTTCTCTTAACCTCTTATAGTTTATCCAAAATATATTTAAATATTTTAAACCATTTGATACAATCTATTCTCTCTCATTCCTCATTTTTATTCCAAACAACCTTACCTAATGGATTCATAATTTGGACATAAAAATTCACTGATACCATAATTGATTTCATAAGTTAACTTTTATACGTGCAACTTCTAAAGGATATAGGATAGAAAAATATATTACTAATCAATATTACACCAAGTTCATAAATAATTCAACCTATTAGTGAATTATTAGGCACAAAGCAAAGGAGTGTACTCTCACTCAAATATTGAGCTCTTGATTTATGTTCCTCATGTTATCCATATTTGTTGTTCTTATTCCCATTCACATAAAGTACCAATAACACTATTCACAACCTCTTCACCAATGTAGAAAAAATATCCTACCACAACCTATATTTGTGGTAATAACTAAGCAAAAAGGTATCCAAATTCTCAAACATATGAAGGTTTTGGATATTGGACCAATCCAAAAATATTGATTTCCTTTTAAATTTAAAATATTCTTCACCTCAATTCACAATTACCATGCAATAACTATCTTGGGATAATGTAGAAATGATATTTTATGCCCTCATTTGTGTAGGGAGATCTTATGGTTATTGAGAAGTTCATGATAAAATTGATGTTGATAGTTGAAGAAAATTGAATGTTGATAGCTCAAAACTTCTTTAACACAATTTTCATGTCACTTCTAGATTTTGGATATTTTTTAACTTATAATTACCTTTATCTATTGATGTCATAGCTCTTATCTCCTACAACCACTCTTTTTCTCACTTTTTCTCTAGTAATTATTGTCCACGAATGAATTCTTCTTAGCTCCAAAGTGTCTACCACAAGCAAAATTCTTTTTTTTGTTACTCCTTAGGCCTTATATAATTCATTCATATCTCCAATATTATTATGGATGTAACCAACTTTTTAGAACATCGGTTTGCTTGGGATCCAATATTTCTATGCAAGATTTAGTTAGCACATATGATAATCTATCCAACTAGGAGTTCCTAATTGATATATACCACAAAATAATTCAATGTTTTCCATGCATCTTCCCTCTTAATTTATTTAATCCTAGTCCAATCCTCCTCTTGATTCTAATTTAATTCTCATGTGGCTTTAGTAATTATCTTGAAAATTAAAATTAGCACCATTCATCGCCTACACTTCATGTTTTGGAATCAAAATTCCTTTGAATATCCCCTTCTTGGTTCTAAATATAACTCGGACTCTTTCACCAAGGTGTTTGGTACTACATTTATTATCATGATTGCTAAGAAATAATACCTTTTCTTCCTCTTTTGATGTGACCTCTTGGAATTTCTATTTATGTAAAGTCTCTTATCCATGATGATCATATTTTTTATGTTATCATTTTTATCCTCCTTTAAAGGATAAAATAATCCCAACAAAACCATGCCAACATGGTCTTTGTAATTTCTCTAATTCTCTCTTGGCCATTGAATTCCAAGCTCCTTAGTCATAACCTATATCAAATTCCTTATAACTATTTTATAATACTCACATTTTATCTCATGGGATTTCTCGTATCTTTCAAAATGCTCAGGTGACTCAAGATTTTCCTCCTCATTCTTGGTTAAACTAAAACTCATCCTCAAATTTATCATGTGTCAAATTACTTAATCAAAGGTTAACTCATTCAACAAAGGTCTAAGTGTTGCAACCTAATATTTTATACTAGATGTGGTTCCCCTTATCAAATTTTAAAATACCACTACTTAAATATTTTGTTTAACATAGATATATTGTAGATAAACTTGGCCTACCATGTATTATCACTTAGTTTAATATTAATGACATGTAACTCATTTGGTAGTGTAATGGTAATGATATTACTTTCTTATATTATTAGGTGCATCAACCAAGAAGTTCAATATTCTATTGGAACAAATGATTTTGGCTACAATATTTATTGCTTATGATTCCTATGATACTTATCCCATATTGACACTAAAATTATTATGGCATCAAGTGTTATCAATGTATGACATCAATGGCACATTGCCTCCAAACTTACTTTAGATGATGATGGTTCATAAATATGTAGATGTTAAATAGTTATAATCTTAGTTTCTTTTTTCTAAGTGCCATAATAAGTTATCCATTTTGGTGCCTACTTATATTTTGTTACTAACACCCATAGATAGAAGATATATGCATGGGTGATGTAACCCAACTATTCCTAGAACTAATGACAATAATTAATTTAAAATAATTATATTTTGTCAGTCATGACACCCACACCATCACATTTCTTTATTGGTGATAACACCAACTAGCTTAAGTATCTCTCTTAGAAAAGGTGCTTCCTTCGAAGGACTTGGTACTAGCATGTATGTATTAGTGCCCACTCATGTTATCACTTCCATTTTTGTATCATCATTGAGATTATTTTTTACATTTTTTCTATTGGTCATGTAATGGGTATGTGATTTTATGGGCGTCCCAAAGTAACTCTTGGTTCCAAAATTTGCCTAAGTTAGGAATAAGGTTGATGTGCACTCTTAAGACTTTGACCAAGATATTGGAAGACTTGGAGGAAGAGATATCCAAGTTAGTCTATGGAGAACACCAATTACTTTGCCTAGATAATCTATCCAAATAGGGGTTTGTAGAATAAATAAATAAATGCGTCAGATTAGAAAGATAAGATAAAAGTGATATAGATTTGGCAACATCAAGAAACATGGTATAAAGTCTTGCAATATGAATTAAAATTGAACACCTAACAAAACAACCTATATCACTTAAGCATTCAAAATATTTATCATTAAGAACCCTTATCTGTGCTAAATCATAATGAGAATTCAAGTAGAAATATAGAATGAAAAATAACTATAGCAAAATATTTGTTCTTAGATTTTTGAAAAATTATGAACACAATAAGACATACATACATGTTTTGAAAAAGAAGTTGACAAGATTCTAGACAACAATATAATTATCATTCAATAAGGTGTATAGCCTCAACCAATAAAGTCATGCCAATTGTAAATGATAAAGATCTAACCATTAGAATATCTTGAATTCTATTATATATAGAGATTTTACAATGTATTCAATTATCCTTGATGATTGTTGTCAAAGCAAATTATAGGTTTAAGGAAAGCATGGAGAGTGGTCATCACATTTAGCTTATTTATGCTTAACTACTCTAGGTATGCTCTGCTAAAGTGGATAATGTAGATCTTAACTTGAGGTTAGTTTATGTATTGCATCACTAGATTATAACCATCAGGTGATAGTCCACTAATTTTCGTTATGCATAACTAGTTGAGTAGGGAAATATCTATGTTTTGGAGAGCCTAAACTATTGAGATCTTCTGAGAGTGATAATTCTTGTTGATTGATCGATACGTGCACACCTACTAGCATGGATAGTTTTTGTTTACTTTTATATATGTTACCATCAAGATTACTTATTACTTACCTTTGAGAATTTATCACAACTAAGCATATCTTCTTATTTCTCCTCATGTTGGACTAGAATTCTTCTTACCAGGTGTTGTATGAAGACTTTACTCTTTATGATCATTATTTGTAGTCTATCCATGGTGTCTAACACCAAGAGTCTTTGGTTTTTGCTTACTTTATTTCTAAGCTACCATGATTAGAGATATTTTTCATCCATGAGTGCATTTTGATTGTTGGGATTTTAAGATATTATTTATGACATCATTATCTTCTGAAGTCTAACACATTTAGAAGTTTTGCAAGTTATAGTTTTGGATTTTGGGTGTCAGACTCAATTTATTAAGATATTATTTCCTAGTATTGTTCTACACCATACCATACATTTTGTGCCCTCTTGGTAACATCAACATTATGGTCCATTTGGTTGGCCTTGTCTTCATTCCTTACCTATAAGATGTTGAGTGATGAGTATCATGTCTTATACCTTTGCTTTTGCTCATCTTGGAGGAATATTGGATGTTGAAATTTTGTTATCTTGTTGTTAACATCAACATTATATATACTTGATAGGATTTTCATACTTTATCTAATTTTGCTTTGCTTTTACTGGGTGTCAGGTTTAATGCCTTAGCACAAAATATTATCCATTGACTATTTTCCTGGAGCCATTTTATCCACACTACCATATTATGCATCAACCACACCTATTTTCACTCTACTTCTTTTGATAATATTTCGATCGACTTTATCTACTTTTATAGCCTCTTTTGTTTCTCTTCTCAACTACTGCATGCTCATTCTTGTACTACTTTTAGCAAAAGAACTATATGATCTAAACTATACCACATAGTGGATGTAGGTGAGAAAATTTACCTACAGTTTCTACATTAACATAGGTGCCAACCAATGTGGTAGCATACCCATACTTGGTGTTATTTTAAAACCTATCAAGAAACACCATTATATATGTTGCCCTTCATATTTTATAGAATCAATGGTCCTAGTACTAGGAGAGATCACTAGGGATATTCATAAAGGTTTACTATATTCATTATAAGAGAATAGATGACCAAGCATCCATTATTTGAATTTGTAGAAGTAGGCTCCCAAGAGTCAGGTTGCACACTAGCAATATCCACTCTATATAATTGGAGATACAACCTTTCCTCCTTACATTTTCAAGGTAAAATTATAAGGATACAATTATTCTAAGAATCAAGGATTCTGTCAAGAATGTATAATGTTGAATGCCACTCTTTGTGATGACACCACCTGAGGATGGGTATCAAGCAATAATATCATTGTCTAGAGTATAGACGCACTAGCTAACATCTATACTTTGAAAATATCTAGACTCTACCTACCTTTATAGAGGGTATTTAAAAAAAATTAACATGTCCACTAATATATTAGAATTTAAACATATGGTTTTCTTGTTATTCTTTTATATATGCAATATTCTAAGCATATAATGTATCAATCAACATTCCATTTTATATCACTAAGATTTCTTATGCAAAATGTATAACATAATGATATTATATGTAATTAGTTATAAATTATGTGTTCACTAATTATAAGAAGACATGTCATTACAACACACAAACAACCATTATGATCATATATCTATAATTATAACCAATCTAGTTTTACAATCCATGCATCAAAGTATACACAACATCCACATGTTCAAGAAAAAATAATTAAGTGATATCTTCATAGGATAGGTCTTATAATAATAGTGTTGATACCAATAGGAACATAGCCATCATCATACACATCATTAACTTCATAAGGTATGAGTATTTTGTTTAATTCTAGGAGCATTACCTAGAGTAATTCATGCTTGCACAAGTTTTAACCACCACCATAGCTATAGCAAGT
Organism: Wollemia nobilis; assembly: GCA_028583015.1. Taxonomy (NCBI): domain Eukaryota; kingdom Viridiplantae; phylum Streptophyta; class Pinopsida; order Araucariales; family Araucariaceae; genus Wollemia; species Wollemia nobilis. The sequence goes on from JAQPPZ010007219.1 coordinate 3,458,527, forward strand.
AGATTGGTACTATTCATACCTAGAGAAAAATGCATGTTTGATTTCTCTTATACCTATAGCCATATGAGATAGACCATAATCTACACAAAGCTTTACCAGAATAACTCTCTTCAAGCACCATAGGCAAAATTAAAGTAATATCATATAGTGCTTCTAATTACCATTAGGTCTAACAACATCACCATCACTAAAAGTACATGATACCTTTATATGGACAACTTGGGAAGTCACACGTGTGATCTCACTTTCCACCATGATATACAATAAGAGCTTGCATATTTTGGGATCAAATCCCATATAGAACAACTTCTTCTTTAGCTTTGTGTTCCAATTATTATTCACATGATCAAAAATATTGTGTACATAAAAAGAACTACATGTTGTTGAAGGTCCAAAAACCTAAAGTTGCTAAACATCTCTCTCCTTGGATGTTGTAGATTGGTACACTTAATACACTTATTTCAATAAATATTTTTTTTTCCTTACCTATACCATTTGCTTGCTCGATAGAGATATCACATATTTTCATGAGTGGGTATACTTTATCATGCCTTGAAGTAATATATATAAATAATTATAAAATGATATTTGAATATAAAAATATTTTTCCTTTATTTAATATTTAATATTGAATATTGTTAATATTTTATTTTTTATACATAATATTTTATTATTATCATATTTATAATAAATTAACATTAAAAATTATATATGTTTTAATATTCGTTTTAGATGACGCTACATTGTATACAAGGATTGAGACAATGAAGGACACTCCTGATTGCCAAGAGAAGTCAAATTTTAATATCTTATACTTTAATTTTATTGTTCTCATATATATATATATATATATATATATATATATATGTATGTATGCATGTTTATTTTTATGTTATAGTCAATTCATATATATATTTTAATGCAAATATTATTGTATAAAAATTATACAAGATCTTATAAATTCAATATCACTGGAAACCTTAGAAATAACTCATGCTATATAGCATAGTGTAGGGTACAAAGCTATTTCACTTTTAATTTTTCATCACTAATGACTTGACATTCAAAATGCAAAAGCTCTCATGTAGAGTCAGAATTGGAAGACTAATTGACTTGATCATCAAATAAGTTATCAGCCTCCCTATTATTTATATGGTCTTCTATGTTGATATTAACAACTTGAACTTTTAGTTTGATGACCGACTTGGTAGAATCAAATTTATAATATTGTTTTCTTAATCATGAGGTTATAGTAATAATATAATATATATAAACAAGTCCTAATATTTCAACATCCTTGGTAACATTAGATTATAAGGATAAAGAGATTACAAATCAATGAATAGAAGGTGGAATTATACATCATACCCCTTAATTTCACTGAGCTTCCCATAAAAATAAATCCAAATAAATTAAACAAGGTATATTTTGAATATCTAGAAATGAACAACTAACATGAAATAAGTGTTAGATGAAAATAAGATATATCATAGATATTTCCAAGACCAATATAATGGGAAGGACATCCACAATAAATATTGAATATAGAAATGAAGATTGGTGTTCTCTATTTTTTAGTCAAAATTTTGAAAGTATATTTTTCCTTAAAAACTAATAATTATACATACAATAAAAAATGATGATACAAAATATCTACATGATAATACGAATATCCATATTTACTAAGGATGCAATTCTATCTATCTCCTATTAAGGACAATGTGGTAACGAAAATAAACTATGATAAAATATAAAAATCATCATATTATGAGTAATATATTGTTTTCATAACCAATATTTACTTGAGATAAATGAATTAGAGGTTTAATTTGTGTAACATTTCCATGAATATAGTTTCTACGACCACCATCATCATAACATATTTTAAATAGAATTTAATTTAGTGTATATTCTAAGTTTCTTAAAGTAACTTTGTTGTAATGCATTGTTTTGTTTTTCTAAAAAAATCAATTTCAAATTTATTCTTTAAAAGTTATCATACCTAGGATAGAGTGTGTAAATAAAAAGAAGCTAATGTAGTTTCATTAGATTCAAAAATTGGATTTTTAAATGTAAATATTGTAAGTGAAACACACTTGGAGTTAGTTATTTTTTATTAAAAGTTTTGAAAAAAATTAAAAAATTAAAGGTTTTTGTTTAGAATTTATTGTTAAGAAGAGATAATATCAATTTTCTTGAGAGAATGAAGGCTAATCCAAGTTCTTGTTATGATTGTTTATTTTTTCCTGTAGCACTTGCATATTTGTATGACACCATGATTCTTCCTCATCTAGAACATAACAATAAGAAGAAGTTGGTAAGACCCCAAGGTCTTACTATAAAATTATTAACAAATTAATGTAAATGTAATCGCAGGCCACTCAAAGGGGGCTCCCTCCTTAGAATCTATGCTTATTATTCTTCTTCTTGGATGATTTGATATGGATGGCCAACCTAATATATATATCTACCCTAAAGCTATGTTGGTGAAGAGACATGATGGTTCACATATGAAGAGATGTGATGGTTCACGTTATGAAGGGTTGTGATGGTTCACTTTATAAGTTAATAATATAATAATTAAATTATTAATAATACTAACTAATACTAACTAATAATGTTAGGATTGAGGATCCTAACATGCCACCCTCTTTAAAAAGAGCTTTGTCCTCAAAGCTCAAAGTGAGAAGATTTGTCCTTTGTTTTCCAAGAAGGATTTGTGTAAGTTCTTGGAATATTTTAATGGCATCCTTTCGTAGGGAGGGATATCGAGAAGGATGAAGCATTAGCGGGGGGTTGCCAAGAACAATAGTAGAATCTTCCTTAGTAAAATCATGATGACGATGGGAGGGCAACCCTTGGGGTTCCTCAAATAATTCAGAATGATGCATCAAAAGTGATGGTAATGATTTCATATCCTTTTTTGGTTCCTTGGTAGAGCCAATGGAGAAGGAGTGTGTAGTCACTCTGCATTGGTTCCGAATAGGTTTGGTCATATGGCCAGAACTCACTATTGGTGAGGAAGGTATGTGTAGGTCTTGTAGAGTGCATGTTTGGCTAGCATTGATCACTTTGGGTATGTCTACCTCATACTTGCTTGGTACATCAATCACTTCTTGCACATCGACCTCATTATCTTCATTATAGTGAGTAGGTGCACTGGTCGCTTTGGACACAACTACCTCATCTGCTTGCTCTATAGAGAGACAGGGATCAACTTCCTTCAACAAATACAATGTTAGTGTAGCACATTTATGGTGGGGTCTAAATTGTTCATCATAATTATCACAGAGTCCTTTTGCTCGTCGTTCCTTCATCTCCTCAAAGCTAAGATGTTTAATTTGTAAAGTTTGATTAGATTTGGGGGTTGTGTAAGTGCTTTGTTCCCTTCCATTATGCATAGGTTTGGAAGCGATGTAAGTGGTCGACAATTTTTCCATAAGTGGTTTCCTTAATCGTTGTTGTGCATTGATTTTATCTTCAGCTAATTTTGCCAATCCATAGGTCTGCATCATGGTATAGGGATTGAACCTTGTCACCTCCATTCTAATTTCCTCTTTTAATCCCCTAATGAATCCATTAATGAGAATTAATTCATCCAATATTGTGTTGTGTTTGGTGATATCCTCAAACTGAGTTTGATACTCATGCACATAAGTGATTTGATGAAGATTTTTGAGCAAATCCCACATGTTTGGGTCCCACATGGCTCTGATACCAAATGGTAAGACCCCAAGGTCTTACTATAAAATTATTAACAAATTAATGTAAATGTAATTGCAGGCCACTCAAAGGGGGCTCCCTTGTAATCGCTTTGCCACTATAGGGGGCTCCCTCATTAGAATCTATGCTTATTATTCTTCTTCTTGGATGATTTGATATGGATGGCCAACCTAATATATATATCTACCCTAAAGCTACGTTGGTGAAGGGATATGATGGTTCACGTATGAAGAGATGTGATGGTTCACGTTATGAAGGGTTGTGATGGTTCACTTTATAAGTTAATAATATAATAATTAAATGATTAATAATACTAACTAATACTAACTAATAATGTTAGGATTGAGGATCCTAAAAGAAGTGAACTTCTTCCCTCCAAATAAAATAAAATAGAAATCTTCCTTATAGTGAATGTTATTTTCATTCTTGACATTGTTCCTTGGAATGTTGTGTGGGATGTTACCTTAATGCTTTATCTTGGTTGGATATAAAGGCTATGTTCCTTTAATTTGGACTCTCATAAACATAAATATAAAAGGGAGTATCCTTTTAATGATTTAAAAACTCATAAAACTATAGAAATTAGGCATCTCATGTACATAACCAAAGACATATTGAGTAAAATAGGAAGTAGAACCAAACACATAATAATTTTCATTGAAATTAAATAAGGCAATACAAACTAGTTGTTTCCTAGTACTTTAGATTTGACATGATCTAAGTTGGATATATAATTTCTTGATTTTAGTAATGAATATTTTATACAAGGAAAAATATTTACATCAAAGTTTTGAGATGTATCTCTAACTAGTTCTTGTAATGAAAATTTTATCATCAAGTAATATGTTCAATATGTTATACACATCTAGAAAAGCACCAATTACATTAAGTAAAAATAATGTCCTCAAAGGCTAACATGATGACCAAATATCAAGATTTATCTATTTGGTTGATGAAATTTTCTTTATCTATGTATTTATCATCTTCAATTTTAGTCTTTGTTGCCCATCATAATACAAGATAATCATCTACTATATAAAAGTTTTGTCGCATTAGATTTCGTTGTATATAAATTAAAGGTTTCTAATTAGACATCCTTGGCAATGATAACCATGGAAGTTAATTTGTTCTTTATTTTAGATTTAAAGTGTAGAAATCACACTACTAAAAACAAAAAAAAAATCAAAATATATTTTGACTACAACTAAGTATACATTTCACTATTAAAATAATTCATGTTAGATCATATAAAAAGTATAGTAATAAAACTAATAAAATATGTAAACTATAAAATAAACTAAATCATTATGAGGAGATATTGAGAAACATGATCATATTAGGAAGTTTAGAGCTCAAGTAGACTATGTATAATCTAGAAACTACATGTAGATATTAAGATATTTATTTTTAAAACTAATCATTGAGAGGATATTTGTGATATTTAGTTGTAGGTTGGACACAATTTAAGACCACCATCAACAAGAGTAAAGGTATTATTGACTACAACTATTATAGTAGACTTAATAACATTTTTTCCAAGATTAAGTAGGCTAAAGTTCAAAATCAAGAGGCTTAACCATATTGGTAATCTTTTAATTAGTTGTCTTTATAATTCTTTCTTGAGCATATAAGCTATGAAGTTGAATCACTAGAAAAATGTATTGTAGTCCACTATATTGTCTCTAGTGTATTTTAGAGGTAAAGATATATGGTAATTTCCCCTTGAAACTTTTTGTTAAGGAAATGTATGGCAATTTATTTATTACTATAAGATATGGATAAAAATATATAATGTTATAATTGGTTGCTCAATGTGCTTAACTATGAATTTTTACTACACTTTTAAATATGTATTCATGATATCCAAGAAGTGAACGTTGATATTTGTATCATGAAGGATTCATGCTGAAACATTACAATTTGATTTGTAGTATGTAATAGAAATGTACTCATCAAGAGCTAATCATTAAATAATAAGAACTATGGAATGTATCATAGCTATCAGACAAATAACCATAGAATAATTATGCATGGTATTCTATGAATAGGATAAATGTATTAAAGTTCATTAATAAGTATCTATTAGACCAACTAATATTTTATTTTTCATTGAGTGATGGCATTCATTTCATGGAAGATAAATAAAATAATCCAATTGGTAATGGTCACAAACAAGTTCATTGTGTTCATAATCAAATATGGTCATACAATAATATTAGGAGAAATGCTCTATGGTATATTTGTTTAAGAATTCATAAATATTTTTCTCCTAAATTTTTATCCCTTATATGTTCTTACCCTAAGATTTATGCTTAGTTGCAACTACATAAATTGCTTGTAATTTTAGTTCTATATAAGAATATTACTTTCATATAATGTATTTTAGGTGAAGCATGACACTAGAACTTGGATTCCCTTTTACCAATTGTTGATTTTGACTTCACATCCACTAGCCAAGCATATTGCATTCTTAACTATATTTTTTTTTTCTAACATAGGTTGATTTTCCATTTATTGATTGGTTGTAGAATGTGGTCTTATTCTTAAACATGTATTTTAAAATTTTCTTATGAAATTTTCCTCCATGTTAAGTAGTAGTATGGATGACAAAATAATTATAAGTGATCCATGACACAATTGAGAATGGTTTCTTGTCTTCAACAAGAGAAAAAATGTGGGATATTTTCTTGAATATAAATATTATTTTCCTCTTTAATATAATGCACACTAATTTCCATCTAAATACATTTTTCCTAGGGTTTTTTATTTATAAAAATATTTGTTTTTTTGCATTCGTAAGGATAATGTTTTTATGTTTTAAATGAATTGAAAGATACCTTATGAAATTTTATTAAACCCTATAAACCCATGTATTGACCAAGTTCTAAAATAATTTTCATAATCAATTTTCATTCATTATGAATATCACTCCAATACCATTTGGATATATCATACATATCTCATAATTTTAAGATTATCCATCCTTAAAAGTAGGTGTTTCATCACACCGTGATATTGAATATGAGGTGATACCACTTTAAATTCTCATTAAAGATTACTTGGTATTCAAAATTTAAAATCTTTCAAGTAGAGGAAAAAGTGAGGGACTTTTAATGTGGTCATAAGTTTAATTACAAAATTGGTTTATTTTATAGAAGTTCTTCCAAGTTATGCTTGACAACTTACTAAAGTTTTTAGTCTAAAAATAAATATAGTTGAAATTAATTTTACAACAATGTGATTATTTCAAGTACAAGGTTGTAATGAAGTTTACCACATACAATAGAGACCAAACCTTTGATATGACAACACAATTTATACTTAAACAACTAAAAATAAATTACCACTAGTACTATAAATACTTTGTATTTTATACTTTATCTTTTTTCTATCATGGTTTAAATGTTTTATATTTTCAATTACATATGTATTTTAAAATTTAGTATTTTATTAAAATTTAAATAGTACTTATTTATTTCATAATTAAATTGATATAAATGGTTTTACATCTTAGCAATATGAAACTAAATACTTGAAAATTAAATATGATATAAGGAAAACCTTTATGACTACATCATTTTATGTTTATTCATGAGAGTAAATTACCTCATGTAGCTCATCTATAGATATATTTCTTATGTCTACTCATGATAATTATTGGAATGATTTATAAAGCATATTATGCTGCAAATATTAGATGGAATATATTTCAAATAAATGTTTGCTTCCTTTATTGTTCTTTCTTCCTTTTCTTCATTATTTCACCCATTAGGAGTTGATATATTTTTTATGTAGAAGAAAGAAAAATATATTTTGGCAAGTACATAAATATTTTGAGAATTTACAACAAATCATTCAATATTCCTTTTCTAGTATGTTATAATTCTTATAAAGTATTGTTGTTCTTACACATGAGTATTTTTGTCAATTCCATTTATTTCCACTATATTTTATATTTTATTGATGTTTGATTGAACTTTTTTTTTCCCTAAAAATGCTAGTAATATTCCTAATAGTCATCTTCCTCTTTAGGTAATTCATCTATTGAATAAAATTGTTCATATGTAATACTTCAAACATTAGTTCCTCCCACCATAACATAACCATATGGAAAACAATCTTATGGTTGGAACCATATAGACTAAAAAAGAAATGGATTTGAATTTTGAGTAGAACACATCTAAAAAGAATTAAATTTTAGTATAATACTGTTTACAATAAAATATGTGAATGGATAATTTGTAGATAACTATTGAATATAAAAAAAAACTTCAACCTTTCTACTACATGAGATTGCTTAAAACACACATTATTATCCCATGTGTATTAAAAATTTTAAGCAATAGTATCCTAAGGCCATTTGAATTTACAAAGGATGAAATGTCCTTTATTGATTTACACAAAGTAAGGATACAACTGTTCTTTCTAAAGGAGGAATCACTTTGTTGAAGTTCCATGCAATATTCTAATGATTGAAAATTATTATTTAACTTTACATGATTAAATTGAAGTAATTTACTATTTATCCTCAAAAGTGAATATATTTGGAACATAACTAATTTTAGTATGAATTATTAACTTGAGGAAGAGAGTTGGCTTAAATATTTTCATCATTTTATATGCCACTATTTTGCATTTTATTTTTGTAAAAAATGGTCCCAACCCTGGTGCACCAATAGGTAATGTTGGCAATGTAGGCAAGAATGTTTGTAGTGATGGTTATCTATCCCAAGGAAATTCATCCTAAAAGTGGTACATGAGGTAATCCATATATATCTTATGGAAATGTTGTCATATGTTCTCCCATCTATGGAAAGGAAAGAGTTTGAATAATTTGATTAAAGAAATGAAATATAAAGATTGATTTAAAGTAATAAGTATTGTTGGTTATTTATGTAACAAAATTGATGAGAATTTAGTTTACAATAGACATGGGATATGAATAAAAATGAAAAACTTAGTTGTATTAGCATACCAAAAGGTGCCTATAAATATGCATTACAAGGCATTAAAATGGATAAGAATGCATTAAATAATGCTTATCCTAAGATAAAAAAGTTATTAAAAACATGTGCTATAATCCATATCATTAATGATGAGGAATCAGTTTACAACAGATATGAGATATGAATGACAATACAAAACTTAGTTGTATTAGCATACCAAAAGGTGCCTATAAATAGGCATTACAAGGCATTACAATGGATAAGAATGCATTAAATAATGCTTATCTTAAGCTAACAATTTTTTTAAAAATATGTACTATAATCCATATCATTCCTCCCCACTAAATAAGAATTGGTCCCTAATGCATACGAAGGTGAAAGAGAAAGAAGAAAAAGAGCCAAGAGTATCGAGTACAAACAAGAATGTACTCCTGTTACAAAAGAAAAATACCAAAATGAAATTTTTTTACATATCTTCAGAAAACTAAAATATGATGGTGGATCTAATTCAGGCGTAGAAAATGCTCTCTAATGATTGTAAACACTGCTAGACCGGTGAACAGTTGAAATGGGTCCCTTGATTCAACAAAAGAAAGTAGCAACTGAAGTCGGAAGAATATGCAGCAAAATATTCCTCAAAATGTGAAATACCAAATGGATAAATCTGTTGCCTGAAATTTTTGGTTTTTAATTTGGTTTGAATGGTGGTGAAATAAAATAAATTAAATGAAAAAAAATTATAATTTATTTTATTTAATGTTTGTTGGGATGGTTGGACCCTAGATATTAATTAAATAAGGTGCAAACATGCAATTAAATGTAAGCATGGGAGGCACAAGTAAATACATGTAGTGCACATTAAAATATGAGTGCAGATGCAACGAGGATATGGGATAAAGCGAAGGCTAGTTGGATAGATGCAACGAACATGATACATGTTAGGGTACATAGAACACTGAAACCAATATGGAAATGACATTGTAAGGCTCTACAAGATGCTGACATCATGAATAGGTGACAAGTAATATGATATAGGGACCACGAGCAAATGGTAGGCTTACTGTGACCAAATGGGTGAGACACAAGGCATACTAGAAGGATGATATCAATGCAAATAGAAGCTGACTGAAGATGCAAAAAGGCATACAAGGAGGATGATTTCAGTGTATATGAGAGTTGACTAGGGATACGAAAAGTCTTGATGGTATGATGAAGGTGCAAATTGAGCAATTGCATGTGGTGAGAAAAGGTCAAAAATCTATGATGACACATGATGCACGACAAAGAAATAATTTTAGCGACAAATAACTGTGTAGCCAATGTATGCTGGTTATCTTAGCATATGTGAATCGCCTCATATAAATAAGAAATATATGATTCAAAGGTGCATGTGGGATAATTGCATTGAAGAAGTTTTTGAAAACCAGCCTCATGCTTCCACCAAAAAATGAAACGTAATTGTCAAAATTTAGAAATCCGATAGGCAAATGATAGAAAAACCATGAAACCTTAGGTATTGCATTAATTTTTCTCGCTTGAATTTTTTTGATGTTTCGGGTTGGATGTGATCATCGAAAAAACTCAATATTTCACCAGAAAGGTGAAATATTTCACAAAAACTGGTTGTAAGTGCCAAGTCATCAGTGGAAGGTGCTAAAAGATATAGAAAATCCAAAATACATCAAGTTGAGGAGGAAAAATTATCAAAGCAGTACTAGAATATGTTGGATCATCATCAAAAATAAAGAGGAAGGCAGAGATCAACATCCATTTGTGGGAAACAATCATTAGATAGTGGTATGGTTTGTGGCATATCGGAAAATGGTAGATAACTACTTGTGACGGGTGCATCATCAAATAATTAATTTTAGAAATAGATTGAAGTGACGCACGTCATGAGCAGAGTAGTGTGGTAGCAAAAAAATATGATAATGAAATGATAGGTGATCGTATTTGATACCGAGTGGCCAATGGTTGTGCAAATCAATATCGAAAAGATTGTATCAGTGGCTAAAATGGTGGATTATGGTAAACATCATGCAATGTAAATTTACAATGAGTGAAAATATCAATACGTGGTGCAGTAGAGACATCTTTTGGTGAAGGCATTATGGTGGTTGTAGGTGGTGGTCAAGGTGGGTTAGGAACAACATGTTGCACGAAACGAGAAAACAAGGGAGCGATCAACATTAGGGCAGTAGATCGACAAAAATCAAAATTGTGAGCTCAAAAAAGAAAATATAGTGGCCACAACGAGCCAACTGATAGGCCAAATAGGTAGAATGGTCGAGCCATGAGAAAAATGATATGCAAGAGTCTGTGAAAAGAATTGGAAGTGCTAAAAATTTATGACTATTAAATTGAATGAGAGTGATCATATAGTAGAAATAGTAAGTGATGGATCATGCAGGAAAATAGTGGATCATGTAGTATAACAGTGGAGGATGTCAGATCACAAGGTGCCTTAGGAAGTGGTGCATCAATGGTGAATGGAAACAGTGTGGTCATAAAAAGGTACAAAAGGCATCATGGTTGTATTCAAATATTGGTCCCAATGGTGAGGCGAGCGAACAACAAATTACAACTAAAAAAATAGTAAAGGTCATGGGTACCATATTAAGGCCTAAAAATAGAAGATCAAAACTCCAATTCTGTAAGGATACCACATCAAGGCACAAAATATGCGAAAGTGCTAGAAATAGATGTAATTGTGGTTAAAAACTAGCAACCAATGTTTGAGAGAGGAATTGTCGATCGAGAAATGGATAGCAGAGAGGCTGTGGACGTACTGGTAGGCCATAAATTATAGTAGGCATGATGATAGTAGTAGAGAAAGTAGTTGGATCTTCAACTGTAATGGCTTTATGAAAGCTATGATCTACAATGTCAGGAGTGGCCTGATCTACAACACGAGCTTCAAAGGATATTAGATCTGCAAGAGAAGCAACACCTCCTAGTCGTAATATGATAGGTAGGTCACCCATAGACCTTGGTTCAAATATAGGTGTTGCTAAAGATTCTACACTTTTTGGATCAGATTCAAAATCATGATATTCTTCAATGAGATCTTCATTAAAATGAATGAGATCTTTGATATTTTGTTGAAGCATTTCTACATGAATTTGTTCAATTTTTGTTGTGAGGTTGCAAAGCTGAGTAGATACCTCATCAAGTGAAATGGTCAAACTCGACATCATATTGCCAAATACGAAAACAGATGATGGTCATGAAAAAAGGAAGGTGCAAGTGTACAAGAACATGATTTGAATGAGTACAAAATGAATAAAGTTTGAAAATGATCAAGTATGCTAGGATGAAGCATGATGAAACCACGTACATATTTAAAAACAATTTTGTAAAGCCTGTAAACAAAGTGTCTATAATAGAAGTAAATGACTCCATAGACATGCCTACATGGGGCATTATTATTCTTTGTTTGAACCAATATTGTCATAGAGGAAGAGGATATTAACCCATTTCATAACCTGCTCTGATACCAATTATAAGGAATCAGTTTACAATAGACACAAAATATGAATGACAATCCAAAACTTAGTTGTATTAACATACCAAAAGGTGCCTACAAATAGGTATTACAAGGCATTAAAATGAATAATAATGCATTAAATAATGCTTATACTAAGCTAACAAACTTATTAAAAATATGTTCTATAATCCTTATCAAAAACATAATAGTGTTGTTAAGTTTTATTTTGTAGATTGGATAATGAAAAATTGTATTATTTAAAAAAGCCTTCAATCACCTTGCTATTCTTTGGAAAATGAATAAATGATAGAAGACATATTGCATTCTATTAAAAACCTTATCTGGTAATGGATACCCATGAAATGGTAGTTGGAATTATACTACCAGTAGAATGATATGCTAAATACAATTGATTCATGTCGTCTCTAATCCCAGATGAGATGCAATCCTGCTCGGTGATTAATAAAGATGCATTGGAGAAGGAATAGATACCTTCAAGTAGGTTGGAAACAAGGGAGTAGTCATAAAAATAAGCTCATGTACATGTACTGAGGGTGGATGAGGAGGTTGGTTGGATTGTGGAAGGTCATCTATGGAAGAAATGTAGGAAATAAATTCATTTTCGGGATGTGATAATAAAGTATCACAAGCAATGAGCACCTATCTAGTGGTACACTAGCTCTTGGAGACGTTGTTAATGCATTGCATTGTTATCATGTGATCTAGTTTTTAATAAAATATTTAATTGTATCTTATCACTCGAGTAGTGATGATATTCTAATCCAGTTGTGCATCCTAGAGTGTAATTATTTTAAAAAATGGATTATGAATGATTTTAGGATATCAAATCTTGAGTCATGAAATTTGTTGTGGTTTCTCTGATAGATAAGTGAAATGGGATTATTGCATTTCAGTTTGGTTTTTCTATATGTTGTAATTTATGGAGGAATCTACCTTTACTATGGTTGTGGTGATAAACCTCTAGATAGAGCACCATTTTGAGGGACATGGTATGAACGTTGTGAGTTATAGCTTCTATATATTTTGGGCTTGCACTTGTCTAAGTTAAGAATAAAGGATTACTCTTAATAATAATTGGATTGAGAGTGAAGGTTGTCTTTGGAGTAGAAAAATTATATTAATTTATATCTCATATTTAAATATTAAATATTTAAGGTTAAAAATTATTAAAGAATAATATCCTTTAAAGGAGTTCTTTAGAAGGAGTTTAACGAAAGATACCACCATGAGTTAGAATCGAAGTCAAGATTGTTAAAGAAATTCTCTAGAACAAGTTTTAGGAAAGATACCACCGTGAGTTATAATTGAGCTCAAGGTTGAAGACTAACTCTCCAATGGATGTGAGAGATAGCACAAAACTCATTGCACCAAGTGCACTCACACATAAAGACTTGTGCGAGGGGTAGATATTGGTTCGAGTATTTCGATTGATAGAGAAGAAATAATTAAGTAACCTAATCTGGCTAATGGTACTAATAACTTAATTGGGTGTGACACCTAGTACTTTTGCATAAAGGAAATTATACATGACATAGTCATAGGTGTGGTGTATGTTAATATTAGAGTTGGGATACTTATTTTTAAGAATTAGCTCTAAAAGGAAACAAATAATAATTAAAAAAATTAGGTTTGGAATTAGGTAAATTGGGTAGTTACAATGCCAAGGATTGATAAAAAAACCTATCCTTCCAAAGAACTAAGGACCCCCTTGAAATATTTTCTATTTATATTCATTATTAGAAAATAAAACAAGAAAATAACCATTTGGAAAAATATATATTTCTAACTCACTTTTGTTTTTCAGTTATTTGCAGCCTAAACTTTGAAAGCATATAGGCTTGCATGAAAACCCAAAAAATTATAAATTAATCCTCTATTTTCGAGATCTTCTATGTCAGTCTGAATGACACCCATATCTATCTTAACAATTAGAGTTCCATCAGCTATCCTAAGACATCCTAACTCAATTTCCCTATGATAAATATTAGGTATTCTCAAAGGTTTGCAGGAAACCCTAATATTAATGTTAGCATTAGGTTAAGGTTGTCCACCATGGACGACATCCCTAAAATTCATTTTTGGGGTCGAATATTTGAAATCCTTACCCTTGAAATAGGTTTGCACAATGGATTTATTTTGGGAGTGTTCCCTAGTATCAGATTCACTTGAGATCTGAAGCATTTTTTGATCAACTACTTGAAACTTATTTTGAGATATCTTTAATCCATTCCATGGTTATCGAGAAAAGGTATGATTTTTATTTTTATTTTTGTGTAGCAAATTAGAAGTTGTTAATCAAGTTTTCTACATGAATATCTATTGAAAGACATATTTTGAATGCATATTGGATCCCCTATAACATATCCCTCTAAAATATTGAGAAAAAACCACAAAAGTATTGGTCATTAGGGTCCAAAGACCTCTAAATACAACCTCTAGAGCAATCAATGTTCTATTTATTATGATATTCTCACCCACATATACAAAAAATTCGATCTCAGTTTCATCCTCTTCCTCAACCAGGTTGACTCTAGCTTGCCCTTCCTGATTTATCTCTTCAACTGTTGGCAATTTTGGGTACATTGGGTACATTGCCTTTGCTCAAGTGTATAAGTTGTCATTGATGTCAAGAAGCTTTTGAAGGAATTTGATTTGATGTCAAATAATTTGTTTTGATGAAGGTTACGGCATGACAGTTTCAAAGGTCTTTTGCAAACCCCAAGCTGATAGGTTCGAGAGAAAGAGCTTGCAAAGAAAAGTGTCGCAATTTCACGACAATTTGCAAGAGGGATTGTACAGATGAAAAAGTGTCACGATTTCATGACAGGTTCGAGAGAAAGATCTCGCAGAGAAAAAGTGTCGTGATATCGCGACATGTCGGGTTTTTGCGACCCGAAGAAAAGAAAAGTGCTAAGGAGAAAAAGTGTCACGATATTGTGACATGTCGGGTTTTCACGACTCGAAGAATAGAAAAGAGCTAAGGAGGAAAAGTGTCACAATATCGTGACATGTCACATTTTCGTGACTTAAGCAAGAGAGAGAAAGCAAGTTAGAAAAGTGTCACGATATCATGACATGTCGCATTTTCGCGACTTAAGTAGGAGAGAGAAAGAAAGTTAGAAAAGTGTCACGATATCGTGACATGTTGCAATTTCATGACTCAAAGAGTAAAGAAAATGTACGAAAGCTGAAAGCGTCATGATTTCGTGACAGGTTGCAAAGAAAACGTACGGAAAGTTGATAGCGTCGCGATTTCGCGACGGGTTACAAGGAAAGCATACGGAAGCTGAAAGTGTCACGATTTCACGACGGGTTGCAAAAAATGTGTACGGATGTAGAAAGTGTCACGATTTCATGACAGGAAGAAAAGAAAGCAGACGAAAGCAGAAGTGTCACGATTTTGTGACAGAAACTGAAAGCAGGTCTTCTATAGGAGAAGTGTCACGATTTCATGACAAAAGTAGAGAGGAAGGTTATGAAGACATAAGTGTCGCGATATCACGACAGAAGTGAAGACAAAGTCTACAGAGGCAGAAGTGTTGTGATTTCATGACAAAAGCAGAAAGGAGGTCGACGAAGGGAGAAGTGTCGCGATATCGTGACAAAAGCAAAGTTGATGCTGACAAAGATAGAAGTGTCACGATATCGCGACAAGAGCTTAGTTGAAGTCGACAAAGGCTGAAGTGTCACGATATCATGACAAAATCCAAAATAAAGTGTACGGTTGCAAAGGTGTCGTGATATCGCGACATGTTGTAGTTTAGCGACAAAAGCTATAGAAGAGTTACAAAGGCAGTTGAAGCCGACAAAGTTAAATGTGAGCCGACGAAGATCAGGGTTTGCAGCCAACGAAGTTTTGGGTTGTGCAGTTGACTAAAGATCAGGGTTATAGCCGACTAAGATTAAGGTTTTGATCTTGAAAGTGTTATTATAAAAGGTAGGTTGTTTTGAAGAGTTGGTTGCGTTGTATGTTGCAATGTTCACAGATAGAGCATAGAGTGAGAAGTTCAATCATCGAGAGTAGAGTGCAAAATTCAATCGAAGTGTGCAGAGTGAGTGAAGAGTCATGGTGGATTGTTATAAGTGCCACTGTGATTGCACAGAGAGTGCAAAGGTTGAAGTTCAACCAAGTGTAGCTGTGATTATGCAAAGAGAGCAGAGGGCGTAGAGAGCACAAAGGGCAAAGACGAATGCAGAGTATTACTGCTTGAGGACAGAGGTGCATTGGTTCTTTGAGAAGAACCTGAGGACAGATTTGGCAAGTCTTTGAGAAGGATTGTGTGCGAGAGGATTGATTTGTTCAAGCGTTGGACAGATCCGACGGATAGAGGAAGACTTGTACTAGATCGACCGATCGTGTTTGGTATAGGTTGCTTGAGCTACTATGGACATGATCATAGAAGGCGAGAGGTTTCTTAGGCTAAGCATTGAGGACGGGAGGTCTTCGATGGAAAGGAGTTCCACATGCTGGAAAGAGGTAGATGCAGTTGATCTTCTGAGGGATCATTTCCAGAGTAGAGGGGAAGGTATCTCCTTTGAGCAGAGGCTCATAAATTTTGATTGGAGGAAGGTATCTCCTTTGAGCAGAGACTCATAAATTCTAATTGGGGGAAGGTATCTCCTTTGGGCCGAGACTCATAAAAATTTTAATTGGTAAGGATTCCCAAAGAACTTTGAGATAACTTTTAGAGAAAAGTTTTGTGGATGTAGCCCAACCATTCTGGGTGAACCACGTTAAAATTGGTGTCACTTTTTGGATTATATTGTGCATTGCTTTGATATTGCTTTGGGTATATTGCTTTACTATTTTGAAGTATAAAGAAAAAATTAAAAAGAGGTCTTATACTGTTCACCCCCCCTCTCAGTATAAGCTTGTGTTCTTCAATTGGTATCAGAGTAGGTGCCTTCAAAAAGTTTAATAGCTTGAAGGAAAAGTTAGTAAATAACACAATGGATCATTCAAGTAGCAATGCAACACCTATTCTTGATGGGTCAAATTTTGGTCTTTGGAGTGCAAGGATGAAGGTTCATATAATGGCACTTGGTAATGAGGTATGGAAAGTGATTGAAGATGAGTACACTATTCCTGTACATGGTCCTAATATTAAAGAAGAAAGGCTCCTACATCACAGCAATTCAAAAGCAATGAATGCAATCCTGAAAGGCTTACGAAAGCAGATCTCACCAAAGTGATTCACTCGCAAGACGACTAGTGAAATGTGGAAACAGTTGAAGGTGGTTCATACAGGTGATACAAATGTCAGAAAGGCCAAGTTGAGACACTTCAAAGGTATGTTTGAACAACTCAAGATGAATGATGATGAAAATATTAGTGACTACATGATTCGTATGGATGAGGTTGTTAACTCCATGAAAGACTTAGGTCTTGAGCTTGCTAAAAATGATGTTTGTGATAAGATTTTAAGACCTCTTCCTAATAGATTTAGTGAAAAGATTTATGCTATTGAGGAAGCTAAAGATTTGGATAAGTTGAAAAAGGATGAGCTCCATAGTATACTTGCAGCATTTGAATTGAGAAATCAAGTGAAGGTTGATATCAAGAAAGAGGCAGCTTTCAAGGCTACCAAGAAATCCAAGGGTAAATGACTTCAAGATAGTGATGAGTCTTCTAGTGATGAAGAGGCATATTATAGCAAGAAAGGCAAGTTCTCTAGAAAGCACAAAAGCATGAAAAATATAAGATGTTTCAATTGTGGAAAGTTTGGTCATTATGCTACTGACTGTCTTGTTCCCAAGAATGAAAGTGATGAAGACAAACAAGATTCTATGAGCAAGGTTTCTAAAAAGCATAAGCATCACAGAAAGAACAAATATGAGCACAACAATCAAGGAAAGAGGTATTCTCACAAGCACAAGAAGAGTTTCTATCTAGACAAAGCAAGTAAGTGTTTTAGTAGTGATAGTGAAAGTTCTTCAAGTGATAATGAAAATGAGATGTTCATATCAGAAAAAGAGGAAGAACCGAAACATAGATTCATTATCATGAAATGTCTTAGATGTGGAAATTTTGGTCACCTTGAGGATTATTGTACAAATAATGATTTGGTTTCCAGTATGTATGAGGATGCTTCAGAAAACTATAAGGAAGATGCATGTATGGTTTTTGAAAAAGGTAGCACCTCTAGTGATAAGAAATCTGAAAAAGACTTTGATGATTCAGAAAGCAAACAAATAAAGGATCTTGAAAGTGAACTTATTAGTGCTCTTAGTGCTTTGAAAAAGGAAATAAAGAAGAATGCTAGACTCAACGATAAGTTAGATGAATGTTGTATGGAGAGAGATGATATTATAGAAAATCTTGATTTCTCTATAGCTAGGACACAAGAACTCAAGGATGAGTTAGAGTCTAAGGTTCTTGAGTATAGTGAGTTAGAACAGAAAATGGCTTCTTTGAAAGAGGAAACTAAAGAGTACAAGGATAAGCTTTACGGGTTTCAAGATAGCTCCAAAAAGGTTAAGTCACTCATCAAAGGTCAAAGAAAGACAACAGATAAAACATGCCTTGGTTTTGTTAAGCCACACAAGGAACAAGTTGGAGAGTCTAGTAAGAGAATCCAAAAGGAAGAGAGTTTTGATGAGGAAAGTACTTCAGAAAAGGAGTCCTTGAATGATAGATGCACAGAAATAGAAAATAAAATTCAGAATGAGAAGAAGAAGTTTTCAGGACCCAAGAGGTCAAATAAAGGAAAGTTTCAAGGCAGATGTTTTGCTTGTCACGAGTTTGGTCACATGGCTTCACATTGCATGGCTTAAGTGAAGAAGGTAAATGTCAGTTTCAGAAGTGCTAGTTTCTTTCAAGGGTATTGCTACTCTTGTAAATAGTTTGGGCACAAGGCAGTCTATTGCAAGGTAAATAACAAGAACAGGTTTGATCAAAACAGGTTTGGTCAGAACAGGTTTGGTCATAACAAGTTTGGTCAGAACAGGTTTGGCCAGAATAGGTTTGGTCAAAACAGGTGGATTCAAAGATCAGGTTTACCTCAGAGTAACAACATCGTCAAGTGTTTCAAGTGCAACAATGAAGGTCACATAATCAGACAGTGTAGAGCTGAAATTCCAGATTACAGGAACATGAACAATGGTATGATCAGGTCCAAGGATCAAGGCATGGACAAGAACAGGGATGAGAACAAGAACAAGAACAATGACAAGAACAGGAATATGGGCAAAGAGTTCAAGAGAAGGCTCGGAAAGGAAGTTATAGACGCTGATGATGATCAGTGCCTAATGGGAGTTTTACTCCCACCCCAAAATTAATCACCTCATCAGGAGGTGGGGGAGGGACTAAGCTAAGAGGCTCATTCTTAGTCCCGAGCCCCAAAGGTGGCCCTTTGCCATTGATGACAAAGGGGGAGAGCTTCAAGTGAAGAGGAAAGCTTCAAGTCAGGGGGAGCAAAACTTCAAAGGAATATTCTCAGTTGTGGGCACAGTTGGTCAGTTGTTAGCACAGTTGGTTTTAGTTTTGGCTCTTGAGAAGTGTTTTTAGTAAAGGTTTGCCATCAATGACAAAGGGGGAGATTGTTGGCAATTTTGGGTACTTTGGGTACATTGCATTTGCTCAAGTGTATAAGTTGTCATTGATGTCAATAAGCTTTTGAAGGAATTTGATTTGATGTCAAATAATTTGTTTTGATGAAGGTTATGACATGAAAGTTTCAAAGGTATTTTGCAAACCCCAAGCTGACAGGTTCGAGAGAAAGAGCTCGCAAAGAAAAGTGTCATGATTTCACGACAATTTGCAAGAGGGATTGTATGAACGAAAAAGTGTTGCGATTTCGTGACAAATTCGAGAGAAAGAGCTCGCAGAGAAAAAGTTTCGCGATATCGTGACATGTCGGGTTTTCGCGACCCGAAGAAAAGAAAAGCGCTAAGGAGAAAAAGTGTCGTGATATCGTGACATGTCGGGTTTTTGCGACCCAGAGAAAATAAAAGTGCTAAGGAGAAAAAGTGTCATGATATCACATGTCGGGTTTTCATGACCCGAAGAACAGAAAAGAGCTGAGGAAAAGTGTCGCGATATCGCGACATGTCGCGATATCGCGATATGTCGCATTTTCATGACTTAAGCAGGAGAGAGAAATCAAGTTAGAAAAGTGTCACGATATCGCGACATGTCGCATTTTCATGACTTAAGCAGGAGAGAGAAAGCAAGTTAGAAAAGTGTTGCGATATCGTGACATGTCGCAATTTCGTGACTCAAAGAGCAAAGAAAACGTACGGAAGCTGAAAGCGTCACGATTTTGTGACAGGTTGCAAAGAAAACGTACGAAAATTTGATAGCATCACGATTTCACAATGGGTTACAAGGAAAGCGTACAAAATCTGAAAGCATCGCGATTTCACGACGGGTTGCAAAAAATGCGTATGGATGCAGAAAGTGTCGCGATTTTGCGACAGGAAGAAAAGAAAGCAGACGGAAGCAGAAGTGTCACGATTTTGCGATAGAAACTGAAAGCAGGTCTTCTATAGGAGAAGTGTCACGATTTCACGACAAAAGTAGAGAGGAAGGTTATGAAGATAGAAGTGTCGTGATATCGCGACAGAAGTGAAGACGAAGTCTGCAGAGGCAGAAGTGTCACGATTTCGTGACAAAAGAAAAAAGGAGGTCGACGAAGGGAGAAGTGTTGCGATATCGTGAAAAAAGCAAAGTTGATGCTAACATAGACAGAAGTGTCGCGATATCGCAACAAGAGCTTAGTTGAAGTCAACAAAGGCTGAAGTGTCACGATATCATGACAAAAGCCAAAAGAAAGTGTACAGTTGCAAAGGTGTCGCGATATCGCGACATGTGAGTCAACAAAGATTAGGGTTTGCAGTCGATGAAGTTTAGGGTTGTGCAGCCGACTAAAGATCAGGGTTATAGTCGACTAAGATTAAGGTTTTGATCTTGAAAGTGTTATTATAAAAGGTAGGCTGTTTTGAAGAGTTGGTTGCGTTGTATGTTGCGACGTTCATAGATAGAGCGCAGAGTGAGAAGTTTGATCACTAAGAGCAGAGTGCAAAATTCGATCGAAGTGTGCAGAGTGAGTGAAGAGTCATGGTGAATTGTTCTAAGTGCCACTGTGATTGCATAGAGAGTGCAAATGTTGAAGTTCGACCAAGTGCGGCTATGATTTTGTAAAGAGAGCAAAGGGCATAGAGAGCACAAAGGGCAAAGATGAATGTGGAGTACTGCTGCTTGAGGACAAAGGTGCATTGGTTCTTTGAGAAGAACCTGAGGACAGAATTGGCAAGTCTTTGAGAAGGCTTGTGTGCAGAGGATTGATTTGTTCAAGTGTTGGAAAGATCTGACAGATAGAGGAAGACTTGTACTAGACCGATCGATTGTGTTTGGTACAGAGTTCTTTGAGCTGCTGTGGACGTGATCATAGAAGGTAGAGGTCTCTTAGGCTAAGCATTGAGGACATGAGGTCTTCGATGGAAAGGATTTCCATGTGCTGGCAAGAGGTAGAGGCGATTGATTTTCCGAGGGATCATTTCCGAGAGCGAGAGGGAAGGTATCTCCTTTGAGCAGAGGCTCATAAATTCTGATTGGGGGAAGGTATCTCCTTTGAGCAGAGACTCATAAATTTTGATTTGGGGAAGGTATATCCTTTGGGCCAAGACTCATAAACATTGTAATTGGGAAGGATTCCCAAAGAACTTTGAGATAATTTTTAGAGAAAATTTTTGTGGATGTAGCCCAACCATTCTGGGTGAACCACGTTAAAATTGGTGTCACTTTGTGGATGATATTGTGCATTGCTTTGATATTTCTTTGGGTATATTGCTTTACTATTTTGAAGTATAAAGGAAAAATTAAAAAGAGGTATTATACTGTTCACCCCCCGTCTCAGTATAAGCTTGTGTTCTTCATCAACATCATAGTGGGTGCACTCAAATGCTTTGTGACATTCCTCACCACATCTAAAATAGGTATATGGCTTCCATGGTCTATTTCCATTTTGACCTCTCCCATTACCTTGACCTCTTTGATTTTATCTTCCTCTTTGATAGGTGCCATGACCTTGTTGTGTCTCATCCTGTTTATCTGTATTTGAGGGTTCTCCCTTTGATGAGCTAGATCCACCATGACCCTAATTTGGATATGATGACAATACCTTCTTCCCTCTTTTGTAATTAATCCTCTTATTCTTCTCTTTAGCCCTTAAGGCTATATGATATGCATCCTCTATAGTAAGGGTATGATGCATACTTAACTCATCTTGAATAGTATAACATAGGCCATTTACATACCTCGTAGTCCTTTGATCTTCGGTCTCATAATGCTCCACCCGAATATATAGTTTGTATAACTTATTGGTGTAGTCCTCAATGCTTTTGTCCTTCTTTCAGAGGTTTTGAAATATATAAAATAAATTCTGGAAATAGTCTACAGGCACAAAAGTTTCTTGTAACTTCTTCTTCATCGTATCCCAAGTCCTGGTATTTCCTTTTCCTTTCCTCTTTCATTTTGTTTGTAGATAATCCCACCAAATTAGAGCATACCATTTAACCTTCGTGCATACAATTTTCACATTCTTTTCCTCAACCAGATTACTCCATTCAAAATACTTCTCCATACTATTTACCCAATCAATTAACTCCTCTAGTTTTAACCCACCAACATACTCGAAAACCTCGATCTTGATTCCATATTGGTTTCCTTTAAGTCCTTCCAAGGCTCGAATTAGCCTGATTTCAAAATTTTCTAGTTCTTCTCTCATGTGATCCTCAGATCCACCTTTCTCAGCCATGGCCTCATTATCAAATCCTAGATATGGGTCCACATTGGTGTGAGCCTCCATCATGCGGTTAATTACACTAGTCAATTATGCTATTTCTGCATGCAGATCCTCCATCTACCTATTCACTTGGGAATATATGCCTCATCCTCTCCCTCTTATATTCATATTCTTTCCACTTGTGATATCTCACCTGCTCTGATATCAATTGACGTAAATTTACTATAGGAGACCGATAATGAACTCCAAGGATAAAATTACAAGACAAGACATCATAAAAAATACACCAATAAAAGAAACTTGCAAATTATTCCTTTCATTATCTGAATTCACATCCCCTTTACAATAGATTCTCCCGCTCCTTATACTTCCCAAAAATAAAAATCGTAGCCTACACTACCTCACTATTTTTAGTCACTTTCTAGTAACTCGCTTGTTATTTTTAGTAACCCTAAAAAAGAGCTCGGATGTCATCCTAAATGGAATCATGCACCCATTATTCAATAATAACCATTATCCCAAGATAGCAACCCCACTCTAGTTCTACACTAATAGTTATGATAACTTTTTTAATTGCGAAAACTAAAAATTATATTAAAAGCTAATTTTTGGTTTCCTAGAGGTATTTTTGGCTTGTAAACACAAAGGGCAATTCTTTTTATGTTTTCCATAAAATTTTACACATTTAAAAAAAATGAGGTAAAATGAATACTCAAAGCAAAAGTTATAGCCCTGGAAAAGTGCATTATTCTCCTCTAGTTGAAAATGAACTCAGCTCATGCGAGTTCTGCTATTCAAACTCTTGGAATTGTTGACCAATGAATTCAGTGATGGTGGCCAAGGATTAGGTTGGTTTGTATCAACTTCCAACAAAAACAAATTTCCACAACATAATAGATCAGTCTTTAGAGCATGTAAACTAACATCAATTTTTTTTGCATCTCCAAAAATATCTACAATAGTAGAAGAAATTGCAATGGTAACAATATTTTACCTAAGAAGAATAACTGCAATACCATAAAAATCATCAACATTAACTACAATATCATCAAGAACTGAAATAAGATCTACTTTTTCCAAATATGCAGTAAATAAAACTTTAATCAGATCTAGTGCCTCCACGATTTCAATAACAATATCAACAATAGATATAACATCCTTCCTATATTTTCTTCAGTCAAATATTTAACTTCTATAAAAAAAAATCATTGCTTCAATAGCAGTAGTATGGTCCAAGAGAAGGATGATGGGCTTCATGTTCATAGATACCGGTTCGATTCCATGTATTGATTCCAAATTTTCTTCAGAAATATCTTCTTCCACAAGAATTTTTTTTCTTCAGTGCTTTATATTGTTGTCATTTCTTCTATAGCAATTTATTCCACAAGAAGAACTTTTTCTACAATAAATTCTTCTAGAGGAAGAATTTCTTCTTCTCTAGCAATTTCTTCTTGTAGATCTGTAGTACCCTTATTTATTACCTTCTTCACGGTTAAAATATAACAAAACCTTGTTTCTTGTGCCTTTGTGATAAACTCCATTGCAGTCAGCAAAATCTCACCTTGTCCTTCTTCCTTAAGAGGTAATAGTACTACCTTTACACCATCCTTCTAGAAGGTGTAAGTATTTTGACCTCCATAATAGATAGCCATCCTATCATACTGCCAATACCTCCCTAATAGTATGTGATAGACATCCATAGGAATCAAGTCACACCAAACTTCATCTTTATATGTATTTCCAATTGAGAATTTTACTAAACATCTCTTATCAATAGTCACCTCATTTATTTTCTTGATACATGAAATGTGATAGGGGTGTGGGTGCTTCTCACATTTTAGATTCATTTTGTCTACCATTACATTAAAGACCATATTTTTACAACTACCACCATCAATTATTACTTTGCATATATTTCCTTCTTATGTGCATCTTGTACGAAAGATATTTATATGCAACCAGAACTCACCACCCTCATCTGCTTGCATTTTTACCTTATTTGGAGCAATCAATGTTCTCTTTATCATGAGATTCTCAGCCACACCTACAACAATTTCTATCTCAGTTTCATCCTCTTCCTCAACCAGGTTAACTCTAGTTGTCCTCCCTCATTTCTCTCTTTAGCATGATAGTGGATCCACTCAAATTCTTTGAGACATTTATCATCATATCTAAAATAGGTATATGGCTTTCATGATCCATTCCCAGTTTAACCTCCCCCATTACCTCGACCTCTCTAATTTTCTCTTCCTGATTCCATATATTTGAGGGTTATCCCTTTGATAAGCTAGATCCACCATACCCTGATTCGGAGAATATGCCAATATCTTATGTAATTACTTCTCCTATGCTTCTCTTTGACCCTTAAGACCATATGACATGCATCTTCTATAGTAAGGGTATGATGCATACTTAAATCATATTGAATAGCATAACTTAGGACATTTACATAGCTCACAACCCTTTGCTCTTCAATCTCATTATACTCAACCCGAATAAAAAGTTTGTAGAACTCATTGGTGTAGTACTCAATGCTTTGGTCCTTCTGTCGGAGGTTTTGAAATATACAAAATAAAGTTTGGGAATATTCTACAGGCCCAAAATTTTATTGCAACTTCTTCTTCATCGTATCCCAAACCATGATCTTTCCTTTTCCTTTTCTCTATAGTTATGTCTGTAGATGAACCCACTAAATTAGAGCATACCATTTCAACTTTGTACATGTGATTTTCACCTTATTTTTCTCAGCTAGATTACTCCATTCAAAATACTTCTCCATACTATTTACCCAATCGATTAGCTCCTCTAGTTTTAACCCACCAACATACTCGAAAACCTCGATCTTGATTACATCCCGACTTACTTTAAGTTCTTCCAAGGCTTGGATTAGTTTACTTTCAAAATATTCTGGTTCTTCTTTTGGGTGATCCTTAGATCCACCTTCCTCAAACACCCTCTCATTATCAGATCCTAGATCTAGGTCCACATTGGTGTGGGTTTCCGTCATGCGGTTAATCACACTAGTCAACCATACTATTTTTACATGCAGATCATCTATCTCCCTATTCACTTGGGTATATATACCTCACCCTCTCCCTCTTCTATTCATATTCTTTCCACTCATGAGATCTCACCTGCTCTGATACCAATTGATGTAAATTCACTGGAGGAGATCGAAAATGGACTTCAAGGGTAAAATTTAAAGACAAGACATCATACAAAACACACTAGTAAAAGAAACTTGCAAATTCTTCCTTTCATTATCTAAATTCACATCCCCTTTACAATAGAGTATCCCTCTCCTTATACTCCCCAAAAAGAAAAAACCTAGCCCACACTACCCCCTTACTATCTTTTATCACTTTCTATTTTTAGCAACTTGCTTGCTATTTTTAGTAACCCTAAAAAAGAGCTCGGATGACATCCAAAATGGAATAATGCACCTGTTATTCATTAATAACCACTATCATAAGATATCAACCCCACTCTAGTTCTACACTAATAGTTATGTAACTTTTTCAGTTGTGAAAACTTAAAATTACATTAAAAGCTATTTTTGGAGCTCCTAGAGGTATTTTTTGCTTGCAAACATAAACGAAAATTCTTTTTAAGTTCTCCATACAATTCTGCATGTTTTGAAAAAAATAAGGCAAAATGGACACTCGAAGAAAAAGTTATGGCCTTGCAAAGGTGCATTAAAAATACTCTCATCCACAACACCCTAAATCAAATACCTTGCCAATTCATATTTCTTCTTTTCTTCTCTCTTGTTGGTTTGTTCTTGTGGTACCAATACATTCTAATATTGTAGCTCCACATAGTCATCCTATGATTTTGACCATTGCTTCTCTTAAACTCTTATAGTTTATCCAAAATATCTTTAAATATTTTAAACCATTTGATACAATCTATTCTCTCTCATTCCTCATTTTTATTCCAAACAAACCTACCTAATGGATTAACAATTTGGACATAAAAATTCAATGATACCATAATTAATTTCATAATTTAACTTTTATACGTGCAAATTTTAAAGGATATAGGATAGAAAAATATATTACTAATCAACATTACACCAAGTTCATAAATAATTCAACATATTAGTGAACTATTAGGCACCAAGCAAAGGAGTTTACTCTCACTCAAATACTGAGCTCTTGATTTATGTTCCTCATATTAGCCATATTTTTTTTCTTATTACCATTCACATAAAGTACCAATAACACTATTCACCACCTATTCACTAATGTAGTAAAAATATCCTACCACAACCTATATTTGTGGTAATAACTAAGCAACGAGGTATCCAAGTTATCAAACATATGAAGGTTTTGGATATTTGACCAATCCAAAAATATTGATTTCCTTATAAATTTAAAATATTCTTCATCTCAAAGTATAATTACCATGCAATAACTATCTTGGGATAATGTAGAAATGATAGTTGATGCCCTCCTTTGTGTAGGGAGCCCTGATGATTCTTGAGAAGTTCATGATAAAATTGATGTTGGTAGTTGAAGAAAATTGAATGTTGATAGCTCAACACTTCTTTAGCACAATGTTCATGACACTTCTAGCTTTTGGACCTTTTTTAACTTATAATTACCTTTATCTATTGATGTCATAGCTCTTATATCCTACAACCATTCTTCCTCTCACTTGTTCTCTAGTGGTTATTATTCATGGATGAGTTATTCATAGCACCAAAGTGTCTAACACTCAAGCACAATTCTTTTTTTTTGTTACTCCTTAGGCCTTATATAATTCATTCATCTCTTTGATCTTATTATAGATGTAGCCAAAATTTTAGCACATGGGTTTGCTTGGGATCCAACATTTCTATGCAAGCTTTAGTTAGCACATCTGATAATCTATCCAACTAGGAGTTCCTCATTGATATCTATACCATAACATAATTTAATGTTTCCCATGCAACTTCCCTCTTAAATTATTTAATCCTAGTATGATCCTCATCTTGATTCTAAATTAATTATCATGTGGCTTACTAATTATCGTGAAAACCATAAATAGCACCATTCATCACATGCACTTCAAGTTTTGGCATCAAAATTCCTTTGACTATCCCCTTATTGGTGCTAAATATAACTCAACCTCTTTCACCAAGGTGCTTGGTACTACATTGATTATCATGATTGCTAATAAATAATGTATTTCCTTCCTCTTTTGATGTGACCTCTTGGTATTTCTCTTTTATTTTTACATGCGGTTTCTCTTATCCATGATGATCATATTTTGTATGTTATCATTTTTATCCTTATTTAAAGGATAAACTAATCCCAACAAGAACAATGCCAACATGGACTTTGTAATTTCTCTAATTATTTATTGGCCATTGAATTCAAAGATCCTTAGTCATAACATGTATCAAATTCCTTATAACTATTTTATAATACTCACATGTTATCTCATGGGATTTCTCGTATCTTCCAAAATGCTCAGGTGACTCAAGATTTTTCTCCCCATTCTTGGTTAAACTAAAAATCATCCTCAAATTTATCATGTGTCAAATCGCTTAATCAAAGGTTAACTCATTCAACAAAGGTCTAAGTGTTGCAACCTAATATTTGATACTAGATGTGGTTCCCCTTATCAAATGTTAAAATACCACTACCTGAATATTTTGTTTAACATAGATATATTATATATAAACTTGGCCTACCATGCATTATCACTTAGTTTAATATTAATGACATGTAACTCATTTTTTAGTGTAATGGTACTAATATTAATTTCTTATATTTTTAGTTGCATCAACCAAGGTGTTCAATATTGTATTGGAATAAATGGTTTTGACTACAATATTTGTTGCTTATGATTCCTGTGACACTTATACCATATTGACACTAAAATTATTATGGCATAAAGTGTTATCAATGTATGGCATCAATGGCACGTTGCCTCTAAACTCACTTTATATGATGATGGTTCATCAATATGTAGATGGTAAATAGTTATAATCTTAGTCTCTTTTTCCTAGTTCCATAATAAGTTATCCATTTTGGTGCCTACTTATATTTTGGCACTAACACCCATAGATTGAAGATATCCACATGGGTGATGTAACCCAACTATGCTTAGAACTAATGACAATATGTAATTTAAAATAATTATATTTAGTTAATTTTTGATACCCACACCATCATATTTCTTTATTGGTGATAACACAAACTAGCTTAAGCATCTCTCTTAGAAAAGGTGCTTCCTTCGAAGGACTTGGTACTAGCATGTATGTCTTAGTGCCCACTCATGTTATAACTTTCATTTTTGTATCATCATTGAGATTATTTTTTTTTACATTATTTCTATTGGTCATGTAATAGGTATGTGATTTTGTGGGTATTCCAAAGTAACTCTTGGTTCCAAAATTTTCGTTAGTTAGAAATAAGGTTTATGTGCAGCCTTAAGACTTTGACCAAGAAATTGGAAGACTTGGAGGAAGCGATATCCAAATCAGTGTCTGGAGAACATCAATTCCTTTGCCTAGCTAATTGATCCAAATAGGGATTTGTAGACTAAAGAAATAAATATGTCAGATTAGAAAGACAGGCTAAAAGTGATATATATTTGGCAACATCAAGAAACATGGTACAAAGTCTTGCAATATGAATTAAAATTAAACACCTAATAGAAAAACCTACGTCACTTATGCATTCAAAACATTTATCATTAAGAACCCTTAGCTATGCTAAATCATAATGGGAATCCAAGTAGAAATATAGAATGCAAAATATCTATAGCAAAATATTTGTTCATAGATTTTTGAAAAAAATATGAACACAATAATACATACATGTTTTACACAAGAAGTTGGCAAGAGTCTAGACAAAAATTTAATTTTCATTCAAGAAGGCATATAGCCTCAAAAAATAAAGTCATGCCAATTGTAAATGCCAAAGAGCTAACCATTCGAATATCTTGAATTCTATTATATATAGATATTTTACAATGTATTCAATTATACTTGATGATTATTGTCAGAGCAAATTATAGATTTTAAGGAAAACATAGAGAGTGGTCATCACATTTATCTTAGTTGTGCTTAACTACTTCAGGTATGCTCTGTTGATGTGGATAATATAGATCTTAACTTGAGGCTAGTTTGTGTATTGCATCACTGGATTATAAATCACGTGATAATCCACTCCTTTTCATTATGAATAACCATTTGAATAGGAGAAGATGTATGGTTTAGAGAGCCTAAACTATTGAGATCTTCTAAGACTGATAATTCTTGGTGACTGATCGATACGTGCACACCTACTAGCATGGATAGTTTTAGTTTACTTTTATAGAGGTTAGCATCAAGAAGACTAATTACTTACCTTTGAGAATTTATCACAACTAAGCATATATTCTTCTTTATCCTCATTTTGGACTAGAATTCTTCTTACCAGTTGTTGGATGAAGACTTTACTCTTGATGGTCATTATTTGTAGTCTATCCATGGTGTCAAACACCAAGAGTCTTTGGTTGTTGCTTACTTTATTTCTAAGCTACCATGATTAGAGTTATTTTTTATTCATGAGTGCATTTCACTTGTTGGGGTTTTAAGATCTTATTTATGACATCATTATCTTCTAAAGTCTAACACCTTTAGAAGTTTTGCAAGTTATAGTTTTGGAAGTTGGGTGTCGGGCTCAATTTCTTAAGATATTATTTTCCTAGTATTTTTCTACACCATACCACACATTTTGTGCGCTCTTGGTAACATCAACATTATGATCCATGTTTTGGCCTTGTATTCATTCCTTACCTATCAGATGTTGAGTGATGAGTATCAGGTCTTATACCTTTGCTTTTGCTACTCTTTGAGGAATATTTGATGTTGAACTTTTTTTATCTTATTGTTAACATCAATATTATATATACTTGATAGGATTTTTAGCATAAAATATTATCCATCAACTATTTTCCTGGTGCCATTTATCCACACTAGACTATTTTGCATCAACCACACCTATTTACACTCTACTTCTTTTGATAATATTTTGATCCGTTTTATCTACTTTTATAGCCTCTTTTGTTGCTCTTCCCAAGTATTGCATGCTCATTCTTGTACTACTTTTAGCAAAAGAACTCTATGATCTAAACTATACCACATAGTGTAAGTAGGTGAGAAAATTTACCTACAGTTCCTACATTAACATAGGTGCCAATAAATGTGGTAGCATACCCATACTTGGTGTTGTTTTATCACCTATCAAGAAACACCACTATATATGTTGGCCTTCATATTTTATAGAATCAATGGTCCTAGTAGTAGGATAGATAATATGGATCACTAGGGAAATTCATCAAGGTTTACTAGCTTCATTATAAGAGAATAGATGACCAAACATCCATTATTTGAATTTGTAGAAGTAGGCTCCCAAGAGTCAGGTTGCACACTAGCAATATCCACTCTATATAGTTGGAGATACAACCTTTCCTCCTTACATGTTCAAGGTAAAATGATAAGGATACAATTCTTCTAATAATAAAGGATTCTTTAAAGAATGTATAATATTGAATGCCACTCTTTGTGATGACACCACTTGAGGATGGGTATCAAGCAATAAATTTATTTTCTAGAGTCTAGAAACACTAGCTAACATCTAGACCCTACCTACCTTTATAGAGGATATTTAAAAATAATTAACATTTCCACTAATATATTAGAATATAAAAATATGGGTTTCTTGTTATTCTTTTATATATGCAATATACTAAGCATACAATGTATCAATCGATATTCCATTTCATATCACTAATATTTCGTATGCAAAAAGTATAACATAATGATATTATATGTAGTTAGTTATAAATTATGCGTTCACTAATTAGAATAAGATATGTCATTACAACACACAAACAACCATTATGATCATATATCTATAATTACAACCAATCTAGATTTACAATCCATTCATCAAAGTATACACATCATCCACATGTTCAAGAAAAAATAATTAAGTGATTTATCTTCATAGGATAGGTCTTCTAATAATAGTGTTGATACCAATAGGAACATATCCATCATCATTTGGAATGTGGACCAACAAGTGGCTTTCTTCTGGGGGTAGAATCACCTTGGTAAAATCAGTCCTTCAAGCTATTCCTATTTATGTTTCTTCCGTTTTGAATATCCCAAAGGTTGTTCTTCGAGAATTGGATCAAATCAGTCATCGTTTCCTTTGGAGTGGTACTAAGGAGAAAATAAAATGGGCCTTGGTGAAATGGGATACTTTATGTCTTCCTAAGAGTGAAGGGGGGTTAGGATTCTGGTCTTCAATTAATAACAACAAAGCTTTAGCTGCTAAATTATATTGGAGGATGTTGCATAACCCCAATGCTCTTTGGGCCAATAATCTTCGTGCTAAATATGCTGAGAAAAAAAGTCCTGAAGACCTTGTTCGCTATCAAATTCCTACCAAAGGTTCTCCCATTTTAGCAGTTCTTAAGAATGGTGAGGATTTGATAAAGAAAAAATTATTTTGGATCATTCATAATGGTCAACATGCAAATTTTTGGACAGATTCTTGGGATGGTCACAAGCCTTTTATAACTCAGTTTCCTGATTGGAGGCATTGGATGGAGGAGCTTCACTTAGCTAATTGGATAAAGGTGGCTAATTACTATCGGTACCATACTGGTAATTCAAAGGTTGGTAGATATTGGATCCCTATTGAGGACTAGCCTATTCAAATCCCAGAAAGGCAAAGACAAGATATCCAAGGCATCCTTCATATGAGATCCCTCTCCTGGTCCCATGAAGAAGATTGTTTTGGTTGGAACAACACTACTAAGGGTGAGTATTCAGTTGCTCAAGGTTATTTGACCTTATGCCATAATAATCCCAACCATTCTTCTGACATATTTTCTCAATTGTGGGCTCAAAAGCTCTGGCCTAAGGTGAGGTTCTTTAATTGGATTTTATTGCATCGTAGGGTGCTTACCGGTGAGCAACTTATGAAGCGTGGTTTTCATGGCCCTTTTAGATGTGAAATGTGTGAAGAGAATGTAGAAAATATCAACCATCTTTTTATTGAGTGTACTTTAGCCTCTGAGCTATGGAGGAGAATGGCAACATTACTTGGCTTACGAGTGGTCCAATTTTTTCACTTTTGAACAACTTTGGAGGGATTGGCCTAATCAAGAGGGTGTTGATCATTTTATTAGGCAGTTAGTTTGGATGGGTTCTACCATTCTTCTTTGGAATATTTGGAATGAAAGGAACAATTGAATTTTTAATCAAGATAGGAAGGATATTCACTATATTTGGAAAAAGACCATAGCCAACTTAGTTGAATCAGTCCATCAACTCCTTAATAACCCCCAAAACTCCCACCAAATATGGGATCAAGTGATGCAAATATTGAAGATTAAACCTTCTAAGGGCAACCAACTTAAAGGGAATGTGAGTATTGGTAACATGGATAGGAATAGAAATTGACAACCTCCTCCTAAGGATTTTGGAAAAGTCAATACTGATGGAGCCTCTAGAGGGAACCCTGGAAAAGCCACTGTGGGAGGAATTGGTAGACTTTCAGATGGCTCCCTAGTTTTTACTTTTGCTGAGAATTTGGATATTCTTTCCAATAACCTTGTTGAGGGGTATGGTATCCTTAGAGGCCTTCAGGAGGCTACTAAGGTTGGATGGGAAAAGGTTTTAGTTGAGTCTGACTCTCAACTTATGATTAATCTCTTGAAGACTCCTAAGAATCATAAGGTGGATTGGAGAATAAAAAGAATTATTGAGAAGATTCAATTAATCCAGATGGGATTTTTGAAAGTTGATTACAATCATGTGGTCAGAGATCAAAACAAGAGTGCTGATGCTTTAGCTAATTGGGCTTTGGACAAAGGTGATCATACTTGTTATGGCCACCCTCCTATATGGTGGGCTTCTCAAATTAGGGAAGCTCTTCTTTCTATCATTTATTTGGATGGCTCCAGTTCTGAAGGTACCTAGTTTCTTCTTGTTTTTTTTTTGTTTCTCTTTGGTTCATTCAGTTTTTTTAGTTCCCTAGATCATTCTATTCTTTATTTTGTTTCCTCTGTTGATTCTTGCATTAATAGTCTTCTAGTCTAGATAGGTCATTGTTTTGTTCTTTTTTTTTCTTTTGTCTTCTTTGTTTTTTTGTTTAGTTTTTTAAGGTGGGTGGGTTATTTTGTTTTGTTTTGTTTTTGTGTTCTTTGTGTTGTTCTTGTGTTTTTGTTGTTTTGTTTTTTTTTTTTTTTGTTATTGTTCTTGTGTTTTTTTCGTTCTTGTTCTTGGGTTTCTCTTTGTTTGTTTTATTTCATTTTTTTATGTGTGAGTGTTTTCTATGTTTTTTGTTTTTGTTTATTGTCTGTTGTTGGTTGTTTTTATTTTTATTTTATTTATTTTAATTTTTAGGTTTTGGTTGTGTTTATTTTTCATGTTTTTTTTGGGTTATGTCTTTGTAGTGTTTTGTTGTTTTTGTCTTGTTTGTGTTTTGTTATGTGGTTCTTGTGTTTTTCTATGTGGTTTGTGTTGTGGTTTATTTTATCTTATTGTGCGTGTTTGGTTGTGCTTTTGGTTTTGACACACTCAAGGAGCATGTTTTTTAATTTATTTTATTATTTTTTTTGTTATTTACTTTTTTTAATTTGGTTTTGTGTGTTTCTTTGCTCCTTGAGTATGTCAAAGGTGGTAGGCCAAGTCCGAGTCCTGGGCATTTTTGGCGGAATGGATACCCCTGCCTCCTTGGGTCTTACCCGAAAGTGGCATCCCTTTTGGGATGTTTTCCACAAAAAAAAAAAAAAAAAAAATAGCCATCATCATACACATCATTAAATTGATAAGGCATGATCATTTTATTTAATTCTAGGAGCATTACCTGAAGTAATTCATGCTTGCACAAGTTTTAACCACCACCATAGCTATAGCAAGTAAATTGGTACTATTCATGCCTAAAGAAAAATGCATGTTTTATTTCGCTCATGCCTATAGCCATATGAGATAGACCATAATTTAGACAAATCTTTACCAGCATAACTCTCTTCAAGCACCATAGGAAAAATAAAACTAAGATCATATAGTGCTTCTAATTACCATTAGGTCTAACACCATCACCATCACTAAAAGGACATGATACCTTTATATGGACAACTTGGGGAGGCACCGGTGTGATCCCACTTTCCACCATGATATACAATATGAGCTTGTGTATTTTAGGATCAATTCTCATATCGGACAACTTCTTTAGCTTTGTGTTCCAATGATTGTTCACATGATAAAAAAAAAAAAATTGTACATAAAAAGAACTACATGTTGTTGAAGGTCCAAAATACTAAAGTTGTTAAACGTCTCTCTCCTTGGATGTTGTAGATTGGTACACTTAATACACTTATTTAAATAAATAAAAAATTTCCCATACCTCTACCATTTGCTTGCTTGGTAGAGATATCACATATTTTCATGAGCGGGTATACTTTATCATACCTTGATGTAATATATATAAATAAATATAAAATGATATTTGAATATAAAAATATATTTCCTTTATTTAATATTGAATATTATTAATATATATTTTTTATTCATAATATTTTATTATTATAATATTTATAATAAATTATGATTTAAAATTATATATGTTTTAATATTTGTTTTAGATGACACTACATTGTATACAAGGATTGAGACAATGAAGGACACTCCTGATTGCCAAGAGAAGTCAATTTTTAATATCTTATACTTTAATTTTATTGTTCTTATATATACGTATGCATGTTTATTTTTATGTTATAATCAATTCAGATTTTTATTTTTATGCAAATCTTATTGTATAAAAATTACACAAGATCTTATAAATTCAATAAGACCGGAAACGTTAGAAATAACTCTTGCTGTATAGCATAGTGTGGGGTACAAAGCTATATCACTTTTATTTTTTCATCACTAATGACTTTGACATTCAAAATGCAAAAGCTCTCGTCTAGAGTCACAATTGGAATACTAATTAACTTCATCATCAGTTATCAGCCTCCCTATTTTGACCGAGTTCGTAGAAACAAATTTATAATATTGATTTCTTAATCATGAGGTTATAATAATAATATAATATATATAAACAAGTTCTAATATTTCAACATCTAAAGATAAAGAGATTATAAATCAACAAATAGAAGGTGGAATTATCCATCATACCCCTTAATTTCACTGAGCTTCCCACGAAATAAATCCAAATAAATTAAATGTATATTTTGAATATCAAAAAATGAACAACTTACATCAAATAAGTGTTAGATGATAATAAGATATATCATAGATATTTCTAAGATCAATATAATGGGAAGGACATCCACAATAAATATTGACTATAGAAATGAAGATTGGTGTTCTCTAATTTTTAGTCTCAAAATTTTGAAAGTATATTTTTCCTAAAAAAAAAATAATTATACACAATAAAAAATGATGATACAAAATCTCTACATGAGAGTGTTAATATCCATATTTACTAAGGATGCAATTCTATCTATCTCCTATGAAGGACAAGGTGGTAACAAAAAGAAACAATGTCAAAATGTAAAAATCATCATATTATGAGTAATATATTATTTTCATAACCAATACTTACTTGAGATAAAGGAAATAGAGGCTTAATTTGTATAACATTTCCATGACTATAGTTTATAAGACCACCATCATCGTAATATGTTTTAAATATAATTTAATTTAGTGTATATTCTAATTTTCTTAAAGCAACTTTGTAGTAATGCATTGTTTTATTTTTCTAAAAAAATTAATTTCAAATTTGGTCTTTAAAAGATATCATACCTAAGATAGAGTGTGTAAATCAAATGAAGCTAATGTAGATTCATTGTGTAAATCAAATGAAGCTAATGTAGATTCATTAGATTCAAATATTGGATTTTTAAATGTAAATATTGTAACTGAAACATACTTGGAGTTAGTTACTTTTTATTAAAATTTGGGAAGAACTTTAAGAAATTAAAGGTTTTTGTTTAGAATTTATTGTTAAGAAGAGATAATATCAATTTTCTTCAGAGAGCGAATTCAAGTTCGTGTTATTATTGTTTATTATTTCCTCTAGAACTTGTATATTTGTATGACAACATGATTCTTCCTCACCTAGAACATCACAATAAGAATAAGTAAACTTCTTCCCTCCAAATCAAATAAAATATAAATCTTACTTATAGTGAATGTTATTTTCATTCTTGATGTTGTTTCTTGGAATGTTGTATGGGATGTTACTTTAATGCTTTCTCTTGGTTGGATATAAGGGTTATGTTCCTTTAATTTTGACTCTCATAAGCACAAATATAGAAGGGATTATCCTTTTCATGAGTCAAAAACTCATAAAACTATAGAAATTAGGCATCTCATGTACATAACCAAAAGCATATTGAGTAATATAGGAAGTAGAACCAAACACATAATACTTTTCTTTGAAATTAAATAAGGCAATACAAACTAGTTGTTTCTTAGTACTTTAGATTTTGCATGATCTAAGTTGGATATATAATTTCTTGATTTTAGTAATGAATATTTTATACGAGGAAAAATATTTACATCAAAGTTTTGAGATGTATCTCTAACTAGTTATTCTAAATGAATTTGTTTTGGTAATAATAAGAGAAAAAAGGGTTTTGAAAGGGGCACCACAACATTTTACAAAACACAAGCCACCAAACACAAAAACAAATAGAGAGAAGGAGGATCCCAAATACACCAAAAAGATACACAAATTGACCAGTGAGAACGGAGGTGGTTCTACAATAGAGAATCAAATTCATGAATAATTTCACCAGACATCTGGATAGCCTCTTCAGCATAATATAAAGCCATATTCATCAAACTCTAAACCACATGTTTGATTTTCATCAGGTGAAGACTATGGAGGACATCTCTTTTCCTCATGGTAGATTTATCCGAAGAGTACATCTTAATAATAGGTTTGTATTTGGAAATATATCTAGGAAGGAACTCTACCACATCATCCTCATAAAAAACCTTAGAAAGGGGGAAAAGTTCCACCAAATCCTCCTTCTACCACTCAATCAAACAGATTTACAAATTCTGCCACTTTCCCTACAAACACCCGTAGAGAGACTCTTCACAATTGGATAAGCGATAGGAGTTACCAAAGGTTTCTTCATTATGTTAGCATAAGTCCTTCCCACCATTCATTCCCACACCCCTTTAGCAGAATAGAAGCCTTTACCATATAATTTTTTCAAACCCGATTCCAAGGAGGAAGAGCGCACATTATCAGCTTCTAAGCTCAAACTATCTGAAGCCAATAGGGGATCACCAAGTACTAAAGTGGGGAGGGAATTCAAGGAATTTAAAATCTCCTCAGAAATAACCCCTTTCTCCAAAGCAACACGTTTGAACAACAACAGAGCCAAACCCTGATGCAAAGGAGCCTACCCCCTACCACTTTGCACAACAAATATAGATTTACGCATCTAGTTGAAAATAAATAGAGGGATATTCATCCACCTCTTCCAATGAAGGTGATTAAGAAACATATCATGAAAACTCTACACAATGTCGTACGAAGAATACATAGTGAAAAAATCCATAATCACCCTAATCACCCTAATCACCTTATTCCATGGAGAAGACAGAGCTTTAGTGCTAAAACCATTTTGAATTCTAGGTAGGAATTCATCTTCATCCAAAAAGAAATGAATCTCTTAAACTAAAGAGTGTCTTTCCATATTGTGTATCATGCCATATAAAACCAACCTAGTGGTGCGGCTAACCAACTCTACTAAAAATTCAAAGGATAACGACCCAACACGAACCCATCCCTCCTTCTGAGTAACTGCCATCGAATTAGAAAGAATAGAATTATGACCATAGAATTTTTGGACACAGTCCAGCAAACCTCTAGCTTTCAGGATAGACAAAATATACTCATTATATAAGAGAGATGCAGGTTCCACCGTCAACTTGGATTGTTTGGACTTACTATTACAAAACTTAGATTTACCCATATCCAAAGAAATCACGATACACAAAAAATAAACTATGCCAATAGACCACACAGGGGAGCTAGAGGGAAAAATGAACATACACACAAAATAATAAATAAGGATACAAACATAACTTGAGCATAAAAACTCCCCATAACCCGCACCGGGCCAAACAAAGCCTTCAAAGTTAAAGACGGAAAAATTACCCACCACCATCTCGTGAACACTTGGAATAATAGGATAACTCCACAAGAGCATCGAAGGGTGTATAGTATTCATTGAGACAAACAAAAACACAAACCCCATAAGGAGCTCAAAAAACCCATAAAGGGTGTGAACCCTCATTTAAGATAACAAGTAGAGGAAGGGCAGCCACATGGCATGTGATACAAATAATGATATTCCTTAGTGCCACCACCTAACGAGAAGGAAGAAAATAAGCGAAGAGGTGGAATGAAGGTAGAAGACCACCTAGCCAGCAATGCCTCCAAAGGCGATAGGCAATAAGTGGGTCACCTGAGGAGCAAAAACCAGAGAATAATGGAAGATAACCAATCCCAATGAAATATTAAATCACCATTATCTAGGTCATCCTGACAACATAAATTAAATAAAAGCCACCAAAGCACACTGCCCATTGGAAATGAAACCTAAGGAATCCCATTATCTAGGCCTACCTGACAACATAAACATAAAAGAAGTCACCAAAGTATATTGCACATTGGGAACGACACCTAAGGAACACCCCAAGGCCATACAACAAACCAAAGTCTGTACATCAGATGCACAACAATATGAGAACCTCGGGCATAGACCACATTTCATCGAAATCTACAAAAAATTTGGGATATTCGCTGACCACAAAGGCAAAAATGCAGGAAAAAATTAGAATTCAAAATTAAAAAAAAGGTGTACTACCGCGGTGCCACAAGGAAGACAATCAACCTCCATCCCACTACCGAAATTACTCCAAATCCCATCAAACCCAGTGCATAAACACCAGCCACCAACCACCATTTAATAAGTATAATTGCGAGCATGGTTGATTATATCAAGAGGATAATCCCTCTGCTAGACCATAAATATCTAGATATTTACCTCCATATTTGGTGTTAAATCTGCAACCGAGTTTCCTTATCTAAAAATATGCCAGACTTGAATTTCCTCTAGATCACGAGAAAGTATGACTACCTCATCAATTAAATTGGCCACCCTCCAATTGACGTGTCAGGATCCATTAAGCATTTTAATGATGTTTAGCGAATTACCTTAAATAAGAGCTCTCCTATAGCAAAAATATTTTAGGAGGGATAAACCCAGAAAAACTGCCCTTACTTCAGTAACCTAAAAAGAATTCATTCCAATAGGCTTCACGAAGACCAGGAGCAAGCTACCTTCAGTGTCTCAAATAACACCCCCACACTAGCCAATACAAGGTTGTATTTATAAGCCCTGTTGAAATTCAGTTTAACAAAACCCATGGGATGAGGAGACCAGTGATCCAACCTCCTTAGATCAGTTGTAGGAGGAGGGCGGTCCATGTGCAAAAAACCTAAATTTTTCTCAACCAAAATTTCACTAGGAATAGAAGCTTGAGGAAGGTCCGACTCTAAGCAGGCACTCATCATATTCTCAACAGTCTTGCCCACAATTTGAACACTTAGGATATGAATTCTTTTTCTCTAAACACTCGAGCGTTACTTACCTTCAAAACTCCTCGAATAATATGTGGGAGCAAAAATATCCAAAATTATTTTATCCTAGGTGACGAAAAAGGATGATCCCACTGTAAAACACACTCTATCACAAAGTTAGGAAAAATCCAATTGACACCCATCCACCCTAGGATAGATATTAAAATCTCCTTAAATGCATTACAATTGAGAAGAAGATGCGATGTTTATTCCCAGGTATGTTTACACATATAACATCTATTGACCAAACCCCAAACTCTTTTGTGAAGATTCTCAATCATGAGAATCTTATTTTGAATAGCCAGCCAAAAAAAATGTTAACTTTTGGAGTGAGGTGCTTAAGCCAAATAGCACGATGAGGGAAGAAACCATCACCATCTTCGCTAATAAGCTCGTAGGCAAAATTTACTAAGTAGGAACCAACACTATCCTCCTGCGATATCAAACAATTCTCCACATTAGCTTGATGGATAACATAGATACGGATCTCCTCCATGAGGAGATACCATAACTAAGAATCCCTAACATTCCTCACTAACCTAGGATGGTTGGACCAAACAATTATATTCCCATGAACCTCAGTGAAGTCAACAACTTTCTCCAGAACAACAACCCTGGACCCATCAATGAGATCTCTAAAATGGATGTCTTCATTCAGAGGTCAGTATTTGAGCCATACATAATCCCAAAAATTGATGAATCTACCATTCCTAAAAATCCACCTGCAATTCTGATTGATAAAGTCCCTCAACTTCACCAAGCTGTTCTAAAACGTAGAGCCTCTAGAAGGTAGAAATTCAAAAATAAAGGAATCAAAATTATACTTACCTTTTAGAAAATGACACCATAACCTACTATCATTGGATATAACATTCCAAACATGCTTGGATACGATATCCATGTTCATTTTACTAGCACATTTTAAGTTCAAACTCTCAAAATTCTTCCGTGAGGAAGTAACGATAAACCATCAAGGAATTCCAACCAGAGGGGATTATGGTCAAAGCCAATCCTGGGTAAAGTAGATAAAGATGCATCACCAAACAGATTCATCTCGTGAGAATAAATAAAAATTCTATCTAATTTTGTTAGAATTAGACTATCTTCGGAGCACCGATTACTCCTAGTGAATTTCACCCTGTTAAGATCCAAATCCCGAAGCTCAACTAAAAACAAAAATTCAGATAAATCATGGAGACTTATTTAATCAATTGGATTACCTCCCCTTTACTCAGAATGATATATAGGATAATTAAAATCACTAACTACAACCCAATATTCATTCTTAAAGGTGCTTTACATATTAAGGAGAAACTACCAAAATTTACATCTATCAATATATGAATTAGGGGCATAAACATTGGAGAGGACCCATATCCTATTAGTAATATTACACCAAAATAAAATATTAATAACCTTGCCATATGAAGAAATAATATGACCATCAAGACACGATAAATTCTAGAAGGAGAGAAGACCCCCAAAGGAACCAACCGACTCACTTGCCATAAACCCAGATTTCTTCCACATCAGATGGTAAATAGACTCCCAAGAAGTATCATCAAGCTTAGAATATTTAATACACAAGATATATAGAGAATAATCCCTATAAAACAAACCAAGCAACCTTCACTTAGAGGAGCTATTGAGCCCTCTAACATTCAAAGAACTAATTTTCATTGGAAAAAATTAAAAGAGAGTTTTTTACCCACCCCCCCGGGAGGAGAGGATTTGAAACCTTCTAGCTTCATAAGCTTATCTCCAGTACATTTTTTCATCAATAGAAGAGCCTACCCTCCATTTTCTATAGCATCATCCATCGACCTCTTCCTACCCGACTTGGTTGGGGGTCTATCAGGCTTTCTTATCACCCCAATATCCATGCCTTTATTACGATGAATTCTAGTATTAGGACCAGGAAACCTTTTTTCCACTATCTATGGTGGGGAAAAATATGGGCCTTGATCCCCCACTAACTTGGAAACTCCACCCATCATTAGGAGAGGGGAATTCAAGATATTTCCCATAGCAAGATATTCCTTAACTGGAATATCTGAAGAAGGCACTCAAGAAGATAGAAACACCTCAATAACAGATACTTGACCACCTTCTACATTATCCTCCTCTAGAAACTAAAAGGAATTAGAGAGAGGTAAATTAACAACATGACCCTAAGGGTCGGTATGGAGAACCAACTCCAGATTGTGCAGAGAACGATTCAGAGAATCCTTCTTACTGGGCACAACTACCTTACTAGCAGAAATAAGTGTTTCAATAAATTTATTCAGTAAAGAAGGAGAATAAGTAGTCTCTTTACCTTTCAACGACCCAGATAACTATTGAATATAAAAAAAAACTTCAAGCTTTATACTACATGATATTGCTTAAAACACACATTATTATCCCATGTGTATTAAAATTTTGAAGTAATAGTATCCTAAGGCCATTTGAATTTACAAAGGACAAAATATCCTTCATTGACTTACACAAATCAAAGATACAACTATTCTTTCTGAAGGAGGAAGCACTTTGTTGAATTTCCATGCAAGATTCTAATGATTGCAAATTATTATTTAATTTTAC
Organism: Wollemia nobilis; assembly: GCA_028583015.1. Lineage (NCBI taxonomy): Eukaryota > Viridiplantae > Streptophyta > Pinopsida > Araucariales > Araucariaceae > Wollemia > Wollemia nobilis. The sequence goes on from JAQPPZ010007219.1 coordinate 3,501,701, forward strand.
ATGAATAGATTGAAGTAATTTACTATTTATCATAAAAAGTGAATATATTTGGAGCATTACCAATTTGAATATGAATTATTAACTTGAGGAAGAGAGATGACTTAAATATTTTCACCATTTTGTATGCCACTATTTTGCATTTTATTTTAGTAAAAAGTGATCCCAACCATGGTGCACCAATAGTTAATGTTGGCAAGAATATTTGTAGTGATGGTTATCTATCCCAAGGAAATTCATCCTAAAAGTGGTACATGAGGTAATACCTCTCTATCTTATGGAAATATTATCATATTTTCTCCTGTCTATGGAAAGGAAAGAGTTTGTATAATTTGATTTAAGAAAATAAATATAAAGATTGATTTAAATTAATAAGTATTGATGGTTATTGTTGTAACAAAATTGACGAGGAATTAGTTTACAATAGACATGAGAAATGAATGAAAATGAAAAACTCAGTTGTATTAGCATACCAAAAGGTGCCTATAAATATACATTACAAGGTATTAAAATGGATAAGACGCATTAAATAATGCTTATCCTAAGATAGCAAACTTATTTAAAACATGTGCTATAATCCATATCATTAATTATGAGGAATTAATTTACAACAGACATGAGATATGAATGACAATCCAAAACTTAGTTGTATTAGGATACCAAAAGGTGCCTATAAATAGTCATTACAAGAAATTACAATGGATAAGAATGCATTAAGTAATATTTATCTTAAGCTCATAAAATTTATAAAAACATGTTCTATAATCCATATCATTCCTCCCCACTAAAGAAGAATTGGTCCCCAATGCATACGAAGGTGAAAGAGAAAGAAGGAAAAGAGCCAAGAGTATCAGGTACAAACAAAAATGTACTCTTTGTGAGAGGTAAGTGTGGAGATAAAACGATAAATTGCATTCTAACAATAATCATAAGGTTACATTGATTAAATAAACATTCAAATAACCATTTGAGAGAAAAAGGGGGGAAAGGAGAAATTGGGGGAAAAGAAGGTTAACGTGAATTCTCTTGCCGCCCAAATGTTGCCGTCCACTGCCGTCCAGGTAAGGTAAAAGGTAAGTTACCTTTACCCAAGGTAAAATAAAATTTTAACCTTTTACTAATGGTAATTTTCCAACATTCTCCCCCTTAAAGTTGAGAGGACTGACTATATAGTCTCTCAGCTTTATAAATTGAGCTTTAGCCATGCCTTTGGTGAAGATGTCTGCTAGATTATCCAAAGTGCAACAATATTGAAGCTCAACTGTCTGCTGTTCCACCATATCTCTTATGAAGTGATACTTCATATCAAAATTTTTTGACCTTTTGTGGTGGATCGGATTATATGCCAACTGTATGGCACTGATATTATCACAATTTAGTTTGGTTGGACCAATTTGTTTTTCGCCAATCTCTTCAAGGATTTTCCTCAACCAGAGGATTTGAGTACTAGCATGAGTAATGGCTATATACTCAGCTTCTATAGATGATAATGCTACAACAGATTGCTTCTTGGAACTCCAAGTTATTAGTCCTAAACCTAGACTAAAACAGTTCCTTGATGTAGATTTTTTGTCATCTATATTACTGCCCCAATCGTTGTCACTATAACCAATTAACTTCACAGAGTTAGACTTGTGGTAATGGATTCCAAAATCCAATGTACCTTTTACATATCGTAAAATTCGTTTGGTTGCTTGAAGATGCAGCTCGGATGGGCATGCCATAAACCGTGATACAAGAGAAACAACATATTGTAAATCTGGCCTAGTGTTGGTGAGAAACATTAAACTCCCAACCATGCTTCGAAATTGGTCAAGTCAACTTTTGGTGCTCCATATTCTTTGCTTAGCTGGATTCCATGTCCGGTTGGTGTTGCAGCTGATTTGCACTGCTGCATAGCAAATTTCTTGATCATGTCGTGAGCATATTTCTGTTGAAATATGAAGATCCCATTCTTTGATTGATGTACTTCCATTCCTAGGAAGTATCTCATTAATCTGAGATCCTTCATCTCAAACTGATTCATCATGGAGTTTTTGAACTCCATATTCATTTTATTATTACTACCCATAAATATTAGATCATCCACATATAAAAAAACTATGAGGATATCTACTCCATTCTTCAGGTAGTATAGCGTTGGTTCACTCTTGCTTTTTGTGAAACCATATTTGCTGAAATAGCTGTCAATTCGTGAGTACCATGCTCGTGGTGCTTGCTTGAGGCCATAAAGTGCTTTTTTCAATTTATAAACAAGATTCTCTTTTCCTGGTTCTTGGAAACCTTGAGGTTGTTGAACATACACCTCTTCTATCAGGTATCCATTTAAAAATGCACTTTTCACATCCATGTGTTGAATTTTCCATCCTTTATGGGCTGCCAAGGAAAGAACAATTTTGATTGTTTCTTGTCGAGCAACTGGAGCAAAGGTTTCCTCGTAATATATTCTATATTTATGAGTAAAACCGTTAGCTACTAATATTTCCTTGTGTCTTTCAATGCTTCCATCAGCATTGAATTTGGTCTTATAGACCCATTTACATCCAACACATTTTTTTCCCTTGGGAAGCTTCACAAGATCCCAAGTATCATTATTTTTAATTGAGGATATTTCCTCTTCCATGGCATCTTGCCATATACTTTCAGTACAAGATTTTTCATAGCTAGATGGTTCTAGGCGTACGTGCAGCCCAACAAAGCATAATTGACTACATCACCCCTTGGTTCATGAGACACATCATCCCCTGACATTTGAAGATTTTCAAGTCTTGAAAAAATGTCATCCATCTCACTAGCTTGACTCCTAGTGTATCTTTGTTGGAAATTCCTATCCAACATTTGAGAAGATGGATGACTCTGTAGTATGCGCTTTCCTCTATTTGTCTCTTTCCTTTGAGAAACTGGATCTATCTCCATCGGACTTGGAGTGCTTACAGATCTATGAAATCATTTTGGAGAATTTGGGGGTGCCAACAAAGAAGTCCTTCTTGGACTTGGTGTACCACTTGATGTACTTGATGAAGTTTCCTGATGTGGAATTTGTGGAGGAGGACTTTTTCCATTGCTTTTCTTAGGTTGTACCAATGTGGGAGGTACTAATGTGGAACTGTCTGAATTAGAGTCAAAATCAACAAATTTTTTATGACCCCATTCTCCCCCTTCATCAAAAATTACATCCCTGGAGATAATGATTTTATGTGTCATGGGATTGTACAATCTATACCCTTTGGTTGAATCACAATACCCTACAAAAACACATGCTTGACTCTTTGGATCAAGCTTCTTTCTATATTCCTCAGGAATGTGTGCATAAGCTAAAGAACCAAATACTCTAAAATGTTTGACATTGGGTTTCTTACCGTACCATCCTTCATAAGGAGTGATACCATCTAAACTAGAAGTTGGACTTCTATTTAGAATATATGCACTAGTTCTCATTGCATCTGCCCAATAGTTGTTTGTGAGATGCTTTGCCTGAAGCATTGTGTGTGCCATTTCAACAAGGGTGCGGTTCTTTCTCTCGGCCACACCGTTCTGCTGTGGGGTATAGGTAGTGGTGAACTGCGTTTTTATCCCATTTTGCTTACAATAATGTAAAAATTCATTTGAGGAGTACTCTCCTCCTTTATCAGTGCGAAGACATTTGACATAGTAGTCACTTTGCTTTTCTACATTATTTCTAAAGTCTATGAAGCAATCAAATGCTTCATCTTTGTGTTTCAGAAAATAGAGCCAACACATTCTAGAATAATCATCTATGAATGTTAGAAAATAAGAATTGTTTCCAAGGCTTTTTGTTTGCATTGGACCACAAATGTCCGAATGTACTAGCTGAAGAGGATAGCTTGCTCTCCATGCTCGGCCTCTTGGAAAATTCATTCTGGAGTGCTTTCCCAAAGCACATGCTTCGCATACCTTCTTATGTTCTAGAATTTTTGGTAGTCCTGTCACCATAGCTTGTGATGTTAACATTTTCAAGCTAGCGGAATTGAGGTGACCATATCTCAAGTGCCACAATTCACTCGGATTTGTAATAGCAAGGTTGGCAAGTTGAGCTCCCCCTGGCTCACCAAATTTTAGAGGGAACAACCTATTATTTGTCATAGGTACTTTTGTGATGACTCGGTTACAATTGTTTTTATCAAAGATTGTACATTTTCTTTCATCAAAAACTAATTTGTAATGCTTCTCCATCATTTGGCCAACACTCAACAAATTGTGTTGTAGTCGTGGAGTATAGTATATGTCATTCACATTTTTAAGGCCTTCTTTTGTTGGAACTTCCATAGCTCCTATGCCTTCAACTTGCAAGGATTTATTATCCCCTAAATTAACATGAGATTTGTAATTTGAATCTAATGTAGCAAAGAGATTTTCTTTGCCACTCATGTGGTTGGAGCAACTAGTATCTAAAATCCATGTATCATTTAGATTTTGATCTGGCTGTCCATAAGAGAGAAAAAGGTTTGGTGGACCTTCTTCTTCTCCGTAGAATGAGCCATATTGACTGCTTTGATCTTTTGAAGTCTTTGACTAGCGATCCACGAGCGAAGTGGCCTTGTTTCCCACAATTGAAACAAGTTGTTTTAGTCTTGTTACTTCCTTGTCCTTGATTTCCATGGCCTGCATTGCCGCTTTGGTTCTGATTGGCTCCTCTATTTTGATTTCCACCTCTATGTTGATTTCCTCCTCTGTAGGAGTTGCTTTGTCCTTTGCCTCTTTGTTGTTGTCTCTACCTTGGCCTTGTCCTTGTCCTCGTCTTGCAGTTTCATTCGAAGTGAAAGCTTTGTCATCACCTCCATAGCTTGTTGAAGGTGGTCCTTGAAGTCGCTCTTCATGTGATGTTAATGATCCAATCAAACTATCAAATGTAAGAGTAGAAAGGTCTTTGGATTCCTCAATTATGATTGCAATGTGATTCCACTTAGGAAGAAGTGTTCGCAACACTTTCTTCACAATTGTTTCATTTTTTGTGTCATCACCTAAAGTTTACATCATATCAACTACTGCTTTGACTCGTACACAGTAGTCTCCGACTCTTTCATTTTCCTTCATTCTAAGATTTTCAAAATCTCTTTTCAAGGTCTGAAGCCTGACTTGCTTTAATTTATCACTTCCTTGGAATCCTTCTTTCAAGGCATTCCATGCATCTATAGCAGTTAAGTAAGATGCAATTCTAAGAAAGATACTTAGATCTAATGCTGATTGAAGATGGTATAAGGCAAAATAATTATTTTTCTGTGCATCTTTGTAGATCTTCTTATCATTTGCACTTAAAGTAGTCCAATCTGTTGGAGCAATGTAACCGTCTTCAATAATATCCCATAGTCCTTTTCCGATGAGTAATGTCCTCATCTTGATGGACCAGTACTCATAATTATCTCCACTGAATTCGGGAATTGGTAGATTATTATGTGATCCCATTATTATCTAATAAAACAAGAAACCTCTCTTATATAGCCTTATTTCAAAAAAGACTTTACAAACTATCAAGCCTTGCTTGATTTACAATCATAAACAACTCACTCTTGTTGTTCAGCAATTACAAAATTGTCAGCGACTTGTTCATCATCGTCACCGATCAATATTATTTCGAGGAGGAGTTTGTAGGATTTTAACTGAATTACTATAATGAGTATATTCTGATCCTTGTGGAGCAATTGCCACTGTGTCGGATTGTTCAAACCTTCTGCCAAAGGAGTTATCTTCTGAATCTGCTTCGTATCCTAGATCAAGATTTCTCTGGTGTGCAATAACAACGTTTTGCAACTGTGAAAAAAATTGTATTAAGTCCTAGTGTTTTCACGTGCCTATCAAAGTTTTCAGCGTTTGTTCTCAGTAACAACTTGCAGAGGGCATGATAACATCCTTCCGATCTTATCATTTAAGAAAATTTCCCAGAAATTTTCTTTTACAAAGATTTCCTCTTAGGAAATAATAATGAAAAAATTTTAACTTTCAAAGTTAAAAAAAAAAAAAAACTTTTACAATTATTTCCTCTTAGGAAATTTCTATTATCAACTTTGAAAAAAAAAATTTAACTTGTACAGATATTTCCTCTTAGGAAATTACAAAAAAAAAATTTAAAATTTAAACTATTTCCTTATAGTTTTTTAATTTTTTTTTATAACTATTGACCCCGCCGAGGATCGATCCTGCGACCTCACGGGCATCAAGACAGTAGGTAGCCGCTGTGCTACCGGGCAGATCCGGGAGCTAAGCGAGCTCCCTGCCCAATGGCCTTCACTAAATCACGCGAGGCTAAAAAAAAATTGACCCCGTCGAGGATCGAACGTTCGACCTCGCGGGAGTCAAGGCTAAGGGTAGATGCTATGCTACCAGGCTGATCCGGGAGCTATGTGGGCTCCCTGGCCTATAGCCTTCGCATCGAGCATGAAGCTAGTATTGGCTTCGTGCTTCAGCATGAAGCTTTTAATTTCTTGGGACTTTAGTCCCACATCGCCGTGAGGAGATGTTCTTGCTCTTTAAAAAGAGCAAAGCATGTATAGTGCTTTGATTGCCTACGGGAAATCGCTTACAATGCAGAGCACTTTTTGCCTCGGATCACCACATCACCATGCATCGGGTCTCATGCCAGGTCACACGTCGACACGCCTTGGGTCACGTGCCAGGTCACACATCACCGTGCCACGCCATGCCACATCAATAGTGCCTCGGGCTACGTGTAGGATGCCAGCCACATCAACAGTGCCTCGAGAATCACGTCGATCTGCTGCTCCTGTGGGCCACCTCATCCAGCTCCACCAGTGCCTCGAGAATCATGCCGATCTGCTCTTGCAGGCCGCCTTGAGATTCGTGTTGCCTCGGCTCCTGCGGGCTGCATCAAGATCTGTGCCGCCGCCTCAAACTACGGGCCCCATCACCTCGAGATTCGAGCCGATCTCGGCTCTCCGCTCTGATACCAAATGTGAGAGGTAAGTGTGGAGATAAAACGATAAATTGCATTCTAACAATAATCATAAGGTTACATTGATTAAATAAACATTCAAATAACCATTTGAGAGAAAAAGGGGGGAAAGGAGAAATTGGGGGAAAAGAAGGTTAACGTGAATTCTCTTGCCGCCCAAATGCTGCCGTCCACTTCCGTCCAGGTAAGGTAAAAGGTAAGTTACCTTTACCCAAGGTAAAATAAATTTTTAACCTTTTACTAATGGTAATTTTCCAACACTCTTGTTACAAAAGAAGAAGACCAAAATGAAAATTTTTACAGGTCTTCTAGAAAACCAAAATCTGATGGTGGATGTGAGTCAGACATGGAAAATTCTCTCCAATGACTGTAAACACTGCTATACGGGTGGATAGTTGAAATGGGTCCCTTGATTCGACAAAAGAAAGCAGAAACTGAAATCGGAAGAAGATGCAACAAAATATTCCTCGAAATGTGCACCAAAAAGAAATGACAAGTAGATAAATGTGTTGCATGAAATTTTTGGTTTTTTAATTGGTTTGAATGGTGGTGAAATAAAATAAATTAAATGAAAAAAATATAAGTTATTTTATTTAGTGTTTTTTGGGATGGTTGGACCCCATATATTAATTAAAGAAGGTGCATACACACAATTAAATGCAAGCATGGTAGGTTCAAGTAAATGCATGTAGTGTGCATTAAAATATGAGGGTGGATGCATCAGGGACATGGGACAAAGCGAAGGCTAGTCAGATAGATACAATGAACATTATACATGTCAGGGTACATCGAACACCAGACCCAATATGGAAACAACACTGTAAGACTCCATGACAAACTGACATCATGAATAGGTGACAATTAATATGATGTGGGGACCACGAGAAAATGGTTGGTTGATTTTGACCAAGTGGGTGAAACATAAGGTATACTGTGAGGATGATGTCAACACAAATGGGAGTTGACTGGGGATGCAAAAAGGTATACAGGGAGGATGATGTTATTGTATATGGGAGCTAAATAGAGATACAAAAAACCCCATTGGTAGGGTGAAGATGCAGACTGAGCAATTGCATGTGGCAAAAAAAAGGTTAGAAATCCATGATGACACATGATGCATGGGTGATAGTGCTTATGTGAGACTGAATCAAGTACTGAAACACAGACTGACAACACATTCCACTGACTGAAGATTAGACTGACATGCATGGGGATGGATGATAACACACGTTGTTGAATGATGATCATACTGACATGCACAAGGATGGTAGGGGGTAGATGACATGGAATGATTGAAAAAGGGCATAGATGGCACGAAGGTGGGTTGACCAAGGCGATAGAAAATATATTGGAGGATAGCAAATAATTTTAGCGACGAAGCAATGGGTAGCCATTGTAAGCTGGTTATCTTACTATATGTGAATCACCTCATATAAATAAGAAAAATATGATTCGATGGTGCATGTGGGATAATTGCATTGAATAAGTTTTTAAAAACCAACCTCATGCTCCCACCAAAAAATAGAAATTAGTTGTCAATAATTTAAAAATCCAATAGGTAGATGCTAGAAAAACCATGAAACCTTAGGTATTGCATTAATTTTTCTCTCTTGAATTTTTATGACGTGCTAGGGTGGATGTTGTCAATGAAAAACTCAATATTTCACCAAAAATAAGCGAAAACGAGCTATAAGCGCCAAGTCATAAGTGGAAGGTGTGAAATCCAAAATACATCAAATTAGGGGTGAAAAATCATCAAAGCAGTACTAGATTATGTGAAAAGACATCAAAGCAGTACTAGACTATGTTGAAGTATCGTAAAAAGTAAAGAGGAAGGCAAAGATAAACATCCATTCATGGGAAAAAATTAGTAGACAATGGCATGTGTTGTACTTAGTATGACACTGAGAGGGGGGGTGAATCAATGTAGCATTCCAAGACATGAATTAACAGCTCTAAAAATTGTAGCAGATAAAATTTATAAAAAGATATAATAAGTACCGCAAGAGAACATCACACAACACAGATTTTTAACGAGGTTCACCAAAATGGCTACTCCTCAAAAAGAATGACTGCTTGGACTCCCATCCAAATCCAACCTCTTGCAAAGCACCAACTTTACAATTTGTTTACCAGCACCAACTGGAAGGAGCACCCACCCCTTATTTATCTGCATCAATAGAAAGGAGCACCAACCCCTAATTTTCCAGCACCAACTGGACTTCAATTTTGAATAAAAATGTTTGACATATACCTTTTTTATTGCAAGAATCTAACTGGTCTACATCACCTTTGCAATCTCTGCGCACTCTGCTCTCTCTTGCGCAATCACTTCACACCGTCTACTGCACTGCTATAGCCAAACTTTGTAATCAACTTTTCCCTTTGTGCTCTGTGCACACTTTGCTTTCTCTCCGCACACGCTTCGCACACTCTGTGTCGTTTAACATTCTGCTGTCTGTGTGTATTCACAATCAAACTTCGAACAACTCGACATGACCAGCTCACATTACACACTTCGCTATCATTTTGCCAGCTCTGCGCTATCTATGCTTTTACAGCCGCATATCACACACAATACTCACACACACCACATCTTTTCAAACTCAAAGTAGCCCTCCTTTTATAGAAGAAATTTTAGGAACAAACCCTAAAGAACGTCGGCTAAGAAACCCTAGAAATTATCGGTTGCCAAACCCTAAAATCTAACGACTGTAACCCTAAGAATGTCGACTGCAAAACCCTAGAAATTGTTTGCTGCAAAACCATAAAATCTGTCAGCCTAGATTTAACTTTGTCGTCCTCAAACTCTTCTGCCACCTTTGTCACCTTCCTGTAGCTTACTGCCATGAAATAATAACATGTTGCAATATCGCGACACTTTTTGTGGCCATATGCCTTCTTGTCCTTGCTGTCACAAAATCACAACCCTTTTGGCCATTGATAGCTTTGCCACCGTTCTTGTCGTGAAATCGCAACACTTCAAACTTTTGCTGACGTCATTCTCATTCTTGTCACGAAATCGCGATGCTTTCGGCTTCCAGCGGATTTTCTTGCACCCTGTCATGAAATCGTGACACTTTTAGCTTTCACTGATGTCATCCTCAGCTTTGTCATGAAATCATGATGCTTTCAGATTCCAGAGGCTTTTCTTGCATCTTGTCATGAAATTGTGACACTTTCAGCTTTTGCTGACATCATCCTCATCTTTGTCATGAAATCACGATGCTTTCGGCTTCCGTACATTCCTTGCTTCATGCAGTAGCGAAATCGTTACAACTTTGTGCCTTGTGCTTCCAACTTTGCTTCTACCTGTGAGATTTTGACTTGTAGCGAAATTGCTACACTTTTGTGCCTTGCACTTTCGACTTGTAGCATAATCGCTACACCTTTGTGTTATGCACATTTGACTCGTAGCGAAATCGCTACATATTTTTCACTTAACACTTTCTCTCTGCTTTGGCCAGCGAAAATTCAACATGTAGCGAAATCGCTACAACTTTTCCACTTAACGCTTTCTCCTTGCTTCGGCCAGCAAAATTTCAACATGTAGCAAAATCGCTACAGTTTCTCGACTTAGCTTCTTGGCCTCCAACATGTCGCGAAATCGTGACAGTTTGCCTTGCGTATTCTCTCTCCTCATTTTTGTCGTCAAATCGTGACACTTTCGACTGTGCCTTATCTCTCCTCATTTTTATCGTGAAATCGTGACATTTTCGGCTATGCCTTCTCTCTCCTCATTTTTGTCATGAAATCGCAACAATTTTCTTTGTTCCTTCTCTCTCCTCCGACCTGTCGCGAAATCGTGATAGAAAACATGTCGCGATATCGCGATAGTTTTATTACTTGTCTTTTTCTTTGAATGTTTGAAACTGGGCCACTTCTTTCTTCCTGAAAACTTATTGTACATGATCTGACTAACTTTTGAACTTCTATCCTCTGCATCTGAATGACTTTTGAATTGCCTGTCCATTGCATCATTAGATCTAACTGACTGTATTGACAAAAATGACAATACTCCTACAACACCTTGCTCAACACTAAACTCCTATCCATTGTACTTTGGATACACCTTGCTATTCAATAAAATCTTGTCCATTTCATCAATAAATTTGTCTGACTGTGTTGACAACAATGACAATATTGTTTGTTGCACCTTGCTCAACAATCTCCCCCTTTGGAATTGTTGGCAACACATGTGCAATTTTCCTATAAATCTTCTCCCCCTTTGACAATAATACCAAAGGGCTGCTGCAAACTCCCCTTGACTCTATGCACAAAATTCTAAGACACAAATTATTACAATTAGAAAATATTCCAAGCATGAACAAGAAGAAAAAAAAATACACAAATGCTCCCCCTGAGAATGTGATCCCAAGCTAGTCACTTCTTGGGAATTTTAACCACTCGACCAATCTGCCTTCTCGATAAAATGCACCTCCACTGGTAAACTTCTGGTTATCTACACATCCTACCCAATCTGCATCTCTAGGATACCATAAACCATACTCCATAGTACCCTTGTAATATTATAGAAGACTCTGTCTCTTTGCTGCACTGACTGGTGGACCTCTTCTTCACTTGAAGAATCCTCACTCCGATCTAACTTTAGCTATGTTGGATGCCAGAATTTCTATCCATTGAAACTCTGTATTCTGTACTCTATCACCTTCAATGTTTAGTCTATAGGTTCACTAAGAACCTGCTCAACAAGCTCACCAAGGAACTTGCCCAAATCTGCTCTTGCCAGGCTCTCTAAAAACTTGTCCAAAACTTCTCTAGCAATTTGTCCCAACATTGTCCTCAAAATATTTCCCAAAGACCTTCTTCAAAGGCGCAATCAAACATGCTCAAGTGGTACTCAATATAAGCTCAACAAAGAATGATAGTCTGAAATTAAATCCACTTCATAGAAGCATACAAAAGATTGTTAGAGACTTAATATCTTCTATTCTCAAATCTCAATCTCAACTCAAATCAAGAAAAGTTTATTTTATGGGACTTGAACAACCACATGCAATCAATCACTTGACTATGCTCAATTATCTTTACTCAACCAATCATCTCTCACACAACCCTAGTCCAAGAATGTATCAACCAACTCTTGTTCAGTACTGTACCAACACTGTAGTATTACTGTCAACTCTGTGTACGCATAAAATACTATACCTCAACACAAATCAGATCCGTTTTTACATTTGCAGCTTTTTCTAAGTTTTTTGCAGTCAACGCTGGTCACCCCTTACTTTCAACTGTGCAAATCTGGAGAATACATTCTGTCAAACACTTCACGACCAACCATTCATCTCTTTACTCAGCCTTATACTTCTTAACCTCAGATTGACATTTTATTAACAGTTAAAACGAAACTGTCTGAGAATTAAATAATTCCACCAAGTCACCATGAAAGTTCTAACAATCTTTACATCAATGAATGGAACAAATACACGCTTCTTTTATTGAAACATAAATACGTAGCTAGAGCAAAAATGTTTCCACTAATAAAATTATCTGAACTGTTACATTTCATGGCTTCGAACAGTTACAGTAAGAACCATCAACAATACATCAATGACATACAACAATACTAGAAATGGTGGCGACTCTTCATTTAATCTCCAGCCTTCATGGAACTTCCACAAACAACTATATGAACTTAAATAAATTTAAAAACCTATAGTGCAACTCCTCCTTATTGCTTGCCTTTCATCCTCAGGTTAACCCAACAAACATATAAGAGCAATAAAATAAAACCTTTTTCAAAATGCTCCCCCTGAGGATGTGTTACCTGGAGTTGCTTAGTGCGGTAGAAGAGCGAGTCTCCTTCAGTCCAAGGAGACATGATTTCCTTTCTTCTTTCTTTCTCCGGACTTTCTTGACCTCGGGCTTGGATTTTTCACCTGCGTCCCTATTTTGCATCATTGCGTGAACTCGAATATCTCTCTGGTGTGGTTGTCTCTTATGCATCCATGATGAATGATTATTTTCCTTTCTTCTATGAACCTGATTTATTTCCTGTTTGTGTTGTGTTCTTTGCATCTTATAAAATCTACTTTTTTGCCTTAGATTTGATGCAGAAGCGCTTGGACAAAACCTTGATATGTGCCCATGACCATTGCATTGAAAACATTGTACAAAGTGTTCACTCAGATATGTAGATGTATTTCGACCAGCATAACTCTTTGATTTATTATTTAATCCACAATAAGTTGCCTTGTGACCATACTAGTTACATCTGAAACAATAGCCATTAAAAGTGTTAGTATGAAAAGAGTGAGAGTGGTAGAACCTCTTTTGTTGTGGCTGCTTTGCTATAAATCTCCTTTGATATTTTATTTCTTTTGAAGATGCAGCTTTAACCTTTTCTTGCTCGGACCCTTCAATAGTGAACTTCTTCTTCTCTGCAGAATTGGAAGATAAAGGTTGTTCAACTTCATATCCAAGACCATGCTTAACCGTGGAGCTTCTCTGATGACTTATCATTTTATCTAGCAATTTTGTGCTCTTCTCAAATTTAAGATTTGTATTGGCCTCTTCTAGTTGTTTCTTCAATGAACCAATCTCTTCTTCTTGTTTGTGGCAAATAATCTCTTTCTCATTGATCTGCGACCTGAGAGTTTCCTCAATCCTTTTAGACTCTTCTACTTGTAGCTTTAGATTACTAACCACTTTGTTAGAATCCTCCTCATGTTTGTTACACACATTGACTTTATCATTCAGCTGTGACTTCAAGTATTCTTCTATTTTCTTGGCCTTTTGGAATTGTAAGAATAGATTTTCAATCTCATCCCCATATGCTTCCAATTTCTTGGACAGTCTTTTGTTCTTTTTCTTTTCTATACTCAACTCTTCAAGAGCAGAGATCAACTCACCTTCCCGTCTACTTCAGCATTGAGGTTTTTATTATCTACTTCAGTGTTCACTCCTTCTGCCTTTTCTGGTTCAATTTCCTCTACCACTAAAACTGGCTGAGATGTCTTTTTGAAGGAGGTTCTATTATTTTTACTTGGAGCTGTAATTTGATATTCATTCCAATTTGCTTTTGCATTCATTTCTTCTTTATTACATTCCTGTTCTGATTCTATTTCTTCTTCATCTTCACTGCTACTAAACCCATGACACTGACGTTCATTATGCCCGAGTTGATCAAAACATTCTGAACCTTGTGAACCTGCATTATGACCGAGTTGACTCTTGGTATTTTCTCCATTGTTTGATTCATCTCTTGAATCTACAGCAATAATGAATTTATCTTTATTTTCTTTTATGACCCTATGTGATCTTTTATTCTTGTGTCTCATGGTTCCATTCTTGCCTTTATTTGCCATTAGAGTATTAATCTAAGATCAACCCTAGCTGATTTAGCCTTCAAAGGGAACCTGGCTCTGATACCAATTGTTGTACTTAGTATGGCACTGAGAGGGGGGGATGAATCAGTGTAGCATTCCAAGACATGAATTAACAGCTCTAAAAATTGTAGCAAATAAAATTTATAAATAGATATAATAAGTACCGCAAGAGAACATCACACAACACATATTTTTAATGAGGTTCACCAAAATGGCTACTTCTCAAAAGAACGACTTCTTGGAATCCCATCCAAATCCAACCTCTTAAAAAGCACCAACTTTACAATTTGTTTACCAGCACCAACTGGAAGGATCACCCACCCCTTATTTATCTGCATCAACAGAAAGGAGCACCAACCCCTAATTTGCTAGCACAAACTGGACTTCAATTTTGAATAAAAATGTTTGACACATACCTTTGTTATTGCAAGACTCTAACTGATCTACATCACCTTTGCAATCTCTACGCACTCTGCTCTCTCTTGCGCAATCACTTCACACCGTCTGCTGCACTGCTACAGCCAAACTTTGCAATCAACTTTTCCATTCGTGCTCTTTGCACACTCTAATTTCTCTGTGCACATGCTTCGCACACTCTGTTTCATTTCACATTCTGCTCTCTATGCGTATTCACAATCGAACTTCGAACAAATCGACATGACCAGCTCACATTACACACTTCGCTATCATTTTGCCAGCTCTGCGCTATCTATGCTTTTACAACTGCATATTGCACACAATACTCACACACATCGCATCTTTTAAAACTCGAAGTAGCCCTCCTTTTATAGAAGAAATTTTAGGAACAAACCCTAAAGAACGTCGGCTAAGAAACCCTAGAAATTATCGATTTCCAAACCCTAAAATTCGTCGGCTGTAACCCTAAGAATGTCAGCTGCAAAACCTTAGAAATTGTTTGCTGCAAAACCCTAAAATCTGTCGGCCCAGATTTAACTTTGTCAGCCTCAAACTCTTCTACCACCTTTGTCACCTTCTTGTAGCTTACTGCCGTGAAATAATAACATGTCACAATATCGCGACACTTTTTGTGGTTGTACGCCTTCTTGTCCTTGCTGTCGTGAAATCATGACCCTTTTGGCCGTTGATAGCTTTGCCATCGTTCTTGTCGTGAAATCGCGACACTTCAAACTTTTGCTGACGTCATTTTCATTCTTGTCACGAAATCGCGATGCTTTCGACTTCCAGCGGCTTTTCTTGCACCCTGTAATGAAATCGTGACACTTTCAACTTTCGCTGACGTCATCCTCAACTTTATCATGAAATCACGATGCTTTCGACTTTCAGCGGCTTTTCTTGCATCCTGTCATGAAATCGTGACACTTTTAGTTTTTGCTAATGTCATCCTCAGCTTTGTCATGAAATCGTGACGCTTTCGGCTTCAAGAGGCTTTTCTTGCAGCCTGTCATGAAATCGTGACACTTTCAGCTTTTGCTGACATCATCCTCATCTTTGTTGCGAAATCATGACACTTTCGACTTTCATACATTCCTTACTTCATGCAGTAGCGAAATTGTTACAACTTTGTGCCTTGTGCTTCCAACTTTTCTTCTACCCATGAGATTTTGACTTGTAGCGAAATCGCTACACTTTTGTGCCTTGCACTTTTGACTTGTAGCATAATCGCTACACCTTTGTGTTATGCACTTTTGACTCGTAGCGAAATCGCTACATATTTTTCACTTAACACTTTCTCCCTGCTTCGGCCAGCAAAAATTCAACATGTAGCGAAATCGCTACAACTTTTCCACTTAATGCTTTCTCCTTGCTTTGGCCAGTGAAATTTCAACATGTAGCGAAATCGCTACAGTTTCTCGACTTAGCTTCTTGTCCTTCAACATGTCACGAAATCGCAACAGTTTGCCTTGCATCTTCTCTCTCCTAATTTTTCTCGCAAAATCGTGACACTTTCGACTGTGCCTTCTCTCTCCTCATTTTTGTCATGAAATTGTGACATTTTCAGCTGTGCCTTCTCTCTCCTCATTTTTATCATGAAATCACAACAATTTTCTTTTTACCTTCTCTCTCCTTCGACCTGTCGCAAAATCGTGACATAAAACATGTTGCAATATCGCGACAGTTTTCTTACTTGTCTTTTTCTTTGAATGTTTGAAATCGGGCCACTTCTTTCTTCCTGAAAACTTGCTGTACATGATCTGACTAACTTTTGAACTTCTATCCTCTGCATCCGAATGACTTCGAACTGCTTGTCCATTGCATCATTAGATCTAACTGACTGTATTGACAAAAATGACAATACTCCTGCAACACCTTGCTCAACACTGAACTCCTATCCATTGTACTTTGGCTACACCTTGTTGTTCAATAAAATCTTGTCCATTGCATCAATAAATTTGTCTGACTATGTTGACAACAATGACAATACTGTTTGTTGCACCTTGCTCAATAGCATGGTTTGTGGTGCATCAAAAAATTGTAGAGAACTACTTGCGATGGGTGCAGCATCAAACAATTAATGTTAGAAACATATTGAAGTGATGCACATTCTAAGCGGAGTGGTGTGGTAGCAAAAAAATATGATGATGACATGATAGGCAGTCATATTTGATACCGAGTGGACGATGGTTATGTAGATCAATGCCAGAAAGATTGTATCGGTGGCTAAAATGGTGGATTGTGGTAAACATCATGTAACATCAATTCGAGATGTGGTAAAATAGAGAATTCTTTTGATGAAGGCACTACAGTGGTCGAAGGTGGTGGTCAAGGTGGGATACGAACAACATATCGTACAACACGAGAAAACAAGGGAGCGATCAAAACTGGGGAAGTAGATCGACCAAAAGCAAAATGGTGAGATCAAAAAAGAAAAGAGAATGGCCACAGTGAGCCAACTAATAGGTCAAATAGGTAGAATGGTCAGGCCATGAGAAAAATGATCTACAAAGTACCATGAAAAGTGTTGGAAGTGCTAAAACGTTATGAGTGTTAAACTAAATGAGAGAGAGATCATCTAGCAGAAGTAGTAAGTGATGGATCATGTAGGAAAATAGCGTATCATGCAGTATAATAGTGGAGGATGTTAGATCACAAGGTGCATTAGGAGAGCAACAAGAAGCGATGCGTCGGTGGTGAATGGACATAGTGTGGTCACAAAAATATACAACAGACATCATGGTTGTATCCAAATATTAGTTCCAATGGTGAAGCGAGCGAACAACAAATTGTGACTGGAAAAAATAGCAAAGGCCTTGGGTAGTAGATCAAGACTTAAAAATAGGAGATCAAAATTCCAAGGCTACAAGGATACCTTATCAAGGCACAAAAAGTGTGAAAGTGCTAGAAATATATGAATTGTGGTCAAAAACTAGTAACTAGTGTTCGAAAGAGAAACTGTCAATCGAGAAATAAATAGCAAAGAGGTTGTGGACATACTGATAGGCCAAAAATTACAATAAGCATGATGACAGTGGTAGAGAAATTAGTTGGGTCTTCAACTATAATAGCATTATGAGAGCTATGATCTATAATGTCAAGAGGGACCTGATCTGCAACAAGAGCTTCAGAGGAGCTTAGATCTATAAGAGAAGCAACACCGTCTAGTGGTAAGATGTTGGGTAGGTCACCCAAAGACCCTGGTTCAAATCCAAGTGTTGCTAAAGATTATACACTTTTTGGATCAGATTGAAAATCATGATATTCTTCAATGAGATTTTCATTAAAATGAATGAGATATTTGATAGTTTGTTGAAGCATTTCTACATGAATTTGTTGAAGTTTCGATGTGAGGTTGCAAAACTAAGTAGAGACCTCATCAAGTGAAATGGTCGAACTCGACATCATCCTATCAGATACAAAATAGATGATGGTCATGAACAAAGAAAGGTGCAAGTGCACAAGAACATGATTTGAACGAGTATGAAATGAACAAAGTTTAGAAATGGTCAAGTATGCTAGGTCGAAGTAGGATGAAACCGCGTACAGATTCAAAAATAATTTTGTAAATCCTACAAACAAAGTGTCTATAATAGAAGTAAATGACTCCATATATAGACCTATAGGGGGCGTTCTCATTATTCGTTTGAACCAATATTGACCTAGAGAAATAGGATATTAACCCTTTTCATAACCTGCTCTGATATCAATGATGAGGAATAAATTTACAATAGACACAAAATATGAATGACAATACAAAACTTAGTTGTATTAACATACCAAAAGGTGCCTATAAATAGGTATTACAAGGCATTACAATGGATAAGAATGCATTAAATAATACTTATCCTAAGCTAGAAAACTTATTAAAAACATGTGTTATAATCCTTATAAAAAATAGAATAGTGCTATTAAGTTTTAGTTTATAGATTGAATAATGATAATTTGTATTGTTTAAAAAACCTTCAATCACCTTATTATTCTTTGGAAAATGAATGAATGATAGAAGATATAGTGTATTTTATTAAAAATCTTATCTAGGAATGGATACCCATGAAATGGTAGTTGGAATTATACTACCAGTAGAATGATATGCTAAATACAATTGATTGATGTCATATCTGATCCTTGATGAGATGCAATCCTGCTCGGTGGTTAGTAAAGATGCATTGGAGAAGGAATAGATACCTTCAAGCTGGTTGGAAACAAGGAAGTAGTCATTGGAAGAAGCTCATGTACGTGCAGTGAGGTTGGATGAGGAGGTCAGTTAGATCATTGAAGGTCATCTATGGAAGAAATGCAAGAAATAAATTCATTACCGGTATGTGATAATGAAGTATGACAAATAATGAGCGCCTACCTAGTGGTACACTAGCTATTGGAGACATTGTTAATGCATTGCATTGCTACCATATGATATAGTTTTTAATAAAATATTTAATTGTATCTTATCACTCGAGTAGTGATGATATTATAATCCAGTTGTGCATCCTGGAGTGTAATTATTTTAAACAATGAATTATGAATGAGTTTAGCATATCAAATCCTGAGTCATGAAATTTGTTGTGGTTTTCTGATAGATAAGTGAAATGGGATTATTGCATTTCAGTTTGGTTTTTCTATACATTGTAATTTATGGAGGAATATACCTTTAATATAGTTGTGGTGATAAACCTCTAGATAGAGCACACTTTGGAGGGCCATGGTATGAACGTTGGAAGTTATAGCTTCTATATATGTTGGGCTTGCACTTGTCTAAGTTAAGGATAAAGGATTACTCTTAATAATAATTGGGTTGAGAGCGAAGGTTGTTTTTGGAGTAGCAAAACCATATTAATTTATATCTCATAATTAAATATTAAATATTTAAGGTTAAAATTTTTTAAAGAATGAAATTCTTTAAAGGAGTTATTTAGAAGGAGTTTAAGGAAAGATACCACCATGAGTTAGAATCGAGCTCAATATTTTTAAAGAAGTTCTCTAGCACAAGTTTAAGGAAAGATACAATCATGAGTTAGAATTGAGCTCAAGGTTGAAGACTAACTCTCCAATGGATGTGAGAGATAGCACAACACTCATTGCACCAAGTGCACTCACACATAAAGACTTGTGTGAGGGGTAGAGATTGGTTCGAGTCTTTCAATTGATAGAGAAGAAAGAATTAACCAAGCTCATCTGGCTAATGGGACTAATATCTTAATAGGGTGTGACACCTAGTACTTTTGCATAAATGGAATTATACAGGACATAGTTATAGGTGTGGTGTATGTTAATGTTAGAGTTGGGATACTTATTGTTAATAATTATCTCTAAAAGGAAACAAATAATAATTAAAAAAAAATTAGGTTTGAAATTAGGTAAATTAGGTAGTTACAATGCCAAGGATTCATAAAAAAACCTGCCCTTCCAAATAACCAAGGACACCCTTGAAATATTTTCTATTTATCTTCATTATTAGCAAATAAAACAAGAAAATAACCATTTGGACAAATAGATATTTCTAACTCACTTTTGATTTTCAGTTTTTTGCAACCGAAACTTTAAAAGCAGATAGGCTTGGACGAAAACCCTAAAAAATGATAAATTAGTCCTCTTTTTTTTAGATCTTCTATGCCATTCTAAATGACACCCATATCTAGCTTAATAATTAGAGTTCCATCAGCTTCCCTAAGACATCTTGACTCAATTTTCCTAATATCAATATTAGGTATTCTCAGAGGTTTACGAGAAACCCTAAGATTAATGTTAGCATTAGGTTGTGGTTGTCCACCATGGAGGGCATCCCTAAAATTCATTTTTGGGGTCGAATATTTGAAATCCTTACCCTTTAAAGAGGTTTACACAATGGATTTATTTTGGAGGTACTCCCTAGCATTAGATTCACTTGAGATCTGAACCATTTTTTGATCAACGGCTTGAAAATTATTTTGAGATATCTTTAATCCATGCCATGGTTGTCAAGAAAAGGTATGATTTTTTTGTGTGTGTAGTAAATTAGAAGTTGTTGTCAATCATGTTTTCCATATGAGTATCTATTGAGATATATATTTTGAAATCATCTCAGATCCCCTAAAACATATCCCGCTAAAATATCGGTCGCTAGGGCCCAAAGACCTCGAAATACAACCTTTGGAGCTGCTTGCACTCAACACAAATGAAACCCATAGTTTGATAACAAATATCTTATCTTTATTCTTATCAATAAGATGGTTTAATAGATCCTTAATAAGCATTAATGCATTTATCCTAATTATATAGAAACCAATGTATAACTAGTCTATGGTTATATTTTTTTATAGCTATGATAGAGTTCACAATACCATTGATTTAGAAGTTATATTTTAATGAGTACATTTCTATTACCTAACACAATATAACTTTTAATGTTTCAACATGAAGCCTAATATAAAACTATCAACATTCACTTCTTGGATATCATAGATACATATTGGAAAGTGTGGTGAAAAATCAGAGGTATGAATATTTACTAATGAATATTCGCATTAAATATTTCTATCCATCTCTTTTAGTAATAATAAAATTGTCATACATTTCATTAACATCAATGTTCTATGGAATATGATCATATCTCTAACTCTAGAACATTGAAGACAATATGTAGTGGACTTAAGGATATTGTTTCTAGTGCTTCCACTTCATATATTATATGCTCACGAAAATATTATAATGACATCAACAAATAAAATAATACCATGATGATTGACCCTCTATATTTTTGGAATTTAACCTACTTAATCTTGAAATAAAACTATCTTACTTCTACTATAAGAGAAACAGTGAATAAGAGCTTCACTCTTATTAATAATTTTCTAAAATGTGTCCAATATATAAATAATTATTAATAATATCCTCTCAATGTTGATGTATTATTAAAAATATTATAATGTCTATGTGGATTTTCTAGATTACACATAGTCTACTTTAGCTTTAAATTTTCCAATATGCTCAAATTTAGCAAGTATCTAATTATAATGATTCAATCTATTTTATAGCTTAAATATATTTTATGTCTTTTTATTAGTTTTATTATTATAAATTATTTTAAGACCCAAATTAAAATATTCTAAGAGGTATATTTACATTTACAAAATCTATTTTGTCCTTCTTTCAAAATTATTTTTCAATTTATAAAATATAAAATAGTGTATTTTCCAATTTAGATCTAAAATGAAGAACAATTTGAATTTAATGGTTATCATTACCAAGGATGTCTGATTAAAACTTTGAACTTCTATGCATAGAAATCAAATATGGTAGAAATATTATGTAATAGATGATTGTATTGTAGTATGGTGGGGATAAACACTAAATGCGAAGATGATAGATACATAAATAAATTCACTTCTATAAGCCAAATAGATAAATATCTATATTTGTACATCATCTATGTCTTTGAGGATATTAATTTTTACCTAAACAAATTGATGTTGTGCAAGAATTATATTAATTATTAATAAATTGTTTGTTGATCAAAATATCATTCAAATGAACTAGCTATGGAGGCATATCAAAATATTTACACAAAGTATTTTCCTTGTATAATTATTCCATTATGAAAGATATATATTTAACATAGATAATATAAAATCTAAGGTATTGCTAAGCATCTAATTTATATTATGTTATTTAAATCATAAGGAAATTGTTATGTCTTTGGTCCACTTTCTTTTTCATTCAATATATATTTGGGTATGTTTACAAGATGCCTTGTTTTGATAGCTTTATGAGTTGTTAACTCATGAAAATGATAATATATTGTATATTTATGCTCATGAGAGTCCACATTTAAAAAATAGAGCCTTTATAGCCAAGCAAGAGAAAGGATTAAATTAGCATCCCATAGAACATTTCAAGCAACACCAACAAGAATGAAAATCACATTTAATATAAGTAAGAATTCAAATAAAATAAGTTCACTTAATATTTTTGTAATGATCTATGTCAAGAAGAATCATGTTATCATAATAATATGGAAGTTCTAGAGGAAATAGTAAATAAGCATAACAATAACTTGGATTCACCTTCTTTCTCTCAAGAAAATCAACATCATCTCTTCATAATAATAATTTTAAACCAAAACCTTTAGAAAATTTAGATGCTTCTCAAATTTTTATTTGAATACAAGTAACTCTAGGTGCACCACAACTACTATATTTAAAGTTTATTAAACTACATTAGCTTCATTTGTTATATACACTCTATCTTAGGTATGATCTTCTCAAAGAAAAATTTTATAATTGATTTTATGAGAAATATATAATTACATTTAATATTTGAGAAACTTACCATATACATTGAATTGAACTTTATCTAAGAAGTAGGCTATAATGATGGTGGTATTAGGAAATATGATCAAGGAATTGTCACACCTATTCAACCTCTATTTATTTTATATTAAGTATTAGTTATGAAAATAATATAACACTCACAACATGATGATTCCTATATTTTTTCATATTTTTTGAATCACCATTTTCTCCTATACCATCTAGAATATTAGGATATGGAGACACTTCCATCCCTAGTAAATATGAATATTCACACTATCATTCATAGACTTGGTATTATGATTACTCTTCAAGGAAAAAAATGTTCTAAATTTTTAACTCTAAAAATTAAAGTCATGATTACTTATTTTTATTTATATAATCAATATTTCATGTAGGTGTCCTTTACACAATATTGGAAATATTTATAATATATCTTATTGTTATTGGACATGCATTTCAATTTAGTTATTCAATTTTAAATATTTAGAATATACATTGTTTAGTTAGTTTGTATTTATTCTTGTATGAAGGTCATTGAAATTAAAGGACATTATGTGTATTTCCACTTTCTATATATTGATTTATAATCTCTTCTTCCTCCCAATATAAGGTTGAGGAGAGTGTTAACATATTAATTTTCTTTACATATATTGAATCTATCAAATATTGTTACAACCTCATGATTAAGAGTTTGAGGTTATAAATTTATTTTAACCATGTGATTCATTAGACCAAAAGTTCAAGCTATTAATATTAACTGGAAGAACATATCCTATATAAATAACGGGGTTTATGAGTCATTTTATGATTAGATTATTAGTAAAGTTAATAGTGGTGAAAAATTAAAGGTGATATAGTTTTATACCCTATATTACACTATGTAGCATGATTTAGTTCAAAGGGTTGAGTGATATTAAATTTAAAAGATGTTGTATAATATTGAAATAAATATAATGTTATAATTTTATACAATAAAATTTCATAAAAAAATATGAAATATTGTTAACAATATAAAAATAACCATATAATTTTTTTAAGAAATAATAAAATCAAAGTATATGATATTGAAAATATTAATATATAATTTACTTTTTTTTTATAATATGGATGAAGGGGTTTTGAAAGGTGCCCCAAATATTTTACAAGAGTGGATCAACCAACTAGCTGGAAACAATGAATAAAGATATCAACATAGCAAACCAAGAAGGATCCACAAAACAGATAAACAACAAAGCTACATAATAGTCGAGTAGGACAAACAATAATTTTTTTGATGGGATCCCTACTATCATAGATCAGAGCCATTTGAAAACATAAATTATCTCCTCAAGATTTTATTATCTATTTGATTTAATCCATCTGGGAAATCCTTTTGCCAAATTGCGAATCTTTTCTACAAAAGTCCCAAGTTTGCTAAAAATATTTGTCAATCTATTTCCCTCCCTATAAATTTTTTTAATCTCAACCACTTTAAGGGTTAAAACTTATCTTTGGGTTTCAGTAAGTTTGTTTGTGATCATCCAAGAAGGATCCTGTAAACCATTGAGCAAATTAATGACATTGAGGGAATCCCCTTCAATAATTACCTTCCTACCATTCCAAATTTCTAGTTGATAAACCCATTGAAAGAGATCTCATGCCTTCACACAATAACTAGTCTGATGATATAAATTTTTAGCAAAAACCAACAAAATCCTCCCATAAGAGTCTCTAACCAATCCCCCCGCAACGACTAGGTTTGGATTCCCTACAGAAGCTCCATAAAAATTTAGCTTCAGCCAGTAAAGAGGAGGAGATTTCCAAATACTAGTGTATCTAGCAAGAGCTTTAGGGCAATGCTTAGGAGAATAATATCTTAATCCAAGAGTCAAATACACCACCAGGTCCCAAAAAAAGTGACCTTATTTAAAGAGATTGTATCCACATTCTCAACAATGGTAGCAATAGTACGAAGTTCCATGAACTCATTCGGATGGGATATATTTTTAAAGGCTCTATAATTCCTCTCCTTCAAAATGCACCACCAAACATGGGGTAAACCAAAGGACCAAAAAGCTCGAAGACACGAAGGTAGAAAGGGAGACCTCCGTAGAATGATCAATTTAGATAGCAACTTCAAGAAAAACCCAAACCACACTAATGATCCTCAAGAAATGTGAGAAGATAGACTGATAGAAGGGATAATCATACAGGAGGTGCATAGGTTATTCTTTAGCACTATCGCATAGGTAGCATATGTTCGGGATAACCAATCCTATTTTTTGCAAATTATACAATGTGAGGAACCTTCCTTGAGCTGCCAACAAAAATAAAACATTAACTTTGGCGGTAAGACCCTTTAGCCATATATTACTAACAAGAAACCATGGATCAATGGGAACATATAACATTAGGTAGGTTAAATTAATAGAAAAGCAATCGTCCTCATCAGCCCCCCCACCAATCTATTTGGCATATCCTGGTTAGGAATAACCATCCACTTTAAGATGTCCATAAAATATTTTAATGCAATTTCTTGTTCTTGAAAAATCTCCAGGAAAACAAATGATTTCCAACATTTTCTATCATTAACAGAGACAATGAAGACACATAATTTTGGCTTGAAAACTTACCTTGTGATTGATTCCACTAGACTCAAGTGAGAATATTATTCTAATGGTATATCGACTGCCCATTGTCTTTCCAAAAATCAATGCTCTACCCATTACCTAATACCCATATTCTACCCTTTATGATATCACAGCGACTGTTAATAATACTACACTAGAATACAAAGCCAAAGGCAAAACTTATATCTATGAGAAAATTATCAATGTTACCTAAATCCTCATATATACTTAATATCATAAAAAACAATATTAAAATATATAATTTTGAATAATAATTTATTATTATAAAAATTAAAATATATAAAAATAATGATCTTACAAACTATATAAAATTAATAAATTAATTTTTAAAATTTAATTAATATTAAAAAAATTAAACTTTACACAAGAACATCACCAATATTAATCTTGAAATATTGCTAATAATCTTCCTAAAGTATATTCACATGAAACCTAACTCACAAACCTTATACTCAAAGGTAAACAACAAACCTTATAGTCACGCACATGTATGCTTAGATAAAAACTCAAACTAGAGGTAGTAAATTTTTTTAATTATGAATGATAAATAATATAAATTAATTAATATATGAAAAATAAATAATTTATAATATATAAATTAATAAAATAATATTTAATATTTCAACTGAATATAAATAATATATATATTTAATTTTAATATTTATATAATATATATAATTTTTTTAAAGCGAAAAACTCCTTGTGGGGTCGTCTTGGTTTGAGAGACCATGAACAGGGGGTTCTACACCGTCAAAGTCACCCGAGAGCCGCACCTGACCCTGCTCGCACCAATATTATCAATTGGATTTTGGATACCCAATTCAACTTTTTGGTAAGGTGGATATTTAAACCTGGGACTTCCCTTGGAGGATTGCCCTCTCCTCTCCAACGCAACTACAACACCTAGGTGATATCTATATAATATTATAATCATTAATCTTATACAAATAAAAATCTATTTATATAAATAATTTATTTTAATACAATGCATAATGAAAATATGGAGTAACGAAACATATGATGCCCTCTAACAACCAAATAACTCCTAAGGTTTGAAAAGGAGTTAACCATGGGACACCCATGTGGTTAAGGCTTTGGGCTTTCTCTTGCAAGACCCAGGTTCAAACGACCGTGGGATGCGGGTGGGGTGTGTGTTAATGAGCTTATGTACAAAAATATAGCTAATACCAAGTGTATTTATCCAAAATTAAAGTACTTCTATTTTGATAAAAAAAATTTAAAAAAAAATTAATTTTTTTTTTTGGATTTGGTTATTGTGAAAAACCTCTATGACCAACACACAGGGCTGAGCAGTCTCCTCCCAACCATGACCCCTCGTAAAGCCGAGAGTTGTACTTATCAATAGATAATTTAACATAAAGCCATCACATACCCACCCCTCACACACTCGCCGACGCCGCGGTTTGAACCTTGGATAAAAATAATTTATTATTATTATTTTTGAGTAATATTTTTTATAAACATCTATTATGGAGATTGAACCCCGATAACATCATCGATAATGTAAACCACACTCACGTAAATATTATATTTAATATTTTAATTTAATTATATTTTATTTATAAAAATGTGTTATATAAACTAAATTGTATAAAAATAAACTGAAAAAAATCCTAATCGAAAAGTAGGAGAGAAAATATAAATTTGCTTTAGAGGGACGTTTTTCGCAGGACTGCCCAAATTATCAAACTTATTTCAGCCATATCTCACTCATACGGACTAATATTGAGCTAAAATGTTGAGGGTAGATGCCTGAAAAACCCTATAATGTCTCCACCAATTTTCATATCATTTGGAGCAACATAGATATTAGCTCATCCCTATGTGTGAAGGAGATTTTTGGCAAGTGGCTATGTGAGGGTTTCATCTGGGTTGAGTGCAAGTAGCTCGAGAGGTTCATTTTTAGGGCCTTTGGGTCCTAGTGGCCAATATTTTTATGGTTTATGCTCAATATTTTAGTAGGAAATTTTGCAAGGAATCCAAGATGGGTTAGAAATTTGTCTTTCAATACATGATACTGTGAACTTGAGTGACAAAAACTTCCAATTTGCTGCACAAAAGAAAAGTGAAAACCATACCTTTCCACGGTGTCTAGGGCAAGGATTAAAGAGATCAAGAAACAAGTTTCAAGCAGTTGATCAAAAAATGGCTCATATCTCAAGTGAATCTGGTGCTAAGATGCACCAAAAAAATAATTTTACTATGAAAACCCCTGTCAAGGGTAAGAATTTTGAAAAATCAGCCCCAAAAATGAATTTTAGGGATGCCCTCCATGGTGGACAGTCTCAACCCAATGCTAATATCAATCTTAGTGCTTCCCATTAACCTCTAAGAATGCCTAAGATTGATCCCAGGAAAACAGAGTCAAGATGTCTTAAAGTAGTTGATGGAACTCCTATTGTTAAGCTTGATATGGGTAACATTCAGACTAGCATTGAAGATTTGGAAAAAAAATGACTAATTTGTTGGTTCATGGGTTTTCGTCTGAGCTAATCTGCTTTCAAATTCTGGGCTGCAAAAAGCTGGAAAACTAAAAGTGAGTTACAAATATCTATTTATCCAAATGGTTATTTTCTTGTTTTATTTTCTAACAATGAAGATAGAGAGAAAACTTTTCAAAGGGGTCCTCAATTTTTTGGAAGGGTACGGATTTTCATGAAGCCCTGGCATACAAAATTTAAAGCTGAAGAAGAGATGCCTTATATATCTCCTGTGTTGGTTAGAATCTTTGGCCTCCCTATTAAATTTTGGAATCCTACTATTTTTTCTTCAATTGGAAACTCTTTAGGAACTTTTATGATGACTTCTGATTGTACTCAAAATTTTGAACATATTATTTATGCTCAGATATGTGTTTTAATGGATTTTGACAAACCCCTACCTAAAAATATCACATTGCAATTTGAGGAATACACTTGGGAGCAAGTAGTGGACTATGAGAACATTCCTTTTCATTGTATAATTTGCCATGAATATGGTCATTTTGCCAGTGCTTGCCCAAATAAAATTTCTGATCAAAAGAAAGAAGATATAAACTCAGTAGGTTTCCAAATGCCTAAGAAGAAGAACACTCAGAAAAAACCAGTTATGAAGGATCAATCAAATTCATCTACTAATATGTTTGAAATACTTTCCACAAATGATGTCCCAAGTGAGAAAGAGGAAATAATGGAAACAAAAATATTAGAGACACAATTTAAATATGAAGGGAAGAACTCAGAGACAAACCAAAAAATCAAATATTTTCAACAGAAAAAAAGAGAAAAATTTACACAAGAAAAACAATCTTTTAAATGTCAAAAATTCAAATATTATAGGTCTCAATATAGACTCTGTTGAAACCTCTAGTAAAATTTTGACTATGTACGAGCATTCTTCAAGGTTAGAAGCCATCTCAGATTCAATTGGAATAAGTCAAGAAATAGGGAAAAAAAATTGAAGATGGATTCTAATAAAAAAGTAGGTCGCAAGACCAATCAATATCATATGGTAAAATAAGGTGAAAATATTGTAGAGGAAGGTAAGATTAATGCCCTTCCCAACTTTTTTAGCCCTGGTATTAATGAAGATCATCACTTGGAATATTAGAGGACTCAAAGGGAGTCTTTCAAAATAAAATGAAATTAGAAGAATGATTCAGATAAATCATCCACATTTTGTTTTCCTTCAAGAAACAAAGATGTCAATGGAGGATATGGACTCAATTGCCAGTAAAATTTGGCTACTTGGAAAAGTGGTTTCCCTCAGTTCCCAAGGGACTTCTGGTGGCATTGATTGCCTTTGGAACCCAAAAGAGGTAGTTATTCACCATATGGTTGGTAGTTGGGTTCTTTTGGCTATAGCTATTCAAAGTAGACATTCCAACCAAATTATGCTCTACATTACTGTTTATGCTTCGACTGCTTTGGAGGAAAAAGAAAGACAGTGGAAGGATATAACTCATATTATCTCTCATTTTCCTGAATTTTGGATCTTGATCGGAGGAGATCTCAATACCATCCTCTCTTTGGATGAGAAAAGTGGGGGAAATAGAAATTTGGACAAAAGCACTGACCTCATGAGCGAATATATTGCAAACCTCCATCTTGTGGACATCCAACCAGATAATGGACTTATGACTTGGTCTAACAGAAGGCACGACTTAGCTTGTATAATGGAGATATTAGATAGGTTTTTGCTCTCTGAAAATTTCTTAATCCATGGTCACATTCCTAAAGTTAAGACTCTTAATAATGATGGTCCACATCATTGGTCAGTCATGGTGGAAATGTGGAAAACCAATGTGAGTATCTTCCTTTTTGTTTTCAATTAATGTGGCTTAGATACATTTCCTTTAGACCTCGTGTGCAACAATTGTGGAAGGAAGGTAAACCTAGGCATGGGATTAAGATGTTCTATTTTGCCAAAATATTGCATATCATTAAATCCAAATTCAAGACTTGGAACTAGAAAGAGTTTGGGGATGTTCATAAAAAAAACATGAAGTTATTGCTCATATTGAAAATTTGAATAAGAAAATACATTTATATGGCCTCACAAAGAAGAGAAGTACAAATGAAATTAAACTCACAACTCAGTTAGAGGAATGGGAAAAAAATAAGAAATCTTATGGAAACAAAATTCTAGAATTCAATGGCTCAAAGAAGGAGATCTAAACACAAATTTCTTCCACAAATCTCTTCTAGCTCGAAGATCTCACAACTTTATTTCTTCCCTAAAATTAGATTATGGAGATGTTGTTTATACTTGGGATGGCATGAACTCTATTGTTGTTGATTACTTTTCCAATATTTTTGTTGCTAATCCTCTTGACTCAGATTCTCAACAAAATTTTCTTCAAGCAATCCCTTCTATTATCACTTCTAAGGAGAAATCTATTTTGACTGCTCATGTTACTATCAATGAGCATCAATAGGTAGTTTTTAAAATTCAAAAAGGGAAAACCCCAGGTCCTGATGGTTTTCCCACTGAGTTCTACCAAGAGTTTTGGGATGTCCTTCATGTTGATTTATTAGAGGTGGTGGAAGAATCTAGGAAAGCCAAAGAAAATTTGAAGGTGTCAATAAAACTTATATTACTCCTATTCCAAAAGCTCAAGAGGTTGATCATATATCATCTTTTAGACCTATTGCTTTATGTAATGTTCTTCTCAAAATCATTACTAAAATCATGGCAGAAAGGTTGAAGCCTCCTTTACATAAGATTATTTCCCCAGAGCAAGGGGGTTATGTGGAAGGGCATCAAATAGTAGATGCGATAGTTCTTGCTCAGGAACCCATCCATTCCATGGATATGCCAAAATTTCCTTCCATGTTCATTTGGTTAGACTTATCCAAAGCTTATGACAGAGTGGATTGGCACTTCCTTATCAAAGTTTTGAGGCAATTTGGTTTCTCTAAGGATTGGATGGATTGTAATATGGGATGTATCTCTTCAATTTACTACTTAGTTCTTATCAATGGTAGGAATTCTCAGTCATTATCAACTTCTAGAGGTATTAGGCAAGGTGACCCGCTATCCCCTTATTTATTCATCATTCTTGTTGAATGCTTGGGTAGGACTATAACCAAAAATACAAAAAACAAAACCCTTTAGGGAGTTACCATTGCTCATGGAGCTATACCTATCTCTCATCTTAAATTTGTGGATGACTCTACACTTTTAGGTAAAGCTACAGTTAAGGAAACTTCTAATATTAAGCAAATCATTAGTTATTTTTCTAAGGATATTGGGCAGTTGATCAATGAAGATAAATCTAAAGTTATTTTCTTTCACTGCTCTACTAGAAAGGAATCCATGGTCCTGGATAAATTAATATATAAGAAGACATCCCTTCCAATAACTTATTTAGGTATTCCCATAAATATTCAAAGGCATAAAAATAAATATTGGAATTGGTTGTTGGACAAAGTCAAGAAGAAAATTGGAAAGTGGACCACCAGGTGGCTTTCTTCTGGGGGTAGAATCACCTTGGTAAAATCAGTTCTTCAAGCTATTCATATTTATGTATCTTCTGTGTTGAATATTCCAAAGGTTGTTCTTCAAGAACTAGATCAAATCAGTCATCGTTTCCTTTGGAGTGGTACTAAGCAGAAAATAAAATGGGCCTTGGTGAAATGGGACACTTTATGTCTTCATAAGAATAAAGGGGGGTTAGTATTCCAGTATTCTATTAATAACAACAAATATTTAGATAATAAATTATATTGGATGATGTTGTATAACCCCAATGCTCTTTGGGCCAATAATATCCGTGCTAAATATCTTTGAGAAAAAAAGTCCTAAAGACCTTGTTCGCTATAAACTTCCTACCAAAGGTTCTCCCATTTTAGTAGTTCGTAAGACTAGTGAGGATTTGATTAAAAAAAATTATTTTGGATCATTCATAATGGTCAATAGGCAAATTTTTGGATAGATTCTTGGGATGGTCACAAGCCTTTTATAATTCAGTTTCCCGATTGGAGGCCTTGGATGGAGGAGCTTTAGCGAGCTAACTGGATAAAGGTGGCTAATTACTATCGATATCGTACTGGTAATTCAAAGGTTGGTAGATATTAGATCCCTATTGGGGATTGGTCTATTCAAATCCCAGAAAGGCAAAGACAAGATATCCAAGGCATCATTCATATGAGATCTCTCTTGGTCCCATGAAAAAGATTGTTTTGGATGGAAAAACACTACTAAGGGTGAGTATTCAGTTGCTCAAGGTTATTTGAACTTATGCCATAACAATCCCAAACATTATTTTGACATATATTAATTTTGGGCTCAAAAGCTCTGGCCTAATGTGAGGTTCTTTAATTGGCCTTTATTGCATCGTAGGGTGCTTACTGGTGAGCAACTTATGAAGCGTGGTTTTCATGGCCCTTTTAGATGTGAGATGTGTGAAGAGAATGTAGAAACTCTCAACCATATTTTTATTGAGTGTACTTTAGCCTCTGAGCTATGGAGGAAAATGACTACTTTACTTTGATTACAGTGGTCCAAATTTTTACTTTTGAAAAACTTTGGAGGGATATGCCTAATAAAGAGGGTGTTGAGCATTTTATTAGGGAGTTAGTTTGTATGGGTTCTACCATTCTTCTTTGGAATATTTGGATTGAAAGGAACAATCAAATTTTTAATCAAGATAGGAAGGATATTCATTATATTTGGCAAAAGACCATAGCCAACATAGTTGAATCAGTCCATCAACTTCTTAATCACCCCCAAAACTCCCACCAAAGATGGGATCAAGTGATGCAAATATTGAAGATTAAATCTTCTAAGGGCAACCAACTTAAATGGAATGTGAGTATTAGTAAGATGGATAGGACAGGAAGTTGGCAACCTCTTCCTAAGTATTTTGGAAAATTCAATACTGATGGATCCTCTAGAGGAAACCCTGGAAAAGCCAGTGTGGGAGGAATTGGTAGACTTTCATATGGCTCTCTAGTTTTTACTTTTGCTAAGAATTTGGATATTCTTTCCAATAACCTTGTTGAGGGGTATGGTATCCTCAGAGGCCTTCATGAGGCTACTAAAGTTGGATGGGAAAAGGTGTTAGTTGAGTCTAACTCTCAACTTATGATTAATATTTTGAAGACTCCTTCCAAGAATCATAAGGTTGATTGGAGAATAAAAAGAATTATTGAGAAGATTCAATTAATCCAGAAGGGATTTTTGAAATTTGATTACAATCATGTGGTCAGAGATCAAAACAAGAGTGTTGATGCTTTAGCTAATTGGGCTTTGGACAAAGGTGATCTTACTTGTTATGGCGACCCTCCTAGATGGTGGGCTTCACAAATTAGGGAAGCTCTTCTTTCTATCATTTCTTTGGATGGCTCCAGTTCTGAAGGTACCTAGTTTCTTCTTGCTTTTTTTTTGCTTCTCTTTGGTTCATTCAAGATTTTTAGTTTCCTAGCTCAATTTTTTCTTTATTTTGTTTCCTTTGCTGTTTGTTGCCTTAATAGTCTTCTGGTCTAGATAGGTCATTGTTATGTTCAATTTTTTTTTTGTTTTTTTTTTTAGTTTTTTAAGGTGTGTGTTCTTTTATTTATTTATTTATTTTTGTGTAATTTGTGTGTTTTTTGTTGTTTTGTATTTTTTTTATGTTTTTTGTTATTATTCTTGTGTTTTTTTCGTTCTTGTTCTTGTGTTTCTCTTTGTTTGTGTTAATTCGTGTTTTTTTGTGTGAGTGTTTTCTATGTTTTTTGTTTTTTTTATTGTCTGTTGTTGGTTGTTTTTTATTTTTATTTTTATTTTATTTTTTTAATATTTTAGGTTTTGGTTGTGTTTATTTTTCATGTTTTTTTTGGGTTATGTCTTTGTAGTGTTATGTTGTTTTTGTCTTGTTTGTGTTTTGTTATGTGTTTCTTGTATTTTTCTATGTGGTTCGTGTTGTGGTTTCTTTTATCTTATTGTGTGTGTGTTTGGTTGTGCTTTGGCTTTTGACACACTCAAGGAGCATGTTTTTTATTTTATTTTATTAATTTTGTTATTATTTACTTATTTTTAAATTGGTTTTGTGTGTTTGTTTACTCTTTGAGTATGTCAAAGGTGGTAGGCTAGGTCCGAGTCCTGAACGTTTTTGGTGGAATGGATACCCCTACCTCCTTAGGTCATACCTAAAAGTGACATCCTTTTTAGACGTTTTCCATAAATAAAAAAAATAAAAATAAAAATAAACTCAAGTTACAAAATTTTCACCACCTAGCCACTCAAGTTACATAAATGAACTCTACTTTTTAAAATGCCTAGAAAAATCTAGATAGAGTTCAGAATTTTGTGCGTACAGGATAAATGAACTCTACTTCTTAAAATGCCTAGAAAAATCTAGATAGAGTTCAGAATTACTGTGCGTACCGGATAAATGAACTCTACTTAAAATGCCTAGAAAAATCTAGGTAGAGTTGAGAATTACTGTGCTTACCGGATAAATGAACTCTACTTTTTAAAATTCCTAGAAAAATCTAGATAGAGTTCAGAATTACTGTGCGTACTGGATCAGTCGTCGTCGATTTTGCCACTCAAATTATTGTACTTCTTTAGACACTAAAGACGGTGCACTATTACTATGATGGATGCCACACCAATAACTGTTCCTAAATTTTCGCCTTGCTAATGTGGCCGTTCCGTTCCTCTTAAAACCACTAACACACCCCAGCTTCACTGTTAACATTTCTTCTGCCAAATCAAACAATCTCATCTTACTAACTATTATTACATTTAAACGCATGAAATGAGTTTTATAATTTTTTTTTTTTTTCATTTAATTATATTATTGGTTAAAATTATTATCAATCAATACTTTTCATCCATAAAAGTTAATTTTATGAACAGACTACACGCATGCAGATTTTGTAGATTCTTTCAGATATCCAATAAGAAACTTCCGTGTTTGTTGATTGATTTTTAATGTTTTAAAAATATATATTAAAAAATATTTGAACATATATATCTTATATTCTACTAATTTAACTTGTTTTCAAAGATAATTGGAAACGATGATTTGGATGCTTTCTCGACCAATCTCATGATCAGAAAATCATTGGCACATGCTCCAGCATACCGATTTTTTTTGGATTCCCATTCGGTCCATCTAAACCATCTAAGTCATCTTAGGCGACCGTAAATTATCACGTTGAATTTAGAATTTTGATGTTGACGGCAAACTTTAATTAGCCAGGCAGCAGCCCTCGTGCCCGCAAACAAACATTCCCACTTTGATTTTATTATTGCTAATTTTTGTCAATAAAAAAGTGGGCTTTCTCTCAATCTACTCCTCTTCAGACTGCCTGAATGGCCACAAGAAAAATGGCGACCCCGGCATGTGCAGCTTGCAGAATGCAACGCAAAAAGTGTTCAGAGAATTGCATGCTGGCTCCCTATTTTCCGTCGAGCGATCCGAACAAGTTTGACGTCGTCCAAAAAACCTTTGGAACGAGTCATGTCATCAAAATGCTTAAGGTATTACAAGACAATTAGGTTTATTTGATTTCTCCTAGTTAGTGGAACTCATACTTCAAAGGTTGGCTTTTGTTTCAGGGTGTACCCATTGAGCAAAGAGCGGACGTGGTTAATAGTATGGTTCTCGAAGCAACCGCCAGAGATAAAGATCCTGTTCATGGCTGCGCAAGTGTAATTGATCAGCTCAATGAGCGAATTGTTGATCTGGAATCGCAGTTGGCAGCCGCACAAGTACAACTCGAAACGTAAGGAAAGCTTCTATCCTTGTTTGCCACTGGATCTGTTGATGAATACCCTAATAATTTGTATGCTACAGACAGCACATCACAACGAAATGAAGATCCTATGTTGGGGGACGAGGATCCTTTGCTGTTGTGGGAGCCGCTATGGGATTTAAAAATATCTTTTGGTAAACACATATGATGAACTCATTTGCATGTTGCTTTATAGATGGACAAAACTTCATTGCTACTTGTCTTTTCTCAACAAGCTCTAAGATGAAATGCTATCCTATATTAATATGTTTTCTACGACTATGAAAACCGGGATTAATGACAAAGCAATTGCATAAATACCATTACAAAAATTGTGAAAGGACAGTTTTGCACATGCTTCAACTCTTTTAATATTCTTTCAAACCAAATAGCTTGACATGTTGCAGATGTTGCTACAATATATTCAGATTCTGATTTAGACAGAAAAAAATGCTTACTTTCTAGACGACCAGAAAATAGCATTAGTTTCCATGTTGTAAATATTTCTAAAAGTACTCTTACGATCATCAAGACAACCTGCCCAATTATTATTTGTGTATCCAACTAGAAAAAAATTATCAAAATTGTTATACCAAATGCCAAAATGACTCGTTCCTTGTACATCTCAATATTCTCTTTGGTGACTTGAAGTGTACCTTAGTTGGATCATGCATAATCCTAGAAACCACACTTACAACATAAATTAAATTTAGCCTAATGAAGTGTACCTTAGTTGGATCTTGCATAATCCTAGAAACCTTACTTACAACATACTTTAAATCTGGCTTAATAGTTGTAAGATACATTAAACTACCTACTAGCTTTCTATAAAATGTGGGATTCACCTTGCAATTTTCATCATCTTTAATAAGATTTTCCGCAAAACTTAAAGGAGTACTAACATATTTGCATTTTTATTTTTTGAACTGTTAATTCAAAAGCATGTTGACCTTGTGAGATAAAAATACTATCATCTAATTGGCTCACTTCAATCCCAAGAAAATAGTGTACCAAACCCAAAACTATATCTCAAATTCATTTTTTATTCTAATTTTAAATTCATCCTACTTTATGCTATTTTTCATATATATCAAGTCACCAACATATAAGAAAACAATCAATATCTCACCATCATCAGATTTGAAATATAGAGTGGGTTCATTCACATATTGTAAACCCTTGGCTATAGAAATATCCATCTATCCTACTATAAAATGATCTTGGTATTTGTTTGAGTCTACAAAGTGCTTTCTTTAATTTATAAACTTTTATCTCTTACCCTTTAAGGTCACAACCTCTGGTTTGTTCAATATAGAATTCTTCATCCAAAAAACCATTTAAAAAAGTAGGTTTAACATTCATTTGAAAAAAAATTCATTTGTATTGTGATATGAGTGCTAAAATAATTCTAATAGTGTCTGATATAGCAACAAAAGCAAAGGTCTCAAAATAATCAATACTTAGTTTTTGAGAATAACCTTTTACAACCAATATTACTTAATATTTTTCAATTGTTCTATCTACATTGTACATAATTTTATCGACCTAATTTAATTCAATAATTTTATTTTCTTTTGAAATATGTACCAGATCCTATATTTCATTTTTCTTAATCATCTCCATTTTCTCCTCCATGACATTAATCCAAATATTTTCTTTTACAACATCTTCATAACTGGTTAGTTCAATTTTAATAGCTAAAAATAATGCAAAATTGAGGTTTGAAATTACCTCTTTAGTCTAAAAATAATGTAAAATTGAGGTTTGAAATTACCTCTTTAGTCTTCGCATATATCTCTGGAAGACTCTTATATCTTCTTGAAATGCTTGGAGTAGAAGCTACACTTAAATTACTACCATTATATCTTCTTGAAGGACTTGGAGTATAAGCTGCAATTGAAATATTGATTGTGTTATTGCTAGGATGTGAAAAATCTTCTATGACTACAAGTCTTTATTGTTGCTCATCTAAAAATCAAACTCATCCTTCATAAAATATCACATCATGGTAAAGAATCAATTTTTTAAATGTAGAATTCCACAACTTATATGCTTTATTTTCTTCTAAATATCCAAATTTATTCTATTTTTATGTAGAACATGCACACATGCAATGGACCAAAAAATATGCAAATGGCCTACACTAGATTTCCATATTGACCAAGCTTCCTTAGATGTGTGATTAAATATTGTGTGAGATGGGCTTTGATTCTATATATCTATATATATATGTATATATATATGCTATGACAAATGCTTCTCCCCAAAATTCATTTCCCATATGCTTTACTTTCAATATACACCTTATATTTTATACTATAGTATAAATTTTCCGTTCAGCCAAACCATTTTTTTAAAACTAGGATATTGTAAGGGTTACCCTTTCCATTTTACATTGTCTTAGTCACATTGATCTATTTGATGCCACCAAGCATTGAACCTTGGTGTGGGCTACATCAACTATATGGATTTAACCATACCATTTTTGTTGTGGTATGAAAGCAATTATTAGATGTCTTTTAATTCCTCTTTCTTCAAGATATTCCATAAATTCTTTTGAGGTAATTTCACATTCTATTTTAGTTCTTAAAATTTTGATATAGTGTTCACTTTATTTTTCAATCATTTCTTTAAAATTCACAAAACATCTAAATGCGTAAAAGAATACCCAAATATTTTTCTATAATAATTTATAAATGTGAGGAAATAAAAATAATAACTAAGGCTTGGTGTTTACATGAGACCACATATATCTTCATGAACCAATTGCAATTGTTTTGAGGCTCTACATCGTCTTACCATTGAAAATTTATTTTTATGTTGTTTTTCATGTGCACATTCTAAGCATGTTTTATTTTTTACTAAAATGTTTGGTAGTCCATGCATCATATTTCTAACCTACAAAAGCTTCAATCCTATGAAACTCAAATGACTTAAACAATTATGCCATAGCAAATTATTATCATCAATTGAAACCTTCAACATATCAGTACTTGCATGTTACACTTTTAATGGAAATATTCTATTATTGGTCATAGGTGTTGCATACACCAATATTCCATTCTTTTCAAAGGTCTTTCAATACTTGTATTTAAATAAAAAATCATAATTTTTCTTGAATAACTTTTGTACACTTTGCAAATTATGTTTGAGACTAGATACATAGAATGTATCATGAATATTTTTTAACTCTTCCTCAATCAAAGTCCGTTTAGCAATAACTTCAAGATTTTTATTGTTATCCAATGGCACATTGATATTTTCCATTAATTTACTTCAAAAAATAACTCTTTATTACTTATATTATGATTAGAACAACCAGAATCAAGAAACCATGAATCATTATCTAATTTTTTAGCTGCATGACTTAAGAAAAAAATATTTGTTTTAGAAGCTTCTCCATAATTACTCATGAAATTTACTAATTTATTTTGTAGAATCTTTCTTGAAATACCCATTGTTTTTAATAATAGTGACATTGGATTTTTCTCATATCTATGTTTCCTCATCCATGACCTCTTCTAAATCGGTATCTTTCATGTCCATGTACTCTTATACCTCTTCCACTTTATGAGGAGTCTTTTTCCTCTTATAGTAAAATAGAACTATTTCTACCCTTTCCAACCCTTGCCTGTACTAAAAACATATACTCTAAATAATCAATAGACTTATTATATTTGCTCTTTTGGGAAATTAGTGAACCCATCAAATCATCCAATATCAAAACTAATAAATCTCTTTTTTCTTCAATTGTAGTAACTATGAAATTCCACTTCATAGATAAAGATCTAAATACCTTATCACAATTTACTTGATTTGTAATATCTTCATCGATGTGAATTTAGTAAACATTATTCTAAACTCAAACATGAAAATCAACAATCTTCTCATTGTATTTAATTTACAAAGTTTCAAAACCTCTCAAATTTTGCAACTACACCTTCACCTTTCTTGTTCATTTGTAAGATATTGATAATGTGTCCCATGCCTCCTTGGCACATGTAGCTAAAGCAATTTTTGGGAAAATACTCTCATCCACAACACTCTAAATAAAATACCTTTCTAATACATATTTCTTATTTTCTTCCCTCTTGTTGGTTTGTTGTTGTGCTACCAATATATTACAATATTGTGTCTCCACATAGTCATCCTGCACAATATTACAAACTTTTTTATAAACCATTAAAGTATAAATTTTTATTCTTAGTAATCATACTGTTCCCCATTGAATGAATGAATTGACATAGGATTATTACTTGTTGCCATCTCTTCCAACTTCTTTCAACCTAGGCTATGATGCCAATTGTTTTTAAAATATTACAAAAATAAAAGTACCCAAAATAGAACACCAAAAAGAACAATAGTTTACAAAAAAATATACCCCAAATACACATTGCTAACAAAATTAAAATGAATAATTATTTTCATAAATATATATGGTCAAAAAATATTGTGTATTATTTATAATTAAATAAGAAATATTTCATAAAATGTTTTTAAGAAGAACAAAAACTATGTCTTATGTGCATATTGTTAATATAAGGACAAAGAAATCTATGACTTTTTTATGAGTCACAACGTATAGGAACTAGAGCTAACAACATTGATGCATAGTGTATGGTATACATATTTCAATTTTTTTTTCATCCATTGTCATGGAAGATGTCCATAGAAGTGAGATATTATTTAAAAAATGTTTATACATTTTTAATAAAAACACAAAAATCAAATATTATTTTCAAATAATTTTCATATATTTTTAATAAAAATAGAATTATAAAAAATTCTATAATAAACACCCAACTCACTCTCTATTAAGCATATCTAAATAAACCTAACTATTTTTAAATATTACATTACAAATAAAATAATTACTTAACAATATTTGCATGATGATCCTTTTTTGTTGTGGGAGTCACTATGTTGTTTCAAGTTGAGTAATCTCAACAAGACTTATGGCAATTAAATATGGATACATGTTTAGAAAGTGAAATATTGAGACAAAATGTATGATACCTATTTTTTCTTAGAGCCTTCTCATGAGATACATTTGATTTAGATAAAATTGAATCACTACATAAATAAAGATATAATATTCATCGTTCATTAGGCTATCGTGGTAAGGAAGTTTGGAATTTTATGGTTAAAAGTGCATATTTATTTATGTATTTTTGCTATCGTGACATAAAATTTTATATTATTTTGAAAGATAATAGTTTTTTAATTAGATGGAAAGAGTGGGTTTTGAAAGGGTACCAAAATATTTTACATATATATAAAGAGAATTGCAAAGTAAGCCCTAATCAAAACCAAACAAAGGGATAAAATAAGGTAGAAAACCAAACCTTAACTGGATGAGGATAAGAATAGGGGAGAGTATAACATGCCTACAAGGAATTAGTCCACAACCACTGGAAATAAATATACATAGAAGGGTGTCCACGGACTTTCCAAGCAAAACTAAACTAGGTCATAGAAAGATACATCATATATTCCTTTAATGTGCCTTGGTTATTTTTAAATAAGTTCATAATCCAAGATATTTCATCCACTTAAATGGTTGACATTCATTGTAGACACCAAAACAGCACCAATCCGACTATGTGACTGCAAACACTGATCGCTTTGACAAACACAACCCCCAGGGCAGCCCTCAGAGGTCAAACAGTGGTCCTAACCACTTTCATAGCAATTTTGTAAGGTCAAGAAGCAATTTGGCACATTTTGGCACTTTGTCCGAGTATTCGTCTCACCCGGGGATGAATACTAACCGGGATTCGTCTCACCCAGGGACGAATTCTGAAATCGTCTCTGGTCAGGACGAATTCCAGGTTAAACGAGCAAAAAGAAAAATGCCGCCAAGTGGTAGCCAAGGACAGTCAATTATTGCCCCCTTCCATGCATGCACGTGTAGGTGGGTAGGTTGGCAGTTGATGGACTGTCACAAGTGCAGTCATGGAGGCCCAAGTCAGGGAGGAGTCTCCTCCCCCTTGGGAAGGCATGGCTGCCACATGGCATCCCTGCATGCCCCTCCAAAGAGACCCCATGGGTCTATAAAATGGTGGCCTTTCCCACCTCAAAAAGAACATATTGGAGGCGACTTTGAGCAACGAAGTGCTGTCCGATTAATTGCCTACTTGCATCCTTTTGATTCACTTTATCACATCCACTAATCTCTTTCGAAGAGGAGGTTATTGGGTGGCTTTTGAAAGCGTGAATCCAACCCAAATCCAACATTTGACCATCTCAAACAACCAATTTTCCGACACCCCAATCCTAAGAGGTTTTGGGCCCATCCCTAGTGGATTGGCGCCGAAATCAAGTGCCAACGGTGGGAGGCCCACTTGGGCACCCCTGTATTTTTGAAGTTTCATTTTAAAGCATTTCTAGATCATTAGCTTACAGTGCATTTCACGTTATTTTGTTTAGTTAGCTCATTGCTTCAATTTCGTAACATTCTTATCATATTTTGTCATGCTTTGTCGCTTGGGTTTCTTTCTAACTTGTAGATAGCGACATTTGAATTCCCGAGGATAGAGGCCAAATTGGGGAAATCCGACCATCTGGGTCGTCCCAAAATGGCCCCAATCACATAACCCCCCTGTTTGCAGGTGATTTGGAGGTCCCGAGGTTTGACATTGGAGCGGTGGCAACTCGACACTTTAACACACTGGAATTCGTCTCACCCAGGGACGAATAACAATAGAATTCGTCCTGCCG
This sequence comes from Wollemia nobilis, assembly GCA_028583015.1. Taxonomy (NCBI): domain Eukaryota; kingdom Viridiplantae; phylum Streptophyta; class Pinopsida; order Araucariales; family Araucariaceae; genus Wollemia; species Wollemia nobilis. The sequence continues at coordinate 3,544,256 of JAQPPZ010007219.1, forward strand.
AGGGACGAATTTTAGTCAAGAGCAGATTGGCCGACTGTTTCGATGGCAGTGGCCCTCTGGTGATGTACTCTATCTGTTGTCAAGTTTTTAGGTCATTTAGGCTTACTTTATTTACTGTTTCAGATAGTTGTTCGTATGCATCTTTTACCAATTTCAAAGCATGAATTCTCTTTCTTCTCACGAGTGCTACTAACGCTTTGTCTGTCTCTTTGATCGCAGGAGGAACAGCAAGAAGTGAGGATTTACCAACAACAGCGATGGCAACACTTTGGCCCGCCCATTTTGCATGTGGGCATGCGAAAGGAGAACACTTACCAAGATTGTAACCGGATTCGTTTAACGCTCCTAGCCCCTAAAAAGGGAGGAGGCGATTTTGTAACCGTGTTGGATAAGTTTAATAAAAGGGTTGTGACTTCTCTTTAAAGCTTTGTAACTCGTTTCAGTCTATTTGCCTCTTTCATTTTAATGCATTTCTTGTTTTAGGGCTTAGGCGCTATTTCAATTTGAATGCATCTAAGTAGTTGTTATTTCTGAAAAGCTTTCGGAATCTCGTGCTTTCAGTGGCGATCATGGTGGGACCCTATCCCCTGATTTTTAGATCAAATAATTGATCCCTTTTTGTGTTTTTATGCTTGACAGGTACAAGTTTTTAACATAGACTGCTATTCGTCTCTGACTGTGACGAATATCTGACTGTAATTCATCTGACCCTGAGACGAATTTGAAATTCGTCTCTGGTAGGGACGAATTTTGCTCTGTAATTCGTCTCACAGAAGGACGAATTCCTGTCTATGAATTTTCATAACAGAAGATCAGAAACTGCAAGTTCAGGAAAAAAAAGGGTAAAGTTCTAAACTGTCTCTGTCAATTTTTTTGACTTTCTGCTTTCAATTTTGTCAATTCTTGGGTGCTTAAAGAAAATAGTCGTTGATTGCCTGTTTCATTTTTTTAAGTAAAATAAACCACACACACTACATGTGGCACATTTTAAACCAAGGAGCTGGTCATAAGACCCCAGCCCTTGAGCAAGACCAACGGTTGGTTCATCACCACCTTGGCTTAGCTTTGCATCCATTTCCCCGATTGTCAACTGTTGTTAGGCGTAAATCCTGATGAAAGCTGATCGAGTGTCGTCGGGGTGATTCCCATGCGCGCGAGGATAAGTTTTCTATGGTAGGTGTCATTAACGGGACAATCCCCCTTTACGTACCGCCTATGTTCCACGTACCATATGCTCTCACGTACCTATAGTTTCCCTCTCGTAAGGGCGGGTATATAGAGAGGTTGGTATATCAGTCCGAAAATGGTATACTGAAGAGGCGACCATTTATGGGAGTCATATGAGCCAACACTATGCATTTAAACGTTCTTCCAAACTTGCATAAAAAAAATAAAACAAAACATCAAAATGCACTAAACCAGTTTAGGACACACTATCAATCCTTAAAAGAGATAATCACTGTTTGTGTATGTGTGTGTTCATTTCTGCTTAGTGTAAACAAAAAGAAAAAATCATAAACAAAAATAAAAATCTACGCATTTTGTCACTCGCTCCAAAATCTCCAAGGATTCCTGCAATCACTTGGTCATCCCCAAAAGGCCCCAAAGGTGTCCATGAACCCTTTGGTCAACCCAAGAGCACCCCAAATGTGCCCATAAGTGACGCAAGAGCATCCAACAAAGTATGGGAAATCTTATATTTTTCCCTAAATTTTAGTGCATCTTGCTGGGGCCATAACTTCTCAACCGTAGCTCCGATTGACACGAAATTTTACGAGTTAGTTGAGATAATTTTAAACAAATACGATTCCCTAGAATCCTATTTGCCCAGAAAAGTCAGTTTTTGGGGCCAAATTCCATCATCTAGTGCCCCGAAATTAGGTTCTAAAATTGTGTGCCTAATTTTTTGCACTTTTTGATCTGTTCAGAGATCAATATATCCTAATGTATTTGGAGTTAGGACTTGAAACTTCATTTTTGTCTTATCTACTATAAGAGGGATGCACACACCAATTTTGGGCCCCATATGACTCATTTCAATTTTTAGGGTTTTTAGAGAGACATCGTCATGGTGCTCACCCGTAGCCAAGCCCAATCATGGGTGGATGTTGTGGGGAATATCCAAGGAGGCACGAGTCATCTCCATTAAAGTCCCAAGGATTTGGTCATACCACCTTGGTGACCTAACACACAAGGCAATCCCATCCACACCTTAACGGATAGGGACTACAGGGACACCTCTTCTAGGAGCACTCCTGTTCAGCATAGCACTCAACACACACCCTTCCATGAGGGTTACATTCATAGGAGAGCTCCCTTAGATGCTCGCTATGAGCGGTCATCGTGCGATGAAGCGCTAAGTCAACATAGGGTTCGACGGGAGGAACCACATGATTACACTATCCCTCCTTCAACCTGTCTAGTTGTTAGGACTACAAAGACAAATCCAGAGCACAAGGCTCCTCAGGCGGGGTGGGGCAACTCCACCCATTCCTTTTTCACTTATGAAAGAGGGTATGAGGAAGACCCCTACCTTCCTTGAGAGCAATATACATCGCGGGAGCAATACGCCTCCGCACCTGCTAAATATCATGGTCACACACTGAGGTCAGAGCCTCGGATAAGTGCTACTACCTCCAACAGAGGGAGGCTGCCTATAGATATCTTGGATCACTATGATCAAGATAGATATCTAAGAGAGGCATCTAGGCATTCTAAACATGAGACGGTGAAACCAACTATCTTAGAATCTGAAAGCACGAGATTTCGATCAAAGGAAACACCAAGTGCGATTGCATTCAAAGTTAAGCACGCTTAAGTCCTAGAAATATAAATTACATGAAACAGAAAAGAGACACATTGGAAGAGACGCAATCAGATAAAGAAAAACACAGCCCTTTCATTGATTTCCTTTGATCTCTGTTACAATAATGCCTCCTCCCTTTTCAGGGGCTAGGAGCGCAAATAGGGTTTGATTACAATCGTGAATGATTCCTCTTTCCGCGTGCCCACGATTGCAATGGGCGGGCCAGGATGATGCCGCCGCTGATGTCGATGAGTTCTTCACCTCTGCTACTTTTCCTGTGAACAAAGAAATGACCAAGACGTCAGTAGCACCTGCTGCAAATGAAAAGCGTTTGCTCTCTAAAACTAACAAAATATGCATATGAATATTTGCACAATGACAGTGAAAACAGTGAAACCAAATTGCTTCAAAACTCGACGAGAAGGTAAGAAAAGTTACCGGAAGGCCCACTTGCCACTAAGGCGGTTGGCCAATCCACCTTAAACTAGAATTCGTCCACGGGCGGGACGAATTCGAGCTATAGTCGTCCCTGGGTGGGACGAATTCTTCGAGTAGGAGAAACCGACCTGCTCGTTGCTCCAATGTCGGATCCCGGGACCTGCAAAACTCCCGCAAACAGGGGGTTAGGTAATTGGGGCCATTTTGGGACGACCCAGATGGTCGGATTTTCCCAATTTGGCCTCCACCCTCGGGAATTTGACCTTGACACCTGCAAGTTAGCGAAACGACAAAGCAATACAAAACACCCTAAAATCTGACCAAAAGTTACAAAATTTCAATTATGGACTAATCAGACCTAGTAACACAGAATGCAATCAAAAAAAATAATCTAAAGTGCTCAAAAACTAAAATTAGGACTTGGGAGGTGCGGGGGTGCCCAAGTGGGCCTCCCACCGTTGGCCCTGGATTTTGGAGCCAATCCACCGAGGATGGGCCCAAAACCTTTTAGGATTGGGGGGTCGGTGAATTGGTAGGTTCAGATGTCCATGCATCAGATTTGAGTAAGGTTCGAGCTTCCAAAGGCCACCCAACAACCTCCCTTGCAAAAGAGATTGGTGGATGTAGGAAAGTGAACAAAGGGGGATGCAAGTGAGTCTTCGATTCGGCGACACTTCGTTGCTTGAACACTCCTTCAACTTTGTATGTTTTGGGTGAGAAAAGTCCCACCTTTTATAGACCCAAGGGGTCTCTTTTGGGAGGGAAGCACAGATGCCAAGTGTTGGCCATAGGCGCCATGTGGCGATCTTGTCTTCCCATGAGGGAGGGGAGTCCTCCATTGACTTGAACTTTGATAAATGCTTTTGTAACAGTCTTCTAACGGCCCCTCTGTCCACCTACACACGCGTGCAAGGCAGGAGTCCTTAACTGAATATTCTGGGCTGCCACTTGGCACCATTTGCATTTTTTGCCCGTTAAGCTTGGAATTCGTCCCACCCAGGGACGGATTTAGAATTCGTCCTGGGGTGGGACGGATTCTATTTTGAATTCATCCCGGGGTGAGACGAGTACTGGGAAAAGTTTCCAAGTGTGCCAAATTGCTTCTTGACCTTACAAAATTGCTATGAAAGTGGTTAAGACCACTGTTTAACCTCTGAGGGCTGCCCTGGGGGCTGTGTTTGTCAAAGCGATCAGTGTTTGCAATCACATAATCGGATTGGTGCTATTTTGGTGTCTACAGATGCCCCTTATTGGGAAGCGCTGCGGGTGACGTGATCTTGAGCAAAAATAGATAACCAAAGCACTAATGATTAGGGTTTCTTGGTAACCTAACCAACTTTTGATGCCCCAAGTATGGAAAGGGCATGCATTCTTGAATCCTTGCTTCGACGAGCTAAGGAATTTGATTTCAAGTATTAACTTGTTTTGGTGAGGTGTGACTTAAACTCAGACATTGATCAGTCATGAACAAGTGAAGGGCATTTTTATCCTCAGGGGGAACCTTGTGTTCATGATTCACGAAATGCCAAGTGTTTGATTGATTTGATTGTTGCTTGTTTACTGCCCCAAGCAGGAGCATGATTGTCTTTGTCAATGATTCTTTGAATGCATGTCGTTTTCCTTAATTGGGTGTGTGATTGTTGGTTGGTGACTAAGTGTGACTACCCCCTCAAGCGACGAATCGATGAGGGAATGACCTTTGTGAGAGAAGCGACGAGTCACTTGACCCAAGATGACTTGTGCCAGGGTGCCTTTAAAGGGTTTACCGTTAAGCGTGTGCAATTTTTCCAACATATGGACCTATTTTTGGTGGGTGTTAACCCTTTTGGTGATGTCATAATGAGGTGAAATCGTCGAAAACCTATTTCCTATGGAGCGGTCCGGCTATGATAGCCTTCTTGGGGAACTAGGAGAGTGATAATTTGGACCTCGACATCGATTTTCTTTGCCTAGAGGTTAAGTGCATGAGAACTTATGCCTAACAATGTTTTTGTTGTGTTTTTGTTGAATTTTGTACTGTTTTTGTTGTTTTTGTGACACCATTTGGTGATTGAATTGTCGGCAATCCGTCCTCCCGTGGAGCGGTCCGGCTATAGTAGCCTTCTTCGGGAGTAGGATAGTGACAATGCAAACCTCGACATCAATTTTGCTATGCCAAGAGGTTAAGTGCAATAGCACTTGTGTCTGGCAATGTTTATTGCTTTTTGTGTTGTTTTGATTTTCTTGTTGTTTTTGAGTGGGCTTTGACCCATTTGTGACGTCATAATGGGGTGAAAGTGTCGACAATCCGTCTTCCTGTGGAGCGGTCCGGCTATGATAGCCTTATTAGGGAGTAGGATAGTGACAATGTAAACCCCGACATCAGTTTTGATATGCCAAGAGGTTAAGTGCAAGAGCACTTGTGTCTGGCAATGTTTATTGCTTTTTGTGTTGTTTTGATTTTCTTGTTGTTTTTGAGTGGGCTTTGACCCATTTGTGACGTCGTAATGGGGTGAAAGTGTCGACAATCCGTCTTCCCGTGGAGCGGTCCGGCTATGATAGCCTTCTTAGGGAGTAGGATAGTGACAATGTAAACCCCGACATCAATTTTTCTATGCCAAGAGGTTAAGTGCAAGAGCACTTGTGTCTGGAAATGTTTATTGCTTTTTGCTTGTGTTGCATTTTTTTGTTGTTGTTTTTGAATTGGTTTTGACCCTTTTGTGACGTCGTTTGGGGATGAAATTATCGAAAATCCATCTTCCCGTGGAGCGGTCCGGCTATGGTAGCCTTCTTAGGGAATAGGATAACAACAATGTAGACCCCTACATTATTTTTGTTATGCCAAGAGGTAAAGTGCAAGAGCACTTGTGTCTGGCAATGTTTATTGCTGTTTGTTTTTGTTTGCATTTTGTACTGTTTTTGAGTGGGCTTTGACCCTTTTGTGATGTCGTTTGGGGATGAAATTGTCAAAAATCCGTCTTCCCGTGGAGCGGTCCGACCATGGTAGCCTTCTTAGGGAGTGGGATAGTGATAATTTGTGACCTCGATGTCGATTTGCTATGCCAAGAGATTAAGTGCAAGAGCACTTGTGTCTGGCAATGTTTATTGCTTTTGTTGTTTGTGGATATTTGCTATTTTTGTTGTTTTGGATTTCTTGTTGTTTTTGAGTGGGCTTTGACCCTTTTGTGATGTCATTTGGGGATGAAATTATCAAAAATCCGTCTTCCCGTGGAGCGGTCCGGCTATGGTAGCCTTCTTAGGGAATAGGATAACAACAATGTAGACCCAGACATTAGTTTTGTTATGCCAAGAGGTAAAGTGCAAGAGCACTTGTGTCCGGCAATGTTTATTGCTTGTTGTTTTTTTGTTGCATTTATTTGTTTTTTTTGTTGTTTTGATTTTCTTTGATCTTGTGCATGATGGTTGATGAATATGGATGTATGCATGTTGATTTATTTTGATGGATGCATATGCTATGATGAATGCAAATGGTTTTGATTTATATGTGATATGCAGATATGAAATGGATGAATGGAATTTGTGATGTTTGGCTATGGCACCATAGACTGTTTAGAGCTCTGTTATTTTGTTTTTAGGCGACTGCTGTGATGTATGGCTCTACATGTATACATGGTTTTTCTATTTTTGTATTTTTTTTATGGTATTTGCAAAGATGAAAAGTAGCGCAGTTGGTTTAGAAATGTAGCTAAGGTTTTCTGAGACTCAGATGGTTTTAGCTTACTAGCCACGACTGTACTTTATCTTACAAGACTTTTGACCAAGGTATGAATCGGAATTGTTTTTGACCAAGTTATTTAACATCCCTGTGTGTGCAATTGAGTTCATTTAGTGGTATTTGTTAGGATACCGCCAGTGCCAGGTGGGCTTTCAACCGAACCTGTACTGAGGATCACCTAATTAGCTCCACGAATTCCTTTGTTGTATGTACTAAGATTAATCTACGGTGTAATCCAGGATGCCATAAGCTAGCTCATCCACATGCAAACATTGATTTGTACACAAGTTAATGTGACAGATATATCATCATGCGGGAGGTTTACTTCTGTTATCAAATTGGTATTGAAGCTTGGCTTATGACCTACAGAATCTTTGAGAGTTCCAGGGATTCAAGGTCAACTCCCTTCTTTTCTTCAATTGTATTGGGATACTTGCTCGTTTGTAGTGATAAGATCACTATTTATTTGATTTGTTTTTCTTTCGAGCAAGGGATTGGGGATATGGAGTGATGAAAATCACTGTTGTTTGTGCCTTTTGATGTTTGCACTGTAGTTTGTCAAATTTTTGAGTTTTGACATTTTGCAAATTTTTTGTTTTTTGTAACTGTTGAGAACTTCAGGGATTCTTAGGGAATTGGGTAGGGAGGATGCTTGTCCTTTTGCCAACTCTCAGCATTCTAGGGGTCATTCACACAGGGGGATGAGCAAGATAACCGTTTCGCTTGTGGTGACCTAGATTATTTTGCAGGTTTCGTCTTTCGTTCACACAATTCAGGAATTTTTTTTATGTGTTTTAATTTGTGTTGGGATGTTACGTAACAAGGTGTATTTCAAGTATGACTCTACCTTCATAAAATCTGTTCGACTTGATACACTACATGGCTAAAGAGGAAAATGATGACTGAATTACTGAAACTCTTGGTACATTCCCAGACCACTGACTGTAGTGTGGTAAAAGTTATGCATGGTGTTTTTGTTATTTTTGTAAAATGGAACAGTGTGGAACAAGATGGTCTATTAGAGCAATTATAGCCTATGGTGCCTTTGACCTATACAACCACAAATATGCAATGTATGGATGCAATGCTAATGCAACTACATATTTTGTAATTTTGATGGATTGTTTTTGGTGAAGGTGAAGATGAGGTGCGAGAATATGAATTTTTTTTTTTTGATGAATTTGAGTATGCCTAGAATTGAGATGCAAATATTTGTTGTTTTTGATGATTTTTGTTGTTTTGTTTTTTGAATTTCTTGATTTTTTGACCAAGCGATTGCGATAATCGTTGGAGCTTTTTGGGTTGACCAAGAGATTGCGATAATCCTTTGGAGCTTTTTGTATTGACCAAGAGATTGCGATAATCCTTGGAGCTTTTTGGTGACCAAGAGATTGCGATAATCCTTGGAGCTTTTTGGGTTGACCAAGAGATTGCGTTAATCCTTGGAGCTTTTTGTATTGACCAAGAGATTGCGATAATCCTTGGAGCTTTTTGGGTGACCAAGAGATTGCGATAATCCTTGGAGCTTTTTGGGTTGACCAAGAGATTGTGATAATCCTTGGAGCTTTTTGGGTGACCAAGAGATTACGATAATCCTTGGAGCTTTTTGGATTGACCAAGAGATTGTGATAATCCTTGGATCTTTTTGGATTGACCAAGAGATTGCGATAATCCTTGGAGATTTTTGGGTTGACCAAGAGATTACGATAATCCTTGGAGCTTTTTGGGTGACAAAGAGATTACGATAATCCTTGGAGCTTTTTGGGTGACCAAGAGATTACGATAATCCTTGGAGCTTTTTGGATTGACCAAGAGATTGCGATAATCCTTGGAGATTTTTGGATTGACCAAGAGATTGTGATAATCCTTGGAGCTTTTTGGGTGACCAAGAGATTGCGATAATCCTTGGAGCTTTTTGGGTTGACCAAGAGATTACGATAATCCTTGGAGCTTTTTGGGTGACCAAGGGATTGCGATAATCCTTGGAGCTTTTTGGTTTGGATTATGGTTCTTTAGGGGATAGAGGTACCCCCAGCTTGATGGTATTTGCACTCCGGATCTGGCTCTAGAGGTATGGGCATGAATGGATCGGCCCTATGCACGGAGATGAGGACAGGGTCCGCCCGCGGCACTGATGTTGCTATGATGTCTCTTGGTGGAATTTGCTCTTTGTGTGCCCAACGTGGCGGATGTAATGCTTGGTCCCACTGTGGTGGGTTAACGCGCCACTCATGCCCTAGTATTATGTTTATCTGTTGACATGCTTCTTCGATTTTTATGGGATGTCGATGTTGTCTTATGTGATTGCTATGTGCTATGTCTGTTTCATCCTCACCTTCGGACAATGTGTATAGCTCATCAAAATCTATAGATTCTGAGACATGGAGGACTGCATCATTAGGTAGCCCTACGGTTAAAGGTTGATCCTCTTCGAAAGGAGTCTTATGTAAGTTGGGCCTTGGGAGCTCCAAAATCTTGGTCTCTACTAACTCTAAGTGCTCTAGTGCTTTGCATGTATTGGGAGATTTGAACTCCTCCTCTTTGGTTGGTTCTTGTTGAGGAACTTGGGGCTTATGGAGGGGTGGCCAGATGGCACCCCCAATGCCTTGGTAGGGCAGTTCATCCCGCTCCTCTTCGCACTATGATTCCTTAGAGGCTTCTTGATGAATTTCTAAGGGTGGCTCATAAGCCTGGGTGGATGTCTGAGGAAGGCACCCATCATTGGTTATAGGAGCGGCCTCCCATTCATGTCTAGGATGCGTTGGGGGTGGTGCTTCAGGAATTGAGAGAGTAGCTTCCCTCTCCTATCTAGGAGGTGTTGGGGGTAGCTTTTGATGAGGTCGGGATGACCTATCTTCCCCCCATGGGTTGTGCCACTCAAAATATTTTGTCTTATGCATGTGAGGGGTTGGAGTCTTCTCTTGCATAGTGTGTTGGAATAGCTCATATTTTTGGCGCTGAAGGTGCTCTTCGTTAATATGGTACCGGTTCCTCTAACGATAGTCGTTCGAGCTCAAGTTGTGTGAGTTGCTTGAGATGTGTGATATATTCGACAGATTCTACGATAGTTAGTCCCATCGCCTCATGTATAGAAGGCCTAGACGCCTATCTTAGATAAAAATCTTGGTCGTAGTGATCCAAGATCTCTATAGGACACATCCCTCTGTTAGGGGTAGCAGCATTCTCTCGGGGCTTTGGCCTCAATGAGTGGTCCTGATAGATAGCAGGTGTGAAGGCGTATTGCTCTCGCACTGTATATTGCTCTCGAGGAAGGTAGAGGTCTTCCTCGTGCTCTCTTTCATAAGTGAAAAAGGGATGGACGGAGCTATCTCGCCTTGCCCAAAGAGCCTTGTGCTCTGGATTTGTCTTTGTAGTTCTGGAAACTAGAGGGGGTGAAGGAGGGATAATGTAATCATGTGGTTCCTCCCATCGAACCCTATGTTGACTTAGCATTTCATCGCGCGATGATCGCTCATAGCGAGCATCTAAGGGAGCTCTCATTACTTCATGTCTAGAAGGCCTAGATGCCTCTTATAGATATCTATCTCGGTCGTAGTGATCCAAGATCTCTATAGGTGACCTCCCTCTATTGGGGGTAACAACATTCCCTCGAGGCTTTGGCCTCAGTGATTGGTCCTGATAGATAGCAGGTGCGAAGGCATATTGCTCTCGCACTGTATATTGCTCTCAAGGAAGGTAGAGGTCTTCCTCATGCTCTATTTCATAAGTGAAAAAGGGATGGACGGAGCTATCTCGCCCTTCCCAAAGAGCCTTGTGCTCTGGATTTGTCTTTGTAGTTCTGGCAACTAGAGGGGGTGAAGGAGGGATAATGTAATCATGTGGTTCCTCCCATCAAACCCTATGTTGACTTAGCACTTCATCGCGTGATGACCACTCATAGCGAGCATCTAAGGGAGCTCTCCTATGACTGTACCCCTCATGTAAGGGTGTGTGATGAGTGCTATGTTGAACAGGAGTGCTCCTCGAAGAGGTGTCCCTGTAGTCTCTTTCCTTTAAGATGTGGAGGGGACTGCCTTGTGTGTTAGGTCGCCAAGGTGGTATGACAAAATCCTTTAGATTGTAACGGAGGTGACTCGTGCCTCCTTGGATATTCCCCACAACCTTCGCCCGTGATTGGGCCTGGCTACGGGTGAGCACCATGACGATGTCTCTCTAAAAAGCCCTAAAATTTAAAATGAGTCAGATGGGGCCCAAAATTGGTGTGCGCATCCCTATTATAATAGATAATACAAAAATGAAGTTTCAAGTCCTAAATCTAAATACATTAGGAGATATTGACATCCGAACAGCTCAAAAAGTGTAAAAAATTGGGCACGCAATTTTAGAACCTAATTTCGGGGCACTAGATGATGGAATTTGGCCCCAAAAACTGGATTTCTAGAAAATGCAACTCTATGGAGTTGTATTTGTTTAAAATTCTCCCAAACAACTCCTTGTAAAATTTCGTGTCAAACGGAGCTACGGTTGAGAAGTTATGGCCCCGGCAAGATGCACTAAAATTTAGAGAAAAATACAAGATTTTCCATTTTTTGTTGGATGGTCCTGCATCACTTATGGGCACATTTGGGGTGATTTTGGGTTGACCAAAGGGTTCATGGACACCTTTGGGGCATTTTGGAGTGACCAAGTGATTGCGGGAATCCTTGGAGCTTTTTGAATAAAATGACAAAATGCGTAGATTTTTATCTTTTTGTTTATGATGATTTTTTTTGTCTACACTAAACGAAATTAAACACACACATTCACAAAACCGTGATTATCTCTTTTAAGGATTCTTGGTGTGTCCTAAACTGGTTTAGTGCATTTTGATGTTTTGTTTTGTTTTTGTAGGTTTTGTAGAACGTTTAAATGCATCATGTAGGCTCTTATAGCTCCAAAAAGGTCGCCCCTTCAATATACCAACCAGGCCGATATACCAACCTCTCTATATACCCGCCCTTACGAGAGGGAGACTATAGGTACGTGAGAGCAGAAGGTACGTGGTACGTAGGCGGTACGGAAGGGGGATTGTCCTATTAATGGCACCTACCATAGAAAACTTATCCTCGCACGCATGGGAATCACCCCAGCTACGCTCGGTCTGTCTTCGTCAGGATTTACGCCTAACAATAGTTGACAATCGGGAAATGGATGCAAATCAATCCAAGGTGGTGATTAAATCCACCAATGGTCTTGATCAAGGGCTGGGGTCTTACGACCAGCTCCTTGGTTTAAAGTTGTTTCGTGATGTGTGTGGGATTCGTTTTATCCAACAAAAAGAAACTAGCATACATGATTTTCCCTAATGCAATGCAGGGTTAAATGAAAACAATTAACAAAACAGAAATAGAAACAGAAAATTTTAATAGAGATCATGAAAATCCCTACCTCTTCTTTGCCTGCTCCTGTTGTCTCTGAATTTCTGCTCTGAAAATCTGTAGACAGGAATTCGTCCCTCCGAGAGACGAATTTGAATTCGGTCTCGAGGTCGGACGAATTGCGAGAAAAGGATTCATCCCGTCGAGAGATGAATAGCGATCTGCAACAAAAAAAATGTACTGTCAAGCACAAACACAAAACTTTGATCAGTTTCTGTGATTTCAAAAACCAGGGAACAGGGTCCCACCGTGATCGCCACTGAAAGCACGAGATTCCGGTCAAAGGAAACACCAAGTGCGATTGCATTCAAAGTTAAGCACGCTTAAGTCCTAGAAATATAAATTACATGAAACGAAAAAGAGACACATTGGAAGAGACGCAATCAGATAAAGAAAAACACAGCCCTTTCATTGATTTCCTTTGATCTCTGTTACAATAATGCCTCCTCCCTTTTCAGGGGCTAGGAGCGCAAATAGGGTTTGATTACAATCGTGAATGATTCCTCTTTTCACGTGCCCACGATTGCAATGGGCAGGCAAGGAGGATGCCGCCGCTGATGTCGATGAGTTCTTCGCCTCTGCTGCTTTTCCTGCGAACAAAGAAATGACCAAGACGTCAGTAGCACCTGCTGCAAATGAAAAGTGTTTGCTCTCTAAAACTAACAAAATATGCATATGAATATTTTCCTGAAATAGTGAAACCAAATTGCTTCAAAACTCGACAGAAGGTAAGAAAAGTTACCAGAAGGCCACTGCCACTGAGGCAGCTAGCCAATCCACCTTAAACTGGAATTCGTCCCTGGGCAGGATGAATTCGACGTATAGTCGTCCCTGGTTGGGACAAATTCTTCTGAGTAGGAGAAACCGACCTGCTGCTGCTCCAATGTCGGATCCCGAGACCTGCAAAACTCCTAAAAATAGGGGGGTTAGGTAATTGGGGCCATTTTGGGACGACCCAGATGGTCGGATTTTCCCAATTTGGCCTCCACCCTCAAAAATTTGACCTTGACACCTACAAGTTAGCAAAATGACAAAGCAATACAAAACACCCTAAAATCGACCAAAAGTTACAAAATTTCAATTATGGACTAATCGAGACCTAGTAACACGGAATGCAATCTAAAAAAATAATCTAAAGTGCTCAAAAACTAAAATTAGGACTTGGGAGGTGCGGGGGTGCCCAAGTGGGCCTCCCACCATTGGCCCTCGATTTTGGAGCCAATCCACCGGGGATGGGCCCAAAAAATTTTAGGATTGGGGGGTCGGTGAATTGGTAAGTTCAGATGTCCATGCGTCGGATTTGAGTAAGGTTCGAGCTTCCAAAGGCCACCCAACAACCTCCCTTGCAAAAGAGATTGGTGGATGTAGGAAGGTGAACAAAGGGGGATGCAAGTGAGTCTTCGATTCGGCGAGCACTTCGTTGCTTGAACACTCCTTCAACTTTGTATGTTTTGGGTGAGAAAAGTCCCACCTTTTATAGACCCAAGGGGTCTCTTTTGGGAGGGAAGCACAAATGCCAAGTGTTGGCCATAGGCGCCATGTGGCAGTCTTGTCTTCCCATGAGGGAGGGGAGTCCATTGACTTGAACTTTGATAAATGCTTTTGTAACAGTCTTCTAATGGCCCCTCTGTCCACCTACACACGCGTGCAAGGCATGAGTCCTTAACTGACTGTTCTAGGCTGCCACTTGGCACCATTTGCCTTTTTTGCCCGTTAAGCTTGTAATTCGTCCCACCCAGGGACGGATTTAGAATTCATCCTAGGGTGGGACAGATTCTATTTTGAATTCGTCTCGGGGTGAGACGAGTACTGGGCAAAGTTTCCAAGTGTGCCAAATTGCTTCTTGACCTTACAAAATTGCTATGAAAGTGGTTAATACCACTATTTAACCTCTGAGGGCTACCCTGGGGGCTGTGTTTGTCAAAGCGATCAGTGTTTGCAGTCACATAATCAGATTGGTGCTATTTTGGTGTCTACAGAATCTGTCAAGCATTTTGCAAACCAGATGCAACTCACCCAACTTGAGCTAGAATGAAAACAGTTAGAACAATGGTATATTCTAAATAAAGAGCACCTTCAACACCAGAAGGATGAGTTGTTCCAACACACTATGCAGGAGAAGACTCCAACCCCTCACACGCATAAGACAACATTTTGAGGGGCACAACCCATGGGGGCAAGACGGGTCATCGCGACCTCATCAAACGCTACCCCAAACACCTCCTAGACAGGAGTGGGAGGCTACTCTCCCGATTCCTGAAGCACCACCCCCAACGCCTCCTAGACATGAGCGGGAGGCCACTCCTATAACCAATAACGGGTGCCTTCCTTAGACATCCACCTAGGTTTATGAGCCAGCCTTAGAAATTCATCAAGAAGCCTCTAATGAATTAGAGAGAGAAGAAGAGCGGGATGAACTTCTCTACTAAGGCATGGGGGGTGCTATCTGGCCACCCCTCCATAGACCCCAAGTTCCTCAACAAGAACCAACCAAAGAGGAGGAGCTGAAACCTCCCGATACAGGCAAAACACTAGAGCACTTAGAGTTGGTAGAGACCAAGATTTTGGAGCTCCCAAGGCCCAACTTACATGAGGCTCCTTTTGAAGAGGATCAAACTTTAACCATAGGGCTACCTGATGATACGAGTCCTCCATGTCTCGGAATCTCTAGATTCCGATGAGTTGTACTCCTTTGGTTGAAGGTGAGGGTAAAGCGAGAGAAAGCCCATAGCAATCACATGTGACAGCATCGACATCCTATAAATATCAATGAAGCATGTCAACAGATAAACATAATACTAGGGTATGAGTGGCGTGTTAACCCATCGCAGTGGGACCAAGTGTTACATCCACCACTTTGGGCACACAAAGATCAACTTCTGCCCAGAGATCCCATAGCAACATCAGTGCCGAGGGCAGACCCTGTCCTCCTATCTGTGCATAGGGCCGATCCATTCGTGCTCATCCCTCCAGAGCCAGATCCGGAGTGCAAAGACCATCAAGCTGGGGGTACCTCTATCCCCTGAAGAGCAAGCCAAAAGCTCCAAGTATTATCGCAATCGCTTGGTCACTAGATGATGGTAGGGAGCTCTCCTATGACTGTACCCCTCATGTAAGGGTGTGTGATGAGTGCTATGTTGAACAGGAGTGCTCCTCGAAGAGGTGTCCCTGTAGTCTCTTTCCTTTAAGATGTGGAGGGGACTGCCTTGTGTGTTAGGTCGCCAAGCTGGTATGACAAAATCCTTTGGATTGTAACAGAGGTGACTCGTGCCTCCTTGGATATTCCCCACAGCCTTCGCCCGTGATTGGGCCTGGCTACGGGTGAGCACCATGACGATGTCTCTCTAAAAGCCCTAAAATTGAAAATGAGTCATATGGGGCCCAAAATTGGTGTGCGCATCCCTCTTATAATAGATAAGACAAAAATGAAGTTTCAAGTCCTAACTCTAAATACATTAGGAGATATTGACATCCGAACATCTCAAAAAGTGTAAAAAATTGGGCACGCAATTTTAGAACCTAATTTCGGGGCACTAGATGATGGAATTTGGCCCCAAAAACTGGATTTCTAGAAAATGCAACTCTATGGAGTTGTATTTGTTTAAAATTCTCCCAACCAACTCCCTGTAAAATTTCGTGTCAAACGGAGCTACGGTTGAGAAGTTATGGCCCCGACAAGATGCACTAAAATTTAGAGAAAAATACAAGATTTTCCATTTTTTGTTGGATGGTCCTGCATCACTTATGGGCACATTTGGGGTGATTTTGGGTTGACCAAAGGGTTCATGGACACCTTTGGGGCATTTTGGAGTGACCAAGTGATTGCGGGAATCCTTGGAGCTTTTTGAATAAAATGACAAAATGCGTAGATTTTTATCTTTTTGTTTATGATGATTTTTTTTGTCTACACTAAACATAATTAAACACACACATTCACAAAACCGTGATTATCTCTTTTAAGGATTCTTGGTGTGTCCTAAACTGGTTTAGTGCATTTTGATGTTTTGTTTTGTTTTTGTAGGTTTTGTAGAACGTTTAAATGCATCATGTAGGCTCTTATAACTCCAAAAAGGTCGCCCCTTCAATATACCAGCCAGGCCGATATACCAACCTCTCTATATACCCGCCCTTACGAGAGGGAGACTATAGGTACGTGAGAGCAGAAGGTACGTGGTACGTAGGTGGTACGGAAGGGGGATTGTCCTGTTAATGGCACCTACCATAGAAAACTTATCCTCGCACGCATGGGAATCACCCCAGCTACGCTCGGTCTGTCTTCGTCAGGATTTACGCCTAACAACAGTTGATAATCGGGAAATGGATGCAAATCAAGCCAAGGTGGTGATTAAATCCACCAATGGTCTTGATCAAGGCCTGGGGTCTTACGACCAGCTCCTTGGTTTAAAGTTGTTTCGTGATGTGTGTGGGATTCGTTTTATCCAACAAAAAGAAACTAGCATACATGATTTTCCCTAATGCAATGCAGGGTTAAATGAAAACAATTAACAAAACAGAAATAGAAACAGAAAATTTTAACAGAGATCATGAAAATCCCTACCTCTTCTTTGCCTGCTCCTGTTGTCTCTGAATTTTTGCTCTGAAAATTTGTAGACATGAATTCGTCCCTCTGGGAGACGAATTACAGAACAGAATTCGTCCCTCCCAGAGCCGAATTTGAATTCGTCTCGGGAGTCGGACGAATTGCGAGAAAGGATTCGTCCCTATCGGAGACGAATAGCGATGCAGCAACAAAAAAAATGTACCTGTCAAGCACAAACACAAAACTTTGATCGGTTTCTGTGATTTCAAAAACCAGGGAACAGGGTCCCACCGTGATCGCCACTGAAAGCACGAGATTCCGGTCAAAGGAAACACCAAGTGCTATTGCATTCAAAGTTAAGCACGCTTAATTCCTAGAAATATAAATTACATGAAATGAAAAAGAGACACATTGGAAGAGACGCAATCAGATAAAGAAAAACATAGCCCTTTCATTGATTTCCTTTGATCTCTGTTACAATAATGCCTCCTCCCTTTTCAGGGGCTAGGAGCGCAAATAGGGTTTGATTACAATCGTGAATGATTCCTCTTTTCACGTGCCCACGATTGCAATGGGCAGGCAAGGAGGATGCCGCCGCTGATGTCGATGAGTTCTTCGCCTCTGCTGCTTTTCATGCGAACAAAGAAATGACCAAGACGTCAGTAGCACCTGCTGCAAATGAAAAGTGTTTGCTCTCTAAAACTAACAAAATATGCATATGAATATTTTCCTGAAACAGTGAAACCAAATTGCTTCAAAACTCGACAGAAGGTAAGAAAAGTTACCAGAATGCCACTGCCACTGAGGCAGCTGGCCAATCCACCTTAAACTGGAATTCGTCCCTGGGCAGGATGAATTCCGGTCGTAATGTCGTCCCTGGTTGGGACAAATTCTTCGAGTAGGAGAAACCGCCTGCTGCTGCTCCAATGTCGGATCCCGAGACCTGCAAAACTCCTAAAAATAGGGGGGTTAGGTAATTGGGGCCATTTTGGGACGACCCAGATGGTCGGATTTTCCCAATTTGGCCTCCACCCTCAAAAATTTGACCTTGACACCTGCAAGTTAGCGAAATGACAAAGCAATACAAAACACCCTAAAATCTGACCAAAAGTTACAAAATTTCAATTATGGACTAATCAGACCTAGTAACACAGAATGCAATCTAAAAAAATAATCTAAAGTGCTCAAAAACTAAAATTAGGACTTGGGAGGTGCGGGGGTGCCCAAGTGGGCCTCCCACCATTGGCCCTCGATTTTGGAGCCAATCCACCGGGGATGGGCCCAAAACCTTTTAGGATTGGGGGGTCGGTGAATTGGTAGGTTCAGATGTCCATGCGTCGGATTTGAGTAAGGTTCGAGCTTCCAAAGGCCACCCAACAACCTCCCTTGCAAAAGAGATTGGTGGATGTAGGAAGGTGAACAAAGGGGGATGCAAGTGAGTCTTCGATTCGGCAGCACTTCGTTGCTTGAACACTCCTTCAACCTATATGTTTTGGGTGAGAAAAGTCCCACATTTTATAGACCCAAGGGGTCTCTTTTGGGAGGGAAGCACAAATGCCAAGTGTTGGCCATAGGCGCCATGTGGCAGTCTTGTCTTCCCATGAGGGAGGGGAGTCCATTGACTTGAACTTTGATAAATGCTTTTGTAACAGTCTTCTAATGGCCCCTCTGTCCACCTACACACGCGTGCAAGTAAGGAGTCCTTAACTGACTGTTCTAGGCTGCCACTTGGCACCATTTGCCTTTTTTCCCGTTAAGCTTGTAATTCGTCCCACCCAAGGACGGATTTAGAATTCATCCTGGGGTGGGACGGATTCTATTTTGAATTCGTCTCGGGGTGAGACGAGTACTAGGCAAAGTTTCCAAGTGTGCAAAATTGCTTCTTGACCTTACAAAATTGCTATGAAAGTGGTTAAGACCACTGTTTAACCTCTGAGGGCTACCCTGGGGGCTGTGTTTGTCAAAGCGATCAATGTTTGCAGTCACATAATCAGATTGGTGCTATTTTGGTGTCTACAGAATCTGTCAAGCATTTTGCACACCAGATGCAACTCACCCAACTTGAGCTAGAATGACAACAGTTAGAACAATGGTATATTCTAAATAAAGAGCACCTTCAACACCAGAAGGATGAGTTGTTCCAACACACTATGCAGGAGAAGACTCCAACCCCTCACACGCATAAGACAACATTTTGAGGGGCACAACCCATGGGGGCAAGACAGGTCATCGCGACCTCATCAAACGCTACCCAAAACACCTCCTAGACAGGAGTGGGAGGCTACTCTCCCGATTCCTGAAGCACCACCCCCAACGCCTCCTAGACATGAGCGGGAGGCCACTCCTATAACCAATAACGGGTGCCTTCCTCAGACATCCACCCAGGTTTATGAGCCAGCCTTAGAAATTCATCAAGAAGCCTCTAAGGAATTAGAGAGAGAAGAAGAGCGGGATGAACTTACCTACCAAGGCATGGGGGGTGCTATCTGGCCACCCCTCCATAGACCCCAAGTTCATCAACAAGAACCAACCAAAGAGGAGGAGCTGAAACCTCCCGATATAGGCAAAACACTAGAGCACTTAGAGTTGGTAGAGACCAAGATTTTGGAGCTCCCAAGGCCCAACTTACATGAGGATCCTTTTGAAGAGGATCAAACTTTAACCATAGGGCTACCTGATGATACAGTCCTCCATGTCTCAGAATCTCTAGATTCTGATGAGTTGTACTCACTGGTTGAAGGTGAGGATAAAACAGAGAAAGCCCATAGCAATCACATGTGACAGCATCGACATCCTATAAATATCAATGAAGCATGTCAACAGATAAACATAATACTAGGGTATGAGTGGCGTGTTAACCCATCGCAGTGGGACCAAGCGTTACATCCACCACTTTGGGCACACAAAGATCAACTTCTGCCCAGAGATCCCATAGCAACATCAGTGCCGAAGGCAGACCCTGTCCTCCTATCCGTGCATAGGGCTGATCCATTCGTGCCCATCCCTCCAGAGCCAGATCCGGAGTGCAAAGACCATCAAGCTGGGGGTACCTCTATCCCCTGAAGAGCAAGAAAAAATCTCCAAGTATTATCGCAATCGCTTGGTCAAAACCCAAAAGCTCCAAATATTACCGCAATCGCTTTGTCATCCCAAAATCTCCAAGGATTATCGCAATCACTTGGTCACCCCAAAAGCTCCAAGGATTATCACAATCGCTTGGTCAACCCAAAGGCTCCAAGGATCCTTAAAATCACTTGGTCAATCCCAAAATGCTCCAAGGATTGTCAAAATCGCTTGGTCAAATCCCAAAAATGCTCCAAGGATTGTCAAAATCGCTTGGTCAACCCCAAAAATGCTCCAAGGATTCTATAATCGCTTGGTCAATCCCAAAAATGCTCCAAGTATCCCTAAAATCACTTGGTCAATCCCAAAATGCTCCAAGGATTTCCACAATCGCTTGGTCAAAAATAAAGAAAATTAAAAAACAACAAAAATCATCAAAAACAAAAAAAATTTGCATTTCATTTCTAGGCATGCTCAAATTCATCAATTGAGAGTTTTCTCGCATCTCATCTTCATATTCACCAAAATCAATCCATAAAAAATACAAAAACATCAAAGCATTGCATCCATACATTGCATATTTGTGGTCGTACAGGTCAAAGGCACCATAGGCTGTAATTGCTCTGCTAGTCCATATTTTTCCCCACTGTTCCATGTTACAAAAACAACAAAAACACCAGACATTGCTTTTTACCACACTAGAGTCAGTGGTATTTTTAACGTATCAAGATTTTTTGTGATTCAGTCATCATTTTGCTCTGTAGCCATGTAATGTATCAAGTCAGACATATTTTACGAAGGTAGAGTTACACTTGAAATACGCCTTGTTACGTAACATCCCAACACAAATTAAAACACATAAAAATTCCCAAGTTGTGTGAACGAAAGATGAAACCTGCACAGTAATCCAGGTCACCATAAGCGAAATGGTTATCTTGCTCATCCCCCCGTGCGAATGGTTCTAGAATTCTGAGAATTGACAAAAGGCCAAGCTCTTTCCTATCCATTCACCTCCATATATAGTGGTTTTCACCACTACCAAATTCTAAAATCATAGTTGGTTCCCAAATTTGTAAGGATTTGTACTACACGTCCCTGCCAAAGATGGGTAGTCATCCCCAAGACCCAAAAAGGATCAATGCCATTCACAAACAAAATTCCAACAAACCATCATCTTAACACTTTCCATTCACCTTTGGTCTCCAAGTTGTAAGGATTCGTACTATCCGCCCCTAACCAGGATGGGTAGTCATCCCCAAGGCAAAAAAGATCAATGCTCCTACTTCATAATCTCCATCGCCCCTTGATTCCCAACGTCGTAAGGATTCGTACTATACGTCCCTACAAAGGATGCATAGTCGTCCCCAAGGCCACAAGGATCAAGACCATTCACAAGCCCAACTCACAATACTCAAAATACAAAATCAAATAACAGTGGTTATCACCACTATTCAAAATCCATGCTCAAAAAGAATTAATAGAAAATAAACAGTGATTTTCATCACTATATAGACGAGCAACTTTCTAAATCATTCAGCCAACAAACATCCTAAGCCCGAATCCTTGGAATTCTCAAGATTCGAAAGCCATCTAGGTGATCCTCATTACAGGTTTGGTTGATAGCCTATCCGGCAATGGTGGTATCCTACCCGCATGACGATATGTCTGTCACATTCACTTTGCGTGTGTGCAGACCAATGTTTGCATAAGGATGAGCTAGCTTATGGTATCCTGGATAACACCGCAGACTAATCTAACTAAATACAACAAAGGAGTTAGTGGAGCTAACTGGGTGATCCTCAGTACAGGTTCGATTGAAAGCCCATCTGGAACTGGCGGTATCCTAACAAATACCACATAAATGAACTCAGCTGCACACACAGGGATGTGAAATAACTTGGTCAAAAACAAGTCCAATTTATACCTTGTTCAAAAGTCTTGTAAGATAGAGTACAGTCGTGGCTAGTAAGTTAAAACCGTCTGAGTCTTAGAAAACCTTAGCTACATTTCTAAACCAATTGCGCTACTTTTCATCCTTACAATACCATCAGAAAATACAAAAAAAAAAAAGAAAGAAGAAAAACCACATGTATACATACAAATTCATGCATCACAGCAATCACCTAAAAACAAAATAACAGAGTTCTAAACAGTCTATGGTGCCATAGCCAAACATCACAAATCCCATTCATCTATTTCATCTCTTCACATCACATATAAATCAAAAACATTTGCATTCATCATAGCATATGCATCCATCAAAATAAATCAACATGCATACATCCATATTCATCAACCATCATGCATAAGATCAAAGAAAATCAAAATAACAAAAAAAAAAAATGCAACAAAAACAAACAACAATAAGCATTGCCGGACACAAGTGCTCTTGCACTTAACCTCTTGGCATAGAAAATCGATGTCGGGGCTCAAATTGTCACTCTCCTACTCCCTAAGAAGGCTATCTTAGCCGGACCGCTCCATGGGAAGACGGACTTTCGACACTTTCACCCCATTATGGCATCACCAAAAGGGTTAACACCCACCAAAAACAGGTCCAAATGTTGGAAAAATTGCACATGCTTAACGATAAACCATCTAAAGGCACCCTTGCACAAGTCATCTTGGGTCAAGCGACTCATCGCTTTTCTCACGAAGGTCATTCCCTCATCGATTCGTCGCTTGAGGGGGTAGTCACACTTAGTCACCAATAAACAAGCACACACCCAATTAGGGAAAATGACATGCATTCAAAGAATCATTGACAAAGACAATTATGCTCCTACTTGGGCAGTAAACAAGCAACAATCCAATTGATCAAACACTCGGCATTCGTGAATCATGAACACAAGGTTCCCTTGTGGACAAAAGGTTGCGCCCTTTGCCTAACCATGACTGATCAATGTCCAAGCTCAAGTCACACATCACCAAAATAGGTTAACACTTGAAATCAAATTCCTTAGCTCGTCAGAAGCAAGGATTCAAGAATGCATGCCCTTTCCATGCTTGGGGCATCAAAAGTTGATTAGGTTACCAAGAAACCCTAATCATTAGTGCTTTGGTTATCTATTTTTGCTCGGCGCTGCGCCATGCACATCGCATCCCAAAAAGGGGCATCTGTAGACACCAAAACAGCACCAATCCGATTATGTGACTGCAAACACTGATTGCTTTGACAAACACAGTCCCCAGGGCAGCCCTCAGAGGTCAAACAGTGGTCCTAACCACTTTCATAGCAATTTTGTAAGGTCAAGAAGCAATTTGGCACATTTTGGCACTTTGTCCAGTATTCGTCTCACCTAGGGACGAATACTAACTGGGATTCGTCTCACCCAGGGATGAATTTTGAAATCGTCTCTGGTCAGGACGAATTCCAGGTTAAACGGGAAAAAATAAAAATGCAGCCAAGTGGCAGCCATGGACAGTCAATTATTGCCCCCTTCCATGCATGGCTGCCACATGGCATCCCTGCATGCCCCTCCAAAGAGACCCCATGGGTCTATAAAATGGTGGCCTTTCCCACCTCAAAAAGAACAGATTGGAGGCAACTTTGAGCAACGAAGTGCTATCCGATTAATTGCCTACTTGCATCCTTTTGATTCACTTTCTCACATCCACTAATCTCTTTCGAAGAGGAGGTTATTGGGTGGATTTTGAAAGCGTGAATCCAACCCAAATCCAACATTTGACCATATCAAACAACCAATTTTCCGACACCCCAATCCTAAGAGGTTTTGGGCCCATCCCTAGTGGATTGGCGCCGAAATCAAGTGCCAACGGTGGGAGGCCCACTTGGGCACCCCCGCATTTTTGAAGTTTCATTTTAAAGCATTTCTAGATCATTAGCTTATAGTGCATTTCATGTTATTTTGTTTAGTTAGATCATTGCTTCAATTTCGTAACATTCTTATCATATTTTGTCATGCTTTGTCGCTTGGGTTTCTTTTTAAATTGTAGATAGCGACGTTTGAATTCCTGAGGATAGAGGCCAAATTGGGGAATTCCGACCATCTGGGTCATCCCAAAATGGCCCCAATCACATAAACCCTCTGTTTGCAGGTGATTTGGAGGTCCTGAGGTTCGACACTGGAGCGGTGGCAACTCGACGCTTTAACACACTGGAATTCATCTCACCCAGGGACGAATAACAGTAGAATTCTTCCTGCCTAGGGACGAATTTCAGTAAAGAGCAGATTGGCCGACTGTTTCGATGGCAGTGGCCCTCTGGTGATGTATTCTGTCTGTTGTCAAGTTTTTAGGTCATTTAAGCTTACTTTATTTACTATTTCAAATAGTTGTTCGTATGCATATTTTACCAATTTCAAAGCATGAATTCTCTTTCTTCTCACAGGTGCTACTAACACTTTGTCTATCTCTTTTATTGCAGGAGGAACAACAAGAAGTGAGGATTTACCAACAACAGCGACGACAACACTTTGGCCCGCCCATTTTGCATGTGGGCATGCAGAAGGAGAACACTTACCAAGATTGTAACCAGATCCGTTTAACGCTCCTAGCCCCTAAAAAGGGAGGAGGCTATTTTGTAACCGTGTTGGATAAGTTTAATAAAAGTGTTGTGACTTCTCTTTAAAGCTTTGTAACTCATTTCAGTCTATTTTCCTCTTTCATTTTAATGCATTTCTTGTTTTAGGGCTTAGGCGCTGTTTCAATTCGAATGCATCTAAGTAGTTGTTCTTTCTAAAAAGCTTTCGAAATCTTGTGCTTTCATTCATAAACCTACTCTTAGATAAACATAAGATTCCTAGCTTGTTCAAGGCAACAAAATAATAGAATAAAAGACACAAGATACACATAACATCAAGAGCCATCCATGAATATTGTAAAGCCTTTTATAAAGGTAACAGTAAGATTTTAAGGAAAATTTTTTCTTCAAGTCATAAATTAATTTTCATGAACTCTTAAATTGGCCATGAAATCAACCGCTATGTTTTCTTATCTAAAAATGTGTTGGCACTGGATATTCTCAAAATTTCTTAGGATTCTATTTGATGTAGCCACTAAATTTACAATGTTCTAGCTAGGACTATGTGTGTCATTGAGAATATTGATTAAGTTAAGAGAGTCTCCCTCAATAATTACTTTCTCAAAATTTAGATATTCTAGCAAAATTATAGCTTGGAAGAGTGACCTGGTCTTAATAAAGTATTTATACTGGGTCCCAATATTCTTAGAATAGGCTAAAATAATATCCCCTTTATTATCTATAAAAATTCCTTTGGCACCTACCAGTCCTATATTTCTTTTTAAGGCTCCATAAAAATTTTATTTTATCCACTTGTCAGGAAGAGAGAACCACTTGGAATGTAATCTTCTAGAATCAACATAAGTAGAGTCTTTCTCAAGATTTAGAATACCCAACTTGATAACTAGCTAAGATTATTTCTAAATATCAATGCCAAGAGAAAAAAAATGGATATATTTTTAGATAGATAAATCAAAATTTTGACTCCTACTTATGTTGGGTCTCTAGAATAATTTTTGAATGCCCTATTATCTCATTTCAAACTCCTCATAGCATGTATGTGAGACAAAATTTCTATAGGGATTGCCATCTAAGGCTAGAGAAAGGGGAGGAGTACAATTTATCAACCATTTCCATCAATGTTTTTGGGAGAACTGAACAAACCCCCACAATATTTAGGATGTAATTCAAATTTTCAAAAGAGAAACCATAGTCTTTGAAAAGGTGTTGAGTTGTATCTTTACCCATTCCAAAAAGATAACAATGGTTGAGATGGATCATACCTCTAATCTTGAGATGTTCTATAAAGAGAATATAATTTTGAAGGACTAATTAGTAGAAGAAATTAATCTTGGATATAAGCTCTTTGAGCCAGATTTGGTTCCCCAAGAACCAACTAGGATTATCATAAGCCATAATGTGATATGAAAACTTCATATAAAAGGTACTGTTTTTCTATTTTCTAGATTAGAGAGTCTTCACACATAGTATTCCTTATCACTTGATTTCTCAATTTGAGGGCCAAATATTTATGGATAATATTCTTCCCCTTGGTTATTATAAAAAACCTATAAATTCTTCCATCTTTTCCTACCCCCTATTTCTTAAATGAAATTTTCTATTTTTATTCCATGCAATTGTGAGAATCTAGGTCTCAAAAATATATATGATGTGTTCTATGAGAGTGGAGCACCTTCCAGCCACAAGTTATCACAAGAGTCAATATTTTCACCATTGCCTAAACTCAACTTGTTATGGACCATTATAAATATTCTTTGATGCACTATTGCTGAGTTGTCTTCTACCTATTTAGGTTTACCTTTGTTTAAGGGAATAATAAATGAGAAGATTTGGAAGCTAGTTTTATAAAGTTACAAAAGAAATTGGTAGTGTGTAAGGGCTCTCTTCTTAGCCAAGTTAGAAAAGTACAACTAGTAAAAGCATCCTCTAGATTTTTTAGTGTATTTTTATCCTTGCTTAGAATTCTTGCAAAAGATGCTCAAAAAATTGAACAATTTCCAAAGACTTTTCTTTGGTCAGGATCAAAAAATAAAAATAGATTTCATCTCATTTGTGGGAACAAATGTGTGCTAAAAATATGTAGGGGATAGGGATGAGAAAAGTGATTCTAATGAACAAAGCTCTTTTGGCCAAGAATTATTGGGCTATCACCAAACAAGAGAATAATGGGTGGATTCATATTCTTAATGCCAAATATCTAAACAAGGGAGATATCTTATTGAAACAGTAAGCGTTGCTTTATGGATCTACCTTCTAGAATTGTGTTGTTATATAAATACGCCTTGTCCTAAGAGGTATCAAGTGGAGTTTAGAAAATGGTGAAAATATTAATTTTTAGTATTAATCATGGCTAGAAGATGATCCCTTCTCACAAAAACCTTCATATGCCCTTTTGAGACCTAAATTCTCATAATTGTATGGATCCAAAGTAGAAAATTTTATTGAAGAAGTAAGGGGCATGAAAATATGGAAGAATTTGTAGGTTTTTTATCTCGACCAAGGAGAAGAGTATTATATGAAAGAGTTGGCCCTCAAATTGAGAAATCAAATGATAAGGAATGCTAGGTGTGAATATTACCTAATCTAGAAATATTAGAAAAATGACACCTTTTCTATGAAGTTTGCATATCATATTGTGACTGATGATAATCATAGTTGGTTCTCAAGGAAGCAAATCTGGTTCAAAGAGCTTATACACAAGATTAATTTCTTCTATTGGTTAGCCATTAAAAAATAAATTCTCTCTATATTAAATTTAAAAATTATAGGCATAATCCTTTCCAACCTTTTTTACCTCTATGAAATGAGTCTAGAGATGACTCAACACATTTTCATAAACTATGGTTTCTCTTTGGAAATTTTGAATCACATCCTAGATATTTTGGGGGTTTATTAGGTTATCCCAAGAACACTGATGGAAATGGTTGAGCAATGGTTTTCATTCTTCTTCCCTAGCCCTAGATGGTAAACCCTCTAGAAATTTGACCTCCTACACATTTTATAGGGAGTTTGTAAAGAGAAGAATAACACGGTATTCAAAAATTCCTTTAGAGACCCAACATCATTAGAAGTCAAGATTTTGAATTCTCTATATTAAAACATATCCAACATTTATTTTTGTGCTAGCATTGATGCTTTTAAATAATATTAGCTAGCTATCAATTTGGGTCTTCCCAAGCTTGAGCAAGGCTTTACTCAAGATGATTCTAGAATATTGCATGCCAAGTGGTTCCCTCCTCTTGATGGGTGGATAAAATTAATTTTTTATGGAAATTCAAAAGGAAATCAAGGGATGATAAGTATCGAAGGAATTATTAGAGATAATAAAAGGACTATTATTTTGGCCTGTCTTGAGAACCTTGGGACAGAGTCTAGCTACTTTGTTGAGGCCAAGACCCTCTTCCACAGTCTTATTTTTCTAAAATATCTAGATTTCAAGAAGGTAATTATTGAGGGAGATTTCCTTAACCTTTTCTACATTATCAATGGCATCCATAATCCTAAGTGGAACATTGTAAATTTAATGGCTGAGTCAAGTTGAATCCTAAGAACTTTTGAGAGCATTCGATGCCAACACATTTTTAAAGAATCAAACATGATAACTGATTTCATGGTCAATTTAGGAGTTCATCAGGAAAATTTTATTACTTGGAGGAAATTTTTCCCTCAAAATCTTAATGTTATCATCATAAAAGACTTTACAGGATTCATTGATGTCTCTTGATGTTATGTGTAGCTTATGTATTTTATTCTATTATGTTGTTGACTTAAATCAATCGAGAAGCTTATGTTTATCTAAGATTCGGTCTATGAAGATGTCATCCATTTATGTGGATAAAATCTCTTGGGTTATGAACTACTTTAAAAATAACCAAGGTAGGTCAGAGGAAGATATGATGTAGCTTGCTCTAACCTAGTTCAGTTTTTCTTGGGAAGTCCTTGGATGCCCTTCTCTATTATTTTTCTCTCTAATGGTTGTGGACTAATTCCTTGTTGGTGTGTTGTCCTTTTCTATGTTCGTGTCCTCTTCTGGTTAAGGCTTGGTTTTCTACCATATTTTATTCATTTTTGTCTGGTTTGATTAGGACTTACTTTTTAGTTCTCTTTGTATACATGTAAAAGGTTTGGAGACCCTTTTAAAACCCCCTCTTTCTATCTAATAAAATAACTGCACTTGCTACCTCTTAGAACAAGGCTTTTTGATTTAACAATACTATTCTAGAAGGCAAATATGTAAATTGGCACTTGCTCTTTCAAGAAGCTAACTTCCCTATTTAGATATTTAGCATTAAGAATATGATTCCACCCATTGTTCTCTTTTTTGGTGATAGCCCAAAAATTCTTAGCTAGAATATCTTTGTTCATCAAAATCACTTGTCTTACCTCTAGACCCTTTGCATATTTTTTTGCACACATGTTCTTAAGAAACAAGATGAAATCTCTTTTTTTTTTTTATCATGACCAAAGAAAGGTCTTTTAATAAAGAGACATTGAATGATATTTTTTTAAGTTTTTTTTTTGGTACTATTAAAAATAGAGGGTTTTAATGAGATCCCACAACCACTATGAGGAAGACCAAACGGGAGAAAATCTTGAAACAAACTTGGAAGAAACAAAAGGTAAACCAGAAAAAGGGTGGAAGCTAGACCAAAAGGAGACAAATAAAGGAGAACTAAGAAGGTTCTACCCTAACTTATGAACACATTGAGTAACATTAGCGACCAGACTTGAAACATTATTCGTCAAATCAAGGGTAAGTTTCAACGGGCTCCAAATTTTATGCTGGTTAATATCAATAAGCAATAGGTCTCAGAGATCACATAGAAGAATCCCATAGAAGAATATCCGTATAAGAAGAATCCATCACAAAGGGAGAGTTATCCTCCACCATATTACTTTGAAGCCTCTTAAACAAACCATGTTCCACAGTAGCAGCACCATCTGACATCGGATAAGAACCACAAAGACCAACCAAGCTTTCCTTAGGGGCCAAGTCTAAATTATCAGTGTGATCCGACAGAAGAAACTCAATCACCTTTGGGTCACCACCCCAAACCCCTCTCGAAGATATTTGGATCTTTTTATAAATATGCTTCATGCCAACACCAAAAATTAAAGAGAGAGTGTCCCTACTCTCGTCAGAATTTGATCTAGAGGTAAACCAATAATCACCATCAATGGAGGGGGAGTCAATACTCTGCTTAGGGCCACAAACCAACCGACCAAAGAAATTTGTAAGAGACTTTAATAAATCATTAGCATCAAGGTCATTCTCCAAAGCCACTTGTTCAAAATCCAATAATGTCAAACCTTAGTGAATAGGAACTTGACCACGACCAGCTTGGACATTAAGGAAATACTTTTGCATAGAATGAAAAAGGAATAAAGGAATGTTCATGCAGGATTTATGTCTGAGATTGTTGAAGAACATTGCATGAAAACTCCTTATGATTTCATAGGAAGGATCCAGGGTAAAATAATCCATAATAACCTGAACCACACGGTTCTAAGGAAGGGGTAAAGTCATAGCACTAAAATAATTCTGAATACATGGAAAAAAATCCTCCTTATCCAGAAATAAAGAGATTTCTTGCAATAAATAATGTCTTTCACAATTGTGAGAGGCACCATATAAGGCCAAACCAGTCGTTCTACTAATAAGATCAGCCGAAATATGAAAAGACAAAGAACCGACCCTAACCCAACCCTCATTCCAAGAAGATACCAAGTAGTTAGTGAGAGAGGGATTATGACCATGGAACTTAGAAATGTAGTTTAGAAGACCACCCTCTACTAAAATGGACTTGACCTCTTCATCAAAAGAAATAGATGAAGGTTCCAAATGAGATTTACACAACTTATTCTTAGCAGGGTAAATCTTAGCTTTTCCCATGAGTAAACCACCCCCATAGACTACAAACTTAGGCCACACAAAAGAGACACTGAACAAGAGAATATCAAGGACAAACAAAAACCAAAAATAAACAAGGCAAGGAAGAGTGGCACTCAAGTACAAGAACTTTATAATGGAAATCAATCCCCCAACAGAGAGTAAGGGCAAAGAAGGCCCACTCACATAATCACAAGTTACATCAGGAAGGGGAATCAATACAAAAATCCACCCCTTGATAAAAATTGAGGTGACCATGGCACCAAAAAAGGGAGGAAAGCTCCTCACAGAGCCAAGCTTGAAAATTGGAACGTAAGAAAACCATAAATGATCTCACTAAATCATGGAACAAAAACAACAAAATCTTGAGAAGGAAAGGAGGGGAAAACGTGAAAAAACCAATCTAGCACAAGACACCCATGAATCATATGATCCCACAGGGAGCCAATCCACAAAAAACCATATAAGGACCAACCCAAAGACTGAAAATGACTCCACTTCAAAGAAAACAAATCCCAATAGAGAGTGGAGAAAAAGATAACACAAAGGAGACCAGATGTCTTATCCAAGGATAAAGGAGGGACAAGTGTGAAAAAATTAATTAAAAATCTAAGTAGAAGGGATGTTCCTAACTGCCATCTCCATCCAAACTTGGGAAGACTACCAAAAACCATGCTTAGAAATAAACAATCAAACACCACAAAACACGAGGTACCCATTTCAAAAAGGGGGTGATGATCATAAAACCTTGAAACCATGCTCCTGAATGTACCAAAAGTCAGATATTCTAACCCAAAAGCATGAAAATGCTTAATTAGAAGTCTCAAAAAAGAGGGCCCATAAAACCATCTAACATGGGCAATCCGAAGAAATGTACTGAAACCAAAGCTCCTCCTGACGTAGAAAGGACTAAAATACCACCAAGTACACTGAGCAACTACCATCAGCACAACTCCCAGAGAAATCCAATCCCCAACGAACAGATAGTGGAGCAAAGGAGAACTAGAATTTAAAAAATAGCCCCTCTAGATGGGACCCTTCAGATAACTACACCACGCCTGCCATCTAACATCATAAATGAAAGTGATCATCATGACATCTAAGGCAAACCACCAAATCTTAGTAGAATATAGAATGGGTTAACATTTAAAATTAGAATCAACACTCTCTCCCATAAAATCATAATTAAATGAGGCCACCAAACTCCCCATCCTGAAACTCTTTTTTAAAATTTGAATTTGAAATTTGAAAATCACCAAGAGAAGATAGGCCATTAAATAAGACAATAGTTGCCCACTGACCACATCTTCGAGCTTATCAATTGATATTATTAACAAACATAGAAACATCATCATAGTCCCAGGACTAAGGTAGTCAACTTGGTGGCTTATCATCATTTACTAGTATGATCAAATCTGTAGAAAATTTTGAGTGCCAAATCTTAAACCCTTGACTTCCAATAACCAAATTAGCCAAAAAATTAGCCGTCGCGTTACCTTCCCTATACACGTGGCTAATAGAGAAATAATCGAACAAAAAAAGGTGGGCCTTGGATTCATCAATGAGATTAGAAAAACTCCAACCCAAACAACACGAACCTTTCAACAAATTCATTGAGTTCAACGAAACACCTTCAATGATGACCATATGTTCTCCCAAATCCTTTAATAAGAAAATACCCCTATAGGCAGCTCTACACTCAGCAAATTGGGAATATTGAAAACATAGGTCTTTAGAAAATACCAAAATTATATCACCAAGATGATCTTTAATTAAACCACCAGTGTCGACTTTGATAGGATTTCCCTTTGATGCACCGTCGAAATTCAATTTTAGCCACCAAAGAGGAGGTGGGGACCACTTAAAAAATTTGTGAATATTGGGCATCGGGGGAGGTCTCAGATCTGGACAAAAGCCCAATTTTAACTCCATGGAATAGTCAGAAAGA
Source organism: Wollemia nobilis (assembly GCA_028583015.1). NCBI lineage: Eukaryota > Viridiplantae > Streptophyta > Pinopsida > Araucariales > Araucariaceae > Wollemia > Wollemia nobilis. Next base: position 3,576,538 of record JAQPPZ010007219.1, read on the forward strand.
TCCTTTAGAATAGAAGGGAGGGTATCCTTGAAAGCAACAACAACGTTTTCACCAACCTTCCAAAAAATTCTATAGCAAATATGAGTCAGGTCACCCTATTTATTTTTGAAAACTCTAGCATTTCATTCCGTGCACACTCCCCATAAAAGATGATGCAATAGGAATATCCAAAAGCATTTCATATGAGGCGATCAAAAAGGAGACGACCATTGATTGAACATGTCAATAATGGAATTCGGGAGCACCCAAGATAACCCAATTTTTTGAAGATAAAAATATAATTTTTTTTGAAACACCCTGCATCTGAGAAGCAAATGAGAAACAGATTCCCATCCCTGCTTACACAAAAAATGGTGATTGACCAAATTTAATCCCCGCTTAAGAAGATTGTCAATCGTTAGAATTTTATTTTGGACGGCCAACCAGTAAAAGATGTTAATTTTAGGTGTCAGATTCTTCACCCAAATTTTATCCCAGGGCCAAGCATCATTTCCTTGAGGGCATAAAATAGAGTAAGCATATCTCACTATAAAGCTGCCCTCACTATCACTGTTCCAAACCAACCTATCCCCCCTTTCCTCTCTACAAAGCACATAATGGTGAAGTTCCACCAGAATAGAACTTCAGTCCCTGTGATCCTGAATAGTTCAAATAAAATGTGGGGCCAACAACCAAGTCCTTTGATTGTCTTGGAAAATAATGAAATACTCTACTTTGATAAAGTTGGATTCCTTACAGAGAGCATATAAATCACTGAAACATTGATCCACCACCAAGGGTCGATCCCTAAGCCACTGATCATCCTAGAATAAAAATAGTATACCATTTCCAATCACCTAAGAATCATTAAATTTAATAAAGTCCTATATTTGATGATGCTTTTCATGAAGGCAAAACCATCCGAGGGGAGAGGATCAGATAAAAACTTTATGAATTGGTATTTGGCAGTCGAAATGCGATACAAAATACTATCCACCCCGAAAGTGACTCTCCAAGCTTGTTTAGCAACCAAGGCCCTATTCATGAGCACGCAATTCTTCAAGTTAAGACCTCCATATTTTTCCTTAGACAAACTTGTTCCCAAGAATAGATATGGATCTTACCTTTTAGCTTCGGGCCTGCCTATAATGAAGCCTTACAAATACTATCAAATTTTACTTCCACATTAGTAGGAACATTAAAAATAGACATAAAATAAATCAGAATGCTTTGAAGAGTACCCTAGATGAGAGTAACTTTACCAGCCTAACTTAAAAGAGTGCCCTTCCATGAAGGAAGTTTCTTCTGAATCCTCTCCACAACCGGAGTCCAAAGCTCATTTTTCAAATGCCCAGATAACAAAGGAAGATCCAAATATGTAACTGGGAGAGGAACAATCCGACATCCCAATAAGGACGTAATCCTGTGCTGATGGATCTTAGGAGTATTAGTGAAGAAAATGTTGCTTTGAAGAAAGTTGATCAGCTGACCAGAGGCTCTCCCATAACAATCTAAAATTCTTTTAATATCTCTAGCATGGAAAACCGATGCCAAACAGGAAATCATTGTATCATCAGCAAACTACTGATGCAAAATAGGGGGATCTGCATAGCCAACATGACACCAAACTCTAAACCCCGCACCTTAATTGCGCGCCCGAGGGATTCTACCATAATAATAAAGAGAAAGGGGGAGATCGAAACCCTGCTTGATAGAACACACACACACACACACACACACACACACATATATTGTTTTATGATAAACATCAAATTTACTTTTTCTTTTAAATGAATTTTATTTATTATACAACAACATTATTAATAAATTATATTTTAAAATATTAAAAATATTATACTTTTGAGATTATATATATATATATATATATATATATATATATATATATATATATATATATATATATATATATATATATATATATATATATATGTATGTATGTATATGAAATATACTTTAAAATTCTTTTACCTATATTACCTACATTAACTAGTTTTTAAAATTTTATTTTTCAAATTAAATAGGGCCTTATAATTGGTTAAATTATTTGTTACCTTATTTTCATTGCTTGTAGAAACACTAATATTTATAAGATAATATCTTGAAGTGAATATAAAAATAGTTTTATTGTTTTGCTAATCCTTATATTGTTTATTCTTAATAATATTAATAATAATTTATTACTCCCATTAGTTAAAATTTGAGTAAAATTTGCCTCATTGTTTTCTCATCCTTCATATTTCCTTAAATTGTATTTAGAAGTGCTATAAAAAATAATTTTAGCATACCTAAAATTTACACTTCCATTTTATATATGCACCACCCTTTATACTATCTCCATTTTTTTTTATGATCCTTGTGTGTATTTTTAAAACTTATAACTAAGATGAATGACATGCTTGACCTGCTTGTAAAATTTTAGCAAGAAAGATAATAATATAATTTCTAATGGAACTTATTTTATAATTTATTTTAAAAATATATATATATTGTTGCTTTCTAAATTATAAACTCTAATAAATGAAGGTAGGATGTGTTTTTCCTACAATGCATAATACCACATCTTTGAAATAATTAGTCTGACAATAGAGTTATTTTTTTAAATAGACCCAAATGATAGTGTGTAGGAAAATAAGCCTTAGCATTTCATATATTGTGGTGATATCTAAAGGTATAAGGACATCATTCTCAAAATGTGTTTGCAACATATGGCCTATGGGTAATGCCATTAGCATCTTCAATGGACTGGTTGAGTTCACCATTGGTGATGGCGGTTGTGACCTTTTGGGAATGTTTTAGGGGGTAAGATCAGACTTGGATTCAATTCGAAGATGGTTAGTACCAAAGTGAAAACCTCTAGGCTCCATGGAAATTGTACTAGTATCTAAATCCTTTTTTATATTAGATTAAACTACAGGGAAGATGCAAACCGTATCCTAAGGGGAGGTCCCTAGTTCTATGCAAGAAGAGGTCTATTTTTATGGAAGATATAACTTGATTTTAATCCTCATATGCAAAGGGTTAACTATGTACCTTTTTGGATTCGTCTCTCAATCCTCCTTTACTATATTTGGCATGAATATGTGTTGAGATGTGGGTCCAAGGCTATAGGGGATCTTCTTCTTATCAATCAAACAACTAGAGCCAAATCAGTAATGGTGTATGCAATAATATGTGTTATGGTATATATAGAGGTAGATATTCCCTCTTCTATCAAGCTTATTTCAATTATTGGGTACCTAGGACCAACTCTTTATTTAGAAAAATAGGTTGACCTAGTGCTCTAGTTCTATAAAATTGGATCACCAGGTGAACCAATATCCACTCAAGGCACAAACTAAGAAGGAACATATATCTACAAGAAATAAATGGATACAAAAGGACAACTCAAGTCGAGTCCTCTCAAAGTATTTGGGTGGTAATTCCTCAAAGGTGGGTGAAGGAGAAGCTCAACCCTAGATGAACAAGGTTTAAAAGCTTAATATTTTGGTAGATGAGATTTTACAACCCTTAGAATTGATCCTACCCAACTTGGTGAGAATTGAGAAGGCATATGAGGAGAAGAACATAGCCGTAAATCTTGGTGTTACTGAGGTATTTTAGTCGAATATCATTTTTGAAACCATTGTTTTTAATGTTCTTCTTCATAATTTATTTGATGGGATTTGTATTGGTTCCACTCTTGAGAATCTTGTGATTCAGTTGGTGGCATCTAAGGTAGGGTCTCTGATTAGCTCCCCAAAAACCTAACTGGAGAAAGGTTCTTTGAGTCCTAAACCCAAAGCCAAAGGAATGCTAAGGTGGATCTGGGTGCTAAAAAAAAGTTAAGAAACTCCCCTAGAAAGGTTGTGGGGAATACGGAAATAGATTATGAGATCGTGAATAGATCTCAGGCTCTGTTCAAACATGAAGAAGGGAAGGATGTAGGAGTAAGACAACTAAAGCTAGAATTATTTTTCTAGAGCAATCATGGGGTGTCTAGAAGAAAGAAATCTAATTCTAATTTTATAAATGAATTTCCTCCCTTGGAATGTTAAGGGCCTGAATGGGTTTTCTAAACAATGGGTGGTCGCTTCCCTGCATAAAGTAAATTTTCTTAAATTTTTTCCTACAAGAAATCAATTTATATGGTCATGATATTGAATTTGTTAGAAGGATTTGGAAAGAAGTCCATTTTGCTGCAAGCCCAACCAATGGCTCCTTTGGCGGAATCCTTTGTCTCTAGGATGCCAATAAGTTTCAGGGCTCTATAATTTCTTCCTTGGATAAGATTATTAATATTCTCTTTTACAAAAAAGAAAGTAATAAAATGTGGGTTATGACTAATGTGCCAAACTATGGTCCTAGTAGAAACCTGTTGTGGTAAACTTTGAGTTCTATTAGAAGGAATTTTTCTCAATGAGCCCGGTGCCTAGCAGGGAATTTTAATTTCCATTTAGTTTTTTAAATATAAAAGGAAGGAACTTCTCAATATCAAAAGTATGGAGGAGTTTGCATATTTTGTGAATGGGAATGAGCTATTGGATGTTGAGGTGAAGGGTTCAAGGTATACTTGGAGTGAGAAGATAGTGGGTAACTAACTCATTTAAATTAGGTTGAAGAGGGTTCTTGTCTCCAAGGAGTTTCTTCCATTGTTTGCAAATATATCTCTATTATCTTTCTATAATTGGCTCTAACTATAAATCCTTATGTCTTGAAGTGGACTAAGAAGAAATTGGATACCCTAGGCCATTGAAGTTTGAAGTAATGTGGTGCCTTCATCCTTAGTTGGAAGCTAAAATTAGAAACTAGTGGTTGACAAGGGTCCAAGGCTTCAACCTTTTTAAATTTGTGGCAAAGATTAGGGTTATTAAAAGAAAAATTAAAGAATGGAATAAAAGGGTTTTTGGAAATATTTTACAAAAGAAAAAAGACCTAAAAATTCAACTAAAATATATTGAAACTAAGATATAACTTGGAAATAAATCTCAAGATATCATATACATACAAAATGAAGTGATGGTAAAATTTCATAACACTATTGCCAAGGAAGAAATTTTGTAGAAACATAAGTCTATGGCACTTTTGCTAAAGAAGGGAAATATAAATTCCCCATTTTTTACATCACAAAATTGAAGCACAAAAGCACCAACAAGATTAAAGGACTTTGAAAAGATGAATAATCCAATGCTACTCACATTAAGAATATAAGGGTTGAGGCTATATATTTTTTTAATATAAGTTGCTTGGTAGTATTACCAATCATGTCATGGCTTATATGAACCACACCATTGTATCTCCATTTAGCGATAAGGAAGTCAAAGTTGCTATATTTGTGATGGAAGGAATGAAAGCTCTAGGTCCTTATGGTTTCCCTTCTCTTTTTTTAGAAGTATTGCAATATAATGGGGAAGGATATTTTTGATGTATTTTGTGAGGTCCAAACCACCAATCATATCCTACTCAAAGTGAATTCTACTATTTTAACTCTGATACCCAAGACTATTTGTGCAAATGAGTTTGGTGCCTTTAAACCCATAAACTTATGTAACATTATTTATAAAATTTTGACAAAGGCCCTTGTTAACAAATTAAAACCTTTTGTTTCAGCCTCTATTGATTTATTCTATAGTGGATTCATGTCAGGGAGATAGATCTTGGATAATACCATAACTATACATGAAATCCTTCATTCAATTGATAAAAGTGACATAGCTAGTATTCTCCACAAATTAGACTTGAACAAGGCTTAAGCTAGGTTTTTGTGGGAGTTTTTGTTAATTTTTTTTGAAAAAAACTTAGTTTTTTTCAAATCTAGATAAAACTTGTCCATACTTGTATCTCTTTTATCAAGCTTTTGGTCTTAATAAATGGGTCCCTAGAAAGTCATTTTTCAAGTTTGAGAGGCATTCACCAAGGGGACCCCTTATCCCTTTACCTCTATATCTTAGTGAAAAAAGCTCTAGGTAGGGCTACCAAGTTAGAACCCTTTGTGGAAGGTATCAAGCCCACTTTACCAATGGATCCTATTTCTCATCACCAATTTATAGATGATATTCTACTCTCCTTCCTTGTTTTAGTTCCCAAAGTAAAGGTGTTTAAAGGAATATTAGAGGTATTTGAAATTTTAGTTGGGCAAAAGATAAATTATATAAGAAGCAAAATCTTATTTTTGAATACCCCCTTAGTATGGCTAAGGATAATTGCTCACATCTTGGATTGTGAGGTGGCTGCTCTCTTGTCTCTTTACCTTGGAATGCCTTTGTTTAAAGGTATGATATGGGATTTACTTTGGAAACTTGTGGTGGAAAAATTGTAGAGGAATTTGGTCAAGTGGAAAGGATACCTCCTGAATAAAGCCAAAAATGCTACCCTAGTAAATTCCACTCTTTAGATAATTCCAATATTCTTCTTATCTATGTTCAAAATTCCTAATAATATTATATCAAATATTGAACATATTCAAAAGTCATTTCTTTGGTTTGGGTCTAATGAGAAGGAAAAAAATTGCATATTTGGTTTGGAGTAAGTCTATAGATCTAAAAAAGATAGTGGCTTAGGTCACAATAACATAAAGAAAATAAATAAGGTTTTGGTTGTATAATAGGGATGTAATTTGGTGCATCAAACTAAAACTAGATGGGTCAACATTGTGTTGGCCAAATACTTGAGATGAGAAATTTTTGCTTACTAATCCTCTATCAACATTTGGTTTAGCCTTTTGGTTGAGTTTGCAAAAATCAAGGGTGCTAGTCTCCAAAGGTTGTAGGTGGAAGTTGGATGATGGATTCAAGATTTATTTTTGGAAAGATATTTGGCAGATGGACTAGCACCTTGCGTAGATTCCAATTTTTACATGTTTGGATCCTAGGACCATATTGGTCTTCGGGTCTAAGGTGGATGACCTTATCGAGGTGGTTAATGGGTTGAAGGTTTATAAATCATTATACCAAGCTATTATCAATAATTCTAAACTTGAAGCTTGGATTCTAATTTCTAATAAGTTGAAGTTTTAGGTCATTAAATAATGAAATGAAGATGATGGTATATTTTAGGTAGGGAATAATAACATATCATTTTTAGTCAAGTTTATCTACATTATTCTAGTTGCTAGTACTTCTCCATGGGTCCCACATTTAAAAGTAAGGCTTAAGGGTCTAATGCCAAAGGTGGATATCTTTTTCGGGTCGGTAACTTAGTAAAATATTTTGACCATTGAAAATATTTAAAAAGAAGGTTGGTTGATGCTAAACAAATGGTGTCTTTGTGGTGCTAATGAGGAACAAATAATCCATCTATTCTTTCAATGCTCATTCCATGTGGAAGTTCTTTACTCTATTTTTTATTTTTTGGGACTATGTTTGGTGGTGCCAATTTTGCTTGTTGATGTTTGCGGTCAATGGTCATCTCCTTTTCACTCTCCAATGCTGAAATATTTTTTTAACTTTTGTTTGCCACATCTATTTTGGTGGGCGTGGAAGGAGACAAATAGTAGAATTTTTAAAAACTTCAAAACAGATCTTGCCTTTGTTTGTGCTAAAACCTTGAATTATGCCCTAAAGAATGTGTCCTCTATAGCTTTGTTGGAGGGCAAATTTGAGGAGATTGAGATTGAAAGAAAAATTGGCTTTCAATAGATAAATAGGGTTGCTGGTCTTCTGGTACTAATCCCCAAGCCCTTGTGATGTGGGAACCTTGTTCTTTGAGCTGGGTTAAACTGAACTTCAATGGAGCTTCAAAGAGTAATCTTGGTATTTTTATAACTAGTGGGGTTTTTAGGGATGATAGAGGTAGGATTTTTCTAGCTCATGTTAAATCCTTAGATATATAGACTTACCATGTTGTAGATACTAGAGCTCTTTACCAAGGTATCTTACTTGTGGAGAATATGGGGTACTAAAAAGTTTGCATTGAAGTAGACTCAATTACTATTATAAACTTGGTCAATGGTTACTTAGTCCCCGGGCTAGGGAGGATATATATTTAGAGAACGAAACTACCATGATAAATTTATGGTAAACCTAGGTATAAGTCTCAATGATCTATTTATTTCGAGAGATAATATTCTTGAAGGTCTTGTTCAATTATATTTAGGGATGTGTTATTCTTGATGCTCGGTAAGCTTTTACTATGTATGAATAACGATTTTGTTGTTTAGTCATGTGGGAGTGTTGGTTGGTTGGGGGGCGCACTAGTGCTATTCTAATTTTTGTTTCTTTTATCTAGTTGTAGGTGGTTCACGTGGTGATGGGTGACCAGTTGTATTGCTTTATAGGTATTTTTGTCCCTATAATATTGGTCTTAGACCAAATTTTACAAAGCTTCTCCTATTGTAAAAATTTTGAGGATCCTTTTAGAACCCCTTCTATATCTAATAGAAAAAATATGAAGAAATAAATTATTTGATTTTTCTTCATCATTTTTATAAGATCTATATATATTATTCTTTTCAAACTCATATCAATAGTATTTTATTTTGGAATATTTACCAAAAATATGTTCAAGCATGAGGGAGAAATGTATAATACTTATTTATTATTTTGATGGCATTTGCGTGTCTCACTATACAAATTTATTTTAAATTCATTTATGATATTAAAATATTATGATAGTGTGAGTATTGCTTTCTACATTTATATTGAAAGTTTATTAGTTTGATACATATAAAATAATTTTTTAATGAAACTTAGGTAACATTTTATTTATATTATAATTTTCAAATTACACAAATACCTTCTTCTAGTGTGTGTATATATATATATATATATATATATATATATATATATATATATATATATATATATAATTAACAATATTGTTTGTTTCATATTACATGTTTTTTTTAATCATATAACTATATAAATAATTTTTTTCTTTTAAATCAATTTTTTTATTTATTTTAATTTAATAACATGACAATTCAAGTATAAAAAGTAAATTATATTTATTGTAGTTGATTGAGTATTTTTAAACTTACATTCCTGACTATGATAACTACTCTTAGATAATATATAGAAATTATAAATATATATATTTTAGTGCATTTTAAAAATAAAATTATTGAGAAATATTTGTTTTATACTTTGGGAATAGAATATATATTAATGTTGAAAATAAATTTTAGTAGTTATTTTGAACAATTTAACTTATTAATATTTTTAAATATTTTTAATGGATGTCATATAGAATAGTTAGATTCTATTGGTTTATCCATTTGTTCAATAGGAATAGTTTACTTGTACTATTGAACCCAAGGTATGAAGCCACAAATTTCTTAAAATAATATCATGACATCCTAAAGGAAGGGAAAACATGTCTTCCCTGAGGTTGTCATCACCTATCACCATCTTGGAAATTTTACAGTTTCCTTTGCATGGTAGAGTACCCCTACTAGCAACAATGACTTCAAATAAATTACTAGAATAGATGTAATAGTCTTCTTTTCTACATACTTCAGGATCAATAAAATTGTGGGCACTACTTATGAGTCACGAGCCCTTGAAATGCCCTACCACTTTCATGGTCTAGGAAGTGGAAATCCCAACAAATAAATGTATTAAAATTTTAGGTGGTTGATCCTTTGTTGGTTTATGTTCTTCAAGTTCATCTTCTTCTCTATGGTCCTCCCTTTCATTATATGGATCCATGGATGAATGTTGACCCACATTGACTAAATATAGTTTATGTTGTACACACTTATGGCCTAAAGAATATATATCATCATAGTTGTAATATAGTCCTTATGCCCCATGTGTCTCTATTTCTTCTCAGATAAGATATTCGAATGGAGGTGGTTTTTTTCTAAGTTTGAAGATGTCTAGGATGGTAGTGGGGTTTAAGTTTATGTAGGTTTGAAAGTACATATTTGTGCTACAAATTTAACTTCAACCAACTAGGCCAATCCTATAGCTACCATCATGCTCTTTGGCTTGAAAATTTTTACTTTAGCACATATATATTCCTTTAATCTATGAATGAAGCAACATTTAAAATTTTAGAACATAATCCCCTAGTCCATTTTTCTAGTTTTTTAAACTATGTTTGAAAATCATGAATAATTGTCATATATATTAAGTTGGTGAGGGTTCTAATAAATATTTCATACTCACTGGGTAAAAATTAAGTAAGAAATGTTGACTCAAATTAAGCCCATTTATGATGGAAATGCATATTCTCTAACCATTGGTACCATTGGACTACTTTATGGTCAAGGATAAAGATGCAATTGTGAGCCATTGATCAAGGTGAGTCAGGGTTATGCATAGTGGTGAATATTCATAAATTTGAAAAATATTAGGATTTTTAAAATTAGAAATTGGCGAATATGAGGACCCTCAATGTTGGTCCATTTGCCTAAAATTTTCGAGACCAATTGTTTCTTAGGATCAATTCACCATAATATATATCCAAACATAGGCATATTTGTACTCATTGGAAATATCTTTTCGAGCTTGATATAATGGTGGTATTTATATGAAGTTATAAGATGGTTTAGTAGGTCATAATTTACCCCAAATATGACCTTACTTTTTAGGGCTTCAAATTACCCAAATTTTGGTGTGAAGATGATTGATTTGATTTGCTTAGGATTTGCCTTGATTCACCTTTATTTCAATTAGTATTTGCCATTTTTTTACAAGTATATTTCGATTCCAACCCCTTATGCATAACCCTGAAGGGAAGACATGAAAAAATAAGTATTGGTTAGCCCAAAACAACTAACTTGTTAGATCCTCACCATCAAATTTTGGGAAGTCAAGCTTGAGAATTATCTAATTTACATTTAGGGGTAAGGTATTTTGTGCTTTACCCTCAAAACTACCTATTTTTATCCTTGATTGTTCGGATTGGGATAATCGTACCTCTTGTAGACCAACACAACAGGGCTTCAAACAAGAACATCGAGATTGGCTCAATTAGAGGTATCTACGAGTTTTTTACAAGGTTGAATATTGTTCATATGTGATCTTTATAAACACTTGAAATGAGGGGGGAAGGGATGATATATATAAATAAAAAATAAAAACTAAAAGAATAAAAATCTAAGGTACCAAAGTGGTGATGGACCAAAATATAAAATAAAATTTCCCTACACCATGGGCTTGAATTATATGTGCTAAGGGTAAACACTTCCTTTCCTCAATACGTATAAGCCCAAATGAGAGTTACAAGAATAATATGCATAAAGAGATGGATGAGAGCATGGGAATCACAAATGGCTATCCAAACAAATTAGACACATAGACCTTTGGTACACACATATGCAAGTAAAATAAAAAAATACATAAAGACTACAAATATATACACACATAAAAAAATGGGTCAGAGCATGAGAACCATAGATGGCTACCAAAAAAATCTAGATACCTGAGCCTTTAATACATACATACATACATACATATGTGTGTGTGTGTGTGACTAAGAAGCATTACAAAGATTGTGCCAGAAGTGGGAGTTTGATTTTCCCACAAGTTGTTGAAAAGTTGATTGCTATATAGAAAACAATAAAAGGAAAGCTTACAAAACTTGCAAATGTAAACTTACCAATCCTTTACAAATCTAGGACTATTGACAATCACTTTCTCATTTATTGTCTTAGAATTTTGACTCCTTTAGACATGGTCTATGGATCGATCTAAATAGTCTTTGGTGGAATAAACTTATCCTCCATAATGATAAACATTTTGCTTTCTGTAGTGTTATTTGAGGTCTACAATTTTTGAAAAAATGTATAAATATAATAAGAGATATTTGGAATTTGGATAGTTGCTCAATTCTTACCTATAACCAAATCCACAATTATTACTCCCTCCCCTATTGGTTCAAAGACTCTTATTAACCTATGGTTTAATTGTGGCTTCTATTCCTTGTGAGGTGTTTATAAAGTTGGGAACAACTTCCTACAATATATGAACTAATTGGAGATGGCTTTATGCCCATAGAATCTATTTCATTATTTCTAATTGGATATACAAAAATATTTTGTGTCCTTTATCATTAAACTCTAAGCTCATTATCAAATGGTAAGTCAATTTTGTAATACCTGATGGTAGTATCTTGTTGCTCAAATTTGAAAAGTTCTTGTTGAATCTAAAACTCAACTTCTTGGATGGTGAATTTTGCATAAAAAAATTCTAACTTCTAAAAGTCTTACTTTGATTTTATGTATTTCTTCATTATACAAATTTTGTAATGCTTTGAAAACTCTTATTCACTTGTTTTAGTTTTAGCACATGGACAAACAATTTTGGGATGTCTTTTAAATTTTTTTGTTCCCCTCTTTTACTAGATCTTGGAAGCTTTATCTGCTTTATTTCTCCTAGTATGATCATTACCCTAAACTTTACGATATTTTTAGACTCATCCTTCTCAAGAATATTTGGAAGTTTAGATGTAGAAAGGTGTTTACAATTTTCATTCCTTCATGCAATATAGTTTTAACAAACTTGACCTATGATCTTCTGTTACATGTGGAATACATTCATTTTCATGTCCATGGAGCTTCCAATACACTAGCAGATGTTATTGATAGACTTCATCAACTTTCTCACATAATAAAGGATCTTCAGAAGGTCTAATACGAAACTAAAAAGAAGACATTAAACAATGATGAACTCGTTCCTAATTTTATTACTTCTATTTCTTATTTGAAGACATCAAAAGATATATAGGAATACATGCCTAGAAATTTACCATATGATAGGATATTCCATGGATGAGTGATGATATTTGATATATTGCAACATGATACAACTATAAACTTTTTTCTGAGATTAACTTCTATTCTTATGTTTATTTAATTTTGGATGCTTTACTCTTTATCCATTTTTTTTATAGTCAATATTAAAACTAAGATATTGTAATATTTTGATTAGTAACATAATATAATCTAACATTTTTTTTATTAGGTTAGTATGAAAAACCCCTACGATTGGCGCTTAGGGCTAGGCATCCCCATCCCAACCATGACCTTTTATAAGGGAAGAGCTAAACTTATCAATAGAAGTCAAACACATAGCTATATACACACCCACCCCACCCACCCCCTCACACTCGCTCATAGTCGCCCACACCGCAATATGAATATTGAACCTCCTGAGAAAGAACCTAAATCCAAACCATTAAAATGACTTAAAAAATGTTAAACCTTCTCGTACCATTAGGCACTTAAAGTTATACCAAAGTCATTAAAGTGTTGCAATGCAAGGACAATGTGGTGTAACTTGGAAAGAAAATAAAGAACATGGGAATGGAAAGAACAATCACGAGGTGGATATTTATGGTGATGCAATACAAGGACAAGGTGGTGTAATGATGTGGTTTACCGACAAGGAAATCACTTACATTATCGGTGATGTGATCCGAATCCAATCCCTACAACACATGTATAAAAAGTATAAAAAAAAAAACTTGGAAAGAAAATAAAGACCATGAGAATGAAAAGAAAATAAAGACCATGGGAATGGAAAGAACAATCACGAGGTTAATATTTATGGTGATAGTATCGAGTAGGCACATCATAAGTAAAATCGTTCGTCCAAAGTCCAAGATTCCTCGACACAAACTTTGTCGATTGTGGACAAAGTCGCGGTGGCGCTCCATAAAAGTATGTTACACGTGCCATAAATCGAACGTGTTCCAAAGGGAAACTCGTTAGAATTTTGAACAAAATTTTGTTACCAGGCGATAACTTGTCTGTAGATACATGTGTTTAACTTTTAGCCAACCAGAAATAACTAAATAAATAGACCTGACGTCACCGTGACATAATTTGACGCACAACGTGACATAGTTTGATGTGGGTCGTCACTTCACTTTTTCATCTTTGAAATTCATTAATAAAGTTATTTGTTTTTAAGATTTGGTTAGTATAAGAAATTTTTATTATGAAAATTTAAGTTTAGGTAATTTTGTTTTATCATGACTTTTCATAAAAAAAAAAATGAATTTATTAATAGTGAATTAATTCAGCATTAAAGTTTGTTTTCTTTAAGATTTGGTTAGTATAAGAAAATTTTACTATGGATATATAAGGTTAGCTATCTTTGTTTAATCATGAGTTTTCATATTGGAAAGATTTGAGTTTATTAATAGTAAATTTAACATACAACCTCACAAAGGCCTATGGTTTGAATCTTATGGTTTGAATCTTAAACTTCCATAATTTAGACTTTAGATCTTTTGAAGAAGGGATTAAATCGAACCCTTAACAAGTAAACTAATTTGAAAGAAAAAAATTCAATAGTATAATAATTTTTTTTTATGTTAAAGAAATTACAACTTATTTACTGCTTCATTGTTTAAATTTATGACATGTTTGGAGCGAGATTTTATCAATATTTATCATTGGATTATTTTGCAATGTAATAAATGATTCAAATATATACTTATGAAAACTATTGTTTGTGCAACCTTTTCTTAATTAGAAAAAATGTTTAGAGAGCTCAAAGAGTTATATTTATAATTTGAAGAAAGTATTTAGACATATCCTTTAGTTAATGAATGAAGATAAGAAGAAAAATAAATGATGCAAAATTAAGTAAGTTTATTATGAATTGGCATCGTTGATAATAGAGTTTGATAAATTTGTAATAGTAGGATAAAACCAGATTGAAATGACATTGAAAATCTTGAATAATGCAAAATTTTAATGGAACTTATTTTTATTGATAAAATATAAGAAGGGTGGGTGTAGGTGCAGGATTAGTTTTACATAAATGACCCATGCAAAATTTTGTTATTTTATATAAATAAATAGGATGACAATTAAACAATCTAATACTAGAAAGAAAAATATTAAGTTAAAATTATAGTAGAAAATCATATTATAAATATTTTACATGTATAAACTAGCTACCTAACTATTATTATAAATGTTAATTAGATTATTTAATGTGTATTGATAAGTGAGTTTTATTATAAAAGATAAATAAATTTATCTTCTAGTCTTTCAAATATGATTTTTTTTATATGAAGAAAAAATGTTATAGAACATGTTAGGACGAATTGGAATCTAATAAATAAATAATTTATTTATAATAATATCTCTTTATTATATAAGAATGCATTTTTACCACGTAAAATTTATATAATATATCCTAGTGACAAAAATACCTTAACATTTAATAAGATATGAATAATTGAAATGTATATTATATTTATATTTAAAAAAAAAAAATTGACATGTTATAGAGCATATAAACTTCATACACTATAATAATATATATTAAATATATACATTTTTATTTTAATATATAAAATAAAAATATATATTAAATAACATAAATAACTTCTGTTGGTCACATAATCCAAGAACATTCGCACAAAGACATACGCCAAGCTCGTAAATAACTTGTGTTAGTCACATGGGAAACGCTACATTCTCAGTTCGCCTTGCCCTGCATGAGCGTGGTGTATGCTAGATAGAGGGTCAACCAAACAAAACGGTGAATGTTTTATTTGGATACCTTCATTTTCCTATTAATATGAATCATCATGTCCGACTCCGTGAATTAGAGATCCGTGTCATTTCACTCTGGCCGTGAATTGAATATATAAATTTCAATTTATAAATTTTAATATTATATTGTATGAAGAAGTTTCTAATGATGGAGGATGACAAAATTTATTGAATGATACTAAATACAGATTCATAGGTTACATATTTAATCTTTCTATATATAATTTGATTCTTTTATCATATTTTAAAATGATGAATTATTTTATGTTTTATATGGCAAAGTGTGTTTGGGAAAAATGGGGGCAATTACAGATTCATAGGTTACATATTTAATCTTTCTATACATAATTTGATTCTTTTATCATATTTTAAAATGATGAATTATTTTACGTTTTATATGGCAAAGTGTGTTTTGGAAAAATGGGGACAATTACAATGGATTTCTAACATGGTTCTTTTTTCACTTCGTGTAGACACCAAAACAGCACCAATCCGATTATGTGACTGCAAAAACTGATCGCTTTGACAAACACAGCCCCCAGGGCAGCCCTCAGAGGTCAAACAGTGGTCCTAACCACTTTCATAGCAATGTTGTAAGGTCAGGAGGCAATTTGGCACATTCAGACACTTTGCTCAATATTCGTCTCACCCAGGGACGAATTCAAACTAGGATCCGTGTCACCCAGGGACGAATTCTGAATTCGTCTCTGGTCGGGACGAATTCCATGTTTAACGGGCAAAAAGAAGAATGGCGCCAAGTGGCAGCCAAGGACAGTCAGTTGATGACTCCTGCCTCGCATGCGTGTGTGGGTGGGCAGATGGGCCGTTAGAGGACTGTCACAAGGGCAGTTATGAAAGCCCAAGTCATGGAGGACTCCCCTCCCTCATGGGAAGACATGACCGCCACATGGCACCTATGACCAACACATGGCACTTATGCATCCCTCTCAAAAGAGACCCCATGGGTCTATAAAATGGTGGACTTTTCTCACCCAAAAAGGATAGATTGGAGGCGATTTCAAGCAACGAAGTGCTGTCCAATTGATTACCCATTTGCATCTTTTGATTCACCTTCTCACATCCACTAATCTCTTTCGCAAGGGAGGTTATTGGGTGGCTTTTGAAAGCGTGGATCCAACCCAAATCCAACATTAGACCACCTTACACCACCAATTTGCAGACACCACAATCTTAAGAGGTTTTGGACCCATCCCTAGTGGATTGGTGCCGAAATCAAGTGCCAACGGTGGGAGGCCCACTTGGGCACCCCGCATTTTCTAAGTTTTATTCTAAAGCATTCTATATTATTTGTTCATGTTGCATTTTACGTTATTCTATTTAGTGAACTCATAGCTTCATTTCCATAACATTTTGATCAGATTTTATCATGCCTTTTGTCGCTTTGTTGTCCCACTAACTTGTAGGTAGCGACATCAAATTATCAAGTATAGAGGCCAAATTGGTAGAATCCAACCATCTGGGTCGTCCCAAAATGGCCCCAATTACATAACTTGTCTGTTTTTAGGTGTTTTGAAGGTCTCAGGAGTCGACATTGGAGCCGGATCACTTCGACTTTTCCAACACAGTAGAATTCGTCCCACCCAAGGACGAATAGCAGTCATAATTCATCCTGCCCAAGGACGAATTCCAGGTGAAGGCATATTGGCCGACTGTTTCAACGGCAGTGACCCTCTGGTAATGTCTTCTGACCTCTGTCGAATTTGTAGGTGACTTAGATCCATTTTATTCACTGTATTTGACAATCTGTTGCATGCATCTTTTGGCGATTTCAAAGAATGAACTTTCCTTTTTGTCATAGGTGCTACTGACATCTTTGTTGTTTCTTTGTTCGTAGGAGGAGCAGCAGAGGTTAAGGACTCATCAACATCAGCGACAACATCGTCTTAGCCTGCCCATCTCAAGTGTGGGCACGCAAAAAAAGGAACATTAAGTCTTGATTGTAATCAAATTATTTTAACGCTCCTAGCCCCTGAAAAGGGAGGAAGAGCTCAAATCTCCCGATACATGCAAAGAGCTAGAGCACTTAGAGTTGGAAAAGACCAAGATTTTGGAGCTCCCAAGGCCCAACTTACATGAGGCTCCTTTCGAAGAGAATCGACCTTTAACCATAGGGCTACCTGATGATGTAGTCCTCCATGTCTCAAAGTCTCTAGATTATGATGAGTTGTACTCACTGGTTGAAGGTGAGGATAAAACAAATATTTCCCACAACAATCACATGCAATAGCATCGACATCCCATAAAAATCGAGGAAGCAATTCAACAACTAAACATAATACTAGGGCATGAGTGGCGCATTAACCCACCGCAGTGGGACCAAGCGTTACATCCACCACGTTGGGCATACAGAGATCAAATTTTGCCTAGAGATCCCATAGCAATATCAGTACTAAGGGTAGACCATGTCCTCCTATCCATGCATAGGGCCGATCCATTCATGCCAATCCCTCTAGAGCTAGATCTAGAGCGTAAAGACCATCAAGATGGGGGTACCTCTATCCCCTAAAGAGCCATAGTCCAAACCAAAAAGCTCCAAGGATTATCACAATCGCTTGGTCACCCCAAAAGCTCCAAGGATTATTGCAATCACTTGGTCATCCCAAAAGCTCCAAGGATTATTGCAATCACTTGGTCACCCCAAAAGCCCCAAGGATTATTGCAATCGCTTGGTCAATCCCCAAAAGATCCAAGGATTATCGCAATCGCTTGGTCACCAAAAAAGCTCCAAGGATTATCGCAATCGCTTGGTCACCCAAAAAGCTCCAAGGATTATCGCAATCGCTTGGTCACCCAAAAATCTCCAAGGATTATCGTAATCGCTTGGTCACCCAAAAAGCTCCAAGGATTATCGCAATCTCTTGGTCACCCCAAAAGCTCCAAGTATTATCGCAATAGCTTGGTCATCCCAAAATGCTCCAAGGATCCCTAAAAATTGCTTGGTCAATCCCAAAAATGCTCCAAGGATTCCTAAAATTGCTTGGTCAAATCCCAAAAAGCTCCAAGGATTATCGCAATCACTTGGTCACCCCAAAAGCTCCAAGGATTATCGCAATCGCTTGGTCACCCCAAAAAGGCCCCAAAGGATTCTCGAAATCCCTTGGTCACCATCAAGAAAATTCAAAAACAACAAAAATCATCAAAAACAACAAAAAATTGCATCTCATTTTTAGGCATGCTCAAATTCATCAATAAAAACTCTTCTCGCATCTCATCTTCATATTCACAAAAATCAATCCATCAAAAATACAAAAATACATAGCTGCATTAAGCATTACATCCATATATTGCATATTTGTGGTTGTACAGGTCAAAGGCACCATAAACTGTAATTATTCTGCTAGGTCCATCTTATTCCACACTGTTCCATTTTACAAAAACAAAAAAAACACCATACATTGCTTTTTACCACACTAGGGTCAGTGGTCTTTTAATGTATCAAGGGTTTTCGTGATTAAGTCATCATTTTGCTCTTTAGCTACGTCATGTACCGATTCAGACAGATTTTACGAAGGTAGAGTTACACTTGAAATAAACCTTGTTACGTAACATCCCAACACAAATTAAAGCACATAAAAATTCCTAAGTTGTGTGAACGAAAGATGAAACCTGTAGGGTAATCCAGGGCACCATAAGTGAAACGGTTATCTTGCTCATCCCCCCATGTGAATGGTTCCAGAATGCTGAGAATTGACAAAAGGACAAGCTCTTTCCCCCTTCATTCACCTCCATATACAGTGGTTTTCACCACTACCAAATATCAATCATGGTTGGTTCCCAAAGTTGTAAGGAGTGGTACTACACATCCCTGCCAAGGATGGGTAGTCGTCCCCAAGACCTAAAAGGATCAACACCATTCACAAAAGAATTTCCAACAAATCATCATCCTAACACTTTCCATTCACCTTTGATTTCCAAGTTGTAAGGATTCATACTATCCGCCCCTAACCAAGATGGGTAGTCATCCCCAAGGCCTAATAGATCAATGCCCTCACTCCATAATCTCCATCACCCCCTTGGTTCCCAACGTTGTAAGGATTCGTACTATACGTCCCTGCAAAGGATGCATAGTCGTCCCCAAGGCCACAAGGATCAAAGCCCAAACTCACAATACTCAAAATACAAAATCAAATAACAGTGGTTATCACCACTATTCAAAATTTGTGCTCAAAAATAATTAATAGAAAATAAACAGTGATTTTCATCACTATATAGACGAGCAACTTTCTAAATCATTCAGCCAACAAACATCCTGAGCCTGAATCCCTGGAATTCTCAACATTCGAAAACCATCTAGGTGATCCTCATTACAGGTTTGGTTGACAGCCTATCTGGCAATGGTGGTATCCTACCCGCATGACGATATGTCTATCACATTCGCTTTGCGTATGTGCAGACCAATGTTTGCATAAGGATGAGCTAGCTTATGGTATCCTGGATAACACCACAAATTGATCTAACTACATACAAAAAAGGAGTTAGTGGAGCTAATTAGGTGATCCTCAATACAGGTTCGGTTGAAAGCCCACCTGGCATTGGCGGTATCCTAAAAATTACCACATAAATAAACTCAATTGCACACATAGGGATGTGAAATAGCTTGGTCAAAAACAAGTCCGATTCATACCTTGTCCAAAAGTCTTGTAAGATAAAGTATAGTCGTGGCTAGTGAGTTAAAACCGTCTGAGTCTCAGAAAACCTTAGCTACATTTCTAAACCAACTGTGCTACTTTTCATCCTTACAATACCATCATAAAATACAAAAAAAAGAAAAACCACAGCTACACATACAAAGTTATTCATCACAACAATCGCTTAAATAACAGAGTGCTAAACAGTCTATGGTGCCATAACCAACCATCACAAATTCCATTCATCCATTTCATTTTGCATATCACATATAAATCAAAAACATTTGCATTCATCATAACATATGCATCCATAAAAATAAATAAGCATGCATCCATCAACATCAATCATTGTGCATAACATAAAATAATGACATATACACAAAGCAAGAAAATCAAAACAACAAAAACAACAAATATCCACAAACAATAGCAATAAAAATTCCGAACAAAGGCACCTTTGCGCCTGACATTCAATGGCATAGAAAACTGATGTCAGGGTCTACATTGTCGCTATCCTACTCCCTAAGAAGGCTACCATAGCCGGACCGCTCCACGGGAAGACGAATTTTCGATAATTTCACCCCCAAATGACGTCACAAATGGGTCAAAGCCCACTCAAAAACAAAAAGAAAATCAAAACAACAAACAACAATAAACATTGCCAGACACAAGTGCTCTTGCATTTAACCTCTTGGCATAGAAAAATTGATGTCGGGGTTTACATTGTCACTATCCTACTCCCGAAGAAGGCTACCATAGCCGGACCGCTCCACGGGAGGATGAATTTTCGACAATTTAATCCCCAAATGGTGTCACAAAAAAAAATCAAAACAACAAAAAATGCAACATAAAAACAAAGCAATAAGCATTGCCGGACACAAGTGCTCTTGCACTTAACCTCTTGGCATACAAAACAGACGTTGGGGTCACAAATTGTCATTATCCTACTCCCTAAGAAGGCTACTTTAGCCGGACCGCTCCATGGGAAGACAAATTTTTGCCAATTTCAGCTCCAAACAGCGTCGCAAAAAGGGTTAACACCCACCAAAAATAGGTCCAAATGTTGAAAAAATTGCACATGCTTAATGATAAACCATCCAAAGGCACCCTTGCACAAGTCATCTTGGGTCAAGCGACTCATCGCTTTTCTCACGAAGGTCATTCCCTCATCGATTCATCGCTTGAGGGGGTAGTCACACTTGGTCACCAATCAACAAGCACACACCCAATTAAGGAAAAATACATGCATTCAATGTTAAAACTGAATCATTAGTTTGCTCTTCGTATTCATGGAAAATATATAGGAATTACATAAACTCCGTTGAGGCAGTTTGAATCTAGTTCAGGTGGTTCTTAAACTGAATAACCAACAAAATACGTACCACTCCTATAATGCTGTCTATCTTTAATTAATGTAATATAAGATATACTAGTTATTCTAACATCCCCCCTTATTACATTGATGTTGACTACACATAGCATTGCGGAACAATTCAAATTTGACTCGAGCAAGTGCTTTGGTGAAGATGTCCGCTATTTGCTCATCTGTGGGAATGTAGTGGAGCTGGATATGATGCTTTGGAATCTCATCTCGAATGAAATGACACCTAGTGTCAATGTGTTTGGTGCGATCATGAAAGATAGGATTTTTGACAAGATTCATAACACCTTGATTGTCGCAAAATAAATGTAAAGGAAGATGCTCTGGAAGGCCCATATTTGTGAGGATGCGACGTAACCATATGATCTCGCAGACTGCTCCACTACTCGCTCGATATTCTCGCCTCAGTAGAAGAAATAGCAACAACATGTTGCTTCTTGCTATGCCAAGAGACAGGACCAGATCCAAGGTGAAAAACATAACCTGCAGTTGATTTTCGGTCATCTATGGATCCAGCATAATCAGAGTCCGTGTACCCTTGAAGATAGAACTTGTTGTTCTTTTTGTATTCCAGACCGATATATGTCGTCCCACGGACATAGTGAAGAACTCTTTTTGCTGCTTTCCAGTGGCTAACTTTAGGATCTTGCATGAATCGTGAAAGATAACCCACAACAAAACTAAGATCTGGCCTTGTGTTTGTGAGATAGATGAGACTCCCAATTAGCTGACGATAGAGAGTACTATCTATTTTAGGAGATTCATCGAATCGGGATAACTTAAGTCCTGCTTCCATTGGTGTGGCTTTGGGTTTGCAGTCAGTCATCCGATACTTATCAATGAGAGTCTTGGCATATTTCTTTTGAGTAACTTGTATGCAATGCTTGTATTGAGTTACTTCTAGACCAAGACAATAGTGGAGAAGTCCAAGATCTGTCATTTCAAAAGAGGTATTGAGATCTTTCTTTACTGTTTTGATCATAATCTCTGAACTGCCTGTTATGATCAGATCATCCACATATAGTACTAGAATTACTATGTTAGAACCATTGTTCTTGATATATAGGTTGGGATCTGCAGGACTTCTTCTAAATCCATGTTGCACTAGGTGACTATCAATTTTGATATACCAAGCTCGAGGAGCTTGTTTAAGTCCATATAGAGATTTGATCAGCTTACAGACTTTCTGTTCTTCCCCTTGAACTACAAAACCTTCAGGTTGAGTCATATAGACTTCTTCTTGTAGGTCACCATTTAAGAAAGCACTCTTTACATCCATCCGATGTAGTTGCCAACCAAATTGAGCTGCCATTGCACACAAAACTCGAATAGTGGTCATTTTAGCAGTAGGAGCAAATGTCTCTTCATAGTCTATGCCTTCTCTTTGTGCATAGCCCTTTGCAACAAGTCGGGCTTTATATTTATCTATTGCACCATTTGCCTTATATTTGATCTTGAATACCCATTTGCAACCAATGGGTTTCTTTCCGAAGGTAAATTCACTAACTTCCAAGTTTGATTTTTCATTAGAGATGTATGTTCTGCATCCATAGCAGTTTTCCATTGATCTTTACTGAGTGCATCTGAGACTGATGTGGGTTCTTTTTCATCTAGTATTGTCAAATAGACTTTTTCATCTTCCATATCTATATTCTCATCTTCTTCTACATTTACAGATAAATCATCAAAATGTTGACAAAGGTCATCAACATCTGTTACTGATGTTGCAGCATCTGCTCTTTTGTGTTGAGTCATACTGCGAGTAGTGGGTCGATCTAGAGTTAGATCTGGAAGTGATGTTAATTTTGAATCTTGCAATGTACTAGTATACCATTTAGGAACCTTCTTCTGAGGTGGTGCTGCTTCTTTCTTAGGTTCATCTTCCTTAAGGTATACAAGTGTGTTATTTGATGTGAAGGTTTCATCAAATACTACATCTCTGGTCGATGTGTGTTTTCTTGGTTATAGGATCAATCAACCGATATCCTTTTGAATACTCATCATAACCAAGAAATATACATTTTTGAGTTTTCTCATCTAGTTTCCGTCTTTTCTGTTTAGGAATGTGCATAAAAGCTTGACATCCAAAAACTTTTAGATGAGAGATTGAGGGTTTCTTACCACTCCAGGCTTCTTGTGGAGTTTTTCCTTGTAGAGCCCTTGTAGGTGCTCTATTTAGTAGGTAAGATGTTGTGTTTACTGCTTCTGCCCAATATTGTTTTTCTAAGTTTGCTCCTTTTAACATACACCGACTCATTTCTACTATGGAGCGATTTTTTCTTTCTGCAATTCCATTTTTCTGCGGTGTATATGCTGTAGTGAGTTGTCTCTTGATCCCATGTTTTTCCAAAAATGCTAAAAATTCCTTGGAAGTGTATTCCCCCCCTCGATCTGAGCGGAGGGTTTTGATGGAACAACTTGCTTCCTTCTCAATTTGTTTCTTGAATTGACGAAAGTAGAGAAGAGCTTCTGACTTGAGTGCAAGGAAGAAGACCCATATTTTGCGGGAGTAGTCATCAACAAATAGCTGAAAATACCTCTTTCCACCATGACTGGTTGGGAAAGGACCGCACAGATCTGCGTGGATTAACTCCAAGGGTTTGTTCGAGCGAGAAGAACTTGTCTCAAATGGAACTCGATGTTGTTTCCCTGCTAGACAATCTGAGCACACTGGGAGAACTGATGAAAGCTGAGGAAGTCCTTTGACCATGTTATATTTGCTTAATTCGAGTAAATATCCGGAACTGAGGTGCCCGTATCTTCTATGCCATAAGGAAGTAGCTTCTTTTGTAGTGACAATGAGGGCAGTATGGGATGTAGAGACTGTATCTAAGATGAATAATCCATGTTTGTAGGAGCCAGTGGCAATGTGGTGACCTTGATGACTGATGAAACATCTCTTTTTGCCGTGTTCAACTTGAAAAATAACATCCATATTTCTATCTAACATCTGTGGAACAGATAAGAGATTGTTGGCAAGACCAGGAACATAGAGAACTTTCTCTATGGCACAGTCACCATCAGGGAGTGTGACTGTAACATCCCCTTCACCTTGTACTTGGTAGACCTGATTGTCTGCAATAGTGACAGGTTTACCTTCTCTTGCGTGAAAAGTGTGAAACCAGGACTTGTTCCCAGTCATATGTTTGCTTGCTCCAGAATCAATATACCATACAACATCGGATTTTGAAGAGGCAGTATGGGTCATGAGCACTTTGTGTGCTCTTTCGGAGTCATTATCTGAAGATGAAGGAGAATCATCTGAATGGGAATCTGCATAAGCAACATGACCCTTTTGTTGTTTGCGATGTTGAGGATATTTCTGTTTCCCCTTGCCTTTCTTATTTTGTGAGGGATCATTCTGTTGTTTGTTTTTGAACCAACACCTGTTGGTATCATGATTGTTCATATCACAGATCTTGCAATATTTATCTCGCTGGAGATTGGGCTTGCCTTTGCCTTTGGAAGAAGAGCCTCCCTTCTGCGACTGTCCTTGCTTGTGACCCTTTTGATGGGTGGAAAGAGCAGTAGCAGGTTCCTCATCTTTTTGTACTTGATTGGCTTCTTCAGTTTGAAGCAAATTAACCAATTCAACAAAAGTTAATGTTTTGCCAGAAACATTGAGGGAAGTGATAAAACTTTTGTAAGATGGTGGGAGTGCCCTCAAAATAACAGATGTCAAAAGATCATCATCGATGGGTTTGCCCATAGTATTGAGTTTAGCTTTCAATTCTGCCACTTTGCAGAGAAACAATTCAACAGTTTCTCCTGAATTCATATTGAGATTGTGAAGCTGAGTTTGTAGGTGAAGAATAGTGGAATTATTCTTTCCTTCATACACAGTAATCAGTGCTGCCCAAGCATCTTTACTGGTTGTGGCATCACAAATATGAGGTTGAACCTCATCGGTTATGGCAAGTAATAAAAACATAAGACCTTTCCTGTCCTGATCATCAAATGTATCTTGATCTGTCCCTGCTGTGGTGGGACGAGAGGTAGTGCCACTAACGACATCCCATAATTTTTTGACTTGAAGAATAGCTTTCATTTTATGCTTCCATGGCACAAAATTGGTGCCTTTGAGCAATTGGGCATCTGAAAGATACTTGTGCACTGTAGCCATTTTGTTTAGGGTTCCTTATAATGCCAAATGGTCCCCTTTTCGATATACCGTTGCCAGGCCAATTATACCGAAATTGAATCAAAACAATACCCGCCCTTACGTGAGGGAGACTATAGGTATTATGAAGATCAGAACGGTACGTGGAACATAGGCAGTACTGAAAAGGATTGCTTTGTTGATGGCACCTACCTTAGAAAGACAAGAAACCGCATGCGTGGGGCGTAACTTCCCCTAAACACTTTGGAATCCAAGACTTTCGTCAGGATTTACGCCTAAACACAATAGCAATGGGGGGTAAAAAATTGACTCAAAGAGATGTTAATGACACCTGCCTGAGAATCTTCGGAAGAAGAATAATCAGTTGGAGGTAATTAAGTCAAAAAACAAAACTAGGAGAAAATTAGTGTTGGGGAGAGAACATATGAAGATCCCTGTGCAAAGAGATAACTGCTTGTGGAGAACCTGTGCAACATGTGCTGAGAGAAGTAGTGGATGCTTTGATGTAGAGAGATTTTTTTAATTGCAGAAAAAAAATGCAAAAAAAAAACAAGCATGCTCACAAAATGCTTCGCACATAGGTGTCGGGTTCAACCGAAAATGCACCTAACTTGGACAAAAGAAGGTGTCGAGTAAAATCGAAAATGCACCTTTGAATTGCTATTGAAATCTTCTCCTGAGGGTTTGAAAAAAAAATTGAATTCCCCCCTCTATCTTGGAAGAAGTGAAGGCAAAAATAGAATATAATGCCCTTGAGTCTTAAAAACAATGACAACAAAATGAATCAAACTTCGCGGGGCGTCAACAAGGTCCAGGGCGTTTAAAAAAAAACACTTTGTTTTTTTTTTTAAAACAATTAGCCCAATTCCATTTTGCAACTCCCCCTCTTAAAAACCGGCCCCACCCACAACGTCTCCACGGGTCGTGGGCAATCTCCCCACTTTGAACGTGCTTTGCTTCCTCGCGTTATGTAATTCCCACAATGAATAAAGTCATTGCTTTATTGACTTCATTTGAATTTTTGACCATTAACAAACTTTATAATAAAATCGAAAAAGTTGTCCCTGAGACAAAAGGTGTGAATGGCTGTTGCCGAATAAAAAACTCGGACTGAGGGCTTTTTTTTTTAATGATGGCGCTGGCAGCAACAACGGCCTTGAGAGTTGAGTCTTCCACAATCTGCTGAAAGCACGCGGTAGTTAGCTGTTATTTAGGGATTTTTTTTAATGATGGCGCTAGCAGCAACAACGGCCTTGAGAGTTGAGTCTTCCACAATCTGCTGTTATTCCTTCACGCGCCGCGGCGAGTGTAGAAGAAAAAAAATAGGTCTCGCGTTCACTTTGACGGACAGATGGCTGTGGAAGCAGCGGAGGCCTTTTCCATTCTGCATAAGCCACCATTCGTGTCTTCGGAGGATGATAGACTGGGCTCACCACGCTTCAGCTGCATGAAACAGAAACCGGGCGGCGCCGTGTCTTCGCAGATTCAACAGGGCCGTGCCGCGTTTTCAACAAAATGGGTCACCGAGTAAATGTTTCAGGACTGCATGAAACAGAAACAACCGCGCCGCATCTTCGTTAGTCTTCTGCACGCCGTCTTGTCGCCTCCGTATTGTTTCGAGCGCAGTGGAAGACGAAATCTTGTAGTGCTATGTGATGGAGTGGTAAAGCCAACCACATCCACAGCGTGCTTGCCGTCTCTTCCAACACCGTCTGCACTGTGACGAATACCAAGACGTCCACAGCTTGCTTGCCGTCTGGTTAAATTCACATTGCCCAGAAAAAATATTTAATGCTCTGATGCCATGTTGAAACTGAATCATTAGTTTGCTCTTCGTATTCATGGAAAATATATAGGAATTACATAAACTCCGTTGAGGCAGTTTGAATCTAGTTCAGGTGGTTCTTAAACTGAATAACCAACAAAATACGTACCACTCCTATAATGTTGTCTATCTTTAATTAATGTAATATAAGATATACTAGTTATTCTAACATTCAAAGAATCATTGACAAAGACAATTACACTCCTGCTTGGGGCAGTAAACAAGTAACAATCAAATTGATCAAACACTTGGCATTCGTGAATCATGAACACAAGGTTCCCCTGTGGACAAAAGGTTGCGCCCTTTGCCTAATCATGACCGATCAATGTCCAAGCTCAAGTCACACCTCACCAAAACAGGTTAATACTTGAAATCAAATTCCTTAGCTTGTCAGAAGCAAGGATTCAAGAATACATGCCCTTTCCATGCTTGGGGCATCAAAAGTTGATTAAGTTACCAAGAAACCCTAATAATTAGTGCTTTGGCTATCTATTTTTGCTCGACGCTACGCCATGCACAACGCATCCCAAAAAGGGGCATCTGTAGACACCAAAACAACACCAATCCGATTATGTGACTGCAAACACTAATCGCTTTGACAAACACAGCCCCCAGGGTAGCCCTCAGAGGTCAAACAGTGGTCCTAACCACTTTCATAGCAATTTTGTAAGGTCGGGAGGCAATTTGGCACATTCAGACACTTTGCTCAGTATTCGTCTCACCCAGGGACGAATTCAAACTGGGATCCGTCTCACCCAGGGACGAATTCTGAATTCGTCTCTGGTCGGGACGAATTATGTGTTTAACGAGAAAAAAGAAGAATTATTGTCCAATTGAAGTGTTGTCCAATTGAACACCCATTTGCATCTTTTTGATTCACCTTCTCACATCCACTAATCTCTTTTGCAAGGGAGGTTATTGGGTGGCTTTTGGAAGCGTGGATCCAACCCAAATCTAACATTTGACCACCTTACACCAAAGAATTTGCAGACACCCCAATCCTAAGAGGTTTTGGGCCCATCCCTAGTGGATTGGTGCCGAAATCAAGTGCCAACGGTGGGAGGCCCACTTGGGCACCCCCCCCGCATTTTCTAAGTTTTATTCTAAAGCATTATAGATTATTTGTTCACGTTTCATTTTACGTTATTCTGTTCAATTAACTCATAGCTCCATTTCCATGACGTTTTGATTAGATTTCACCATGCTTTTTGTCGCTTTGTTGTCCCCCTAACTTACAGGTAGCGACATCAAATTCCCGAGGATAGAGGCCAAATTGGGAGAATCCGACCATCTGGGTCGTCCCAAAATGGCTCCAATTACATAACCCCTCTATTTGTAGGTGTTTTGGAGGTCTCAGGAATCGACATTGGAGCGGGATCACTTCGACTTTTCTAACACAGTAGAATTCGTCCCACCCATGGACGAATAACAGCAGAATTCGTCCTACCCAGGGATGAATTCCAGGTGAAAGTAGATTGGCCGACTGTTTCAATGACAGTGGCCCTCTGGTAATGCCTTCTGTCCTCTGTCAGGTTTTTAGGTCATTTAGATTTTTTTTATTCACTATTTTAGACAACTGTTCATATGCATCTTTTAGCAATTTCAAAGAACGAACTTTCCTTCTTGTCACAGGTGCTACTAATGCCTTATTTGTTTCTTTGATTGCAGGAGGAGCAACAAGAAGCGAGGATTCATCGGCATAAGCGGCGGCAACACTCTGGCCCGCCCATTTCAAACGTGGGCATGCGGAAGAGGGAAGACTAAGTCACAAATTGTAACAAATATCCATTTAACGCTCCTAGCCCCTAAAAAGGGAGGAGACGTCTATGTAACCGAGGATAAGAAAATTGAATAAAGAGGGTTGTGCTTTCATATATCTTTCTTTCATTTCCATTTTATCTCTTTTCTTTGTTTCGTGCATAGGACTTAAGCGTTATTTTGATTTGAATGCATCGAAGTAGTTTTCCTTTCTAAAGCTTCCGGAATCTCATGCTTTCATTGTAGCGGGATCACTTTGGCTTTTCTAACACAGTAGAATTCGTCCCACCCAGGGACGAATAACAGCAGAATTCATCCTACCCAGGGACGAATTCCAAGTGAAAGTAGATTGGCCGACTGTTTCAACGACAGTGGCCCTCTGGTAATGCCTTCTGTCCTCTGTCAGGTTTTCAGGTCATTTAGATTTTTTTTATTCACTATTTTAGACAACTGTTCATATGCATCTTTTAGCAATTTCAAAGAACGAACTTTCCTTCTTGTCACAGGTGCTACTAACGCCTTATTTATTTCTTTGATTGCAGGAGGAGCAACAAGAAGCGAGGATTCATCGGCATAAGCAGCGACAACACTCTGGCCTGCCCATTTCAAACGTGGGCATGCGGAAGAGGGAAGACTAAGTCACAAATTGTAACAAAGATCCATTTAACGCTCCTAGCCCCTAAAAAGGGAGGAGACGTCTATGTAACCGAGGATAAGAAAATTGAATAAAGAGGGCTGTGCTTTCATATATCTTTCTTTCATTTCCATTTTATCTCTTTTCTTTGTTTCGTGCATAGGACTTAAGCGTTATTTTTATTTGAATGCATCGAAGTAGTTTTTCTTTCTAAAAGCTTCCGGAATCTCATGCTTTCACTTCAGAACACACTTAAGATTAGGGGAAGTTTTTTCTGCAGACTTAAGCTATTTTAATGGAGTTAATTCATTAACACACAAGGTTTTTGTGGGAAGTAACAACATCCCTCTATGATTTTATCTATCCTAATGCTAAAACTTGATTTTTACAAAGAAAAGATGTAGGTATACATATGCTTATTTTATATAAATTTTAAATTTGAAAATAACAAAAAGTAAACAAATTTCTTTGTACTTTTGAATGACAAAAAAATGTAAACTTAGAAGTACTTACTTTAAAAATATATGTTAAAAAATATTTAAACATAAATAGATAAGTATTGATGATACCCAAACAGTATAATTTAACTTGTTTTGAAAGATAATTGGAACCGGTGATTTTGATGCTTTCTCGACCAATCTCATGATCAGACAATCATTGGCACATGCTCCAGCATACCGATTTTTTTGGATTCCCATTCGGTCCATCTAAACCATCGAAGTCATCTATCTCCCATTTCTCAGATAATTGGCGCTTTCGTGACTTGTCTTTATGTGGCATTTCACAGTATCCATTGCGTCCATATTAGGCGAACGTAAATTCTCACGTTGATTTTAGAATTTTGATGTTGTCCTTACGAATGAGACGGCAAACTTTAATTAGCCAGGCAGCAGCCATCGTGCCCGCAAACATAAAATCCCACTTTGATTTTATTATTGCTAATTTTTGTCAATAAAAAGTGGGCTTTCTGTCAATCTACTCTTCAGACTGCCTGAATGGCCACAAGAAAAATGGCGACCCCGGCATGTGCATCTTGCAGAATGCAACGCAAAAAGTGTTCAGAGAATTGCATGCTGGCTCCCTATTTTCCATCGAGCGATCCGAACAAGTTTGAAGTCGTCCAAAAAATCTTTGGAACGAGTCATGTCATCAAAATGCTTAAGGTATTACAAGACAATTAGGTTTATTTGATTTCTCCTATTTAGTGGAACTCATACTTCAAAGGTTCGCTTTTGTTTCAGGGTGTACCCATTGAGCAAAGATCGGACGCGGTTAATAGTTTGGTTCTGGAAGCAACCGCCAGAGACAAAGATCCTGTTCATGGCTGCGCAAGTGTGATTGATCAACTCAATGAGCGAATTGTTGATCTGGAATCGCAGTTGGCAGCCGCACAAGCACAACTCGAATCGCAAGGAAAGCTTCTATCCTTGTTTGCCACTGGATCTGTTGATGAAAACCCTAATAATTTGTATGCTACAGACAGCACATCACAACAAAATGAAGATCCTATGTTGGAGGACGAGGATCCTTTGCTGTTGTGGGAGCCGCTATGGGATTTATATGTTTAACATTAGTTCGAAGCGTAAGGACTCCTGTATGTTATAGCAGTGGGCAATAACTAGAAGGAAACTCTTGTCACGGCCGGCTATTTTGGTTTTCCTCTCTTCAGCCAGTGCTGGCCAGCATTGGTGGGATCACTTATATGAAGGGCAAAATACTTTTTACGTCATAGGGCTAGCCCAATACTCAGGTTTGAAGTATGAATTCCGAAGAGACACCTACTGTATCACATAGGAATATGAATGGCGTTGTATGAATGGCCAATAAAAACTTTTTGTAAGATCGCTGTCAAAAAAATTCAATGTGTTTTTCAAATCTGTTGCTAAATACAATGTTCTAAACGTAATTGCGCGACATCTTCGGAACTATCCAAAAATTATATGCTGTACATGAATGGAAAGCGATAGCCTTGAAATTTCCGTGGCCCTAAGAATAATCTATGCCTGTGTTGAGTGACAGTTAGTGCATCTTGTGAGGTTTTCAACGATCCAACTAGCAAATTACTTGTTTTCATTTCATTGTGAACGTTAAATAGCCGAAAAAGCTAAAAAGCAACGATGTCGTTCTGTTCATTAATGCCCTCTATATCACATTCACTGTTGAGTCTGCTCCGGATAGTATTAGGACTTCCCACATTTCCCACGTTGATGGTCCCAAATTTCGCGCTATCCTAAATCGACAAATCATCTGAACTGGAAGTTCTTGTTGCTGGAATTTATTATTATAAGGAGGCGTTGTACAGACTCTAAACATGGCCAGAAGAAAGATGACGACGCGGGCTTGTGCCGCATGCAAGATGCAACGTAAAAAGTGCTCTGTATTTCGTATGGAGAGATCAACACAAATTTGAAGTCGTGCAGGGAATCTTTGGAACGAACCACGTCGTCAAAATGGTTCAAGTACGTACTTAAGATGGAGTTTCTTCTTATTTGGTATCTTTTATTTAGGCAGCAGAGTTCATATTTCAGACACGTTTTCTTTTGTAGGGTGTTCCTGTTGAACAAAAAGCATATGTGTATGAAGATAAGCTTCAATCTCTCCTCTTCACTGCATCTGATGAGGCCTGTGGACATGTTTTCTATACCACAGACAACTTATCTGATTATGAAAAGAGGACTTGTAAAACAAAGCAACAACATCAAAAAGAACAATTTACATAAAAATTATACACCAATTGTGCGCTGTTAATAAAATTGAAGAGGAAGATGTTTTTTAATGAAATTATTATTAAAGAATATTCATAATATTTATAAGCAGTTTTTATAACGAGCATTTAACTAAGGCTTCGTTAACTTATTTAAATCAACTTACTTATTTTTAAGCATTACAAATAAAATAATTACTAAATATTTTTTTCATTAATGCTTAAAAAATTATATCTAATTTTGTTTTAAACTTTTTTAAATTATTTTTTTGGTGAATACATCTGCAAGTTGCTTCGTAGATGGACAAAACTTCATTGCTACATGTCCTTCTCAACAAGCTCCAAGATAAATTCTATCCTATATCAATATGTTTCCTACGACTATGAAAACCTGGATTATTGACAAAGCAACTGCATGAATACTATTATAAAAATTGTGAAAGGACAAATCTTCACATGCTTCAACTCTTTTAATATTCTTTTCAACCAAATAGCTTGGCATGTTGCGGATGTTGCTACAATATATTCAGATTGTGCTGTAGATAAAGAAAAATTTGCTTACTTTCTAGATGACAAGAAAATAACATTAGTTCCCATGTTGAAAATATTTCTAAAAGTACTCTTACGATCATTAAGACAACCTGCCCAATCATTATTTGTGTATCCAACTAGACAAAAATTATCAAAACTATTATACCAAATGTCAAAATGACTTGTTCCTTGTACATATCAATATTCTCTTTTGTGACTTGAAGTGTACCTTAGTTGGATCTTGTATAATCCTAGAAACCACACTTACAACATACATTAAATCTGGCCTAATAGTTGTAATATACATTAAACTACCTACTAGCTTTCTATAAAATGTGGAATTCACCTTGCAACTTCATCATCTTTAATAAGCTTTTCTGCAAGACTTAAAGGAGTACTAACATATTTACATTTTGACATTTATAACTTTTAATTCAAAATCATGTTTACCTTGTGAGATAAAAACACCATAATCTAATTGTCTCACTTTAATCCCAAGAAAACAGTGCACCAAACCCAAAACTATATCTCAAATTCATTTTTTATTCTAATTTTAAATTCATTCTACTTTATACTATTTCTCATATATATCAAGTCTTCAACATATAAGAAAAAAATCAATATCTCACCATCATCATCATATTTGAAATATAGAGTGGGTTCATTTACACATCTTGTAAACCCTTGGCTATATAAATAGCTATCTATCCTACTACAAATGCTCTTGGTACTTGTTTGATTCTGACAAGTACTTTCATTAATTTGCAAACTTTGAGCTCTTACCCTTTAATGTCATAACATGGGGGTTGTTCAATATAGAATTCTTCATCCAAAAAACCATTTCAAAAAATAAGCTTAACATTCATTTGAAAAAAAATCCATTTGTATTATGCTAAGAGTGCTAAAATAATTCTAAAATAATTCTAATAGTGTTTGATCTAGCAACAAAAGCAAAGGTCTTAAAATAATCAATACCTAGTTGTTGAGAATAACCTTTTACAACCAAATATTACTTAACATTTTTCAATTTCTCTATCTACTTTGTCATTAAATTTATAGACCCAATTCACTCCAATAATTTTATTTCCTTTTGAAATATGTACCAACTCCCATGTTTCATTTTTCTCAATCATCTTAATTTCCTCCTCCATGACATTAATCCAATTTTTTTTTACAATATCTTCATAAGTGGTTTTTCAATTTTAATATCTAGAAATAATGTAAAATTGATGTTTGAAATTACCTCTTTAGTATTCTCATATATCTCTTGAAGACTCTTATATCTTCTTGAAACATTTGGATTCAAGCTAAACTCAAACTACTACCCTTATATATTCTTGGAGGACTTGGAGTAGAAGCTACAATCGAACTATTGATTTTGCTATTGCTAGGATGTGAAAACTCTTCTATGACTAATTTTTTTTTACTATTGCTCATCTAATTTTTAAACTTGTCCTTCATCAAATATCACATCATGATACATAATCAATTTTTGAAATGTAGGATTCCACAACTTATACACTTTGTTTTCTTCTAAATAGTCCACAAAAATACATTATTGTTTTTAGCATCCAACTTTATTCTATGTTTATCTAGAACATGCACATATGCAATGGATCAAAAAATCTTCAAATGTCCTACACTATATTTCCATCTTGAACAAGCTTTCTTAGGTGTGTGATTCAATATTATGTGATATGGGCTTTGATTCAAAATATATATAGTTATGATAATTGCTTCTCCCCAAAATTCATATCTCATATGCTTTAC
The DNA here is from genome assembly GCA_028583015.1 of Wollemia nobilis. Taxonomy (NCBI): domain Eukaryota; kingdom Viridiplantae; phylum Streptophyta; class Pinopsida; order Araucariales; family Araucariaceae; genus Wollemia; species Wollemia nobilis. The sequence goes on from JAQPPZ010007219.1 coordinate 3,611,346, forward strand.
TTGCAAGATAGACCTTACAATTTCTACTATAGTATAATGTTTCCATTCAGCCAAACTATTTTTTTAAGCTAGGGTTTTGAAAGGGTTACCCTTTCCATTTTACATTGGTTTAGTCACATTGAGATATTTGGTGCCACCAAGATTTGAACCTTGGTGTGGGTTACATCAACTATTTGTCCCAACCATTGAATCAAGGACTTGTTGGAGTTTAACCATGTTGTGGTGTGAAAGCAATTATTAATTATATTTTAATTCCTTTTTCTTAAAGATATTCCATAAATTCTTTTGAGGTAATTTCACATTCGCTTTTAGTTCTTAGAATTTTGATATAGTGTTCACTTTCTTTTTAAATCATTGCTTTAAACTTCACAAAACATCTAAATGGATAACTCTTATTCTTCAAAAATACTACCCAAATATTTCTTCTATAATAATTTATAAATGCGAGGAAATAAAAATGATCACTGACACTTGGTGTTTACATGAGACCATATATATCTTCATGAACCAATTGAAATTTTTTTGAGGCTCTACATTGTCTTTTCATTGGAAATTTGTTTTTATGCTTTTTTTCATGTGCATATTCTAAGCATATTTCATATTTTACTAAAATGTTTTGTAGTCCATGCACCATATTTTTAACCTACAAAAGCTTCAATCCTATGAAACTTAAATTACTTAAACAATTATGCCATAGCAAATTATTATCATCAATTTAAACCTTTAACATATTGGTACTTGCATGTTGCACTTTTAATGGAAATATTCTATTATTGTTCGTAGGTGTTGCATACACACATATTCCATTCTTTTCAAAGATCTTGCAATCCTTATATTTAATTAAAAATTCATAATTGTTCTTGAATAGATTCTGTACACTTTGTAAATTATGTTTGAGATTAGATACATATAATATATCATGAATATTTTTTATGTATCCTTGATTGATTCAATCAACCGAAGTCCGTTTAGAAACAACTTCAAGATTTTGATCATTACCTAATGGAACATTAATATTTTCCATTTCATTCACTTCAAAAAATAAATCTTTATTACTTGTATTATGATTAGAACACCCAAAATAAAGAAACCACGAATCATTACCTATTTTTTAGGTGCATGAATTAAGAAAAAAATATTTGTTTTATAATATTCTCCATCATTACTCATTAAATTTGCTCATTTATTTTGTATAATCTTTCTTAAAATACTCATTTTTTAATAATAGTGACATTGGATTTTCCTCGTATCTATGTTTCCTCATCCATGACCTCTTCTAAATTGTTATCTTCCATGTCCATGTACATTTTTATTCCTAGTATATTTCCTCTTATATAAAAATGGAACTATTGCTACCCTTTCCAACCCTTGCATTTACTAGAAAAGCCTATTCTAAATAATCAATAGATTTATCCAATTTACTCTTTTGGGACATTAGTGAACCCATCAAATCATCCAATATTAAAGCTGATAAATCTCTACTTTCTTCAATTGTAGTAACTATGAAATTCCACTTCATAGGTAAATATCTCAATACCTTCTCACAAATGACTTGATTTGTAATGTCTTCATCAATGTAAAGTTGGTTGACATTATTCTACACTCAAACATGAAAACCAACAATCTTTTCATTGTATTTAATTTGCAAAGTTTTAAATTCTATTAGATTTTACAACTATACCTTCACCTTGCTTGTTCCTTGGTAAGATATTGACAATGTGTCTCATGCCTCCTTGGCACTTGTAGCTAAAGTAATTTTTGGAAAAATAATCTCATCCACAACACTATAAATAAAATACCTTGCCAATACATATTTCTTTTTTTCTTCCCTCTTGTTGGTTTGTTGTTGTGCTACCAATGTATTACAATCTTGTGTCTCCACATAGTCATCCTGCACAATATCCTAAACTTTTATAAACCATTAAAGTCTACATTTTTATTCCTAGTAATCATATCACTCCCCATGGAATAGATAAATTGACATAGGATTATTACCTGTCGCCATATCTTCCAACTTCTGTCAACCTAGGCTATGATACCAATTATTGAAAAAAGCTTGCAAAAATAAAAGTACCCAAAATATAACACCAAAAAGAATGATATTTTACAAAAAAATATACCCCAATTACACACTTCTAACAAAATTAAAATGAAGAATGATTTTTATAAATATATATGGTTAAAAAAGCTTTTGTATTATTTATAATTAAATAAGAAGGCCTTCATCAAAGGTTTTTTAGAAGAGAAATAACTATGTCTTATGTGCATATTATTAATATAAGGACAAAGAAATATATGACTTTCATATGAGTCACAACATATAGGTACTATAGTTAACAACATCAATGCATAGTGTATGGTATACATCTTTCAATTTTTTTTGCATCCATCGTTGTGGAAGATATCCATAGAAGTCAAATATTATTCAAAAAATATTTATACATTTTTAATAAAAACATAAAAATCAAACATTATTTTCAAATAATATTCATATATTTTTAATAAAAATAGAATTATAAAAAAATTCTATATCAAACACCTAACTCACTCATTCTTTAGCATATCGAAATCAACCTAAATATGTTGAAATATAATATTACAAATAAAACAATTACTTAACAATGCTTGCATGATGATCCTTTTTTGTTGTGGGAACCACTATGTTGTTTCAAGTCGAGTAATCTCAACAAGGCTTATGGCACTTAAATATGGATACATGTTTGTAAAGTAATCTATTGAGACAAACATGTATGATACCTAATTTTTCTTAGAACCTTCTCATGAGATGCATTTTCTATAGATAAAATTGAATCACTACATAAATAAATGCATAATATTCACTATTCATCAGTCTATCATGGTAAAAAAGTTTAAAATTTTATGGTTCAAAGTACATATTTATTTGTTATAGCTATCGGGACATGAAATTTTATATTATTTTGAAAGATAACAGTTTTTTATTATATGGAAAGAGTGGATTTTGAAAGGGCACCCAAATATTTTACATATATACAAAGAGAACTACAAAGTAAGCCCTAATAAAAAACAAACAAAAAGAAATAAAATAAGGTAGAAAACTAAACCTTAACTAGATGAGGATAATGAGAGTAGAAATTATAGCATGCCAAAAAGGAATTAGTCCACAACAATTAGAAAGAAATATAGCATAGAAGGGTGTGCAAGGACTTCCAAAGCAAAACTAAACTAGGTCATAGCAAGATACATCATATATTACTCTAAGATGCCTTGGTTATTTTAAAATAAGTTCATAACCCAAGAGATTTCATCCACTTAAATGGTTGACATATTCATAGACCTACTCTTAGATAAACATAAGATTCCTAGCTTGTTCAAGGCAAGAACATAATAGAATAAAAGACACAAGCTACACATGACATCGAGAATGATCTGTGAATATTTTAAAGTATTTTATGATGATAACATTGATATTTTGAGGGAAATTTCTCCTCCAAGTTATAATTTTTTTTATGAACTCCTAAATTAGCCATGAAATCAACCACTATGTTTCCTTATCTAAAAATATGTTGGCACTAGACATTCTAAAAAGTTCTTAGGATTCGATTTGATGTAGCCATTAAATTTTCAATTCTCTAGCTAGGATTATGGATGCCATTGAGAATATTTATTAAGTTAAATAAAGTCTCCATCAATAATTACCTTCTCAAATTTAGATATTCTAGAAAAACAAGAGCTTTGAAGAGGGACCTGGACTTGGTAAATTATTTATACTGGGTTCCAATATTCTTAGCATAGGCCAAAATAATATCTCTTTTATTATCTATAATAATTCCTTTTGCACCTACTAGTCCTAGATTTCTTTTTGAGGCTCCATACAATTTTTATCTTATCCACCTTTCAGGATTGAGTGAACCACTTGGAATACAATCTTCTAGAATAAACCTGAGTAGAGCCTTGCTCAAGCTTTAGAAGACCCAACTTGATAACTAGCTAATATTCTTTAGAAGTATCAATGCCAAGAGAAAAATAAATGGATATCTCTTTTATTATCTATAATAATTCCTTTGGCACCTACCAGTCTTAGATTTCTTTTTGAGGCTCCATAAAAAATTTATTTTATCCAACTTTCAGGATTGAAGGAACCACTTGGAATACAATATTCTAGAATCAACCTAAGTAGAGCTTTGCTCAATATTTAGAAGACCCAACTTGATAACTAGCTAATATTCTTTAGAAGTATCAATGCCAAGATAAAAATAAATGGATATGCTTTCAAATAGAGAAATCAAAATTTTGACTCCTACTGATGTTGGGTCTTTAGAGCAATTTTTGAATTCCCTATTATTACTCTCCTTCCAAACTCCCCATAAAATGTATGGGAGACAAAATTTTAGAGGTTTTTCCATATAAGGCTAGAGAAAGAGGAGGAATACCATTGCTCAACCATTTCCATCAATGTTTTGGGGAGAACCCAAAAAACCCCCACAATATTTAAGATGCGATTCAAATTTTCCAAAGAGAAACAATAGTCTATGAAAAGGTGTTGAGTTGTCTCCTCACTCATTCCACAAAAGTAAAAATGGTTGGGAAATATCATACCTCTAATTTTGAGATGTTCTATAAAGAGAATATAATTTTGAAGGGTAAATTAGTAGAAGAAATTAATCTTGGGTATAAGCTCTTTGAACCAAATTTTCTTCCCCATGAACCAACTAAGATTATCATAAGCCATAATGTGATATGCAAACTTCATATAAAAGGTACCATTTTCCTCTTTTATATATTAGGAAGACTTCACATGTAGTATTCCTTATCACTTTATTTCTCAATTTGAGGGCCAACTCTTTTAGACAATCTTCTTTCCCTTGGTTATGATAAAAAATATATAAATTCTTCCATATTTTCCTTCCTCCTACTTATTAAATGAAATTTTCTACTTTTATTTCATATAATTATGAAAATCTAGGTCTCATAATGTCATATGAGGTGTTCTACGAGAGCGGAGAACCTTCTAGCCATAAGTTATACCAAAATTTAATCCTTTTACCATTGCCTAAAATCTACTTGCTATGGGCCATTATTAGGATTCTTTGATGCACTATTGCTAAGATGCCTTCTACCTATTTAGATTTACCTTTGTTTAAGGGAATAATCAAATATGAGCTTTGGAATCTAGTGATAAGGAATGCTAGGTATAAATATTACCTAATCTATAAATATAAAAAAAATAGTACCTTTTCTATGAAGTTTTCATATCACATTGTGACTGATGATAATCGTACTTGGTTTTGAGGGAAACAAATTTGGTTCAAATAGATTATACACAAGATTAATTTCTTCTATTGGTTATCCCTTAAAAATGAATTTCACTCTATAGAAAATCTCAGAATTAGAGGTATGATCCTCCCCAACCACTGTTACCTCAATGGAATGAGTGAGGAGACAACTCAACACATTTTCAAAAGCTATGGTTTCTCTTTGGAAAATTTAAATAACATCCTAAATATTATAGGGGTTTGTTGTATTCTCCCAAGAACATTGATGTAAATGGTAGATAAATGGTCTTTCTTCCCCTTCCCTAGCCCTATATGGTAAACCCTCTAGATATTTGACCTCCTACATATTTTATGGGGAGTTTAGAAAGAGAGGAATAACAAAGCATTCAAAAATTGCTTTAGATACCCAACATCATCAGAAGCCGAGATTTTGAATTCTCTATCTTAAAACATATCCAACATTTTTTTTCTGCTAGCATTGATGCTTTTGAATAAGCTTAGATAGATATCAAGTTGGGTTTTCCCAAGATTGAGCAAGACTTTACTCAGGATGAGTCTAGAATATTGCATGTCAATTAAATTTTTATGGAGCTTCAAAATGAAATCCAAGATTGACAAGTGTTGAAGAAATTATTAGAGATAATAAAGGGGATATTATTTTGGCCTATGTTGAGAACCTTGGAACCCAGTCTAGCTACTTTGTTGAGGCCAAGACCCTCTTCCAAGGTCTTGTTTTTCTAGAATATCTGGATTTCAAGAAGGTGATTATTGAGGGAGATTTTATTAACCTAATATACATTCTCAATGGCATCCATAATCCTAACTAGAACATTGCAAATTTAATGGCTGAGTCAAATTGAATCCTAAGAATTTTGAGAACATCCGATGCCAACATGTTTTTAGAAAAGTAAATATGACAATTGATTTCATAGCCAATTTTGGAGCACATGAGGAAAATTTTATTACTTGGAGGAAATTATTTTTCTCAAAATATCAATGTTATCATCATAAAATACTTTACAAGATTCATGGATGGCTCTTGATCTTATGTGCAGCTTGTGTCTTTTATTCTATTATGTTGTTGCCTTGAACCAACCAAGAATCTTATGTTTATCTAAGAGTAGGTCTATGAATATGTCATCTATTTATGTGGATGAAATCTCTTGGGTTATGAACTACTTTAAAAATTAAACAAGGTAGGTCAAAATAATATATGATGTAGCTTGCTCTAACCTAGTTCAGTTTTGCTTGGAAATTCATTGGATGCCCTTCTATATTGTTTTTCTCTCTAATGGTTGTGGACTAATTCCTTGCTTATATTGTCCTTTTCCTTCTTCTTGTCCTCTTCTGGTTAAGGCTTGGATTTATACCTTATTTTATTTCTTTTGTTTGGTTTTGATTGGGACATACTTTGTAGTTCTCTTTGTATACATGTAAAAGGTTCACACATCTTTTTAAAACCCCCTCTTTCCATATAATAAAATAACTGCACTTGCTACCTCTTAGAACAAGGCTTTTTTATTTAATAACACTATACCAAAAGGTAAATATATAAATTGGCACTTGCTTTTTCAAGAAGCTAACTCTCTTGTTTAGATATTTAACAATAAGAATATGAGTAAATCCATTGTTCTCTTGTTTTGTGATAACCCAACAATGTTTGGCTAGAAGATCTTTGTTCATCATAATCACTTTTCTCATCCCTATTCCATTTGCATTTATTTTGCACACGTGTTCTCAAGAAACTAGATGAAATCTCTTTTTATTTTTCATCTTGACCAAAGAATAAAGAGACATTGAATCGATGTATTTTTAAGTTATTAGTGTACCTGTTATAAAATTTTATATTATTTTCAAACATAAAAATTTAATAAACTTAAATAAAAGGCACATGAAATTAATATATTTTCAACTTGTAAGTCATATAATTTTATAATATTTTAATACATGAAATTTTAATAATAGTTTAATTTAAAAAAAAACATAATATTTTACATTAGATTTTTAAATTTTCATTTAGAAGATTCAAAAAGTTTGAATTATAAAAAAAATATAATGCAATAAAGCTATATTCTTAAATAAAAGTTAATATATAAATTATAACAAAATTTTTTTATTAATGTTATTCTAAGAATTAAGTTTTAATTTTAATAAAGTAAAATTAAAATTTATAATAAAATAGAAGCAAATGTTAGAAAACTATTAAAGAAACTCTTATGAATTTTGTTTTAGAGGATATCATTACCAAGGCAAATTTTAGACGATATCGTTAATGAACGGTAGATTCAAGCTACAAACAAAATGAATGTTGAAAAAGACCATACACATTTTAATAGTAGTGTTGTGGTTCTAAGTAACCATCTTATAGTTCCAACTAGAATGAAGCAAGATACAAATAAAAGGATAAGGATGCCTTAATCCTAAGGCTTTATAGGATGGGTGTTATCCTGCAGTTCCTTGATGGTAATGTTGGAAGCTATGGCTAATTTGCTAAGCAATTTCTAATATTTCTAGTAATTTGTTAAGTTATGGTTTAGTTTTAGTGTTATTTTACATAGTCTGATTTGTCAATAGATCAATTGGATTAGTATTTGTTGTTAATTTTTTATTAATATTTTTTGTTTGTGGTGTTTTTGTATCATTTTTTTATTCTATTTTGCTTATGTTGTTTTTGTGATTTTATATGTGTGGTTTCTGTATTTTATTGTTTTTGTTTTTATCTTTTGGTTGTAGTGTATTTGTTTCATTGGATTGTTTTTGTTATGGCAGTGTTGTGTTATGTTATTTTTGTGGTTTTTTTTGTGTTTCAATTTTTTTGGGGGGGGATTGTACTTGTTTGTTTGTGCTTGTTTTTGTGTTTTAGGCATGCTTCTTGAGTGTGTTGAAGGTGGTGTTTTTGTGTTTTGTTGTGTTTTTTGTGTTTGTTTTTGTCTTTGTGTGCTTGTTTTTGTGTTTTAGGCATGCTCCTTGAGTGTGTTGAAGGTGGTAGGACGTTTTTATGGAAGAGATACCCCTATCTCTTTGAGTCTTACCCGAAAATGACAACTTTTTTGAAATGTTTTCCACACAAAAATAAAAAATATTGAACTAAATCTAAAATAAAAAAATTTCATTAATATTTTATTTAAAAATTATATAATTATTTTTATAAGAAAAAATAATGATTAAACTTATAAGTATTCTTTTAAAAAAAAAAAATCTCAAATTCAAAAATAAATGAACTTATTAGAAAAACATTGACCTTGTAAAAAATTGTGCAAATCATAGATTTATTGAAATTTATCTCCTTTTGGATTGACCATATATTTCTTTCTTTGTCAATAATAATTTTTTTTTTTCCAAGGCCCTTCCTTTAATGTGTTGTAAATTTTTTCGGTCCACATTACCGGGTAAGAGGGTGACAGAGACGGAAGGAACAACCACAACTTACAAATTCCAAATTTTCATTAAAAGCTTCGGAAAAAAAAAAAATTACATTTCACCAAAAGCAAAATGCCCGCAGGCTTACAAGACCAGAGATGCTCTGGTATTTTCTTTCTCTACTCTGTTCTTCCGTCCACCGTCCCCCCTCTGAAAACAAAAATTCCGTCTCTTTAACAAGGTCCCCCGGTCCTCCCAGCAATCAATGCTCCACCAAACAAGTTTTCCCCTAGTTCAAATTTTCCCTCCTTCCTGATTTTCAAAATTTTGTCATAAATGCCATCTGCCCGATCTCCTACAGAGCTTGCATTGATGGCCTCCCTGCATCGGCCGCTTCATTCTCCCTATCCTCCGTACTGCTATCCCCCTTCATAAATGTTATTAAACTCGAATAATAACAAACAAGAATTCGCGGCCGACACCTCCCTTCACAATTTACGTGACCTTCCATTTGATTTGCATACGCGTAACCGTCCGCGTGCACATCTCTCCAAGCCTCTCCCCCTGTTGCCATAAATTTGACCCATGTGCCCTTCACGACTGCCACATGTCGCCCCTTTACTGGCCGCGATATCGCGACCGAAATCCAACTCCACTGCTTCATACTTCTCCCCCTCCTTTCTTTTCTGTGCCTTCACTTTAATGATACCTTGCCATGCCTTTCGCTTGCCATGTGTCGGCTTCACACTGGCCGCGATATCGCGACAGGACTCCTTCCTCTGCTTTGCCTTCGAAGACCGTCGCGATATCGCGACGTCGCGATATCGCGACGTTGCGATATCGCGACGTCTAAGGTTCCCCCTTCAATGCCAAATGATAACGTCACGATATCGTGACACCTGAAGCTCTCCTCCTCTGCTTTGGACTACGGTCGTGATATCACGACGTCGCGATATTGCGACAAAACTAGCTCAAGCCCCGCCAAGCCTTTTGAGGTCGCGATTTCGTGACCCCAACTCAATTTACGCACAAACTTTACAAACTTCCCCCTTCTGCTTCGTACAATTTCCCCTCCCAGGAATGAATTAATGTAATTCAAAATACAAGTACTTGAAGAAAATTTTGAAGGATGCGAGATTGCCCACACTGTCATCGGATGCTCCTGCATCAGAGGGTAAAGGAGATATCATAAATTTCAAAGGACAATATAATAATTGTATAGGTAAACACTAAAGCTAGATAACCTTATATTATAATATGTTAATTTAAAAAAAAAATCATGTGAAATATTTTTAAATATGGATCTGCTCAAATCAGTGATTGCATTAATTTTTTAAAAGAATTTTAATTAAATTTTTATAAAGAATTTTAATAATAATATTTTTTTAATTATTATTTTTTTAGATTTTTGAACACAATTTGGAGGAGAATGTAATGGTTGTTATACAAGATTTCAAATATAGGAAAAGAATGTTTAAAGCATTAAATCATATATTCATTGTTTTAATTCCGAAAAGGAAGGACGAGATGCATATTTTAAACTATAGACCTATTGAATTATGTAATTATGGTTGAGTGGTTAAAACCTCTCCTAAATTGCATTATCTCCTCGGAGAATGGGGGTTTTAAAGAAGGCAAATATATCTTGGATGGTGTGGATCTAACTCAGGGGGCAATTCAATCAATGTAAAAATCTAGCGATAGAGGAATTATCATAAAATTAGCTATGTCAAGGGCTTATGATAGGGTGGAGTGGAGCTTCTTTTCAAGGATGATGGCAACCTTTAGTTTACTTCAAGATTAGATAGAATGGATCATGAGCTATATTTCTACTTTGACATACATAGTGTTAATCAAAGGCTTCCCTCACAACTGTTTGAAGCTACTCGAGGCCTTCGTTAAGGAAAATCCTTGTTTCCTTTATCTTTTTCTCGTATTAGCTAAAGGCTTGGGTAGAATTATCTTGATGAGAAGACAATAATATTTGCTAACAGGTATCAAGGTGGGTGAGGAAGTTTTGAATCACTTATAATTTATGGATGATATAGGATTGGTGGGAGTGGTAAACTTTAAAAAGGCAATAATGATTAGAGATACTATTAATATATACCTTAGGTCCATAAACAAGTCATCAATGATAAAAAACTAAAGTGGTCTTTTTCAATCTTGATCAAAGGCTTTGGGATAGAATTTTAGAGATATTGGGGTTCACAAGGACTTCTATCCTAGTGGTATATTTGGGGGTCCCTTTGCATTTATAATTTTTGAAAATAGACATCTAGAGGAATATTTTGGATTGTATCAAATAAATAATTAATCATTGGTCTCACAAATGGTTAAGCTATGGGGTAGATTAACAATTTTATAGTCATAATTCAATCCATGTCAATTTATAAATTTTCTATCCTTGATGCTCCACATACCATATGGAAAGAGTTAGATAAGATGTCTAGAAATTTTTTATAGGGATTAGTAAAAGGAGAGACAAAATGGGTCTTAGTAGGTTGAGAAAAATTAAGCTAGCCCAATTTAAAGGAATGTTTGGGATTGAGAAGATCAAAGTTAAATAATAAATCTTTGACTAGAAATATTTACTAGAGGTGGATTTCCCAACCAACTTCTTTATTTAGTAGAGTTTTAACTAGTAAATATTTGGGATAAGTGAACACGAATGAGGTGAGTCATTCTCATTTGGATGGTAATGGGTCATTGGTATGGTAAGCTCTAAATTTAGGATCTCAGGTAGTGAAAAATAGATTTTTTGAAAAATAGTGAGAGGGGAGAAGGCATGATTTTGGATATATTTATGAGATCAATACCCACCTATCATTGTTGAATTCCAAAAACTACAACTAGTACAAATAACCATGGAAAGTAGGGGTTAGATATAGATTAAAATTTATTTCAACACTATTTAGCTGGGGATTACAAGTTTAAGTAGTTTAAGAAGTTGGATGAGTGGCCAATTTCAATCCCTCAAGAATTGACATCCATCATGACTAAAATCTTGGTAAAAATATTTTTCATAGGTAGATATGAAGAGGATGAAATAGTTTGGGGCTATGGGAGCCTTGGAGTCTACACAATGAATGATGGATATGATAAGATTATTTTAGAAACTCTTATTAGGTTGAAGATTGGAGAAAGATTTGGTAGTCCAAGGGTTGGCCAAAAGTAAACTTCTTTTCCTAGTAGTTCATGCATAATGGAATTATTAATTTTGATAATCTAAGATGTCAAAAAATTGTTGGTCCATATCAATGTGTTTTATGATACAAGGGTGAGGAAACATATAACCACTTGACATTTGAGTGCCTATTTATGCACCAGATTTGGGAGTGATTGTTTTTATCATAAAAAAATTGAGAAAATGGTGATTTGAATTGAATTAGTATTTCGAAAATATAGAAGAGGGGTAGATTTAAATCTAAAGCTTTTTGTACCAGATGAAAGCTTGAATTAAAATTTATTTGGTGGCAAGTGTGGTTGGAGAGAAATGGTATAATTTGTAGAGAAATATTTTCATCCTTAGATGGTATTTGGCAGGTCATTTGGAACAAAGTCACAAAAATTACGGTAGTGTATGCTAAAGAGAAAAATCAGGCTAATATAGGGATGATGGATAAGGAAACTAAAGTACAATAGGGGTAGGATAGATCTATTTGGGAACTACCCCCACAAGGTTGAATTAAAATTAATATTGTTGGAGCTACAAAAAGTAAGCTAGGTAAAATGGAATTGGAGTGGTATGTAGGAATCATGTTGGTACAATTCTCCATTGGAAACTACAAGGTCTAGGAAGGGACATGAACAATGAAGCATAAGCCTTAGCTATAAAATATTCTTCTATCTAGGTGGTAAGACAAGGTTACAGGAGGATAATACTAGAATTAGATTCTCAAATATTGGTAGGAGCTTTAGATTGCATGAGATACTTTACTTTGAAGACGTGGAGGTTGAGGATTCTTATCATCTAAATTAAGGAATTGTGGAGGAAATTAGATGATGTGATTCAAGTTTATGTGAGCAAATATATAAATAAAGTAGCATACTTCTTGGCTAAGATGTGTTCTAAGAAGGGGGTAGGGGTTTAGTTGTACAGTGACATGACTATTGAGGATGAGAAGACTAGGCAGGTTGGTGAGCAAATCCAGTGTTTGGTTAATTTGGACAACCATTGTACAAATATGGTTTAGGATATTTTTCTCCAATGTAGATCTTCTTTTACTATTGTAAATATGTGGACAATGCTTGTAGAAATATGGTTTGGAGATTTGGCTCCAACGTAGATCTTCTTTTACTATTGCAAATATGTGGACAATGCTTGTACAAATATGGTTTAGAAGATTTAGCTCCAATGAAGATCTTATTTTACTATTGTAAATAGGTGTTCTTGTCAGCTAAGGCTGGAAGGAGTCTCAACCCAAATTGTAAATAATATTTTTTTAATATAAAAATTTCAATTTTTTTGTCAAAAATATATACTTATAATTAAGTAATGTTTTGATGTAAATATATTATAAACTAATTTTAGTTATTTTTTATTTTCTATAAGATTAAATTTACGTAATGTATATATTTGTTTTAATATAGATATTTTATTAGATTGACAAAAATAACTAATGTTACTGAGTGTAACTCTAGTAGTGTTTCCTTCATCTATATTTTGTGTGCATATTTACGAGTATCTATATTCAAAGATGATAATAATTTTGATAATATAGGTGTATTATCTTCTTTTATTTTTAAATTTTTATTCTTTTTGTCTCCATAAAGATTGTATTCCATTATATTTTCTATGTTACTGAGATTTATTTAAATATATAAAAAAAATTTATTGTTTTATGATAAATATCAAATTTACTTTTTATTTCAAATGAATTTTATTTATTATATAACATTATTTTTAATAAATTATATGTTATTAATTTTGTTAAAATATTAAAAATATTATACTTTTGTAATTTTTTTTGTATGAAATATTTTTTAATATTCTTTTACCTATATTACCTCCATTAACTACTTTTTAAAATTTTATTTTTTCAATTAAATATGGCCCTATAATTGGCTAAATTATTTTTTAATTATTTTCATTGCTTGTAGAAACACTAATATTTATAATATAATGTCTCCAAGTGAATATAAAAATAGTGTTATTTTTTGGCTAATCCTTACATTGTTTATTATTAACAATATTAATAATAATTTATTAATCCCATTAATTAAAATTTGAGTACAGTTTGTCCTCGTTGTTTTCTCATACATCATATTTCCTTAAATTGTATTTAGAAGTGCTATTAAAAATAATTTTAGAAAACCTAAAATTTACACTTCCATTTTATATATGCACCACCCTTTGTATTATCTTCATTTTCATTGATGATCCTTGTGTGTATTTTTAAAACTTATAACTAATATGAATGACATGTTTGTAAACTTTTAGCAAGAAAGATAATAATATAATTCCTAAGGGAAATTATTTTATAAATTATTTTTTAAAATATATGTTGTTACTTTTTAAATTACAAACTCTAATAAATGATGGCATGATGTGTTTTGCATACAATGCATAATGCCACATCTTTGAAATAATTAGCCTGACAATAGAGTTTTTTTTTTTTAAATAGACCAAAATGATAGTGTGTAGGCAAATAAGCCTTAGCATTTCATATATTGTGGTGACATCTAAAGGTATAAGGACATAATTCTAAAAACTTGTTTGCAACATATCTCCTATGGGTAATTCCATTAGCATCTTCTATGAACTAGTTAAGTTCACCATGGGTGATGGCGGTTGTGACCTTGTGGGAAAGTTTTAGGGGGCGAGGCTAGACTTGGATTCAATTCGAAGATAGGTAGTAGAAAATTAAAATCCTCTAGACTCCATGGAAATTGTAGTGGTCCATAAATATTTTTTATATTAGATTAAACTACAGGGAAGATGCAAACTGTATCCTAAGGGGAGGTCCCCAGTTCTATGGAAAAATAGGTCAACTTTTGTGGAAGCTATAACTTGATTTTAATCCACATATGCAAAGTTTTAACTATGTGCCTTTGTGGATTCATATCTCAACCCTCATTTACTATATTTGTCATGAAGATGTGTTGAGATGTGTGGCCAAGGCTATGGGGTATCTTCTTCTTATCGATCCAACAACTAGAGCTAAATCAAGAATGGTGTATGCAATAGTGTGTATTATGGTAGAACTAGAGGTATATCTTCCCTCTTCTATGAATATTATCTCATTCTTGAGTACTTGGGACCAACCATTTATTTAGAAAAATAGGTTGACCTAGTGCTCTAGTTGTAGAAAATTGGATCACCAGGTGAACCAATATCCCCTCAAGGTACAAACAAAGAAGGAAAAGAGATCTACAAGAAATAAATGGATACAAAAGGATAACTCATGTCAAGTCCCTTCAAATGATTTTGGTGGTAATTCATAAAAGGTGGGTGAAGGAGAACCTCAACCCTAGATGGACAAGATTCAAAAGCTAAATATTTTGGTAGAGGAGATTTTACAACCCTCAAAATTAAACCTAGTCAACTTGGTGATAATGAAGAAGGCATCTAATGAGAACAAAATCTTAAATATTGTTGTTACTAAGGTATATTAGTCAGATATCATTTTTGAAACCAGTATTTCTAATGCTCTTCTTCATAATGCTTTTGATGGGCTTTGTATTTGTTCCACTCTTGAGGATCTTGTGATTCATTTGGTGATCCCTAAGGTAGGGTATTTGATTAGCTCCCAAAAGACCTAACCGGAGAAAGGTTCTTCGAGTCCTAAACATGAAGCCAAAAGAATGATAATGTGGATGTGGGTGTTAAATAAAAGTTAGAATTCTCCCCTAACAAAGATATGAGGAATAGGGAAATGGATTATGAGAAAACTAAATCTAGAATTATTTTACTAGAGTAATCATGGGGTGACTAGGAGAAAGAAATCTAATTCCAATTTATAAATGAAGTACCTCTCTTGGAATGTTAAGGGCCTGAATGGGCTTTCTAAAAAATGGGTGGTTGTTTCCTTACATAAAGAAATTTTACTTAATATTTTTTCCTACAAAAAACTAATTTAGATGGTCAGGATATAGACATTTTTATAAGAAGGATTTGGAAAGAAGCCCATTTTGTTGCAAATGCAACCAATGGCTCCTTTGGAGAAATCCTTCATCTCTAGGATACCAACAAGTTTGAGGGCTCTATAATTTCTTCGTTGGATAGGGTTATTAACATTCTCTTTTACAACAAAGAATGTAATAAAATGTGAGTTATGACTAAGGTGTATATGCCAAACTTTGATCCTAGTAGAAACCTATTGTGGTAAATTTTGAGTTCCATGAGAAGGATTTTTTCTCAAGAATTTTGATGCCTAGCAGGCGATTTTAATTTTCCTCTACATTTTTAAATAAAAAAAGGAAGGAACTCCTCAATATCGAAAGTATGGAAGAGTTTGCAGATTTTGTGAATGAAAATGAGTTATTGGATGTTGATTTGAAGGGTTAAAGGTATACTTGGATCAACAAGATAGTGGGTAACCAACTCATTTAAATCAAAATGAAGAGGGTTCTTGTCTCCAAGGATTTCCTTCTATTGTTTGGGAATCTATCTCTCTATTCTCTTCCTAGAATTGGATCTGACTATAACTCCTTATGTCTTGAAGTGGACTAAGAAGAAACCGGATACCCTAGGCCATTCAGGTTTGAGTTAATGTGGTACCTTCATCCTTAGTTTAAAGCTATAAATAGAAACTACTGGTTGACAAGGGTCCGAGGCTTTAGCCTTTTCAAAATTGTAGTGAAGCTTAGGGTTATTAAAAGTATCCTTAAAGAAGGGAATAAAAGTGTTTTTAGAAATATTTTGCAAAATAAGAAAGACCTGAAAATTCAACTAAAAGCTATTGAAACTATATAGAACTTGGAAATCAATCTCAAGAGAGCAGATACACAAAAAAGGAAGTGCTGGCAAAATTTCATAACACTACTACCAAGGAGGAAATTTTATGGAAACATAATTTTATGGCACTTTGGATAAAGGAGAAAAATAGAAATTCCATATTTTTTACATCAGAAAATTGAAGCACAAAAGCACCAATAGGATTAAAGAACTTTGAAAAGCTGAAGGATCCAATGCTACTTGTATTAAGAATATAAGAGTTGATTATATATATTGTTTTATAATAATTTTCTTGGTAGTATTCCTAATCTTGTCATGGCTGAGATGAACCAAGTCATTGTCTCTCTATTTAGTGATGATGAAGTCAAAGTTGATATCTTTGTGATGAAACGAATAAAGGATCTAGGTCTTGATGATTTCCCCCTCTTTTTTGGAAGTATTGGAATATAATGGGGAAGGATAATGCCTTTCAGGAGGTCCAAACCACCAATCATATCCTGCTTAGAGTGAATTTTAATTTTTTAACTCTGATACCCAAGACTATTGGTTCAAAGGAGTTTGGTGCCTTTAGACCCATAAAATTATGTAACATTATTTATAAAAATTTTACAAAGACCCTTGTTAAAAAATTAAAAACTTTTCTTTCAGTTTGGATTTATTTAGCCTAAAGTTAATTCATGTTAGGGAGACAAATATTGGAAAATACCATAGCTATCCATGAAATCCTTCATTCAACTGATAAAAATAGCAGAACTGGTCTTCTCCACAAATTAGACATGAACAAGGCTTAAGATAAGGTTTTGTGGAATTTTTTGTTAAAGTTTTTTGGAAAATTTAGTTTTTTCTAAAGTTGGATAAAACTTGTCCATGCTTGTATCTCTCTTACCAAGTTTTTGATCTTATAAAATGGGTCCCTAGCAAGTCATTTATTAAGTCTGAGAGGCATTCACCAAGAGGACCCCTTGTCCCCTTACCTCTATATCTTAGTGGAAAAATATCTAGGTAGGGATACCAAGTTAGAACCTTTTTTAGAAGGTATCAAGCCTACTTTACCAATGGATCCTATTTCTCATCACCAATTTATAGATGAGTTTTTGCTCTCCCTCCTTGCTTTAGTTCCCCAAGTAAAGTTGTTAAAAGGAATCTTGGAGGTATTTGAAATTGTAGTAGTTGGAAAAATATAAATTATATAAGAAGTAAAATATTATTTTTGAATACTCCCTTAGAAAGGCTAAGGATAATTTATCACATCTTGGATTGTGATGTGGCTTCTCTCCAATATCTTTACCTTGGAATGCATTTGTTTAAAGGCAGGATATAGGATTCGCTTTGGCAACTTATGGTGGAAATATTGTAGAGGAAGTTGGTCAGGTGGAAAGGATCCCTCCTTAGTCAATTCAAAAAGACTAATCTGGTAAATTTCACTATTTAGAGTATTCCAACCTTCTTATCTATGTTTAAAATTTCTAGTAAGATTATATCGAAGATTGAGCATATTCAAAAGTCATTTCTTTGGTTTGGTTCTAATGAGAAGAAACAAATTTACTTAGTTGGTTTAGAGTAAGTATATAGACCTAAAAAGAATAGCGGCTTAGGTCTCCATAACATAAAGCAAATGAATAAGTCTTTGGTTGTAAAATAGGGATGGAAGTTGGCACATCAAACTAATACTAGTTGGGTCAACATCGTGTTAGCCAAATACTTGAGATGAGAAATTTTTGCTTGCTAATCCTCTGTTGAATTTTGGTTCAGCCTTTTGGTTGAGTTTGTAAAAGTCAAGGGTGCTAGCCTCCAACAATTGCAGGTGGAAGTTGGATGATGAACTCAAGATTAATTTTTGGAATGATATTTGTCAAATGGACTAGCCCCTTGCATAGATTCTAAATCTGGCATGTTTGCAACCTAGGACCAGATTGATATTTGGGTCTAAAGGTGAATGACCTTATCGAGGTGGTCAATAGGTTGAAGGTTTAGAAATAATTAGACCAAGTTGTTATAAATAATGCTAAACTTGAAGCTTAGATTATAATTGCTAACAAGTTGATGTTTTAGGTCATTATATAAGAAAATGAAGAGGACGGTATCTTGTAGGTAGGGGATAATAACGTATCCTTTTTAGTCAAGTTTACCTAAAATATTCTAGTTGTTAGGACTTATTTATGGGTCCCACATTTTAAAGTATGGCTGAAGGGTCTAATGCCAAAGGTAAATATCTTTTTTTAGTTGGCAACTTAGAAAAATATTTTGACCATTGAAAATATTTAAAAAGAAGGTTGTTCGATGCTAAATAGATGATGTCTTGTGGTGCTAATGAGGAACATATACACCATATATTATTTGTTAGGATCCTCAATCCTAACATTATTAGTTAGTATTAGTTAGTATTATTAATCATTTAATTATTATATTATTAACTTATAAAGTGAACCATCACAACCCTTAATAACGTGAACCATCACGTCTCTTCATACGTGAACCATCATGCCTCTTCACCAATGTAGCTTTAGGGTAGATATATATGTTAGGTTGGACATCCATATCAAATCATACATGAATAATAAGAATAAGAATCATAGATTCCAAGGAGGGAGCCCCCTATAGTGGCGAAGCGATTACAAGGGAGCTCTCTTTGAGTGGCCTACGATTACATTTATAGTAAGACCTTGAGGTCTTACCATTTGGTATCAAATCCATGTGGAACCCAGTCATGTGGGAATTGCTCAAAGATCTTCATCAAATCACTTTTGTACGTGAGTATCAAACTCGATTTGAGGATATCACCAAACAACACAAGATTGGATGAATCAATTCTCATCAATGGCTTCATTAGGGGATTAAAAGAGGAAATTAGAATGGAGGTTACAAGGTTAAATCCCTATACCATGATGCAGACCTATGGATTGGCAAAATTCTGAAGTATTTGAGAAACCCCAAGGGTTGCCCTCTCATCGTCATCATGATTTTCCTAAGGAATATTCTACTATTGTTCTTTGCAACCCTCTACTAATGATTCATACTTCTTGATATCCTTGCCTACGAAAGGATGCCATTAAAATAGTCCAAGAACTTACACAAATCCTTCTTGGAAAATAAAGGACAAAGATTCTCACTTTGAGCTTTGAGGACAAAGCTATTTTTAAGGAGGGTTGCATGTTAGGATCCTCAATCCTAACATTATTAGTTAGTATTAGTTATTATTATTAATCATTTAATTATTATATTATTAACTTATAAAGTGAACCATCACAACCCTTCATAACGTGAACCATCACGTCTATTCATACATGAACCATCATGTCTCTTCACCAACATAGCTTTAGGGTAGATATATATATTAGGTTGGCCATCCATATAAAATCATCCATGAATAATAAGAATAAGAATCATAGATTCCAAGGAGGGAGCCCCCTATAGTGGCAAAGCGATTACAAGGGAGCCCCCTTTGAGTGGCCTGCGATTACATTTATAGTAAGACCTTGAGGTCTTACCATTATTTCAATGTTTATTCTTTGTGGTTGTTCTTTACTCTATTTTTTTTATTTTTTGGGACTAAGTTTGGTGGTGCCAAGTTTTCTTGTTCATGTTTATGGTCAATTGTCATCTCCTTTTTACTCTCCAAGGCTGAAATATTTTTTAAATTTTGTTTGCCACATCTTTTTTTGTGGGTGTGGAAGGAGAGGAATAGTAGAATTTTATAAAAACTTCAAAATAGATCCTACCTTTGTTTGTGCTAAATCCTTGAATTCCACCCTAGAGAATGTTTCCTCTCTAGCTTTGGTGGAGGGAAAATTTGACGAGGCTGAGCTTGAAAAAAATTGCCTTTCAATAGAGCAATAGGGTTGTTGGCATTCTGGTCCTAATCCCCAATCCCTTTTGAGGTGGGAACTTCATTATTTGAATTGTATTAAACTAAACTTAAATGGAGCTTCAAAGGGTAATCTTGGTATTGTTGGCACTAGTGGGGTGTTTAGGGATTATAGAGGTAATATTTTTCTAGCGTATGTCAAATTCTTAGATATCTGGACTTACCATGTTGCAGAGACTAGAGCTCTTTACCAAGGTATCTTACTTGTGGAGAATATGGGGTACTAAAAAGTTTACATTTAAGGAAACTCGTTTAATATTATAAACTTGGTCAAAGGTGATTTAGTCCCCAAGCTAGATATAATAGGGAGATAAAGCATATATTTAGAGAATGAAACTACCATGCTTACTTTATGCTAAAACTAGGTATAAGTCTCAATGATACATTTGTTTGGAGAGATAATATTCTAAAAGGTCTTGTTCAATTGGATTTACCAATGCATGATTCTTGATGCGTAATATTTTACTATGTATAAATAAATATTTTGTGGTTAAGTCATGTGGGAGTGTTGGTTGGTTGAGGTGCTCACTAGTGTTATTTTTATTTCTTGTATCTAGTTGTAGCTAGTTCACATGGTGATGGGTGGCCAGTTGTAGTCCTTTACAGGTGTTCTTGTCTCTATAATATTTGTGTTAGACCAAATTATACTAAGGCTTATTCTATTGTAAAAAAATTGAGAATCCTTTCAGAACCCCTTATATATCTAATAAAAAACAATGAAGAAATAAATTATTTAATTTTTATTCATCGTTTTTATAATATATATATAATTCTTTTCAAACTCCTATTAACAGTATTTTTTTTGGAATATTTACCAAAAATATGTTCAAGCATGAGGGAGAAATGTTTAATACTTATTTATTATTTTGATACCATTTACATGTCTCACTGTACAAATTTATTCTAAAGTCATTTATGACATTAAAATATTATGATAGTGTGAGCTTTGATTTCTACATTTATCTTGACATTTTATTAGTTTGATACATATAAAATAAATTTTCAATGAAACTTAGATAACATTTTATTTATATTATAATTTTCAAGTTACACAAATACCTTCTTCTAGTATATATATATATATATATATATAGTTAACTATATTGTTTGTTTCATATTACATGTAGTTTTAATCATATAACTATATAAATAATTTTTTACTTTGAATAGATTTGTTTATTTATTTTAATTTAATAACATGACAATTCAAGTATAAAAAACTAAATTAGATTTATTGTAGTTGATTGAGTATTTTTAAACTAAAATTGTTTACTATTATCACTAATCTTAGATAAATATAGAAATTATAAATACATATTTTTTAGAGCATTTTAAAAATAAAAGTATTGAGAAATATTTGTTTTATATTTTGGGAATAAAATAGATATTAATGTTGAAAATCAAATTTATTAGTTATTTAGAATATTTTTTAAATATTTGTAATGGATGCCATATAGAATAGTCAGATTCTATTGGTTTATCCATTTGTTCAATAGGAATAGTGTATCCATTTGTTCAATAGGAATAGTTTACTTGTACTATTGAACCCAAGGTATGAAGCCACTAAGTTCTCAAAACAATATGACAACCTCCTAAAGGAAGGAAAAACATGTCTTCCATGAGGTTGACATCACCTATCATCATATTGGAAATTTTATATTTTTCTTTGCATGGTAGAGTACCCCTATTGGAAACCATGAATTCAAATAAATTACTAGAATAGATGTAATAGTCTACTTTTCTAGGTACTCGAGGATCAATAAAATTGTGGGCACTACTTATGAGTCACTGGCCCTTGAAATGCCCTACCACTTTCATGGTCTAGGAAGTGGAAATCCTAACAAACAAATGTATTATAATTTTAGGTGGTTGATTATTTGTTGATTTAGTTTCTTCAAGTTCATCTTCTCTATGGTCCTCCCTTTTGTCATATGGATCCATGGGTGAATGTTTACCCACATCGACTAAATATAGTTTATGTTGTACACACTTGTGGCCTAAAGAATATATATCATCATAGTTGTAACATAGTCCTTATGTACCATGTGTCTCTATTTCTTATCAGATAAGATGTTTGAATGGAGGTGGTTTTTTTCGAAGTTTGATGATGTCTAGGATGGTAGTGGGGTTTAAGCTTATGTAGGTTTGAAAGTACATATTTGTGCTAAAAATTCAACTTCAACTATCTAGGCCAATCCTATAGCTACCATCATGCTCTTTGACTTGAACATTTTTACTTTAGCACAAATATATTCCTTTAATCGATGAATGAAACAACATTAAAAATTTTAGAACTAGTGCATTTTGCTAGTTTTTAAAACTATGTTTGAAAATCATGAATGATTGTCATCTATATTAAGTTGGTGAGGGTTCTAATGAATTTTTCATACTCACTCGGGAAAAATTAAGTAAGAAATTTTGATTCAATTTAAGCCCATTTATTATGTGGATGCATATTCTCTAACCATTGGTACCATTGGACTACTTTATGTTCAAGGTTAAATACACAATTGCGAGCCATTGATCAGGGGGAGTGGCATGAAAATAAAAGTACTAGTTAGCCCAAAACAATTAACTTCTAAGATCCTCACCATCAAATTTTGTGAAGTCAAGCTTGAGCATTCTCTAATTTACATTTAGAGGTAATGTATTTTGTACTCTACCATCAAAACCACCTATTTTCATCTTTGATTGTCCTGATTGGGATAATCGTACATCTTGTAGAGCAACACAACAGGGCCTCAATCAAGAACATTGGATTTGGCTCAATTAGAGGTCTTTGAGAGGTTTTTACAAGGTTGAATCTTGTTTAGATGTGATATTTACGAATAGCTGAACTGAGTGGGGGAAGGGATGCTATAGATAAAACAAAAATAAAAACTAAAAAATAATAAAAATCTAAGCTACCAAAGTGGTGATGGACCAAAAGATAAAATAAAATCTCCCTACACCATAGGCTTCAATGATATGTGCTAAGGGTGAAAACTTCCTTTCCTCAACATATATAAGCCCAAATGAGAGTTACAAGCATAAATATGCATAGATATATGGATCAAAGTATGAGAATTACAAATGGCTACCCAAACAAATTAGACACATATGCCTTCGATACACATATATGAAAGTAAAATGTAAAAATACGTAAAGAATACAAATACATACATATAAAAATATGAGTCAGAGCATGAGAACCATAGATGGATACCTAAAAAAGCTAGACATCTGAGCCTCTAATACATACATAAATATGTGTGTGTGTGTGTGAGTAAGAAGCATTAAAAATATTGTGCCAAAATTGGTGGTTTGATTTTCTCACAAGTTGTTGAGGAGTTGATTTCTATACAGAAAGCAATAAAAGCAAAGCTTACAAAACTTGCAAATGTAAACTTGTCAATCCTTTAAAAAGCTAGGACTATTGAAAATTAGTTTCTCATTTATCATCTTAGAAGTTTGACTTCTTAAGACATGGTCTAAGGATCGATCTAAATAGTCTATGGTGGAATAAAATTATCCTCCATAATGATATTTAGCTTTGCGTAGTGCTATTTGAGGTCTACAATTTTAAAGAAAGCTATAAATAGAATAAGAGATATTTGTGATTTGGGTAGTTGCTCAATTATTACCTAGAACCATATCTACAATTATTTCTCCCTCCCCTCTTGGTTCAAAGAGTCTTATGGTTTAATTGTGGCTTCTATTCCTTGTGAGGTCTTTATAAAGTTGGGAATAACTTCCTACAATATATGAACTGATTGGAGATGACTTTATGCCCATAGAATCTCTTTCATTGATTCCAGTTGGATATACATAAATATTTTGTGTCCTTTATCATTAAACTCTAAGCTCAATATCAAGTGGTAAGTCAATTTTGCAATACCTGATGGTAGTCTGTTGTTGCTCAAATTTGAAAAGTTCTTGTTGAATCTAAAACTCAACTTCTTGGATGGTGAATTGTGTATAAAAAATTTCCAACTTCTAAAAGTCTTGCTTTGATTTTACGTATTTCTCCATTATACAGATTTTGTAATACTGTGAAAACTCTTATTCATTTTTTTTAGTTTTATGACATGGCTAAATAATTTTGGGATGTCTTCTACATTTTTTTGTTCCCCTCTTTTACTAGATCTTGGAAGCTTTCTCTGCTTTGTTTCTCCAAGTATGATCATTGCCCTAAACTTTGGGATGTTTGTAGACTCATCCTTCTCAAGAATATTTGGAAGTTTAGATGTAGAAAGGTGTTTACAGGTTTCATCCCTTCGAGGGATATAGTTTTAACAAACTTGACCTTTGATCTTTTGTTACATGTGGGATACATTCATTCCCACGTCCATGGAGCTTCCAATACACTAGGAGATGTTATTGATAGACTTCATCAAATTTCTCATGTAATAAAGGATGTTCAAACTAAAAATAAGACATTAAACAATGATAAACATGTTCATAATTTTATTACTTCTATTTATTATTTGAAGACATCAAAAGATATATAAGAAGACATGCCTAGCAATTTACCATATGATAAAATATTCCATGAATGAGTGATGATATTTGATATATTACAACATGATACAACTATAATCTTTTTGCTGATATTAACTTCTATTCTTATGTTTATTTAATTTTGGATGCTTTACTTTACATTTTTTTTTAATAGTCAATTTTAAAACTAAAATATTGTAATATTTTGATTAGTAACATAGTATAATCTAACATTTTTTTACTAAGCTAGTATGAGAAACCCCTACGAGGCTTAGAGCTAGGCATACCCATCCCAACCATGACCTCTTATAAGGGAAGAGCTAAACTTATCAATAGAGGTCAAACATACAACTATATACACTCACCCCCTCACACTCGCTCACGGCAGAGTTTGAACCTTAAACCTTCTGAGGAAGAACCAAAATCTAAACCATTAAATTGACTTTAAAAATGTTAAACCTTGTTATAACATTATCCACTTGAAGTTATACCAAAGTCGTTAAAGTGGTGCAATACAAGAACAAGGTGGTGTAACTTGAAAAGGAAATAAAGACCGTGGAAATGGAGAGAACAATCATGAGGTGGATATTTATGGTGATGCAATACAAGGACAAGGTGGAGTAACTTGGAAAGTAAATAAAGACCAACATTAGTGAGGTTGTGGACAAAGTCGCGGTGGCGGATAAGGTCGGTTGAACCTGCTCCATAAACGAATGTTACACGTGCCATAAATCGAACGTGTTCCAAAGGGAAACTCTTTAGAATTTTGAACAAAATTTTGTTACCAGGCGATAACTTGTAGGTAGATACATGTGGCGAACATTGAGTCAACCAGAAATAACTAAATAAATAGATCTGACGTTGTCACCGTGACATAGTTTGATGTGCGTCGTCATCTTTTATAGGAATTCATCAATAAAGTTTTTTTTTAGATTTTGTTATTATAACAAATTTTTATTATGAATATTTAAGGTTAGTATTTTTGTTGGATTACAATCTTTCATAAGGAGAAGAGTTGAGTTTATTAATAATGAATTAATTCAATAAGATTTGGTTAGTATAAGAAATTTTTACTATGAATGTTTAAGATGAGATCATTACTTTTCACAAGAGGAAGATTTAAGTTTATTAATAGTGAATTTAACATGCAATCTCGCACATGCCTTTGGTTTAAATCTTAAACTTCTGCAATTTAAACTGTATATCTCTTAAAGAAGAGACAAAGTCGAACCCTTAAGCTATCCTCCTGATAAGTAAAACTAATTTGAAAGAAAAAAAATCAATAATATAATAAATTATTTTTATGTTAAGAAATTACAACTTATTTAGTGCTTCATTGTTTAAATTAATGATATGTTTGGAGCAAGATTTTATCAATATTTATCCTTGAATTATTTTAAAATGTAATAAATGATTTAAATATTTAGTTATAAAAACTATTGCTTGTGAAACCTTTTCTTTTCTTAATTTATCAAAATATTTAAAGAGTTCACAGAGTTATATTTACGATTTGAAGAAAGTATATAGGATATCTTTAGGTAATGAATGAAGATAAGAAGAAAAACAAATGATGCAATATTAAGTAAGCTTATTATGAATTGGCATAGTTAATAGAGCTTGACCAATTTGTAATAGTAGGGTAAAACCAGAATGAAATGACATTTAAAATCTTAAATAATGTAATATTTTAACGAAACTTATTCTGGTTGACAAAATATAAGAAGGGTGGGTGTAGGATTAGTTTTTCATAAATGACGCATGCAAAATATTATTATCTTATGATGAAAATTAAATAATATAATACTAAAAAAATTAAGTTAAAACTATAGCAGAAAATCATATCAAAAATATTTTGCATGTATAAATTAGCTAGGTAACTACTATTATAAATGTTAATTGGGTTTTATTATAAAAGATAAATAATTTATATTTTATTTTTTTAAATATGAAATCCTCTCTTGTATATGGAAAGGAAAATGTCATGGAACATGTTAGGATCAATTGGAATCCAAAAAATAATAATTTATTAATAATAATATTTTTTTAATATATAAGGATGCATTTTTATCACATGAAATTTACATAATATATTACAGTGACAAAAATAGCTTAGCTTTTGATGAGATACGAATAATTGAAATGTATATTATTTTTATATTTAAAAATAAAAGGAATTGACATGTTATAGAGCATATAAACTTTATACATTATAGTAATATATATATTGAAATATTATATTGTATGAAGAAGTTTTTAGAGATGAAGGATATAATTTATGATGGTAAAATATATTGAATGATATTGAATACATATTCATAAATTACATGTTTAATTTTTCTGTACATAATTTGACTCTTTAATCATATTTTAAAATGATGAACCATTTTATGTTTTATATGGTAAAGTGTGTTTTGAAAAATGGGGAAAATTACAATGGGGTTCCTAAACATGGTTCCTTTTTCACCTCGGATCACACTCAAGATTAGGGGAATTTTTTTTAAGACCTAAGATATTTTGATGGGATTAATTCATAAACACACAGGGTTTTTGTGGGAAGCAACAACTTCCTTCTAAGATCCTATCTATCTTAATGCCAAAACTTGATTTTTACACTAAGGTGTACAAAGAAAATATGTAGGCATACATATGCCTATTCTATATGAATTTTCAATTTGAATGATAACAAAAAGTAAGCACATTTATTTTTACTATTGAATGATAGAAGATGCAAACCTACAAGTACCTACTTTATTTGATTTATTTTTTATTTGAATGAGTGCAAAAAAAAAAAAAAAATTATTTTGTATTCAATAAAAGGTTTGAGAAATGATGTAACAGATACATTTATCTAGCAATGCAACTATATTCACTTCTTTTTTTGTGACTAGTGCAAATATTAAGGCCTACATTTATCCTATTTATGATTTTGTAATTAAAAAATAATTTTCTATACCTTTTGTAAATTTTCCTTATAAAACCCAAATTAGAAATAATGGAATAGTGTAAACAAAGTAGATCTAAAAACCTGAGGCCTAAATAAATAAGGTATAAAGAAGGTATGATTGGTACTTGATTCGTTAATCTTGCAACCAATCTAACAAGTCAGATCAGTAGGATAATATTCAGAGGTAACTAGTGATGATAATGATGAGGGTCGTTGATAATTCACCATTTAGTAATTATATGTCAGTCCAGGGCGGTGTCCAAAGGCTTTATATGATAGGAGGTGTCACAGTTGCAGGTTCAGTTCATCCAAGAACAGGCTTTTATTGGTAGGTCTGTTAGCAGTGTTGGGGGTTGTATCTTCCTAATTTCTAACAAAGGAAATCAAATTGCACAATCTAAAGCTGAATTTAAATTGTAGGAAAATGAAACTATAGAATCTAAAATTGACAAGAAATAAAATGTTGCTGAATTGATCAAAAAGCAAATTGCAGGAAAATAAAATTGCAGAATGGAAATTCACACACACACTTTACAAAAATTAAACCAATAATAAATTCACAATTGTTTGAACATAAGTTGAATCAAATTAACATTTACTGCAGCAAAACTGAAAATGACATAATTCTGGAAATTGCAGAAAATGTTGAAAATTATGTAATTATGAAAATTATAGAAAATACTAAAAATAATGCTATTACAGGTCAAATACTAAATACTGTTCTAACACATGATTGAACCTGTTCTAGATGTTATAATGCAATTTTGAAACAAAACTAATTTTGCAAATAAATGTTGATAGAATTTTGTTGATCTGCTGTAGTAAGAAATCAGCAAGAATTTTTGTCACTGTGTTGCCCTCCCTCTGATCCTGCAAGTGGCCCTTGCTTCCAAAACTAGAAGATGGTGAAGAATTATACCAGGTAAATTAAATATGCACTCTTAACCATCAAATGCTTAATGAAATCTGAATAATGCACCTTTTATTCCATCTAAAATTGCATTACAGTATTGCAAGAAAAATTTGCAATTCACTGTAATGCTACAAAGACTGTCTTTTGCTAACAATTATCTCCTATTCCTCTATTTCTATTTCTCCATATGTCTATCTAGCTATATATATATATTCTGCTCAACCGTTCTAGGAGCTTTATTTATAAGACAAAGTTGATATATCTGTTTGTTGAGTTTTAGGGGTTTCCAACTATTTACAAAATAGTTTCTTGGAATGCAGGGTTATAATTTTTCAACCTTTATCCCTTTATCCCATATGGTCCGCCTATGGTGAAGGAACGGAGTCCAAATAGGATGGACTAACTACTTGGTCAATTTCCAATCATGCTTTCCATGGTTTTGGTGCATTTTGACCATTTTTAGTTGTTCTTGCGCTATTCCCTATTCTTGCGCCGCTTATTCTTGCACTGCTCTAGAATAACAGGCAGGTGAAAATTCGTTTCTTATCTACGCTCCAAACGCATAGGGAGGAAGTTGTTGACCGTTTGGATTATTTTCCCTTATCTTGTACACCCTTATGTATTGGTGGCACGTTCTGGAGTGACTAATTCTAAGCCCTACTGTA
This sequence comes from Wollemia nobilis, assembly GCA_028583015.1. Classification (NCBI taxonomy): domain Eukaryota; kingdom Viridiplantae; phylum Streptophyta; class Pinopsida; order Araucariales; family Araucariaceae; genus Wollemia; species Wollemia nobilis. Next base: position 3,640,727 of record JAQPPZ010007219.1, read on the forward strand.
TATGTACAACTGGCTGGAACTGTCATAGTCACAACCTATTTTTTTGCAAAGTCAGCTACAGTGGAAAAATTCTTGGCATATTTTTCCATTTGAATTAGTTTAAATAGAGGAACACAATATTTTTAAGCACCAGATATTCAATAAGATCTATATTAGGATTTTGAATTACTACAATACTACTAATTAATTAACTGAAAGTAGGTGAAATTGTAGTAAAAATAGTAAAATAGAGTATATGCACTTTGTCATTTCAGAATATGCAAACACCATTATATAATGCATTTTACCCATAATTAACATAAAAACATAGTAAAAAGGGTGAGTCAAATAATTATAATGCATCAAAAAGTTTCCATGGTTGAGGCAATTCTCGACCTCATCATTGCCCCCAACTTATGGTAATGCATGCCCTCATGCATTCTGTGTAGCTACAGAGGCACACAGATCCAAGTCTAGATATCTATCATGAAATTTAACAATGTGCCACCAATTTTATAGAATCCACTGATTGCTTTTATAGATTGAAACCACTATTGGAAGTGCATATCAAGTTGTGGGTCATTATCAAAGTAGGGGACAAGAGTGAGAATTATAGGCATCCTATATCTCAGACCTATCCAAAGATCCTTGATTTCTAAGATAATTTAGACAATGCCTTCTGCCCTTCTCATTGACCACAATAAATTATTGGGAGAAATTGGCTCCCGTTTCTGTAGAGAGATAGATAATTCACCCCATCTATTTTTATAGGCTACCAAAGCATCATCAAAGAAGTCTACACAAAACCTCTAAAATTGAGTCATACATCTTTGAAGATTCCCTAGATAGAGTTGTTTCATTCTAGTATTTCGCATGAAGGTATAATGACTACTTGTACAATCCTTGTGATTCAAGGGAGCAGGCCTGATAAGTAAAACAACTTGAGATTCTAATTCTTTAGTTAATTTATTTTTTGTGTCCCAATAGATATAATTTTGTAGAGTGGACATGAAGGCTCTCAGCTGTAAGTCACCTGTATAAATATGAGGTAAAAACATACTTTTTGTTGGCAAAAAGAAATTATGCAAAAATAACTCACATAACAGGTTTTGTTGCTCTATTGGACTCTGCACAAATGCCTCCACAAACTCTCCAGGAGTTTTCAACTAATGAGGCATCTCAGAAACAAGTCTCATGATTTGCTAGCGAAGGTATATCTCCTTGAGTAGGAGGCTATAAAACCTAGGTGGTATTCTGTATTGTATTGCATATTCTACAATCTAGCATACATCCCGCACCTATGCTTTTAACCTATTAATTTATGTTTCCTTCTTTGATAATTTTGTTGTTGCAGAGTTTAAAGTGGCAACCTTCCCCTCTAACTAATGACACTGGGTCATCCAATATGCTAGGTCTTCATTGTACCTAGTTAAAGACACTATGTCTTGGGGCCTCACAATGGGTTGCATTTGTGCCACTATATTTACTTGTACACCAACTTCCATAGTTGATGTTGCAAATGGCAAATTTGTTTGTGTTCCTTGTTCTACTGTAACTGTAATAATTGGATTTAATTGAGCAAAAACAAGAGGAGAGAGTGTGGATACCTGGTCTTGAGTTGCAACTTCTTGTTCCTCCACAAAAAGTGTTTGTGTTTCCTGCTGAAGGGCAATGTCATTTTTCATCAAAATTTTAGATGGATTTTCATGCTGAATCATACTATCAGATATTTCTATTCTTGCTTCTTCTCCAACAGGTGATCTCTGCATAGGTGCTATGTCAGCCTCTGATTGACCAGCCAAATCCAAGAGGATTTGTGCCCATTCATTAGGTGATGCCTATGATAACCCTATAGATTGATGTTTTAGATGAAACAATTTTTTTTGCAAATCTTGAATTTGATGTTGAAGTAGAGAAATTTGTTGATCTTTGTGTTTTATGACTTCTTCAGCCTATTCAATCCATTGGGTCTGGGTTTTAATGACACTCTTTGTAGCATGCAATTGAGTGTGGATGTCAATTTCTTCTTCGAACTCAGACCTAGAATATTTTTTAGACTTAGAATGCACTAGAGTGTGCACATCAATCTTAGCTAGTTCAGCATCAAAATTCAAATTCTCCTCAAAATCATAGTCAGTATAATCAACTAGTGGACGTATAGGGATTATTGAAGTTTCTTCCATGGTTCTGTCCAGTTCCATTGGTTGTATCCCTTTGTCTGTAATTTCTGTTTCAATGTCTTTTCCTATGCATCTTTTGTCCTAACTTCTTCTTCACCTGATAGACTGATTGGGTCTATGATATTTATTGGTGTTTCTGACAGGGTTTTAACTTTATGAAGCCTAGCAGACCTTCTTAACCCTGTAGAACCTAGATATTTCATAGCAGGTGCAGTTTATGGATGTTCTGGAGCAACTACAAATTTTGCAGTTGATTCAAGAACATATATAGGTGTAGACACCAAAACAGCACCAATCCGATTATGTGACTACAAACACTGATCGCTTTGACAAACACAGCCCCCAGGGCAGCCCTCAGAGGTCAAACAATGGTCCTAACCACTTTCATAGCAATTTTGTAAGGTCGGGAAGCAATTTGGCACATTTAGACACTTTGCTCGGTATTCGTCTCACCCGGGGACGAATACTAAGCTGGAATTCATCTCACCCGGGGACGAATTCTGAAATCGTCTCACCCGGGGACGAATTCCAAGTTTAACGGGCAAAAAGAAGAATGGTGCCAAGTGGTAGCCCGGGACGGTCGGTTTATGACTCTCGCCTCGCACACGTGTGTGGGTGGATAGATAGGTCGTTAGAAGAGCTGTCACAAGGGCGAGTTATGAGAGCCCAAGTCAATGGAGGACTCCCCTCCCTCATGGGAAGACATGACTGCCACATGGCACCTATGACCAACACATGGCATTTGTGCTTCCCTCTCAAAAGAGACCCCATGGGTCTATAAAAGGTGGGACTTTTCTCACCCAAAAGTATGGATTGAAGGAGGTTTCAAGCAATGAAGTGTTGCCGAGTTGAACACCCACTTGCATCCCCTTTGATTCACCTCCTCACATCCACCAATATCTTTTGCAAGGGAGGTTGTTGGGTGGATTTTGGAAGCTTGAATCTGACCCAAATCCAACATATGGACACCTGAATCAACCAATTTTCCGACCCTCCAATCCTAAGAGGTTTTGGGCCCATCCCTAGTGGATTGGCTCCAAAATCAAGTGTCAACGGTGGGAGGCCCACTTGGGCACCCCCGCACTTTCCAAGTTTTGTTTTAAAAGCATTCTAGATTATTGTTTCAGGTTGCATTTCATGTTATTCTATTTGGTGAATTCATAGCTTCAATTTCATAACATTCTGATCAGATTTTGTCATGCTTTGTGTCACTTTGTTGTTTCACTAACTTGCAGGTGGCGATATCGAATTCTCGAGGATAGAGGCCAAATTGGGAGAATCCGACCATCTGGGTCAACCCAAAATGGCCCCAATTACATAACCCCCCTATTTTTAGGCATTTTGCAGGTCCCGAGATTCGACATTGGAGCAGCATCAGGTCGGCTTTTCCAACACAGAAGAATTCGTCCCACCTAGGGACGAATTGCGATCGAATCGTCCCGCCCGGGGACAAATTCCGATTGAATGCGGATTGGCCGACTGTCTCGGTGGCAGTGGCCTTCTGGTGATGTTTTCTGTTTTTTGTCAGGTTTTCAGGTCATTCAGAGTCATTTTGCTCACTGTTTCAGACAAATGTTTGCATGCATATTTTGACGATTTTAGAGAACAAACACTTCTTATGTGCAGCAGGTGCTACTAACATCTTTTTTTTTTCTTTGTTCGCAGGAGGAGCAGCAGAGTTCAAGGACTCATTGACATCAGCGACGGCATTATCTTGGCCCATCCATTTCAAGTGTGGGCATGCGGGAAGAGGAACCTTAAGTCTCGATTGTAGTCAAATTCTTCTAACGCTCCTAGCCCCTGAAAAGGGAGGAGGCGTATTTGTAACAGAGATCAAGAGATTTTAATGAAAGGGCTATGTTTTCTCCATTTGCTTGTATCTCATTTCAATGCATTTCTTTCATTTCATGCAATTTACATTTCTAGGACTTAAGCGTATTTGATTTTGAATGCATCGCAATTAGTGTTTCCTTCGCCCGAAATCTCGTGCTTTCAATAGGTTATGCTGTTGATTCTTGAGCAAATGCATGTTCACTTGAACTCCTAATTTCTCTACTGGGTTGTACAATTTTTGCAAATTTTACCCTTTTTCTTTTCAAATGGAAACCATATGTGGATGCTTGTTGTTTTCTAGTTCGTGAAGATGGGGGACCATCGGGAGAAGGGGAAATTCTGCTCTTAGAGGGCTTTAGATTAGGGTTTTCTTTAAATTCTTCCTTTGTTTCCTCTTCCTCTGGTGCAGAGTTAGAATCATTTATTTCTACTCAAGGAGAGAAGAAGCTGTCAAAATTCCTAGGGTTTCCCCTAAAGTGATACTTGCAAATGAGTTTGATGAGCCCATGGTGTTTAGGGCTTCCCTTCCCTGCTTGGTATTTTAGGGCCATAGATTTTAGCTCCTGATAAATATATAAGGGAATATTGATCCTATATTCTGGTTTGACTGATCCATGGCATAGATGGTTGAGAATACGAAGGTGTGGGCCAGATACAACAGGAAATTGGCCATCACAAGTGATGTATCTCATAACCCACATTGCAACTTCATCCCAAGGAGACAGTAAACTAGGTATTTTTACCCCCTTACAAACATTTCTATGCATCAAGAATTCAATTTGTCCATCCCATTCTTCCTTAAACTGATTAACTAGGTCAACTAAAATATTTCTCCTAGTTTTCACAATCTACAAACCCTGAAGGGGTAATTCAGTGATTTGGCTGAGTATCTTGGGAGTTACCTGGATGGTCATCCTGCTATGTGTACTCGATTGTTGCGAAAGGTGTGTACGAACTCTGCCACAAAGCCCTCAGAATAGCCATCAAATTTTTGTAGGAACGACAAAAATCCCACATCAGTAAAAATTTGGAGAGATGCAAAATCGATTTCTAGGTAGCTGATATTTTTGGGTTCAGCTCTGATTTTCTTTCCACCCATGGTGTAGTTTTTTGCTTTCTATTCTATGGTGTTTGTGAATTTTTGGGCAGTACGAGATTGCGTCTATTTTTTTTTAGGGTTTTAATCGTTTGAGCAGCGCAGGAACTGCTTCAAAACATGCAAAATGATGTGGTAGCGTACGTGACATTGTCAACCCTTAATTTTGGTCATTCTTGTTATGGATGCCAGCTATCACATGCCACCTTGAATCGGAGACCTATCTGTTTCCTTACCAAACCAATTAAATCACTGCAGGCCACGTGTCGTAGAATTTTACACAAAACTTCATTCCTACGCTTAGTGATTTATTCCTACACTTAATAAGTTATTCTGGCACTTATACACAACTCGTTCTTGTGCCTAAAAAATAAATAGCTTATTCTTGCACTTGATGAATCATTCTTGCGCTTTGGAATATAAATAGTTTATTCCTGCGCTTCCCTTTTTGATTTAGATGCACTTTTGTTTTTTTCATTCTAGAGCAGAACTAAGCAGAGGCATTTTTGAAACACTGACAAGAAATTTCTATTTTTGATTCCCCTTTTTATATGCTTTATACTAATAAAGGATATATACACTATATACTATGATTTACATTATTCAAAAAATGAAAAAGACACATACCTGTTCTAACCATTTTATCTACATTTCAGGGTGCTCCTACTGAGATTTCAGCTAATCAATCTTTGAACTAAGGTAGGTGCAATCTGAAAATAGATGAAACAATGGTCATGAGACAAGACCGAACAATTATGGTGAAACCAACTAGGTAAACATGCCGAAACACTAGTTTTCATGTAAACCCAACTCAGGAGCGCCTCAAAAAGGTTTTCACTTCATGAATTTTTATTGTTTTTTTTTTCTTTCTTTTTTATATATTGTGTCAATCTGATAAATTTGGTATGGAAGAAGTGTTTTCTTCCCAAATGTGTACATCCAAATTTTCCTCTTGCTTGAGAAATTCTTCCCTGTTGTGTGGTTTGTGGTACATACGAAGACAATGTCCATTCACCAACAACTTGCGTCATGAGTCATCAATAGGTGTAAGGTGAACAGATCCATTGTCAAACACTTCCTCAATTTGGTACGATCCAAGCCATCTGGTTTGCAACTTTCTAGGGAAATCCTTGTATTGTGAATCAAACAACAAGGCCCAGTCACCTTGCTAAAATTTTTGCTACTGTATGTGACTATCATGCCACATCTTTCGCTATGCTTGGATTATCTCTATTTGATGTAGTGCATCCATGCATAGTTCATCCAATGCATCAAGTTGCAGAATGCGATCTTCTTGTGCTTGTGATAGATCAATACCTACTTCCAAAGTAGTTCGAAGAGTTAGTAATTCAAACTCAATAGGCAAAAGAGGTTTCTTTCCATAAACTAATTCATATGGTGTAAATCCAATGGTAGATTTCCAAGTGGTATTATAAGCCCAAATAGCTTTTGGTAACTTGTCCAACCAATTTCTTCTATGGACTGCTATGGTTTTGGTTAGAATTCATTCTAATTTCCTATTAGTCACTTCAACTTGGCCATTGGATTGTGGATGATAAGGTAAGGACTTTCTATGTTTGAATTGATAGAGTTGAGTGAAGGTTTCAATAAATTTTGAAAACACGAGATTTCAAAAGTTGGAAATACTAATGTGATGCATTCAAAATCAAAACTAATGCTTAAGTCCTATAACATGAAATGCATGAAATGAAAGAAATGAATTGAAAGGAGATAAAAGAAAGTACAGAAAGCACAACCCTTTTTATTTAACTCTCTTAATATTGGTTACAAAGATGTCTCCTCCTTTTTCAAGGGCTAGGAGCGTTAAATGAGTTTTGATTACAATCATGACTTAGTGTTCCTCCTTTCGCGTGCCCACATGTAAAATGGGTGGGCCAAAGTGTTGCCACTGCTGGTGTTGATGAATCCTTGGTTCTTGTTGCTCTTCCTACATTCAAAGCAACAATAAATCATTAGTAGCACCTGTGACAAAAAGATAATGCGTTTGATCCTTAAAACAATGGAGGATGCATTCATAAGATTAGCTAAATTGATAAAGAAAATGACTCCAAATAACCTGCAAATTTGACAGAAACCAGAGAACATTACCAAAGGGCCACTGCCATAAAAATAGTCAAGAAACCCACCATGAATTTCTATTCATCCTAGGGTGAGCCAAAAAAACCTGTAATTCGTCCTAGGGTGAGCCAAATGAACCTGCAATTCGTCCTAGGGTGAGCCAAATGAACCTGCAATTCATCCCAGGGTGAGCCAGAAAAACCTACAACTAAACGGTTGATGGCACTACTCAAAATGTCCTATCTGAGGGCCTCTGGGTGACTTGCAAGGTTAAGTTTTAGGCAAATTAGGGCATTTTGGGAAGACCCAGAAGGTCGGATTCTTCCAATTTTGCCTCTATCCCTTCGATTTTGATGGTGCCACCTATAGGTTAGTGAAAGCGAGAAATGATAACAAAACTGTCAATAGTGGTCCAAATGCGATGAAACTTGAAACATAGCCTATTTAAACAATATAAAAAAATAAAAAAATGATAGTATGCAAATATGCCACAGATCTGAATTCATCTCAGGGTGAGCCGAATAGACCTACAGTAATGCGGGGCGCACCCGCGGGCAAAGCACCCATCGTTTAGGTCTCAGTTTTAGCACCAATCCACTTGGAATTGGCCCAAAACTTGTTATTGAGTGTTTTCATCAAATTGGTGGGGCAATGTGGTCAAATGTTGGGCTTTGGATTCGGATTCACACTTCTAATAACCACCCAATGACCTCTCTTGCAAAAGAGATCAAGGATGTGGAAGAGGTGAATAAAAAGGTAAGGCACGGTAGTAATTTGGCAGCACTTCGTTGCTTAAAATGCTTCCAACCTGTTCTCCTTTTGGGTGAAAAAGCTCACCATTTTATAGACCCAAGGGGTCTCTTTAGATGGGCATGTATGGGCGCCATGTGGAAGTCATGCCTTCCCATGAGGGAGGAGAGTCCTCCCTGATTTTGGCTTCCATGACTGCCCCTGTAACAGTCCTTAACGCTCACCTTACTCACCTACATGCGCATGCAAGGCAGGAGGCATTAATGGACTGTCCTTAGCTGCCACTTGTCAAGATTTTTCTTTTTGCCCGTTGAACCTAGAATTTGTTCCATCCAAAAATGAATTGGAATTCGTCCCAGGTTGGCATGAATTCCATTCTGAATTCGTCCCAGGGTGAGATGAATTCTGAGCAGAGTGCCTAAAGGTGCCAAATTGCTTTATGACCTTTCAAAACTACAATGTGAGTGGTTAGGACCATTGTTTAACCTCTGATGGCTGCCTCGAGGGCTGTGTGTGTCAAAGCAATCAGTGTTTACAGTCACATAATCGGATTGGTGCTGTTTTGGTGTCTACAGATGCCCCTTTTTGGAAAGCGCTATGGGTGACACAGTGCTGAGAAAAAATAGATAACCAAAGCACTAATGATTAGGGTTTCTTAGTAACCTAACCAACTCTTGATGCCCCAAGCATGGAAAGGGCATGCATTCTTGAATCCTTGCTTCTGACGAGCTAAGGAATTTGATTTCAAGTATTAACTTGTTTTGGTGAGGTGTGAATTGAGCTTAAACATTGATCAGTCATGAATAGGCAAAGGGCGCAACCTTTTGTCCATGGGGAACCTTGTGTTTATTCTTCAGAAATTCCAAGCATTTGATAAGCTTGTGATTGTTGCTTGTTCGCTGCCCCAAGTAGGAGCATGATTGTCTTTGTCAATGATTCTTTGAATGCATGCCATTTTCTTGATTGGGTGTGTATTTGTTGATTTGGTGACTAAGTGTGACCACCCTCTCAAGTGATGAATCGATGAGGGAATGACTGCCATGAGAAAAAAAATGACTCGCTTGACCCAAGATGACTTAGGTGAGGGTGCCTTCAGATGTTTTTCCTTTAATGCTTATGCAGTTTCCCAACAATTGGACCAATTTTTGGTGGGTGTGAACCCTTTTTGCGATGCCATTTGGGGAGAAAATTGGCGAAAATCCGACCTCCCATGGAGCGGTCCAGCTTTGTTAGCCTTCTTAGGGAGTAGGATAGTGACAATTTAGACTCCGACATCAGTTTTGTTTTTTTTTTTTTTTATGCCAAGAAAGTTAAGTGCAAAAGCACTTGTGTCCGACAAATTTTTGGTCTTTTTGTTGCATTTTGTAGTTGTTTTTGATTGATTTTTTTTTTTTGCTTTTTAGTCATTTGGTGACGCCTTTTGGGGTTGAAATTGTCGAAAATCCATCCTCTCGTGGAGCGGTCCGTCTATGGTAGCCTTCTTGGGGAGTAGGATTGTGAAAAATTGTGACCCTGACATCAATTTTGCATGCCAAGAATGTCAGGTGCTGAGGCGCCTTTGATCGACAAGTGTATTTCTATTTTTGGTTGATTTATGTGTTTTTGCTATTTTGAGTGGGTTTTGACCCTTTTGTGACGTCGTTTGGGTATGAAATTGTCAAAAATTTGTCCTCCTATGGAGCGGTCCAGCTATGGTAGCCTTCTTAGGGAGTAGGATAGTGACAATGTAAACCCCGACATCAGTTTTTTTATGCCAAGAGGTTAAGTGCAAGAGCACTTGTGTCCGGATATTTTTATTGCTGTTTTTTTTGTGTTGCATTTTTGTTTTTGCTGTTTTTGATTTTTTTTTTTGAGTGGGTTTTGACCCTTTTGTGACACCGTTTGGGGATGAAATTGTTGAAAATCCATCCTCCCGTGGAGCGGTCCGGCTATGGTAGCCTTCTTAGGGAGTAGGATAGTGATAATTTGTGACCCCGACATCAGTTTTGTAAGCCAATAATAGTAGGTGCAAAGTCCCTTTTGTTTGGCAGATTTATGACTATTTTTGGTGCATTTTGGATGCAGTTTTTGTTGTTTTTGATTTTTTTGTGAGGTCAAAGGACCATCTTATTGTAGCTTGAGGGAATTTTGATGATATATATAGATGCTTTATTTGTGTTTACACACTTTGTGTTTTTTATTTGATACAAGTGTTTGATGTGGATGAATGCATGTGAATTTGCTTTGATAGATGCATATGGTATGATAAATGCAAATGTTGCTGATATATGATATGGAATGGAATGGATGAAATGATTTTTTGATAACTTGGCATTGGCACCATAGACTGTACAAGACTTATGACTTTGTGTGCAGGGTGATTGCTGTAGTAAATGACTTTTGTGTAAATGTGTTGCTCTTTTTTTTTTTCTTTCTATTTTGTTGTGCATTTTCTAATGGTAATGTAAGGACAGATTATATGCGACAGTTGGCTTAGAATGTAGCTAGGTTTTTTTGAGACTTAGATGTTTTAACTAACTAGCCAAGACTGTACTGTTGTCTTACCAAATGTTTGAACAAGGTATGAATCGTGATTGATTTTTACCAAGTTATTTTGCATCCCTATGTGTGCAATTGCGTTTGTTTATGTGGTATTTGTCAGGATACCGCCAGTGCCAGATAGGATTTCAATCGAAGCTGTACTGAGGATCACCTAATTAGCTCCACTAACTCCTTTGTTGTATTTAGTCAGATTAATCTATTTTGCAATCTAGGATACCATAAGCTAGCTCGTTCACATGCAAACATTGATCTACATGCAAATTAATGTGACAGATATATCGTCATGCAGGAGGTTTGCTGCCAGTGACTGATAGGATATCCACAAAACTAGTACTGAGGTTCACCTCATGACCTTTTTGAATGCTGAGAGTTCTAGGGATTCAAGTTCGACTCCCTTCTTTTATTCATTTGGATTGGGATACTTGCTCTTTTATAGTGATGAAAATCACTGTTTATTTTTGTTTTTCTTTCTCTTTTTAGCATGGGATTTTGAATTTTGGAGTGATGAGAATCACTATTGTGTGTGCTTTTTGATATATGCACTTTGGGGGGATTTGATGTCAATTTTTGTAGTGTTTGACTTTTGCAAATTTTTGTGATGTTTTGCACCTTTTTTTTTTGGAGAACTTTGGGATTCTTGGGGAATTGGGTAGGGAATATTCTTGTCCTTTTGCCAACTCTTAGCATTCTTGGGGTCATTCACACAGGGGGATGAGCGAGATAACCTTTTTCACTGTATGCTATCCTAAACTGCTTGACAGGTTTCATATTTCATTGACACAACTTGGGAATTGTTTTCATGTGCTTTGAACTTGTGATGGGATGTTACATAACAAGGTGTATTTCAAGTAAGACTCTACCATTGTAACATATGTCTGACTTTATATAGTTCTTTGCTAGAGATTTAAAGACAGCTGACTGACAAAAACTCTAGATACATTAGATGACAACTGACTTATGATATGGCGAAACTGTGGATTGCGTTTAATTTTGCTGTATTGTTTTCAAAATGGAAAGTATGAAAAGTGGTGGTGTTGCCAAGTGATGACAGTCTATGGTGCCTTTGACTTGTGTGATCAAAAATATGCAATGGATGGATGTGGTGTCTATGCAGCTATTTTTTATTTTGATTTTTGAAGTATGCATGAAATTGAGACACTAATTTTTTTTTTATTATTATTATTTTTGATGATTTTGATTGTTTTTGGATTTTCTTGACCAAGCAATTGCGATAATCCTTGGAGCTTTTGGGATGTGAAAGTACGAGATTATGGAAATAAAAAGAAACACTAATTGTTGCAATGTAAACTAACTAGCTTGATGCACGAAATAAATCAGATATAATTGAATCAAAACCAAACATAAAAGGAGAAAGCAGGAGCATAGCCCTTTTTATTAATGTGATTCCAACTCGGTTACAATACATCTCCTCCATTTTTAGGGGCTAGGAGAGTTAGCATGTTTCCATTACAAAAGTGAATAGTGATCTTTTCGCGTGCCCACATGCAAAATGGGCAGGCCAAAGCGTTGCCGCCGTTGGTGTTGATGGGTCTTTGATCTTTGCTGCTCCTACATTCAAAGAAACAACAAAAAGAGTTAGTAGCACCTATTGCAAATAGGAAAAGTTTGTTCCTTGAAATTAATAAAAGATGTATGCCTAAGACTGACTAAAACGATGCATGAAATGATCCTAAATGACTTGCAAATATTCCATAGGTCAGAAGACATTACCAAAGGTCCACTGCCATTGAAACAGTCAGCCAATCTACTTTCAACTGGAATTCATCCTTGGGCAAGATGAATTCTGCTGTTATTCGTCCCCTGGTGGGACGAATTCGACTGTGTTAGGAAATCCAAAGTGATGTCGTCTAAATTTCAAACCTTGGTGTCTCCAAAACATCTGCAAACAGAGGATTTAAGTAATTGGGGCCATTTTGGGATGACCCAGATGGTCGGATTCTCCCAATTTGACCTCCATCACTAAGAATTTTGATGTTGTTACCTGCAAGTCAGTGGGACAACAAAAGCAACAAGCATATGATGAAATCTGATTAAAATATTACGAAATTGAATACATGAACTATCTAGTCAGCATAGAATGGAATGAGAAATGAATAAATGATAGAAACGAATTAGAATGAAACTCAAAAGGTGAGGGGTGCCCAAGTGGGCCACCCATCGTTGGAACTTGATTTCAGCACCAATCCACTAGGGATGGGTCCAAAATCTCTCAGAATGGGTTGTCGACAAATTGGTGGATTCAATGTGGTCAAATGTTGGGTTTGGGTTTGGATCCATGCTTCCAAAAACCACCTAATAACCTCTCTTGTGAAAGAGATTAAGGATGTGAAAAGGTGAATCTAAAAAGGGTTCAATAGGGTGTTTGATTTGGCAGCACTTCATTGCTTGAAAATGCCTTCAACCTCCCCTCCTTTGGGTGGGAAAGTCCACCATTTTATAGACCTAGGGGGTCTCTTTGGAGGGGCATGCAGGGATGCCATGTGGTGGCCATGCCTTCCCAAGATGGAGGAGACTCCTCCCTGACATGGGCTTCCATGACTGCCCTTGTGACAGTCCTCTAACTGCCAACCTACCCACCTACACACGCATGCATGACAGGAGGCAATAATTGATTGTCCTTGGATGCCACTTGGTGGCATTCTTATTTTTTCTTGTTAAACCTGGAATTCGTCCTGACCAAAGACGAATTTAGAATTCATCCTTGGGTGAGAGGAATCCTAGTTAGTATTCATCCCTGGGTGAGACGAATACTGAGCAAAGTGCCTGAATGTGCCAAATTGCCTTTTGACCTTACAAAATTGCTATGAAAGTGGTTAGGACCACTATTTAACCTCTAAGGGCTGCCCTAGGGGCTATTTGTGTCAAAGCGATTAGTGTTTGCAGTCACATAATCATATTGATGTTGTTTTGGTGTCTACAAGGTGACCAAGGGATTGCAATAATCCTTGGAGCTTTTTGGGTGACCAAGCGATTGCGATAATCCTTGGAGCTTTTGGGGTGACCAAGCAATTGCGATAATCCTTGAAGATTTTGGGGTGACCAAGAGATTGCGATAATCCTTGGAGCTTTTGGGGTGACCAAGAGATTGCGATAATCCTTGGATATTTTGGGGTGACCAAGATATTGCGATAATCCTCGGAGCTTTTAGGGTGACCAAGAGATTGCGATAATCCTTGGAGATTTTGGGGTGACCAAGTGATTGCGATAATCCTTGGAGATTTTTGGTTTGAACAAGCGATTACGGGAATCTTTGGAGCTTTTTGGGGTGACTAAGCGATTGCGATAATCCTTGGAGCTTTTGGGGTGACCAAGCGATTACGGTAATCCTTGGAGATTTTGGGGTGACCAAGCGATTGCAGTAATCCTTGGAGATTTTGGGGTGACCAATAGATTGCGATAATACTTGGAGCTTTTGGGGTGACCAAGCGATTGCGATAATACTTGGAGCTTTTGGGGTGACCAAGAGATTGCAATAATCCTTGGAGCTTTTGGGGTGACCAAGAGATTGCAATAATCCTTGGAGATTTTGGGGTGACCAAGAGATTGCGATAATCCTTGAAGGTTTTTGGTTTGACCAAGCGATTATGGGAATCCTTGGAGCTTTTTGGGGTGACCAAGCGATTACAATAATCCTTGGGGATTTTGGGGTGACCAAGCGATTGCAATAATCCTTGAAGATTTTGGGGTGACCAAGCGATTGCGATAATCCTTGGAGATTTTGGGGTGACCAAGAGATTGAGATAATCCTTGGACCTTTTGGGGTGACCAAGCAATTACAATAATCCTTGGAGCTTTTGGGGTGACCAAGCTATTGCGATAATCCTTGGAGTTTTTGGGGTGACCAAGCGATTGCGATAATCCTTGGAAGCTTTTGGGGTGACCAAGCGATTGCGATAACCTTTGGAGATTTTTGGTTTGACCAAGTGATTGCAGGAATCCTTGGACCTTTTTGGTTTGACCAAAGGGTTTATTTATGGAGAGAAGAGCTTGCTCAAACCAATTCTCATTCAAAAATTGGAAAATATTACCTCACAAACCCTCATTCTATGGCTATATAGCCAAAAAAAACCCTAAAACTGAAATGAGTCAGATGGGACCCAAAATTGGGGTGCACATCCCTATTACAATAGAAAAGCCAAAATAAAGTTTCAAGTCCTAACTCTAAATACATTAGGAGATATTAACCTCCAAACAGCTCAAAAAGCATAAAAAAATAGGTGAGTAATTTTAAAACCTAATTTCGGGGCACTAGATGATGGAATTTGGTCCCAAAAAATGGATTTTTTTGGCAAATATGACTCTTTTGAGTCATATTTGTTTAAAAATCTCCCAACTAGCTCCCTGTCAAATTTCACATCAATCGGAGCTATGGTTGAGAAGTTATGGCCCCGGCAAAATGCACTAAAATTTAGAAAAAAAATAAAATTTCCCAAATTTCATTGGATGCTCCTACATCATTTATGGGCACCGTTGGGGTGCTTCTGGGTTGACCAAAGGGTTTATGGACACCTTTGGGGAATTTTGGGGATGACCAAGTGATTATGGGAATCCTTGGAGCTTTTTGGGTTGACCAAGCGATTGCGGTAATCCTTGGAGCTTTTGGGTTGACCAAGCGATTGTGGGAATCCTTGGAGCTTTTTGGGTTGACCAAGTGATTGCGGGAATCCTTGGAGCTTTTTGGGTTGACCAAGTGATTGCGGGAATCCTTGGAGCTTTTTGGGTTGACCAAGCGATTGTGGGAATCCTTGGAGATTTTTGGGTTGACCAAGCGATTGCGGGAATCCTTGGAGCTTTTTGAGTTGACCAAGCGATTGTGAGAATCCTTGGAGCTTTTTGGTTTGGACTATGGCTCTTCAGGAGATAGAGGTACCCCCAACTTGATGATCTTTGTGCTTTGAATCTGGCTTTGTAGGGATTGGCACGAATGGATCGGCCGTATGCATGGATAGGAGGACAGGGTCCGCCCTCGGCACTGATGTTGCTATGTGATCCCTTGGTGGAAATTGCTCTTGGTCTACCCAAAGGGGCAGATTCAACATTTGATTCCAGTGGGCTGGGTCTATGCACCACTCATGCCCTAGTATTATGCCTAGTTGTGCCATCAGTTCTTCATGGGTTACGAGGTGATGGTGCCATCGCGCATGATTGAGATAGTCCATCTCAGTGTCATCTTCATAGTCACTGTTAGAAATCCAAAAGCCCTCATTGGCTCTGATACCGGTTTGTGGCATGCTAGGCACTTCTTGCTCTAGCAAATTGACTTTGTCCCAATAGGGTTGTTTCGCTCTTTGCGAGGGGACCTGATTTTCCTATAATGGCACTGGATCAATGGGAGCCTCCAAAGGGAATAGTTGCAAGAGACTTTCTTGAAAATAGTCCATGGGAACCACCTGTGAGTGATTACTATTTGATTCAAATGGGTCCCATGGAGCTACCTCATATACGGATTCATCCTTCGAAGATTCTTCTTGATTTTCTCTATACCCCCCTCGTGGGCGAGTCCTCGAGCTCTCTCCTCTTTTGAGCAAAGGGAGAGGGTTATGTAGGCTAACAAGGTTAGTTGTCCACGATGGGAGATAGTCCCCAAATGTGTATGTTGTATTAGGGTTGGCATATGGGTCTAATGCCATCCCATACTTGTTGCCTATCTTTAGGCCTTGCATATTTTCCACCAAGATATATAGGGGGTGGTTGAACCCCATGCCCGACTTGTCATACGATATCTAGTACCTTGGTTGGTAGAGGACCCATATGCCCTGCTCGTACCTGCCTAACCCATATCCATGCCAATTGTATTGGCCAAGATATTGTAATCCAAAATCTGGGTTAGAGAGATAATTGACATCTCTTGTGAAATGTTCTTCATCTTCTTCTTGTATGCATGGTTCACTGCCATGATCAAAGTCCCCATACACAAAATTGGTCTGGTTTGGCAGGTAGCCTAGGGGAAAAATGGAACCAATTGGGAGGCAAGGTCTCCCCATGTCCTGCATGGACTCTAATGTAGGCATTGTGAAAATATTTTGCACTAAATACTCCCCCAGGCCCGTGTTGGCCATTTCAACAGTAATTGTTGGCGATTGTGGGGGAGGGAACGGGAGTTCTTCCTGAATCCACTCCATGTCGGGTGGACTAGGTGTCTCGAATTCCATTCCATTAGATATCTCCTTGGTGGAGATGGTTGAGACTAAAGGTGCTTCTTCTTCTATGAGTCTCTTCCCTTTATCCTTCGTTGTGGCCACTTCTGGTGGCATCGTTGGTGAAGGATTAGCCGATGAAGATGGGCCTGGTTGAGGCATTGGTGGACTTTACAGTGGTGATGCCTTTGAAATCAGACCCTATTTGGATGGATTTAATTGGAAATCCACGTGCATTGAAGGAAGGGTCGATTGGGACATCACTTGCACCATGTTGCAGTATTTGAAGGGCTCTAAGTCTACCGGGACTACATGCACTTGACCTTCAAATGTGTAATTCAAACATTGGTGGGCTATTGACGGGACACACTTCATGTCCCTAATCCATGGCTGACACAACAAGATGTTATAGGCCATTTATCCCTCCAGTATATGGCAAAACATAGGGATTGTCTTTTTTCCCACTTGAATGGGTAGGACAATTGTGCCCACTGTCAAGCATATTGCATCGTTAAATGCTCGTAGTGTATAGGTTGAAGCCACAACATGAGAAGCAGGCAACTTTAGGTGCTTCAAAGCCATTGTCATTATGATGTTACTGGACGAGCCAGTATCCACCAATACTCTCTTGTAGGGGATCCTGTTGACCCGTGCAATAACGTGCAGGGGTGGATCTGCCATGTTGCCAGTCACTGACTTTAACTCATCCTCCCTGAAGGTGATGACTGGCTCTGTGCATCTTTTAACATGCCCCATGAAGTTGTTGAATGAATTTGTCTCATGGGGTTGCAACTCGATGGATTTCAGAATCTCCATTAGAGCTTCTCGATAAGGTGGCAATTGTTGTATAAGCTCATATATTGAGAGCCTAGACGATGTGGTATTTAAACTCTAGGTAAGCTTGTTCTAAATTGTGACCACAGGTCTATGCAGGGGAGGTTGCACAGGGTGATTTTGTTGTTGCAATGTTGTGGGCACCTCTTCTACGGTTGTCGCGAGGGCAGCTGTGCTCAGATACTTCCTGTTCTAAGTCACTATGCTGATAATTCCAACGTACCCCTGCATTGGGAAATTCTGCGTGACTTTGTTCACTTGGAGGGGTTTTGCCGACACATCATGAGTAGGCAAAGGGTCCTTGAAGACCCCATATTCTTGTTGCCTGGTGCTATGGGGTTGTCCACCACTAATGTTTTATTATCTATTAAATCTTGCACCAAGCCTTTGAATGTCCAGCAAATGTTAAGGTCATGTCCCCTTTGTCGATGAAATCGACAGTACAATTCTTCTCTATAGCCCTTTGGTTTCGGTGCGTTGGGGTCTATAGGTTAGACCTCTAGGAGGTTGATCAGATTCATCATAGAAAAGTGGTCAAATAGGGAGTCTCTAGACTCCGTATAGGGTGTAAACTGTCACTGAGGGCGATGCGGCTGATTCTAATTTTTTCGATTGTTCTCTTGCTCATAGTTGTTGGGAGGCACTGCCTGATAATTACCCCTTTGAGGCTGCATTGCTTGGGGAGGCCTGGGGACATTTATTGCAACCTGATTAACCATTGTAGGTTTTGTTGCGTGGTCCCAGTCTTGTTGTTGCTTTTGGACCATTCCTTTTTCTTAGGTTTTGCAATTTTGTCATCATGAACTTTAATCTCCTCTATGATCTTGGCTTGCGCCAAGGCTTCTTCTAAGGTGGCATATTGCTGCAGCTGCAATAGCCCAGATATTGATCTTAAACAACTCTTGGAAAACATCCGTGTGAGATCAAACATTGGAGGGAGGTATGGTAGCTTTGAAAGCAACGTCCTCCATCGATTCCCATATGCTGCCATGGTTTCCTCTTCATATTGCTTGAGGCTAGCAAGATCACTTAGCGATGCCTTATTCTTAGTGTTGAAGGCAACTCATTCAAGGAATGCATCGACTGACTGATCTAAGTTGTGGATGCTATGTTTTGGTAATTGTGTGAACCAGTCCGAGGTAGGGCCTGCGAACGTGGTTATCAAAGTTCTCAATAGCAAGGCATCGTTGTCTTGAATGTCGAAGCATTGGCTCAAGAACCTAGTTATATGCTCTTGAGCATTCTCCTCCCATTTAAAGGTTGCCAACTGGGGCAGCTTGAAATGTTTGGGGTAAGAAGGTGTTGGTACTAATGGATGCACTGGGTTACTGTAGAGTAATCGTAAGGTGGAATTTTGGGGCCCAGATGTTTTAGTTTCCACAGATTCCAAATGCTTTAGCAGCGCCTTGTATGCATTGGAGGACTTGATATCCTCCTTCATCGCCTGTTCCCGTTGCACATTACAGGGAACTGGAGGCCTATAGAGGGGTGGCCGGATAGCACCCCCTCTGCCTTGATAGGGCATTTCAGCCCACTCTTCTTCTTCTTTGTACTCCTCATAGTTTTCTTGAGGAGTAACTGGGTGATACCTACGCACATGGAGAGGTACCCTTGGAGGGTATCCCTCATTGTCTCTGGGAGTGACCTCCCGCTCCTGCCTATGAGGCATTGGAGGTGGCATTTGGTTGGGTCTTGGAGACTTGCCCCACACTATAGAATTGTACCTCTCATATGCTTCTATTCTTGGATCGTGAGGGTTTGGAACCCTCTTAGGCACAACATCCTAATGCAGCTCATCTGCTTGCTGTCGAATGCGCTCTTTGTTGAGGCAGCACAGGTGTTCCAACTGTTGTTGGTCCTTCTCTAGTTGCACAATTTGAGCTTGATGTGCGGCATGTCTGGTGAATGCTAGGTCAATCTGATATGCCATATTGATCTTAGGAGACTTGGATGCCTCTCCTATATACCTATCATGGCCTCGATGACCTGATACCTCTACAGGTTGCTTCCCTCTGTCGAGGTTAGTTGCATTCACCTGAGGCTCTGGCCTTGCTAGGTGATCATGGTATATAGCAGGTCCGAAAGCGCATTGCTCCCACACTATATATTGCTCTTGAGGGACATGAAGGTTTTCCTCATAATCCCCTTCATATATATGAAAGGGGTGGGCGGAGTTAGCCTGCCCTGCCAGGAGAGGCTTGTGCTCTCGATTTGGCTTGGTGTTTTGAACAACTATAGGGGGAAGGGGAGGGATCTCGAAATGATAGGGCCTCTCTTTGCAGACCCCTTTTTGTTCAAGTGCCTCACTACGTGGTGACCACTCATAGCGAGTTTCTAAGGGAGGCTTCCTACGGATGTACCCTTCTTGGAAGGGTATGTGCTGGGTGCTTATGGGATCTTTCCCATCTATAGTAAGTGCCACATATATGGAATATTCCCGAAAGGGGCTATGCTATGTGGGTGTGCCTCTAAAAGGGGTGCCCCTATAGCCTCGTTCTGTCAAGGCACAAAGTGGACTATTGTGTGTGTCTGGCCGCCAAGGTGGAATAACCAAATCCTTGGAGCTGTACCGGAGGTGACTTGTCCCCCCTTACACACTTTCTACAGCCTCTACCTGAGAGTGGGTAGGTTTTGCCTATGAGTGGGCTTGACTATGAGTGAATACCATGGCGGTACCCCTCTACAAGATTTGCAAATTTTTGTCTTTTTATGATTTTTCTAATTTTTATGTTACACTAAGCAGAAAAGAATACACACACACAAGGCGATGATTATCTCGTTTAAGGATTAATGGTGTGTCCTAGACTGGTTTTAGTGTGTTTTTGATGATTTTTGTTTTGTTTTTGAAGGTTTTTGTAAAGAACGTTTAAATGCATAATGAAGGCTCATATGACTCCCATAGATGGTCACCCCTTCAATATACCATTGCCATTCCGATATACCAACCTCTCTATATACCCACCCTTACGAGAGGGAAACTATAGGTACGTGAGAGCATATGGTACATGGTACGTAGGTGGTATGAAAGGGGGATTGTCCTGTTTATGACACCTACCATAGAAGACTTATCCTCGTGCATTGGGAATCATCTCAGCGACACTCGATCAGATTTCATCAGGATTTATGTCGAGCAACAGTGACAATCGAGGTAATGGATGCAAAATCAAGCCAAGGTGGTGATGAAATCCACCGTTCATCTTGATCAAGGGCTAGGGTTTTACGATCAGCTCCTTGGTTTAAAGATGTCATGTGATGTGTGTGCTGTTATTTTTATTTAGAAAAATGAAACATGCAGAAGCAACTACTTTCCCTAAGAAGGAAAAATTGACAAAAAATAGAAATAGAAAAGCAGAAAATGACAAGAACAGTTTAATACCCTTACCTTTTCTCTGCCCAAACCTATTGTTTCTGATCTTTGGACCTAAAGATGCACAGACAAAAATTTGTCTCTAGGTGAGATGAATACCAGAACAAAATTCATCCCAAGATGAAACGAAATTGAATTCATCCCTGGGTCAGACAAATTACAGTCCTATATTCACCACAGGCTAGAATGAGCAATAGTCAGAGTTCAAAAAATGGTACATGTAAGTAAGAAAAAACAATCTTTGATTAGTTTCTTGTTCTAAAAAAAAATAGGGGACAGGGTCCCACCATGATCGCCATTGAAAATATGAGATTCTGGAAGTTGGAAATACTAATGTGATGCATTCAAAATCAAAACTAATGCTTAAGTACTATAACGTGAAATGCATGAAATGAAAGAGACGAATTGAAATGAGATAAAATAAAGTATATAAAGCACAACCCTTTTTATTTAACTCTCTTAATATCGGTTACAAAGATGCCTCCTCCATTTTCAGGGGCTAGGAGTGTTAAATGAGTTTTGATTACAATCATGACTTAGTGTTCCTCCTTTCGCGTGCCCACATGTAAAATGGGCGGGCCAAAGTGTTGCCGCCGCTGGTGTTGATGAATCCTTGATCCTTGCTACTCTTCCTACGTTCAAAGAAAAAATAAATTGTTAGTAGAACCTATGACAAAAAGATAAGGTATTTGATCCTAAAAACAATGGAGGATGCATGCATAAGATTAGCTAAATCGATAAAGAAAATGACTCCAAATAACTTGCAAATTTGACAGAAACCAGAGAACATTACCAGAGGGCCACTGCCATCAAAAAAGTCAGGAAACCTGCCATGAATTTCTATTCATCCCAGGGTGAGCCATACAAACATGTAATTCATCCCAGGGTGAGCCAGATGAACCTACAATTCGTCCCAGGGTGAGCCAGAAAAACTTGCAACTAAACGATTGATATTGAAAACACGAGATTTCAAAAGTTGGAAATACTAATACGACACATTCAAAATGAAAACTAACGCTTAAGTCCTATAACGTGAAATGCATGAAATGAAGGAGATGAATTGAAATGAGATAAAAGAAAGTACAGAAAGCACAGCCATTTTTATTTAACTCTCCTAATATCAATTACAAAGATGCCTCCTCCCTTTTCAGGGGCTAGGAGCGTTAAATGAGTTTTGATTACAATCATGACTTAGTGTTCCTCCTTTCGCATGCCCACATGTAAAATGGGTGGGCCAAAGTGTTTCCACTATTGGTGTTGATGAATCCTTGATCCTTGCTACTATTACTATGTTCAAAGAAAAAATAAATCATTAGTAGCACCTATGACAAAAATATAAGGCGTTTGATCCTAAAAACAATGTAGGATGCATGCATAAGATTAGCTAAATCGATAAAGAAAATGACTCAAAATAATCTGCAAATTTGACAGAAACTAGATAACATTACCAAAAGGCCACTGCCATCAAAATAGTTGGGAAACCCACCATGAATATCTATTCATCTCAGGGTGATCTAGATGAACCTGCAATTCATCCCAGGGTGAGCCAGAAAAACCTGCAACTAAATGGTTGATGGAACTGCTCAAAATGTACTATTTGAGGGACTCCATGTGACCTGCAAGGTTAGGGTTTAGGCAAATGAGGGAATTTTGGGAAGACCCAGAAGGTCAGATTCTTCCAATTTTGCCTCTATCCCTCCGATTTCGATGGCACCAACTGTAGGTTAGTGAAAGCGAGAAATGATAACAAAATGGTCAACAGTGCTCCAAATGCGATGAAACTTGAAACATAGCCTATTTAAACAATATAAAAACAAATAAAAAAATGATAGTATGCAAATATGCCAAATATCTGAATTCGTCTTGGGGTGAGCCGAATAGACCTGCAGCAATGCGGGTTGTGCCCATGGGTAAAGCACCCATCGTTTGGGTGTCTTTTTCAGCACCAATCCACTTGGAATTGGCCCAAAACTTGTTATTGGGTGTTGTCATAGAATTGGTGGGGCAATGTGGTCAAATGTTCATATTTGGATCCGGATTCACACTTCTAATAACCACCTAGTAACCTCTCTTGCGAAAGATATCAAGGATGTGGAAGAGGTGAATAAAAAGGTAAGGCACGGTAGTAATTTGGTAGCACTTTGTTGCTTAAAATGCTTCCAACCTGTCCTCCTTTTGGGTGAAAAATATCACCATTTTATATACCCAAGGGGTCTCTTTGGATGGGCATGTATGGGTGCCATGTGGCAGTCATGCCTTCCCATGAGGGAGGAGAGTCCTCCCTGATTTTGGCTTTCATGACTACCCCTGTAATAGTCTTTAACGCTCACCTTACTCACCTACACGTGCATGCAAGGAAGGAGGTATTAATGAACTGTCTTTAGCTGCCACTTGTCAAGATTTTTCTTTTTTCCTATTGAACCTGGAATTCGTCCCATCCAGAAATGAATTGGAATTCTTCCCAGGTTGGCACGAATTCTATTCTGAATTTGTCTTAGGGTGAGATGGATTCTGAGTAAAGTTCCTGAAGGTGCCAAATTGCTTTTTGACCATTCAAAACTATAGTGTGAGTGGTTAGGACCACTGTTTAACATATGAGGGCTACCCCGGGGGCTATGTGTGTCAAAGCGATCAGTGTTTGCAGTCACATAATCAGATTGGTGATGTTTTGGTGTCTACAAATTTTGAAGTAAACTGGGGTCCTTGATCCATGGTGATGGATTGTGGGGCTCCAAAACGCATAAAAATCTATGAATATAGGAAATCAACAACTTTTTCTTCTCGAGCATGCTTAAAGGCACGAGCTTCTACCCATTTGGTAACATAATCAGTACATACCAAGATATGCAATTTGCCTTGGGAAGGAGGAATAATGGGTCCTACAAAATCTAAACCCCATATTTCAAATGGTTCTGTTCCTATTTGAGGTTGTAATGACATTTCATTAGTAAATGTAGGTTTTCCCATTCACTGGCAGGCATCACAATGTCTAATGTACCCTTTTACATCTTTGTGCAAAGATGGCCAATAGTATCTGGTACCCAAAATTTTGTGAATAGTGATTTTGACTGAATAATGCCCTCATGATGTTTCATCATGGCATGCTCGTAGGATATCATATACTTCATCCTGGTGGATACACCTACGTAAAACATGATCAAGACTACATTTAAATAGTAATCCCTCTATCCATTTAAAAGAAGAGCTTTGCTTGATTAACTGTTTCTTTTGTTTAGGGGTAAAGTTAAGAGGAATCTTCCCTATAGCTAAGTAATTAGCTATGTCTGCAAACCATGGAGATTGTATAGAAATAACAAACAAATTTTCATCTGGAAAGGTATCTTCCACTACTTCTCCTGTATCTGCATTTGGTATTCTTGACAAGAAATCTGTGACTACATTAGATTTCCCAGGTTTTTTCACTATGGTAACATCAAATTCCTACAACAGAATTAACCAACGAATAATTCTTGCACTAACCAATGGTTTATTCATCAAATATTTAATTGCAGCATGATCCATATGGATGAATACTTGGTACCCTATGATATAGTGTCAGAATTTGTTAATAGCATAGATTACAGCCAAGAATTCTTTTTCGGTGGTAGTGTAGTTTTTCTCATATGTTGTCAAGTTTTTATTGATATAATAAATAGCATAATGTTCCCCATTTTCAATTTGTCCTAACATAGCTCCAATAGCAGTATTGGAAGCATCTGTTTGAATATGAAAGGGTAACTCCCAATTAGGACCTCTTAGTACAGGTGGAGTGGTTAACTTCTCCTTTAAGTATTCAAAGGAATTTTGACATTCAGAAGACCAAACAAATTCAGAATATTTCATGAGTAATGCAAACATGGGATTTGCTATGGTACTAAAATTAGCAATGAATCTACGATAAAAACCAATGTGTCCTAAGAAACTGCGTACATCAGTCTGAGTTTGTGGAGGGAGGTTTTTGATGACTTCAAATTTCTTAGGATCAACCTTGATTCCATAAGAAGAGATATGATGTCCAAGAACAATTCCTTCCTCCATCATTAAGAAGCATTTCTCAGGATTAAGAGAGAGGTGGTATGTTTCACAACGAATCAGTACTTTTTCAAGTTGTTCTAATGCATATTCAAATTTATCTCCAAATACTGTGAAGTCATCCATATAAATTTCAACACTTTCATTTGTTAAATAAAAAAAAATGCTAAAACAATTCTCTGAAATGTTTTTGGAGCATTATATAACCCAAAGGGTAAAACCCTGTAAGCAAAGGTTACCCAAGGACATGTAAAGGTAGTATTTTCTTGATATTTTGGTGCAACTTGTATCTAGTTATACCCATTGAAACCATCAAGAAAACAAAAAAAATTCTTTTCAGCAAGGGTATCCAATACTTGGTCTATGAATGGTAATGGGAAATGATCCTTATGTGTGACCTTATTTAACTCCCTATAGTCCACATATACTCTCATTTTACCATTTTTCTTTGGAACAATGACCAGTGGTGAAACCCACTTACTGTCTGAAATTGGATAAATGAATCCAAAATCTAAGAGTTTTTCAATTTCCTCTTTCATAATCTCCTTTAGAGTAGGATTCAAGCATCTCTGAGGTTGCCTTACTGGTTTTACATCTTCTTTGTATATCCTATGTGTACATACCTCAATATGAATTCCTGTCATGTCCTTATAGTTCCATGCAAAAGCTTGAACATGTTTCTGTAAGACTGCAAACAATTTGGTTTCTTGGTCCTTAGTTAGCCAGCTATTAATGTTCAAAAATTTACCTGGTTGTATTTCAATTTGTTTGATCCCTAGATGGACAAAACTAGCTGCTTCATAGTTACTGATTAATGCATTTAATGGACAATGATGTGGCTACAGAGTATGAAATACTCTAGAATCTATCTTAGAGATGATACCTTCTGGAATCAGAGGACATTTGAAAGTGTTAAGGATATGATGATGCCATCCATGTGGTAGTATGAATGATCTTTCTTGACTAGGCATGGATGACATAGGTTCTAAAATTTGTGCCTCCTCTTTCCACAACAATCGATGAACAAGAATTTGATCATAAATTAGTCCTTCTGATTGTAATGTTTCAATTAGGATAGTTTCATTCTCGAATATTTCTCTTTCTGGTGTAGTTATTTCCTCAATATGTTCCTTCACTACAACTATAGCCAAAGTGGCAATGGTTTCTTGTTCTTCATCAGATTTAGGATACCAAATTTGTCCAAAAAAATTATTTGAAGGTTGAGCTGGTGTATACAAATAAATTTTCTTCAGGTCAACACCATTAGAAATGGTCATTTCCCCTGACTTGCAGTCTATAAAAGCAGCTGTAGTAGCCAGCCAAGGTCGTCCTAGAATGATTGGGTATCCATTGACTGAATTTCTAGGCTGCAATACTAAGAAGTCTATAGGATATTCCCAAGAAGAGACTTCAATGGCTACATCTTCTAGGATACCTTCTAGTTTAGCAACTGACCTATCTGCCATTTCCAAAACTATGGTGGTAGGACTGAGATTTTTGAGCTACAATTTTTGCATTTGTCCTTAGTCATTACATTAATTGCAACTCCAAGATCAATTAGCACATTCGAAATTTGCATTACCCCAATAGTAATTGTAACTATTGGACTACCTGGGTCACTATACTTGGGAGGAACTAGTTTCCTAAATAATATATTAGCTAATTTTCCTTCTACCTAAATAGTTTTAGGAAATGCCTTCTTTTTTATACCAGGTTTCTTGATACATAACTCCTGAATAGTCTTTTTGATTAAATGCACATCCCTTATTGCTTGCAAAAAAGGGAAAGAAATTGACATCTTTTTAAGTTTTGTCACTAATTCTGATTCAGGGGCAGTATCAATATGATCAAATCTTTCAAGGTATGGTAATGCTACTGGAGAAGATTCCTGTATTTTTTTTGTTATTTCTTCTTTTTGTTTTTGTTGCAGTGTCTCTTGATTTGGAGGTTCTTGTTTCTCACTAATTTCTTCAATGGTGGGTGGAACAGGTTCAGGTAAAATCTTCCCTGAACGTAGTTGGATATTACTACATTCAAGTACATGAACTATAGTAGAGTCTTCAGACTCAGCCTCATAAACATGGGCTATTTGTCTGGTATTATGTGGGTTAGTCACAATATGAGTTGGGAGTGGAGGTTGTTTCACTGGTTGTGTTTGTTGATGTTGTACTCTTCCCTAAAAAATTTGGATTAGGAGGGGGCAACAAGTTTTGAGCTTGCCCTTGATACCTTTGTTGTCCTTGATACGATGTATATTGGTGTCCTTGATATGGTGGATATTGCTGTCCCCATATTTTTCCTTGTTGTCTCCATTGTGGATGAATTGTACGCCAAGATGGGTTCATCCACCTAGAATGTGACCAATCTGGAAGAGTTGTCCAAGGTTGGTTCCAAGGTTTTTTAGAGACTTTTGCATGTCCCCATGGTATATTCATATTCCAAGGAGGTTGTCCCCAATTTGGAAACTGAGGAGCATTAGGATATTGTGCATAGCCACCATCGGATCTCTGCCCAATAGCATTAAATTCTTCTGTTTGGGTACCCAAAATAGATTTTAGATGAGGCAATAAAGGACATTTATCTGTTGAATGTTCCTTGGAACAAATTCCACAAATAGAAGTTTTTTTTAAAGGGCAATCCTACAAGACATGCTTATTTCTACATCTTGGGCAATAAATTGCTAAAGGTGGTGTAGAATTGATTTTTGTGTTTCTCTCACCTAATTCAGAATTAAGTTCAACAAGGATATCAGTTTTTAAATTAGCCATTTCCTCCATCAACTCCTTCATGTCATTATTAAATTAGCCATTTCCTCCATCAACTCCTTCTTCCTTTGTTGGTGAGTGCGGGAATAATTTTTGCATAGCTCCACAATATCTTCAATGTCAATTTGATCTATGTCTCCTTTTCCCATTAAATCTAACACTTCCCTAGATTCATCCTACAATCCTCTTAAGAAGATAGGTTTTAAGAAATTTGGTTCTACAGGACCACATATATTTTGGAAAAAGGCAAAGCAATCAAGATAATCCTCTAAACTCTCATATTCTTCTTACTTGATCCGAAACAAATCTTTCCATTTTGTACTCTACAATAATCCTAATATTTATTTAAGAATGCAGTCTCCATGTCATCCCAAGTATTGATTGAATTAGGTTCAAGATTACTCATAAACCATTAGAGAGCAGCATCTTTAAGGGTGGAAGGAAACAATTTCAATTTCTTATTATCATTTATGTAGTCATAAGTCTGACATAACACTTTGAATTCAAACAAAAATTGATCAAGATCTTCTGAAACAGTTCCCCTAAAAATTGGCAATATGGATGGAGAAATAGTTTTCATGGGAGCATCTAGAGATGGATCCAACTGTATGGGGTATTCAAAAGTATTAGGAGGATCATCAATATTATTATACCCATATGGTGGTGGTGGTGCTGCTGCAATAGTTATTTTCTTTCTTGAGTATGATGTGGATTGTTCAGGTTTAGAGGAATGTTTAGTAGTAAGTGCTTCCAAAAGCTCTTGTTCTAATATTTCCAAAGCTTTAGCTGATGAAGAAGGTATGTCTTTCTTAAGTATATCAAGTATTTCATATACATGCAATTCTTCATCTGATCTTGAAGGACGCCTTGGTGGTTCAGAACTGGTTCTCATAAACCTCCCTCTTTCATCTCTTGGCCTATGCATTCATGCCTATTCACTAAATAAACTGAAATGCAGTATTTCAAAAATTATAACATAATTCTTGACCTATTTTAATTTTCTTAAAAACACCATTTGTCCCTGGAAATGATGCCAAAAATTATGAGGGTCGTTGATCATTCACCATTTAGTAAGTATATGTCAGTCCAGGGCAGTGTCCAAAGGCTGGATACGATAGGAGGTGTCACAGTTGCAGGTTCAGTTCATCCAAGAATAGGCTTTTATTGGTAGGTCTATTAGTAGTGTTGGGGGTTGTTGTATATTACTAATTTCTAACAAAAGAAATCAAATTGCACAATCTAAAGCTGAATTTAAATTGCAAGAAAATGAAACTGCATAATATGAAATTGACAAGAAATAAAATGCTGCTGAATTGATCAAAAAAGCAAATTGTAGGAAAATAAAATTGTAGAATGGAAATTCACAGACACACTTTGTAGAAATTAAAACAATGATAAATTCACAATTTTCTGAACATAATTTGAATCAAATTAACATTTATTGCAGCAAAACTAAAAATAACATAATTCTAAAAATTATAGAAAATGCTGAAAATTATGTAATTCTGGAAATTGTAGAAAATACTGAAAATAATGGTATTATAGGTCAAATGCTAAATAATGTTCTAACACATGATTGAACCTATTCTAGATGTTATAATGCAATTCTAAAACAAAACTAATTCTATAAATAAATGTTGACAGAATTCTGATGATCTGTTGCAGTAAGAAATTAGCAAGAATTTTTGTCACTGTGTTGCCCTTCCTCTGATCCTGCAAGTGGCCCTTGCTTTTAGAACTAGAAGAGGGTGAATAATTATACCAGTTAAATTAAATATGCACTATTAACCATTAAATGATTAATGAAATCTAAAGAATGCACCTTTTATTCCATCTGAAACTGCATTACAGTATTGCAGGAAAAATTTGCAATTTACTGTAATGCTACAAACACTGTCTTCTGCTAACAATTATATCCTATTCCTCTATCTCTATTTCTCCATATGTCTATTTATCTATATATCTATTCTACTCAACTGTGCTGTGAGCTTTATTTATAAGACAAAGTTGATATATCTATTTGCTGAGTTTCAGGGGTTTCCAACTATTTACAAAATAGTTTCCTGGAATGCAGGGTTATAATTTGTCAACCTTTATCCCTTTATCCCAGCTGGTCCACCTATGGTGAAGGGACAGAGTCCAAATAGGATGGAATAACTACTTGGTCAATTTACAATCATGCTTTCCATTGTTTTAGTGCATTTTGACCAATTTCAGTTGTTCCTGCACTATTCCCTATTCGTGTGTTGCTTATTCCTGCACTGCTCTAGAATAACATGTAGGTGACAATTCGTTGCTTATATGCACTCCAAATGCATAGGGAGGAAGTTTTTGACCATTTGGATTATTTTCCTTTATCTTGTACACCCTTCTACATTGGTGGCACGTGCTGGAGTGACTAATTCCAAGCCCTGTTGTATATGTATAACTGGCTTGAACTGTCATAGTCACAACCTGTTTTCTTGCACAGTCAGCTACAATGGACAAGTTCTTGGTGCATTTTTACATTTTACTTAGTTTAAATAGAGGAACACAATATTTTTAAGCACCATATATTCAACAAGGTCTATATTAGGATTCTGAATTACTACAATACTACTAATTAATTAACTAAAATCAGGTGAAATTGTAGTAAAAATAGTAAAACAGAGTATATGCACTTTGTCATTTTAGAATATGCAAACACCATTATATAATGTATTTTACCCATAATTAACATAAAAACATAGTAAAAAGGGTGAGTCAAATAATTATAATGTATCAAAAAGTGTCCATGGTTGAGGCAATTCCCGGCCTCATCAGATAGGTTATCAAACTTTCAAAATATTGACTTTTGTGATGGTAGAGAAAAAATGCCATGATAGAGAAAAAGTACCATCAACACTTTTTCCTCATGGATACATTGCTTTTATGACTATTTGGGATAAAATTTAGGTGGGAAAATTTTAAAATTTTTACTAATAGAAGCATTACAAGGAAACAAAAGTGCCACCAATGCTTCAATGGGGCCATAATGCTTTTGATTTTGGGATATTTTAAGGGATCAATTCTTATACAAATATATGCATGTTTGTACTCAATGGAAATATATTTTTGAGGCTATTATAGTGTTGATATTTTTATAAAAATTTAGAAGGGTTTAGAAAGATTTCATAAGCTCCAATTTTTTTCTACCCTACATTTGAGCATGAAACAATTAAATTTGTGTGGTTTTCTTGAAGGACTAATTGGTAACACTTTGAATGACTAAATGACAGGTAAACCTGGGTGTCTAAATTTTAACCTTTGTATTTATTATAAAATAAATACATCAAAAATCATCATAGATGCTCAACTTTGATGACTAAAATGAATATTATTTATCTTAGTTTAAATATTTGATAGTGATAAAAATATTATTGTTTATTCAGAATCTATTAATTGAATCCATATCCTAGTGTACCCTCTTGAATTTCAAATGGAAAACAAATTTAGATCAAGAAACCTTGACTTGGTTATGGTCCACATAGTAGTAGTGGCAATAAAATGGAGATAGAGGTTGTTAAAAATTTAACAAGAAGATGTGAATAAATTTAAAAATGGTTAAAAGGGTAGTTGATGGAGGAGGTTCTAAGATATGGAGGGTTTGAGTGCCTACAAGGGTGTGGTTGGGTTCCCCTACATGGGAGATTTATTTTTGGGGTTGTGTTTGTTGTGCCTATTGGCTTGGAGTCCATAGGGATTGGTTTAGCTTTATGTTCTATTATTTCAATATTTCCTAGAGAGGTTCATGTGGTTCTCTTGCTCTTGGAGTTCATTTTGGATGGGATTGATGTCCCTCTCCTAGTCATGTTTTCAAAATGGTCTTAGTTTTTTGATAGAAATATTATTGCTTATAGTGGTGTTTTCTAGATGCACTATTTAGTAGTGTACATGATCTCGATTGATCGTATATCTTCTTGGATTAAGAATGTAGATCTTGTTTTTGAGGATCCATTAATTTTCTTAATAATATTTCCTTTTATAGTCTTGGTAATAGATGTGAAAGTATCTCAAATATTCTTTGCTGATGAAAATAGGTTATCATATGTTTCTTGTTTTTTTTTTTTTAGTCCTAGATCCACCTTGCCTAGGAATATGGATCCTATCATGGATCCCTTGAGGTTCCTGTAGGCTATCTCCTTCTTAGGTTTTATGCTAGGAGGGATAAATATTTGAATATTTATAGCTATTATGTGTAGGTTTTTGATTGTGTGGGGCTCAAAAACTATTCTTAAAGGTTTTATAGTTGATTTTGTTGAGTGCAAGGCTTTGGTTTTATGGTTGTTTATGGATCTTGAGATTTTTGTACAAAATATCTTTATGTTGGAAGGGAGACTCTCACAAAGGATTAAAGTTATTGCATGTAGAGTTTTCATTGTGTTGGACTCCGTGGTTATTTCTAAAAGTTTTCTTCCTAAGTATGTGGATCCATAATTAGTGGGTCTCAAGTTTCTTCTATAGGAGTTTTTATATTGAGAGGGAGAATGATTCTAAGGTTTTTACGGGAAGTCATTTGGTTTTCAATTTTAAGGCTCTCCCATAGTTTCTTATCTTGATTTTTGGTGTGAATATATATGTTGTTAGATTGAATCCAATTTCACTTGTGTCTATGGATCTTGGGACTTCTTCTTAGGAGATCTTTGCTTTGACCTCCTTGTTGGGAATTTTTTTTATTTATCTATTTCAAATAAGCTTGAGATAATGGTTGTGAAAGGTTTATCTCGTAGAAATACCTTCTTTATAAATTCTCATATTGAAGTTGAAATGCATTCAAAGATTGACTCATTTGGCAAAAATATGTTCCCTCTAGTTCGAATTATGGTAAATATTTTTATAATTTTGGGCTCTAGGATTGTTAGTATTTACAAGGGATAGATTTTTATTCCTATAGGGGGTTTTTGGATTTTAGTCTCTAGACTGATCTGTCTGACCTTCCCTATTAGCTAGATATATGTTCTATCTTCTCCTTGTTGAATGAGAAAATTTATTTTGAATTAAAATTTGTGTGGCACTCTGGTGGTCAATGGCTACTAGCTGGGTTCAATTTTGATCTTACTTTCTTAGGTGGGAATATTTTTTAAAATGGTTTTAAATTTTGAGAGGGATTTTTCTAATGTTTAAAATCTTATTTTTGGCACTTAGATTGGATGGGTGTTGAATATCTCCTTGATATTTGTGCTTCCTTTTAAGTTATACTACTATAGGATTTGTCTAGATCCTTGGAGATCTTGCTCATTATATTAGATATGGGTCTCTTATTCTTGATGTTAGTTCCATTTAAATATCCTTTCGATTGTTGTTCTTGTTTTTTTGGGGTCATCGTTTTTAGGTCCATTTCTATTGTTAAATATTTTGGGACCCTCAAAACCCCTTTGTAAATTTTTTTGGAATCCTTTCAAAACCCCTCTTCCACCCAATCAAAAAAATAAAAGGTTAAAAGGACTACCAAAGAAATAAAAAGGTTGTAAAAGGGGTTAAATTGTAGTAAAATAGTATATAGGTCAAAAAATATAAAAAAAAATTTAAAAGGAAGAGAGGGGGTAAAATGAAATTATTTTGACCATGGGAGGGAGAAGGAAGGAGCTCTTGAGGGTATATTATTAGTATTTTTAATAATGACTTAGTAGAGGTTACTGAAATACTATGTTGATCTTGTTCAAGTATGATGTTTGAGAGGAGACTAGAACCCTCATGTTTTTTCCTTCATATTTTTCAATGTAAAATAAATTTTAGAGATAATTGAGTAGTTTTGTATCCATATGATAGTTTTGCATTAATTGAGATTTATTCATTTATTTTTGTACTTTGGTATATCCATATAACATCATTGCATATATAAAATGCTTCTATATGATGCATTCATATGATTTTTTTGGGTTGTATGATCCATCTATGTCTTTACAACACTTTTATATGGTGATTGTAAATTTTACCTTTTGACTGGTAGGAATGAATGGTATTGTTCTTGTTTATTGATACATGCTCGATAGTATGTTTTTGAGTATTATGAGATATTTTTAGGGTAGATGTTTATATATTTATTATATCATTTGTTAGTAGGGTCATTGCATATCGAACCATAAATTCATTGCATCTCAAACCATAAGTTCATTAGGGCATGGGCATGTATTATTTATTGATTCTCTTTCAATATGATTAGCTCTAATTCTCACTTTTCCTTCATGGTATCAGAGCGAGAGTAGGAGTAGCAGGCATAGTCTTTAAGGTATTTTTCATTCATCGAGATGAGTAGACTTCGACATGACATAGACCTAGACTGACCTGATTGGACATGATGGACACAAACTCCCACGTAGGATAGACATGGATGAAATCAACCAACCAGATAGGAACTGATTAACCATAGGCTAAAACTCTGGCTGGTAGATCTGATAACAACCATTGACCATATGGACTTCTACACACATCCTCGAGCATAGATTTACGAGGAGCTAATGTGGATCACTACAAGAAGATAGGTGGCAGCTGATATGGTGAATGACATGTGGATCAAGGTTGACATGGTGGTATGATGTGGTGGTATGACTCATAGGCTAACGTGGTAGCGGTGACATGGTGGTGTATTATTGGTTACTAATTGGATATTGACATGGTATTCTGGTGTACTAATGTGGCACAAATAAATCTTGTTACTTCAAAACCTGGCAACAATCGATCAGTGTTCGCATGAGCATGTACTACTCAAAGGTAATATGACTTCCATCGGGTGAGCTTGCACTTTTATTTCCTCATAGTAGTGAAATCATACTGGATGTGGGATAAAGAATTTATAATTTTTTTCTAATCTTCTTGAGGTGGTATCTTCAAATATTACATGCTCTCCTTCAAAGTATGTCAAAAGAACTAGTAGGAATGGTTGCTAGGGCATTCTATGGGAGGTCGGGGATCAAACCTCGCGTAGTAGCAACACTAGTTTTTTTGCAGAGGTGGTTAGGGAAAATGAGGTTTTGAAATATCACAAAGTATCTCCTATATTCCAACAAGTCTATGATCTAGGATGGTAGCTTGGTTGTGTGCAAGGCTTTGGAAAGAAAATTTTGTGTGTTTGGTTCTCACACGACCCATATTTTACCACAAAAACAAAAGTGCTCCTTTTGTATTTTTTTAAAAATACTTTGCATATTTTTTTTTCAAACAAAAAAAATAAAAAGGGGCACCTATTTTTTCAAAATACAAAGACAAATAGTGCTTTTTTTCACAAGGAGGGATTCTAACAAAACAAAATTGCCCATTCGTTTTTGCACACTAAAAGGTGATCTCAAAATTCCATGACAACTTGTTTATTTTGTAGAATTAAGGGGGGAAAAAACTATATTCTTTTTTGTAAAATTATAACCCAAGGGGGGAATTACAAATATCAATTTTTACAAATACCAAAAAAAAATTCTTGCAAAAATTATTGTAAAAAAGGTGCATTTTTATTACATTTGACACCTTAAAATTGACATTGTAAAAAAGGTCCATTTTCGGTGGAATCCAACATCTATGCTTTAAAATTTGTGGGCACTTTTGATTGTATGCTACATTTATTTTCTTGTTTTTTGCACTTGCATAATAAGTTAAAATTCAAAAGCAACATAGGACCCCAAATTTTAAACCCTTTTGTGCAAATTATTGCACATCAACATTCGATATTTATGGTACCTCTGGCCCACACTTATAGGTAAAGTTGTCGTGCTTTGGGATAATTTATCTAATGCCTAATATAGCTACAAAAATGATTTCTGAGCTATTTTTCTCTATAAATCATCAGGAAGAAATGAGGACAACCAATTTTATTTTGATACTCACTCCATCATATACCCTAATTCATTCTTATTGCTTGGATTAATTTCCTCCAACTAATCATCCTTTTTTGAAAGGGTTTTTAGGCAGGTGCCATCAATTTGAGTGAATTATCTTTCAGTACTCATTTATGGTATATCGAAAGAGAGACCATTTTGGTGGTATAAGGAACCATCATAATGGGCACTATACAAAAATATATTTTAGATACATAGTTTCTTAAAGGTTCCAATTTTACTCCATGGAAAACCAAAATGAGAGCAATTCTACAGGTTGAAGATTTATGGGATGTAGTCACTAACACTAAAAAATATCCTACTATAGCATGTACATATTAGGATGCATATGATAAAAAAGATACAAGGTCACTCATGCTTATCTTGCTTGCTACTATTGATGAAGTACAACCTCACATTTGTGATGCTAAAATTGCTAAAGATGCTTGGGATGCATTAGTTATCATATATGAAGGGAAGAATCAATCCACCATTCTTAACCTTCAATCCCAACTTCATACTCTCAATATGAAGTATGGTGAATTAGTAGAATTGTTCCTATGTAGAGTGGTAGAATTGAATTCCAAGTTGAATTATTTGGAAAAAATAGTAGAGGATAAGCTCTTAACTTCATTTAATTTGAGAGCTTTACCAGATTCCTACAAGGTATTGATCACATCCTTTAAATTGTCCATGAGACAAGTTACTTTTGTGGAGTTGGTAAATTTACTTCAAACTGAGGCAAATCAACTTGAAAGAGATGAAGTGATAGATAATGCACTTTACTCAAAATAGGTGTCAAGAAAATAGGGTAAATTTTAGAAGAGGGGATCTTATTCCAAAGGTTCCAAAGGCAAAAAACCTCAAAAAGGATAAAATATGTATTATAAAATTTGTGATATGTACAACCATGACACAAAAATGTATTGGTTCAAAAATAAACAACCACATGGTCAAAAGAAAAAGGGCAAGTACAAACCACAAAAGAAGCATAAGCAACCAAATGGACATGTTTCTTATGAGAAATCATACTCCAATTCTGAGAGGGCACATAAGGTGCTCATGACTCACATAGATTCTCAGCAAAAGGATCCTATGTGGTATATTGATTTTGGAGCCAATAAACACATTACTGGTGATAAATTGTGGTTTAATACATTTGAGGCTAAGGAAGGTAAACCGGTTACCATAGATGATGATAAGACCTACAGGTTCCAGGGTGAAGGAAATGTTTCTATCACTCTTCTAGATATAAAATGTTAGATTGAGAAAGTCCTTTATGTTCCAGGATTGGCAAATAATTTATTGCTAGTACCTCAAATCTTTGTTAAAAACATGGTGGTTGATTTCAGAGTTGAGGATGGAAATAAGCATTGCTTCATCACAAGGAAGGATAAACATGTAACAAAAACTTCCTACAAGCATGGCTTATTTACTTTAGATGCCATTTCTACACCTCATATTGCCATGAATGTAAAAAAAAAAGAGCTCACTTATATTTGGCACAAAATATGGCCATATTAGTTTAGGATATTTACTTGAGTTAAGTAAATATGAGATGGTGAAAGGCCTTCCCACCATTTCATCTACTTTTCTAGTTTTCTCAGATTGCTTAGCAGGGAAGCAACACCGAGTACCTTTTGAGTTAAGCTCCTCACAAGCCAAAATACCATTGTAGTTGGTGCACACTGATCTGTGTGATCCTATGCCAAATAGTAATGGGGGAAAGAGGTATTTTTAGTTTTTCATTAAAGACTACTTACAAAATATGTGGGTTTTCTTTTTACATTTAAAGTCTGAGGCCTTCATGTTTTTTCAACAATTCAAGAAATATGTTGAGAAGGAATCAGGAAGTTCTATTTAGACTCTCTGCTCAGATCGAGGGGGGAATATATCTACAAAGCATTTTATATATTTCTTAGTATACATGGGATTAAGAGGTAGCTTACTACAGTCTATACTCCACAATAAAATGGAGTTTCTAAGAGGAGGAATCATTCCATCATGGAAATGGTTCATTGTACACTTACAAGGGCACATATTGAGCAACAATATTGGGCAGAAGCTATTAATACAACAACATACCTCCTGAATAGAGCACCCACAAAATATCTTAAGGGAATGACTCCACAAGAAGCATGGAGTGGTATAAAGCCCTCCATTTCTCATATAAATATTTTTGGGTGTACGACATATATGCACGTTCCAAAATCAAAGAGAACGAAGTTAGATTTGAAATCCCTACAGTGTATTTTTATTTGTTATGATGAGAATTCCAAGGGATATCATTTAATAGATCCTAAAACCAAGAAAAAACACATCACTAGATAGGTGGTATTTGATGAAGCTTTTACACCAGATAACACATCTTTAGATGTATACCTAGATGATGAAGGGCCTAATAAAGAGACTCGCCCCCATAGAAGAAGATTCTCAAATGGTATACTAGCATAATGAGAGACTCAAAAGTGACTACACCTTCAAATTTAACTTTATATCAACCTCGTATATGTAGTATGACTCAACAAAAGAGAGTAGAAGGAAAGACTATAGATGTTGATGAGCTTTATCAACACTTTGAAGAACTTTTTGTAGATACAAAAGAAGATAAATAAGAAGTAAAATATATGGATGTGGATGATGATAGGATTTTTATGTCTTCATTGGATGAGCATGAACCTACCATAGTACAAGATACACTTAGTGAGCATCAATGGAAGGCAGTTATGAATGCAGAACACTTATCTCTCATAAAAACAACACTTGGAAGCTAGTTGATCTGCCTTCTGGAAAGAAGCCTATTGGCTACAAATGGGTATGCAAAGTTAAGTATAATATATATGGAACTATATACAAGCATAAGGCTCGTCTTGTTGTAAAGGGCTATGCACAAATTAAGGCATTGACTATGAAGAGACTTTCATATCCACTGCTAGAATTACTATCATTTGTGCATATTATGCTATGCAAACTCAATTTGGATGGAAGCTACATAAGATGGATGTAAAAAGTGCCTTTCTAAATAGTGATCTCAAGGAATAAGTGTATATGAATCATATAGAATAATTTGTGGTTGAAGGAAAAGAGCAAAAAGTTTACAAATTGGTTAAATCCTTGTATGGTTTAAAACAAGCTCCACGAGCTTGGTATATAAAAATTGACAATCACCTATTACCACATGGTTTTAAGAGAAGTCATTAGGATGCTAATATCTATATCAAAAAAAATGGTTTTGAAAAAGTGATTCTAGTACTCTATGTTGATGATCTGATTATCACTAGTAATTCAGAGAAATTGATAGATGTAGTGAAATGTGACTTGAAATAGTCATTTGAGATGACATATCTAGGACTTCTTCATTAATTTATTGGTTTAGAAGTGGAACAAAATAAGAACCACATCAAAGTGACATAGAAGAAATATTCCAAGACATTAATTAAAAAATATTGCATGACTAATTGTAAGACTAAAGCAACTCCAATGAAAACAAGGCTAAAGTTATCACAATATGATACTTCTCCTCAAGTAGATGGAAATCTCTATCACTAGTTTATTGGAAGTCTCATATATCTGACCAACACTGGGCCAGATATTAGTTTTGTTATTAATTATCTATTGAGGTTCATGTAGGAACCTAAGGTTAGTCATTGGAAAGTAGCAAAACTACTTCTTCATTATGTTCATGGTAGTACAAAATATGGCATGAAATACAATAAGAATGACAACTTCTTCTTACAAGGTTACACAGACTCTAATTATGCTGGGTCAATTTATGATATGAAATCAACTTCTAGATATATTTTTCATCTTGGCTTCGGTCATGTCTTTTGGCACAGTAAAAGCAGCAGGTGATTACTTTATCATCTACATATGCAGAATATCATGTAGCACATGGAGTAGTCTATGAGGTGATATGGTTACATCACATTATTTCAAGTGTGGATCTTCTCAAGAAAATTCCAATCCACTTGTTTTGAGACAACAAAAGTGTTTTGAATCTCATAAAGAATCTAGTGTTTCATGAATGCACTAAATATATTGATACTCAATGTTATTTTATTTGATATGAAGTTACAAAACACAAGATACAACTCCAATACATTCCCATCGATGAATAGGCTTCAAATATTTTAAATAAGGCACTTGCATGTGTCAAATTTGAGTTGTTTTGTAACACTATTTGTATTTCAAAATATTGTAATAATGGAGGGATGTTAGGGTAGATGTTTAGATATTTATTACATCATTTTTTCGTAGGGTTTTTGTATCTCGAACCATAAGTTCATTAGGGCATGGGCATGTATTATTTATTGATTCTCTTTCAATACAATTAGCTATAATGTTCACTTTTCCTTTAGAGATGATATCATGCCTTAGATACCATCAAAAAACTACTTGATAAGGATATATATGGTCTACTTATGGTAAGGAAATTTACCATATAGCTTGTATGGAAAATGTGGAGTTTGGCCAAGATTTATTGATAACTTTCATACAATTCTAGTACTTAGAGATGAGTACCTATCACCTTCACATAGGGGAGATGATAGTTACTTTTAATGATGTATAGAGGATCCTCTAGGTTCCTATCATGGGTGAAATGGATGAGATATGATGTGATCATAGGTAGTTGTAGTAAATTTTTACTACACTCAAATGTTTTTGCCTTAAGAAAAATTTAAAAGAATGAAATAGAGGCATCAAACCAATGTGGGCAAAAATGTTATGATCAAGAGTTGGCATCAATTTATGAAAGTTATGACAAAAAAGGAAGGTATAATTTCTATGAAATTACAAATCATAAAATTCCAAAAAGTTAAAAAGTGGTAGAGAATTATGATGGGCAGAAGAAGAGAAAACGAATCTAAAGGTCAAAAGCCAATAAAGTTACAAATACAAAAAGAAAAGAAAAGTTCCAATAGTTGGAGCATGAGTTGCAAGAAAGTTTTTTATGTCAATAAAATAAAAATTTAAAGAGTTAAATATCCAAAAGGTTTTATAGGAGAGAAAAAGAGAATACTTCTATAAAAATTTCAATAAATGTACAACCTGGTCGTGGATGTTTATCATTCCCTAATTTAGGGAAAGGAGAAAAAGTTCTAACAATTATCTAATTAAAAATTAATAGCTCACTTTTTCTTGGAAGGTAAAAGGAAGTTGAAGAAGAGAAAATTAGCACTCCAAAACATTGGGCATAATGTAGAAGTTTCCAACAAGGAAAAGTGGTTAGATATGACAAAGCAACAAGTAGGAGGAAGATAAAATTGTAAGACATTAATACCAATGCACAAGCTTCTAAAAGGGAATATGAGCTAAATTGATAAGTCACTACTAAGAGAAGTTAAGGATTTTCTACTAGCATCACTTGGGCTCAGTAATCCAAGAAAAATGGTTGGCCTGTTAAAGGTAGAAGCATGGAAGTCATAATAGAAACTAAAGGACAAAAAGTTGCACCATATAATGAACAAAATTCTAAAGCTATAAAAAAATATTTTATATATGAATATTTTAATACAACTTTAGGTTACAAGAGAATCCTCTCAAGAGGATTTTACAAAGCGATACAAAGGTAAGAAAGGGATGTGATTCCTATTTTCTTAAGAAGGAGTGGCATTTGGTGCAATCAGGATATTTTTCATACTAGCACATCATTTGGGGAGCGATTTTTCTTATGATTGCTATGTAGGATCATATATAGATTATTTTTTTGTTCTCAAGTTTTATCACCTACACACATATGAAATAATAGTGAATCAATAACATATGTGGAGTCGACCAAATTTGAACCTATATTTGATCTATAAATGTAAAATAATACAAAAATAGCTAAATGCATGAATCATCAAAGATCTAAGATAAGACGCAAATGAACTTTAATAGATTTAAAATATAAAGCACATACAACCTTATCACCTAGTTACTTGATGGTGGTCATCTTAGGTCAAGATGGTTTTGGTCTACAGACCATCTCAAGACAAGATGATTATTGTTACAGGCGTATACCTTGTTGTGACTAGGTCTAGGTGGAGTTTGTGGTGAAGTGTGAAGGCTTCGAAAGATGGGTTGAATGTGGGAGGATGATATAATCAGCATAGAAGACCAATGAGACTACACGGAGTGATTAAAAAAAATGAGTATGTTTTCAAATCCTTGGTGGCAATCTGGCAATATTTTACTTGCAATAAAAAAGTCTAGTAGATTCTCGGTAACACTTCATGGAATAAAATTTAGTTCACTTTTTTGTAGAGGATGGGGATTATAATTTATAGGCTTCTTGCTAGTATAAAGGTGAGGGAAAGGAGGAGGGGATTGAGGAGATTTTTTTCTAGCAGGTGTGATTACTGCTAGAAGGTTATTTATGGCCGATGCGAAGGCATGAGAAACATTTCAGCCTATGTGCAATCATTGATAAGCAATTTACCTAAATTTAATTTTTTATTTTGCATGACCATCTCAAGTCGGTATTGTGGGGAATACATGTTCATATTGGGTCAAGACATTACACTAGTTATGAAGGTTTTGTAAAAAATTACCTATTATAGGAAAAACCCATGGATTTATACTTGAAGATGATAAAAGTAGGTTGTGTGGGTTGGAAATGAAGATTTTTAGGAGTATCCTCAAGATAACATATTTTATGTGTCTATAGATACCCCTTTTTGGAATTATTTTGTGCATAAGCACAACGTAAAGCACAAATAGATGAGCTTAAATGGTTGAATTGATGATGAATGATTTTTATTGGTGTAAATGACCTTGAAGGAGAGTGGTGTAATATGGTCTAAAATAAAATTCAATGTTGGATGCCCCTATCATGGAAAATATGCATGTCATTGAATAATTGCTTTAAATAAATTAATGTACTTGATTTGATTTTTGTAAATCCATTAGCCTTAGGTAAAAATTATTAGTCTACAAGATTTATGCTTTAGGTATACCAAGTATTTGTTTAATTTATTTTTTTTCTAATAGAGCATTGACATGGTCTTCAACAATATTATACATGTAGTCATAAAAAATGTATGTCATAGCACACTAGTAAGTAGCACTAGTATTTTTGAGACCAAAAGGTATGAATTTGTTACAAAAAGTATTGCATGGTGTGGTAAAGGCAATTTTTGGTTGATCATAAATATTGAAACGAATTTGATTATAGCTTGAGAAACCATCCATGAGGGAAAGCATTTCATGACCCACCATTGCATCCACAAGCATATCGGTTCTAGGGAGTGGAAAATCATCCTTAGGGCTTACTTTGTTAAGATATCTAAAATATGTACATATGTGAATCCCCTCATTTGGCTTCCCAATAAGTACCATGTTGGAATACCATTCAAGATAATAGATGGGTTGGATGAAGCCTACATCCAATAATTTTTACAATTTATATTTGATCATTAGGGCTATCATTGGATGAATATTTTGAAGCTTCTCTTTGATAAGCTTGACTTCTAGATTGAGAGTTAAATTAGAACAACTATATTTGGGTCAAGACCAAGCATATATTTGTACGACCAAGCAAAAACTTACTTATATTCTATTAGAATATTTGTGAATGCAACACATTCCATAGATGAGAGACTTTTTGCCAATTTAAGGATCTAAGGATATTTAGGATAAGTGTTGATATTAATATCAATGGTATCTTCAATTGACATGTGAAATCTCTCATTCAGTTTATGAGGAGTGGAGATCAAATGGATGTTGTCAACTGGATTATTGCTTTATTTAATCAAAGGCTTCTTGGCACTCATCATCATAATGGAATGTGACTCCCTTATGCAATAGTCTATTCATTGGCTAAAATTTATCCGACAACTGTGCTATGAAGTGCTTGATAGATATGATTTTGCCTTGTAGGCTTCGTACTTGCTTGATCATAGTCAATGGAGGCATTTCAAGGATGGCCTTGACTTTGTTAGGGTCCACCTCGATGCCTCGCTTGGAGACTATAAAACCCAAGAGTTTTCCAGATGCAATGCTGAAGATGCACTTCTTGGGGTTCAGCTTGACATTGTGCTCAATGAGGTGATTGAGGACTTTGCATAAGACATCAGGATGCTCATGATGTAATAGAGACTTAGCCAATAAGTCATCCATGTAATATTCTATAATCTTGTGCATGTAATCATAAAATATGTATGTCATGGCCTATTGATAGTTGGCGCCAGCATTCTTGAGGCCAAAGAGCATGACCCTATAAAAAAATGTTTCCCACAGTTTTGTGAATACCATCTTGATCTAGTCCTCTGGGTTGATACAAATCTGATTGTACCCAGAGAAACCATCCATGAGGGAAATTATTTCATGACCTACTATGGCATCTACCAGTGCATCGATGCTAGCTAAAGGGAAATCATCCTAAGGACTCACCTTGTTTAGATCTCTAAAGTATATGCATATGCAAATCCTCCCATTAGGATTATTGACAAAAACCATGTTGGACAACCATGGTGGGTAGTCTATAGAGATAATTAATTGGGCATCCAAGAGATTTTGTATCTCACATTTCACCATCAAGGCTACTATTGGATGCATTTTCCATAGTTTTTTCTTTACCGGATTGATTTTCGGGTTGAGTGTTAAATTATATGTGACCAAGTTTGGGTCTAGTCCTGACATATCGTTATAGGACCATACAAAAGCCTACTTTCTCTATGTTAGAATATGAATGTACATGGCTCACTATTCAATTGTCGGCTCTACTAACATATGCAAGCCATCCTCCAACTGATGCGGGGTCGGGATCAGGTGGATGTCGTCTACTGAGTTAAGATCATCAATGGGAATATCAGGTTCCTCTTCAGCATGAAAGCCATCTTGAGCTAGCCCTAGGGTAAAACAAAATTTCTCACCACATGGCCAGTAATAAGAAGGTGATGGGGGTGAATCAGTGCGATCCCATTAGATAACATCTAGGTCTAGATGCAATGACTTGTAAGGATCAACTAGATTACTAAGGGGTGTGGTAAAATCAATGGAG
Source organism: Wollemia nobilis (assembly GCA_028583015.1). Classification (NCBI taxonomy): domain Eukaryota; kingdom Viridiplantae; phylum Streptophyta; class Pinopsida; order Araucariales; family Araucariaceae; genus Wollemia; species Wollemia nobilis. The sequence continues at coordinate 3,685,147 of JAQPPZ010007219.1, forward strand.
ATCATGTTGATGGAATGGATTTGCTTTCTAGGACCATGGGTGAAGGACTTATTATCAGTATCACTTCCTACCCCCAAGTGTGGTGGTGGGGGAATAGGGATCACTAGATCCTATCTAGGAATAGACTGCAAGATGGGATCATTGGGCTCAAGGAGCTCCATATATGTTGGAGGGTCAAGAAATACTGCATGATAAATCCAATCCTTATTGACTGGTCTTACTCTTAAGTGTGGGCTAATATGTAGTTGATGATACACATCATCTATGTCGATGGGCTCATGATGATAATGCAAATAAGGACCAAGATAGGCCATATTCATCTCATCTTTATCATCACTATCGTATATGAGTCCCTCACCCCAACCCATGAGAATTGGGTGATTAGGGTGATGAGGTCCCATATATGGTTGCTCCTCATAATCATTATTGTGTATGAGGACTTCTTCACTCCCATATTGTAGTGCCACTGATACACGAGGATCGAGTAGTTTGAGAAAATGGATTGAGCCTTCACCAGATGATCTAACTTCATGAGGGCAGACCGACTCTTCAAGAGGCAAAAACTACCAGATAGGGTCAAATAGGGGAAACATGCGCATGAAGTCCTCCTATTGGTCATCAATGGGGACAACCTATGAATGATCATTGTCTGACTCAAAGGGGTCATATGGCGCTACCTCATAATCAGACTCATCTCCTGAGGTCCACTCATAAAGGGGGCCATCATCACAAACGTGAGGACACGCTTGCAATATCTTGCCTCTCTTAAAATGTGGAAGAATATCGCTAATGAACATGGGGTTCTTGTTTGATATCAAAAAATAGTCCCCAATGAATAGATGGTATGCGGGTTGGCGTATGGGTATTGAGCCAACTCATCTCTCTGAATTATGCATAGGTGATCAAGGCTATCCAAGAGGACATCTAGGGGAAAGGGGTTGTTATGCCCTAATCCTGACTTGTCATATGACATCTGATATTGTGGCTAAAAGGGGGTATGCCTGTCTTACTCATATCGACCTTACCCATAACCATGCCAATTGCATAGGTCAAAATACTTCAACGCGAAGTCTAGGTTAGACAAATAATCAATCCATTCCATGAAAGGCTCCTCGTCCTCCTCATCTTGTTGATAGGGTTCCATGTCAAATAAAGACCTCCATATACAAAATTTATTTTATTAGGAGGGAAGCCTAAAGGCATGATGGTACCTATCAAAAGGAGAGGTCTATCCATGTCCTATACTCACTCAACTATGGGGGTAGCCACAAAATTTTGGACTATGTACTCCCCGAACCTATGTTAGCCATCTCAACTATGATCGATGACTACAGTGAAGGGGAAATGAGAGTGCCTCTTGGGCCCATTCCATGATGGGTTCGTCAGTTGAATCTTCCTCCATCATGTTGGGTTTCTCTTTAGAGGAGCTGGTGGAAACTATTGGGGGGATTTCTTCAATGAGTCTCTTCCCCATGTCCTTCAACAAAGGGGTCATGGATGATTGTTGTGCCTGCAAAGGAGATGATGAATATGGGATGGAATGCGATGAAGATAGATCTATGATGGGGATGATGCCAAAATCATACCTAAATGAGACTTATTCAACTGAAAGTCTAGATGAGGTGATGGTAAGGGCGATTCGGGCAACTATTGCACCAGGTTGCAGTATTTTAAGGGTTCTAGGTCTGTCAAGATGATGTGAACTTGTCCTTCATATGTGTATTTTATGCAATGGTGCATAGCTAAATGGACACACTTCATGTTCCTAATCCAGGATCTACCTAGAAGGATGTTGTACGCCATATCACCCTCTAGTATGTGACACAACGTTGGAATTATATTTTGCCCAACTTGAATAGGTAGGACTATTACGCAAAATATCAAGCATATAGCATCATTGAACGCTCAAAGGGTATATGTGGATGTGATAATGTGCAATGCTGGAAGTTTAAGATGCTCTAGTGCCATTGTGATAATGATATTACTGGATGAACTAGTGTGTATCAGAACTCTCTTAAATGGGGTCTCATTCACACATGCGATGATGTGCAAAGGTGGGTCTACTATGTTGACGGATATAGGCCTTAATTCATCTTCCTTGAACATAATGACTGGCTTAGTGCATTAGTGTACATACCCCATGAAATTGTTGAACGAATTTTCTTCCTGGGGATACAACTCAACGGCTTTTAAAATCTCCATCAGGGCCTCCCTATGAGGCTACGATTGTTGAATTAGTTCATATATGGAGAGCCTAGCCAATGTGGTCCTCAAAATATTAGCCAGTTTAGTACATATTATGGCCATAGTCCTAGGTAGGGGAGTCTATACTAACAGTGATATAGCTCATGAAGTCAACAAAATGTCACTTGGAGCTGCAGGAGCTATGATTGGACTTGGGTATTTCTTGTTCTATGTCATGATGGTAACCATGCCCACAAATATCTACTTGGAATAGGCCTTATGGACCTTGTTTACTCATGGTGTGGACTTGGCATGGTCATCATGGATAGGCAAGGGGTATTTGTAGACCTCCATCCATTGGTTTTTTAGTGCCACGAAGTTGTCTACTGTGAGAGCTTTGTTGTTGATTAGGTCTTGCACAAAGTTATTGAACTTGTAGCATCCGAAGATGTCATGACCCTTTTGCTAGTGGTACTTGTAATACAAGTCTTCTTGGTATCCTTTAGGCTTGGGTGCACTAGGATCTATAGGTCTACTCTCAGGTAGGTGGACCAAACTGGCCGTATAGAGGTGGTCAAACAAGGAATCCATAGATTTCGTTATGGGCGTATACTATCGCCTAGGGTGGCACTATTGATTTTGCCCCTATTTTTTATTTTCCTTCTCATAGTTCCTAGGGGGCACGACATGATCTTCTGCATTTTGAGGAAGCTACGCTTGTGCCAGTATTTGGACACTAATGTTAACCTGATTTACCATGGTGGGGTTTGATTGCGTTGTGTTGGTCTTAGTGGTTTTAGTCCACTCCTTACAAGGTTTTTCAATATTTCCCTCTTGGATCTTGATTTCTTTGATGGTCCTAGCCTATGTCAGGGCATCCTCAAGAGTTGCATACTTTTGTAGTTGTAGTAGAAAGGATATGGGTTTTAGGTAGCTCTTAGTAAACATTTGGGTCAACTTCGATGCGGGGAGTAGATAGGGCACCTTTGAAAGCATAGCCTGCCATCTATTTCCATAATTGTTGATTGACTCATCATCATACTGCTTGAGACCAGCTAAGTTAGCAAGTGTCACCTTCCTCTTGGTATTGAAGGAAAAACATTCTAGGAATGCATCCACGAGCTGATCTAAGTTGTGAATGTTGTGCTTCGGGAGCTGTGTGAACCAATCGGAGGTAGGGCCTGTGAGGGTGGTCACAAAAGTCCTTAGAAGCAAGGCATCATTGTCCTGGATACCAAAACATTGGCTCAAGAAATGGGTGACATGCTCCTGCGCATCCTCTTCCCCCTTAAATGTGGCCAACTGAGGCATCTTAAATTGTTTGGGGTAGGGAGGCATAGGGACTGACGGATGCACAGGGTGACTGTAGAGCTGGCGTAACGTGGGCTTTTTGGGCCTAGAGGTTCTATTCTCGACTGACTCGAGATGCTCTAACAGTGCCTTGTAAGCATCAGAGGACTTGATCTCCTCCTCTTTGTCATATTCCTATGATGGGTTACGAGGAACATGAGGCCTATTACTATGTGGTTGTGGGACAACCCCCTACCTTGATATGGTATTTCCACGCGTGCTTCTTCTAGCTCATATCCATCACATGCCTCATAAGGCATCTCTAGAGTTGGTCTATAAACCTGTGTAGTCACCCACGGAGGGTGGTCCACATCAGTCCTAGGAGTCAAATCTTGATCAGACCTAGGAGGTCTAGGAGGTAATCCTCTATAAGGTCTAGGTGACCTCTCTCAAACTAGGGGTTGTTGCCTCTGATAGGTTTCCACCCTATGAGTGCTCGGGGTTGGAACCCGCTCATGTAGGGTCTTTTAGAACAACTCATTGGTTTGACGTTGAATACGTTCCTTTTCAAGCTGATGCAGGCGGTCTAGATGCTCCTTGTCATGTCGAAGCTATTTAAATTGAGCTTGGATTTCCACATATTTGGCAACCACCTATTTAATTTGTTCCATTGTTCGGGGTCTAGGTGGCCTAGATGGTTCCCCTCGATATCTCTCTCGATCATGATGATTCGAGACCTCTATAATGCACTTCCCTCTATCGAGGTTGGCTGCATTCACCTATGGCTCTGGTCAAGGTAGGTGTTCCCTATACTCAGCAGGCACAGAGGTGCAATGCCCTTGTATAGTGAATTTCTCTTGAGGAATATCATGGACTTCCTCATACCTTCCCTCATGAACAAGGAAGGGTAGGGTTGAATTAGCTCACCCTACATGATGAGCCTCATACTCATCCTGATATCTAGGATCCCTAGTCTTAATTGGGTGATGTAGAGGAAATATGTGATCATCATGCCCCATCCAATGTTTGTTGTGGGGATCTAGTCCTTGAGTAGGCGCTTTTACTCTGACAGGCACGTGAATGCATGGCACTACCCTATCTCCATGTGCTTCTTTGCATGCTAGCCAGTCATCATCAAAATGAATGTTTGATGTGTCCATATAATGGGAGCAGTCTCCCTGAGTTGGCTCTTGGCACACGGGGGTATCCCACCTGGGGGTCTCTTGGAGACCTTGCTCTATCCTAGATGTCCTAGTGGTCCATGGATTGGGGTGAGTGTCAGCCCTCCAAGGTGGTATAACAAATATCTTAGGGGCTATAACAGAGGCGACTCATGCCTCCATGTACACTCTTCATAGCTTCTACCCTTGATTGGGCTTGGCTGCGGGTAAAAACCATTGCAAGAAGGTTCTATCAAATGTTTAATGCTTATATTCTTTACACATTTTATGAAACAATATACCAGAATGGGAAACACACAATCAAACAGATGTTTATATTTGTTAATGTATTAGATGTGTATCCTAAAACTAGTTTCAGTGTTGTTTCAAATTTGTTGTAAAGAGACCTTATGTCACGTGTTTGATAATTATTGGATGGTATCCTTGATTTTAATGGATTTCACCTATATAATCATAGTTCAACCACCTATAATGTGTGGTAATGAAGCCCACACATGGCCAAGGAGCACAAGTCTTACCAATTCCTCACCCATTTCACCCATAGTCTGTGATACACCTCCTCGAAGGGCGATACATGCTATAACCTATGGGCTATGACAGATCTTGGAACTAACCTTGGCAAAGTGGATTAGGTTCATGGGATTTTATCCAAGTGCATGAAGATGAAACCCATCGTTACTTGCACTCTGCTAACAGTTTGGGATGAATTCCAACTCGTTAGAATTTTAAGTGGATCATGGTGTGTGTGATTCCTTTTAATCCAAAATAAAGCAAGCAATAAAGAATCCAATTAATTTTCACTAAATGCAAGCTTTAAAGCAATGTTTTACTTTCAAAATATTAAAATATGAAATATGGAAGTCACTACACTAAGCTAGGAAAGCAACCCTAAATGAAATCTCACCGATGGGTAAGCAATGTGCAAGCAAGCCAAGGAAGATGTAATCCTAGTTATGATTTCCTACTTTATGTATGTTTTTGTATTTTTGCATTTTCAGAAAAGGAAATGCGACAATTTTAATTTTCCTACTTAAGCACACAAAGCAAAAATCGACAAAAAATAGGGTTTTGTAAATGAAAAACAGAAAGGAAATAGTTCAGACCCTACCTCTTCTCTGCCATTGTCTGTTGGTTCTAAAATATAGCTCAGAAAACCTGCTATTTTCTATTCATTCCAAGGTGGGATGAATTATAGGTCTACATTTGTCCTAGGGAGGGATGGATTTGCATCCATCCCAGGGTGGCACGAATAGTAGTCCTGAGTTCGCCTGGGTCTGGAGCGACTAGAACCTGCAATCAAAAAAGGTGAAAAACCAAGTTAGAAAATCACCTAGAGAAAAAATGGACTAGGTCCCACTATGATCACCACTTTAGAAATGGAAAAATGGTGCACCTTAACCAAAGCAATAAAATGTATGTGCTTTATAAGTCCTACGAAAGCATAAATCAAAGCATGCAAGCAAGAGGTAATGTATAACAAGTAATAAAGCAAATGGGGCATTCTCCTTATTAGATAAATTAAAATAGAATTAAAATGCCTCCCTTTGAGGACTTGACTCAACTTGATACAATTTATTACAATAAATGGGTGCCAAGAGATATCAATCTCTCAAAGAATATGGTGAACATCCACTATTCTTCCGCATGCCCACACTCAAAGTGGGTGGGCCAAATATTGTCGTCACTTACATCAATGTGATACTCATCCTCTGATGTTTCCTAATGCATTTCGGCACCTAAATCTACACATAGGAAAGCAAAAGAGAGTCAAAAGCATATGTGTATGATATTAAAACATGTAATCCCCATAGCCTAAAAAGGCGCATATGAAGTATACATAGAAAATAGATTCAAAAAACTCAAGAGTGATGTAAAGGAGGTGGTTTTGGGATGATATCACCTAGTTTTGTAAAATAATTGCGCTCGATCGTTGCGTTAGGTCCCGTCGCACGTAGTGAACCTACAAAAGGCAAACAAGCGATTCTCCTACCTAAACATGTCAAAAACCTGCAAAATTTGGTGAGTAAGAATAAAATGATATTTTGGGAGAACCCATATGATCATATTCTAGATATTATTCCCAAATCCTCATGCATGTAAAAGTGGGACCCACATGCATACAAAATTGTAAAATAGCTATATCTCAGTCAATACATGTCAGAAAGCAATGAAATTTGAACTGAAGCATCTCATAGACATGTATAAAATAATAAATTAAAAATATTTATAAAATCATGCATGAATTTCTATTCATCCGGGGGTGGGACGAATTTGACTGTCATAGATTAGGGGGCGCCCGGGGGTGGGACGCCCACCAATATCTCCTAAATTTTGACACCAATCCTATGAAGATCGATGCAAAACCATAGGGAAAGTGTTTTAGGTAAATTTGGTGTGGATATTTGAACTATGGACTCGGTTTTGGGGTCAAATTGCACCTTCTTGTACCACCCGATAACCTCTCTTGCTAAGGAGAAATTATGGATGAAAAGGAGCAATAAAGGTGAGGTAATAACTCGATAGCACTTCGTCACAAATCCTAGAAAAAACTTGTCTCTCTTGGATGATAATGTCATCCATTTTATAGACCTAGGAGGTCAAATGTGCAAAGGGCATGCAAGGGCATGCAAGGCCCAAGGGGCCACTTGTCCACCAAGGCGACATGCACGGGAGGGGGAAGAGAATCTCCCCAAAATGGCCTCATTGATGAGGGTTGTCATAGGCATACCCTAGGTTATGACATGCATGCTTTGAAGAGCAGGGCAAGTGGCATTTTCTGGTAGCCACTTGTCCATATTTGACTTTTTGCTAGTTAAACCTACTATTCGCTCCACCCCAAGATGAATGTTGCTATTCGCTCCGGGGTGGGACGAATAGAACTGCTATTCATCCCAGGGTGGGATGAATAGGATTTTAGCCTCAAAAAGTCCCCAACTGACCTAGGAACCTTCCAAAACTACTTTGGGAGTGGTTAGAACCACTGCTTGACCTCTGAGGGCTGCCCTAAGGGCTTTGTGCATCAATTTTATCAATGCCTTGGTAGCATAATCGGATTGGCGCTATTTTTGTATCTACAATTTTGTTGAATGAATGTTTCTGAAACATAAGGTGGAGTGAAAAGGATTGTTTGATAAGCATTGTTGGAAATATTTGAGTTAAGTTTTGAGACCTACATTGTGCTCTTTGTTGAAAGAAGTTTGAAAAACACTTGCTTAGGGGTTTATGAAAAAATTATACTTTATTGGTTGAATGTATGTGTGAAGTTTTGAGCATTGGTTTGAGTACTATTGAAATTGAATGTGTAAACATTAGAAATAAAATTTGAGAAATCAAGAGTTTAGATAAGGAAGATATGTTTCATGTGCTAAACTAGATCTATATTTAAAAAGGTAATAAAAGTGAGACGTGTGAAAGCAATAAACTTAATGATTGAGTAGAATATATTGAGCTATTTTCAAGTGCATATTATTATCTATATGTTCCAAAGTTTAATTGAATTCTAGATATAATATGTCTAAAATACTTCAATTTAAAGAAATTACTTTGAATATTAGAAAAAGTATTTGATAGCATTGTGTGCAATATTTGAGATTGATTGAGCATATATTGTGAGCTATTTTGAGCATGTGTTAGAGCAGGTTTGAGCATGTGCTAGAGAATATTTGAGCAAGTATTTGAGAGGACTTGAAGGTAGATTTAAGCAAGTCTTTGAGAAGACTTGAAGGTAAATTTGAGAAAGTATTGAGAAGACTTAAAGATAGATTTGAGAAGATATAGAGAGAATTTATTTGGTTATTTGTTCAAGATTTATGTTAAGGCTTGGGGTAGATGTAAGTAGAGAGGTATTGGTAATTTATTCAAGCTTTGTGTTAATTCTTGGTGCAGATCTAAGTAGAGTTGATTGGTGATTTTTTCAAGCTTTGTGTTAAGGCTTGGGATAGATCTAAGCAAAATTGATTGGTGATTTGATCAAGCTTTGTGTTAAGGATTGGGGATAGATTTTAGATAGATTTTGATGTAGATGTATGTGTAGAGTTAGAGAAAAATTATACTATAATTGGGATAGAGTTTGGTTTAAATTTGAGATATATTTGAGAGTAAACTTTGGAGGTGACAAAGTAAAGAGGATAACATACTCCAATAGATAGATATCCATTAGCCAGTGTAGTGGGTAAAAAGGTCTCCTTTGGAGAGAGATACACAAACCAGAATAAGGGGAAAGATTTCTCCTATGGAGTGTAATCCATGAACCCAATGGGGAGATAGAGTTATCCTAGATCAAGTTCCATGAACCAGAGAAAATGGGAACCAATTATCCTATGGAGAGAGATCCATAAATTAGAGTATAGGGTATTGGTATCTCCTTTGGATAGAGGTCCATAAATATTGTAATAAGGAATTTATTCCCAAGATATTTGTTGAGAAAATTTAGAAGAAATATTTTCTTTGTGGAGTAGCCCACATTGGGTGAACCATGTTAAATTTATGTCTCTCTTGTGTATGATGATTTGTGCATTGCTTTGATTACTTATATTGATATTGAAATTGATAAAATTGGATCATATTGTTTGGGAAAGAAAAGTAAAAGTTGGTCTTATATTGTTCACCCCCCTCTCAGTATAAGCCTGTGTTCTTCACCTATGGTGCACTTTTAGTGTCTTCCTCGCACTCATGATTGAAGGACATGTTTTTGGTACTGATGTGATGAGATATCAATGTTATAATATTTAGATCCTTCCTCATCTATTGGAATACTTGTACCTACACACAAGAAATTGAAATTATTTAATAAAATGTATGAATTTAAGATAAAATTAATGAAATGCATGAAAAGATAGATATAAAGAGTATAATAGAGAATGCAAAACTACTCAAAATAATACGAAAACTTAGCATGATGTATATTATATACTTTTATAATTATATATGCCAAAATTGAAATGAAATTATGAGCATAATATGTGGACGTTCCTGGGTGGGACAATTAAGACTATCATTACAAAAACCCTAATTGAAGGTTCAAAACTACTCCAAACTTTACCAATTTCAATTATGATACATATAATCTACTCTAAAAATTATCTTTACTAAAATTGATTCAAAATTGTATGCCAATTCATGGTCGTCTCTGGGTGATCCAATTATGACTATTAACCATCCTAGGTGGGGACAACCACCAAATGGGGTGGTTTTTACCACAAATTCCTCTGGTATCTGTTCTAGAATACTCCTAGGGATGTTGTCATAAAATTTTGTGATTTTATTCACATGCATGGATGGGTTTTTGTAGGTATGTGCATATTTTGGGATGCCTTGGAAATTCCTTCGATTGATGAAGATTCCAAGGGCAAATATAGGGGAAAAAGGTGAAAGTGAATTTCTGCAACACTTCATGGAAAATACTTGCAAAGACCTCTCTTTGAAATTGAATGTAATCACTCCAATTTATAGCCCAAGAGGGTAAAATAGGAAAAGGGGCAAGTTGGGGCATGCAAGGCAAGTGCCAAAACTTATCAAAGCCCTTGCCATACATTGGGTGGAAGAGACCTCCAAGTTGGGCCTCTAATTTATAGTTTGTGATGGCCTAGACAGTATCTCAATCTGTCATAAGTCATTGAGTGGGATAAATGGTAGAAATTGATTGTCATTTGTCACACCCTTGACTTTTTCAGGGGTCTAGACCATGGTAATACCACCTAAGGATGATTTCTTGTGGCCATACCTAGGTGGGATGACCATGAATTATGGCTATCCTGAGGTGGGATAACCATGGCTACATGGCCTAAAAATTCCCAAAAGTAAGGTAAACCTCAAGGACCCCTAATTAACCCTTGAGGATTACCCAATGGGGCCATATGGTGTCTATAAGAGTGGGATTCATCGTAGTATTATCCGATTTACATGATTTTAGTGTCTACACTCATATACAACATGTTCATATTGAAGATAAATAATTGTAATGGTGAATCAAATAAGATCTTCAATACATTGTATTTACATTGCTTAAGTAGATATATTTATCAATACTATTTTGAATGAGTTATGCCCATTATTATTTTTGAATGTATGTGAAGATTTAAGCTTAATGTTCTAATGTAAAATGTTTTATATGCTAACAATGGTATTAGAGACACACATTGAATAATTCCAAGTTGGTGAGCCATACTTGGAGAATATAGAGAATCATAAAAATTTTGTGAGGTGTTGTGAGTGAGTTGGTTGAGCATGAGCATTCCAAAGAAGAAAGGAGTATCCCCATGAGTAGAAGAGTAATATGGTGATTTGGATATTTTTTAAAGGACTAAGCCAAGACAACAAAAGTAAGATACTAATTGTGAATCCCTTATAGCATGGAATAAGTGTATACATGAAAGCTAGAGGAGAAATATTTATTCTCCTTGAAAGACATACAAATGTTAAGTGTTAAAGCTCCAAAATGATATTTTGTAAGGATAAGAATTCCTTTATAATACCTACACCCAAAAGTAAGTGATTTATTTGAAGATCCCCATTAACCAAGAGTAGGTGATAATGCAAATGAAAGACGTCTAAGGTATGTGAGAAGTCAGCATAAGATGTAGCAGTGAACCATGATATTGACGGGATAATTATCGAAGAGAGGGAAAAAAGTGGCATTCAATATAAAAATATATGAGTCATCTTAGAGCAACACTAAGTACAAAGACAATAGAGACATGTATAGTATACTAAAATTGCCAAAGATGTGAGTGGAATGACACCTAGTCAGAGAGAGAAGTTATAGTAGTGCAAATCAAAAGAGATGTATTAGAAGTAATAATTTGGTAGTTCATTCGATACATGGAGAAAACATAGAAGCATTGAGAGGTATCTTATTGTTAGAATTATTTTTTATAATACCTTATTGAAAGGAGATTAAAGTTGAAACGAAATTAAACTAAATTTGAAAGGAAATTGATTTTTAAAAGAGAATTAGATTGTAAAATCATTTGAGAAGGAAATATTATAAATAATTAAATTTGGATGAAGTGATTATTTAAAATGAAGGTAGATGAGGCATATGAGCATTGCATAGAAGGTGGATGCCAAGTCATGTTGTAAAGCAGATATGTGAAGCACTATGCTATAGTAGTTAGGTTGTGAAGTATATCAGTGCAATTTTCTAGGTTTTAGAGGAGCATTGCAGAGGAGGTAGATGAGCATTGTAGAGAAGGTGGATGCCTGGCCAAGTTGTAAAGTGGATCTATGAAGCACTATGCTACAATAGTTAGGTTGTGAAGCAGATCGATGTAGATTTTTAGGTTTTAGAGGAGCATTATAGAAGAAGTAGATGAGATTTGCAGAGAAGGTGTATGCCTAGCCAAGTTGTAAAGTGAATTTGTGAAGCATTGTGCTATAGTAGTTAGGTTGTGAAGCATATCAGTGCAATTTTTTAGGTTTTAGAGGAGCATTGCAGAGGAGGTAGATGAGCATTGTAGAGAAGGTGGATTTTTGGTCGGGTAGATTCAACCCAATTGTTGAAGAATCTAAGTATGTGAAGGTGGATCTATTTGAATCTTATGACCCCTCCTTTTCATTTGAATGGGAGGAGTGGGATCCTGGTAAGCTCAAATGTGGGACAAGTAGAACCTGCAGGGAGTACCCCATCCCCCTAGTGCACCTTTGTATGCAAAAGTGGTCGCTAGCATTAATGGAGGATGTAAAATCCTCTTTGACATTTCTCCTATGTCAAACAAAATACATATATCTGATAGCTTTATTGATAATATACTGAATTATGGGTTGTAAAATTTTGTGGAAAAATTCCAAGGTAGGATTTCAGATATTGTTACTTTGAGGAGATGGGATTTGGAAAGATGAAGATCTATCGGTTCTCTTGAAATTGTGGCCATCCCAAGAAATTTATTCCTTATCAGGCTCAACTATGAGGAGGATTCCAAGCAAATATTGGAAGGGGGTCCATGGTTTTTGGCAAACGAGGTTTATTTTTGTGTAAATGCGCCCCAAATTTTAATCCTCTAACATAAAGCATTTAATATTGTCCCACTATGGGTCAAGCTACCATACTTCCCACTTCATCTCTGGCATGAGAGCATATTCCAAGCTATTGCCAAGATAATTAGGGATTTTATTTCCTTTGATCAAACTACTAGTTCCAAATATCGAATGCTCTATGTTAGAATGTGTGTGATGGTAAATATTGATAAGGATCTACAAAACTCTATTGAGTTGTTTTATAGCATTGGAATTGATTTTAGAACATTAAATATGAAAATAAACCCCAAGTTTGCTAGGAGTGTGGTAAGGGAGGGCACCATAAGAGCATATGCCCCCTGCATCCTAAAGCTCTGAGTACTTCGATAAGTCATAAGGAAAATAGTAAGAAGCTCAGTGAAAAGTGGGTGCCTAAGTGAAACCCTAAAAAATTAGAAGAAAAATATCTAATTTATATTTCTCAAGTTGGGATCAGTGAGAAATCACAGGAGGAATCCCTTATTCTATAAAAAATGTTTGATGGAGAGGAGGAGTTGAAAAGGGTTCCTAGGAAGAGTAGATAAGTGAGCCTAGTAGTGGGGGATATTTTTAAAATTTCTAAATTTGGGGAGAGTGGATAAGAGGTAAGTCTCTTTGAATATTTTTATATGGATGATCCGACTCTTCAATAAATAATGGAAATCTCTCTAGCCTCTTCAAAACTTGTATTTGAAAAACGCTCTCCAGGTGTGAAGACCAGAAGTCACAAGAAAGCTCGTATTGATGTAGGGATTGAAAGGAAAGTGGGATACTTAGCAATAGAGTGCTCAGGAAAAGGGAAATTGACTCTAAAATTTCTAATGGAGTACAACCCCTTATAGTGGATATTTTTGAAGCTCTGAATCTTGGAGAGAATGAGTTTGTTCTAATCATGGAGACTTGGAACAAATGTGTTGAGGAGTGTGGCCTGAAAAAAGGATTTCTTTCTTTGGGGATCAAAAAAAGGTTGGTAGACCTCCCAAGACCTTGTTGAGACAAGCTTCCAGTAAGTGATTTTTGGTTGTTTTTGTTTCAGTTGTTTGTCAGGCCAAATGTTGTTGTTGTAGATCTGCTCCAGTTTTAAATGGGATTCTTGGCTCTCTGGTTCTTTGAGCACCCCTAGGTTCTAGTGGTGAGGTCTGGTTCCCAGATTTAAGGCCCTAGTGGTGGGCGGGATCTTCAAATTTTGAACTTTGAATTTGAATGTATCTTTGGGTGGGATTTTAAAATTCTAATTTTAAATATCAAATTTGGATGTTGTTTTGGATGTGGGTTTCTCCTCTGTTGGCCCCTTTTATCAGTTGGTTGTTTGATCATGATAATCTCTTGTATTTTCTTGATAAAAATCTGCAACTTATTTTCTAGGAGGTTGCTTCATTGGATTTTTTAGTTGGATTCATGGAATCCAACTCATTTTTTCTTGATATATTATTGTTAGATATAATTTTTGGGGATGCCTGTCAAAACCCTATTTGTAATAGTTTCAATGACCCTTTTAAAAAACCTTCTGCTACCAATAAAAAAATGAAAGTAAAAGATTGAATTAAAAGAAGTTATTAAATTTGTGAGAAAATGAAATTTATTACAAGAATACTAAGTAAAGAGGCAAAGGAACGAGATAAATATTGAAAAAATAAAGAATGAAAGAATTTGAATTATTTGAAGGAGATTAATTAATGTGAGCATAATTATTAAAAATAGAGAATAACCCTTAAAGTGAGAAGAATAATTACTGAAAGAAAGGAAATAAATTGAAGGAATTGGTATTAAGTTTATTTGAAGGAAATTAAGAAGAAATTTTTTATTGAGGAAAGGAAGCAATTATATTGAAACAAATTTTGGATAAAAAATCTACTACAATCAGTTGAAGGTAATTAATTATATTTAAGGAAAAATAATTTATGAAAGTGCTAAATTATTAAATTTTTATTAATTATTAAAGTGAGTAGAATTCTATAATTAATATTGAAAGAGAAAATTATTATTCAAAAGTGAATTGAAAAGAATTGTTGATTTATCATATTGTTCAAAGTAGAGGCACAAACAAGAATATTGAAGATTGATCAAAGGTAAGGATAAATTATTTGAAGGCTATTTTTGTAAGGTACAAAATTGATTCTATCTAAAGTGAATTTGGAAAGATCATAAAATATTATTTAAAGAAGGAAAGAAGATTTTAAGGAAAATAAAATTATTGAAGAAGCAAATATTTTCTATAATAAATTAGGGAGATAAAAGGTCTACTTTATTGACATCAACCAAATAGATAAAGAAAGAATTGATAAAATTAGAAAAATATTATGAATGCATCAAAAATACCTTTCATAAAGTTGCATATGTTTAAAGAGATGAACTTAATTAATAAATATTTCAAAAATAGAGAAACTATTGTCACAAACATGTTTTGAGATATAGTGAATCACAAACTGAACAAAAAATGGGTATGAAGATAAATATTGGTATATTGATTCATGAGCTAGCAATCATATGACTGAAAAGTTATATCGGTTTTATTATATTAAGTAGATTAAAATATACCAATTAAGATTGTTGATGACAAAATCTACCAAGTCCAAGGAACAAGCAATGTTATGCACAGTCTGCCTTTCTAAGAATACACATTAGAGAATATTCTTTATGTTCTAGGGATAGAAAATAAACTAATTTCAATATCCCAATTGTTGGATAGAGGAAGAACAATGTAATTCAAGATTATAATTCACAACAAGAGATGTATTATCAAAATAATAAACAAGATTTAAGCCCTTAGTTCCTATAAAATTTGTTAGTATTTGACTATTCTCTTAGGATCATAAAAGATATCAAGACACAATATTCACATAGTTTAATCGATAAGAACCATAAACAATAACTCACTAAATATATTATTGATATGTCTACTTTAAGAAATGTAATGTAATACAATACTTATTGTTCAATACACTATTACAATGTGTTTTCTTCAATATATATATATATATGAGACTTCATATTCACAACCCTTGATTTATGTACTTACGTAAACTTTTCATATCCTCACCCACATAGGCGATCTAAATATTCATATTTATCATAGGATAAATAATAAATTCACATATCCACACAAAGTCAAAGAATTTAATGATTGCACATACTAAATGAAAAACTCTTATATAACTCCATACTTACATGACACCTCACTATACTCAAATATTTACAACACTCTAAACTATTTACATGGTCCTTGCATTAATCTTACAAGGTACCAAATAATGTAATACTTCCAACACTCCCTAGTATTACATTATTTGGTAAGAAGATAATTTGACTTTATTATGATTTTATTGATGTGCAAAGACAACTTTGAAATAACTTAAAGTTATTTCTCCCAACTTTTTTTATAAAAATATCTACGAGTTAATATTTAGTAGAAATATTTTTATTTGAATATGAATATCTAGAACATGATCTCTAACAAAGTGACATTGAGGTTCAACATGTTTTATTCTTTCATGAAACACATGATTTTTAATTAAGTTATAAAGTCATTGATTATCACAATTTAATATAATAGAAATCCTTTTGATTCTCATATGTGATAGAATGTATACTACTATGTTTCTATCAATGAGAGAGTACAATACTACGTTTCTATCAATGAGAGAGTTATTATATGTTGTTTCTTACTATCCATGAAAAAGGTCCTAATCCAAGATTAAATACATAGCCTGGTGTTTATTTCTTGTCATTTATTAAACCTACATATTATGGGTTTGAATATCCCTATAAATAGAAATTATTATTTTTCATGTACTCTAAACCATATTCTACTATATTTCTAACATATTATAGTATCCTTTTTATGACTTTCTAGTTTATTTTCTTAGGATATTGCATGATTTTAGAGAGATAATTTATAGAAAAAATAATATCTTATCTAATATTTGTTAATTATAGCAGACTTTTGATTAGTTGACGATACATAGTAGCAAAAATTTCTATATATTTTCTACTGTGGGAGTACTTAGGCAATCTGAGTGAACTCTTCCATAATGTCCCCTGGATTTTGGTTGAGGATTTTAACACTACTCTTTACCCTTCAAACAAAGTGGGTGGAAATGGACCACCTATCAGGAGTATGGATGAGTTCAATGACTTTGTGAACTCCAACATATTTATGGATGTAAAACTTAGAGGAGTGAATTATACCTGGAGCAATCGGTGGATAGGGTGTCATCTCATTCAAGAAATGCTTGATAGATTTTTTCTATCAAAGGAGGCTACAACTTTGTTCGATGATTCTACCCTGCAAGCCCTTCCTAAAATTGCCTCTGATCATAATACCATTTTTTTGGAGATCCCTAACTCTCTGTCCTTCAAGAAACCTTTCATATTTCAATCTATGTGGATCAAACATTCCATTTTTAGAGATAACTTAAGTCAGTGGTGGCAACAGCCTGTCAGGGGTAGTGCAACTTTTAAACTTGCTGGAAAATTAAAGTTTGTTAAGGAAAAGATTCGAACTTGGAACAAAGAGGTCTTTGGGAACCTATTTGAAAATAAAAAATAGGTTGTTGAAATTTTGAAGATAATTTATCAGAGGATCCAACATGGTGATTCTCATGAAACTACTAGGCATGAGGAACGTACAAAACTAGCAGATTTTCATAACATTTTAGCTTGTGATGAAATATATTGGAGGCAAAAATCAAGGGCTCTTTGGTTGAAATATGGAGATTCAAATTCCAAGTTTTTTCATGTCACAACGCTTAGAAACAAAAGCAATAAGAAGATAATTTTTTTTAAAAAGTAGATGGTTCTATTACTCAATACTTAACAAAAATCATAAAGGAGGCAGTAACTTATTTCAATTCTATCCTTGGTTAGGAATCACAGTGCAATGAGGAGGCCAAAGATATTCTCTTGCAATCCATTCCTAGCATAATATATGATGATATAAAACTTAAGCTTCTAGCTCCCTTTTATGATGAGGAAATTAAGGAAGCCTTGTTTAGCATGGAGCCAGACAAAGCCCCGAGACCCGATGACTTTCCCCCTCGTTTCTATCAATATTTTTGGGATATCATAAGAGAGGATGTAATTTTTGCTGATAGAGAATTCCAAGCAAGCAATCATATCCCAAAATGTATCAACTCTAGTTTTATTTCTTTAATTCCTAAGAAGCAAACCCCTGAATCTATGGCTGACTTCAGGCCAATCAGTTTGTGCAATGTTTCTTACAAGATCCTAACTAAATCGATTGCAAATAGAATGAGAGATATTCTACCCCACATCATAGATCCATGCCAGGGAAGCTCTACCTAGGGTAGGTCAATCTTGGATGCAGTTATCACAGTTCATGAAGCTCTACACTCTGCTCATAAGACTAACATGTCTATTTTTGCCCTCAAGATTGATATGAACAAAGCATTTGACAAGCTAAATTGGGACTTTCTTATTGTTGTCATCCTTAAGTTTGGTTTTCACCACCAATGGGTTAATTTGATCAAATAATGTATTTATAAAGCATTGTTCTCAATTCTAGTTAATGGAACAACTGCTGGTTACTTTCAAAGCCATAGAGGAATTTGGCAGGGGGACCCTATAATCCCCATGTTATTCATCATTGTGACAAAAGATTTAGGCATAACCATCAAAAATTCTTGCAATTCAAGGCTAATATCAAAAATCAAGGCAACATATCTCACTAGGGTTGTTTCTCACCAATAATTGATCTATGATACCCTTATATTGACTAAGGCATCAGTGGTTGAGGCCAAAATAATTCAATACATCCTACAACTCTATGAGGACACTGCTAGTCAGAAAGCTAATTTCAGTAAAAGCAAGTTATATTTCTTGAACAACCCCATTCAGAGGTAAGGAAGGATTGCAAAAATTTTAGGGTGTGATATAGCAAACATCCCCACTTTGTATCTTGGTCTCCCTCTTTTCATTGGTTCTCCGAGAGAGTCAATGTGGGACAGGGTTATTGAAAGAATTCAAAAAAAAACTTGCTAGATGGAAAGGTCATATTCTATCTCAAGCAAGAAAGTTGACCCTCACTAAGGCCTCTCTTTAGAGCATTCCAGTCTATTTCCTCTCCATTTTCAAAGCCCCTACGAAGGTTTTCCAAAAAATTGAGAAACTCCAAAAAGAATATTTATGGACTGGATCAGAGGAGAAAAAAAGGATACACCTTGTAGGATGGACCAAAGTGTGCAGACCCAAGGAAAATGGGGGCTTAGGTCTGAGGAGAATTTCTCATATAAATTTAGCTTTACTAGCTAAGTAGGTGTGGCATCTCATTTCTGGTGAAGAAAATGAATGGAAAGCTATCATCAAACGAAAGTATCTTCAAAATATGGAATTTCTAAGTGACTTAGTTCCAATCAGAGGTTCTGCTTTTTGGAAAGCAATTCTTAATTGTAAGGAAATCATAAAAAAGGTTTAATATGGGTTTTAGGCAATGGTGAGAGGATAAATTTTTGGAATGATAGGTGGGCTAAGGATGAACCACTGATGTAATATCCTAAATTAGCCCGAATCAGAGATATCATAGAAGAAATCATTGGAAAAAAAGTCTTCGATTATATGGTTGAGGAAAAAGGTAGAATGAAGTGGAAACAAATAAGAATTCAGGGATTTCAAGTGGAATCAAATGATCTTTGTAACATTCTCCAGCAATAGTTTATCCCCATGAGACACAAGGAAGATCAAGTGACCTGGGCTCCTACGAAAAATGAGCAGTTCACTGTTAAATCATCTTACAAGCTTATGCTTGATGACGAGGATTTTTTCCTCTAAAGGGACTTAGTTTGGATAAAAAATTTAATTCCAAAAATTATAGTCTTTTCATGGCTGATTATCCAAGGAATAATTCTAACCATTGATGATATGATGCGTAAAGGTATTTGTATCACTAATCATTGTTATCTATGTAGGGCTACTTGGGAGACCATTTATCACATTTTTCTTGAGTGCCCTTTTTCCTTGGCTGTCCTAATTGGGGTTCTTCAGGACTTCAATATTTCATGGGTTAAACCAGCCACTATACTTGATTTATTCATCCAGTGGCCTTGCCTCTTTTCAAGCCAAATACTTAGATACATGTGGAAAATTTGTTTCAATCACTATCTTTGGCAGGTGTGGTTAGAAAGGAATCGTAGAGTCTTTAATGAGTCTATCCATGATCATAAAACTATCATTGCCAGGATCCTATCCTTTGCCAATGAGAAAGTGAAGCTTATCCCTTTTGATAGTTGTAAACCTCATCTGATGGAGACCATGATTGCTCAATATTTAAGCTTAACCTTGTTATATGAGTCTGTGCCTAGGGTAGTCAACCCCAAAGCCAATATTAAGTGGTCTCCACCTCCTACGGGTTGGTTTAAGATTAATTTTTATGGAGTAGCTAAGGACAATCCTGGAAGAGCAGGTGCTGGTGGCATTGTGCGAGATCATAATGGGAATATGATGCTTGCATTTTTTGAATATTTGGGAACAAGGACAAACAATGAAGCTAAATCTAGAGCTATGTGGAGAGGCCTTCAAATGACTCAAGACTTATAAGGCAATTTTATTGTAGAAGGAGACTCTATGCATGTTATAAATCTCCTCAATAATTGGAAAACACATCCTTGGAGGATTAAAATAGTTTTTGAAGAGGCTAGGATCCTTTTCTAGGGAAGACAAGATAGAAAATCCCAAAATGTCTTTTGAGAAGCTAACAAATTTTTTTATAAGCTAGAAAATTTGGGTGTCGATGGTGATAAAATTTTCAAATGGGAACATGGTGTCCCAAGTGAAGTAGAGGAGCTTATTCAACAAGAATGCCAAGAATGATAGTCAAATTTACCAACAGGGAAGGAAGTTTAAGTTCAAAGGATAGGAGTATTCCAGTATCTTTTTTGAATTGGACTCACAATAAAAATTATCTGAGCTGTCAGTCTTCGTGGTGTTGGCATTTTTGGGTTTGAGATCCTAGCTTCTTGTCTATGAGTTGTCATTGATGTCAAAAGGAAATGGCATTAATGTTAAGAGGATGTGTTGGCTTCAAAGGTGGAATATTCCAAGAGAATATTTTTAAGAGAATCCGAAGAGATTCCATTGGATAGGGTTTTTATTAAAACCAAGTTAAATGGTTTTTATTAAAACCAATGGAGGTTATCTTTATTATTTATTTAATTATTATTTAAAACCCTTCAAGGTTTTAATTAATTAATTATGTAATTAATTAAGGGAGAAATTATTTTTAATTTATTAAAAATATTTAAAGGTTTTTAAACCTTTTTTATTCTTAATTTATTAAAATTATTTAAGGGTTTTTAAACCCTTTTTGAAAAGACTTTTGATTAATTTTGAAATGGTCTTTATTTTCGTCGACGTCAAGGTGTCTTTGAAGAGACTATTTATTCTCCAACTCCTAAGGTTGGAAGGCGAATGAATTCGAAATTACTCGAATGCAATTTGCGGTGTTTGTGCTCTGTATTCGCTACGATCGAAGGAAGACTTAGAAGCACGTGCGGTTGAAAAGTCTTCGGGAGTTTTTTTGAGGGTGAAGTGGAGGGAAGTTCACTTGTGAACTTCATAGCCCGTGTGGGCTAGTGGCAGCGAAGGCTGCTGTTGGGCGCTGCATTGGCGGAGGTCGTCGTTTCGAGTCTCGCGGGGGTGCTTTGCTAGAGTAACACGTTTTTATTAAAACGTTTGTATGCCATGAAATTCGGAGTTTCTTGGACGGCGATTTATAAGGTGTGATTAAATTTTATGAGTTTTGGCTTTTGTGATTAGCATTGAATAAAATATTAGGAGAAATAAGGGCATATTTCTTTGGATGTATTTTTTAAGATTATTCTTTGCTATGCTAAAATTAAAAATGGAGGTATAATGTGTGAGTCTGTGATTGTTGATTTATTGGCATGTTATGGTGGTTGTGTTTAAAGAAGTGGAGCTAAAAGGTGTAATAAAGGAAGTTTATATTATTGCTCATTTCTTTTTATTCTAACCCTAACTTGGTTGGAAGTTTGAGAGTTGTCTGTGGTGACAGCTTGAAGGTTCAATTATCTACTACTCCAATAAGGTATGGCACATTCTTCTTATGAGTATGATTGGTGTATGTTTTCTGAAATAAGGTTGGAGTGAAAAGGTATTCTACTAAGTATCCTTTGGCTAGGTGTAAATCCTATTTTCTGGTTTGTTGAAGACTACTTATGCATTGTTATCCTTAAGGAGAGTTTTTGGTGAATGCATAATTTTTGGTTTAAGATGGTGGAAGCTTTGTGCACTAGGGTTTATATTTGTGAGTCTAGCTACTTGCATTGAGTTGGTGAAACCCTTGGTTGGTTGTTTTGAGTTTGATGGTTGAGTTGTTTCCATAGAGGTTGTTTGATCAAGTTATTGCTTTACTTGATTCATGATATTGGGCTTACTCCATTGAGTTGATTTGAGCAAGTTATTATTTGCATTTGGTGATATTGTGTTGGTGGTTTTTTTGTTCAAATATCTTTGGAGGGAAAAGGATTTCTACTTGTTTCCTTTTCTTGTGATGATTGGTTGAATGCTTCAAGGTTGATGTTGAGTTGAATGGTGTTGGTTGACTAAACCTTGTTTGATGAGCATTGTTGTTGAAACCCTAATTGATGGTGAAAATAACATGAGTATCATTGTTATGTGATTCTTTGCATAGTTGGTAATTTTTGGGGTTTCATGTTCTTGAAAGAAAACATTCTATTCTATCCATTTTAGATATTGAGCTAAGTTTTCATATTTGATATTGAGATTGAGCTTAGTTGATTTGAGTTGATTTTTGAGATTGGGATTTGAGTATAGAACATATTGAGTCTCTAACAATTATCTTTATGCTTCTATGAGTTTGACAAATCACATTGGGTCTCTAACAATTCACTTTGTTATTTCCTACTAAGAAAATTTTTCTTGGTGAGCTTGTTGAGTTTTTGGACAGGTTCCGGTGGGGATTTGTGAGTAGTTTTTGGACAGGTTCCAGTGGGGACTTGTGAGCAGTTTTTGGACAGGTTTCGGTGGGGACTTGTGAGCAGTTTTGGACAGGTTTCGGTGGGGACTTGTAAGCAGTTTTTGACAGGTTTCAGTGGGGACTTGTGAGTAGTTTTGGACAGGTTTCGGTGGGGACTTGTGAGCAGATTTGGATAGGTCCTAGCAGAGGACTTGTGAGCTGAGTTTGATAGTTCTATCAGAGAACTTGAGGATAGAGGTGCATTGGTTCTATGAGAAGAACCTAAGGATAGTTGACAAGTATTTGAGAAGGCTTGTATGCAGAGGATTGATTTGTTCAAGAGTTGGACAGATCTAACAGACAAAGGAAGACTTGTACTAGAATGACTGATTGTGTTTGGTATAGGTTGCTAAGCTACTGTGGACGTGATCATAGAAGGCAGAGGTCTCTTAGGCTAAGCATTGAGGATAGGAGGTCTTCGATGGAAAGGAGTTCCACATGCTGGCAAGAGGTAGAGGCGATTGATCTTCTAAGGGATCATTTGCAGAGCAGAGGGAAAGGTATCTCCTTTGAGCAGAGGCTCATAAATTTTGATTGGGGGAAGGTATCTCCTTTGAGCAAAGGCTCATAAATTTTGATTTGGGGAAGGTATCTCCTTTGAGCAGAGGCTCATAAATTTTGATTGGGGGAAGGTATCTCCTTTGGGCCAAGGCTCATAAACATTGTAATTGGTAAGGATTCCCAAAGAACTTTGAGATAACTTTTAGAGAAAAGTTTTGTGGACATAGCCCAGCCATTCTGGGTGAACCATGTTAAAATTGGTGTCACTTTGTGGATGATATTGTGCATTGCTTTGATATTGCTTTGGGTATATTGCTTTACTATTTTGAAGTATAAAGGAAAAAGTAAAAGGAGGTCTTATACTGTTCACCCCCCCTCTTAGTATAAGCTTGTGTTCTTCATGTGGATGCTGCTTGGAAATACCACAAAGACTAATGGGGACAGTCACATGTAAGATAACATGGCTCCTAGTCATCTTAGTAATTTGAGGTTGGTTGATAATAACAGGGAAGGAAAGAAACAACAATATAAGACTTCGAACCAAAGCCACGTGGACCACCAGATAGCCACCACCATAAATCTAGCCAGCAGGTTCACTTCTCCAAGGTTGATTGGCCAAGATAGTATGTGGTACCAAAGCATGTCATATACGAAAGAAAGCAATTACCAAAGAATTATTAAGAGTAACTGTCAATACAAAGCTTGTGGGAGATTTTTTTAGTACTCTGCTATATATGTTTGCAACTTTTTGTTTATCCATTGTCTCAAGGAAGGGATCCGTGTCTATTTATTTTTTGTAATTATGATGCATGTGTGTTTTCTTGGGGTATACCCAAAATTTTTTATGGGAATTTTCTTTTTGATAATAGGCTATGTGCCTTACCGGATGTAATGGATTTGGTGACATGTAGATTTTACATATATAGGATCCTTAGTAAGGATATGTTCATCAACAACCCTGGGATGATTTTTGTAAAAGGTTTTGGGTCAACCTGTAAAACTTGGTATTAATGCTATAGTATCTTATATACCAAAAAAACAAAATTCTAGAGATTCAACATATCTTGATAATTGTAGACCTTGTTCCATGGGAGTATCTTTAGGCTTAAACCTTGTTATTTTGTACTTTTCAAGTAATGTTCTTGCATATTTAGTTTGTATCGATACTATTTTATTTTGACAAATTTCTAGACCAAGATAATAGTGTAGGAGTCGCAAATTTTTCATTTCAAATTCTTTTGTCAAATAACTCATCACACTATCTATTATTAGTTTTGAACATCTTATTTTTTATATAAATATTTGAATTAGATGCACTTATTTTAAAACTATTATGTAGTAGATGATCATTTATTTTAATATGCCATGCTCTAGGTGCTTGTTTCAAACCATATAGTGCTTTTTTATTTTTAATTTGTAAACCTTTTTTTTGTCCCTCATCAACAAACCCTTCTAGTTTATTCATGTATACTTCCTCTTCAATATCACTATTAAGAAATGCATATCCCTTTTGTTCGGTCATAGCTTTTGCAACTAGTAATACCTTATAGTTATATATAGAATGATCTACCTTATATTTTGTCTTGTAAATCCATATACATCCTATTATTTTTTTGCTTTGGGTAGATCAACTAAATCCCATGTTTTGTTCTTTATTGGTGTTGTGTATTATGATTCCATTTTTGCCTTCCATTCTAGTTATCTTATTGCATATTGCATTGTTATCAATTTTATTACTAAGCCCATTAATCCCATATTTATTTTTTGTCATACTATGGATTTGATGTCTTGTAGGAGTAAGATAAGGTGTCTTTCTAGTTTTGAGTATTCAAGAGTGCTTATATACTATTTTATCTCTTTTTCTATGTGATAAAGCTATCACTTCTATGTACTCAACTAGTTCATTAAATATTTTCTATTATTATTCTACACATTCTTCTGTATCTAGTGTAATATCTAATATAGGAATTATATTGTCCTTTAGATATTCAATATGTACTTTGTATTCTTCATCAAATATCATACCTCTACTCACAAATATATTTTTTGTTACTAGACCAATTATTTTATAACCTTGTGAGGCATTGCCATATCCAAGAAATACACCACATAAGGTTTTTAAATATAATTTTGTTCTTTTTTGTTTTGGAATGTGAATGTATGCTTTACATCTAAAAATTCTTAGGTGAGCTACTGAAGGATTTCATCCTAACCAAGATTATTTAAGAGTAATATTTCTAAGGATTCTTGTGGGAGATATATTTTAAATATATATTATAGTACTAACAATCTCTACCCAATATTTATGACCTATATTTTCTTATTTAATCATTAAATATACCATTTCTATAACAAAAAACTTTTCTTCATTTTGCTATATGCTATAGTAAGTTTCCTTTTATACCAATTTTTATTAAATATTCACCACCTTTATTTGAGTGAATATTGTTGGACATTTTGAGTGATAAGTTGTCATTGATGTCAAGAGTAAGTGGTCATTGATGTCGAACTAACACCAATTAGTGGCAGTTTCAGTTGGCAGCATCCGTTTTGGTTTTAGTTTCAAGACCCGGTTCCAGGAAGTCAGATGTGGTCCAAAGTGCAAGAAAAAGCCCAAATAAATAATATTATAATATTATTTTATAATATTATACAAAGGAAGTTTAAAATTAATTATAAATTTATTTATTAGTTAATTTATTTAACTTATAAAGTTATTTAAATTAATTATTAATTAATTTAATTATAAATTAATTTAAGCTAAGGTTAAATAACCCTAAGGTGGGTTATTAAAAATAAAATTCGAAATTAGATTTTGAATGACATAGCGTCGACGTGAGGAGAAGTTTAAAAAATGTGTATATAAGGAGGAACTCCCACACTACCAAATATTACCATGCCTTTGAAATACATTGTGAGCTTTGTAATTTGCGCTGCGTCCAAGGAAGAAAGAACGTGCAAATTTGTGGAAAGACAAACGATGGCGAAGGCATAAGAGGAAGGGGTTCTACCTTCCTTCATGTGGGCATTAGTAGCCCATGCGGTGGGCTCCCAAGTGCTAAGGCGCTTAGGATAGAGGAGACGGTGGATCGAATCTCGTTGAATCCCCTTTTTGGGGAAGAAAGAGGTATGCTTTGATATTGGTCATCAAAAATTTTGGGAATATAGTTTGGGCATTTAAAAATTAATTTTTGCATATTTTTATTTGGTTCTAAGGTTGCAAAGGGAGTTATAAGGGTTTTGCAAAATTAAATTTTTAATGTTATTTGCTCAAAGGTGTTGAAAGGATTGTAAGGTGTTTGGTTGATATTTTATGGTGTTGGATATTATTTTAAGTTGGAGTTTATAAGGTGTATCAAAGAAATTATTTTTATGTATGTTATGATGAGTGTTATTTTTAAAAGGGAGAAATAAGGCATAAATTGAGTTGTGATTATTTTGTGTCTAAGGGAATATTTTTGAGAAAGTATTGAAGTGATATTGTTGTGTTTAACCATTGAAATTGGAAAGAAGGAAATTGTGATTAAGATAGGTTTTTCCAAAGGCACTTTGACATCCAACAAAAGGTATGGGCATATTCTTCCTAGTGAGTGATTGTTGAAAGTTGTGTATGAAAAGTTGGAGTGAAAAGGATTGTTTGGTTAGCATTGTTGAGAGTGTTTTGATTTAATGCTTCAAGGTTTTCTGGAATTAAGAGTTGTTGATAAAACCTTGTTTTATAAGCATTGTTGTTGAAGTGAGTTATTGAGTGAAGAACTTGAACTAGGGTTTGGAAAGAACATGAGTATCATTGTTATGTGAGATTGGTTGATAAAGCATTGTTGGAAATATTTGAGTGAGTATTCATATGATTGGACTAGGGTTTGTGAGCAAGGATTATTTCATTGAGTGATTGGTTGAGTAGAGTTGGTTGAGCCTAGTCAAGTGAATGTGTTGAAGTGATTGTTCAAGTTCTATGAAACAAATTATTCTATATTCTGAATTGAGTTGAGAAAGTGTTTGAGTATTGAGGTGAATGTGAAGCATATTGAGTCTCTAACAATTCTCTATATGTTTCTAAGAGAGTGATTGAAAGTGATTGAGTATTGAGGTGAATGTGAAGCATATTGAGTCTCTAAAAATTCTCTATATGTTTCTAAGAGAGTGATTGAAAGTGATTGAGTATTGAGGTGAATGTGAAGCATATTGAGTCTCTAACAATTCTCTATATGTTTCTAAAAGAGTGATTGAAAGTGATTGAGCATTGTGATGAATGTAGAGCATATTGAGTCTCTAAAAATTCTCTTTATGTTTCTATGAGATTGGACAAGTTCTAGTGAGGACTTGTTGAGAAGATTTGAGGTAAGTCTTTGAGAAGACTTGTGGATAGATTTGTGTGAGATTTTGTGAAAGCTTACAATACAGATTGAGAGTATATTTGGATAAGTTCTAGTGAGGACTTATTGAGTAGATTGGACAAGTTCTAGAGAGGACTTGTGGATAGATTAGTGTGAGATTTTGTGGAAGCTTACAAGGCAGATTTGAGATAAGTCTTTGAGAAGACTTGAGTGCAGAGTTGATTGATTGATTTGTTCAAACCTTGAGTTAAGGTTTGGGGAAGATCCAATAGATTTGATTTGAGATTGAGTCAAGATTTGTGTTAAATCTTGAGGATAGATATTGAGGATAGATTTGTGCTAGATCGAAGGACTATGTTTAGTGCAGATCAGAGGATAGAGTTTGAGGATAGATTTGTGCTAGATCGAAGGACTATGTTTAGTGTAGAGGACAGATATTGAGGATAGATTTGTGCTAGATCGAAGGATTATGTTTAGTGTAGATTTGAGATAGATATTTGAAGGTGATAGAGTATAGAGGATGATAGTCTCTAGTGGATAGAGATCCATTAGCTAGGGTAGTGAGGATAGGAGTCTTTAGTGGATAGAGATCCATTAGCTAGAGTAGTGGGGGCAATAGTTCTTCTAGAAGATCACTAGTCAAAGCTAAGGAGAAAGGAGTTCTCCTGTGGATAGAGATCCATAAACTTGATTAGGGGATTGGTGTCTCCTTTGGATAGAGATCCATAAACATTGTAATAGGGAAAGGATTCCCAAGAGATTGATTGAGAAAATTTTAGTGAAATATTTTCTCCGTGGAGTAGCCCACATTGGGTGAACCATGTAAATTTGGTGTCTCTATTGTGTGTGGTGATTTGTGCATTGCTTTGATTACTATTATTGATATTGCTATCTATACATTGCATAATATTGATTGGGAAAGAAAAGTAAAAAGTGGTCTTATACTATTCACCCCCCTCTCAATATAAGCTTGTGTTCTTCAATTGGTATTAGAGTGGGTTCCTTCGGAAGAGTTTAACAACTTGAAGGAAAATATTTCAAGAACACAATGGATTCTAAGAATGTGTCCTCAGATAATTCAACACCAATATTTGATGGAAGTGACTACATATATTGGAGTATGAGAATGAAGGTTCACCTGATGGCACTTGGCAATGAAATTTGGGAAGTAGTTGAAAATGGATACATACCACCAGTTGATCCACCTACAGATAAGGAAGGTAAGCTTCTACAACATTACAATTCAAAAGCAATGAATGCACTTATGAGAGGTTTGCATAGAACAGAATCAATAAAAGTTATGCATTGTAAATATGCAAAAGGAATTTGGGATAAGTTGCAAAGCATATATGAAGGAGATAAGAGTGTCAAAAAGGTAAAGATACGAAATCTCAAAGGACAATTTGAAGAATTAAGAATGAAGAATGAGGAAGACATTAGTTCTTATCTACTTTGGGTAGATGAGGTTGTTAATGCTATGCAAGGACTTGGACTTAATGTGGATGAATCAGATGTTTGTGATAAGATCTTAAGGTCTCTTCCAACAAGGTTTAGTGAAAATATTTTAGCTATAGAAGAAGCAAAGGATGGTGATTCTTTGACAAGAGATATGTTGCTTGGTATTCTTACAGCTTTTGAGTTAAGAACAAAAGAACCTAATCCCTAGAAGGAAGCAACCTTCAAAGCAATTAAGAAGACAAAGGGTAAGAAGTCAGAATCAAGCAATGAGTCATCCAGTGATGAAGAAGCAAATTATGGCAGAAGGAACAAGGATTCAAGAAGATTCAAAGATGTAAAATATATTAGATGTTTCAATTGTGGAAAGTATGGTCACTATGCAACTGATTGTCAAGAAGCTAAAAATAACAATGATGAAGAAAAATAGGATCACAGGAACAGGGAATCAAAAAAATACAGGTACCAAAAGAAAGGTAAGGATGGACAAAGTAGACAAGGGAAGAAGTTCTTTCAAAGACAAAAGAGGAGCTACTATGTAGACAAGGCAAGTAAGTACTCAAGTGATAGTGATGCTAGTTTTTCAGATAATGATAGAGATGAAGTCCTATTTATGATTGAAGAAAAAGAAGAAGTCAAGAAAAGGTCACCAATAATTCTCAAGTGTTTTAGATGTGGTAACTTTGGACATCTTGAAGATAGTTGTACAAGGAATGGTTATAGTTTTAGTGATGATGAATATGAGGATGCACTTGAAGGACCAGAAGAAAATATTCTAATGGCACTAGAAGAAGAAGAAGGTGATCCTATAGTAGACAAGTCAAAAGAAAATGAAGATGTAGACAAAGGCAAACAAATAGAGGAAGAATCAGATAAAGAAGGATTTGATCTTAAGGTAGAACTTATTTATGCTCTTGACACAGTAAAGAAGGTAAGAAAGCAAAACTCTAAACTTGAGTTTCAGTTTCAAGAATGTGATGAAGAGAGAAGAAATCTTATAGAGGATCTAAACAAGTCAATGGCTAAGACAAAGAAGTTCAAGGATAAGTTAGAAGCAAAGGTCTTAGAATGTGAAAGGTTAGAACAAGAAGTAGCTCTACTAAGGGAAGATTTAGAAAAATCTGAGGATAAGCTACACAAGTTTGGAAAGAGCTCAAAGGTTGTGGATAAGATGATCAAAGTACAAAGAAGGTCAACAAATAAAATAGGTCTTGGTTTTGAATAGGCTCAAAAGAAACAAGAAGAAGAGTCAACCTCAAGTTTTGAAGAAGAAGAAACTTTAGAAGAAGATAGTGTAAGAGAAAGTGAGACATCTGAGGATGAGTTGGATAACAGAAATTTCAACAAGGAAAGGAACAATGCACAAAGAAGAAACAGATGGAACAACAATCAGAATAGGTTAAGAGAGACTAAGAGACCAATGAGGTCAAGACAAGGAAATTTCAATGGAAGGTGTTTCTCATGTCATAGGTTTGGACACATGGCTTCACAGTGCAGGACACATGAAAGACAAGAAAATGGGAATTTCAGAAACAGACAACTTTTCCATGGGTATTGCTACTCATGTAATCAGTTTGGTCACAAGGCAATGGATTGCAGGGTTCATGATAGAAAAGGATATAGCTTCACTAGGAGAAATCCTAAGATATTTGCACCTCCAAGGAATAATAACATTAAGTGTTATAAGTGCAATAATGATGGACATACAACAAAATGGTGTAGAGAAGACATTCCAGAATCAAGCATGAACAAGAACAGAATAGGAATATGGGCATGAACAGGAACAGGAACAGGAATATGGATAAGAACAGGAATAGGAACAGGAATATGGATATGGATATAAATAGGAATAGGAATATGGACATGGACAGGAATAGGAACAGGAATAGTCAATAGAAGGATCAAATGAGAAGGAAAGAAGATAAAGACCAATGCTTGCTGGGAGTAGAAATACTCCCACCCTAGAATTAACCACCTCAAGAGGAGGTGGGGGAGGGGCTAAGCTAAGAGATTCATTCTTAGCCCTAAGCCCCAAAGGTGACCCTTTGCCATTGATGTCAAAGGGGGAGATATTTGAGTAAGGGGGAGAGATTTGGTTTAAGGAGAGAGCATTGAGTCAAGGGGAGCAGTTTCCTAGGGGGAGCAGAATAGGAAAAAGGTCAAGATTTGGTAAAAAGAATTTGGGTTGCCATCAATGACAAAGGGGGATATTGTTGGACATTTTGAGTGATAAGTTGTCATTGATGTCAAGAGTAAGTGGTCATTGATGTCAAACTAACAACACCATTAGTGGCAATTTTAGTTGGCAGCATCCATTTCGATTTCAATTTCAAGACCCGGTTCCAGGAAGTCAGATTAGGTCCAAAGTGCAAGAAAAAGCCCAAATAAATAATATTATAATATTATTTTATAATATTATACAAAGGAAGTTTAAAATTAATTATAAATTAATTTATTAGTTAATTTATTTAACTTATAAAGTTATTTAAATTAATTATTAATTAATTTAATTATTAATTATAAATTAATTTAAGCTAAGGTTAAATAACCCTAAGGTGGGTTATTAAAATTAAAATTCAAAATTAGATTTCGAATGACATAGCGCCGACGTGAGTGAAGTTTAAAAAATGTGTATATAAGGAGGAACTCCCACACTACCAAAGATTACCATGCCTTTGAAATACATTGTGAGCTTTGTAATTTGTGCTGCATCCAAGGAAGAAAGAACGTGCAAATTTGTGGAAAGACAAATGACGATGAAGGCATAAGAGGAAGGGGTTCTACCTTCCTTCACGTGGGCCTTAGTAGCCCATGTAGTGGGCTCCCAAGTGCTAAGGCGCTTAGGATAGAGGAGACGGTGGATCGAATCTCGTCGAATCCCCTTTTTGGGGAAGTAAGAGGTATGCTTTGATATTGGTCACCAAAAATTTTGGGAATATAGTTTGGGCATTTAAAAATTAATTTTTGCATATTTTTAGTTGGTTCTAAGGTTGCAAGGGAGTTATAAGGGTTTTGCAAAATTAAATTTTTAATGTTATTTTCTCAAAGGTTTTGAAAGGATTGTAAGGTGTTTGGTTGATATTTTATGGTGTTGGATATTATTTTAAGTTGGAGTTTATAAGGTGTATCAAAGAAATTATTTTTATGTATGTTATGATGAGTGTTATTTTTAAAAGGGAGAAATAAGGCATAAATTGAGTTGTGATTATTTTGTGTCTAAGGGAATATTTTTGAGAAAGTATTGAAGTGATATTGTTGTGTTTAACCATTGAAATTGGAAAGAAGGAAATTGTGATTAAGACAGGTTTTTCCAAAGGCACTTTGACATCCAACAAAAGGTATGGGCATATTCTTCCTAGTGAGTGATTGTTGAAAGTTGTGTATGAAAATTTGGAGTGAAAAGGATTGTTTGGTTAGCATTGTTGAGAGTGTTTTGATTTAATGCTTCAAGGTTTTCTGGAATTAAGAGTTGTTGATAAAACCTTGTTTTATAAGCATTGTTGTTGAAGTGAGTTGTTGAGTGAAGAACTTGAACTAGGGTTTGCAAAGAACATGAGTATCATTGTTATGTGAGATTGGTTGATAAAGCATTGTTGGAAATATTTGAGTGAGTATTCATATGATTGGACTAGGGTTTGTGAGCAAGGATTATTTCATTGAGTGATTGGTTGAGTAGAGTTGGTTGAGCCTAGTCAAGTGAATGTGTTGAAGTGATTGTTCAAGTTCTATGAAACAAATTATTCTATATTCTGAATTGAGTTGAGAAAGTGTTTGAGTATTGAGGTGAATGTGAAGCATATTGAGTCTCTAACAATTCTCTATATGTTTCTAAGAGAGTGATTGAAAGTGATTGAGTATTGAGGTGAATGTGAAGCATATTGAGTCTCTAACAATTCTCTATATGTTTCTAAGAGAGTGATTGAAAGTAATTGAGTATTGAGGTGAATGTGAAGCATATTGAGTCTCTAAAAATTCTCTATATGTTTCTAAAAGAGTGATTGAAAGTGATTGAGCATTGTGATGAATGTAGAGCATATTGAGTCTCTAACAATTCTCTTTATGTTTCTATGAGATTGGACAAGTTCTAGTGAGGACTTGTTGAGCAGATTTGAGGTAAGTCTTTGAGAAGACTTGTGGAAAGATTTGTGTGAGATTTTATGAAAGCTTACAATACAGATTGAGAGCATATTTGGATAAGTTCTAGTGAGGACTTATTGAGCATATTGGACAAGTTCTAGAGAGGACTTGTGGATAGATTAGTGTGAGATTTTGTGGAAGCTTACAAGGCAGATTTGAGACAAGTCTTTGAGAAGACTTGAGTGTAGAGTTGATTGATTGATTTTTTCAAACCTTGAGTTAAGGTTTGGGGTAGATCCAATAGAGTTGATTTGAGATTGAGTCAAGCTTTGTGTTAAGTCTTGAGGATAGATATTGAGGATAGATTTGTGCTAGACCGAAGGACTATGTTTAGTGTAGATCAGAGGACAAATTTTGAGGATAGATTTGTGCTAGACCGAAGGACTATGTTTAGTGCAGAGGATAGATATTGAGGATAGATTTGTGCTAGACCAAAGGACTGTGTTTAGTGTAGATTTGAGATAGAGCTTTGAAGGTGATAGAGTATAGAGGATGATAGTCTCCAGTGGATAGAGATCCATTAGCCAGGGTAGTGAGGATAGGAGTCTTCAGTGGATAGAGATCCATTAGCTAGAGTAGTGGGGGCAATAGTTCTTCTAGAAGATCACCAATTAGAGCTAAGGAGAAAGGAGTTCTCCTATGGATAGAGATCCATGAACTTGATTAGGGGATTGGTGTCTCCTTTGGATAGAGATCCATAAACATTGTAATAGGGAAAGGATTCCCAAGAGATTGATTGAGAAAATTTTAGTGAAATATTTTCTCCGTGGAGTAGCCCACATTGGGTGAACCACGTAAATTTGGTGTCTCTATTGTGTGTGGTGATTTGTGCATTGCTTTGATTACTGCTGTTGATATTGCTATCTATACATTGCATAATATTGATTGGGAAAGAAAAGTAAAAAGTGGTCTTATACTGTTCACCCCCCTCTTAGTATAAGCTTGTGTTCTTCAAATATTCTAGATTGATCTTCTAATTTTATTTTTCTATAATTTTCTTGAACTATTTAAAATCTATAAAGGTTTCAAATTTAAATTTCAATAATTAAACCCATAATTTTTTAGAATAGTCATAAAAAATAGTTGAAAATATTGGTATCCTTTGAGACTAGCTTCCATTGGTCCATATAAGTTGGTATGTACTATTTCTAGAGGTTCTTTGAATTTATGTAGGCTTAATTCAAATGTCACTCTTTGTTGTTTTCTTGGTAAGTATTTTGGAAAAATTGTAGGTTGTCATGTTAGTTTGGTTAAACCTATTACCATTCAATATCCATTTAATTCATTTAATATTGACACCCTTATATCCCCTAATCTCATATGCCAAATATATCTTGTTTTTGATGAATTTACTATTAAATCAATTTTTGAAGAAGTATCAAGTACAAATAGATTGTTTATAAGGCATCCTATAGCTATAAACTTTTCTTGTTTGGTTATGACAAATTTATTTTTATTTCCTATAATTTTGAATTCAACCATTATATTTTGTCTATCATTTGAGATACTTATAGTAGGTTAGAAACTAAATTTGGTAGATATAATATGTTTTTAATGATGCATTTTCCATCAAATAAGTTGACTTATACATATCCCATAACTTTGATCTCATATGTTTTATCATATGTAATTGCAACTAGTTTAGTTTTTATTTCTAATCATATGTTTACTTACCCCTAGATCAATGTACAAATAATCACCTTCTACTTTTTTTGTCATATCCTTTTTCAAACTTTTTATTTGAATCTATTTTATCACTCCCATTGAAATAATATACCGGAACGATCCATTTTGTGTTTTATATAATTAATTCCCTTCATTGTTGAAATCCTTTGAATTCTGAAAATAATTAATATTTATTTTATTCAAATAATTATTTTCTCTTCTCTTCTCTTTAATTTTATTCAATATTCAATTCAATTCAATTATCTAATTCTTTCTTCAGTAATAAAATCTCTTTCTTCGACTTCAACAATGTTCTCCAACATTGTCTTAATATCATTAATTTCTTTCTTCAATTTATAATTCTTCCTTTAAATAAATAACTTCTCTTTTCTTACTTCCATTATTTAAATTTTTAAATTTATATTATTTTTCTTCAAATATGTATTCTTCACTTAAATAATTAATTATCACCTTATAAATCCTACAAATTTTCATTCACTTATAGTAATATTATTTGTTTCAATAACTTTATTTACTTCACCTTATATATGCATCTTTAATATTTTTAATAAATCAATCTTCCTTCACTTTATAAAGCATAACCATTCAAAACTCTAAGGAAAGTCTAAAAAAATACCTT
This sequence comes from Wollemia nobilis, assembly GCA_028583015.1. Taxonomy (NCBI): domain Eukaryota; kingdom Viridiplantae; phylum Streptophyta; class Pinopsida; order Araucariales; family Araucariaceae; genus Wollemia; species Wollemia nobilis. The sequence goes on from JAQPPZ010007219.1 coordinate 3,720,538, forward strand.
ATGTGACACCATTTTTGTTTGAATCTCTAGAATATGATACGAGTTACACATCTCAGATTTAATTGCTCTAAAAATAATTTAAATATCCTAACTCCTTGATGTTACAATTTTTTTATAGGCATAATTATGACCATGTCTATCTTCTATGGATGTCACATATTTAGCCTATACATTACTCTCTCTCCTTCCATCTTATTACTTTTGGAATAATTGTGTAGCCCTACACTTAGTGTTACAATTAATATTTTTTCTCAATATTTCTTTTTTATGCTTTGCAACATTACTACCAAATCCTCTTTGTAATTTTACTATCAAAGTTTCTACGAACATCTCCTACATTTTTGTCTCATATACAGTTTGCACATTTGTGTCCCCTTAATAGTTTACATGTCCATATTTTCTCCTTGGATGATTGTTGTAATCAAACTTACACTCCTTGGTTATGAAAATGGTGGCTTCACACACTAACTTTCTTCTCTCACAATGTTTCCAATATGTCTCTCTCTATCCCACAATAAGATTTACTCTCTTCCAATTGTTCCTCTCCTCAATCATATCTTCTCTCAAATATTTATCTATCCTATTTACCAAAATAAACCTCTAATAATATGTCTTTGATGCTACTATTAGAAATTCACCATTCTCTAAGGATCACAAAAGATATCAAGATACAATATTCACATAGTTTAATCCATAACAACAATGAAAAATAACTCATTGAATATGTTATTGATATATCTATTTTATGCAATGTAATGTAATACAATGCTCATTCTTCAATACACTATTATAATTCTTTGTATTTAATATATACACACATGTGACTCTTCATATTCATAACCCTTTACCTTTCTACTTAGATAAAATTTTCATCTCCTCACACATGAGAGATCTAAGACTTCATATTTCTTAAAGAAGAAATAACAAAACTTACATATCCACATAAAGACAAAGAATCTAATGATAGTACATACTAAATGATAAAATCTTACATGACGCCTCACTATTTACTAAAATATTTACAACACTCTAAACTATTTACGTGGTCCTTGTATTAATTTTGAAAGGTACCAAATAATGTAATACTTTCAACATAAATGGTATATTTACTTTAGATTTGATAGCACTATAACAAAAATATTTATATCAAATTCTAATACAATAATGACATCAAAAAATATATTTAATTAAACATAAATTTCTAATGGAAAGAGAACAAAATATTGTATTAGCAAATAGCACTCTATTTGAAAGGATGATGAAAAAAATTCATTAGTATATTACAAAACAAAGACACATATTATATTAATTAGAGGATTTATATACAATATGTTCTAAAATCTAAAATGGTAGATGGAAGTTATGATTTAAAGGCCATGAATGCATATGAAAATACTTATATATAGGAATGATTTGAGCAATATTTATGAGACCAAAATAGTCTCTAGTAAAAATGGAAAACATACTGTAAGGAATATTGCTAACATTTAGGATGATTCCACCCTAAAAGATATTAAGGTAGAAAACATTGATTGTAATAGGGACAATAATTATGGGTTATATTGTTGAGATGACTTGCTCAAAAGTATGACAATTATAGGTAACATCTAATATCAAAATTGGAATAGAAACAAGTACCTCTTTAATAAGGATAAAGATAAAGATAAAAAAATATTTAAGAAATAGAAAACATACTATAAGAAATATTGCTGACATTTAGGATGATTCCACCCTCAAATATATTAAGGTAGAAAACATTGATTGTAACAGGGACAGTAATGATGGGTTATATTGTTGCGATGACTTTCTCAAAAGTATGACAATTATAGGTAATATCTACTATCAAAATTGGAATAGAAAAAAGTACCTCTTAAATAAAGATAAATATAAATATAAAGTTAAAAAATATTTAAGAAATAACATCACCATGAAGAAGGACAATAAATGATCAAGACTACCAAAGTAAATGAATAAAATGGATCTTATACCAAATAATGTAATACGAGGGTGTATTGGAAGTATTACATTATTTGGTACCTTGCAAGAATATTGCAAGTAACTTGTAAATAGTTTGTAAATATTTGAGTCTAATGTATTGTATATATTAGTTGTTATTTAAGTATTTAATATGTGTGGAGTTAAGTAAATATTATTTATTTAGTAATCATTAGAATTTTTTCCTTATTAGGAGTCAATAAAACATATTTATCTTATGAAAAATATGAAGGGTCATATCTCTCATGAGTTTGAGGAGGTGAATAGCTTGTTTAAAGTAGAAAGGTCAAGAGTCTTCAATGGATAGAGATCCATTAGCCAAAGTAGTGGGGGCAATAGTTCTTCTAGAATATCACTAGTCAAGGCTAAGGAGAAAGGAGTTCTCTTGTTAAAATATATCTATGTTGATTAGGGCATTGGTGTCTCCTTTGGATATATATCCATAAATATTGTAATAGGGAAAGGATTCCCAAGATATTGATTGATAAAATTTTAGTGAAAAATTTTCTCCGTGGAGTAGCCCACATTGTGTGAACCATGTAAATTTGGTGTCTCTATTGTGTGTGGTGATTTGTGCATTGCTTTGATTACTGATGTTGATATTGCTATCTATACATTGCATAATATTGATTAGGAAATAAAATTAAAAAGTGGTATTATATTGTTCATCCCCATATCAGTATAAGCTTGTGTTTTTCAATTGGTATTAGAACGTGTTCCTTAAGAAGAATTTAACAACTTTAAGGAAAAGCTTTTAAGAACACAATTTCTAAGAATGTGTCCTCAGATAATTCAACACCAATATTTGATGAAAATAAATACATATATTAGAGCATAAGAATGAAGGTTCACCTGATGGAACTTGGTAATAAAATTTAGGAAGCAGTTGAAAATGGATACATACCACCAGTTGATCCACCTACAGATAAGAAAGGTAAGATTTTACAACATTACAATTCAAAAGCAATGAATGCACTTCTGAGAGGTCTGCATAGAAAAAATTCAATAAAATTTATGCATTGTAAAGATGCAAAAGGAATTTGGGATAGGTTGCAAAGCATATATGAAGCAGATAAGAGTGTAAAAAATGCAAAGATATGAAATATCAAAGGATAATTTAAATACTTAAAAATGAAGAATGAGGAAGGCATTAGTTCTTATTTACTTAGGGTAGATGAGTTTGTTAATACTATGCAAGAACTTGGAATTAATGTGGATGAATCAGATGTTTTTCATAAGATCTTAAGGTCTCTTCCAACAAGTTTTAGTGAAAATATTTCAGCTATAGAAGAAGCAAATGATGGTGATTATTTGACAAGAGATATGTTTCTTGGTATTATTATAGCTTTTGAGTTAAGAACAAAAGAATCTAATCCCAATAAGGAAGCAACCTTGAAAGAAATTAAGAAAATAAAGGCTAAGAATTCAGAATCAAGAAATGAGTCATCTTGTGATGAAGAAGCAAATTATGGTAGAAGGAACAAGGATTCAAGAATATTAAAAGATGCAAATATGTTAGATGTTTCAATTGTGGAAATTATGGTCACTATGCAACTTATTTTAAAGAAGCTAAAAATAATAATAATGAAGAAAAATAGGATCACAAGAACAAGGAATCAAAAAAATACAGGTACCAAAATAAAGGAAAGGATGGACAAAGTAGACAAGGGAAGAAGTTATTTCAAATACAAAAGAGGAGCTACTATGCAAACAAGGAAAGTAAGTACTCAAGTGATAGTGATTCTAGTTTTTCATATAATGATAGATATGAAGTCCTATTTATGAGTGAATAAAAAAAGAAGTCAATAAAATGTCACCAATAATTCTCAGAAGTCAATAAAATATCACCAATAATTCTCAAGTCTTTTAGATGTGGTAACTTTGGACATCTTGAAGATAATTGTACAAGGAATGATTATAGTTTTAGTAATGATAAATATGAGGATGCACTTGAAGGACCATAATAAAATCTTCTAATGGCACTAGAAGAAGAAGAAGGTGATCCTATAGTAGAAAAAACAAAAGAAAATAAAGATATAAATAAAGGTAAACAATTAGAGGAAGAATGATATAAATAAGGATTTGATCTTAAGGCATAACTTTTTTATGCTCTTGACACAGTAAATAAGGTAAGAAATCAAAACTCTAAACTTGAGTTTCGGTTTCAAGAATGTGATGAAGAGAGAAGAAATATTATAGAGGATCTAAATAAGTCAATGGCTAAGACAAAGAAGTTCAAGGATAAGTTAGAAGCAAAGGTATTAGAATGTGAAAGGTAAGAACAAGAAGTACCCATACTAAGGAAAGATTTAGAAAAATCTCAGGATAAGATACACAAGTTTGGAAAGAGCTCAAAGGTTGTGGATAAGATGATCAAATTACAAAGAAGGTCAACAAACAAAATAGGTATTGGTTTTGAACAGGCTCAAAAGAAACAAGAAGAAGAGTCAAACTCAAGTATTAAAGAAGAAGAAACTTTATAAGAAGATATTGTAAGAGAAAGTGAGACATTTGAGGATGTGTTGGATAACAGAAATTTCAACAAGAAAATGAAACAAGCATAAATAAGAAACAAATGGAATAAAAATTAGAATAGGTTAAGAGAGATTAAGAGACCAATGAGGTCAAGATAAGAAAATTTCAATGGAAGGTGTTTCTCATGTCATAGGTTTGGACACATGGCCTTACAGTGTAGGACACATGAAATATAGGAAAATAGGAATTTCAAAAACAATAAACTTTTCCATGGGTATTGCTACTCATGTAATCAATTTGGTCACAAGGCAATGGATTGCAGGGTTCATGACAGAAAAAGATAGAGCTTCACTAGGAGAAATCCTAAGATTTTTGCACCTCCAAGGAATAATAACATTAAGTGTTATAAGTGAAATAATGATGGACATACAACAAAATGGTGTAGAGCAGACATTCTAGAATCAAGCATGAACAAGAACATGAATAGGAATATGGGCATGAATAGTAATAAGAACAAGAATATGGATAAGAGCAGGAATAGGAACATGAATATGGATATGGATATAAATAGGAATAGGAATATAGACATGGACAGGAATAGGAATAGGAAAAGTCAAAGAAATCATAAGGATCAAATGAGAAGGAAAGAAGATAAAGATAAAGACCAATGCTTGCTAGAAGTAGAAACACTCCTACCCTAGAATTAACCACATTAAGAGGATGTGGGGGAGGGGCTAAGCTAAGAGATTCATTCTTAGCCGTGAGCCCCAAAGGTGACCCTTTTCCATTGATGTCAAAGAGGGAGAGATTTGAGTAAGGGGGAGAGATTTGGTTTAAGGAGAGAACATTGATTCAACGGGAGCAGTTTCCTAGGGGGAGTAGAACAAGAAAAAGGTCAATATTTGGTAATAATAATTTGGGTTGCCATCAATGACAAATGGGGATATTGTTGGAAATTTTGAGTGATAAGTTGTCATTGATGTCAAGAGTAAGTGGTCATTGATGTCGAACTAACAAAACCAGTTAGTGGCGATTTCAGTTGGCAACATCCGTTTCAGTTTCAGTTTCAAGATTCGGTTCCAAGAAGTCATATGAGGTCCAAAGTGCAATAAAAAACCCAAATAAATAATATTATATTATTATTTTATAATATTATATAAAAGAAGTTTAAAATTAATTATAAATTAATTTATTAGCTAATTTATTTAACATATAAAGTTATTTAAATTAATTATTAACCTTTTGGGGTTTGGGGGGGGGCTCTCCCGGGGTCCCTTTCTAACCCCCCCCCACACAACCCCTCCTTAATTTAATTATTAATTTTAAATTAATTTAAGCTAAGGTTAAATAACCCTAAGGTGGGTTATTAAAAATAAAATTCAAAATTAGATTTCGAATGACATAGCGTCAACGTGAGTGAAGTTTAAAAAATGTGTATATAAGGAGGAACTCCCACACTACCAAATATTACCATGCCTTTGACATACATTCCAATCTTTGTAATTTGAGCTACGTCCAAGGAAGAAAGAACGTGCTAATTTATTGAAAAGCAAACGACGACGAAGGCATAAGAGGAAGGGGTTCTACCTTCCTTTATGTGGGCCTTAGTTTCCCATATAGTGGGCTATCAAGCACTAAGGCACTTAGGATAGAGGATACGGTGGATCAAATCTCGTAGAATCCCCTTTTTGGGGAAGTAAGATGTATGCTTTGATTTTGGTCATCAAAAATTTCAGGAATATAGTTTGAGCATTTAAAAATTAATGTTTGCATATTTTATTTAGTTCTAAGGTTGCAAGGGAGTTATAAGGGTTTTGCAAAATTAAATTTTTAATGTTATTTTCTCAAAGGTGTTGAAAGGATTGTAAGGTGTTTGGTTGATATTTTATGGTGTTGGATATTATTTTAAGTTGGATTTTATAAGTGGTATCAAAGAAATTATTTTTAAGTATGTTATGATGAGTGTTATTTTTAAAAGGGATAAATAAGGCATAAATTGTGTTGTGATTATTTTGTGTCTAAGGGAATATTTTTAGAAAGTATTGAAGTGATATTGTTGTGTTTAACCATTGAAAATAGAAAGAAGGAAATTGTGATTAAGACAGGTTTTTCCAAAGGCACTTTGACATCCAATAAAAGGTATGGGCATATTATTCCTAGTGAGTGATTGTTGAAAGTTATGTATGAAAATTTTGAGTTAAAAGGATTGTTTGGTTAAAATTTTTGAGAGTGTTTTAAATTATTGCTTCAAGGTTTTCTAGAATTAAGAGTTGTTGATAAAACCTTGTTTTATAAGCATTGTTTTTGAAGTGAGTTGTTGAGTGAAGAACTTGAACTAAGGTTTGCAAATAACATGAGTATCATTGTTATGTGAGAGTGGTTTATAAAACATTTTTGGAAATATTTGAGTGAGTATTCATATGATTGGACTAGCATTTGTGAGCAAGGATTATTTCATTGAGTGATTGGCTGAGTTGACTTGGTTGAGCCTAGTCAAGTGAATGTGTGATTGATTGTTCAAGTTTTGTGAAAAAAATTATTCTATATTCTGAATTGAGTTGAGAAAGTGTTTTAGTATTGAGGTGAATGTGAAGCATATGGAGTCTATAGTAATTCTTAATATGTTTCTAAGAGAGTGATTGAATGTGATTGAGTATTGAGGTGAATGTGAAGCATATTGAGTCTCTAACAATTCTCCAAATGTTTCTAAGAGATTTATTGAAAGTTATTGAGTATTGAGGTGAATGTGAAGCATATTGAGTCTCTAACAATTATTTTTATATTTCTAAAAGAGTGATTGAAAGTGATTGAGCGTTGTGATGAATGTAGAGCATATTGAGTCTCCAACAATTCTCTTTATATTTCTATGAGATTGGATAAGTTCTAGTGAGGACTTGTTAAGCATATTTGAGGTAAGTATTTGAGAAGACTTGTGGAAAAATTTGTGTGATATTTTGTGAAATATTACAATATAAATTGAGAGGATATTTGGATAAGTTCTAGTGAGGACTTATTGAGCATATTGGATATGTTATAGAGATGACTTGTGGATATATTGGTGTGAGATTCTATGGAATATTACAAGGCATATTTGAGATAAGTTTTTGAGAATACTTGAGTGTAGAGTTGATTGTTTGATTTTTTGAAACCTTGAGTTAAGATTTGGGGTAGATGTAGTAGAGTTGAGTTGAGATTGAGTCAAGATTTGTGTTAAATATTGAGACATATATTGAGGATAGATTTGTGCTAGACCGAAGGATTGTGTTTAGTACAGATCAGAGGAAACATTTTGATGACATATTTGTAATAAACGGTAGGACTATGTTTAGTGCAAAGGATAGAGATTGAGGATAAATTTGTGCTAGACTGAAGAACTGTGTTTAGTGTATATTTGAGATAGAGCTTTGAAGGTGACAGAGTATAGAGGATGATAATATCTAGTGGATAGATATCCATTAGCTAGGGCAGTGAGGATACGAGTCTTCAATTGATAGAGATTCATTAACTAGAATAGTGGGGGTAATCATTTTTATAGACAATCACAATTTAGAGCTAAGGAGAAAGGAGTTCTCTTGTGGATAGAGATCCACAAACTTGATTAGGGTATTGGTGTCTCCTTTGGATAGATATCCATAAACATTGTAATAGGGAAATTATTCCCAAGAGATTGATTGAGAAAATTTAGTGAAATATTTTCTCCGTGGAGGAGCCCACATTGGGTGAACCACATAAATTTGGTGTCTCTATTGTGTATGATAATTTGTGCATTACTTTTATTACTACTGTTGGTATTTCTATCTATACATTTCATAATATTTGTTGGGAAAGAAAAATAAAAGTGGTCTTATACTATTCACCCCCCCTCATAGTATAAGTTTGTGTTCTTGAAATATTCTAGATTGATCATCTAATTTTATTTTTCTATAATTTTCTTGAACTATTTAAAATCTATAAAGGTTTCAAATTTAAATTTCAATAATTAAACCCATAATTTTTTAGAATAGTCATAAAAAATAGTTGAAAATATTGGTATCCTTTGAGACTAGCTTCCATTGGTCCATATAAGTTGGTATGTACTATTTCTAGAGGTTCTTTGAATTTATGTAGGCTTAAAAATTTCACTCTTTGTTGTTTTCTTGGTAAGTATTTTGGAAAAATTGTAGGTTGTCATGTTAGTTTGGTTAAACCTATTACCATTCAATATCCATTTAATTCATTTAATATTGACACCCTTATATCCCCTAATCTCATATGCCAAATATATCTTGTTTTTGATGAATTTACTATTAAATCATTTTTTGAAGAAGTATCAAGTACAAATAGATTGTTTATGAGGCATCCTATAGCTATAAACTTTTCTTGTTTGGTTATGACAAATTTATTTTTATTTCCTATAATTTTGAATTCAACCATTATATTTTGTATAATCATTTGAGATACTTATAGTAGGTTAGAAACTAAATTTGGTAGATATAATATGTTTTTAATGATGCATTTTCCATCAAATAAGTTGACTTATACATATCCCATAACTTTGATCTCATATGTTTTATCATATGTAATTGCAACTAGTTTAGTTTTTATTTCTAATCATATGTTTACTTACCCCTACATCAATGTACAAATAATTACCTTCTACTTTTTTTGTCATATCCTTTTTCAAACTTTTTATTTGAATCTATTTTCTCACTCCCATTGAAATAATACAACGGAACGATCCATTTTGTGTTTTATATAATTAATTCCCTTCATTGTTGAAATGCTTTGAATTCTGAAAATAATTAATATTTATTTTATTCAAATAATTATTTTCTCTTCTCTTCTCTTTAATTTTAATCAATATTCAATTCAATTCAATTATCTAATTCTTTCTTCAGTAATAAAATCTCTTTCTTCGACTTCAACAATGTTCTCCAACATTGTCTTAATATCATTAATTTCTTTCATCAATTTATAACTCTTCCTTTAAATAAATAAATTCTCTTTTCTTATTTCCATTATTTAAATTTTTAAATTTATATTATTTTTCTTCAAATATGTATTCTTCACTTAAATAATTAATTATCACCTTATAAATCCTACAAATTTTCATTCACTTATAGTAATATTATTTGTTTCAATAACTTTATTTACTTCACCTTATATATGCATCTTTAATATTTTTAATAAATCAATCTTCCTTCACTTTATAAAGCATAACTATTCAAAACTCTAAGGAAAGTCTAAAAAAATACCTTATGTGACACCATTTTTGTTTGAATCTCTAGAATATGATACGAGTTACACATCTCAGATTTAATTGCTCTAAAAATAATTTAAATATCCTAACTCCTTGATGTTACAATTTTTTTATAGGCATAATTATGACCATGTCTATCTTCTATGGATGTCACATATTTAGCCTATACATTACTCTCTCTCCTTCCATATTATTACTTTTGGAATAATTGTGTAGCCCTACACTTAGTGTTACAATTAATATTTTTTCTCAATATTTCTTTTTTATGCTTTGCAACATTACTACCAAATCCTCTTTGTAATTTTACTATCAAATTTTCTACGAACATATCCTACATTTTTGTCTCATATACAGTTTGCACATTTGTGTCCCCTTAATAGTTTACATGTCCATATTTTCTCCTTGGATGATTGTTGTAATCAAACTTACACTCCTTGGTTATGAAAATGGTGGCTTCACACACTAACTTTCTTCTCTCACAATGTTTCCAATATGTCTCTCTCTATCCCACAATAAGATTTACTCTCTTCCAATTGTTCCTCTCCTCAATCATATCTTCTCTCAAATATTTATCTATCCTCTTTACCAAAATAAACCTCTAATAATATGTCTTTGATGCTACTATTAGAAATTCACCATTCTATAAGGATCACAAAAGATATCAAGATACAATATTCACATAGTTTAATCCATAACAACAATGAAAAATAACTCATTGAATATGTTATTGATATATCTATTTTATGCAATGTAATGTAATACAATGCTCATTCTTCAATACACTATTATAATGCTTTGTATTTAATATATACACACATGTGACTCTTCATATTCATAACCCTTTACCTTTCTACTTAGATAAAATTTTCATCTCCTCACACATGAGAGATCTAAGACTTCATATTTCTTAAAGAAGAAATAAAAAAACTTACATATCCACATAAAGACAAAGACTCTAATGATAGTACATACTAAATGATAAAATATTACATGACACCTCACTATTTACTAAAATATTTACAACACTCTAAACTATTTACGTGGTCCTTGTATTAATTTTGAAAGGTACCAAATAATGTAATACTTTCAACATAAATGGTATATTTACTTTAGATGTGATAGCACTATAAAAAAAATATTTATATCAAATTTTAATACAATAATGACATCAAAAAATATATTTAATTAAACATAAATTTCTAATGGAAAGAGAACAAAATATTGTATTAGCAAATAGCACTCTATTTGAAAGGATGATGAAAAAAAATTCATTAGTATATTACAAAACAAAGACACATATTATATTAATTAGAGGATTTATATACAATATGTTCTAAAATCTAAAATGGTAGATGGAAGTTATGATTTAAAGGCCATGAATGCATATGAAAATACTTATATATAGGAATGATTTGAGCAATATTTATGAGACCAAAATAGTCTCTAGTAAAAATGGAAAACATACTGTAAGGAATATTGCTAACATTTAGGATGATTCCACCCTAAAAGATATTAAGGTAGAAAACATTGATTGTAATAGGGACAATAATTATGGGTTATATTGTTGAGATGACTTGCTCAAAAGTATGACAATTATAGGTAACATCTAATATCAAAATATTTACAACACTCTAAACTATTTACGTGGTCCTTGTATTACATGACGCCTCACTATTTACTAAAATATTTACAACACTCTAAACTATTTACGTGGTCCTTGTATTAATTTTGAAAGGTACCAAATAATGTAATACTTTCAACATAAATGGTATATTTACTTTAGATTTGATAGCACTATAACAAAAATATTTATATCAAATTCTAATACAATAATGACATCAAAAAATATATTTAATTAAACATAAATTTCTAATGGAAAGAGAACAAAATATTGTATTAGCAAATAGCACTCTATTTGAAAGGATGATGAAAAAAATTCATTAGTATATTACAAAACAAAGACACATATTATATTAATTAGAGGATTTATATACAATATGTTCTAAAATCTAAAATGGTATATGGAAGTTTTGATTTAAAGGCCATGAATGTATATGAAAATACTTATATATAAGAATTATTTGAGCAGTATTTATGAGACCAAAATAATCTCTAGTAAAAATGGAAAACATACTATAAGGAATATTGCTAACATTTAGGATGATTCCACCCTAAAAGATATTAAGGTAGAAAACATTGATTGTAATAGGGACAATAATTATGGGTTATATTGTTGAGATGACTTGCTCAAAAGTATGACAATTATAGGTAACATCTAATATCAAAATTGGAATAGAAACAAGTACCTCTTTAATAAGGATAAAGATAAAGATAAAAAAATATTTAAGAAATAGAAAACATACTATAAGGAATATTGCTAACATTTAGGATGATTCCACCCTCAAAGATATTAAGGTAGAAAACATTGATTGTAACAGGGACAGTAATGATGGGTTATATTGTTGCGATGACTTTCTCAAAAGTATGACAATTATAGGTAATATCTACTATCAAAATTGGAATAGAAACAAGTACCTCTTAAATAAATACAAATATAAATATAAAGATAAAAAATATTTAAGAAATAACATCACCATGAAGAAGGACAATAAGTGATCAAGACTACCAAAGTAAATGAATAAAATGGATCTTATACCAAATAATGTAATACGAGGGTGTATTGGAAGTATTACATTATTTGGTACCTTGCAAGAATATTGCAAGTACCTTGTAAATAGTTTGTAAATATTTGAGTCTAAAGTTTTGTAAATATTAGGTGTCATGTAAGTATTTAATATGTGTGGAGTTAAGTAAATATTATTTATTTAGTAATCATTAGAAGTTTTTCATTATTAGGAGTCAATAAAATATATTTCTCTTATGAAAAATATGAAGAGTCATATCTCTCATGAGTTTGAGGAGGTGAATAGCTTGTTTAATGTAGAATATCAAGAGTCCCATATCCAATGTGTATATACTGAAGATAAAGTATTGTAATGGTTGATCAAATAAGCTTTGTAGGACATTGTATTTGCATTGCTTAAAGAGATATATTTATCAATAACATTTTTAATGAGTCATTATCATCATTAATATTGAATGTATGTGAAGATTTAAACTTAAGTGTCGAGTATAATGTAATCAATGTTAATCATTGAAATCATTTTACATTTTATTGTGGTGTGTCTAATTTCATTTGTTTTATTTATAGAATTTACTTAAATAACTATTTTTAAAATCTATTTAAGTATAGGTAAAACAATTTTAAATAATGATATATAGACAATATATATATTTTAATCAAAAATAATTTTGCATATCTACTTGCACTTAAAAAATATATTATGAAATCATTTTACTTTAAAAATATATTTTTCCATTATTTAGAGTTATGTGTCTTATCAAAATATTACATACTAAATAAAAATAAGATCATGGATTAAAAACTAGGTTCAAAATAAATTTTTAAAATAGTTTCTCTATATGTATATATTATATAGTCTTGCTTGAAAGCACGAGATTCCGGGAAAAGGAAACACTAATTGCGATGCAACCAAAATCAAATGCGCTTAAGTCCTAGAAATGTAAAATGCATGAAACGAAAGAGACACATTAAAATGAGATACAAGCGAATGGAGAAAACATAGCCCTTTCATTAAACTTTCTTGATCTCTGTTACAAATACGCCTCCTCCCTTTTCAGGGGCTAGGAGCGTTAAAAGAATTTGATTACAATCACTTAATGTTCCTCTTTCCGCGTGCCCACGATTGAAATGGACGGGCCAAAACGCTGCCGTCGCTGATGTTGATGAGTCTTTGACCTCTGCTGCTCTTCCTGCGAACAAAGAAACAACGAATATGTCAGTAGCATCTGCTGCAAATAAAAGGTGTTTGTTCTCTAAAATCATCAAAGATGCATGTAAACACTTGCCTGAAACAGTAAGTACAGTGAATCCAAATAGCCCAAAAAATTGACAAAAAATAGAAGATCTTACCAGAAAGCCATTACCACTGAAACAGTCGGCTAATCTGCTTTCACCTGGAATTCGTCCCTGGGCAGGACGAATTCTGACTGCAATTCGTCCCTGGGTGGGACGAATTCTTCTGTGTTGAAAAAGCCGAAGTGATCTGTTCCAATGTCGGCTCTCGAGACCTCCAAAACACCTACAGACAGAGGGGTTATGTAATTGGGGCCATTTTGGGACGACCCAGATGGTCGGATTCTCCCAATTTGGCCTCTATCCTCGAGAATTTGATATCGCCACTTGCAAGTTAGTGAAACAACAAAGCGACACAAAACATACTAGAATCTGATCAAAAGTTATGAAATTGCAGCTATGAGTTCACCAAACAAAATGACACAATATGCAATGCGAACAAATAATCTAGAATGCTAAAAAGAATGGAACTTAGGAAGTGCGGGGGTGCCCAAGTGGGCCTCCCACCGTTGGCACTTGACTTCGGAGCCAATCCACTAGGGATAGGCCCAAAACCTCTTAGGATTGGGGGGTCGGCAAATTGGTTGGTTCAGGTGTCCATGTGTTGGATTTGGGTCAGGTTCAAGCTTCCAAAAGCCACCCAACAACCTCCCTTGCAAAAGAGATTGGTGGATGCGAGAAGGTGAACCAAAAGGGATGCAAGTGGGTCTTCAACTCGGAAGCACTTCGTTGCTTGAAATCTCCTTTAACTTGCCTCTTTTGGGTGAGAAAAGTCCCACCTTTTATAGACCCATGGGGTCTCTTTTGAGAGGGAAGCACAAATGCCATGTGTTGGTCATAGGTGCCATGTGGCAATCATGTCTTCCCATGAGGGAGGGGAGTCCTCCATTGACTTGGGCTCTCATAATCGCCCTTGTGACGATCCTCTAACGGCCTATTTGTCCACCCACACACGCGTGCGAGGTAGGAGTCATCAACTGATTGTCCTGGGCTGCCACTTGGCACCATTCTTCTTTTTGCCCGTTAAACTTGGAATTCGTCCCCGGGTGAGACGATTTCAGAATTCGTCCCTGGGTGAGACGAATTCCAGTTAGTATTCGTCCCTGGGTGAGACGAATACTGAGCAAAGTGTCTAAATGTGCCAAATTGCTTCTTGACCTTACAAAATTGCTATGAAAGTGGTTAGGACCACTGTTTGACCTCTGAGGGCTGCCCTGGGGGCTGTGTTTGTCAAAGCGATCAGTGTTTGTAGTCACATAATCGGATTGGTGTTGTTTTGGTGTCTACAGATGCCCCTTTTTGGGATGCGCTGTGCATAGCGCAGCGTCGAGCAAAAATAGATAACCAAAGCACTAATGATTAGGGTTTCTTGGTAACCTAACCAACTTTTGATGCCCCAAGCATGGAAAGGGCATGCATTCTTGAATCCTTGCTTCTGACGAGCTAAGGAGTTTGATTTCAAGTGTTAACCTATTTTGGTGAGGTGTGACTTGAACTTAGACATTGATCAGTCATGAATAGGCGAAGGGCGTTTTATCCACGGGGGAACCTTGTGTTCATGATTCACGAAATGCCAAGTGTTTGATTGATTTGATTGTTGCTTGTTTATCGCCCCAAGCAGGAGCGTGATTGTCTTTGTCAATGATTCTTTGAATGCATGTCGTTTTCCTTAATTGGGTGTGTGATTGTTGATTGGTGACTAAGTGTGACTACCCCCTCAAGCGACGAATCGATGAGGGAATGACCTTCATGAGAAAAGCGACGAGTCGCTTGACCCAAGATGACTTGTGCAAGGGTGCCTTTAGAGGGTTTACCGTTAAGCATGTGCAATTTTTCCAACATTTGGACCTATTTTTGGTGGGTGTTAACCCTTTTGGTGATGCCATAATGGGGTGAAATCATCGAAAACCCATCTTCCCGTGGAGCGGTCCGGCTATGATAGCCTTCTTGGGGAAGTAGGAGAGTGACAATTTGAACCCCGACATCGATTTTCTTTGCCAAGAGGTTAAGTGCAAGAGCACTTGTGTCCGGCAATGCTTATTGCTTTGTTTTTATGTTGCATGTTTTATTGTTTTTGTTGTTTTTTTTTTTTTTGTGACACCATTTGGGGATTAAATTTTCGAAAATCCGTCTCCCGTGGAGCGGTCCGGCTATGGTAGCCTTCTTAGGGAGTAGGATAGTGATAATTTGTGACCCTGATGTCGATTTGCCATGCCAAGAGTTTAAGTGCAAGAGCACTTGTGTCTGGCAATGTTTATTGCTTTTTGTGTTGTTTTGATTTTCTTGTTGTTTTTGAGTGGGCTTTGACCCTTTTGTGACGTCGTTTGGGGATGAAATTGTCGAAAATCCGTCTTCCCGTGGAGCGGTCCGGCTATGGTAGCCTTCTTAGGGAGTAGGATAGCGACAATGTAGACCCTGACATCAGTTTTTCTATGCCAAGAGGTTAAGTGCAAGAGCACTTGTGTCTGGCAATGTTTATTGCTTTTTGTTTTTGTGTTGCATTTATTTGTTGTTTTTGTTGTTTTGATTTTCTTTGATCTTGTGCATGATGGTTGATGAATATGGATGTATGCATGTTGATTTATTTTGATGGATGCATATGCTATGATGAATGCAAATGTTTTTGATTTATATGTGATATGCAAAGTGAAATGGATGAATGGGGTTTGTGATGTTTGGCTATGGCACCATAGGTTGTTTAGAACTCTGTTATTTTGTTTTTAGGCGATTGCTGTGATGCATGACTTTGTATGTATACATGTGGTTTTTTTTTTTTGTATTTTTTTGATGGTATTGTAAGG
Source organism: Wollemia nobilis (assembly GCA_028583015.1). NCBI lineage: Eukaryota > Viridiplantae > Streptophyta > Pinopsida > Araucariales > Araucariaceae > Wollemia > Wollemia nobilis. The sequence continues at coordinate 3,736,985 of JAQPPZ010007219.1, forward strand.
ATGAAAAGTAGCGCAGTTGGTTTAGAAATGTAGCTAAGGTTTTCTGAGACTCAGATAGTTTTAACTCACTAGCCACGACCGTACTTTATCTTACAAGACTTTTGAACAAGGTATGAATCAGACTTGTTTTTGACCCAGCTATTTCACATCCCTGTGTGTGCGACCGAGTTCATTATTGTGGTATTTATCAGGATAACACCAGCGCCAGATGGGATTTCAACCGAACTCGTATCGAGGATCACCTAATTAGCTCCACTAACTCCTTTGTTGTATTTAGTTAGATTAATCTGTGGTGTTATCCAGGATGCCATAAGCTAGCTCATCCACATGCAAACATTGATCTGTATGCAAGTTAATGTGACAGATATATCGTCATGCGAGAAGTTTACCGCTAGTTACCGATAGGCTATCAACCAAACCAGTACTGAGGCTTGCCTCATGACCTGTTAGAATACCGAGAGTTCCAGGGATTCAAGTTCACTCCCTTCTTTTCTTCAATTGTATTGGGATACTTGCTCGTTTGTAGTGATAAGATCACTGTTTATTTTGATTTGTTTTTCTTTTGAGCAAGGGATTGGGGATATGGAGTGACGAAAATCACTATTGCTTGTGCCTTTTGATGTGTGCACTTGTAGGATGTCAAATTTTGGAGTTTTGACGTTTTGCAAATTTTTTGATGTTTTGCAATTATTGAGAACTTAGGGATTCTTAGGGAATTGGGTAGGGAGGATGCTTGTCCTTTTGCCAACTCTCAGCATTCTTGGGGTCATTCGCACAGGGGGATGAGCAAGATAACCATTTCGCTTATGGTGACCTGGATTACTTTGCAGGTTTCATCTTTCGTTCACACAACTTGGGAATTGTTTTATGTGTCTTGATATGTGTTGGGATGTTACGTAACAAGGTGTATTTCAAGTATGACTCTACCTTCATAAAATCTGTCTGACTTGATACATTACATGGCTAAAGAGCAAAATGATGACTGAATCACGAAAGCTTTTGATACATTAAAAGACCACTGACTGTAGTGTGGTAAAAAGCAATGCATGGTGTTTTTGTTGTTTTTGTAAAATGGAACAAGTGTGGAACAAGATGGTCTATCAGAGCAATTACAGCCTATGGTGCCTTTGACCTATACGACCACAAATATGCAATGTATGGATGCAATGCTTAATGCAGCTACATATTTTTGTATTTTTGATGGATTGATTTTTGTGAATATGAATATGAGGTGCGAGAAGAGCTCTCGATTGATGAATTTGAGTATGCCTAGAAATGAGATGCAAATTTTTGTTGTTTTTGATTGTTTTTTATTTTTGACCAAGTGGTTGTGGACATCATTGGAGCCTTTTGGTGACCAAGTGATTGCGATAATCCTTGGAGATTTTTAGGTTTTGACCAAGAGATTGCGATAATCCTTGGAGCTTTTTGGGTGACCAAGAATTTGTGATAATCCTTGGAGCTTTTTGGGTGACCAAGAGATTACGATAATCCTTGGAGCTTTTTAGGTTTTGACCAAGAGATTGCGATAATCCTTGGAGCTTTTTGGGTGACCAAGAGATTGCGATAATCCTTGGAGCTTTTTAGGTTTTGACCAAGAGATTGTGATAATCCTTGGAGCTTTTTGTGTGACCAAGAGATTGCGATAATCCTTGGAGCTTTTTTGGGTGACCAAGAGATTGCGATAATCCTTGGAGATTTTTGGGTGACCAAGAGATTACGATAATCCTTGGAGCTTTTTGGGTGACCAAGAGATTGCGATAATCCTTGGAGCTTTTGGGTGACCAAGAGATTGCGATAATCCTTGGAGCTTTTTGGGTGACCAAGAGATTGCGATAATCCTTGGAGCTTTTTGGGTGACCAAGAGATTGCGATAATCCTTGGAGCTTTTTGGGTGACCAAGAGATTGTGATAATCCTTGGAGCTTTTTGGGTGACCAAGAGATTGCGATAATCCTTGGAGCTTTTGGGATGACCAAGAGATTGCGATAATCCTTGGATATTTTAGGGTGACCAAGTGATTGCGATAATCCTTGGAGATTTTTGGGTGACCAAGAGATTGTGATAATCCTTGGAGCTTTTTGAAATGACCAAGTGATTGCGATAATCCTTGGAGCTTTTTGGGGTGACCAAGTGATTGCGATAATCCTTGGAGCTTTTTGGGGTGACCAAGTGATTGCGATAATCCTTGGAGCTTTTTTTTGGGTGACCAAGGGATTACGATAATCCTTGGAGCTTTTTGGTTTGACCAAGTGATTGCGATAATCCTTGGAGCTTTTTTGGTTTGGACTATGGCTCTTCATGGGATAGAGGTACCCCCAACTTGATGGTCTTTGCACTTCGGATCCGGCTCTAGAGGTATGGGCATGAATGGATCGGCCCTATGCACGGATAGGAGGACAGGGTCCACCCCGGCACTGATGTTGTTATGGTGTCTCTTGGTGGAAGTTGCTCTTTGTGTGCCCAAAGTTGTGGATGTAATGCTTGGTCCCACTGCGGTGGGTTAACACGCCACTCATGCCCTAGTATTATGTTTATCTGTTGACATGCTTCCTCAAATTTTATGGGATGCCGATGTTGTCGCATGTGATTGTTGTGGGCTATCTCTGTTTCATCTTCACTTTCAACTAGTGAGTATAGCTCATCAGAATCTGGAGATTCTGAGACATGGAGGACTGCATCATCAGGTAGCCCTATGGTTAAAGGTTGATCCTCTTTGAAAGGAGCTTCATGTAAGTTGGGCCTTGGGAGCTCCAAAATCTTGGTCTCTATCGACTCTAAGTGCTCTAGCACTTTGCATATATCGGGGGATTTGAGCTCCTCCTCTTTGATTGGTTCTTGTTGAGGAACTTGGGGCATATGGAGGGGTAACTGGATAGCACCCCCCATGCCTTGATAGGGCATTTCATCCTGCTCTTCTTCTCGCTCTGATTCCTTAGAGGCTTCTTGATGAATTTCTAAGGGTGGCCCATAAACCTGGGTGGATGTCTGAGGAAGGCACCCATCATTGGTTATAGGATCAGCCTCCCGCTCATGTCTGGGAGGCATCGGGGGCGATGCTTGATAAGGTCGCGGAGACTCGTCTCGCACCCGAGGGTTGTGCCTCTCATAATGTTTTGTCTTATGTGTGTGAGGGGTTGGAATCCTCTCAGGTAGTTTATAGCGCAACTTATCTACTTTACGCTGCATGTATAAGTCCTCTAACTCCTGATGACCTTGCTCTATGCGTAACTCATCCGCTTCGCGTTGCATGCGCTCTCTATCCAAGCGGTGTCGATACTCTATTTCTTGATGACTTTGTTTAAGCCGCGTGATTTGGGCTTGACGGGTGGCATGTCTGGCGACTATCGGGTCAGTTCGGTCTACCCTATTTTGTTCAGGAGGTTCGAATGTTTCTCCTATGTGTTGGCCTCGATCTTGATGATCTAAAATTTCAATGGGTCGCTTCCCTCTGTCGATGTAGGCGGCATGTACTTGAGGCCGCACTCGTTTGTTGTCCTCGAGGAATGCGATGATTTTCCTCGTACTCCCTTTCATGTTGGCTCTCCTGCATAGTGTGTTGGAACAACTCATCCTCCTGGCGCTGAAGGTGCTCTTTGTTAATATAGTACAGTTCCTCTAAATGTAGTCGCTCTAGTCGCTCTAGCTCAAGTTGCGTGAATTGCATTTGGCGTGCGACGTGCTTGACAGATTCTAAGATGGTTGGTCCTGTCGCCTCATGTCTAGAAGGCCTAGATGCCTCTCCTAGATATTTTTGATCGTAGTGATCCAAGATCTCTATAGGTGACCTCCCTTTGTTGGGGGTAGCGGCATTCCCTCGGGGCTTTGGCCTCCGTGAGTGGTCCCGATAGATAGCAGTGCAGAGGCATATTGCTCCCGCATTGTATATTGCTCTCGAGGAAGGTAGGGATCTTCCTCTTGCTCTCTTTCATAAGTGAAAAAGGGATGGACGGAGTTAGTTCGCCCCCCCTCGAGGAGCCTTGTGCTCTGGATTTTTCTTTGTAGTCCTGACAACTAGAGGGGGTGAAGGAGGGATAATGTAATCATGTGGTTCCTCCCGTCGAACCCTATGTTGACCTAGCGCTTCATCGCGCGATGACCGCTCATAGCGAGCTTCTAAGGGAGCTCTCCTATGACTGTACCCCTCATGGAAGGGTGTGTGCTGAATGTTATGCTTAATAGGAGTGCTCCTCGAAGAGGTGTCCCTGTAGTCCCTTTCCTTTAAGGTGTGGAGGGGACTGCCTTGTGTGTTAGGTCGCCAAGGTGGTATGACCAAATCCTTGGGATTGTAACGGAGATGACTCATGCCTCCTTGGACATTCCCCACAGCCTCCGCCCGTGATTGGGCTTGGCTACGGGTGAGCACCATGACGATGTCTCTCTAAAAATCCTAAAAATTGAAATGAGTCAGATGGGGCCCAAAATTGGCGTGTGCATCCCTCTTATAGTAGATAAGACAAAAATGAAGTTTCAAGTCCTAGATCTGAATACATTAGGAGATATTGACATCCGAACAGCTCAAAAAGTGCAAAAAAATGCGTGCCCAATTTTAAAACCTAATTTTGGGGCACTAGATGATGGAATTTGGCCCCGAAAACTGACTTTTTTGGGCAAATATTTGTTTAAAATTATCCCAACTAACTCCCTGTAAAATTTCGTGTCAATCGGAGCTACGGTTGAGAAGTTATGGCCCTGGCAAGATGCACTAAAATTTAGGGAAAAATATAAGATTTCCCATATTTTGTTGGATGCTCCCGCATCACTTATGGGCACATTTGGGGTGATTTTGGGTTGACCAAAGGGTTCATGGACACCTTTGGGGCATTTTGGAGTGACCAAGCGATTACGGGAATCCTTGGAGCTTTTTGGAACAAGTGACAAAATGCGTAAATTTTTATCTTTTTGTTTATGATTTTTTTTTTGTTACACTAAGCAGAAATGAACACACACATGCGCAAACCGTGATTATCTCTTTTAAGGGTTTAAATAGTGTGTCCTAAACTGTTTTAGTGCATTTTGATGTTTTGTTTTGTTTTTGTAGGTTTTGAAGAACGTTTAAATGCATTATGATGGCTCATATAACTCCCAAAATGGTCGCCCCTTCAATATACCAACCAGGCCGATATACCAACCTCTCTATATACCCGCCCTTACGAGAGGGAGACTATAGGTACGTGAGAGCAGAAGGTACATGGTACGTAGGCGGTACGAAAGGGGGATTGTCCTGTTAATGGCACCTACCATAGAAAACTTATCCTCGCGCGCATGGGAATCACCCCAGCGACACTCGGTCTACTTTCGTTAGGATTTACGCCTAACAATAGTTGACAATCGGGAAATGGATGCAAAGCTAAGCCAAGGTGGTGATGAACCCACCGTTGGTCTTGCTCAAGGGCTGGGGTCTTACGACCAGCTCCTTGGTTTAAAATTATTGCGTGAAGTGTGTGGGATTCATTTTATTTAACGAAAATGAAACAAGCATAAATGACTTTCCCTAATGCAATGCAGGATTAAATGAAAACAATTAAAGAAATAGAAACAGAAACAAAAAATTTAATAGAGATCATGAAAATCCCTACCTCTTCTCTGCCTAGACCGGTTGCTTCTGAATTTTTGCTCTAAAAAGTTGCAGACAGAAATTCGTCCCTCGGTGAGACGAATTGCAGAACAGAATTCGTCCCTCCCAGAGATGAATTTGAATTCGTCTCAGGGTCAGACGAATTTCAGTAAAGCAATCGCCATAGTCAAGGACGAATAACAGTCAAAAACCAAAAAGGTACCTGTCAAACACAAAACACAAAAATTTGATTAGTTTTTGTGATCTTAAAACCAGGGGACAGAGTCCCACCGTGATCGCCACTGAAAGCACGAGATTCCGGGCAAAGGAAACACTAATTGCGATGCAACCAAAATCAAATGCGCTTAAGTCCTAGAAATGTAAAATGCATGAAACGAAAGAGACGCATTAAAATGAGATACAAGCGAATGGAGAAAACACAGCCCTTTCATTAAACTTTCTTGATCTCTGTTACAAATACGCCTCCTCCCTTTTCAGGGGCTAGGAGCGTTAAAAGAATTTGATTACAATCACTTAATGTTCCTCTTTCCGCGTGCCCACGATTGAAATGGACGGGCCAAAACGCTATCGTCACTGATGTTGATGAGTCTTTGACCTCTGCTGCTCTTCCTGCGAACAAAGAAACAACGAATATGTCAGTAGCATCTACTGCAAATAAAAGGTGTTTGTTCTCTAAAATCATCAAAGATGCATGTAAACACTTGCCTGAAACAGTAAGTACAGTGAATCCAAATAGCTCGAAAAACTGATAGAAAATAGAAGATCTTACCAGAAAGCCATTACCACTAAAACAGTTGGCTAATCTGCTTTCACCTGGAATTCGTCCCTGGGCAGGACGAATTCTGACTGCAATTCGTCCCTGGGTGGGACGAATTCTTCTGTGTTGAAAAAGCCGAAGTGATCTGTTCCAATGTCGGCTCTCGAGACCTCCAAAACACCTGCAGACAGAGGGGTTATGTAATTGGGGCCATTTTGGGACGACCCAGATGGTCGGATTCTCCCAATTTGGCCTCTATCCTCGAGAATTTGATATCGCCACCTGCAAGTTAGTGAAACAACAAAGCGACACAAAACATACTAGAATCTGATCAAAAGTTATGAAATTGCAGCTATGAGTTCACCAAAAAAAATGACACAATATGCAATGCGAACAAATAATCTAGAATGCTAAAAAGAATGGAACTTAGGAAGTGCGGGGGTGCCCGGGTGGGCCTCCCACCGTTGGCACTTGACTTCGGAGCCAATCCACTAGGGATAGGCCCAAAACCTCTTAGGATTGGGGGGTCGGCAAATTGGTTGGTTCAGGTGTCCATGTGTTGGATTTGGGTCAGGTTCAAGCTTCCAAAAGCCACCCAACAACCTCCCTTGCAAAAGAGATTGGTGGATGCGAGAAGGTGAACCAAAAGGGATGCAAGTGGGTCTTCAACTCGGCAGCACTTCGTTGCTTGAAATCTCCTTTTACTTGCCTCTTTTGGGTGAGAAAAGTCCCACCTTTTATAGACCCATGGGGTCTCTTTTGAGAGGGAAGCACAAATGCCATGTGTTGGTCATAGGTGCCATGTGGCAGTCATGTCTTCCCATGAGGGAGGGGAGTCCTCCATTGACTTGGGCTCTCATAATTGCCCTTGTGACAGTCCTCTAACGGCCTATCTATCCACCCACACACGTGTGCGAGGCAGGAGTCATCAACTGACTGTCCTGGGCTGCCACTTGGCACCATTCTTCTTTTTGCCCGTTAAACTTGGAATTCGTCCCTGGGTGAGACGAATTCCAGTTAGTATTCGTCCCTGGGTGAGACGAATAGTGAGCAAAGTGTCTAAATGTGCCAAATTGCTTCCTGACCTTACAAAATTGCTATGAAAGTGGTTAGGACCACTGTTTGACCTCTGAGGGCTGCCCCGGGGGCTGTGTTTGTCAAAGCGATCAGTGTTTGCAGTCACATAATCGGATTGGTGCTGTTTTGGTGTCTACACTTGCACTTAAAACTAATAATATTTTCTACCATGAATAAAGGTATATTGACATGGCCTAATCATTTTTTTTGGTAGGTAAAAATATTACATCACAGGTTGAAGGGTCCCATCCCTAAGGAGTACATAGAGTGAGTCATCAATGCCGAAAAGTGGCATCCATACAAAAACCATTATGGGTTCTACCCCTTTCAACCTGGTCTAGTAAAGACCGAAGCCAACAAAAATAAAATTCATCAAACCATTATAAAAACAGGTAGCCTCATTGCCTAATAGACAATTTCCTAGGCTACTGGAAATCCTTATTCCTTTCCTTCTATGCATTGGAGTTATGATCAGGGGAAAAATGATTCTTAAGCATAGCAGAGAGATCCTTGAGCTCCTGGATGGCACTGGAAAGGAGAGCACCACCTTCCTGGTAAATGTTAACAATTGTATGCAAGTGGAATACTACTTCACTGTCTCAGTTAAGGGCCACAGAGCGGAGCTTATCCTTGGCATTAGTGATATGATGTTCGTCTTCTTCATTTATTATTTTTGTATATTTCCTCATGGTAGTAGTCAACCTTTGTTTAGCTACCCCATTCAGTCCTTTCATATTCTAGGAGAGGACTTTGATTTAGAAATTTTAGGGGATTTTTTCCCCCTTTACCTTGATGCACGGGGGGTTTGGATCTTCGGATTTCTTCCTTGATGGTGTTTCTAATTTCTTGGAATAGGATCTTTTGAGTTCCCTTGGCTATGTCCTCAATAGTGTCCCGATTTCTTCATTTAATACCAAAAGGTCTACCCTTATTTCTATGTCCTCCTAAATCCATCTGGAACTTTCTAAATCTTTGGGTTTACTTGGGACTCTAGGGTTTTGGGAATTCATGGGCAGACTCATCACTATCAAAATCGGTGATGTTTGTGTTAGTCATAGAGGTAGGGTATTCAAACCCTAAGGGGAGGGGCAATGGGGATGGGGGGGTAGGTGAACATGGGGGATTTGAAGACAGGTGTTGATAGTGGAAGAAAGAACATGCTAATTTATGGAAAATACAATGACGATGAAGGCATAAGAGGAAGGGGTTCTACCTTCCTTCATGTGGGCCTTAGTTTCCCATGCAGTGGGCTATCAAGCACTAAGGTGCTTAGGATAGAGGAGACGATGGATAAAATCTCGTAGAATCCCCTTTTTGGGGAAGTAAGATGTATGCTTTGATATTGATCGCCAAAATTTTTAGGAGTATAGTTTGGGCATTTAAAAATTAATGTTTGGATATTTTTATTTAGTTCTAAGGTTGCAAGGGAGTTATAAGGGTTTTGCAAAATTAAATTTTTAATGTTATTTGCTCAAAGGTGTTGAAAGGATTGTAAGGTGTTTGGTTGATATTTCATGGTGTTGGATATTATTTGACGCAAAGCCGAATTTACAAATAGAGAAAACCTTGATATTTCAATCAAGATCTTGGAAATAAAAATTATAGAGCTTAATGGATGACCTCCATTACAATGTATGGACTGTCTATTATAGCAGACCTGACCCCTTTCAGTCATTATTATTTTCTGTAACCGCTTGCATGAATGTTCTATCGTCGCCTGCATCCTATCACCACGTGCCTTGGATCATCATTGCATGGAATGGTAGAGTGCTCTGTAGCTGCCTATACTTTGACCTTCTAAGTCATCATTCATAGGAGTGCTCTGTAGCCACTTGTATCTTGCTACCATGTGCCCTTCTCTAATGGCTTCTGCAACCACCTGCCCATATTGAGTCATGAAAAACATGTCCCAAAATCATGATATTTTTGTGTCCTCTGTCGGTTCTTCGCTTTGGGTCACAAAAATGTGACATGTCACGATATCATGAAATTTTTGCTCTTGCGCTCCCTCTCTCCTCTGCTGTTCACGATATTGTGACATTTTTGCTTTTCGCTCTCTTTCCACTTCGGGCCGCGAAACCATAACATGTCACAAAATCACGACATTTTGGCTGTCGGCCTTCACTTTCTCCTTCGGGTCGCGAAACCGTGACATGTCACGAAATCATGACATATTTGTCTTCCGCTCTCTTTTTCTCCTTCGGGTCGTGAAATCGTGACATGTCATGAAATTGTGATATCTTTGCCTTTCGCTATCTCTTTTTGCTTTCGGGTCATGAAATCGCGACATGTCGTGAAATCGTGACATCTTGCCTTCCGCTCTCTTTTTCTGCTTTCGGGTCATGAAATTGTGACATGTCGCAAAATCATGACATCTTGCCTTTCGCTCTCTCTTTCTGCTTTTGGGTCACAAAATCATGATGTGTCATGAAATCGCGACATCTTTGCTTGCAGCCTCCTCCTTCCTGTTTGGGTCGTGAAATCATGACATCTTTTGCATCCTTGCCTCTCCTATGAAACCTGTCATGATATCGTGATAGTTTTTCCTGCTAGCTTCTGTCTCCACTTTGTGTCGCTATATCATGACACTTTGACTATCACGATATCACTATAGTTTTCCTGCTGGCTTCTTTCTCCATTTTGTGTCGCGATATCGTGATAGTTTCCCCCACTGGCTTCTTTCTCCATTTTGTGTCATGATATCGCGACACATTTTCTATCATGATATCACGATAGTCTTCCCCGCTAGCTTCTTTCTTTGTTTTGTGTCATGATATCGTGACACATTTTCTATTGTGATATCGTGACAAGTTCCCCCGTTGGATTCCCTCTCCACAAAGTGTCGCGATATTGCGACATATTTTTTGTCATGATATCGCGACAGTTTTCCCTTGCAAAACACCTAGAATTTTTTTTTTTATGCAAGATTGCTCTACTGCCATCGGATGCTCCTGCATCAGACACCCGGGGTGGATTGAGAAGTGATCTTCACTTCTATTCTATTAGAGGGAAACCCAGACGGTCAACCTCTATTTTTGACATCCAAGTTGCATCTTCTATGGGTCTGCCCTTCCACTTGACAAAATACTCAGAATATTGCCTGTTCCTGGTACTATGACCTTTGAGGGTCCATTGCCATGGCCTTCCTAGAAACATGTGGCATGCATCCATAGGTAGGATGTCACACAAGACCTCATCACGATAAGTCCCAATATTAAATTTCACTAAACATTTCTCATTGACCAAAGCCCTATGGTCCTTTTGTAACCACGTAATCTGATATGGATGCGGGTGTCTTCTTCTCTCTAGCTATAACTTGGCAACCATCTCCTCAGAGACCAATTTATCAGTACTACCATTGTCAATAATGATGTTACAGACCTTGCCTGAGCATTTGCATTTCATGCGAAACAGGTTGTTCCTCTAGTCTGGTTCTTTTTCCTCATTCAACAAGGCTCTCCTTGTGACCTTCACTTCTCCTCATTCTACCTCCTTAGAGTGCTCATATTTGACACCTTTGTCTGCTACAGTAGCTCTAGACTGACCCTCGGGTCTCCTATTTGTCCTCTCCCTTCGTTGTGGATAGTCGAATGCTCGATGTCCTTCCTCCCTACAATTGTAGCAGGCTTTGCGAAATACTCCTCTTCTATTCCAACACCTAGGTCTACCTCTTCCTCTTGGGTAGCCATTGTTCTGGTTACATGGGTGATAGGTATTCTCCTCTTTTTCCTCCTTTTGGTTCTTGTAATTGCTTGTATCAGTAGTCTTCTTCTGCTCTTTATATCTTCCTCCATTGGTCCTTCCACCAGCTCTTCCACCATGATCTCGTCCTTGCTGCTTACACTCAAACCTCCTATTCAGCTTCTCTTCAACATTTAGGGCGAACTGGTAAGCATCCTCAACCATGCTCACCCGAACCAGACTCAGCTCTTCTTGAATATTGGTTCTTAACCCATTGATATAGTGGGTGACCTTCTCCTTGCTCGCCTCAGAATGGTCGATTTGAATTGAGATCTGGTAAAATTATTCTATGTACTTTTTGACAGATTTACTTGCCTGTATTAGAATCTGCATCTTCCTCAATAGATCCAACTCATAATCTATGGGAATGAACTACCTCTTCAATTTTTCAACTATCCGATCCCATATGGTGATCTTTTCTTTTCCCCTTCTATTCCTTTCTAGCTGCATGCCTTTCCATCAGATGCTAGCATGCCCCTTCAATTTTGTCTTTGCAAACCTGATTCGATTTGGATCTATAATCTCCTCATACTCAAAATATTCCTCCATGTCGTTGATCCAATCTATCAACTCCTCTGGGTTGAGATTCCCAAAATAAGTGGAGACTTCAAACTTTGGCTTCTTCTCAATCTAGGATATAGCCCTAAACAACCTAGCTTCTACTGGATCCAATGCTTTTTCCTCATCAGATGGACCCTCAGCTTCCCAAGCTTCATCTTCGCTGTGGTCTTCTCTTCTCGGCTCAACCCTTCTTCTCAATTCCTCTTGCAAGGCCTACACTTGCCTCTGCAAAGCTCTAAAATTGACCTCTGGCACCATATTCATCACACCACCATGGTTTCTTCATGGAGGCATCTTGCTCACTTTCTCACAACCCTCAACCATAGATCTTGGTGCAAGATGCCTCACACTCGGCGCTCTACTTACACGCTTAGAACCTTCTCGCTCTGATACCACTTGACACAAAGCTAAATTTATAGATAGAGAAAACCTTGATATTTCAATCAAGAGATTGGAAATCAAAATTACAGAGATTAATGGCCGACCTCCATTACAATGTATGGACTATCTCTTATAGTGGACCCGACCCCTTTCGGTCATTATTACACAGACTATGGGATTTTTTGTAACCGCTTGCATGAATGTTCTGTTGTTGCCTGCATCTTGTCACCAAGTGCCTTGGATCATCATTGCATGGAATTGCGAAGTGCTTTGTAGCCACCTACACTTCGACCTTCTAAGTCATCATTCACAGGAGTGCTCTATAGCCACCTATATCTTACTGCCATGTGCCCTTCTCTAATGGCTTCTACAACCACCTGCCCGTCTTGAGTCATGAACAACATGTCACGAAATCATGACATTTTTCTGTCCTCTATCGGCTCTTGCCTTTGGGTCACAAAAATGTGACATGTCATGATATCGCGACATTTCTGCTCTTGTGCTCCCTCTCTCCTCTGTTGGTCGTGATATCATGACATTTTCGCTTTCTGCTCTCTCTTTCCACTTTGGGCCGTGAAATCATGACATGTCATGAAATCATGATATTTGGGCTATCGGCCTTCACTTTCTCCTTCGGGTCACAAAACCGTGACATGTCACAAAATCACAACATCTTTGTCTTCCACTCTATTTTTCTCCTTCGGGTTGTGAAATCATGACATGTTGCGAAATTGTGACATCTTTGCCTTTCGCTATCTCTTTCTGCTTTCGGGTCGCAAAATCATGAAATCATGGCATCTTGCCTTTCACTCTCTTTTTCTGCTTTTGGGTCATGAAATCACGACATGTCATGAAATCGTGACATCTTGCCTTTGGCTCTCTCTTTCTGCTTTCAGGTCGTGAAATCACATCTCACGAAATCATGACATCTTGGCTTGTAGCCTCCTCCTTCTTGTTTGGGTCGAGAAATCGTGACAAGTCATGAAATCATGAAATCTTTGGCATCCTTGCCTCTCCTATGAAACCTATTGCGATATCATGATAGTTTTCCCAGCTGGATTCTGTCTCTACTTTGTGTTGCGATATCGCGACACTTTGACTATCGTGATATCCCGACAGTTTTCCCGTTGGCTTCTTTCTCCATTTTGTGTCGCAATATCACGACACATTTTTTGTCGTGATATCGCGATAGTTTCCCCCATTGGATTCTTTCTCTTTTTTGTGTGGCGATATCACGACACATTTTTTGTCGCGATATCATGACAATATTCCCCACTATCTTCTTTCTCCATTTTGTGTCGCGATATCACGACACATTTTCTATCGTGATATCACGATAGGTTCCCCGCTGGCTTCTCTCTCCACAAAGTGTCGCAATATCGCGACACATTTTCTGTCACGATATCGTGACAGTTTTCCCTTGCAAAACACTTAGAATTTTTTTTTTGATGCAAGATTGCTCTACTACCACCGGATGCTCCTGCATCATTATTTTAAGTTGGATTTCATAAGGTGTATCAAAGAAATTATTTTTATGTATGTATGATGAGTGTTATTTTAAAAAGGGATAAATAAGGCATAAATTGAGTTGTGATTATTTTGTTTCTAAGGGAATATTTTTAGAAAGTATTGAAGTGATATTGTTGTGTTTAACCAATGAAATTAGAAAGAAGGAAATTGTGATTAAGACAGATTTTTCCAAAGGCACTTTGATATCCAATAAAAGGTATGGGCATATTCTTCCTAGTGAGTGATTGTTGAAAGTTATGTATGAAAATTTGGAGTTAAAATGATTGTCTGGTTAGAATTTTTGAGGGTGTTTTGATTTATTGCTTCAAGGTTTTATGGAATTAAGAGTTGTTGATAAAACCTTGTTTTATATGAATTGTTTTTGAAGTGAGTTGTTGAGTGAAGACCTTGAACTAGGGTTTGCAAAGAACATGAGTATCAATGTTATGTGAGAGTGGTTTATAAAGCATTGTTGGAAATATTTGAGTGAGTATTCATATGATTGGACTAGATTTTGTGAGAAAGGATTATTTCATTGAGTGATTGGCTAAGTAGACTTGATTGAGCCTAGTCAAGTGAATGTGTGATTGATTGTTCAAGATTTGTGAAAAAAAAATATTCTATATTCTAAATTGAGTTGAGAAAATTTTTGAGTATTGAGGTGAATGTGAAGCATATTGAGTCTCTAATAATTCTCAATATGTTTCTAAGAGAGTGATTGAATGTGATTGAGTATTGAGGTGAATGTGAAGAATATTGAGTCTCTACCAATTCTCTAAATGTTTCTAAGAGAGTTATTGAAATTTATTGAGTATTGAGGTGAATGTGAAGCATATTGAGTCTCTAACAATTCTATGTATCTTTCTAAAAGAGTGATTGAAAGTGATTGACTGTTGTGATGAATGTAGAGCATATTGAGTCTATAAAAATTCTCTTTATATTTTTATGAGATTGGATAAGTTCTAGTGAGGACTTGTTAAATATATTTGAGGTAACTATTTGAGAATACTTGTGGACAAATTTGTGTGAGCTTTTGTGAAATATTACAATATAAATTGAGAGGAGATTTGGATAAGTTTTGGTGAGGACTTATTGAGCAGATTGGACAAGTTCTAGAGAGGACTTGTGGACATATTCGTGTGAGATTCTATGGAATTTTTCAAGGCAGATTTGAGATAAGTCTTTGATAATACTTGAGTGTAGAGTTGATTGTTTGATTTGTTGAAACCTTGAGTTAATATTTGGTGTAGATGCAATTGAGTTGAGTTGATATTGAGTCAATATATATGTTAAATATTGAGATAGATATTGAGGATAGATTTATGCTAGAACGAAGGACTGTGTTTAGTGCAGATCAAAGGACAAAGTTTGATGACATATTTGTACTAAATGGAAGGACTGTGTTTAGTGCAAAGGATAAATATTGAGGATAAATTTTTGCTAGACTAAAGAACTATGTTTAGTGCACGTTTGAGATAGAGATTTAAAGGTGACAGAGTATAGAGGATGACAATATGTAGTGGATAGAGATCCATTAGCTAGGGAAGTGAGGATAAGAGTCTTAAATTGATAGAGATCCATTAACCAGAATAGTGGGGGTAACCATTTTTATAGATGATCACCATTTAGAGCTTAGGAGAAAGGAATTCTATTGTGGATAGATATCCACAAACTTGATTAGGGGATTGGTGTCTCCTTTGGATAGATATCCATAAATATTTTAATAGGGAAAGTATTCCCAAGAGATTGATTGAGAAAATTTTAGTGAAATATTTTCTCCGTGGAGTAGCCCACATTGGGTGAACCACGTAAATTTGGTGTCTCTATTGTGTATAGTAATTTGTGCATTACTTTTATTACTACTATTGGTATTGCTATCTATACATTGCATAATATTGATTGCGAAAGAAAAATAAAAGTGGTCTTATACTATTCAACCCCCCTCTTAGTATAAGTTTATGTTCTTCAAATATCTAGGTTGATCATCTAATTTTATTTTTATATAATTTGCTTGAACTATTTAAAATATATAAAGGTTTCAAATTTAAATTTCAATAATTAAACCCATAATTTTTTAAAATAGTCATAAAAAATAGTTGAAAATATTGGTATCCTTTGAGACTAGCTTCCATTGGTCCATATAAGTTGGTATGTACTATTTCTAGAGGTTCTTTGAATTTATGTAGGCTTAATTCAAATGTCACTCTTTGTTGTTTTATTCGTAAGTATTTTAGAAAAACTGTAGGTTGTCATGTTAGTTTGGTTAAACGTATTACCATTCAATATCCATTTAATTCATTTAATATTGACACCCTTATATCCCCTAATCTCATATGCCAAATATATCTTGTTTTTGATGAATTTACTACTAAATCAATTTTTGAAGAAGTATCAAGTACAAATAGATCGTTTATGAGGTATCCTAGAGCTATAAAATTTTCTTGTTTGGTTATGACAAATTTATTTTTATTTCCATTAATTCTAAATTCAACCATTATATTTTATCTATCATTTGAGATACTTATAGTAGGTTAGAAACTAAATTTGGTAGATATAATATGTTTTTAATGATGCATTTTCCATCAAATAAGTTGACTTATACATATCCCATAACTTTGATCTCATATGTTTTATCATATGTAATTGCAACTAGTTTAGTGTTTATTTCTAATCATATGTTTACTTACCCCTAGATCAATGTACAAATAATTACCTTCTACTTTTTTTTTCATATCCTTTTTCAAACTTTTTATTTGAATCCATTTTCTCACTCCCTTTGAAATAATACAGCGGAATGATCCATTTTGTGTTTTATATAATTAATTCCCTTCATTGTTGAAATCCTTTGAATTCTGAAAATAATTAATATTTATTTTATTCAAATAATTATTTTCTCTTCTCTTTTCTTTAATGTTATTCAATATTCAATTCAATTCAATTATCTAATTCTTTCTTCAGTAATAAAATCTCTTTCTTCGACTTCAACAGTGTTCTCCAATATTTTATTAATATCATTAATTTCTTTATTCAATTTATAATTCTTCCTTTAAATAAATAACTTCTCTTTTCTTATTTCCCTTATTTAAATTTTTAAATTTATATAATTTTTTGCCAAATATGTATTCTTCACTTAAATAATTAATTATCACCTTATAAATCCTACAAATTTTCATTCACTTATAGTAATATTATTTGTTTCAATAACTTTATTTACTTCACCTTATATATGCATCTTTAATATTTTTAATAAATCAATCCTCCTTCACTTTATAAATCATAACCATTCAACACTCTAAGGAAAGTGTAAAAATATACCTTATGTGACACCATTTTTGTTTGAATCTCTAGAATATGATACAAGTTACACATATCAGATTTAATTGCTCTAAAAATAATTTAAATATCCTAGCTTCTTGATGTTACGATTTTTTTATAGGCATAATTATGACCATGTCTATCTTCTATGGATGTCACATCTTTAGCCTATAAATTACTCTCTCTCCTTCCATCTTATTACTTTTGTAATAATTGTGTAGCCCTACACTTAGTGTTACAATTAATATTTTTTCTCAATATTTCTTTTTTAAGCTTTGCAACATTACTACCAAATCCTCTTTGTAATTTTACTATCAAATTTTCTATGAACATCTCCTACATTTTTGTCTCCTATACAATTTGCACATTTGTGTCCTCTTAATAGTTTGCATGTCTATATTTTCTCCTTGGATGATTGTTGTAATCAAACTTACACTCCTTGGTTATGAAAATGGTGGCTTCACACACTAACTTTCTTCTCTCACAATGTTTCCAATATGTCTCTCTCTATCCCACAACAAGATTTACTCTCTTCCAATTGTTCCTCTCCTCAATCATATCTTCTCTCAAATATTTATCTATCCTCTTTACCAAAATAAACCTCTAATAATATGTCTTTGATGCTACTATTAGAAATTCACCATTCTATAAGGATCACAAAAGATATCAAGATACAATATTCACATAGTTTAATCCATAACAACAATGAAAAATAACTCATTGAATATGTTATTGATATATCTATTTTATGCAATGTAATGTAATACAATGCTCATTCTTCAATACACTATTATAATGCTTTGTATTTAATATATACACATATGTGACTCTTCATATTCATAACCCTTTACCTTTCTACTTAGATAAAATTTTCATCTCCTCACACATGAGAGATCTAAGACTTCATATTTCTTAAAGAAGAAATAACAAAACTTACATATCCACATAAAGACAAAGACTCTAATGATAGTACATACTAAATGATAAAATATTACATGACACCTCACTATTTACTAAAATATTTACAACACTCTAAACTATTTACGTGGTCCTTGTATTAATTTTGAAAGGTACCAAATAATGTAATACTTTCAACATAAATGGTATATTTACTTTAGATGTGATAGCACTCTAACAAAAATATTTATATCAAATTCTACTGCAATAATGATATCAAAACATATATTTAATTAAACATAAATTTCTAATGGAAAGGGAACAAAATAATGTATTAGCAAATAGCACTCTATTTGAAAGGATGATGGAAAAAAATTCATTAGTATATTACAAAACAAAGACACATATTATATTAATTAGAAGATTTATATACAATATGTTCTAAAATATAAAATGGTAGATGGAAGTTATTATTTAAAGGCCATGAATGTATATGAAACTACTTAGATTTGAGGAGTATTGATGAGACCAAAATAGTCTCTAGTAAAAATGGAAAACATACTGTAAGGAATATTGCTAACATTTAGGATGATTCCACCCTCAAAGATGTTAAGGTAGAAAAAATTGATTGTAATAGGGAAAATAATGATGGGTTATATTGTTGCGATGACTTGCTCAAAAGTATGACAATTATAGGTAACATCTACTATCAAAATTGGAATAGAAACAAGTACCTCTTTAATAAGGATAAAGATAAATATAAACAAATATTTAAGAAATAGAAAACATACTATAAGGAATATTGCTAACATTTAGGATGATTCCACCCTCAAAGATATTAAGGTAGAAAATATTGATTGTAACAGGGACAATAATGATGGGTTATATTGTTGCGATGACTTTCTCAAAATTATGACAATTATAGGTAATATCTACTATCAAAATTGGAATATAAACAAGTACCTCTTCAATAAATATTAAGATAAAGATAAAAAATATTTAAGAAATAACATCACCATGAAGAAGGACAATAAGTGATCAAGAAGACCAAAGCAAATGAATACAATGGATCTTATACCAAATAATGTAATACGAGGGTGTGTTGGAAGTATTACATTATTTGGTACCTTGCAAGAATATTGCAAGTACCTTGTAAATAGTTTGTAAATATTTGAGTCTAAAGTTTTGTAAATATTATGTGTCATGTAAGTATTTAATATGTGTGGAGTTAAGCAAATATTATTCATTTAGTAATCATTAGAATATTTTCATTATTAGGAGTCAATAAAATATATTTATCTTATGAAAAATATGAAAGGTCATATCTCTCATGAGTTTGAGGAAGTGAATAGCTTCTTTAAAGTAGAAAGGTCAAGAGTCTTGATAATATCAAGAGTGCCATATCCAATGTGTATATATTGAAGATAAGGTATTGTAATGGTTGATCAAATAAGTTTTGTAGTACATTGTATTTGCATTGCATAAAGAGATATATTTATCAATAACATTTTAATGAGTTATTATCATCATTAATGTTGAATGTATGTGAAGATTTAAACTTAAGTGTCGAGTATAATGTAATCAATGTTAATCATTGAAATCATTTTATATTTTATTGTGGTGTGTCTAATTTAATTTGTTTTATTTATAGAATTTACTTAAATAACTATTTTTAAAATCTATTTAGGTATAGGTAAAATAATTTTAATTAATGATATATAGACAATATAAATATTTTAATAAAAAATAAATTTTGCGTATCTACTTGCACTTAAAAATATATTATGAAATCATTTTTCTTTAAAAATATATTTTTCCATTATTTAGAGTTATGTGTCTTATCAAAATATTACATACTAAATAAAAATAAGATCCTTGATTTAAAACTAGGTTCAAAATAATTTTTTAAAATAGTTTCTCTATATGTATCTATTATATAGTCTTGCACCTAAAACTAATAATATTTTCTACCATGAATAAAGGTATATTGACATGGCCTAATCATTTTTTTTGGTAGGTAAAAGTATTACATCATAGGTTGAAGGGTACCATCCCTAAGGAGTACATAGAGTGAGTCATCAGTGCCGAAAAGTGGCATCCATACAAAAACCATTAGGGGTTCTACCCCTTTCAAACTTGTCCAGTAAATATCGATGCCAAAAAAATTAAAATTCATCAAACCATTATAAAATCAGGTAGCCTCACTGCCTAACAAAAAATTTCTTAGGCTACTGGAAATCCTTATTCCTCTCCTTCTGTGCATTGGAGTTACAATCAGCGGACAAATGAGTCTTGAGCATAGCAGAGAGATCCTTGAGCTCCTAGATGTTACTGGAAAGGAGAGCATCACCTTCCTGGTAAATGTTAAAAGTTGTATGCAAGTTAAATACTACTTCACTATCTCGATTGAGGGCCACAGAGCGGAGCTTATCCTTGGCATTAGTGATGTGATGTTCGTCTTCGTCATTGATTATTTTTGTATCTTTCCTCATGGTAGTAGTCAGCATTTGTTTAGCTACCCCATTTAGTCCTCTCACATTCTAGGAGAGGACTTTCATTTAGAACTTTTGGAGGATTTTTTCCCCCTTTACCTTGATGCACAAGGGGTTTGGGTCTTCGGCTTTCTTCCTTGATGGTGTTTCCAATTTCTTGGAACAGGATCTTCTGAGTTCCCTTGGCTATGTCCTCAACAGTGTCCTGATTTCTTTGTTTGGTACTGGAAGGTATACCCTTATTTCTATCTCTTAATACATCCATCTAGAAATTTTTGAAGCTTTGGGTTTGCTTAGGACTCCAGCATTCTGGGAATTCATGGGTAGACTCATCACTATCAGAATCGATGATGTTTATGTTAGTCAGAGAGGTAGGCTATTCATACCCTAAGGGGAGAGGCAATGGCGATGGGGGGGTAGGTGAACATGAGGGATTTGAAGGAGGGCTTGGAAGAGTGGTGCTGATAGTGGGTGGGGGTGACTGATGTGGAGGGGGAGGTAGAAAGGAAATTTCTTGGGTGGATTTGGAATTCGGGTGCATAAGAGAAGTAAGATTAGAAAACAAGAAAGTATTGGCAAGGATTTCTCCTTCCTCAATCTCCTCAATGGAAATTATTGAGTAAATTAAATTTATTAGAGATAGATACCAAGGTACTTACATTTTGTGTAGCTCTGGCTGATGGTGGTTGGATCTTTTGCCTACTTTTGATGCTCATGCTCTATCCTATTTTAGAGATAATCTTCTGGCTATCAGCTTGATCTGAATGCACCATAGTTTGGTGATTGGTTTTAGGGTTTTTGTGCTTTGGGAATTGGGATGGGAGGTGCCCTTGAGATTGACACTTTGAGAAGAAAGTGGGCTTGTTTTCAAACACTAGTGGTTATATTTGTCTGTAATCCCCATATATTATGTTGAGGTGATTTGGGAATTATGATTCCAAATTCACATTGACACAGATGCATGTCTGAGTTAGACGAGTCCTAGTGTGGGTGGCTGGGTCTATGGCCACAAGCTCCTTGAATTCCCAAGCTAGACCTTGTAATATGTCATCGAAGAAGAAGTGCGTGGGGATATTAGGAAGCCAGACCCATATGGGAGCATAATTAATGCTCTATGTCCTTGGATCAAAATTTGGTTTCTATTTCCTTGGGAACAAGCTTTGCCTTCCTAAGAACCAAGGACCTCCAGATAATATGTGTTCTACATCCTCCCGCATGTTAATTTAGATCATGAAAAAGCCTTTGGATATCTCGAAGAGTTTCATACTCCCTAGGATTTTCTATTTTGTTGATACCCAATGGTGGATTGAGTCCATATCTAGGCATCCTCCAACAAATTTTACAACTAGGGAAAATGAATCCCATGTCATATACCCTTACATGAGTTATTTATGGTATACCTCATCATATCCCTATGCGACAAAGCCACTTGAAGCAGTTGTAGGCTGTTTGTATTTTCTCTACAAGAGCTCTGCATAAGAGGGTTGGCTGTGATTTTTCTTGCTATCGTCTAGTTTTTCAGGGGGGTCTTTCCCCTTGATAGTTCTATTTTGAATGTTTTTGCTCGTGGTGGGTGAAGTAATTTTGACTTGGTTTACCTCTACATGGGGATGGATTTACCGTGTGATTTCACATTGCTCTTCTCCTAATCATATGGCTTACTCTGCTTCTTTCCTGTAGCTAAAATATCACCCATTTTTTTATCATCATCTTTCATCGCCACTAATATCCTCTATCTTAATATTTTATTATTGGCATAGCCTAATCATGGTTCAAAAGGCAAAGTGAAAAATATTTCTTATTATATTATTTTTGTTTTTATTGAGAAGAGGGTTTGTAAAGGGCCCCCCCAACCTTTTACATTAAAATCCAAACATTACTCATAAAGTTGTCCCACCTAGATACAACTCTAAATACCCCATAAAAACCAATAAAACCAAAAGAGATAATATTCTAGAACAAACAACACATCTCTACTGCTTAACCATACATTAACTCTAGTCCTTCCCTTTAATGAAAAGGAAATAAAAGAGCGATTTGAAGAAAGGAAGAAGATAATCCATCACAAGAAAAGAGGCAGAAGAACTTATCAAAAAAGACAATCACCCTAGGAGGTGTAGAACATATTAGAGATTTAACATAGATTCCAAAAAGGTACCACCAATTAGAATTCCCAATCAGGTGCCAAAAAGTGGAGATATATATAAAAATTTAACTTGAATTCTGAATCTGAGTCAAAATATAACCAACCAAAAATTAAAGAGTCATAATGAACATTCAAAGCATGGTAAAAAATACCACTATCTCTCCTAGGGGACAAATAAACTTTTTTGAATTTGAATAATTTTTTTCCACCAAAACCGGTAGTTTTAAAGGGACACCAAAAATAACTTTCAATGTCTCCTTGCTCCCACTTTAGAAACTAGATTTGAGTGAGAATCCAACGAGGGTTTTTTGGCATTACCTTTAATTTATGTACGAGATACAACGCTCGAGGACTCTATTTTTTCAAGAAACCTAGTTTTGATAAAAATAGAATGATATCCTTCATCTTAATCAAATCGAAATCTACAATAGGCTCTTCCAACATTTTAGGAGCTGACTTGACAACCAAAAAAGCAAAGGGATCCTATAAAATATACATTGAATGAGGGGTTGAGCTCTTGCATCTATGCCTTTTTTAAATGTTAATGTGATTTTGTTCTCACAATTTCTTCCTTGGATCAATATTGGTATTTTCATATGAAAATATTTCAATCTCCTTTACTTTATTAGCAGGGACCTTTTCCAAGGATCTAGTTGCAAGCTTTTGAGGGCAGTGTCCAAAGATATGACCATAAGAATTATATTGAGCATAGACCCTAGGATTTTTTTGATACAAGATGAATTGATTCTTGTTATCCACCTTCAATACAAGTTTTATATACTCGGGTAGATTAGCATCTAGATCTACAATCACACACATATGAGCAAAAATAATTTGAGATATTGCTTTAGTAGGAGCATATGACATAACAAAATCACCAATCAACTTTGCGATACCCCTCAAAACCTCTTCATCTTAGAAGTGAAGAGGAAGCCATTACAATCTAACCCAAATAGGGTCTAAGATATTTTTTTGGGTGTTTGGGTTAAAATCTAGATCCCATTTATGAAGAAATAGGCCCTTTCTATGAAAGAACCAAGGGCCTCTACCCAAAATGGATTTGAGATATTATACCATATAAAGTTTGATAAAAAAAAATCCATTAGGAAGATCTACCAGTTCCATCTAACCTTTTTATGACCAGATTGATGAGTACCATCTCTTGATGGAGTCCAAGTATGGTCTAGCATTACCAAGGAATTTTCCAACAAGAGAGTTCTCACCCACTCCATAACATCCTTTATAATTTACAAAGGCAAAAAAAATGATGATTAAATAGGATCAAGGTCAAAGAGATAGTCTAGAATAGAGTCATACCTAGTTCTCTGAGTAACCGCTGCAACATATGACTTATCTATTTGGGTACTAGACGTAGCAATTGAAGATGCCCCACCCAAGGAATTGACCACCTCTAGAGTCTCCACACTAAGGTAAGTATGACCACCAATAGTAGTTTCTGACTTTTGTTCCACATCATGCCCATCAATTTTCTCTACTAAAGGGACAACTTGAACATCCACAAAAAGTTCTACATGTTCCATCTCATGCCCATCACTTTGTTCCATTAACAAAGGATTAAAGTGATAGTTTATCATGGTACTTGCTATGATATCTTAATAATTTGTTCTAACCTTATATTATTTATCTATGATATGATCCATTATATGTTAATATATTATAATATTACTAGTATTAATATCTAGATTACTTAGTAATACGTATTTTATAACTTCTACTATCATCCTTTTTAATTGTATATAGTCCTCCAAAATCACTTTTAGTAGGAACATTTATGCATGATTATAAAACTATTGTTATCATGATACTACCACCTCCTACCATGTTAGAGAGTGAATTAGAGGGAATTTTGTAAAATCTATTTGATTAAAGAAATTTACAGACTATAGAAACATTAAGTTAGTTTTTACTTTCCAATTATAGAATTGTTAAAATATATATATAAAAGCTACTTTGAGAGTTGTAAAAGGAATTTATGTTATTTTTGCATACATGTGATATATGATATCTAATTTATAGAAGATAAGGTGTATGCCTTAATTATTGAGTGGCTCTTTTACTTTTACTTGACATTGATTATTTTTTTAAATTAAAATTATAAAATTCATTATATATCAAATGCACACTTTGACCAACATTTAAATTATTACTTCTCTATGTTTTTTTTTTAAATATATTTGATGTAAAACTATATTTTACCAGTTCCGTGAGGGATCTCATAGTGGTATATTTTAGAGATTTCATCAAGGATACCCAAGTTCAAACCCAAAAAAAAGGGACCAGAAGCCCTTTCAAAAACCATTTATTTACCCTAAAATTTTTATCCCATGAGTGATATAATAATGTCATGTCTTTGGTATTTCATTGAGGAGACCCAAGTTCAAACCCTAGTGAAAGGAACGAAGATCCCTTTTCAAAAACCCATGCTTTACCCTAAAATTTTAGTTCCATGAAAGATATCATAATGGTATGTTTTTGGGTCTTTATCTAGGATACTCAAGTTCAAACCCTATGACTCTTTCAGTTATGATTTACCCTAAAATATTTATCAAGAGTTATTAGCTTAACCTAGCAATACATCGATAATATCCAAGTTATTGTAATACCACAATGTGGTGATTATGTAATATAGATGAAGACCATTTCAATCCTATATAACCAATACAAAAAAACCATATTTTACTAAGTGTATAAGTATATTGTAAAAAAATAAATAAAATAAAAAGTTTATGAGTATATAATATTTTTCTTAAGGTGTTGTTTCAACATAGCTCAATTTTGATTTTTGTTTAAGCAAGAGTAAATATGTGGAGCGTAAATATGTGAAGGAAAGGTAAACTTCTAATAACTATGAAAAAACAATATCATAGTCAACAAAATATATTTCATTCATATTAATAAAATAGTTAGTAGAGAAAATTTATAAAGTTACCAAAATACACTAAATTTATAACCTTAGTATACATCCAAACTTGTATGGCATACACATTAATTTTTCATGTTTATGATGCAGGAGCATCCGACAGCATCAGATTCAAAGGCATCCAGTTGCGAGAAAGCCAGTGCTGAAGAGTCGGCCAAGGAAGAAGAAGCAGAAGGCAAGGAGGAAGTTCACAGCAAAAACTGTCACGATTTCGCTACGTCACGAAATCGTGACGGTTTTTAGGAGAGAGAAAATGTCGCAGAAGGGGCCATAATTTTGTGACATGTCGCGAAATCGCGATCGCGACAGTCACAAAATCGCAACAACAGCAGTAAGGCAGAAGTGAAGGCAGAGAGTTGTAGCGAAATCATGACGTCACGAAATCGTGACATCTTTCGATGGTTGAGGCGAGGCGGTAGAACGGTCGTGATATCGTGACGTCGCAATATCACGACGAGTTTCTCAGCAGAGGAGCAGGTGGCAAAACGGTCGCGATATCATGACTCGCGATATCATGACGTCGCGATGTCGCGACAAAAATTTAAAAAGCAATCTTGGAGGCAAAAAGGTCATGATATCGCGACATGTCGCGATATCACGACCAAAATAGGCAGAGAGCGCAGGGTGGCAGAAACGTCGCGATATCACGACGAAGAGAGAAAAAGGTGTGGGAGAAGAAGGAAGTGGCCACATGGACAACCACGCACATAGAGAAAGAGAAAGAGATGGCAGGAAAGCCGCAGCAAGCAGTATTTTTGGGGAACGTTCCAAGTGGACACGTGGCACCTAGGGAACAGTCAAGACGAAAAAGAACAAAGGAGCGCGAGAGACGAAGAGGATGGGTCACGTAGAGAATCTGATAGGGATCATCAGTGACAGGGCCATGCAAAGTGCGGGTCTTTAATCGGGTTGGTGTCCCGATTTTTGTGAATGTAATTAATTGGGTTGGTGAATCCTTTTAGGTGAGAGTTGATGCTTCAGAGGGTCGAGGCCTCTATAAAAACCCAGTTTATTATATTTGTTGGGACGGTGGATCGGGGAATGCACTTAGAGCGTAGAAGTGTAGAAGCAAAAAGCCAAGCTGGGAGCTAGCTATTGTAAAGCCTGCGGACTGTTTGATGTATGATTTTCAGATTTAATACGTAAAAGAGTGCAGTGAAGAGGAACCGAGACGAGGGCCGATGATTGTAAGCCTACAGGCTTTATGCATGTATTTTTTAGATTTATTAATGAAAAAGTAGGGTTTGACCAAAGCGTGTTTTCTCGGGTCCTTGTCAGTGGTATCAGAGCCAAAAGTTCCTGAGTGTGTAACAGATTTCCGGACGTGAGGCAGTTACACCAGGATCTGTGGAGGGTTCTGAGAGAGAGTGAGTTAAGATGTCGGGCATGTTAGCAGATCGTCGGATGTGAGGCAGCTACACTGGATTGGTAAAGCTTTGTAAGAAAAGCAAGGAAAAATGCATTCCCAAAGAAGACGGGACAACAAGGAAGATATGGTACTGGAGGAAGAATTCTTAGCTTTGCAGCGGCAATTAAAGGCCCTACAAAAGGAATGGCTCGAAATAAAGTTGTGGGAGCAAGAGGAGCGGCAAAGAAGGCGAGAAGAAATAAAGAGAAAGGAGGATAAGCTAAAGAAGGCTACGAAAGAGTGTGGCAGTATCGAGACCTGCCCGAAAGAAGGCACAATTTTTTTTGTGCAAGAGGAGGAGTTGAAGCTGGCTGCAGCAGAAGTTTGCAGCAATGAGGAAATCTGTCCGGTAGAAGACAAAAGTTGTGTGGACCAGGAGACGGGGTTAGAACAGTCTGCTGAGGCAGAGAAAAGTTTGGAAGTGTTGTCGGAGGCAGCAACCGGACCAAGCAGAAGTGAAGATCACTTCTCCACTTACCTCGGGTGTCTGATGCAGGAGCATCCGATATCATCAGATTCAGAGGCGTCCAGTTGCGAGAAAGCCAGTGCTGAAGAGTCGGCCAAGGAAGAAGAAGCAGAAGGCAAGGAGGAAGTTCACAGTAGAAACTGTCATGATTTCGCTGTCACAAAATTGTGATAGTTTTCAAAAGAGATAAAATGCTATAGAAAGGGCCACGATTTTGTGACATGTCATGAAATTGCGACTCGCAATTTTGTGACATGTCATAAAATCGCAACCGTTGCAAAATCGTGACAACAGCAGCAAGGCAGAAGTGAAGGCAGAGAGTTGTAGCGAAATCACGACGTCACGATTTCATGACGTCGCAAAATCACGATGTCTTTCGATGGTTGAGGTGAGGTGACAGAATGGTCACGATATCGCGACGTCGTGATATCGCGACGTCGCGATATCGCGACGAGTTTCTCAACGGAGGAGCGAGCGGCAAAACGGTCGCGATATCGCGACGTCGCAATGTCGCGATGAACATTTAAAAAGCAAGCTTGGAGGCAAAATGGTCGCGATATCGCGACCAAAATAGGCAGAGAGCGCAGGGTGGCAAAAACATCGATAGAGAGAGAAAAAGGCACGGGAGAAGAAGGAAGTGGCCACGTGGACGGTCACGCGCACGGAGAAAGAGAAAGAGATGGCGGGAAAGCCGCAGCAGGCAGTATTTTCGAGGAACGTTCCAAGTGGACACGTGGCACCCAGGGAACAGTCAAGACGGACAAGAACCAAGGAGCGCGGGAGACGAAGAGGATGGGTCGCACAGAGAATCTGACAGGGATCATCAGTGACAGGGCCGTGCAAAGTGCGGGTCTTTAATCGGGTTGGTGTCCCAGTTTTTGTGAATGTAATTAATCGGGTTGGTGAATCCTTTTAGGCAGGAGTTGATGCTTCAGAGGGTCGGGGCCTCTATAAAAACCTAGTTTATTGTATTTGTCGGGACGGTGGATCGAGGAATGCACTTAGAGCATAGAAGTGTAGAAGCAGAAAGCCAAGCCGGGAGCTAGCTATTGTAAAGCCTGCGGGCTGTTTGATGTATGATTTTTATATTTAATACGTAGAAGAGTGCAGTGAAGAGGAACCAAGCTGAGGGCCGATGATTGTAAGCCTACGGGCTATATGCATGTATTTTTTAGATTTATTAATGAAAAAGTAGGGTTTGACCAAAGTGTGTTTCCCGGGTCCCCGTCAGTTTACCTCTATATTTATAATATATTTCATATTTTAAAAATAAAATATAATAAAGTGGAATACATGATAACGTATATATATATATATATATAAACTGGAATAAACTAGATATATATATATATATATATATATATATATATATATATATATATATATATATATATATTCAACTTCTACGTGTCATTACCTTATTTATATAGATTCAACTAATCCCCTTAATTGGTGAATACTTATATATATATATATATATAACACGTCTATTTCATTTGATATATCCAATTTCTAAGTGTCAAAATAAATATAATATTTATATATATATATAAAAGTAGCTTTTACAATATAGTTCTAAAACCCAATATACTAGCAAAATTCATTGTATTTAAATTTTATATGGTTGTTATTATATATTTTAAATTTAAATTAGTTATGTTATATACTTTGGCTAATAGATTTAGATAAAATTTGTACGTGCTTTGAAATGAAGTTAATGTATGTAAAAAAACATAATGATAATTGATTACCAAGTCAAATAAGTAACTATCATATGTAATGGTGCTAAATTAAAGGTGGCTACATCATACAACTATTTTGGAATTGAATTTAATTCTAGATCCTTATACAAAGAAGAAATATGAGATTGTAAGATTTCTATGTCATGTTAATAATCATATATGGTCTAAGAAAAATCTTGTTTAGTACATGTATAAAAATGTATACTTAGCCCTTCTTATGTTTAGCTTTATCAATATGATTAACCAGGTTAGAGTTACTCCAAGGCTAAAACCTTACGTTGAAATACTAAATGATAGTTACAAAAAGGCCATATCACATTTTTGATAACAAAAAATAGGTGATATCCATTCTATTTATTTTTAAAAAATCAAATCATTAATCCTCACCTTAGCACAAAATTACTTTGCAGGAAGTCAGATAAGTCAATTAGTACAATAAATGATTGTGCCTTAGCAAATCAAGTTCTTACTAGAAGATTATTTTCAAATATAAAGGAAGTGGAATATGATGTTCAAAGAAGAGATAATTGTCGTTGGGAAGGAAAACACATAGAGATGAAGGGAAGGAAAACCCTTGAGAATTGAGTAAATATCATGAGTTAGATATTCCATTTCATCTACTTTATATTTTACACATTATTATATAAATTAATATCTTACTTTTAAGACTAGCATTATTTTAAATTTGGTGAGTACATTTCTATATATACATACATTGAAAAATAAAAATAATCATGATGTAGTTAGTTCTAAATCCTTCATATTCCATTAAATTTTTTAGTAGAATATTATCTTTAATTGTATATGTATAAATTTTATAATATGCTATTTTTTTTTTTTTGTTTTTTAGGTTTTAAATAATTTTAAAGGATGTTTTATTGCCATGTTTGAATACATCAAGCTATTTTTTTCATTTATGAGATATTTCATAAGAAATTTCCATCTTCATTTTACATGTAGTAGGATTTCACTATTTTTTTATATGTTACATTTGATTATATGTATGAATTCATTTTCTCTTTCTTCAATATTTTGTTTTCTAAGTATTTAATTTAATATGATATTATAGCTCAAATGATAACTTAATTAATATGTCAACATGAACTTTCATTGTGTTCTAGTTGGATCCTTTAAAACATGAATTATCTTATTGATTTTTATATATAATATTTTATGTAATACATTATTTTGGTTGGTAAAATAGGGGCTACTACAACAATTATGAACTGTAAAAGTATCATAGGTTTATAGTGCATTATATTCCAAGGGCAATAGTGTTAGAACAAATTCATGGGTTCATCACAAAATTCATATTTTCTACAAAACGCTTCTTTGCTTCTATAAGACCTAAAAAGATTACAATGTTTTATATTCATAATTGTTGTCTTTGAGACCATTTTTCTAAGATCACTATATAAAAAAAATTGTCTATGTATTGTTACCAAAGTAGTTATCATGATAATTAAATTATTTAAAATAATTACTTGTCATTATATTAGTAAGCAAACTAGTGGATGTAGATATATATACACATCAACATACATACTTCCACCTAGTAGTTACATTTTTATTTATGAATAGTAATTTTAATAGTATTTTATACACATACTCATATACAATGCTAACACATCATTATAGATAATTTTAACTTTAATATTCTCTACTAATTATTCTACGAACAATAGAGATACTATGTTCATCAATATATCAACTTATTATAATAAGATACATATCATAATCTTGATCATGAAAATGATAAAGCATGCATAATTAAATAATATAAATATCAACATTAGTAATTATGTAATATCTTAATATAAAATACAGGATATCATAAATAAAGGTTACAATTTTAGACCAAAATTTTAGATCTTATACTAGCTACAATGCCAAATAAACACTTTAATTATTTGGGATAATTCGAAACACCTTTTATTTTTCCTTAAATGTCGAACACCATGATTAGACCATGTCAAATTGTCTTGAACCAAGGTGAAAATCCTATGAATTTTAGGTGCAAGTTTATGCAATATCCACACATGGAGAAACTATATCAAAAAAATAATTTTGAACCCCAAAATTTCATCCATGATATTGTTATTTTTTAGTAAGAATTTTTTTTTAATCATCATATAATCCCAAATAAAGAAAATAATCTATTTTTGAAATAAAATATCTTCATAGAAAAAAAATTAAATAGTAGATAGACATGGAAAAAGTATTTTTAATTCATGCTTTTTAATTATTACATTAGTTAAATATTTTTATATTTATTTCAATAGAGCCCATAAATCATACAAGTGATACTAGACACACCATAAAAGAATGTTAAATGATCTCAATGATAAAATTTAATTGTGTTATACTAGATACTAATATAATTTTATATGAGTTTTAGTAAA
Source organism: Wollemia nobilis (assembly GCA_028583015.1). Taxonomy (NCBI): domain Eukaryota; kingdom Viridiplantae; phylum Streptophyta; class Pinopsida; order Araucariales; family Araucariaceae; genus Wollemia; species Wollemia nobilis. The sequence goes on from JAQPPZ010007219.1 coordinate 3,768,397, forward strand.
TTTGATGTTTTATATTTTTGGTTACTCTTTTCTACATTATTTTTTCCATTAGTAATTCATATGTTTATATTGATGATTGGATTATTTAGGAGGATCCACATGTGAATAGACTAGCACATCAAAAGTTGAAGTTCAACTATTTGAATTACAAATCATCTGATGGAAGTTGAAGAAATTTATTTCTCGTGCCTATAAAGTGGAAAGTATTTGAGGAAGATAAAGGAGGGTAGAGAACAAATATTTGAATAAAAGTGAGGTCAAGTACAAATGAAGGGAAAATGAACGAAAGTAGAATAAAAGTCACTAGGATAGAGTGTTGGAAAATTGCAAGGATTGTAACTTATGATTGTCATAAAAGAAAATTTTTAAAGCAAATCAATTTGTAATCATATTCTTGGTGTTGTGTATGTTGATGTTAAGCTGTGAGAATATTAGATTCAAGTGTTTCTAATTAATCCATTGTAGGGTGGAGGATATTGATAATTTTAATAAGTTGACAAACTTAAGAAATACAAACATTTATTTGAGGAAGTTTCATTTGAAGACTAGATGAAATACATTTACATTATCGTTAAGAGCTATCATACTACAGGAAGCTAGAGTAGAAACCATATTAGAGAATAGTCTATAATGATTCATTGTCTACCAAGTGTATTCATGGAATGTGTTTTCAACCAACAACCAATCTTGGAAAATCCTAACTAAAGATGTCATATTAAAAGAAAACCATAACTAAATTTTACCATCTAGATGTTACCGATAGTTTTGAAAATGGTGCATCATAATTTATAAAAAGCTTGTCATTGTTGTTTAATATTTTTCATCTAGTAAAAAATTTATTATCTAGAAATATTGTTGTATGAGTTGGTTACCATCATGGCCTTTCTCAAAAAGAAATTTTTATGGAAGAACATCATAAAAATGTTATATCACCATTTTCTGAATCAAACCAAACCATCCTACCTTACTGCTCCATTGTTTTGGTATCAAGGTGGGTTTCTACCCTAAGAGTTTTCAAAGTGAGTCAAAGAAATAATGGTATAGCATATAAGAGGAAGACCATCAGGACCTTAACTTGTAGAAATAGCTAAAACAATAAGGTGAATCACCACTCAACTTGATGTGATCAAAACTATCCAAATAAGAGGTATTCAAGTCTAATATGTGAGTGATAATGAAGAAAAAATTGGTCACATGGAATCTTGAGATGAATATCAAGAGGAAGAACTAGAGGATTTATTAATTTAGATCATTTTTAATATGGATTGAAATACAAAGTTAGAAATCCAATCATATAATATAAGTTTAAACCCTTTGGAACTCATTGATTCGATCAAAGATATAGATTTTTTTATTATTTTGAATCAATAGAAGACCCCAAGAAATTTTAAAATTTATATATAAATATAAAAGGGTATGCTTAATTATGGTGGGATCATGTACAAACTAAAATATAAATAAAATAAAAGGAGATGATTAAGACATGGGAGGAAATGCTCACCAAATTAAAGGTTAAATTCCTCTCATTAGATTACCAATTAGGTCTTTTTAAAAAATTATAAAAGTTAAAACAAATGGATATGATTGTGAAGTATTCCATGAAATAATTCTTATAGTTTCATAATTTAGACCAATCATGTGAAGATGATGAACACAAAATTATGAAGTACATCAATGGATTATGATTGTCCATACCAGATAAAGTTAATATGATAATGATAAGGATGGTAGAAGAAATCTACTAGTACAAATTAAAGGTAAAGGAGAAGTCATAAAGAAAATAAAATAATCAAATAGGAAGAGGACCATCCTTGTAAGGACGAGGACAAAGAAATAATGGAAGAGAATGATGAAAACAAGGAGGATAAGCTAGAACATCTCTTTATGATTTCAACCAGAACACCAGAGTAGGTGGAGACTCCTCATAGGGAAGAGGTGGTTTTGATAGAGGAAGAGGTAGAGAATTAGATGTAGAGAAGATGATCATCGTGCATTTGAATATCCAATAGCACAATCTAGGATGTTAGGAACCATATTTCATAACCAAAGGAATAGAGTTGCTTCATAGAAGCATGCATAATATCCCAAGAAAGGATAATATTTATGATGAAGAGAGTGCTATTAAAGCTAGAAAAGGAGAATTATTAACCTGCTCAAAGAAGGAATATTTTTAGAATAGAATTCAAATCAGGAGGCAAATGTTGCAATATCATAGTGGATAGTGGGAGTATGAATAATTTAGTATCTATAAATATGGTAGAGATATTGGGATTAAGACAAACTATTCTACTTTGTACAAGGTATCTTGATTTCAAAATGGATACCATATTTTATTAAGTGAATAGTACAAGATAAATTTACAAATTGGATCTTACAAGGATGATATCCCATGTGATATGATGTCTATAGGTGCTTGTCATGTGTTATTAAGGACATCTTGGAAATTTGATAGAAGAGCAGTACATTATGGTATGAAAATTACCTATGCCATTGTGAAAGATGGTAAGAAGTATGTACAGAGTTCATTGAAGGACAAAGATCCTAAAATATGTTTGGTTTTAGGAAATTAAATTTTGAAGGAGATGACAAAGAATAATATATGTTTTTACTTGATTGCTAAACCCATAAATGGTGAGATGAAATATAAGGGGGAGGTGATTCCAAGTGAGGTAAAGGATTTTATTAAAGAGTGTGTAAAAATTTCATCTAAAAATTATCGAATAGATTACCATCAATAAGGAGTATTAGCCACCACATAGATTTCATCCTTGGATTGAGTTTGACCAATAAGGCAATATATAGAATGATACCAATGGAGAATGACAAAATAGACAATATTGGGAGTTATTGGACAAAGGGTTAATTAGAGAGATCTTAAACTTGTGTGTAATACTAGATTAACTTACACCAAAGAAAGGTGGAGAGTGGCACATGTGTACTGACTCAATGGCTATTAACAAGATACGTATAAATTATAGGCTTCCATTACCACACATGGATGATTGGATGGATTGCTTAAGTGGAAGAAATTACTTCATGCAGATAGATTTAAATATTGACTATCATAAAATTTAGATTAGGGAAGTATATGATGCTAAAAACTACTATATAAAATAAAACTTGAGAGCAAAACCTTATAATAATAAAATATAAACTTATTAGAACAATAGAAGAAACCATGCAAGACAAGAGTAACACAATATGTAACATGGTTGACCTCATGTTGGCTACATCCATAAATATATATGATCCTTATAAACCAATATAAACTGCCCAAAGGGAATAATCCTGCAACACAACAGTTGTAACCTCCTCTTCGAATACACAAATATTCTCACACAACTTATCTTTATTATTTCTTCTTTTACATATCAAGAACTCTCACCTCCAAGAATATTCTATGACTTGATGTTAGTTAAGAGCCACCAATCAGTGAGAATTCTCTAGTTCTACCAATATATACTCACTAACGGAGGGATTACATATTTATAAAAAAAATCCCCAACCACAAATGCTAAAAAAAACATCCTATAATTAACTCAATCCCCACTTAAGGCCTAATTCAAACTTAGAAAATTTACAATTAGAAAAATATTAATTTTAGCCAATCCTAAAATTAACTTTTCTTTTTTCCTTTTACAATTAGAAAAAGTTTAATTTTAGCCAATCCTAAAATTAACTTTTCCTTTTTCGTTTACAATTAGAAAAATCTTAATTTTAGCCAATCCTAAAATTTACTTTTCCTTTTTTCTTTTACAATTAAAAAATCTTAATTTTAGCCAATCCTAAAATTATTTTCTCCTTTTTTATTTTACAATTAGAAAAAGCTTAATTTTAGTCAATCCTAAAATTAAGATTTTCTTTTTTCTTTTTCTGCCTCTGGTTTGGGATTAGTCATCTACATTCAGGTTAGGGAACAAAGAATTGTTTTATCAATATTTAGCCAAAATCAGACTCCACAACCTAATAATATCCCACTGTTGCATCCATGAAAGAACATATTCAAACCAAATAAGGAATGTCAGCTCCTCAAGATTGTTGTAACCATGCTTTGAACCATAACTTGTGTCATCCATACACTTTTTCTATGATTAACAAACAACACACAATCTACCTATCAAAAATATGTGATACTTCAATATCTTCACGATCACCCATGCATCATGATGATTCAACCATCACCATCATGACAAGATACACATACCACGTTTACCCCCCTAGCATGCTCACACACAATGCACCTTGCAACAATTGTATCATGTGATCAATATCAAAATCATGTATTAAGATCAGTGCCATGTCCAGCCCCCTGGATATGCTTGTTTATCATTGCTCCCCTTGCTTGGCAAATATCTGGTATTTCGTAGTGAAGATCAGTAAAATTATTTTCTTCAGAAGAAAGTATCAAGGCCTTTTGTAACACTTCACATTCTATGTTTGCTTCTTGACCTCCTCCTCCAACTCCATTTCAAGACCAAAAATATTTCTTCAAATACCCCTTCATGCTGCAATGCCATCACTCCATATTCCTCTTGGACTTGGATCCACTTTTCTCTTCATATTTTATTGAATTTATTCCACTCATATTTTTTTTCCTCTGATAGTCAAAGCTACACCAGATAATGATTCACCCATGCTCTTCCATCACATCTCATCACTAAGGACTGCACCAACCGCATCATCAAAAGTAAGAGTACTAGAAATAAAATTGATAATTGCCATGACCAACCTCTCCTAGATATTTGGCAATAAGCACAAGAATAGAATAGCTCTCATATCTTCCTCTATTTTAATTTTAACCGATGTTAACTAACTTACAACCATATTGAAATCATTCATGTAACTTGCAACAAACCCACCTTCTAATATTCGTAAATTATAAAGATGCTTCATTAAAAAAATTCATTCAAAATTGAGGGATTTTCATACAACCTTTTTAGTGTGCCCATAAGATCCTTCATATTCCTCTCCTCCTAAATATTAAATGCCACCGAAGCTGCAAGGCATAACCAGATCATACCAAATGCCTTCCTACCTAAGAAATCCCACTCATCATTAGACATAATAGTTTATTTATTTATCTTACCTTCTATAGGTATATAGAGGTGCTTCTGATAGAGATAATCTTCTATTTCAATTTTTTAGAGTTGAAAATTATGGCCATTAAATTTTTCCACCCTAAACTTCAAATCTTCCACCATTGCTCCCAATTGATCCAAAAACCCTTATCTCGAGTACCCAATAAAATTTTTTGCTTTGATACCAGTTGTTAGGTACTACAATATAAAATAAAACTTGATATCAAAACCTTCTAATAATAAAACAAAAACTTATTAGAACAACTGAAGAAACCATCCAAGGTAAGAGGAACACAATATGTAATGCGGTTCACTCGATGTGGGCTACATTCACCAAGATATCTGATCCTTGTATTAAATCAATACAAACCACCCAAAGAGAATAATACTACAACACAACAGTTGCAACCTCCTCTATGAATACATAAATATTATCATATAGCTTCTCTTCCTTATTTATCCTTTCACAGATCAAGAACTCTAACCTCCAAGAATCTCCTCTGACTTGATGCTAGTTAAGAGCAATCAATCAATGAAAATTCTCTAGTTCTATCAATCTATACTCACTAATGGAGAGATTATATATTTATAACAAAAATCCCCAATAACACATGCTAAAATAAGCATCCTATAATTAATTCAATCCGCACTTAAAACCTAATTCAAACTTAGAAACTTTACAATTAGAAAATGCTTAATTGTAGCCAATCCTAAAAATAACTTTTCTTTTTTCCTTTTACAATTAGAAAAAAACATAATTTTAGCCAATCCTAAAATTAAATTTTCTTTTTTGTTTACAATTAATTTTAGCCAATCCTAAAATTAACATTTCTTTTTTCTTTTACAATTAGAAAAACCTTAATTTTAGCCAATCCTAAAATTAACTTTTCCTTTTTTCTTTTACAATTAGAAGAAGCTTAATTCTAGCTAATCCTAAAATTAATATTTTCTTTTTTCTTTTTCTGCCTCTCATCTGGGATTGGTCATCTACATTCTGATTAGGGAACAAAGAAATATTTTATCAATATTTAGCTGAACCTAATAGATGAGTGAAAGACCATAATCAAGACAAAGGACAATTTGTATGAGTGGCTAGTTATACCATTTAGATTGACAAATGCACCTAGTACCTTTATGTGGTTGTTGAATGAAGTGTTGAAGCCATTTATTAGAAATCTTGTGGTTGTCTATTTGGATGATATTTTGATATTCAATAAAAGTAAAGAATACAATTTGGCACATTTAATACTGGCCTTACAAAGATTGAAGGAAGAAAAGTTGTTAGTAAACTTAAAGAAATATAGTTTTATGAAATCAAAATTGGTATATTTATATTTTATGATTTTAAAAGAAGGGTTGTAGATATACCTTGAGAAGGTAAAGGCCATTGTGAGTTGGCTATCACCAAGAAGTATATTTGAGGCCAAAATTTTGCATAGTCTAGCAAATTTTATTGAAATTTTATTAAAAAATTTAGTGAAATTTGGGCTCCAATCATAGAAATGATGAAAAGAGAAAATCATGAGTTTAAGTGGATGAATGTAGTAGAATTTGTTTTTAAAATACTAAAGGAAAATATAATAGAGAAACACATTCTATTTTTTTTAGATTTATAATAAGTTCTTTCAAGTGGACTATGATATGAGTGGGAAGGCGATAAGAGTCTTGAGCTAAGAAGTGAAACACATTACCTATTTTAGTGAGAAGTTAAAGGAGGTAAAGAGGAATTACTTTTTCTGTGACAAAGATTTGTATGCCATTGTTCAAACCCTAAAGAAATAAAGGTATTATTTATTTCTAAAAGAGTTCGTCTTATTCATAGATAGTCATGCTTTGCAGTTTAAATAACAAGAGTGTGTTGAATAAAACACATATGAAGTGGATTTAATTATTTTAAGTATATTTACTTATCTTGAGGGATAGAAATGATCATTTGAAATGAGTAGCTAATACCTTAAGCAAATTAAATATATTGTTGAAGATGATATTAATCGAAGTTGTTGGTTTTGATGCTATAAGGGATTTTTAGGTTGATGATTTAGACTTCAAGTAAGCTTATGCATTATACAGTAGTCCTACTATGGAAGACCAAACCCCATGGATTTATTATTTCATCCAAGTAGAAATATTTTTCAAGGGTCATCGACTTTGCATACCGCAAGTTCAAATAGGAAAACTTTTGATAAGAGAGAAACATAGTGGAGGACTTGTAGGATATTTTGGGGTACATAAAATGCTATGGTAACTTGAAAAATGTTACTATTGGCATGGAATGAGTGCATATGTATGAATATTTATGCAATATTATCGAATTAGTTGCTAGAATTTTCCAAAATAGACATGCAAAGCATTACACAAAATATGAATAGAAGAGCAAAACTGATTGCTTTATTCCAAGGATAAATTTTGTATAAATAGTAAATTTGATCATTGAGAGCCATTGGATTACAATAACTCATCAAACCTGATGAAGACACCACTGAGTGTTCTCCTGACACATGGAGAAGTGGAAACTCAAGTGTGTCTATCCTAGTAGAACTTAAGAGAATATTCACTTATTCTAACACCACCCTTAAGTGATACTAGGGGAGATTTGTATAAATGAGTCCCTATAACAAGGCCTGATGAGGTACTCATGTACAATGACTTATTTATGAAGATATGGTAAAAAACCAATGGGAAAACCATAAATCAAAAGGAATTAAGGAAGAGGCTTGACTTCGGATGGCGAAGATTATCCTCTTAATACAATAAGAATTATGAATCCCAGAAACATGGCCTGATGAGGTACTCATTTACAATATAAATAGTTGGTGAAAAAACTCCTTGGGGAATAACGAACTATCACAACTTTTTTTTTAAGTGATGGTAAAAACCCAATGGGAAAAAACCATCAATAAAAATGAAGCAAGGAAGAGGCTTGTCTTCGGATGGCAAAAATTGTCCTCTTATACAATAATAATGATGAGTCCCGACAACATGTCCTAATGAGGTACTCATTTATATTATATATAGATGGTGAAAAAACCCCTTGGGAAAAACCATATTTCACACAAAAATATCCAAGATAGAGGTATGTCTTCGAATGGCGAAGATTGTCCTTATATACATGTTGTTTGAGAGATGATAAAAAAAATAGAAGGGAAAAAACCATTCTCTAAATAATATAATGAGAGGTGGAAGACTTTTGTGTCAATGCAACTATAATACTCTAAGTTTATATCTCAACTAAAGGTAACGTGGAGAAGGAAATGACTTGGTAAAGATATCTACAATTTGATTTTTAGTTGGAACATTGTCCAAGTATATATTGCCATTCTGAATATGTTGTTGTATGAAGTGCATGTGTATCTCAATGTGCTTGGTGTGCTGATGTTAAAATGGATTGCATGCAATATGGATTATGCTCTGATTATCACACCAAAGAGTTATAGGATTATCACAGGAGAAACCAAATTCTCTCAAAATTTGATGAAGCCAAAGAGCTTCCTGAATTTCTAAAAATGTTGCCCTATATTCTGCCTCTGTAGAAGATAAGGCTACTGCTTGTTGTTTCTTGCATAACCAAGATATTGGTGAAGAACCAAGGCAAAAGAAATAGCCAGAGGTTGAAAATTTGTATTCTACTGAACCTATCCAATATAAATCCACGTAGCCAATGATATCCATAGATTTTCCCTTATATAGGAGCCCAAAGTGCGTAGTACCTTGCAAGTAATAGACGATCCTTTTTTATGCTTGCCAATGACTTAAGTGAGGTTCATGAGAGAATCTTGTTATCAGGCAAACAACATATGAGATATATGGATGAGTATGAGTAAGGTATAACAAACTTCGTACAAGTTGATGATATAGAGTTACATCACATAGAGGGGATGAGTGGGAAGTACTAAGATGAATTCCAGATAGAAAATAGGTAGGAGAAGGTTTAAAATATATCATTTTAAACCTTTGAAGAATATCTAGAGTGTACTTTTTTTGACACAAGGAAATTCTTGCATTTATTTGACATATTTGAATTCCAAGGAAGTAATGAGCTAGACCTAGATCAACCATTTCAAAAATTTTAGAGGGAGTCTTTTATAGTCTGAATGTGAGTAAAGTTACTACCAGTGAGAAGAAGATCATCAACATATAGAACAAGAATGGTGACTTTACCTTCATTTTTCCAAATGTAGACTGTGTTATCGGACTCATAATGAAAAAACCTGCAAAAATAATGGAGTCCATATTTTCATACCAAGATCTAGGGGCTTGTTTGAGGCCATAGAGAGACTTTTTTAGCCTACAAACAAGAGAGGAGTCTTGAGTGAAACCAGAAGGTTGTTCCATGAATATTTCTTCTTTTAAGTCCCCATGTAAGAAAGTACTTTTTACATCCATTTGATAGACAAACCACTTTTTAGAAGCAACTAGAGCAAGAAACTGTCTAACATAATCTATTTTAGCAACTAGAGCAAAGGTTTCTACATAGTCAATACCTTCAATTTGAGAAAATATTCTGCTACTAGGCGAGCTTTATTTTTGTCCATTTCTCAAGTAGACCCATATTTTGTTTTGTATATCCATTTACAATGAACTAATTTCTTTCCTTTGGGCAAGGGAACTAAATCCTAAGTTTTATTTTTGAGTAAGGAAGAAAATTCATTTTCCATGGCATCATCCCATTCTTTGATACCTGGTGTTTCTCTTCTAATAGGTGTGTGAGCCCTTTTTGAGAAATGAGATTTAAAATTTTGGGTTTCCATGTATGGAATTTATGAGGAGTGAGAGGATCAATTGTATTAATTTTTGTAAATAAATTGAAGTTTTAACCAATATACCCCCCTTACAAATTCAATTTTATTAATGCAATTTGAAGAAGAGATGTAAGATTTTGTTTTAATGTCACAATCCTCTAATTACCTGTCCTAACTAGAGGGAAACTATAAGTAATAGATTTTTGTTAATTAAAATTATCTTATAAGCAAATGCCTATACCCAAAATTTATTCTTCTCAATACCCGTCCTTACATGAGGGAAACTATAAGTAAGAGAGATATCCAATATGAGAATTGGTGATCAAAAAATATATGCTAGACCTTTATACCAATATTTCAAAAACCTGCCCTAACTTGAGGGAAAATGTAAGTTTATTAAAGGTATTGGTACATGGAATGTAGACAATATATTTTGAAAAAAAAATTAAGAATAGTATTTTTAGAACAAATAATTTGAAAAATTATATGTTAGTTTTGAAAAAAACTTAATTTTTCTTTTTATATTGATATGAACAACTTTTGAAAGGATTTTGAAAAAATCCAGCAAAGAATTGAAAGAAATTTATACTTGAAGTTATAGAAAGAAATTAATACTTGAGTGATTTCATATAACATATATTGAAATGCAATAATAAAATTTAGTGCACTTTATTTATTTTAATATGTAAAAGGAATGAGAAAAGAATAAATAACCCCCCCTCAAAATATAGAATAGGAAAAGAGATTACGATTTGATATTACCTTTTAATATGAGTGATATTATATGACATATATTGAAACGCATCAATAAAATTTTAGTGCACTTTAATTATGTTAATATATAAAGGGAATGAGGTAAAAAAAAAAAGGAAACCCCCCAAAATATAAACACAAAATGGTGCAAAAATAGCACCCTAACCCCCCTCCCACAAAAATATTTTTTATTTATGAGATATACAATAGACATTCTTCACTATGAAATAAGATTTTTAAAGAATTAGTGAAGAAGGATTTTTGAAATAAAACCTTTGAAATTGAAGGTTATATAAATGGAACATAAAGGAGCCTAAAAAAAGGATATATTACACACATCAACCAAGGCGGCTACGGGAAGATTTATAAAAAAAATAATCCTTTGAATACGATCTCGTCACCCTGCAAAGACAAGAAATGAAATCTACCATTACTAGAATCTCAAATGGAGAGCAAAGACTTAACCTACAAGTTGTAGACTTAGCATCTTGGCATCTTGCGGTAGACCTTGAAACCCGGTGGCTGCACTTGTAGATGGTGGTTCCTCTCAAAGTTGTTCAGAAATGAAATGACACCTTAAAAAGGAAGATGCAGTCTAATCTTTGAGAGAAGAACAAACACCGCCAAGAAAAGGATGCAGTCCGAGCTTTGAGAGAAGAACCAGTGACCTTGTATGATTTATTTCATTTGAGATACAAAATGGCACCATGTTGTGATGCAGACTGAGCTTTCACATAAGTAGAAGAGGCCTTTGAACAAGGTTTCTCCCTGTTGAGTGACGCAGTCAAATGAAATATGCTCTTCCTTGAAATACTTGTAGAAAAACGTAAACAAGGAAGGCGTAATAGAAAAAAAAAATATTTTTTATATCTAGAAAATCATATAATAATATGAAAACATCAAATAGAAGATCTCCAATCTTGCAGAGAAGAAAAATTATTTCTATAAGCACAAGAGAGATGTTGGAAAATAGGAGAAATCGAATGATATACAAAGGATTATAAATTTTATCATTATGGATCCTCAACGAAAAAAATTACTGAAATTACCAAGCTTGGCAAATATTGCCAACGCTTAAGGTGAGAGACATTTAAAAAAATTTGTGCCTTCACAATGTTATTTTAAAAAAATGTTTAAAGCAATTGAAGTGATGTCGTCTCAAGAATACGAGGCAAATGAAAAAATATTTAGAAGATCTTCTTCACCATCCTTGATATTAGCGCCTATGAAAAAGGGGCACCGATGGAGAGGTGTAGGAGAGGCAAACGCATGAACGTTGATGGCACCATAAAATGCCTACATTCAATTTACGATTTTGAAATGAACTCCAAGTAAAAAAGGTGAAGCGAAAGTTGTCTGTAAGGAGATAAAACACACATGATAGGAAAGAATTTTCCTATGATATCAAGCTTAAAACTTTTTTAAATATATATTTTGAAAAATATAATCGCTTGAAAAAAATGTTTAACAATGTAATATTATGAATGTAGCATAAGGGAATTGACCTAAATATCGAGGATGTTTTTTACGAAATTGATTAGACGTTTTTTGCAGGACTGCTCAAAATGACGAACTTGTTTCGGTCATATCTCACTCATACGAACTCGGATTGAGCTGAAATTTTGAGGGTAGATGACTGAAAAACCCAATAACATCTCCACCAATTTTCATATCATTTGGAGAAATACATATCCTAGTGGATCCCTATGTGAGAACGATATATTTGGCAAGCGACTATGCAAGGGTTTCATCAGGGTTGAGTGCAAGCAGCTCCATAGGTTGGTTTTTAGGGCCTACAGGCCCTAGCGGCCAATATTTTTGTAGTTTATGCTCAATATTTTAGCGGGAAATGTTGCAAGGGATACACTATGGGTTAGAAATTTGTCTTTCAACAGATCATACTATGAACTTGAGTGACGACTTCCAATTTGCTACACAAAATAAAAGTGAAAACCCTACCTTTCCACGATGTCTAGGACAAGGATTAAAGAGATCACAAAACAAGTTTCAAGCAATTGATCAAAAAATGGCTCATATCTCAAGTGAATTTGGTGCTAAGGTGCACCCACAAAATAATTCTACTGTGAAAACCCCTTTCAAGGGTAAGAATTTTGAAGACTCAGTCCCAAAAATGAATTTTAGGGATGCCCTTCATGGTGGATAGCCTCAGCCCAATGCTAATATCAATATTAGGGCTTCCCATAAAACTCTAAGAATGCCTAAGATTGATCCCAGGAAAATGGAGTCAGGATGTCTTAAAGCAGCTGATGGAACTCCTATTGTTAAGCTTGATATGGGTAACATTTAGACTGGCATTGAAGATTTGGAAAAAAAGGACTAATTTGTCGGTTCGTGGGTTTTCTTCCGAGTCTATCTGCTTTCAAAGTCTGCACTACAAAAAGCTAGAAAACTAAAGGTGAGTTACAAATTTCTATTTATCCAAATGGTTATTTTCTTGTTTTATTTTCCAATAATGAAGATAGAGAGAAAAAATTTCAAGGGTGTCCTTGGTTTTTTGGAAGGGCAGGGCATTTCATGAAGCCCTGGCATACTAAATTTAAATCTGAAGAAGAGATGCCTTCTATAGCTCCCATGTGGGTTAGACTCTTTGGCCTCCCTATTGAATTTTGGAATCCTACTATTTTTTCCTCAATTGGAAACTCTTTAGGAACTTTTATGATGACTGCTGATTGTACTCAAAATTTTGAACATATTATTTATGCTCGGATTTGTGTTTTAATGGATTTTGACAAACCCCTACCTAAAAAGATCACATTACAATTTGGGGAAGACACTTGGGAGCAAGTAGTGGACTATGAGAACATTCCTTTTCATTGTAGAATTTGCCATGAATATGGTCATTTGGCCAGTGCTTGCCCAAATAAAATTCTTGATCAAAAGAAAGAAGATATAAACTCAATAGGTTTCCAAATACCTAAGAAGAAGAACACTAAAAAAAAACCAGTTATGAAGGATCAATCAAAGTCATCTGCTAATATGTTTGAAATCCTTTCCACAAATGATGTCCCAAGTGAGGAAGAGGAAATAATGGAAACTAAAATCTTAGAAACACAATTTAAATATGAAGGGAAGAACTCAGAGACAAACCAACAAATCAAAGGTTTTCAACAAAAAAAAAAGGAGAAAATTTACACAAGAAAAACAATATTTCAAATGTCAAAACTTCAAATAATGCAAGTCCCAATATAGACTTCGTTGAACCATCTAGTAAAATTTTGGCTATGTACGAGCATTCTTCAAGGTTAGAAGCCATCTCAGATTCAATTGGAATAAGTCAAGAAACAGGGAAAAAAAATTGAAGATGGATTCTAATAAAAAAGTAGGTCGTAAGACCAATCAATATCATATGGTAAAAGAAGGTGAAAAGCTTGTAGAGGAAGGTAATATTAATGCCCTTCCCAAATTTTTTAGCCATGGTATTAATGAAGATCATCACTTGGAATATTAGAGGACTCAAAGGGAGTCTTTCAAAACAAAATGAAATTAGAAGAATGATTCAGATAAATCATCCACATCTTGTTTTCCTTCAAGAAACAAAGATGTCAATGGAGGATATGGACTTAATTGCCAGTAAAATTTGGCTAGCTGGAAAAGTGGTTTCCCTGAGTTCCCAAGGGACTTCGGGGGGCATTGCTTGTCTTTGGGACCCAAAAGAGGTAGTTATTCACCATATGGTTGGCATTTGGGGTTTGTTGGCTATAGCTATTCAAAGTAGACATTCCAACCAAATTATGCTCTACATTACTGTTTATGCTCCGACTTCTTTGGAGGAAAAAAGAAGATAGTGGAAGGATATTACTCATATTATCTCTCATTTTCCTAAAGCTTGGATCTTGATCGGAGGATATTTCAATACCATCCTCTCTCTGGATGAGAAAATGGGGGGAAATAGAAATTTGGACAAAAGCAACTCTCATGAGCGAATATATTGCAAACCTCCATCTTGTGGATATCCAACCAGATAATGGCCTTATGACTTGGTCTAACATAAGGCAAGGCTTAGCTTGTATAATGGAGATATTGGATAGGTTTTTGCTCTCTGAAAATTTCTTAATCCATGGTCACATTCCTAAAGTGAAGACTCTTAATAATGTTGGTTCGGATCATTGGCCAATCATGGTGGAAATGTGGAAAACCAATGTGAGTTTCTCTCCTTTTCATTTTCAATTAATGTGTCTTAGAGACATTTCCTTCAGACCTCATGTGCAACAATGGTGGAAGGAAGGTAAACCTAGGCATGGGACTAAGATGTTCTGTTTTGCCAAAACACTGCAATACATTAAATCCAAAATCAAGACTTGGAACTGGAAAGAGTTTGGGGATGTTCATAAAAAAAAACATGAAGTTATTGCTCATCTTGAAAATTTGAATAAGAAAATCTGTTTAGATGGCCTCACAGAGAAGAGAAGTGCAGATGAAATTAAACTCACAACTCGCTTAGAGGAATGGGAAAAAAGAGAAGAAATCTTATGGAAGCAAAAATCTAGAATTCAATGGCTCAAAGAAGGAGATCGAAACACAAATTTCTCCCACAAATATCTTCTAGCTCGAAGATCTCACAACTTTATTTCTTCCTTAAAATCAGATTCTGGAGATGTTGTTTATACTTGGGATGGCATGAACTCTATTGTTGTTGATTACTTTTCCAATATTTTTGCTGCTACTCCTCTTGACTCAGCTTCTCAACATAATGTTCTTCAAGCAATCCCTTCTCTTATCACTTCTATGGAGAACTCTATTTTGACTGCTCCTATTACTATCAATGAGCTTCAACAAGTAGTTTTTAAAATGCAAAAAGGAAAAATCCCAGGTCCTGATGGTTTTCCTATTGAGTTCTACCAAGATTTCTGGGATATCCTTCATGTTGATTTATTAGAGGTGGTGGAAGAAGCCAGGAAAGCCAAAGAAATTTTGAAGGTTATCAATAAAACTTATATTACTCTTGTTCCAAAAGCTCAAGAGGTTGATCATATCTCAGCTTTTAGACCTATTGCTTTATGTAATGTTCTTCTCAAAATCATTACTAAAATCATGGCAAAAAGGTTGAAGCCTCTTTTGCATAAGATTATTTCCCAGAGCAAGGGGGTTATGTGGAAGGACGCCAAATAGTATATGAGATAGTTCTTGCTCAGGAAGCCATCCATTCCATGGATATGTAAAATTCTCCTTCCATGTTCATTCGGTTAGACTTATCCAAAGCTTATGACAGAGTGGATTGGCACTTCCTTATCAAAGTTTTGAGGCAATTTGGTTTCTCTAAGGATTGGATGGATTGGATTATGGGATGTATCTCTTCAGTTTCCTACTTAGTTCTTATCAATGGTAGCCCTTCTCAGTATTTCCCAGCTTCCAGAGGTATTAGGCAAGGTGACCCACTATCCCCTTATTTATTCATCATTCTTGTTGAATGCTTGGGTAGGACTATAACCAAAAATAGGGAAAAAAAACCCTTGAGGGAGTTACCATTGCTCATGGAGCTAGACCTATCTCTCATCTTCAATTTGTGGATGACTCTACTCTTTTAGGTAAAGCTACATTTAAGGAAGCTTCTAATATTAAGCAAATCATTAGCTATTTTTCTAAGGCTACTGGGCAGTTGATCAATGAAGACAAATCTAAAGTTATTTTCTTTCACTACTCTACTAGACAGGAATCCATGGTCTTGGATAAATTAAGATATAAGAAGACCTCTCTTCCAATCACTTATTTAGGTATTCCCATAAATATTCAAAGGCAAAAAAATAAATATTGGAATTGGTTGTTGGACAAAGTCAAGAAGAAAATTGGAAAGTGGACCAACAAGTGGCTTTCTTCTAGGGGTAGAATCACCTTGGTAAAATCAGTCCTTCAAGCTATTCCTATTTATGTTTCTTCTATTTTGAATATCCCAAAGGCTGTTCTTCAAGAATTGGATCAAATCAGTCATCGTTTCCTTTGGAGTGGTACTAAGGAGAAAATAAAATGGGCCTTGGTGAAATGGGATACTTTATGTCTTCCTAAGAGTGAAGGGGGGTTAGGATTATGGTCTTAAATTAATAACAACAAAGCTTTAGCTTCTAAATTATATTGGAGGATGTTGCATAACCCCAATGCTCTTTGGGCCAATAATCTCCGTGCTAAATATGTTGAGAACAAAAGTCCTAAAGACCTTGTTCGCTATCAACTTCCTACCAAAGGTTCTCCCATTTTAGATGTTCTTAATACCGGTGAGGATTTGATAAAGAAAAAATTATTTTGGATCATTCATAATGGTCAACATGTAAATTTTTGGACAGATTCTTGGGATGGTCACAAGCCTTTGATAACTCAGTTTCTCGATTGGAGGCCTTGGATGGAGGAGCTTCACCGAGCTAATTGGATAAAGGTGGCTAATTATTGTCGATACCATACTGGTAATTCAAATGTTGGTAGATATTGGATCCCTATTGAGGACTGGCCTATTCAAATCCCAGAAAGGCAAAGACAAGATATCCAAGGCATCCTTCATATGAGATCCCTCTCTTGGTCCCATGAAAAAGATTGTTTTGGATGGAACAACACTACTAAGGGTGAGTATTCAGTTGCTCAAGGTTATTTGACCTTATGCCATAATAATCCCAACCATTCTTCTGACATTTTTTCTTGATTGTGGGCTCAAAATATTTGGCCTAAGGTGAGGTTCTTTAATTGGCTTTTATTGCATCGTAGGGTGCTTACTGGTGAGCAACTTATGAAGCATGGTTTTCATGGCCCTTTTAGATGTGAAATATGTGAAGAGAATGTAGAAAATATCAACCATATTTTTATTGAGTGTACTTTAGCCTCTGAGCTATGGAGGAGAATGGCCACTTTACTTGGCTTGCAGTGGTCCAATTTTTTTACTTTTGAACAACTTTGGAGGGATTGGCCTAATCAAGAGGGTGTTGATCATTTTATTAGGTAGTTAGTTTGGATGGGTTCTACCATTCTTCTTTGGAATATTTGGAATGAAAGGAACAACCAAATTTTTAATCAAGATAGGAAGGATATTCACTATATTTGGCAAAATACCATAGCCAACTTAGTTGAATCAGTCCATCAACTCCTTAATCACCCCCAAAACTCCCACCAAATATGGGATCAAGTGATGCAAATATTGAAGATTAAACCTTCTAAGGGCAACCAACTTAAAGGGAATGTGAGTATTAGTAAGATGGATAGGACTAGAAATTGGCAACCTCCTCCTAAGGATTTTGGAAAAGTCAATATTGATGGAGCCTCTAGAGGGAACCCTAGAAAAGCCAAGGTGGGAGGAATTGGTAGACTTTCGGATGGCTCCCTGGTTTTTACTTTTGCTCGAGAATTTGGGTATTCTTTCCAATAACCTTGCTGAGGGGTATGGTATCCTCAGAGGTCTTCAGGAGGCTACTAAGGTTGGATGGGAAAAGGTGTTAGTTGAGTTTGACTCTCAACTTATGATTAATCTCTTGAAGACTCCTTCTAAGAATCATAAGGTGGATTGGAGAATAAAAAGAATTATTGAGAAGATTCAGTTAATCCAGATGGGATTTTTGAAAGTTGATTACAATCATGTGGTTAGAGATCAAAACAAGAGTGCTGATGCTTTAGCTAATTGGGCTTTGGACAAAGGTGATCTTACTTGTTATGGCCACCCTCCTATATGGTGGGCTTCTCAAATTAGGGAAGCTCTTCTTTCTATCATTTCTTTGGATGGCTCTAGTTCTGAAGGTACCTAGTTTCTTCTTGTTTTTATTTTTATTTTTGCTTCTCTTTGGTTCATTCAGTTTTTTTTAGTTCCCTAGCTCATTCTATTCTTTATTTTGTTTCCTCTATTGATTCTTGCCTTAATAGTCTTCTGGTCTAGATAGGTCATTGTTTTGTTCATTTTTTTTTTCTTTTTTCTTTTTTTGTTTTTTTTTTTGTTTAGTTTTTTAAGGTGGGTGGGTTCTTTTGTTTTGTTTTGTTTTTGTGTTCTTTGTGTTATTTTTTGTTGTTCTTGTGTTTTTGTTGTTTTGTTTTGTTTTTTTATGTTTTTTGTTATTGTTCTTGTGTTTTTTTCGTTCTTGTTCTTGGGTTTCTCTTTGTTTGTGTTATTTCGTGTTTTTATATGTGAGTGTTTTCTATGTATTTTGTTTTTATTTATTGTCTGTTGTTGGTTATTTTTTATTTTATTTTTTTTAATTTTTTAGGTTTTGGTTGTGTTTTGTTGTTTTTGTCTTGTTTGTGTTTTATTATGTGGTTCTTGTGTTTTTCTATGTGGTTTTTGTTGTGGTTTCTTTTATCTTATTGTGCATGTTTTGTTGTGCTTTTGTTTTTGACACACTCAAGGAGCATGTTTTTTATTTTATTTTATTATTTTTGTTGTTATTTACTTTTTTTTAAATTGGTTTTGTGTGTTTGTTTGCTCCTTGAGTATGTCAAAGGTGGTAGGCCAAGTCCGAGTCTTGGGCCTTTTTGGCAGAATGGATACCCCTGCCTCCTTGGGTCTTACCCGAAAGTGGCATCCCTTTTGGGATGTTTTCCACAATTAAAAAAAAAAAGAATGTATTTTCATAAAAAAGAGCCCTTTTTGTAAAGAAAAAAAAAGGACAGATCTAATGAAAAAAATGTGGCATTATATCTGAAAAAAAATTGTATTAGAAGACAATGTATCTTCCCTTATTGAAGGAGAAAAATATAATATTTTTAGAATAACCTACATATATATTTAAAAATA
Organism: Wollemia nobilis; assembly: GCA_028583015.1. Lineage (NCBI taxonomy): Eukaryota > Viridiplantae > Streptophyta > Pinopsida > Araucariales > Araucariaceae > Wollemia > Wollemia nobilis. The sequence continues at coordinate 3,787,683 of JAQPPZ010007219.1, forward strand.
TAGCTGAAATAAAACTATATATAAGATCTTATGGAAGGCTAAAAAAAACCAACAGAAAATACAAAGAACCAGCTCCGAGAATCTTCAAGAGAGAATGCTATCAAAATCTATCCTGCTCTAATACCATGTTAGAATTTTCCAAAATAGATATTTAAAGTATTACACAAAATATGAAGAGAAGAGTAGAATTGATTACTTTATTCCAAGGATCAACTTTGTATAAATAGAAAAGTTGATCATTGAGAGTCATTGGATTACAACAACTCATCATACTTGATGAATACACCACTAAGTGTTCTCCTGACACATGGAGGAGTGGAAACTGAAGTGTGTCTATCCTAGTAGAACTTAAGAGAATATTCACTTATTCTAACATTTTTTAGCATGCAAAGAGAAGAACTCAAAGCATTATGTTGTATCAATCATTACCAATACCAAAGAGGCCATGGGAGGATGCAAGCATGAATTTTGTTCCTGGGTTGTTGAGGATGCAAAAAGGTAATGATTTTATTTTTGTTATTGTTGATAGATTCTCAAAGATGGCATATTTTATCCCTTGTAAGAAAACAAATGATGCTACTCACATCACCATATTATTCTTCAATGAAGTGGTAAGATTGCATGGATTACCAAAAGGTATTATTTTAGATAGAGACACTAAATTTGTGGGTCATTTTTGGTGAACTTTGTGGAAGAAATTGGGTACTAAGCTAAAATTTAGCTCAATATATCATCCATAAATAGATGGACAAGTTGAAGTTGTGAATAAAATACTTGGGAATTTGTTAAGATGCTTAGTTTTTTAGAAGACAAATATTTGGGATACTATTTTGGCCTACGCATAATTTGTATACAATAATTCTATAAATCAAAGTATAGGTAGAAGCTCATTTTAGATTGTATATGAGATATGCCCAAGAGGAGTAGATGAGTTGTGAAATATAAGTAATTTATAGAGACTAAGTGCTATAATAGAAGGTGGGATTAATTAAAGAAGAGTGCCATAAATATAAACAATGTGTTGATCCCAAAAAATATTTTTTAGGAAATTAAGGTTGGATATTTGGTTTTGGTGTATTTGTAGAAGGAGGAATTTCCAAAAGGCACTTATAATAAGCTCAACTCAAAGGAAATAGGACCTTGATATTTAATGTATTTGAATTGTACCCATACTATGATCAATGTAGAGATATGTATGGAGATCATACAATTGATATTTACATAGAGAAATGGATATACAATTGATATTTCAATAGAGAAATGGATATCATAGCTACCACAGAAGGAATGGGATGAAACTAAATCAATCTTAGAATTTAGAACAGTGAGAGAGACAAGAGGTAAGGCATATTATGAGTATCTGGTTAAATAGAAGAACTAGGATGTTAACGTAAAAACATAGATGAAAGCTTTTGATATCATCAAATATGGTGTGTCCATTGAGGATTTTAACAATGCTAATGAAACATATTTTTTACCCAAAGAGTATGATGTGATCCATTGAGGATTTTAGCATTGTTAAGGAAACATTTTTGTTACCCAAAGAGTCTGATGCCAGAGAACCTAGGTGTGAACAGACTAGCACATCAAAACTGGAAGGCCAGCTGTCTGGAATATGAATTATCTTGTGGAAGTTGAAGAAAATTTGATCTCTCACTTATAAAGTGGAAAGAATTTGAGAGAGACAAAGGAAGGCAGAGATAAAAGACAAAATAGAAGAGAGGTGAAGTAGAAGTGTAGGAAAAGTGAAAAAAAAACAGAATAGTAGTTGCCAAGATAGAATGTCAACAAATTGCGGTGGTTGTAATTTTGATTGCCATGAAAGCATAATTTTAGGCAAGTCAATTTCTAATAATATTTTGGGTGTTGTGTGTGTTAATGTTAATGTGTGAGAATATTAGGGTTGTGCATTGCTAAATAATCCATTGAAGGTTGGATGCAGTTGATAAATTTTGCATGTTGATGCAGTTGAGGAACATAAATGTCCATTTGGGGAAGTGTCATCTGAAGACTAGCTGAAAGACATTGCCGTCAAGAGTGTGCGGTCAAAACATTACTATTAAGAGCTACAGTCTTGTAGGAATCTTGATGTGTAGATGTGTAGATGCTTGTCACTGATGAACCTGTTGTCAACCAACAAGCACACTTGGGAAATGCCTACTGAAAATGTTATCTTAGAAGAAAGTCGTCGAGGAGATTGCCGGTCTAGACATTGCTGACAGTGTTGACTGTGGTGTGTTGTCACCACTTAAGCTCTGTCATTTAAGATTGAATTTACCGTCTAGAAAGATCATTGTCTGAACTGGTTTCCAACATGACCTTTGCCAACAAGAAATGGCTATGGAAGATCGGATGTTTTACATTATTTACAATTGAATGTTCTATGATTTTAGTATCTATTATAAATAGTAAAAGATGTCTCAGACCGAATGAGATTATTCACATACTTTTACATATAAAACATAAAATAATTCATTTATCTTTTTAAAATATTGAAAAAAACAAATTATAGCTAGAAATTTTAATTATGCCATTGAGTAGTATGCACAATCATTGAATAATATTTCCTTGAATAAATTATGTTCTTCATGATTAGATTTATAAAACATAAAATAATTCATCTTTTTAAAATATTGAAAAAAACAAATTATAGCTAGAAATTTTAATTATGCCATTGAGTAGTATGCACAATCATGAATAATATTTCCTTGAACAAATTATATTTTTCATGTTTAGATTATTTTTATTTATTTTTGATAAAATGGAATATTCAAAGTCAAATACAATGTAGAATTTATTATAAATTTTGATATTTATGTGCTCTATAATGTATGGTTTATTTTTTTATTTCTGAGAAAGAAGAGCAAATTTATGGATGCATCACACAAATTATATTTCACAAAAGAATCCTTTGCTTTCTGTAGACACCAAAACAGCACCAATCCGATTATGTGACTGCAAACACTGATCGCTTTGACAAACATGGCCCCCAGGGCAGCCCTCAGAGGTTAAACAGTGGTCTTAACCACTTTCATAGCAATTTTGTAAGGTCAAGAAGCAATTCGGCACACTTGGACACTTTGCCCAGTATTCGTCCCACCCCGGGACGAATTCAAAATAGAATTCGTCCCACCAATCCGATTATGTGACTGCAAACACTGATCGCTTTGACAAACATGGCCCCCAGGGCAGCCCTCAGAGGTTAAACAGTGGTCTTAACCACTTTCATAGCAATTTTGTAAGGTCAAGAAGCAATTTGGCACACTTGGACACTTTGCCCAAGTATTCGTCCCACCCGGGATGAATTCAAAATAGAATTCGTCCCACCCCAGGATCGACTTCGAATCCATCCCCGGGTGGGACGAATTCTAAGCTTAACGGGCAAAAAGACAAATGGTGCCAAGTGGCAGCCCAGAACAGTCATTTAATGACTCCTGCCTTGCATGCGTGTGTAGGTGGACAGAGGGGCCATTAGAAGACTGTCACAAGAGGCATTTATCAAAGCCCAAGTCAACGGAGGACTCCCCTCCCTCATGGGAAGACAAGATTGCCACATGGCGCCTATGACCAACACATGGCATTTGTGCTTCCCTCCCAAAAGAGACCCCATGGGTCTATAAAAGGTGGGACTTTTCTCACCCAAAATATACAGGTTGAAGGAGTTTTCAAGCAACGAAGTGCTGCCGAGTTGAAGACCCACTTGCACCCCTTTTGGTTCACCTTCTCGCATCCACCAATCTCTTTTGCAAGGGAGGTTGTTGGGTGGTTTTTGGAAGCTTGAACCTGACCCAAATCCAACACATGGACACCTGAACCAACCAATTCACCAACCCCCCCAATCCTAAAGGTTTTGGGCCCATCCCTAGTGGATTGGCATCGGAATCAAGTGCCAATGGTGGGAGGCCCACTTGGGCACCCCCGCACTTTCTAGGTTTTAGAGCATTCTAGATTACTTTTTCAGGTTGCATTTTGTGTTATTATGTTGGGTTAACTCACAGCTGCAATTTCATAACTTTTGGTCAGATTCTAGTATGTTTTGTGTCACTTTGTTGTTTCATTGACTTGCAGGTGGCGAGATCAAATTCCCGAGGGTAGAGGCCAAATTGGGAGAATCCGACCATCTGGGTCGTCCCAAAATGGCCCCAATTACATAACCCCCTTGTTTGCAGGCGTTTTGTAGGTCTCGAGAATCGACATTGGAGCAGCAGCAGCAGGTCGGCTTCTTCAACATAGAAGAATTCGTCCCACCCAGGGACAAATTGCAGTCAGAGATCGTCCCACCCAGGGACGAATTCTAGAATTCATCCCACCTAGGGAGGAATTGCAGTCAAAAATCCCCACCCAGGGACGAATTCCAATTGAAGGCAGATTGGCCAGCTGTCTCAGTGGCAATGGCCTTCTGGTAACATTTTCTGTCTTCTGGCAAGTTTTCAGGCTGTTTAGAATCATTTTGTTTACTGTTTTAGATAAATTTTTGCATGCATATTTCGTTAATTTTAAAGAACAAACACTTTTCACTTGCAGCAGGTGCTACTGACATATTTGTTGTTTCTTTGTTCGCAGGAGGAGCAGCAGAGGTAAGGACTCATCAGCGTAAGCGGCGGCATCATCTTGGCCCGTCCATTCAAACGTGGGCACGCGAAAAGAGGAAGACTAAGTCACATATTGTAACAAATACGAATTTAACGCTCCTAGCCCCCAAAAAGGGAGGAGACGTCTATGTAACCGAGGATAAGATATTTGAATAAAGAGGGCTATGATTTCTTTACATATTTTCTTTCATTTTCAAATTGTCTCCTTTCTTCATTTTTGTGCATAGGATTAAAGCGTTACATTTTGTCTTATGTTGCATAATTAGTGCTCCCTCTGCTCGGAATCTCGTGCTTTCAGTGGCGATCACGGTGGGACCTATTCCCTATTTTTAAAATCATAGAAACTGATTAAATTTTTGTGTTTTGTGCTTGACAGGTACATTTTTTTGTTGCAGACTGCTATTCGTCTCTGGCAGGGACGAATTCTATTCTGAAATTCGTCTGACCCTGGGATGAATTCAAATTCGTCTCTGGGAGGGATGAATTATGTTCTGCAATTCGTCTCACCAAGGGACGAATTCCTGCCTGCAAATTTTCAGAGCAAAAATTCAGAGGCAATCAGAGCAGGCAGAGAAGAGGTAGGGATTTTATCATCTCTGTTAAATTTTTTGTTTCTATTTTCTGTTTCTTTGACTGTTTTCATTTTATCCTGCATACTTAGGGAAAATAATTCATGCTTATTTCATTTTCGCTAAATAAAATGAATCTCACACACTCCACTCAACAATTTTAAACCAAGGAGCTGGTCGTAAGACCCCAGCCCTTGATCAAGACCATTGGTGGATTTCATCACCACCTTGGCTTGATTTGCATCCATTTCTCGATTGTCAACTGTTGTTAGGCGTAAATCCTAACGAAGACAGACCGAGTGTCGCTGGGGTGATTCCCATGCGCACGAGGATAAGTTTTCTATGGTAGGTTCCATTAACAGGACAATCCCCCTTTCGTACCGCCTACGTACCACGTACCTTCTGCTCTCACGTACCTATAGTCTCCCTCTCCTAAGGGCGGGTATATAGAGAGGTTGGTATATCGGCCTGGTTGGTATATTGAAGGGGCTACCATTTTGGGAGTTATATGAGCCGTCATAATGCATTTAAACGATCTTCAAAACCTACAAAAACAAAACAAAACACCAAAATACACTAAACCAGCTTAGGGCACACCAATAATCCTTAAAAGAGATAATCACGGTTTTGTGAATGTGTGTGCTTAATTCTGCTTAGTGTAGACAAAAAAAAATCATAAACGAGATAAAAACTTATTTAGATAGCATAGAAGCACCGCAATGGTGTACACCCGCAATCAAGCCCAATCAAGGGAAGAAGCTCCGAAAGGTACACAAAAAGTAGGCACAAGTCGCCTTCACTTCAGTCCTGAGGATTTGGTCATACCGCCTTATAGGTCTAACCTACAAAAGAATCCAATTCAGAACCCTCGGTGGGGTATGCCTATTCAAAGCAGCCCCTTTCGGGAAGATGCCTTACATGTAGACCTTGACATAAATAGAGAATCACCTCTTGAAGTTAGGCATGAGTGGCCACCACGCGATGAAGCGCTAGACAGGCACACCGTCCATTTGGAGGGGCAACATGGATATGGCGTCCCTTATTTACCTATCATCAGAACAGAGAGACCAAATCCGGAGCGTAGGGCTCCTTACATAGGGCGACCTAACTCCGCCCACCCCCTTTACACCCATGAAATGGAGTACAAGGAAAGCCATCGCATTCCTCAAAAGCAACAAACAACGCGGGAACCTTGCATTTCCGCACCATCAGGATATCATGATCACCCCTTGAGGCCAAAACCTCGAGCACATACCGCTTACCTCGATAGAGGGAAGTGACCCATTGAAACCTTAGACCAGCAAACTCGAGGTAAACACATAGAAGAAACATTCGAACCTCCTAAGAAAAATAGGGTAGACCAAATTGACCCAGCTGTCGCCAGATATACCGCCCGTCAAGCCCAAATCATGCGGCTTAAACAAAGTCATCAGGAGATAGAGTATCGACACCGCTTGGATAGAGAGCACATGCAACGCGAAGCGGATGAGTTACGCTATGAAATACCTGAGAGAGGGCCAACCCCTCGCATCCAAAGAGCTAAACAGTATGAGGCGTGATCTGTTGGTGCAGGACAGGTCTCCACGACCTCGTCAAGCTCTGCCTCCAAGACCTCATAGATTCGAGAGGGAGGCAAATCCTCAAAACAATGATGGGTACCTTCAACAAGAGCTTGATCAGGGTCATAGGTTTTGCCCAGATACTCCTCAAGAATTTTACGAGGAGTACGAACCAGAAGAGGAATATGTTGAAACTCCCCATCAAGGCAGGAAGGATGCCATTCGGCCACCCCTCCATAGGCCTCCAGTTTACCGTAACTTGCAATAAGAGCGAACAAGAGAGGAAGAAATAAAATCTTTTGATGCATACCAAGCGCTATTGGAGTGTTTGGAGTCTGTGGAGACAAAAGCTGTTGGGCATCAAAAACCCACATTATGTCTACTTCGCAGTAATTCGGTGCATCCCTCAGTGCGTACACCTCTTTACCCTGAACACTTCAAGTTGCCTCAATTGGCAGTTTTTAAAGGTGAATAGGACGCACAGGAACATGTTACACGATTTCTAAGCCAATGCTTCGGCATCCAAGATAATGACGCATTGTTGCTTAGAACATTCATAACCACATTCGTAGACCCTGCCTCGGATTGGTTCACACAATTGCCCAAACACAACATAAGCAATTTAGATCAATTAGTAGACGCGTTTCTTGAACGCTTTGCCTTCAACACAAGGAAGAAGGCATCACTAAGTGATTTAGCGAGCCTCAAGCAAATTTGAAGAGGAAACAATGGCAGCGTACGGGAATCGATGGAGAGCTTTGCTTTCTAGGTTACCCTACCGTCCTCCTATGTCTGATCTCATGTAGATGTTCGCAAAAAGTTGCTTAAAATCAATCTCTGGTCTATTGTTACTGCGACAATACGACAGATTAGAAGAAGCTTTGGCACAAGCCAGAGTCATAGAAGATATTAAGATAGGCGAAGGCGCAATTGCCAAGCCTAAGAAGAAAGAGTGGAATAAAACCACTAAAACTGGGACAACGCAACCACAACACGCTGTAGTCAACCAAGTGGCGATAAATGTTCCCACGCCCGTGCAAGAAACGCAGCCTCAAAAGGCTAACTACCAGGCAGTGCCTCCTGCTTATGAAAGAGATAATAGAATACAGGAGCAAAATTACCCACATCACCCTAGGCAAAATTTCACCCCATATGCGGAGTCTAGGGACTCCTTATTTGACCGCTTGTCAGCGGCAAATTTAGTCACTCTCCCAAAAATCCAAATTATAGACCCTAACATTCCCAAGCCTAGGGGGTACAGAGAGGAATTGTATTGTAGATTCCATAGGCGCAGAGGACATGACTTGAATGGGTGCTAGAAATTCAAATACCTAGTCCAGGATTTGATTGACAACAGAACATTGGTTGTGGACAACCCCATCGCACCAAATAACCAACAAATGGGGGTATTCAAGGACCCCTTGCCAGCCCACGAGGCACAAACAAAACCACTCCAAATTAACGAGGTGCGACAAGATCTTCCCACACAGGGATTTGTGGGAATGATTAGCATAGTAACAAGGAACAGAAGGTACCCGACAACTGCCCCTGAGGTAGCTACGAGGGAAGTTTCGGCAACATCGCATCCTCAACAACGCCCAACGTAGTTACCTCCGCCTAGACCTGAGGTCACGATACGAACCAAACTCATGTAGAGTTTGCGGACCATGTCGGCTAGGCTGTCCATCTACGAGCTTATTCAACAATCAGCTCCCCATAGAGAAGCTCTTATGGACATTTTAAAAGCCATTGAATTACAACCCCATGAGGCAAATTCTTTCAATGCCTTCGTGGGACATGTGAAACAATGTACGGAGCCGATCATCACATTCAGAGAAGATGAGGTCAAAACAATATCAAATGACATGGCAGATCCACCCCTGCATGTTATCGAGTGGGTCAACAGGATTCCGTACAAGAGAGTGCTGATAGATACTGGCTCGTCCAGTAACATCATAACCACTACAGCCTTAAAGCATTTGAAGCTACCAGCCTCTCACATCACAGCCTCCACGTACACACTACGAGATTTTAATGATGCAATATGCTCGACAGTCGGCACAGTCGTTCTGCCAGTCCAGGTAGGACAAAAGTCAATACCTACACTGTGCCATGTGCTGGAAGGTGAAATGGCTTATAATATACTGCTAGGGCGGCCTTGGATCAGGGATATGAAATGTGTCCCTTCGATCGCCCACCAGTGCTTGAAGTATGCTTATGAAGGAGAAATACATGTAGTCCCAATGGACTTAGAGCCCTTCAAGTATTGCAATGTGGTACAATTCATACCTCAATTGACCCTCCCTTCAATGCATTTGGATTTCCAATTAAATCCATCTAAACAAGGTCCAATACCGCAGGCACCATTGGTGGCCAACAAGGCAAAATCCTAGCCAGGTGAGACTTCATCATCGGCTCCTTCATCATCAACGCCACCTATCATGGCCCAAAATAAGGACAAGGGAAAACAAATCATGGAAGATGTTAAGCACTTAGAAGAAAGGTTGCCCACAATTTCAACAATAGCAACAAAGGAAGCACCCAACGCAACAGAAACCAAGATTCCTGAACCACCAAACATGGAATGGACTTAGGAAGGACTACCATTTCCTCCCACCCAATCATCAACAATCACTGTTGAAATGGCCAGTACAGGCCTGGGGGAATACTTAGTGCAAAATGTTGTGGCAACCCCCACACTGGAGTCGATACAAGACATGGGAAGACCTCGCCTTCCCATTGGAACAATCGTCCCTCTAGGATACCCACCGAACCATACAAATTTTGTGTATGGGGGCTTTGATCATGGTCTTGAACCATGCCAACAAAAGGAAACAGACGAAGAGCATTTTTTTGAAAACATCAATTATCTGTCAAACCCAGAATTTTCCCTAAAATATCTCGGCCAATGCAATTGGCATGGATACGGGCTCGACAGATATGAGCAAGGGATGCGGATCCTTTTCCAACCAAGATATCAGATGCCATATGACAAGTCAGGGGTAGGGTTCAACCATCCCCTGCCATTAGACATCTTGGTTGAAAATATGCAAGGCCTAGAAATAGGCAACAAGGGGGGATTGGCATTGGGTCCTTATGCCAATCCGAATACATAATATACATTGGGAGACTACCTCCCATGGTCAACAAACACCCCTGGTAGCAATAGTAATCCCTCTTCTTTGCTAGAGAGAGGCGAAAGTTCAGAGATTAATCCTCAAAGAGAACATCAACGGCTGCTAGACATCTTTCTGAAACTATTCCCCTTAGAGGTTCTAGACGAAATAACACAGTCTCAAGAGAATCAGGTCCCTCCACTAAGAGTGGAACAACCGCAATGGGACCAGATTAATTCACTGGAACAGGAAGAGTCCTCAACGTCGCAAGCAACAGATGTTGAATAGGATGAACAATTTTGGATCTATGAAAGTGATTCAGAAGATGAAACTGAAATGGACTATCTCAGACATGCACGATGACATCACCGTGCTCTAACTCATGAAGATCTAATGGGACAGATGGGTATACTATTAGGACATGAATGGCACGTAGACCCAGCGAGGTGGGACCAAGTGTTAGACCTATGGCTCCAAATTCAAGATGAGCATCGTCCACCTCGAGATCCCATCATGACAACAGTGCCAAGGGAAGACCCCGCCTTCCTTTTCACACATAGAGATGAATTTGCACCTAGAGAGGATCCATTCATGCCTATTCTCGTAGAGCCAGATCCAGAGTATAGGGAACATCTAAAAGAATCAAGTCATCACACCCGCGGTTCTAGAGACCAAATTCATTCCATCCACATGATCTCCATTGATTTGACCACACCCATCCGCAATCCGACCGATCCATCACGGTCATTACATCTAGACATGGATGCCATCGACTGGGATCGCGTCAATTCACCATTGTCACCATCAAAGTACTGGCCTTTTGATGAAATGCTTCATTTTACCCCAAGGACAACTCAAGATATTTTTCAAGCTGAAGAGGGACCCGAGGTTCCAAACGCAGATCTTAACTCAGCTGATGATATCCATTTAATCCCAACTCCACATCAGTTGGAGGACGGATCCCACATGTCATCGAGGAGATGACTGACATAGACATCGGCACAGATCCAATGAATCCACGGATTCTCAAGCTGGGGGTAAGCCTTTCCCCCGAAGATCAAGCCGAATATATTGCCCTTCTCAAAGAGAAGAAGGAAGTTTTTGCATGGTCATACAAAGATATGCTAGGGCTAGACCCGCAGCTAGTCATGCACAATTTAACGCTTGATCCGAAAATAAAGCCTGTAAAGCAAAAACTAAGAAAGATGCACCCAAAAGTGGCCTTGATGGTCAAAGACAAATTGCAAAAGTTGTTGGATGCACAATTTGTCATCTGCGTGGATTATCCGCCATGGTTGTCCAACATGGTTCCCGTCAAGAAGCCCGACGGGAGGATTCGCATATGCACCGACTTTCGAGACCTAAACAAAGCGAGTCCTAAGGATGATTTCCCCTTGCCAAGCATCGACGCATTGGTAGATGCTACAACAGGTCACGAAATGCTCTCCCTAATGGACGGTTTCTCAAGATACAATCAAATTTGTATCAATCCTAAAGACCAACTCAAAACGGCATTCACAATGCCTTGGGGGACATTTTGCTATAAGGTCATGCCTTTTGGCCTTAAAAACACTGGCGCTACATACCAACGTGCTATGACGTATATCTTCCATGATTACATGCACAAAAATTTGGAAGATTACATGGATGATTTGTTAGCCAAGTCTCTCTTGTGCTCAGATCATCTCGATGACTTAAGTAAGATTCTCGATCGCCTCATAGAGCATAAGGTCAGACTGAATCCCAAGAAGTGCGTGTTCGATGTCACATATGGAAAACTCTTGGGTTTTATAGTCTCAAAGAGAGGCATCGAAGTGGACCCAAACAAAGTCAAGGCAATCCTTGAAATGGCTCCCCCAACCACTATCAAGCAACTCGTAAGTCTGCAAGGAAAGGTCACGTCGATTAAACGCTTCATAGCGTAATTATCTGACAAATGCCGACCCATGAACAAATTATTGCACAAGGGGGTCACATTTCATTGGGATGACGAGTGCCAGTCAGCCTTTGACAAAATCAAACAATACTTGGCTTCGTCGCCAGTATTGGCACCACCTAGACCAGGTGTGCCATTCTACTTATACATCTCAGCTACTGAGGTGGCACTGGGTGCAATGCTAGCCCAGAAGAATGAACTTCACAAAGAACAGGCTACTTACTATCTTAGCCGCACACTAGTCAGTTACGAACTTAACTATGCATATGTTGAGAAACTTTGCTTGGCAGTGGTGTTGGCTACTAAGAGGCTACGCCACTACATGCTGAGCAACACTACGTATGTTGTGTCTAAGGAGAATCCATTGCGATACATGATGAGTTGTATTTATCATAGTAGTCACACGGCGAAATAGATCATGTTGTTGATAGAATTTGACATTGAGTTTATTGGGCAAAAATCTATAAAATGACAATTCATAGCCGATCAACTAGCAGAGGCTCCTCTTGAATATGATCAGCCTCTGGTCATAGAACTACTCGATGATGGAGTCTTCCATGTCTCAGAATAACCAAATTCTGATGAGCCTGAGTCTCAGGTCGACATAACCCTGTTCTTCGATGGTTCTAAATGCGAGCAAGGTGGTGGCGCAGGAATTGTATTCTTCACACCGCAGGGCGCTCCAATGCCCCTGTCATTTAAATTAAACTTCCAGTGCACCAAAAATAATGCAGAATATGAAGCCTTGCTCCTAGGTCTTTAGACAGCAATCGCCATGAACATCAAAAGATTGAACATCTTTGGCGATTCGTTGTTAATCATCAATCAAGTCAAAGGGGTATATCAATGCAAATGCCCAGTTCTAAAGGCCTATAAAGCCCTCGTGGAAAAATTCTTGGCAAAACTTGAGTGGTATGACATCGAGGCACTCCCTCGATCATCGAATCGTTTTGCGGACACAATGGCCTCCTTGGGGTCATTAATCCCGCAAGACCTTTTCGGTGACATAGCAACCATTCAGGTGAAAACCTTATCGCAACCCGCGATGGAGTGCGCAAGCTCAGACTTGATGCCAGGAGTCCACATGATCCAGATCGAACCATCTTCAGAAAAGTTCTTTCGAATCCGAGACTGTTTGAAACTGGCCAACTGGGGGTCTTTGTTTTCCCCCACTCCCATTAATAGCAACACAACACTATTCTTACAAGTTCTATCCCAATCAGCATTTGTTAGGGAAGAACTTCAAAAGGGATCGGCTGTTCATACTATCGAGGTTTCTGATAAACAAGACTGGTATTTACCCATGAGAGACTACCTCAAGTTAGGTAATCTTCCCTTTGGATTGACGCACGCCGCAAAATGAACATTCAAACAGAAAGCGAAAAAATATGTCTTGATAGGAGACATTTTGTATCGTCGAAGCTATGACGGAATTCTTCTTCGTTGTTTGGACCAGCAAGAGTCCACTTGGGCAGTTGCCCAAGTGCATGACGGTACATGTGGTGGCCACTTTAGTGGTATGGCCATCGCAAAGCGCATTCTTCGCATGGGCTATTATTGGCCATCTTTAGAGCGAGATTATTGCGAGTATGTCAATAGGTGCGTGAAATGTCAACATCATGCCAATTTAATGCACGCACCTTCCCAGGCCCTACAGACAGTCCAGTCTGCTTGGCCATATTCATAGTGGGGCCTCGATCTAATCGAAAAGATCTCCCCTGCATCGTCAGGCCATCACACGTTTATCATAACGGCCACAGAATATTTTACCAAATGGGTAGAAGCAATTCCGTTAACCTCTACGACAGGACCCCGTATCGCGGAGTTCATCTTGCATCACATCATATGTCGTTTTGGTATTCCATCTAAAATAATCTCGGATAATGGGCCATCATTCAAGAACAAAGACGTGCGTGCTTTAACCACAAAGTACAAAATTTAGCACAGCTTTTCAACACCCTATTATCCGCAAGAAAATGGGCAAGTAGAGGCATCAAACAAAATGCTAGTCGCCATCCTTAAAAAGACCGTCGCAGACAGTCATAAGGATTGGCACATACAAATCCCACTTTCCCTTTGGGCTTATCGCACTAGCATTCGGACGCCCACTGGGGAAACTCCGTTTTCACTGGTGTATGGCTCAGAGACAGTAATGCCTCTCGAGTTGGAAATTCCTTCCCTACGCATATCAATGCAGGAGTTCATCGATGATAACACTGCGCGGACAAGCCCGATTGGACCAACTTACGTTGCTTGATGAACGACACGTTAATGCTCTCGAGCACTTACGTATCTATCAAGAGCGGCTTAAGAAAGCTTACAACATGAAAGTTCACCTAAGAGACTTCCGGGTTGGTGATTTGGTTCTGAAGGAAAACCAACAAAACTCTAATTTTCCGTCCCATATGAGGGACAAATTTGAGGCAAATTGGTTAGGTCCTTATGTCATTGATAGTAAAATAGGACCCGGGACGTACCGGCTAGCTTCTCTTGATGGTATCAAGGAAACAGAACCCTTGAATATTAGTCATTTACGACCATTTCATATCTAAGAAAGCCATATCCCCAAAAAAAAAAAAAAAAAAAAGCTCCAAGGATTATCGCAATCTCTTGGTCAATCCAAAAAGCTCCAAGGATTATCGCAATCTCTTGGTCAATCCAAAAAGCTCCAAGGATTATCGCAATCTCTTGGTCAATCCAAAAAGCTCCAAGGATTATCGCAATCTCTTGGTCAAACCAAAAAGCTCCAAGGATTATCGCAATCTCTTGGTCAAACCAAAAAGCTCCAAGGATTATCGCAATCTCTTGGTCAAACCAAAAAGCTCCAAGGATTATTGCAATCTCTTGGTCAATACAAAAAGCTCCAACGATTATCGCAATCGTTTGGTCAAAAAAAATCAAGAAATTCAAAAAACAAAACAACAAAGATTTGCATCTCAATTCCAGGCATACTCAAATTCATCAAAAAAATTTCATATTCTCGCACCTCATCTTCACCTTCACCAAAAACAATCCATCAAAATTACAAAAATACATAGCTGCATTAAGCATTGCATCCATACATTGCATATTTGTAGTCATACGAGTCAAAGGCACCATAAGCTGCAATAGATCTGATAGTCCATCTTGTTCCCCATTGTCTCATGTTACAAAAACAACAAAAACACCATGCATAACTTTTACCACACTACAGTCAATGGTCGAGGAATGTACCAAGAGTTTCAGTAATTCAGTCATCATTTTCCTCTTTAGCCATGTAGTTTATCAAGTCGAACAGATTTACGAAGGTAGAGTCATACTTGAAATACACCTTGTTACGTAACATCCCAACACAAATCAAAACACTAAAATTCCCAAATTGTGTGAACGAAAGACGAAACCTGCAAGATAATTTAGGTCACCACAAGCGAAACGGTTATCTTGCTCATCCCCCTGTGCGAATGACCCCTAGAATGCTGAGAGTTGGCAAAATGACAAGAATCCTCCCTACCCAATTCCCTAAGAATCCCTAAATTTCTCAACAGTTACAAAACACAAAAAATTTGCAAAATGTCAAAACTCCAAATTTGACAAACTACGGTGCACACATCAAAAGGCACAAACAACAGTGATTTTCGTCACTCCATATCCCCAATCCCTTGCTCAAAAGAAAAACAAATCAAAATAAACAGTGATCTAATCACTACAATGAGCAAGTATCCCAATACAATTGAAGAAAAGAAGGGAGTTGACCTTGAATCCCTGGAACTCTCAGCATTCTATAGGTCATAAGGCAAAGCTTCAGGACCATTTTTGGTTGATAACCAATGGGTAACAGAAGTAAACCTCCTGCATGATGATATATATGTCACATTAACTTGCGTACAGATCAATATTTGCATGTGGATGAGCTAGCTTATGGCATCCTGGATTACACCGTAGATTAATCTTAGTACATACAACAAAGGAATTCATGGAGCTAATTAGGTGATCCTCAGTACAGGTTCGGTTGAAAGCCCATCTGGCACTGGCGGTATCCTAACAAATACCACTAAATGAACTCAATTGCACACACAGGGATGTAAAATAACTTGGTCAAAAACAAGTTCGATTCATACCTTGTCCAAAAGTCTTGTAAGATAAAGTACAGTCTTGGCTAGTGAGTTAAAACCGTCTGAGTCTCAGAAAACCTTAGCTACATTTCTAAACAAACTGCGCTACTTATCATCCTTATGATACCATCAAAAAATACAAAAAAAAAGAAAAAATAAAAAAGAAAAACCATGTAAATAAAGAGCTTCTTAAACAGCCTATAGTGCAATCATCACAAATGTCATTCATCCATTTCACCTCGCATATCACTATACATCAAAAAAATTTACATTTATCATAACATCTGCATTAATCAAAATAAATAAACATGCATAACAAAAATCACATCATCACATGTACAAAACCAAAAATAAAATTGGTATATATATATATATCGTCAAAAAGATGCCCGCAGGCTACAAAACCGGTCCTCAGACTCCGCAATCATATCCAAAAACCCAACCTAAGGCTTCGACCACCATGATCACGCAGGATCGGTGCGATGGGAACTACCCCCCATGGTGTGGTTCCTACGGGACCCTGCAGGGCGGCTACTACTAGCACCCGCATCTTGCCTGCTACCACCCCCCTCATCTAACCGCCTGCGATGAGATGATGTTGACTGCTCAGTCAGACTATCCCTTGTCCGCCGTGAAGATCCACCGATCGAAGGCTCAGGTAGCCGCCCACCAAGGTGGATGACCTCCCTCTCCAAGTCTATCCGGTACAGACACCACTCTGCCTCTCGTCGATGATAAATAGACAATGCATCATCGCGCTGCGCCAAAACTCTATCCCGCTCTACCAATTGAGGCCACAAAAGATCCCTCTCCTACCACGCATCCCCTAGCTCTCTCCTCGCATCCCCCAACTCCAGATCCCACATCCGTAGTAGCTATGTCAGTCACACAATCTCAACGCCTACATCTGACCCCACCTCATCTGTATCTGTCGGACGCATAGGACTCGCGGGGACAGTAGCCTGCTTAGGCTCCCACTGCTCCTCCACATCCTGCATGTCTGGCTGCTCCGAAACACCCAAGCCCACATCCTCATCTCCCACATCCACCATGTCCACATCATCCGAACCCCCCACCAATCACCACCTACTGCCTCAGCATCCTCCACTACCGCCTCTACGCCTCCCAGTGGCCCCTCTCCTCTCCAACACCGCAGTACCCACCACAAGTCATACTCAGTGGTAGTACCGACGTCATCCACATCCGGGACCTCAATCACTACATCGGACTCCTCGCCCAATGGTGCAGTGACCGGTGGCTCCAGATCCCTCTCATCTCCCCACAGTCAATAAACCACGGGCTCACCATAAAACCCCTGGCGCACCCCAAACTATCGTGTAACTCGATGGTACGGAAAGAACTCATGCTCCGTCCCATGCTGCCTAGTCAACCACCACTCCCTGCGTACCCGTCGGAGCCACTCTCTAGCCTCAGGCCAGGCTGGATAGTCCCGATAGGGATGCCAAAACACCTCCCCTGGAGTGAGCTAAGAAAAGGCATTAGTGTAGTGCTCAATGGCACCTGCCCATCATCGACTCTGCCCCTGCTCTGCAGACTGCCGCAACAAATCTGCATAACCAATCTCCTCATCCTCCATCGCCGCTGTAGTCATACACGATAACCCGACAGGCCTCTCAACAGCTATGTGCTGCCACCCCCAGCACTACAACAAAAAACTATAACTGACACCCTTCTGCTGTCGACAGCGGACCCCGTACAGCTCCCCGTAGAGCTATGCCAACAAAGTCTATCCCCATCTCAGAATCAACGGTGCCTCTATCGGGCACTCTGCCAATTGCCACACCAAATCCAACAGGTTCCACGGGAACCTAGCGCCTGACAATCAAGGAGAAGAATGTTAGAAATGAGGCCCATCAAGAATGCGTGCCTCACTCCTAACACCCCCCTCTCCTGCCACCAGCTAACAAAAATCCCTCCGACTCGGCAATCCACCTCGATTGTCTCCACTGGGTTTGCTACACACAACAGCCCCCCATGCCCAAAACATCTTGTAAGTATAGCAGTCTGCTGATAAAACGACGATGTCCTAATAGGCAGACCATCTATTGAAATCCGAAGCAACCGATAGACGTCCTCAAGAGTCATAGTCATCTCCCCTATCGGGAGATGGAAAGTATTGGTCCGCGGATCCCAAAGCTTAATCAGGACCGTCAGATAGGCCTGATCCGAAACCACAGGCTCCAGTAGAGCCACCTGCTTGAGCCCAAGAGCATCAAGCCATTCCTAGTCATCATCGGTCAATGCCAACCGTGCCTCAGTAAATGCAGCGGGTACACGGTACCGGCTCCTAACAACCTGCAAAGCAAAAAAAATAAAAAATCAACACAAACAAAAAAATATATATATAACAGATCAAATTTTCAGTTCTAGGGTTTCTAACCTTAACTGTTAAACAAAAACATCACAAAAAAAAAATCTTAAAGTTTTGAAAAGCGTCAACACAAAAAAAATGCATTAAATAAAAGCAAAATAAACTCTAAGAGCACTTACAGGTTTCGCTTCAGCTCCGCCGCTCGAACCAGTGTGTGCACTCATGATGGCAGAGAGAATTCTAGCAGCACTTCACTTCGTAGAACTACCTCCTCCTCCCAGAGCTCAAAAATCGCAAGAAAAAAATGACACAAATAAGCCCAAAATCAAGTTTTGGCCATTAAATAGGCCTTTTGCACTAGAATTCGTCTTTGACTGGGACGAGCACTCTGATTAGCACTCGTCCCACCTAGGAACGAATTCTCCAGCTAGAATTTGTCCCACCTAGGGACGAATTCAGGCTAGCACAAAAAAAAAATAAAAAATAAAAAATAAAAATCAAAATCAAAAAATGACTAAAAATGCACTAAAAACAAACAATAAAATGCACGACAGGATTGCTACTGCACCTGACAACAAGGGAATACAAAATCGACATTGGAGTCACAAATTGTCACTATCATACTCCCTAAGAAGGCTACCATAGCTGGACCGCTCCATGGGAAGACGGATTTTTGACAATTTAATCCCCAAATGGTGTCACAAAAAAAAAAAAAAAAAAAAAAAACAACAAAACAACAAAAAATGCAACACAAAACCAACAATAAACATTGTCGGACACAAGTGCTCTTCCACTTAAACTCCAAGAAAAAAAATCGATGTCGGGGTTCAAATTATCGCTCTCCTATTTCCCAAAGAAGGCTATAATAGCCGGACCGCTCCACGGGAAGTTAGATTTTTGATGATTTCACCTCATTACGGCATCACCAAAAGGGTTAACACCCACCAAAAACAGGTCCAAATGTTGGAAAAATTGCACACGCTTAATGGTAAACCCTCTAAAGGCACCCTTGCACAAGTCATCTTGGGTCAAGTGACTCGTCGCTTCTCTCACGAAGGTCATTCCCTCATTGATTTGTCGCTTGAGGGGGTAGTCACACTTAGTCACCAACCAACAATCACACACCCAATTAAGGAAAACGACATGCATTCAAAGAATCATTGACAAAGACAATCACGCTCTTGCTTGGGGCAGTAAACAAGAAACAATCAAATCAATCAAACACTTGGCATTTCGTGAATCATGAACATAAGGTTCCCCCTGAGGATAAAAACACCCTTTGCCTGTTCATGACTGATCAATGTCTAAGTTCAAGTCACACCTCAACAAAACAGGTTAATACTTGAAATCAAATTCCTTAGCTCGTCAAAAGCAAGGATTCAAGAATGCATGCCCTTTCCATACTTGGGGCATCAAAATTTGGTTAGGTTACCAAGAAACCCTAATCATTAGTGCTTTGGTTATCTATTTTTGCTCAGCACTGCATCACCCACAGCGCTTCCCAAAAAGGGGCATCTGTAGACACCAAAACAACACCAATCTGATTATGTGACTGCAAACACTGATCGCTTTGACAAACACAGCCCCCAAGGCAGCCCTCAAAGGTTAAAAAGTGGTCTTAACCACTTTCATAGCAATTTTGTAAGGTCAAGAAGCAATTCGGCACACTTGGACACTTTGCCCAGTATTCGTCCCACCCCGGGACGAATTCAAAATAGAATTCATCCCACCCCAGGACGAATTCTGAATCCGTCCTTGGGTGGGACGAATTCTAAGCTTAACGGGCAAAAAGACAAATGGTGCCAAGTGGCAGCCCAAAAAAGTCAGTTAATGACTCCTGCCTTGCACGCGTGTGTAGGTGGACAGAGGGGTCGTTAGAAGACTGTCACAAGAGGCATTTATCAAAGCCCAAGTCAACGGAGGACTCCCCTCTCTCATGGGAAGACAAGACTGCCACATGGAGCCTATGACCAACACATGGCATTTGTGCTTCCCTCCCAAAAGAGACCCCATGGGTCTATAAAATGTGGGACTTTTCTCACCCAAAATATACAGGTTGAAGGAGTTTTCAAGCAATGAAGTGCTGCCGAGTTGAAGACCCACTTGCACCCCTTTTGGTTCACCTTCTCGCATCCACCAATCTCTTTTGCAAGGGAGGTTGTTGGGTGGCTTTTGGAAGCTTGAACCTGACCCAAATCCAACACATGGACACCTAAACCAACCAATTCGTCGACCCCCCAATCCTAAAAGGTTTTGGGCCCATCCCTAGTGGATTGGTGCCGGAATCAAGTGCCAACGGTGGGAGGCCCACTTGGGCACCCCCACACTTTCTAGGTTTTAGAGCATTCTAGATTACTTTTTTAGGTTGCATTTTGTGTTATTATGTTGGGTTAACTCACAGCTGCAATTTCGTAACTTTTGGTCAGATTCTAGTATGTTTTGTGTCGTTTTATTGTTTCACTGACTTGCAGGTGGCAAGATCAAATTCCTGAGGGTAGAGGCCAAATTGGGAGAATCCGACCATCTAGGTCATCCCAAAATGGCCCCAATTACATAACCCCCTTGTTTGCAGGCATTTTGCAAGTCTCGAGAATCGACATTGGAGCAGCAGCAGGTCGGCTTCTTCAACACAAAAGAATTCGTCCCACCCAAGGACGAATTGCAGTCAGAGATCGTCCCACCCAGGGACGAATTCCAGAATTTGTCCCACCTAGGGATGAATTGCAGTCAGAAATCGTCCCACCCGGGGACGAATTCCGATTGAAGGCAGATTGGCCACTGTCTCAGTGGCAATGGCCTTCTGGTAACATTTTCTATCTTCTGGCAAGTTTTCGGGCTATTTAGAATCATTTTGTTTACTGTTTTAGATAAATGTTTGCATGCATATTTTGTTAATTTTAAAGAACAAACACTTTTCACTTGCAGCAGGTGCTACTGACATATTCGTTGTTTCTTTGTTCGCAGGAGGAGCAGCAGAGGTAAGGACTCATCAACGTAAGCGGCGGCATCGTCTTGGCCCGTCCATTCAAACGTGGGCACATGGAAAGAGGAAGACTAAGTCACATATTGTAACAAATACGAATTTAACGCTCCTAGCCCCCAAAAATGGAGGAGACGTCTATGTAACCGAGGATAAGATATTTGAATAAAGAGGGCTGTGATTTCTTTACATCTTTTCTTTCATTTTCAAATTGTCTCCTTTCTTCGTTTTTGTGCATAGGATTAAAGCGTTACATTTCGTCTTATGTTGCATAATTAGTGCTCCCTCTGCCCGGAATCTCGTGCTTTCACTTTCATATACCTCAAAATATTTCATTTTCATGAAGGGCTTGTTGCTTTTAAGATTGTCTTGCAAAGGTTTACCATATAAACCCAACTATCTCCTCTAAATTCTAATTATAAAATTAAAATCAAAATCATGGAGAAAAAATGATATTTTTCATAAAAGAGTATATATTTACGACGACGTTAAATCTATAACATACTTTTATCAAGATTAATTTTGATGAGGGAATTTATGATTTACATTTTATTGTCAAAAATTTATCTCAACCACCCATATATTTAGAGGTAATGATTAAATTTTGAACATGAACAACTGATTAAATTTAATCATAATCTCATAGTATATGTAAGAGAAACATATATTTAAAAATATCTTTTCAATGTTTATACTCATAGTGAAACTCTTACCAAAGTAATTTTCACATTATTTATTTTATTTTAATAAATATATGTGATGATATTAGTATACAAATTGGTGGATCAAAAGATATAGACACATCAAAAATTATGCTTCCGCCTAGTAGTTATTTTTTTATTTATGAATAGTAGCTTCAGTAGTATTCTATACACAAAACTATATGGTGTAAACACAACAATAAATATAATATCACAAATGATAAGAAATATTGGATTGATAAACTAGTATTATGTGTAGAAAATACATTATAAACCATGTTTATTCTCCAACTATTACCAATTTCATTAAAAAAGTTGACAAATAAAACTTATGACAAATAACTTGCTAACTTTAATTTTCACCTCTAATTTTGAAAATAATATAGACCTTTAAATTTTTAATGATAGATAGATAGATAGATAGATAGATATAGAGAGAGATAAAGAGATATATAGATAGGTAGATAGGTAGGTAGGTAGATAGTCATGTAGAGAGAGAGAGATGAGATATATATTTTTTTATTAGAAGGTTAAGGGGATTGAAAGGACCCTATCCCTTTTACAAAAAAATCCTTACAAGTGGATCAAGAAGATAAGTAAAATAGGAAGCCTATTATAAAAAAACTATCAACAAGTAAAAAGGACCAATCTACAACACCCAAATAAGAAACACACAAAACACAACACCTAATGCAAGAAAAATATCACAACTGATATTACACACAAAGGCTTAAAATTAATCTCTATCCTCGTGTATATTGGCTAGAATTTTGGCCATCATAGATGATACTTGATCAACCTTCAAAGCCCAATGACCCTTAAATATATCTAGAATGGAATAAATCTCATGTGGTAAAACTATTAAAGTAGAACAAGTCTTGGATATGGCTTTTGATATGTTCTTCACAAGGAGGTGGTCCACAGGGTGTCCTAAGGGTGAAAGATATAAATTAACACCATTTCTATGTGTATAGTGCTCTGAATATTCGTGTCCATACCATTCACTAGAACCTTCTTCACCTCATAGTTTTTCATATTCTAGATCATCAACCAGATGGGAATTTCCTTTCACATCTTCAAAATGATCCTTTAGGAAATCATATTCACCTTTAGTACCTTGATCCAAATTCATAGTCAAATTTGAATTAAATTCCTTTAAATTTTGGTTCAATCTGTAGGACTTACAAGTTTCACATTGCAATATAATATTTTTCAGCTTTCCCAACCTTCTTCATTACCCGATCAAAGAAAGATTTCCTTTTTTCTTTCTAGAATTAAATTTGCTTTTGGTATTGAAATTTGAATCACTTCCTTCCAATTTAGTATCTAAAATAGGGCCTTTATTTTAAATTCTCCTTGATATTAGGGGAGTGTTACCACGACTCGGAGCTTTCCCATGACCCTCTAATGATGGGTGTAGACACCAAAACAACACCAATCCGATTATGTTACTGCAAACACTGATCGCTTTGACAAACACAGCCCCTAGGGCAGCCCTTAGAGGTCAAACAGTGGTCTTAACCACTTTCATAGCAATTTTGTGAGGTCAAGAAGCAATTTGGTACAATTAGAAACTTTGCCTAGTAATCGTCTCACCCAGGGACGATTGCTAACTTGAAATCGTCTCACCCAGGGACGATTTCTGAAATCATCTCCAGTAAGGACGATTTCCAAGTTTAACAGGCACAAAGACAAATGAGGCAAAGTGGCAGCCCAGAATAGTTAGTTGATGACTCCTGCCTCGCACGCGTGTGTGAGTGGACAAATAGGTCGTTTGAGGACTGTCACAAGGGCAGTTATGAAATCCCAAGTCAATGGAGGACTCCCCTCCCTCATGGGAAGACAAGACTGCCACATGGCGCCTATGACCAACACATGGCATTTGTGCTTCCCTCCCAAAAGAGACCCCTTGGATCTATAAAGGGTGAGACTTTTCTCACCCAAGATAGACAGGTTGAAGGAGTTTTCAAGCAACGAAGTGCTGCCGAGTTGAAGACCCACTTGCATCCCTTTTGGTTCACATTCCCACATCCACCAATCTCTTTTGCAAGGGAGTTTTTTGGGTGTCTTTTGGAAGATTGAATCAGACCTAAATCCAACACATGGACACCTGAATCAACCAATTCGCCGACCCCCCAATCCTAAGAGGTTTTGGGCCCATCCCTAGTGGATTGGCGCTGGAATCAAGTGCCAACAGTGGGAGGCCCACTTGGGCATCCCCGCACTTTTCTTAAGTTTTATTTCAGAAGCATTCTAGTTTATTTTCTCATGCTGCATATTGTGTTTTCTATTTTGTGAATTCATAGCTGCAATTTCGTAACCTTTGATCAGATTCTAGTATGTTTTGTGTCGTTTTGTAGTTTCACTAACTTGCAGGAGGCGATATCAAATTCCCGAGGGTAGAGGCCAAATTGGGAGAATCCGACCATCTGGGTTGTCCCAAAATGGCCCCAATTACATAACCCCTCTGTCTTGCAAGTGTTTTGGAGACCTCGGGAGTCGACATTGGAGCGTGTCGATTCGACTTCCCCAACACGAAGAAATCGTCCCACCCGGGGACGATTTACGATCGTAAATCGTCCTACCCAGGGACGATTTCCGATTGAAGCAGATTTGCCGATCGTCTCAGTGGCAATGGCCTGTTGGTAACATTTTCTCTCTTCTGGCAAGTTTTCAGGCTATTTAGAATCATTTTGTTTATTGTTTTAGATAAATGTTTGCATGCATCTTTTGATGATTTTAGAAGAACGAACACTTTTCACTTGCAGCAGGTGCTACTGGAATCTTGGTTGTTTCTTTGTTCGTAGGAGAAGCAGCGGAGGTGAAGAACTCATCGACATCAGCGATGACATCATCTTGGACCGCCCATTACAATCGTGGGCACGCAAAAAGAGGAACATTGAGTGATTGTAATCGAATTCTTTTAACGCTCCTAGCCCCCGAAAAGGGAGGAGACGTCATTGTAACAGAGATCAAGGGATATTAATGAAAGGGCTGTGTTTTCTCCATTTTCTTGTGTCTCTTCCAATGCGTTTCTTTTCCATTTCATGCACTTTACGTTTCTAGGACTTAAGCGCATTTGGTTTTGGTTATATTGCAATTAGTGTTTCCTTTGCCCGGAATCTCGTGCTTTCAATGGGCTAGACTTAGCCACCCCACTATTTTTTGATGCATTAACAAGTAAAAAATTCAAAATAATAAGGAGGTCTAGATAAAAGGGAACCACCTTCATTTTACCTTTCACATCTTCAATAGATTTCAGCAAGGAATGACAAATAAGAATAGAAATATTGATATTTTTGTGGTACATGTGATTTAGGATTACCACATGATATCCACAAATCAACTTAAATCGATCCTCTAACGTTATGTATCTCATTGCCTACTCAGCTACCTCCACCCAAGGTTTTGGTAATTATTATATTTCAATAGTTGATAGGTATCTTATCATCGTTTCTTTGGAGCCAAAATATTGGAGAGTGTTTTGGCTTCATTTTGCTTGTCTCTAAAATGGTATCCCTCTCTCAATGGTAAGCTAGTCACTTCAACTATTAAATAAGGATTTATTTAAAAATGAAAACCACTATTATATACTACCACATCAAACTAGGATTCACCTATCTATCGAGATAATTCCTCACTAAAACCCTAAAATATCTAAAAGAACTATATCATACATGCGTCTTCTAGGATTAACTCGATCTCCTTATCCAAATTCAATGAAAAAGGCCCAGTTGTCATTTAGAAACTTGTCTCATCCTCCTCAAATGTATCTTCTTCCACACTAGTTTTAGAGGATTCAACACCATGCACCAAATTGAGACCAAGGAGGATGGTCCTTTCTCTAGATAACTTCTCCATTTTTTGGATTCCCTAAGGCAACACAAATCTTTCCATAAATAACATCTACCACACATCGATTTAAGGGCAGAAACTTTCATCAAATATGAAACTAATATTAGTAACTATAAGCTAACATTTGATCTTCTCCTTATTTCTTAAGTACATAATCTCTCTAGAAGCATCGTTGAATTTACTAATCAAACATTTTGCTTCTCTCCATAATTTTTTTTTAACACTTTGAGCCTTTTCCAAATCCATTTTGGTTTACTAAAACATTATCATATCTAATTGATTTTCCTTCCTTATAATCGAAATATATTGATGTTAAAAAAGAGAATTCAATTTCCTAATATTTTAATAAAGAAATTTAATTTTTTATTTTTTAAGTAGGGGAAATTTTTGCATTAGCTCTAGAACTAGATTTTTTTATTTTTTAAGGAGGATTTTTCCATGGTTGTTTCCTTCTCTCACATTTCAAACTTTTACGGTTGACCCCTTTGATTCTAAAAACCACTATCACTCTTTCCTTTTTCTTAGTTTCTAGAAATGAGTGCCAAAAGTCAGGACAAGCAAAGAGAGTCAATAAATAAATGAAGGAAGGATGCCCTAAGATACCAAAGACTACTAGAAATGAGTTCCAATAGTCTAGACAAGCAAAGAGAGTCAAACAATGATGTTTTTTAAAATACCTAGCATTTTTTGAAGTTTTTAGGAGTGCAAGTACATGAAAATGGGTATCCAAAACACTTTAAAAAATGAAAAAATACCCTATGAATAAAAAGTTATGGAATTCTAAAATTTTCTATAATTCACTAAGGATTTGGACTGTGTTCAACATAAACAACAAATCATACAAAAAATGGAGTTTTAAATACTAATAAAATCCATGAATATGTGACAAAAACTCTTCAACAACAAGATCCGCATTTGTATTTGTCAAAAAAATATGGATACAACTTAATAAGTGCAGAAAAAAAAATGCTTACACAAAAGGTACAAGGAAATCTCACACACAACAAGCTCTCAAGAAATATAGTATTGCAAACATTACTAACTTTCAAAGCATTTACAACCCTCTTCAACCTTTGTTTCACCTTCTCTAACATCCTTCTTGAAAACCTTTTTTTTTAAATGAAGAGGCTTTTACAATAAATAGGAAATCATTCCTATGAGACAAAAGAGAACTGCAGTTAAGGGGGAAATAAAACTACAGTTAATAAAGTAATACAAAGAAATGTTGACGTCAATTTCTTTCATTCTCCCCCTTGATTTCAATATTTTTAACTCCAAAGAGAGCTCTCAAACTCTAAAATCTATCCTTAGCCAAAGCCTTCGTGAAGATATCTACAAGTTGATCTTTATATTTACAAAATATAAATTCTATGAATTCATCCTTGACCAAGTCATGAATGAAATGGTGACGTATGTCAATGTGTTTCCTTCGACTATGGAACACTGGATTCTTTATCATGGATATAGTGCTAGTGTTGTCACAGTAAATTTTAATTAAGTAAATAATCTCCATTTGTAAATCTCCAAAAATTCTAGCCATCCAAATGGCTTGAGTAAAAGTAAAGGATGCAGCCATATACTCTGCTTCAGTAATAGATAATGCAACTATTTGTTGTTTCTTGGTGCTCCAAGACACCAAGTTTCCACCAAATAAGAATGCATAACTTGAGGTACTATTCCTGTAATCAAGGATTCCTACCAATCAATATTTTTATAGCCCTCAAGTTCACAAGAATTAGTATAATAACATAAACTAGAAGCTATTGTACCACTCACATACTTGAGAATTCTCTTGGATGCCTTCCAATGAGATTCATGAGGAGAGTGCATAAATATTGCTACTAAACTAACTAAATATATAATATCAGATCTAGTAGTTGTGAGATACATCAACCTACCAACCAAAGACCTGTAGAGGGTTCCATTCACAAGAGGAGTTGAGTCCTCTTTCATAAATTTGCAACCTACAACTGTTGGAGTACTAGTAGGTTTGCAATTCTTCATTTCAAATCTGACCAAGAGATTTTCATTATACTTGGACTGGGTAATGAATATGCCTTGGGCTGATTGCTTTATTTTCATACCAAGAAAGTAACCAAATCACTCATTTCAAATTCATTCACCATGGCATTTTAAAATTATTTAAACATAGTAGTGGAGCTGCACATAAAAATTATACCAACATACAAACATATGATAATAAAATCAGATCCATCTACCTTTTTATATGATGTGCTTTCATCTGAATACCGTTTATAGCCATTTTTATGCAATTTATGTGTGAATCCTAGAGTACCAATCTCTAAGTGCTTGCTTAAGCCCATAAAGAGATTTCTTCAACCTGTAGAAATTTTATTTATGGCCTAAAACTATGAATGCTTGTGTATGATATACATAAACTTCATCTTCCAAATAACCATTTATAAAGGCATATTTCACATCCATTTGATAAAAAGTAAGACCTAAATGGTAATCTAAGGCAAGAAGAGATCTTATTATTTCCAATATTGTAATTGGTACAAAAGTTTCTCCATAGTCTATTCCTTCTTGTTGAACATAGCCTTTGGCTACTACACATGCCTTATGTTTTACTATGCTACCATCAACATTATATTTTAGTTTATAGACCCATTTAACACCAACAATATTCTTACCTTTTGGAGAAGAAACTAGCTCCCAAGAGTCATTTTTATCAATCTGTTCCATTTCATCTTCCATAGCCTTTGCCCAATATTAATTAGCACATTCTTATTTAAATTTTGAAGGCTAAACAGTAGAAGAGGATAATAGTGCATAATTAATCAAATGCTCACCTTGTTTTGACTACAGCCTTATCGCTATTCTTGTGTAATCTTCATCCAATATTTCAGATTATGGATGATATTTGTTGAGCCTTTTTTGACCAGCACTACCACTTGAATATGGAGTGTCAATAGTTAACATAGGAGTGTTGGTTTATTTGGGCTTCAAGGCTTCAATAGGATCAATAGGATCTAATTGTTCAATTTGAGGAGTGATGCCAACACCATCATTTGACTCCTTACTATATGCTGCCCCTTCATTGAAAATCACATCTCTACTAACATGCAGTTTGTTAGTAGTGGGATAAAAACACCTGTAAGCTTTGGATTCATTATAGTATCCAACAAAAAATACACTTGATAGATTTATTATCAAGCTTTATCCTTTTTTCTTTAGGAATATGCACATAGCATGTATAACCAAAGATTTTAAAATGAGAAATACTTAGCATTTTACTATACCAAGTTTTATAATGAGTAGAATTTTGTATGATATTTGTAGGGTTGTGATCTAGAATGTAAATAGTCGTATGTGTAGCCTTATCCCCAAACCTATTGGGTAACTCTACCTCCTTTAGCAAACAACATGTCATTTCCATAATGTTCCTATTTTTATGTTCTGACACTCCATTTTGTTGAAGAGTGTAGGCAGTTGTGATATGTATTTCGATTCCATGAATACTGCAAAAAAATTTAAACTCATTTTAAACAAATTTACCCCCATAGTCAGTCCTTAAGGTCTTAACATAATAACTAGACTATCTTTCAACTAAATATTTAAAATCTTTAAAATAGTTAAAATCCTGTGATTTATCATGCAAGGAATATATCCAACACATTCTTGAATGATCATAAAAAAATAACAAAAAATATATTTTTTTGATGCTTAAGGTTTGCATAGGTCCAATATGTTAGCATGCACCAATTATAAAGGTATTTTAGCTCTATATTGATGATGTAGAAACTTATCCCTATATTGTTTTCCAAAAATACAACACTCACAAGTGCTGATTTGAGGTTGTGTAAATATGGGCAGCCCTCTAACAAGGTTTTTGTTTTGCATTCCATCCAATGAGCCAAAGTTGAGGTGTCCAAACCTATTATACCATAACCATACCAAATCAACGGTTGTCTTCAAATATTCCATAAATAGATGTATTTTCAACATATACATCCTATTTTATGACATTAATTCTTTGGCTATAATCTGATTGTTAGCCTCATTTAGGATTTTACAGCCATTATTTAAAAAAAAAACATATATTTTTTAGTATATTATCCAATACTTAACAAATTATGTTGCAGTCATGGAACATACAAAGTATCATGCATATAAAGAGTCTTAGCAGTATTTGACTTAAAGGTAGGAGTTCCTTTTTCAGTAATACTCACATGATTGTTGTCACCAAACTTCACTTGTCCACTAACATTTTCTTCAAGTTTAACAAACAAATTTTTATTTCCAATCATATGGTTT
Source organism: Wollemia nobilis (assembly GCA_028583015.1). Classification (NCBI taxonomy): domain Eukaryota; kingdom Viridiplantae; phylum Streptophyta; class Pinopsida; order Araucariales; family Araucariaceae; genus Wollemia; species Wollemia nobilis. The sequence goes on from JAQPPZ010007219.1 coordinate 3,817,692, forward strand.
GAACATCAACTATCAAGATACCAAACATTATTTTCTACAACTTTAAAACTATTGCAAGATAGGAAGAGGCTTTCACATTTTTCTTCACTTTAGTTGGATTTGCTCTCTATTTTCTTTTTATAGCAGAATTGTTCAGTGTGACCATATTTTCCATAATAGTCACAATGTCTATGGGTTGATTCATTACTATTGTTTGATCTTCCTCATCCTCTACCATGGCCTCTTCCACGACCTCTACCACGACCTCTGTCATGGATTCTAAAAGAAGATGATGTTAAAGTAGTAGATGAGGACTCCTTTAAATGGGTTGGTTGTTCGTTTATTTTTAGTTTTCTTTAGAATGCTTGATCAAGGTTCTCATACCTATCCATTATCTTGTGTTCATATTTATAAACTACCAAGTAGTTCAACTAGAGTTAGCTTTGATAAATCTCTAGATTATTCAATAATCATGATAATAGGATAAAACTTTCTAGGAAGGCTTTTGAATACCTTATCTATAATACTTGTATCATTAAGTTCCTCGCCATGAGTATGAATAGCATTCACTAAATTCTTAACTCTAGTGGTAAAAACTTTTATTGATTCATCATCTTTCATGCATAAGGATTCAAAATATCTTCTTAAGAGTTGAAGCTTGACTACCCTTACCTTAGATAACCCTTTGTAGGAACTTTCTAGTATCTCCCATGCTTCTTTTGACTATGTGCATTCAAAAGTATTAGCAAATATAGAGACATCAATCCCACTTTGTATGATAAACAAGGCTTTTGCATCATTTTTTTTGTTCTCCAACAGCTCCTTTTCATCAGTAGATAGAGTATTAAAGGCTAATTCATCTACTTAAGTATATCCTTGTAAAACAAGACTCCACAAGTATTATGAGATTAAGAATATTTTCATTAGAATACTCTAATATTCGAATTTTTCTCCACTAAATATGGGGATTTGAAGTTGGACAATATTTCCATTGTTTTATGCCATCAAGGATAAGTTTTTTAACCCAATAGATGAAATAGCTCTGATACCAAATAAAATAAATGAAGGAAGGATGCTCTAAGATACAAAAGAGTGCTAGAAATGATCACCAATAGCTTGGACAAGCAAAGAGAGTAACAAAATGATGCTTTTTGAAAATACCAAAAAAATTCTAAAATTTTTAGGATTGCAAGTACATGATAATGGGTATCCAAAATCCTTTAAAAAACTAAAAAATAACCTAAAAGTTATGGAATTCTGATTTTTTTTTGTATTTTGCTAAGGATTTGGATTGTGTTCAACACAAACTATAAATCATCCAAAGAATGGATTTTTAGATGCTAATAAAATCCATGAATATGTGAGGAAAACTCTTCAAAAGTAAGAGCCACATTTGTATTTTTCAAAAAACATGGATACAACTTAATAAGTGCAGTAAAGTAGAGTGCTTATATAAAAGGCACAAGGAAAACTGACACAACAAAATCTCAAGAAATACAGTATTTCAAACATTACCAACAAATTTCTAAGCATTTACAACCCTCTTCAACCTCTATTTCACCTTCTCCAACCTCCTTGAAAACATTTTCTTTTTTTTAAATGAAGAGGATTTTACAATAAATAGGAAAGCATTCCTATGAGAAAAAAGAGAACTACAGTTAAGAGGGAAACAAAACCGCATTTAAGAAAATAATACAAAGAAAGATTGACATCAATTTCTTTCAATTTCAGTAAAGAATTTTTTTCAAGGAGGGATTTTCCCCCTAGATTTCAAAACTTTTTGCATTAGCTTTAGAACTAGTTTTTTTTTTTTTTAATTTATTTTTAAGGAGGGTTTTTCGATGGTTGTTTTCTTCTCTCACATTTAAAACTTTGATGGTCGACTCCTTTTATTATCAAAACCAATATCACCCTTTTCCTTTTCTTAGCTTCTAGTGACTTGGTTAGGAATATTGAATCTCTCACTCTAATTTAGAATAAGATGTACATATTTCCTAGGGCAACAATCAATACGGTTCAAAAATACAAATTCATAGAAAAATATAGTATAGCAATTGAGAACATATATGTGATAGAGGGAGATAAAATATTATGTATAATAGGTAGAATGAATTTTAAATAATGGTTTCAATGTCACTCCATGCTCAAACAAGGAGAGAGTGAGAGCACAAAATGAGCATCCCATTTATGATTTTTTAACTAGATATTTGGGTAAATACAAAGAATAAATGATTCTCATCAGGAGGAGTCAAATAGTAAGGATGAAATTTGATTTTTGGAATTTATAATTAGAAGGAAGTAGGAGCTAGTTGGATCAAGTATGATCAAGAGCAAAATAAAAATTGCATATATTATCATTACTATTTATATGGTAGGTGATTAACTAAAGCATATTCTCAATGACTAGATTATTCAATTGATGGTTACTATTGACTATATTCTTTGTAGATTCAAAAGTAGATTAAAAGGTCATGTGTAATTATATCATTTTATATAATGAAATTCCTTTCTAATATTTTCATACCATTTCCTCTATTTTTAAAACAGTAATAAAATAATGTGATTTATAGAGAAGTTTGGATTGTTTTCAAGACCATATCCATGATAAAATTTTGTGGAGACAAAAATCTTATTTATTAGACATTTACATCTATATTTCAAAGGAAGTTGTATCTAGAAGGATATATGTTTCCATATATAGTTCAAAATACTTATAAAAAATTGTTATGAATTTTAATAAACTAATATAATGGATTCAACAATCAAACTATAGAAATATTTTATGTAGGTGCAACAAATTGCATGAGATGAAACAGATAATAATTTATTACAAAGCCAATATGATTGATAATTTATTTTAAAAATATGGTCATGGAATGGGTTCAAATCAAGTGCATATTATGGTAGTATGATATAACTCACATAAAGTATTTTCACTCTTAGGAATATAGAAAAGAAAGTTCCTCTATCTCACTCGATACTGAAGACCATTATTAGTAATTAATATTTAATATTATAAGATACTAAAAAAGGATGCTAAATGTGAAAAATTATAATAAAGTTTTATATTTAGAAAATTTAAAGCTGCAAAGGAAGACACAAAGTCAATTTTTAGTGTGATATAATACGATGTGTTTTTTTTTTAATATGTAAATCATTTTCAAATTCCTCAAATAGTAGAAAACCATGCCCTTGTTATAAAAAATGTAGTATATAGGTTTTGGTTTGCATATCAGTATTTGAAGTATATTATAGCAAAGAAATTAATATAGGGGTTGTTCATGATATTTCAAATTTACTATGATTGTATAAAAAGAAAGTGCTATGAACATTATCAATGTCACTTCAATATTTTAAACATAGAATGGGAAAAATACCTCTCCAAATTATTCATTACAATTGAGTTATCCATGATAGCATAAATTTATAAGTAAAATCTTGTGTTGTAAAAGGTTTAAATAAGGAATAAATTTATGAGGTTGCAAATATTGGTGGAAATGGAAAAAGGAGAGCAAAACCTAAAAGTAAGAACAAATGGCAAAAATCAAGGAGTGATTTGAGAAGAAAACAATAAGTATCACAAATGTTAACAAGAAGTGAGGTTAGACCCATAAATAAGAATATAAGATAATGATTAAAATGGGGTTACTTGTTATTTTTAAAGGAAAGAGAAAAAATATGAAAACTAGATTGTTAAATTTATATGCTTCAACTACTATCACCCTTGAGGATAGATCATGGTTCATTCAAACGATTAACCTAGGATGGCATGAACCAAAGAAAATATTAAAGCTTCATGATTTATAGGCTTATTTAAAAGAAGACATATCTAAATGATTTAAATATAAAGATCTATAGTATCAAATATATTGATGACATATTTAGTAAAAGAAGAAATTAATTATAATATCAATCATTTATATGAAATATTTGAAATCAATGCATCGATGTAAGAAAATAATAACCTTTAAATTATTATAGCATTTTAAAGAAAATTCATTGTGGGATCAAAACATATAGGGAAGGGTGGATTATGAATGGTGTTAAAAATAATAAATATTTTATTCTACAAACATATTTTTATATTTTATTAAAAGGTATTTTAACTCTAGATGGAGAAATATGAAGAAGAATATATAAACAAAGCAACAATAATTTTAAATACATTCCATCAAAATTTAGAAAATATAAGGAAGACTTGGTGAGATTTCACAAAATAATACATCATTAATCATAGAAATACTCAATAAAAATATGATGAGCAAGATCGTAATGGAGTAGCTACATGAGACAAATATCTTTTTCCAACTTGGCAACGCACCTACTATGGATTTCCTAGAGTTTTGATTTCCTAGAGTTTTTGTCAAACATGGGATATATTTGGAAGTGATGAGATAATTACAATTGAGGAAGGTAAGAATAAGAATGATACAATAAATGAAATCAATGTCACCTTTATTATAGTAGTTTTAAAAAAAAGTGACACAAATTAAATTAATAAATTTCATTTAGTAAGCCTTTATGACATGATTTATGAGATAATTTTCAAAACTATGTCAAAGCAATTGAAAATTATATTAGAAGAACAAGGTGGGAGCAATTGAAAAATATATTAGAAGAACAAGGTGGGTGATTCACGTTAAAATACATTACTAATAATATAATCAATGCAATAAATGCTATATATTATCTTTAGATTATGAACAACATATGTAATGCAATAAAGGTTATACATTACCTTTAGATCATGAAAAAAATATGTATGCTTCAAAATTTTGATATGAAAATAGCATATGATAAGGTTTACTAGATTTTTTTAGACAATATTATTAAAAGATTTACTTTTTGATCAAAAATTAGTTTTAGTGGATTTAATGATAATAAAAATGCAATGAAACTAATGATAATAAAAAACTCTATAGCCTATAAAAACCCAATGGTCCTCTACTTGAGGCCTAATCCACTTGTACAAGGTTTTGGAAACCTTTCAAAACCCTATTTGTAATTGTTTGATGATCCTTCCAAAACACATTTGTGAATTCTAGGGAGCCTTCCAAAGTACTTTGGTACTATATTTAGGACCTAACTCTTTTTAAGGTTCTAGGAGCATTTCAAAACCTTGTTTAAAGTGTTTTGGGGATCCTTCCAAAATCTCCTTATGTAAGTTTTGGATATCCTTTGAAAACCCCTTATTTTAAGGTTTGGAGAGCCTTTCAAAACCTCATAGGATTCTAGTTTGTTGTTCTCAAATAGATTTTTTAATGTGTTGGGTACTTGTTGGTGGAGACTTGAGTTTCAGAAATTACGATTCCCATCCTTGGCATGAAGGACTAATTTTTTTAATTTGGTTTTTTTAGCACTCTCGATGTCTCACTAGATTTTTTTTAAAATTGAGTGTTCTATTTAAATTTTAAAATTAAATTATCATCAAATGACATGGATGGTTGTTATATTTTTTAGATTTACTTCTCTTGTGGTGGTTTGGTAGGAAGTTCCTTTCCAGGTGTAATTTTAAATTTTGATGTCTAGGCAGGAGTGTTATATGTTTTGGATTTGTGGGATCTAACTATCTCAGATGTTGGATCAATCTTTGTTGGATGTTGAATCAATTTCCCCTTAGGGATGCAGTCCCATTTGTGATCTTATTTGGTGTGTTTTAAATATCTTTGTGGTTTTGAAAGGTTGGGGGACCCTCCCAAGACCCCTACGTAAATGGTTTGGGGACCCTTCCAAAACCCTATTCTTATACCAAATAAAAAAATAAAATATAAAAAATTTCATTTTTTTTGTTATCAATGTCTATCCAATTTGAGGTCAGAGTGTATGGCCACTCCATTGGAAGGGTGAAGACCATTATTTGAAATCCTAAGGTCTCATAGAACTATGGGGAACAAATAGAAGTTATAGTGGTAGCAAGGAGAAGAATTGAAATCCATGATGAGGCTATAAAAATGTAACGAGTTATTGATTCCTTTGGTATACACAAAATAAAAATTGATACTTTGAATTATTCAATAGGATTTATCAAGGAAACCCATTATATCATCATCTCCTCATTCTTATTTTTGATGTGTTGTGAAAAGCTCAACATGATTTATAATGGCAACCCATTATCTCGCCATCTCCTTATTGTTATTATTGATGTGGTGGGAAAATCTCTCTAGAGCAAGAGTCAAAGGTAATTCAATGCTATTTAGATCATAAAAATAATTTCTTTGGATATTATTTCATAATATATTGATGATACTATCATTTTAGGTAATCTCTCTATCAATAAGGTCAAACATTTAAGATTAATAAAATTATTATATGATAAATATGAGGACTAATCCAATAAAATCTAATTTTTCTTTTGATTGACATTGTGATTGATATACAACATATTATTTTAGATATTTTTGGGTACAAAATAGAAATAGTCCATCATCACATCAATATATTCCTTTATCTAATAAAATAATGAAGTAGATTTGAGAATCAATTTTAGATGCAATGCAATTTTGTTTGGTTGGTTGTAGATATATGTTTTAAACCATGGCTAGGAGACTATAACTCAATAAGCCTATATTGTAATTGAAAATTGGTTAATATGAGGACCCTCGACGTCGGCCCATTCACCTAAAATTTTTAGGACCAATTATTTTCTTAGGGTCAATTTGCCACAATATATATCTAAACATAGTTATATTTATACTCGTTGGAAAGCTCTTTTCGATCCTGATATAATAATGGTGTTTTTATGACATTATAAGGTGATTTAATAGGTCAAAATGTGTTCCAAATATGAACTTTCTTTTTAGGGATTCAAATACCTCAAATTTTGGTGTGAAGATGATTGATTTGATTTGTTTTGGATTTGCCATGATTCACCTTGATTTTGATTAGGATTCACCATTTTTTTACAAGTACATTTTGAGTCCAACCCTTTATGCATAACCCTGGCCAAAATTCAATTATATTTTCTTTGGGAAGGATGTGAGTAAAAATTTGAACTTTGTTGTTGCAAATGCTATAGGTTATGTTGAGAAAATTGTATTGAAATAGAAGGCTTATAAAATTAAATATTTACGTATTTAGAATTAGGGACAAAGCATAATGGGATATTATTCAAATATCAATTAAAAGTTAAAAAAAATATAGTAAATAATATTGGAAGTAAAGGCTTATAAAATTAAATATTTACGTGTTTAGAATTAAGGACAAAGCATAATGGGATATTATTCATATATCAATTAAAAGTTGAAAAAATATAGTTTAAAATATAGAAGCTTTGTTGATCTAAGCAATTTTTTGGGTAAATAACATTGCATCATTTCAATAAGGTATAACTTTATATAAAATTATTTGTAGGTAATCACTTCATGAACATATAAGGTTGTTGGTCTGTAAGAGAGATTCTATAAATTTTGATATAATACTTGGTTTTATCCTTATTCCATAATTTTATTTAAAATAGAAACCATTTTATTTGGCATATTTGATCTATAGGGTAAAAAGTTAAAATTCATATTGATATAAGCAATAGTTCCATATATTTCAGTTATATTAGCAGTCTAGTTCATGAATAAAACCTTAAACAAGAAACAAGTAAGCTCCAAAGTATGCTTCATGAGTTTTATTTACCACCTTTTTTTATAATTATGCTTTGGTTGGAATGTATCAAATAATGGTGGATATTAATTTGAGATATAAGGATTCAGAGCTTTAGAATTATCTAATCGTAAGAATTTTCCCATAAAATATATTTGGTCATCTAAGAATCGTTGAAAGAACATAAATCTTATTTGATTAGCATTCTAAAACAAAATTCTTATAAGTGATATTTTTTAAATAATAGGATATAATGGACCTTTTAGTTTTGCTTTTTATGAATATAGAAACATCGAGTCATTTTATTTCTTAACTTCTCTATTTGTGGTACTTTTTCAAAAGAATAAATTAGGTTTCTCCATCTACATTTAAAAAGTATGAAATACCAAATATATTTTGAAAATCTAAATCATTAAGTGTTCTAGAAGGGTATGATCCCATCATTATTTTTTGAAAAGTGTTTAAAATGATTAATAGAATTTCTAAAAATGAGTATTAGAATTATATACAAGATTATATTCCTATTATTTTATGTCACGTACAATATTTACATCCATGGTGGTAATAATTAAAAGTACTAGATGTGAAAAAATGGTTGGTTTCTATGATTGAGGATCTGAATATATTTTTTTCTCTAAAAATTTTGTAATTTTTATTTTTGAGATAGGAAAAATATTACAATGCTATGGGTATGAAGTACCCTCAATAATTTTAGTTACATCCTATCTAGGAGTTGGTCTAAACTAAACTAAGAGGAGTATTGGCCTCCCTACTATAATATGTTACATTTAGCTTATAATCTAAACTAATAGTTGGAAATTAATAATAACTTCTTGATCAATCACAATTCTCAAATGAATTTTACCTGAGCACAAAAACATGACTCAACTTTTAATTCTAAAGATAAATACCAATTGAAGCCCCCCAGATCTCTAATATTATCCTTAATAAGAGGAATATTGTGAGGAAATCCCAAGTCCTCTAACCACTTCTTCCCTGAGCCAAGTGTCTACTCAAATATTCAAACCATATTTTTGAAAGATCATCTACTTATATATTTTATATGATAATGGCGTTAATACAAAAAAATGTTAATCTATTTATGGTATAATGAAAATACAAAAAAATGTTAATCTATTTATGGTATAATGAAAATATAAAAAAATTAAGTTCATCATACATAATAATTTTGATGGCATTTCAAAGTAAAACCTTAGGTAATTGCTAAGATCGACTAAGTGTCCAACACTCTTTCAAACTATGAAACTACAAATGAATAGTTAATTTGATGGTAACTTACTACTTGAATAAGAATAGTAACTCTAGATATAATATGTGCACTATACTTGGTTGATGCTAGCAATAGCTATATGCTTTTCTAAATATTTAAGTAGTGTACGTCTGAGGATGATCTATTTGTGAATTTGTAGGTATCTTTTAAATCATTTATAGTTTTTTTTTTTAATGATATGTTACTACTCGAATATACATAGTAAAACATAGTAATTCTAGAGCTAAAATATACTTTATACATTTTTTATCCTTTAAGTACTCGTACGATTATCTTAAATATTAAGCCATCCGCGTGTTGTGGTTTACAGGTAAATATTCCACTTGCATTATTGGTGATGTGATCCAGATTCAACCATGATGGATATGTATATATATAAGAAGTATTTCCTCAATAAAAAAAATTAAACCATGTATATCTGCATATTAGTTATTTTGGACATTGAAATATTATAATAAATTAGTTGTCTAATTTCTTTTATGGTACCTTTCTACTTAGATAATTGTAGTAGTTCTAGAGCTAATTCACGAACCCCAGGTAAGTTGTCATAATTATTATTTTAGGAATAATAAAGAAATATTTCTCAACATATACTATTTTTTTAGCAGGTTGAAAATTTGGGAGCATATTGAGCCACCATCTAATGAATTGAACTTGGTTTTCCATTAGAAAAGCAAGCTGCCTTTTACCATTGTAGTGTCCTCTTTTTACCATTGTGGTGTCCTCGTTTGAACGTATTTTAAATTAATTGAGAGAGATTTCCATATTATTAATAGTATAACCAACAAAAATTATCAATAAAAGTTTTTTTTTTCTCCTGTAAATTATTCATTAAGATAACATCTTAGAAATGTTATATATCTATAATTGAAAAAAATATATAAAATACATTTTAACTAATCAAAATATTAATTTTTTATGCACCTCGGTTGCGGTTACGGCTTTGTCTCTTCTAAATTATTCATTAAGATAACATCTTAGAAATGTTATATATCTATAATTGAAAAAATATATAAAATACATTTTAACTAATCAAGAGTGCAGCACAAGGGTTCGGGCTTTGTCTCTTCTTGGGGAGGTTCGGGGTTCAAACTGCATGGGCATGGGCGAGTGTGTGAGGGGGTGGGTGTGATGGCTTTGTGTTAAATTCTCTATTGATAAGTATAGCTCTCGGCTTTATGAGGGGTCATAGTTGGAAGAAGACTGCTCAACCCTATGCATCGGTGATGCAGGAGCATCCGGAGGTGGAAAAGCAATCTTGCATCACCCAAAAATATTTTTTTCTTTAAGTGCCAAAGGTGTCGCGATATCGCGACACCTTTTTGAGAAAGGGCGCCAAAGGGTCAAACTGTCGCGATATCGCGACGCTTTTTGAGAAAAGGGGCCAAGGCGCAAAATGGTCGCGAAATCGTGACATTTTCAAAGCAAAGAAGCCAAGGCGCAAAATGGTCGCGAAATCGCGACATTTTCAAAGCAAAGAAGCCAAGGCGCAAAATGGTCGCGAAATCGTGACATTTTCAAAGCAAAGAAGCCAAGGCGCAAAATGGTCGCGAAATCGTGACATTTTCAAAGCAAAGGAGCCAAGGCACAAAATGGTCACGAAATCGTGACATTTTCAAAGCACAGGAGCCAAGGCGCAAAATGGTCATGAAATCGTGACATTTTCGAAGCAAAGGCTCAAAGGCGCAAAGTGGTCACGAAATCGTGACACTTTCGGAGCGAAGGCTCAAAGGCGCAAAGTGGTCGCGAAATCGTGACACTTCCGGACCAAAGGCTCAAAGGCGCAAAGTGGTCGCGAAATCGTGACACTTTCGGAGCAAAGGCTCAAAGGCGCAAAGTGGTCACGAAATCGTGACACTTCCGGACCAAAGGCTCAAAGGCGCAAAGTGGTCGCGAAATCGTGACACTTTCGGAGCGAAGGCTCAAAGGCGCGAAGTGGTCACGAAATCGTGACACTTTAGAGCGAGGGCTCAAAGGTGCAAAGTGGTCACGAAATCGTGACACTTTCGGAGCAAGGTGACAAGGTGCAAAGTGGTCGCGAAATCGTGACACTTTCGGAAGCAAGGTGACAGGGTGCAAAGTGGTCGCGAAATCGTGACACTTTTGGGGCAAAGGCACCAAGGGGCAAAATGGTCGCGAAATCGTGACATGTCGTGGTTTTGCGGCCCGAAGGAGAAAATAGAGGCCGAACGCCAAAACGTCGCGATATCGCGATCGAAGAGGAGAGAGGGCGTAAGGAAGCAAACACGTCGCGATATCGCGACAAAACGCTCACGACTCCAGACCAGCCGACGATTGCAGAGGCCATTGTAGAAGGGCACGTGGCATCAAATTACAGGTGGCCATAGAGCACTAGGCGGTTACAGAGGCCATTGCAGAAGGGCACGTGGTAGCAGATTACAGATGGCTATGGCGCATTCCTATGAATGATGACTCGACGGGTGGATGGACAGGCGGCTGTAGGGCACTCCGCCATCCCATGCCATGATGATGGAAGATACCTGGCCACAACATGCAGGCGATGACAGAACACTCATGCGGGCGGTTACAGGGAATCCCGCATTCTATGTAATGATGTCCGAAGGGGGTCGGGTCTGTTATAAAAGGAATGCATACATTGTAAAAGGGGTTCTTGGCCATTTTGAATATAACTACTGTATTTTCAAATTTGAAACCTCTGTTAAATGAAATTTGTGTGAATTTTTTTGTGTTATAACAGTTCTGCTTCAAGTGGTATCAGAGCCAGAAGGTTCTGAGTGCACAAACCGATCGTCGATAGTGAGGCAGTTTGCACCAGGATTGTGGTTGTGGGTGTGAGGAAGCGAGCAGGATGCCTCCGCGTAGGAACCATGGTGGTGTGAGGAATAGGGGAGCAGAGGTCGATCTTAGAGCCTTGCAGAGGCAAGTTCAAGCCCTGTAGGAGGAAATCAGAAGAGGAGTTGAGCCAAGAAGGGAGGAACCCAGTGAAGATGAAGTTTGGGAAGAAGAGGGTCCATCTGATGAAGAAGAAGCATTGGATCCAACAGAGGCTAGGCTGTATAGGGCCATATCCCAGATCGGGAAGAAGCCGAAGTTTGATGTCTCCACCTATTCTAGGAATCTCAATCCCGAGGAGTTGATAGATTGGATCAACGACATGGAGGAATACTTCGAGTATGAGGAGATCTCAGATCCGAATCGGATCAGGTTCACAAAAACAAAGTTGAAGGGACATGCTAGCATCTGGTGGAAAGGAGTGCAACTAGAAAGGAACAGGAGGGGAAAGGAAAAGATCACCAGGTGGGATAGGATGGTGGAGAAATTGAAGAGGCAATTCATCCCCACAGATTATGAGTTGGATTTGTTGAGAAAGATGTAGAGTCTTAGACAGGCAAGTAAATCTGTCAAGGAGTATACGGAGGAGTTCTATCAGATCTCGATTAGAACCGGCCATTCTGAGGCGAATAAGGAGAAAGTCGCACGATACATCAATGGATTGAGAACCAGCATTCAAGAAGAACTGGGTCTGGTTAGGATGAGCACGGTTGAGGATGCATACCAGTTTGCATTAAAAGTGGAGGAGAAACTGAATAGGAGATTTGATGGTAAGCAGAGAGGAAAGGATCGGGGTGGAAGAGCTGGTGGAAGGACCAATGGAGGAAGATACAGAGATTTGAGGAAGACTGGTGAAGCAAGCAGTAGCTAGAACCAGAAAGAAGAGAAAGAGGAGAATACCCAATGCCCACGCAATCACAACAACTACCCGAGGGGGAGAGGTAGGCCTGGGCGAGGGTTTGGAAGAGGTGTCTTTCGAGGAACCTGCTTCAACTACGAAGAAGAAGGACATCGGGCATACAACTGCCCGCAGCATCAAGAAAGGCCAAATCGAAGACCTGAGGGTCAGGCCCGAGCTATTGTAGCAGACGAAGGTGTAGAATCTAAGCACTCTGAGGAGGCAGAAAGAGGAGAAGCGATGATCATCAGAAGAGTCTTGTTGAATGAAGAAAAGAAGGTAGACCAGAGGAACAACCTATTTCGCACAAGATGCAAGTGCGTAGGCAAGGTCTGTAACATCATCATCGATAATGGAAGCACTGACAACTTGGTCTCTGAGGAGATGGTTGCTAAGTTGCAACTGGAGAGAAGAAAACACCCGCACCCTTATCGGATTGCATGGTTACAAAAGGACCATCGGGTGCTGGTCAGTGAGCAATGCCTGGTGAAGTTCAACATTGGAACTTACCGAGATGAGGTCTTATGTGACATCTTGCCTATGGATGCATGTCACCTGTTGCTGGGGAGACCATGGCAGTTTGATCGAAGTGTTGTACATGACGGTCGAGCCAATACATATTCCTTGTCAAAAAATGGAGTTCGACATAAGTTGAAACCCCTGAAGGAGGCGGATGAGAAGGTATGCAGCAGTGCACGAGTCTGTCTAGTTGATGGAAGAAGATTTTTAGATGGCCTGAAGCCAGATCATATGTGCTATGCAATAATCCCTAGGGTTAGGGAAGAAGAATGCAAGGAAACTCCAGTGGAAGTCATGGGGCTATTAGAGGAGTTTCCAGATATCATTTTTGATAATGTTCCTGAAGGTTTACCACCTGTTAGGAAGATTAGTCACCACATAGATTTGGTGCCTGGATCGAGCTTGCCAAATAAGGCTGCACACAGAATGACGCCTGTAGAAACTGAGGAGTTAAACCGACAGGTTCAAGATCTGCTAAAGAAGGGGTTGATTAGGGAGAGTCTTAGTCCATGTGCAGTACCCGTAGTACTAGCACCCAAGAAGGATGGGGAGTGGAGAATGTGCACAGACTCTCGGGCAATTAACAAGATCACTATTAAATACAGATTCCCATTGCCCAGGATGGATGATATCATGGACTGCTTGAGTGGAGCTGAGTACTTCATGAAGATTGACCTGAAAAGTGGTTACCATCAGATCCGCATTAGAGAAGGGGATGAGTGGAAGACAACCTTTAAAACCAGAGAGGGGTTGTATGAGTGGTTGGTCATGCCATTTGGGCTAACCAATGCACCGAGTACCTTCATGCGGTTAATGAATGAAGTCCTGAAGGAATTTCTAGGCAAATTTGTTATTGTCTACTTGGATGATATCCTGATTTTTAGCAGAACCCTGGAGGAACACCTGATGCACATCAGGAGGGTTTTTGAGAAACTACGGGAGGAGCAGCTACTGATAAATCTAAAGAAGTGTAACTTCGTGAAGAGGGAGCTAGTATACCTGGGATTTGTTATCTCAGCAGATGGTCTCAAAATGGACCCCGAGAAGGTGAGGGCTATCATAGAATGGCCTGCTCCAAGAAGCGTGACTAAGGTGAGATCGTTTCACGGTCTAGCCAGTTTCTACAGAAAGTTCATTAGAAACTTCAACAGTATTTGCGCATCCCTTACGGAGACAATGAGGGGGAACAAGAAGGAATTCAAGTGGACAGCTGGAGCAGACAAGAGCTTTGCTATGCTGAAGAAGAAGGTCACAGAGCAACCTGTCTTAGCCCTTCCAGATTTTAACAAGGTGTTTCAGGTAGACTGTGATGCGAGCGGTAGTGCCATAGGGGCCGTATTGAGCCAAGAGGGTAAGCCTGTTGCTTATTTTAGTGAGAAGCTCAACGATGCCAGGAAGAAGTATTCGGTATATGATCAGGAGTTCTATGCCATAGTTCAGGCTCTGAAGAAATGGAGGCATTATTTGTTGCCAAAGGAGTTTGTTCTTTATACTGATCATCAGGCACTACAATATATTAACAGTCAAGGAAAGTTAAATCAGAGGCACCTAAAATGGGTGGAGTTCCTGCAGAGCTACACCTTTGTGCTGAAGCACCGGAGTGGGAGATCCAATAGAGTTGTGGATGCCTTGAGTAGGAGGCAATGTTTATTGATGGAGATGAAGGTGGAGGTTGTAGGGTTTGCTGAACTCAAGGGTTTATACCCCTGCAGACCCCGACTTCGCAGAAGCTTGGAAAGCTCGCACTGCGCCTGTTACATTGGACAGGACTAAGTGGTTGAATTTTTTGATTCAAGATGGAATGTTGTTCAGGGGGAACCAATTATGCATTTCGAGGAGCTCAATGAGGGAGAATCTCATCAAGGAAAAGCACAATGGAGGTTTAGCCGGACACTTTGGTCGAGACAAGACCATCTCACTTGTTAGTGAAAACTACTATTGGCCGCAATTGCAACAAGATGTGGCAAAATTCGTGCAAAGTTGTAGGATATGCCAGATGGCAAAAGGTGTGAGGCAGCCTACTGGTTTATATCAACCACTACCTATACCTGAAAGGCCATGGGAGGATATTAGCATGGATTTTATTCTTGGTTTACCCAGGACGCAGAGGGGACACGACTCCATATTTGTGGTAGTGGAAAGGTTTTCAAAAATGGCTCATTTTATTCCCTGCCAGAAGACTAGCGATGCGGTCCATGTGGCTGGTTTATTCTTCAAGGAAGTGGTACGCCTTCATGGGCTGCCAAGGAGCATTGTGTCGGATAGGGATACCAAGTTTGTAGGGTATTTCTGGAGAACCCTGTGGAAGAAACTGAAGACGGATTTAAAATTCAGTTCTGCATACCACCCCCAAACAGATGGCCAAACAGAGGTGGTAAATCGGAGCTTGGGCAATCTACTGAGATGCTTGGTCGGAGACAAGCCCAAGGGATGGGATTTAGTTCTGCCATAGGCAGAATTCGCTTACAATAGCTCTGTCAACAGAAGTACCAATAAATCGCCATTCCAGATCATCTATGGGAGCAGCCCAAGAAACGCTTCAGAGTTGAGAAGGATGGATACAAGAGAAAAATGCAGTGCTGAGGCTGAAGACTTTGCTGAACACCTGAAGGGAGTGCATGAGGAGGTGACAAGGCACATTGCTAAGATGAATACTCAGTATAAAGCCAGGGCAGACCAGAAGCGCCGGGCTAAGGAGTTTGAAGTAGGAGATTCCGTCATGGTCCATCTAAGAAAAGAGAGGTTTCCTGCCAAGACCTATAACAAGCTGAAGATGAAGAAATTTGGGCCATGCAGGATCATTGGGAAACGAGATTCGGGTAATGCATATGAGGTGGAGTTGCCGAGTGAACTTAACATCTCACCGGTTTTTAACATTTCAGATTTGGTCGAGTTTCATGAAGGAGATAGCAGTGCAACACCAAGCCCGGATTTGTGGAGCATTCCCACGGTTACTCCAGTCGCAGATGAGATAGAAGAAGTCCTTGATACGCGTGAGGGCCGAAGTACTCGAAACAGGTGTTATTCTGAGTATTTGATCAAGTGGAAGGGCAGGCCCATAGAAGATGCGACTTGGTTGTCGAAGGCAGAGGTTGACCGCCCGGGTCTACCTCAGACAGATCAGAAGTGAAGGTCACTTCTCAATTCACCCCGAGTGTCTAATGCAGGAGCATCCGGAGGTGGAAAAGCAATCTTGCATCACCCAAAAATATTTTTTTCTTTAAGTGCCAAAGCTGTCGCGATATCGCGACACCTTTTTGAGAAAGGGCGCCAAAGGGTCAAACTGTCGCGATATCGCGATGCTTTTTGAGAAAAGGGGCCAAGGCGCAAAATGGTCGCGAAATCGTGACATTTTCAAAGCAAAGAAGCCAAGGCGCAAAATGGTCACGAAATCGTGACATTTTCAAAGCAAAGAAGCCAAGGCGCAAAATGGTCGCGAAATCACGACATTTTCAAAGCAAAGAAGCCAAGGCGCAAAATGGTCACGAAATCGTGACATTTTCAAAGCAAAGGAGCCAAGGCGCAAAATGGTCATGAAATCGCGACATTTTCGAAGCACAGGAGCCAAGGCGCAAAATGGTCACGAAATCGTGACACTTTCGGAGCAAAGGCTCAAAGGCGCAAAGTGGTCACGAAATCGTGACACTTTCGGAGCAAAGGCTCAAAGGCGCAAAGTGGTCGCGAAATCGTGACACTTCCGGACCAAAGGCTCAAAGGCGCAAAGTGGTCGCGAAATCGTGACACTTTCGGAGCGAAGGCTCAAAGGCGCAAAGTGGTCGCGAAATCGTGACACTTCCGGACCAAAGGCTCAAAGGCGCAAAGTGGTCGCGAAATCGTGACACTTTCGGAGCGAAGGCTCAAAGGCGCAAAGTGGTCACGAAATCGTGACACTTTCGGAGCGAGGGCTCAAAGGCGCAAAGTGGTCACGAAATCGTGACACTTTCGGAAGCAAGGTGACAGGGTGCAAAGTGGTCGCGAAATCGCGACACTTTCGGAAGCAAGGTGACAGGGTGCAAAGTGGTCGCGAAATCGTGACACTTTTGGGGCAAAGGCACCAAGGGGCAAAATGGTCGCGAAATCGTGACATGTCGCGGTTTCGCGGCCCGAAGGAGAAAATAGAGGCCGAACGCCAAAACGTCGCGATATCGCGACCGAAGAGGAGAGAGGGCGTAAGGAAGCAAACACGTCGCGATATCGTGACAAAACGCTCACGACTCCAGACCAACCGGCGATTGCAGAGGCCATTGCAGAAGGGCACGTGGCATCAAATTACAGGTGGCCATAGAGCACTAGGCGGTTACAGAGGCCATTGCAGAAGGGCACGTGGTAGCAGATTACAGATGGCTATGGCGCATTCCTATGAATGATGACTCGACGGGTGGATGGACAGGCGGTTGCAGGGCACTCCGCCATCCCATGCCATGATGATGGAAGATACCTGGCCACAACATGCAGGCGACGACAGAACACTCGTGCGGGCGGTTACAGGGAATCCCGCATTCTGTGTAATGATGTCCGAAGGGGGTCGGGTCTGTTATAAAAGGAATGCATACATTGTAAAAGGGGTTCTTGGCCATTTTGAATATAACTGTTGTATTTCCGAATTTGAAACCTCTGTTAAATGAAATTTGTGTGAATTTTTTGTGTTATAACAGTTCTGCTTCAATCAGTCATAGAGGATTCTCATAATAACCTAATCAAAATAAATATATATATATATATATATATATATATATATATATATATATATATATATATTATTTATTAAAATATTTGTAAAATATAATTTACTTAGTTTTACACTTTTCATAAAAATAATTCAATATGTTTTCCCTTCTTTATCATATGTAAAAACGAATCGCTTTTTTATTTTAAATATAACGCATAAAAGGATAGGAATATTTTTTAATTTATATAAGATGGCTTTGAGGCGCATTATATTTCAAGGAGAGAACTAAATTCAAACTACAATTAAAAGATATCAATGAATGTATCATATATTGCTAACAACCAGAAAAGGGTGAAACATGTGATTTCGCACCCGTCAATTGAATTAATGGGTTGAACTGGTTAATGTTGGTTAACTGTCGCTGTCAAAATGGTATAGGAGGTGTTTGCCCTGCTTGGCTATATCAACGTTTATTCCTAAGCGGCTTTCTAAAAGATTGATGAATCTTAAATTTTCCAATGCCAGCTTAATAATTATTTTATAATATTTTTATTTAAAAATTATGTTTAAGGGTTAAGTTTGGGAATTGCTTAAACATGTAGTAAAATTTGTAGTACAGGTTTTTTTAACGAAAAATCGAAATATTTAATTGCAGATATTTAAATTATTATTAAAATATTTTAATTATTAAATTTTTATGTAAGTATATTAAAATTATAATATATATTTTTTTAATTGAGTGTGAAAAATCCTTACCATTAATGAATAGGGGTGAGGAGTCTTCTTCAAATTATGATATTTTTTAAAACAATCTAGAGTTATGCTTATCAATAGGGACTTTAACACACACCCATCACATTAGCTATGCTTATGAATAAGGAATTTAACACACACTCACCACACATTTGTAAAGCGGAACTATGCTTATCAATAGGAAATTTAACACACCCACCTCATTAGGAGAATTTGAACCTTAGAATCCAAAGAATTACATGGACATTTTATTATTATGTTTTTTTGACTAGCTTCTTTTCGACGAAATGCTTCTTTTTCAATGACATTTTAATATTGTATCCCGAAGTAAAAAATGAGGAGTTTTGGGGCTTTTATTTGTTTCCAATGAAATTTCAAATTTGTACCATAAAGAAGAAAGGGGCT
Source organism: Wollemia nobilis (assembly GCA_028583015.1). Taxonomy (NCBI): domain Eukaryota; kingdom Viridiplantae; phylum Streptophyta; class Pinopsida; order Araucariales; family Araucariaceae; genus Wollemia; species Wollemia nobilis. The sequence goes on from JAQPPZ010007219.1 coordinate 3,836,610, forward strand.
TTTGAAACTTTCATTTTTTTTCATTGGCTTCTTAAACTTAAGAAAACTTAAGAAAGGGACTTTTATCGCGAAGGAAAAAAAGGACTTTTGGGGCTTTTATTTGTTTCCAATGAAATTTCAAACTTGTACTATAAAGAAGAATGAGACTTTTGGAAATTTTATTTATTTTCAATGAATTTGTAATCTTATACCACAAAGAAGAAAAGGACTTTTAAGAATATATTAATGAAATTTTAAACTTATACGATAGAAGAAAGGACTTTTGGGGTTTTTTATTTGTTTCTAATGAAATTTCAAACTTGTACTATAAAGAAGAATGGGACTTTTAAGAATATATTAATGAAATTTTAATACGATAGAAGAAAGGAACTTTTGAGACATTTGTTTGTAAAATACATGTCCTAATACTTGCCTGGTCACTTCATTTCATGTTGAAAAAAATCAATTTGATTTTGAACTGTTTTCATAATAATTGTGCCACATCTTTTCAACTAAAAAAATATATATCACATGAATTGAATGAATTTTTGACGCTCGAAAGGGACTTTTGGGACTTTTCTTTGTTCCCAATGAAATTTGAAACTTTTAGTATAAAAGCGAAAGGGATTTTGTGACTTTTATTTGATTTTGGGACTTATGTTTGTTTCTAATAATATTTTTAACTTGTACCATAAAGAAGAGAGAATTTTGAGAATTTTTTTGTAATATAATTGTCCTAGTATTTGTCTTGTCCCTGCATGGAATATGATTTTTTTTTAAATTGTAAATATTATATAAAATTATATGCTAATTAATTAATTAATTATTTAGTATATTTTAACATTGTATTTTTGGTTTTTATGTTTGAAGTATATAAAACTTGAGAAGTGAGAGAAAGACTAAATTTCATTGTGCTACAATAGTTAGGTTGTGAAGGAGATCGGTGTAGTTTTTTAGGTTTCATAGGAGCATTGTAGAGGAGATGAGTGTTGTAGAGAAGGTGGATGTCTGGCCAATTTGTAAAGTGAATCTATGAAGCATTGTGCTACAGTAATTAGGTTGTGAAGCAGACCAGTGTTGTTTTTTAGGTTTTATAGGAGCATTGTAAAGGAGGCAGATGAGCATTGTAGAGAAGGTGGATGTCTGGCCAAGTTGTAAAGCAAATTTGTGAAGCACTGTGCTACAATAGTTAGGTTGTGAAACATATCAGTGTAGTTTTTTAGGTTTCAAAGGAGCGTTGCAGAGGAGGCAAATGAGTGTGGCAAACAAGGTGGATGTTTGACCAAGTTGTAAAGTGGATCTATGAAGCACTATGTTACAGTAGTTAGGTTGTGAAGTAGATTGGTACAATTTTTTAGGTTTTAGAGGGGCATTGTAGACAAGGTATATGAGCGGAGAAGGTGGATTTCTGGTTGAGAAGTTTCGAACCCATTGTTGAAGAAGCTAAGTTTGTGAAGGCAAATCTATTTGAATCTCATGAACCCTCCTTTTCATTTGAATGGGAGGAGTGAGATCCTGGTAAGCTCAAAGGTGGGATGAGTAGAACCTACGAGGAGTACCCCATCCCCCCTAGTGCACCTTCATATGCAAAAGTGGTCATTGGCATTAATGGAGGATCTGACACCCTCTTCGATATTTCTCCTATGTTGAACCAGATCCATATCCCCGATAGCTTGATTGATAATATACTGAAATATGGGTTGTGGAATCTTGTGGGAAAATTCCAAGGTAGGAGGTTGGATATTGATACTCTAAGGAGATGGGATTTGGAAAGATGGAGATCTATCGGTTAACATGAAATTGTAGCCATCCCAAGAAAATTCTTGCATATCAGGCTCAACTATGAGGAGCGTTCCAAGTGAATCTTGGAATGGGATCGATGGTTTTTTAGAAAACGAGATTTATTTTTGTATAAATGGGCCCCAGATTTTAATCCCCTAATGTAGAGCATTAATATTATCCCACTATGGGTCAAGCTACCAGACTTCCCACTTCATCTCTAGCATGAGAGCATATTCCAAGCTATTGCCAAGACAATTGAGGATTTGATTTTCTTTGATCAAACTACCAGTTCTAAATCTCGAATGCTCTATGTTAGTGTGTGATGGTATATATCGAGAAGGATATACCAAGCTCTATTAAGCTATTTTCTAACCTTGGCACCTGAATTCAGAATACTGAATATGAAAGTAAACTTCAATTTTACGAGTGTGGTAAGAGAGGGCACCATAAGAGCATATACCCCCTACATCCTAAAGCTCTGAGTACTTCAGCAAGTCGTAAGGAAAGCAATAATAATATTAGTGAAGAGTGGTTGCCTAGGCAAAACCCTCAAAAATTTAAAGGAAAAGATTTGATTTATATTTCTCAAGTTGGGCCTAGTGAGGAATTACAGGAGGAAGCCCTTATTCTATCAAACATGTTTTAGGGAGAGGAGGAGTTGAATAGGTTCCTATGAAGAGAAGGGAAGTGAGCCTAGTAGCGGGGGATATTGTTCAACTTCCTAAATTTTGGGAGAGTGGAGAAGAGGTAAGTCCCTTTGATTGTCTTGACATGGATGACCCGTGTTTTAGAAAGGCTCTCCAGGTCCTAAGACCAAAAGACATAGGAAAGCTCGTATTGATATAGGCATCGAAAGGAAAGTGGGGAGACCTAGCAATAGATCACTTAGGAAAAAGGAGATTGACTCTAAAATTAACAACAAACTACAAACCCTTCTAACATATAATTTTGAGGTTTTTCATGCTCGAGAGAATGAGGTTGTTCTAATCATGGAGACTTGGAACAAATGTGTTCAGGAGTGTGGCCTAAAAATTTATTTCTTTCTTTGGGGGTAAAAAAAGGTTGACAAGCCTCCCAAGAACTCAGTGAGACATGCTTCTAGCAAGTGATTTTTGGTTTTTTTTTGTTTCAGTTGTTTGTCAGTCCAGATGTTGTTGTTGTAGATCTGCTCTAGTTTAAATGGGATTCTTGTCTCTATGGTTGTTTGATAACCCCTAGGTTCCAGTGGTGAGGTATGGTTCCCATATTTAAGGCCCTAGTGGTGGGTAAGATCTTCAAATTTTAAACTTTGAATTTGAATGCAGCTTTGGGCAGGATTTTCAAATTCTAATTTTAAATATCAAATTTGAATATTGTTTTGGGTGTGGGTTTCTCCTATGTTGGCCCCTTTTGCTATATGGCTATTTGATCATGATAATATCTTGTATTTGCTTGATAAAAATTTGCAACTTATTTTCTAGGAGGTTGCTTCATTGGATTTTTGGGTTGGATTCATGGAATCCAACTCAGTTTTTCTTGATATCTTATTGTTAGATCTAAGGTTTGGGGGTGCCTTTCAAAACCCTATTTGTAATAGGTTCAAGGACCCTTTAAAAAATCCTACTACCAATAAAAACAAGTTTATTTTTTAATATATTATTTATAATTATTCAAATGAATATATTTTTTATATTATATATAATATTTTAAATTTAACTTTGCATTTTAAGATGAAATTTCTTCTCTTCAAATTTCTTTCTTATTTAAATATGAACTTAATCACTGTTATATAATTTAAATTACATCTTGCAGAAGATCTCACCGTTTGACTTCTTTAACATTAGAGTTAACTGTTCCTTTAGAATCACTTACCCTATCTCTTTTTAAAATATATCATTTCTTTAGCATAAGAGAACACTTCCATCATATTTTCCAATGATATCCCTTAATCATAAAATCTATAACCAAGATTAGACCTCTAATTACATACATTTTACAAACATGTAACTTTATCAAGGTATAGGTTTTTTTACACATATTTTTTTCTAACACAATTTTTTGTAATATACTTATTTTATAATTTTAAAAAACGATAAAAAATAACCATTATTTATTAATAGTGAAAACAAGGTTTTGAAATGTCCCAAAACCTTTTACATTAGAGGAGGAAAGGAAGAGAAAAGACCAATTAAGCACGGTCTAGACTCTAATGCCAAAATAACAAAAACCAAAATCCAACAACCATCCAAGAGAAAAAAATATAAAGATACTACCATTATACATCATAGAACAACCCACCACCCAATAAGTCTTAAAAGGAGAATTTTTGTTTCAACATTATTTTAGAGGGACGTAAGTTCTTACTCCATGATGAATGAACTTGGCTCCATAGAATTTGAATTCCAAAGTGCCCACTATTATCTAAAAGAACCACAAATAGCCCTACTCACACCTTCACACCCCTTCCAAACAAACCTTTGTAATCTATCAAAATACTCATCGCCCATATTAGTTTCTTGTACGAAAATAATATCAATATTAAAAAAAAATTAAAATCTTTTAGCACCTTTCGAGCATGCAAACCTCAAATATTCCACAAGACAATCTTCATTACTTCAAGGATTGTGGAGCCTTCTCTCTGATCAATAGTAATGTATATTGGGAACGATTAGCCACATCTTGAGTCATTTACTTTAAGAGCACCTCAAAATTTCTTGAGCCATTATGAATAACAACTCTCCTAATACACAAATTTTATTTGGATTTACCTCTACACCTTTGGAATGCCCAATAAATTCTAGAAAACCTAGAGCAGCTTTAGACTGGGACTCTTATTTTTTCTTTCTCTAGATCTATATCTCTTGCTTCATAGGAGGTTTCATCTTAAGACACTTAGTTCATAAATGACTAGCCCTATTACAATCAGAGCAAATGGGCATAGAGGTTTCATATTTTATATCCTCGGTCCAATCTCTAGAATTCATAACCAACTTAAAAGAATATGGTATAGTCTTAGAGAGTGTAACGACCCTCCCTAATAATATATTTTGACTATCTAAAGTAATGCCCTTTTATCTTTGCTTGTTCAAGTTAATAATTGTTTATCATAATATGTAAGTTATAATACTTTGGATATGGTACTATTGATGAACCTTGTGATTGCAGGTACATATCATCATAAAGAAGTAATAAAAGATATATGTTTATAAAAAAAAAATGATAGAGATAAATATTTTCACCTACAGTGAAATCTATCACCAATGACTCAAGGATACATGAGATTCTTTATTTTAGATGCATTTTACATAAATGCATATTTGAATGTGATATTAAATAAAAAACATGTTGTATTATGTGTGCATTAAAATATGTATATAAATATATTTAATAATAATTGTTTAAAAATAAAAAAGGAATTAAAAATAGTCAATAATAAAATAAATTAAATTTACATATACGAACATATGGGGCACATTTCTTAATTATTGAATGATTCTATTAAAAAGAAAAATAATATATATAAATAAAAACATAACTTACCACCTGGCAACACCAACACTCTGATGAGTTGGCCAATTGCATGTAGTACCACCTATTTGGAAGACTCCCATTAATTTCTATTTCTATGGACTAAGAAGGGGGGATGAAACATTGGTTATGGGTGGATGGAAGAAGAGAAAGGATTCACTTGAATTGAATTATCAGAAAAGACATCCAAAATAGCAACATTGGTTGAGGATGGTTATCCTCCTTCAAGTTTATTTATTTTCACTAAAGAGTAAAAATTTTATGCATATCTATAATGTTCTCTACCTATCTAAATAACTTATTATAATATATACTAATGGCTTCTATAACAATACATTATTTCTATAAAATTTATGGCTGGTAGTCTTAGATACTTGGTTGCATGTTTAAGCTTTTGTAACTTTAATTTGCATTAAAACTAATTGGGCTTAAGCTCATCATAAATTATTTGGTATAGTAGATAGGAATTACATTATCTCTATGTGAGCTATTTGACTGCATGTTGGTGGTATGTATTTGTTTATGTTGTGTAAATATCTTATATAGTAGATATGAACTATATTAGTGTTGTGTGAGCCAATGACTGCATATGTTGGCAGTATATCTTCCTTTATGCTACGTGAACCATATGCCTATAGGGTTGGCAATATGTAAACTCCCAAAATGTGTAAATACTCTATAAACTTAATCAACCATTGATTACCATCTAATGTTATAACTTTAATATTATATTTTAAGGTCCTAATAATATTTCCTTTCGAAAATCAATGTTGAACTACAATGAAAATAAGAAGATAATTGGTTTATATTATGGAACAATGATAATTCAATAAACTACATTGTTTATAATATGAACCATTATAATCCCTTAAATCAAAGATAATCCAACTTCTTAAGCAGAAAAACTTCTTTCCATTTTCATCTTAAAAATCATTGGCTATAGTAAGATAAAATCTTCTATATATTGAGTCCAAAATTATTGCTACTACTCATGTGTATTATTCATAATGTTGGGTCCCTTATCAAGCCTACTATGAAAATTTGAAAAAGTTTTTAAGGGATTTTATTTGGGCTAACTCATCACATAAACAAGGATTTCATCGAGTTTCCTGGGATTATTTTTATCTTCCCCAAAAATTATAAGGTATGGGACTATATTATTATCAAAGATAAAGTTTTGCTTTATCTGCTAAATGGATTATTCAAGCCTTAAGTGGTTCTGAAGCTTGAAAATTTCTAATTCGACACTACATTTCCATTGGTTTACCTCTTAGCAGGAAGGCTTGGAAAGGCATGAATTTTCAATCCCTCTTGCATGCTCCTATCCTAGTTAAGCGTCAATGTTCTTTTGTAATTTAGAGAATATGGAGGGCTTGGGAGAAAATTAAGCCATGGTTGGTTGGCAAGGGGATGGGCATTGAAAATGTGCTTCTATTTACACTTATAATGTTTGGTGGTCACCTTTTATTACTTTACAAGGTTCCCCTCTTGCTTCTATGCAATGAATTCATGCTCAACGGTTCTGTTAGAATTTCACAATAATAGATATGCAAAGTATTACACAAAAGATGAAGAGAAGAGTGGAACTGATTGATTTATCTCTAGGATCAACTTTGTATAAATTGTAGAGTTAATCATTGAGAGCCATTATTTTATAACAACTTCATCAAACCTTATGAAGACACAACTTGGAGTTCTCCTAACACATGGAGGAGTGGAAACTCAAGTATGTATCCTAGTGAAATTAAGAGAATATTCACTTATTCTAACACCCCCCTTAAGTGATACTAGGGGAGAATCTATAAATGAGTCCCGATAATGAGGCATGATTAGGTACTCATATACAACATAGATAGTTGGTGGAAAAAGCCCTAGTGGGGAAAAATCAACTATCACCTATTTATTTTGAAATGATGGTAAAAACCCAGTGGGAAAAGCCACCAATCAAAATCAAAGAATTATGAAAGAGGTTTGTCTTTGGATGGCGAATATTGTCCTCTTTAATAAATAAAAGGTGAGTCCTGACAAGAAGGCCTTTTTAGGTACTCATTTATAATATAGTGAGAGGTGGAAGATCTCTTTGTCAATGCAGTTTTAACAATCCAAGTTTCTCTTGCAACTAAAGGTATCGTGGAGAAGGAAATGACTTGGTGAAGATGTTTCCTGATGAAGTGCATGTGGATCTCAATGTGTTTGGTGTGCTGATGTTCAACTAGATTGCGTGCAATATGAATTGTGCTTTGATTGTCACACCATAGATTTATAGGCACTTCTTCGAAAAAACCAAATTCTTTGATAATTTGACAAAGCCAAAGGGCTTCCTGACTGGCTGTAATTCCTGCTTTGTATTCTACCTCTGTAGAAGATAATGCTAATGTATATTATTTCTTGCATAACCAAGCTATTGGAGAAGAGCCAAGTCAAAAAACATATATAGAGGTAGAAAATTTGTCATGCACTAAACCTACGCAATTTGAATCTGTATAGCTAATGATATCCATTGAGTCTCCTTTATAGATGAGCCCAATTTTGTAGTACCCTGCAAATAATGAATATGAGATAACCTGGATATAAGCCCAACAACATATAAGATATATGGACGAGTATGAATGAGGTATAACAAACTACCTACAAGCTGATGATATAGAGTAACATCGCAAGGAGGGGATGAGTAGGAAGTACTGAGATGAATGCCAGATTAAAAGGGGGTAGGAGAAGGTTTACAATTTGTCATTTGAAACTTATTAAGGAGATATTGAGTTTAATTTTATTGACATAAGGTGATCCCTCCTTTATTTATTTTTATTTGAATCCCAAGGAAGAAATGAGCTAGACCTAGATCAGCCATTTCAAATTTTTTAGAGAGGGAATCTTTTATATTTTGAATGTGAGTGAGGTTACTACCAGTGATAAGGAGGTCATCAACATAAATAACATCAATGGTGATGTTTCTTTTACTTCTCCAAATGTAAATTGTATTATCAAACTCATAATGAGAACATCCTACTGAAATAAGGATGGAGTCCATATTTTCATACCAAGCTCTAGGGGCTTGTTTGAGGCCATATAGATATTTTTTAACCCAAAAAACAAGAGAGGAGTCTTGAGTAAAACTAGTGGGCTATTCCATGAATATTTCTTCTTTTAAATTTCCATGTAAGAAGGCACTTTTTACATCCATTTGGTAGACTGGCCATTTATGGGAAGAAACCAAAGCAAGAACCAATCTAACAGAATCCATTTTAGCAACAAGAGCAATGGTTTTTGTATAGTAAATACCCTCTATTTGAGAAAAACCTTTGGATACAAGATGAGCCTTGTGTTTATAAATTTCACCATTAGGCCCACATTTTATTTTGAAGATCCACTTACATCGAACTAATTTTATTCCTTTAGGTAAGGGAACTAAATCCCAAGTATCATTTTTGATAAAGGAAGAGAATTTGTTATCCATGGCATCTTCCCATTTTTTTATACCTGAGGCTTATTTGAAGGATTGAAGATCATAATAAATGGATTGACATGCAAGACTAGATCCTATGGGGTTGGATGATCTTTTAGAAGGAATATTATGAATATAGGGAGTAGCTTCTTTAACAATTGTGCGGGCCCATTTTGGCATAGACGAGGGAGTTGAAGGAGTTGAAAGACTTTGAGAAGGAGTTATAGGTTCTTCATCTTGATTATCAATTACTAAATTAACTTCAAGGGTTGGTTCTTCATAATATTGAGGTTCCATTATAGGAGAAGACTCAATGGAGGAAGAGTCCTTTGGAGGTTCTTTTTGAGGGAATGTTTCATCAAATTGGACATTCCTATGAAATAATACCTCATGAGTTGAGTGATCAAGAAGCCTGTAAGCTTTAAATTCTTCACAATAATCGATAAAGATGAGTTACCTACTTTTCTTATCAAGGGCCTTCCTTTTCTTCTTTGGGATGTGAGCCCAAGCAATACATCCAATAATATTTTAATTGGAAACATCTGGTTTTAATCTATACCATGCTTATTCAAGGGTTATTTGGTCAAGGTCTTTATGAGGTGTGCAATTTTGAATATAATTTGTACATCTAATAGCCTATGCCCAGAAAAATTTTGGAAGATCTCTTTAATGGAGCATACAATTAGCTATCTCTTTCAATATCCGGTTTTTCCTTTATACAATGTCATTTTGTTGAGGATTATGGGAGATAGAATGTTGATGAATTATACCATGATTAGAAATAAATATGGAGAATTCATTACTGCAGTAGTCCCCCCCATTATTAGTACGAATCTTCTTGATTTTGCAAGAATCCTGATTTTCAACTAAGGATTTAATGATTTTAAAGTGAGATAACACATCATTTTTATATTTGAGGAAGTAGACCCAGGACCTTCTAGAGAAATCACAATAAAGGTAAGATCATACTTTACTATTTTAAAGTATGTTGCAAGAAAGGTCATTAAGTCACTATAGATTAATTCTAGAGGAGATGAGGTTTTTAGAGAACTACTTGGGTGGAAAGGATCTTGATGCTACTTTCCAAGAGCACATCCAGGACAAACCCCATTAGAAGAAGAGACTTGGGGTAGTAATCTAACCATATTATAGGTGCACAAATATTGTAGGTAGTTATAATTAATATGACCAAATCTTTCATGCCTTTTTTGACTTTCAAGATTACTATGAGACACAAAATAAGAGCCTCCTTCTGGATTTTAAAAACCTTTGAAGTAAAAAAAATGAGATTTATGATCAATACTCCCTTTTGCTATAATAGAATGAGGGAATTTAAAATCTCTTATCTCAAATCATGTTTGGGAGAAGAGAATAATTTTCTCATTTCCAGAAGTACAAATTTGATAAATAGATAGGATATTAGTGGAAATGTCTAGAACATACAAAACATTGTTTATAGAGCCATCATCAATGGTTATATCCCCTTTTATTTTGACAAGAATGAAGGAGGAGTCCCCTACTTCAATGATATGAGTAGAGCTAGAGGAGATAGAAGAGAAAGACTTATTTGAAGCAAACATGTGATGAGTTGCTCCGAAATCTAGGATCCAATAATTAAAGGAAGATTTGGAAGTTTTTCCTTGAACATTAAGGGATTTTCCTATTTGCTTATTATTTTCCATTTTTTTATCCTTTATAGCTACCTCTAGTTGCTGTAATATTTTCCATCATTTGTTAGTAGAGTGACCATTCTTTTTACAGTGGGTACAGGTAATGGGAGTCTTTTCCTTCTTTTTAAATTTTTATTTAGAGGAAGTGGAGGCTACTAAGGCTTTTGAAGAAGTGTTTTCATATCTAGAAAGTTTGGTTTCTTCCCTAGTTAATCTATCACAAAATTCTTTTAAAGAGGGCATTTTAAAGGTTGCACCAAGAGCATCTTTAGTAGATATGAAGGTGGTTGCAAATATTTGAGAAAACTATTTAGTTTAGAAAAGATTAGATAAATACATTCTTCTTATGACTTAGTCTTCCCACTACCTTTATATTCAGTGAGGATTTCTTTGAACTTAGTGAGGAAATCAATAATACTACTAAAATATGCAAGAGATAGAGAAGTTAGTTTAGCTTCTAGTTGCATTGATCTCATCCGATCTACCTTTCCAAATAGGGTTTTTAATTTCTCCCAACTTTCATGAGGAGTTTTGCAATCTGTAATATGAAACCACAAGCTTTCATGAACATTGGTGCTAATAATACCCATATTTTCGTGCATTTTCCATTTATGAATAAATATTTCATATTATTTATCATATTCTAGTTGTTCTTCTTCTAATAGATGAGTAAGATCTTTTTGAGAGATGATTTTAGAATTTTAGGTTTCCAAGTGTGAAAATTATGAGGGGTGAGAGGTTCAATTGAATTCATTTTTGAGGATTTAAATTTGATTAGAATTTACCCCCTTTAAAATATTTAAAAATGAATAATGAAGCTTGTTCAATAATAGGTAACCCAAATATACCTGCTCTTACGAGAGGGAAACTGTAAGTATAATGGGGCCTATAATTGTTTTCTTTGGAGTGTCAAACCCTATAATAGATCACAGTACCTTCCCTTGAGGAAAACTATAAGTATTATGAGCAACATAAGGGTTTCGGTTTGGAATGCAAGGTATAACTTGTTTAAATGGTTGTCTCAAAACCTGCCCTGACTTGAGGGAGACTATAAGTTAAGATATTTTCCAAAAAAAAATGTTATTAGGAGAATCTCTTGTCATGCCTTTATACTAATTGTCCAAAAACTTGCCCTTACGAGAGGGAGACTATTAGTTTTTATGGACAATGATACATGGAATGTAGACAAAATATTTAGAGGAAAAAATGAGGAATAAAGAAATATATCCCAGTTTTTATTATTTTTTGATAATTATACTTTGGTTATTAAAATATTTCAATAAAATTTATGTCAAGAAATAATTAATATATAAACCAAATATGAATTAAAAAAGTATTTAGATATTCATATTTAATAATGAAATGGATTTTTTTTTGTATAAATAACAAATATTAGACATCTAACATGAAAAGAAATACTTTTATAAACAAATATGTGAAATATATGTATATAAAAAAAAATATTAGATATCTAAAAAAACTAATGAAAGATGTAATGCGAATTTTTAAGACCCCTAATTAGTGAAAGAGTAAGGCAAAGTAATAAAACCCCTTTATTTACACATAAGAGTGTAAAGACCATCATAAAGAGCCCCCCCCCCAATGAAAGATAAATTTTTATTATAAAATTTACAATTGGATCCTCTATGTTTGTGGAGTTTGAGAACAAAAAAAATTGTCCATCACAAAACGTAGATAAGGATTCGAATCGAAGGGGAAATAGAAACAAGAAATAAAATAAAATGCACCAATCTCTACGAAGTAGAAAGAGTCAGAAAACACGTAATCACCAAAGGCTAAGTCCTCAAGAAAACAAAAATTCTTCCCATACGCCTTGTACAACGATCGGTATGCTTTCATAGGGGCACTAGTGCTTCCAAAGTGCAACAATGGTTGATGGAATATTAGTGTAACACTACATAAAATACTGAAATGATCCATGAAAAAGTGTGGGAGATTAGAAATCAATATATTGCTAAAAAAATAACTAATAAACCAGCTTTCGGTATTCAAGAGACCTGCAAAAATACTTTATTAATAAACCAAGAGATTTATATTAATTTTTTTTTTTTTTGAAAATCAAATGTAATCAAATATGATTCCTTTGAAAACGTGCAGAGAACTTGTGCTTCCAAAGTGCAACAATAGTTGATGGAATATTAGTGTAACACTGTAGAAAAAACTTGAAATGATCCATGAAAAAACGTGAGAGATTAGAAACAATATATTGCTGAAAAAATAACTAATAAACCAGCTTTCGGTATTCAAGAGACCTGCAAAAATAAATTTTTAATAAACCAAGAGATTTATATAAAAAAATGATATGAAAATCGAATGTAATCAAATATGTTGTCTTTAAAAACGTGCAGAGAACTTTAGTTGAAAAATAAAGCTAATATATTGCATAAGAAGTACAGGAAGAATATAATAATGAAAGACGTTCGGCAAACCCAAAATAAATTTTTTCACTTGAAAAATTTAGAAAGACTTATGGCTCTGAGTTCTGGAAATTCTCGGAGAAGGCGCTGAAAAAATATTTAAAAAAATTCTATAAGCTTGACAGATATAAATACCAAGTGTTGTAATGAATTCTCAGATATGCCAAGGTTGTGTGGCTTCTAAATGCAAGTGCGCCAGTGACCTTGAAGACATCAATGAGCGCACCAAACCACTTGATATAAACATTGCCCGAGCCAAATCATGAAAGCGAAAGTTAAGTTGCAACGTGAAGAAGTGAAGTTGCAACAAACGACTTAAAGGAGCGCCAAATAGTGCACGAATTCCGACCTTATCAAATGCTTTCTAAGGACTAATAGAGCCAACGAAAATAGCACATGAATGATGAGTTTAACTAAAATAAAAAACTCATAAAAAAATAACACTTGGTGTATTTGGAGATTCCGCTCGAAGAATAGCCAGGGAAATTTTTTTTTACCAAGTCTTAGATATAAATGAAAAATGTTGAGGAATAAATATAAGAAAATTTTTAAAAATTGGCTATTTGAAGAGAAGGGCACAAAACCAGCACCTTCACAAAGGAAAAAAATAGCTATATTTTCTTAAAAGTTTCCTCTAACACAATTTCAATATAGGAAAAAAATATGTTGAACAATGGATAAAAGTAGACTAAAGCAAACTTTTGAAGTTAGATAGCCAAAAAAACATCCAAAGTAATTGAATCATATCTTAGAACCTTCAAGAGAGAATACTAGAAAAATATATCCTGCTCTTGTACCATGTTAGAATTTAACAATAATATATATGCAAAGTATTAGACAAAATATGAAGAGAAAAGTAGAACTGTTTGATTTATCTCTAGGATCAACTCTGTATAAATAGTAGAGTTGATCATTGAGAGCCATTAGATTACAACTTCATCAAACCTGATGAAGACACAAATTGGAGTTCTCCTGACACATGGAGGAGTGGAAAATCGTGTGTGTATCCAAGTGAACTTCAGAGAATATTCACTTATTCTAACAGATTATTCACGAAAGGGATTTCAAAAGTGGTAAATATTTTTTCAAGATATTCCAGGGATTAGATCCCATAGGATGATTTCAAGAGATTGTTTGGTCTACATCCATATGATAAGAATACATATGATACTGTTTTGGATTGTATCCCTTTTTCTCTTTGGCCCATGATCTGTAGATATTCTCGAAAGCCTTGGTGGTCTGACTGGGGATGGTTTAATAAAACCTTACTTCATACTTACAAACCTAAGTTAGGGTATGTTTGGCTTACCCGCAATGTCCTTATAGTTCAAATACTCAATAAGCAATGAGATATTCTTTCCACTCAAACTCATTGGAGTCTAAGATTTAAAATGGCTTAGGTAGGATATAATGAACCCAAACAAGATTTATTTACCTGGAGCTTATTATCCTATGGTATTGCTCTTGGAAAAAGAATAAAATATCTTGGAACCATTTTTGTGGTGCTCTAGAGGATCCCCTTAATATTTTTTGGTAGTGCAGGAAAGCTCGAATGGCCTGGGACTAGCTTGATTTCTTCCTTCAGACTCATATGGCTAGTTCATTCACCTGGTATCGTGCTTTTCTTGGCAACCCACCATATTTTTTTTTACCCTTGTTGGAAGTGTGGAACATTCTTCGTATTAGTGTGCTCTTTCATATATGAATTTCAGTAACATAGTTCAGATGAATTTTCAATTGCTGATAAGTGCATAGTTTATTCTGATTTTTGGCTCCAGATTTCAGTTCAAGTGGAGAAATTTCATATGGAGGTGGAGCATATTTGCACTCTTATGTAGCACTAGGGTAATGCCCCATGTACAATCAATCAAATGCCTTCTACAAAGCTTTCTCAGTCTCATAAAATTTCTTGATTGCGCTCTCATTGATGACTTCCCTCATGATCTGCAAAAAGACATTAGTCTCAATCGTCTCTTGTTCATCAATCCCAATGCAACATTGAAAATAATACATCTCATCATGGCAGTGGTTGGGAGGTTTTCCAAGTGGATCTAGACCCAGTTGTTGGTAGGGGATATCCCATTGCTACATTCCTAATACCTCCAACTAACATGGTGGGTTGGGGTGTATCAGATGGCACTGGTAACTCTAATACATATTATAATGTTCACATGCCTAAGGAGGATGGGTGGCTCATTTCCATTCCTTCTAATACTGGTTGGAAGTAAATGGAGGGTGAGGGACATTCACCTCATGAGCATACCCCCTATGATTGACATGATTTAATGCATGCTTTTTGGTGATGTGGTTGGTAACAAGTTTAACCCTATTTTTGTTGTTTTGAGTAACTGCTTCTTAACTCAACTTAAGTTAGTGTGACTACCTATTAGGGTGTGCCTATCCACCAATTTTGTTGTTGTAAAGACTTATATTTTTAAATTAATTAAAAATTAGACCTTTACATTAAAAAAAACTTTCTCTATATTGAACATATTCGTACAAGAATTAATTTTTTTAAATCCCCTATGTTTCTATTCTTTTGAGACATATGTTAAAAGATTAATTAAATTAGTATTATTTAGAATGTAATATTAACCTATGTTGTGCTTTTAATTATTTTCGTTTTAGAATAATCATTTGAAATTTATTCTTATATGTAAAATTACCTTTTTATCAGTTGTTTTTGCTTGTATAAGAATTTAAAGATAAGATATCTTATTTAATAGTAAAGAAAAACTTTAAAGGATATACATTTCAAGGAAATAAAAATATGGTGGTTTATATCTTAAATGATTTTATTTAAGACATTTTGTGAAAATGGGAGTAAGATAAATTATGAAGTTTTATTTTACCAAGTTTTATTTAAGTATAAAATAAGTAAATATGGAGTTTTTATTTGCCGATTTTTATTTTAAATGTTTCATTTTTGTAATATGAATTATGAGGTTTTATTTTACTATGTTTGATTTAGATATATAACATAAGAAATTTTATTTTAATATAATGAAATTAAATATGAAGTTTTTATTAAGTTTGATTTATTTTATAGAAATAAATATTTTTCTCTTTTAAAGATATACATAGAAGCTTCTCTTTTATTTATATAGAGCACCTATTACATTTAACTTTTATTAAGGAAATCTACATCTACCTTAAATTTTAATAAGGAAATTACCTCTAATATTATTTAAAATTATTCTTTTTATCTTTGGGGTAGTTTACTTGGAACATTAATTAAGGAATCTTTGAAAGAGAGTTACTTAGAATAAAAAATGCTGTAAAATTCATATATTCTTTTGAAACCCAAGTTTTATTTTGAGATGTTTTGTTTAAGATAAAATACTTAATACCGGTTAGATTGCATAAGAGCAATAAATTGTGATTTAGGAATTATCACTCCCATCTAGAAAGGCTAGGATGGGAATTAAGGTGATATGGTATGGGATGTTCCACTAGGCCATTAAATGAGCGACACAATGGTGGATCTTTCTAAAATATTGTGAATATTTAATCCTAGTGGGAGGAATAAAAATATTCTATGGTGGATTCCATGGTGGATTGGTATGGGATAATCCATCACATTATTTATAATTTTGGGAAGGAACCATGATTATTACTAGGGATTTGTGGTAATGGTCTTAGTTGATTCCATGGTGCTAGACATTATTCCTAGGGATATGGACATCAAGTAAGCATTAAGGCATTATGCTATAAAATACTACACGTTATGCCAACAATGGGTTGGTATGAGATAACCCTTTGTATCATCCATAACACATTGCTAAGAATAATCAATGATAACTATCATGAAGTGGTAATGATATTGATTGGCTTCTTTTCCACATCATTCATAGCATTAATTGATTCCATGGGAGATGGAAGTTAACTATTCACCAAGTATCACATCAATAAAAGGATACCATGTTGGGATTGGGGAAAGACACAATATTTTAAGTGTTATGGGCCTTAGAGGATAACCCCTACATTATGATAAAATTGTTTGATATAATTTTATTCAAGGATGTGTATGAGAAAAGTGGGTGGACCACTTAAGCATATTTTCTAATGGGAGGTTAGTTAAATGAACGATCGTTATAAAAGTGAACTCCAGAATAATCAATGTGAATTGGCCACTTCTGTCCACTCGAGGATTGCTTATAGTGACTAAAACTCGAAAGTGGTTGTTTATGCATTGTATTGATTAAATATTGGGTGAACACTATGTAAAAAAAATTCCTACCTCCTTGAACCAATTAGTCTGATTATTCAGGTTGTTACAGTTGGTATTAGAGTCTATGATATAGGACTCAATGCTTTTGAGAAATAAAGCATAGGATTAACCTTGATATGATGTGCTACTTTTACAACAAGTATTATTTTTCTAGGAATATTAAGTTAATTTGGTCAAATGGGTATTGCACATCGTGTTGGTTAATAAATTTGGGAATAAAATATTAGAGGCAATAACTTATTGATTGCAATTAAACATGACATAGCTCTTGTAATAAGTAGAAATAAATGTCACCTATTTTAAAAAATGATCTTCTAGGAAGCTAGGGATGGTTACATAGCGAAAGTTATAGCTTGATCCTACAAGTGTAACGACCCTAAATCAATAAATGAGAAACACACAGAAAGAGATATTGTTTTGACTAAGGAGAGGGATTCATAAACCCCTTACCAACCTTAGATCAACTTAATGTTTAAAAAACCCCAAGTTTCACAAGAAATATACCACACAATATTTCCCTCACACAAGTCCCTTCTGTGTAGGTATATTTCATGCTATGCACATAATTCCATCCATCTCATCATCCTTGATGAGATAGGTTCATCACATTTAATAATTATAAGGTGTACACACATATCCATATTCTACGTAAGCCATTATGCATAAGTATATTACGTGTACTATGAGTTATGCTATCAATATTGTCCTCTGACAAGATATATTAACTCAGGTACAATCTTCTATAAGACTAGTTACCAATCTCCCTAAGGGGGTCTCAAGCCCTTAGTTTATCCTCTAAGTTCAGTGTAGAACTTACTACTAAATTGTTATAAAATTTATTCAAACAAGGAAATGAAAGATATATCTATATATTAAATCTAACAAAAATATAATTCATCAAACATGTAAAGGATAACTAGAAATATAAAATAATAATTAAAGAATAAACATGCAATTGAAAGTATTTAAATACATTCATAATATATCAAGTAAAATACAAAGGTACATTAATCACATTGATCATTTATTACATAAGTGTGTATGGTAAAACCTCCATACCCTTTAAAAAATACATCACATTAATTTTATTTGGGAAATTTCCCTACAAATATAATTTATTTGCATAATTGAATAAGTTGTAGAGTAGAGAGTAAAATTGTGCATTGGTCTATATCTAAATTTCATCCTCCCACTCTTCCATTTATCATTTGAAAATAGTACGAGATTTGGACACTCATATCAGGATATACATGCTTCTAAATATGTTTACTCATTTCATTGTTGTAACTATACAATTAAATCAAGCAATTTAATATCTAATGCATGGTTGATATCATAGAAACTAATTTTCTATTTTCCCTCTCATAATCCTATGAGAATATTTCACCATTGCATCTAGATCACAGGCTTAACTTGCAACAAATGACCCAAACCTTATTCAACAATTAAAGTTCCATACTCTTAATTATTAGACCACCTGGGTTCCTTCAATATTATAAGGCAAAATTTTCATTTATTTTCTAAATTAAATATTCCACTACTTTAATTAAAACAATAAATCCAACATTCCTTTATTTCACAAATCAAAGCTTCCCTTACTTTAATCTATGAAACCCTTTAATTATTTATTTACTAAATCAAAGCCCCATAACTTCAATTTAAAAATAAATCCAACATTCTTTTATTTCACAAATCAAAGCTTCCCTTACTTTAATCTATGAAACCCTTTATCTATTTATTTACTAAATAAAAGCCCCATAACTTCAATTTAAAAATAAATCCAACATTTTTTATTTCATAAATCAAATCTTTCTTTGATTTAATATATAAAACACTTTATCTATTTATTCACTAAGTCAAAGCCCCATAACTTCAATTTAAAATTAAATCCAACATTCTTTTATTTCACAAGTCAAAGCTTCCTTACTTTAATCTATGAAACCCTTTATCTATTTATTTACTAAATCAAAGACCATAAATTCAAATTAAAAATAAGTCCAACATTATTTTTTTTCACAAATGATAGCTTTTCTTAGTTTAATCTATGAAACCCTTTATTTATTTATAATTAAAGTTCCCTATCTTTAATTACCCAAAATCTGATTATTTAAATAAACTCTTATTTAACATAATCAAAAATTTCATTTAGAAAACCATACATCTACTCTTTGGTTAACCTTTGCTTAAATAACTTTATTATTTAATTAAACTATATCCATCTAAAAAGGTCATTATAGAGGATAATTTGTTTTGTCAACACAGTATGTAGAAAATCCACTCATCATCCATGGAAGAACAACCAAGATATCTCAACAAAAGAGGGATTTTATAAAGTTTAGGAAATGATAGCCTAGAAGTGGCTCGAAGCATACATGTTGGAAACTAAGGCATATGTAAAGTAGCACTGCTAGTCACAATTGTATTAATAGTGAAGCGTTCCACTAGCCAAAATAGGTAAGGTGTCATTTTGGAAATGAGCATGCTCCATGACCACCATAGTGATGCTTGGAAAACTAGAGAGGAATTTAGGCAATAGGTGATAAAATAGAGATGTCTTCTTC
Source organism: Wollemia nobilis (assembly GCA_028583015.1). NCBI lineage: Eukaryota > Viridiplantae > Streptophyta > Pinopsida > Araucariales > Araucariaceae > Wollemia > Wollemia nobilis. The sequence continues at coordinate 3,856,220 of JAQPPZ010007219.1, forward strand.
GATATCTCATCAGCCTCAAGTGACAAATATTGAGAGGTAAACCATACCTTAGCAACAAGTAATGTAAGACATCTATCAAAGTTTACCATAATATTAATTTCTATGGTTCAGGTAGGATATTCTTATTAATTTCTATGGTTGAGGCTTAGCATTATTGGAGTGGTTGCCTTTCTTATAAAATTTCTTCTTGAACTTCTTATAACTTCCATTATATTTCTTCTCTAAATTTTGGGGATTTTTAGCCTTTCGACCTTGTTTAGCCTCCCATTTTACAACCCCATTGCTATTGCTCTTCTTTAGTTCCTACCGATCTTGATCAAACAATGTTTCATATTTATAATTAAAGTGCGACTCTACTTTCTTCGCTAGGTAATATACCTTTTGCAATGACTTAGGTTCCTACATCTCTACATCATGTTTTATCCTAGATTGCAACCCATGAGTAAACTTATGAATCCACATTTTCTCATCATAGGTGGGCATATACTTCAAAAATTTTACCAAATTTTTGTAGTATACCTCCACTAAGTTAATTCCTTACCATAAGTTGGAAAACACCTCAAATTTCATAGCATATAAATGTTCTATGAGGAACCTATTTTTGAATATGGTTATAAATTCTTTTTGTGGGATATCTATTGGTTCAATATTAGTTTTCTCATAATAAGTCTCCCACCAGTATAGGGAGGCTCCTTCAAGGTGGATAGTATCCCACAAGGTTTAGGTTCCTAAAGAATATCCCTTTATTGTGAATAAAAATTCTAATTTGCTTAACCAAGCCTCAACTTCACCTCCATCTCTTTCTCCATAAAACTTGGATATACAAACAATATTTAGGTCTTTTATTGTTTCCTTCTCTAGGAGGGTTTTAGCTTGTAACTGATCTACAGTCAGCACCTCAACTTGGTTAACTTTTGAATCTCTAGATTGTAAATTTTGGTTTGGAATGGTTTTTAACACTTGTCTTAACCTGATCTTGCATTGTGACAATTATGGTAGTAAGATCTTCCATTCCCTTATTGGAAGTTTTGGATCCTCATTCTGGATCCCTTATTAGACATTAATTTTTCTATTTTATCTAGGTGTAGGTCTTTATATTCTATTCTTTTGTGGCATATTGACCTGGTTTCAACCAAAAAAAGAAATAGGTAAAAATTTATTCTAAACTGAATCACTAATTCAAACCACATAATAGAGTTCTCCTTGCCAAAAAATTAGTAATATAACTATGATAATATTCTAATATTATGATGTACCATTAATACCAAAGCCTTTACTAAGGTATCATAACATTTATCCACTCTTGGGATCAACTCCTTTAGATTCTAATAAGCAGAGACTTTAGGTCATCCTAGCTTTTAGCTTAAACTTAAGCAAGTCTTCAATGGAGACTTCCAAATATCTTTTAGAACATAATAACCTTTATACCCTCATACCTAGAGCTTTGATACCAAATGTAATGATCCTAAAATCAAGAAACAAAAAACATACAAAAAGAGAAATAATTTGTTTTTGACTAAGATAGAGATTCATAATCCCCTAACCAATATTAAATCGACTTAATGTTTAACAAATCCTAAGTTTCTCAATAACTATACCACATAGGATTTCCCTCACGCAAGTCCCTTCTGCATAGGCATATCTCATGTTATTCATATAAGTCCATCTATCTCACCATCCTTTATGATCTAGCCTTATCACCTTCAATCATTAGGTGTACACGCATCTCCATGTTCTATGTAAGCCATTAAGCGTAAGTATACTACATGTACTATGAGTTAAGCTATCAATCTTATCCTCTCATAAGCTATCTTAACTAAGGTGTGATATTCTATAAACCTAGTTTCCAATATCCTTAAGGGGGTATCAAGTCCTTAGGTTATCCTCTAAGTTCACCCTAGAACTTACTACTAAATTATTATAAAAGTTATTAAAACAAGAAAATGAAAGATATATCTAGATACTAAATCTAACAAAACATAATTCATAAAACATGCAAAGGATAACTAGAAACATAGAATAATAATTAAATAATAAACATGCAATAGAAAGGATTTAAATACATTCACAATATATTAAGTAAAATACAAAGGTACTTTAGCCACATTGATAATTTATTACATAAGTGTGTATAGTAAAATGTCCATACCCTGTAAATAATACACTACATTAATTTCATTAGGGAAATCTCCCCATAAATATAATTTAATTTCATAAATTAACAAGTTGTATAGTAGAGAGCAAACTTGTGCATTTGTCCATCATTAAATTTGTTCCTCCCACTCTTCCATCGATCATTTGAGCATAGCAGGGGATCAGGACACCCATATTTCAAGATATTCAAGCTTCTAAATACATTTATTTATTTCATTTCCAAATTATAACTATACAATTAATTCAAGCAATTTAACTATCTAATACATGGTTGATATCATAAAAACTAATTTTCTATTTTCCCTCTCATCCTTCTATGAGAGTCTTTCAACATTGCATCTAGATCATAGGTTTAACTTGCAATAAATGATCCAACTCTTATTCAAAAATTAAAATACCATACCCTTAATTGTCAAACCACCTGGGTTACTTCAATCTTAAAAATCAATCTTTTCATTTATTTTCCAACTTAAAGCTTCCACTACTTTAATTAAAACAATAAATCTAACATTCCTTTATTTCACAAATCAAAGCTTCCCTTAATTTAATCTATGAAACCCTTTACTTATTTATTTACTAAATCAAAGCCCCATAACTTCAATTTAAAAATAAATCCAACATTCTTTTATTTCACAAATCAAAGCTTCCCTTACTTTAATCTATGAAATCCTTTATCTATTTATTTACTAAATCAAAGCCCCATAACTTCAACTTATTAAATAAATCCAACAATTTTTTATTTTACAAATCAAAAGCTTTTCTTACTTTAATCTATGAAACCCTTTATCTATTTATTTACTAAATCAAAGCCTCATAATTTTAATTTAAAAATAAATCCAACATTCTTTTATTTCTCAAATCAAAGATTCCCTTACTTTAATATATGAAACCCTTTATCTACTTATTTACTAAATCAAATCCCCATAACTTCAATTTAAAAATAAATCCAAAATTCTTTTATTTCACAAATCAAAGCTTTCCTTACTTTAATCTATGAAATCCTTTATTTATTTATAATTAAAGTTCCCTATTTTTAATTACTCAAAATATAATTATTTTAAATAAATTCCTATTTAACATAATTGGAACTTCCATTTATCAAAGCATGCATTTGCTCTTTTATTAACCTTTGCTTAAATAAATTTATTATTTAATTAAATTATATCCCTCTAAAATGGTCAGTATAGAGGATAATATTTTTGGTCATTACAATACGCAAAAACTCCACCTGTCATCCATGGAAGAACAACCAATACATCTTGACAAGGAAGGGATTTTATAAAGTTTAAGAAAGTATGGCCTAGAAGTGGCCCAAAGGATACATGATCAAAACTAAGGTATAGGTAGAGCTACACTACAGGTCACAATGGTATTAGTAGTCAAATATCCCACTAGCAAAAACACACAAGGTGTCCTTTCAAAAATGGGTATGCTCCACAACCACCAAAATGATGTTGTGCAAACTAGAGAGGAATTTAGGCAACATGTGATGAAATAGAGATATTTTTTGTGATATCTCATCGGACTCAAGGGAGGAACATTGAGAGGTACACCATATCTTAGCAACAAGTGATGTAGGGCATCTATCAGAGGTTACCATAATATTAATTTCTATGGTTTAGCTAGGGGATTATTATTAAGCACTAATGTAGCTCATTTTGAATCCTACAATAGATCTCCTAAAAATATTTTTCCAACCACACCCACGCTGTCTATGAAGAGAAAAACATGGAAAACCAAGTCAAAGAAATACGACATAAACATAGATAGTTCATCTATAGTTTCAAGGAACAAAAGTAGACCAACCACATCCATGGTCATGGGGATTATAACTAGTTTATTTTTGTATTTAAAGGACAAGCAAATGGAAGGTAACCCACTTGAAATTGTTTGCCAATGGATTCCAAGATGACCTCTCTAGTAATGCATACCACATAATTCCAATGCATATGTGTTGTTCTCTCATTTCTATAGCACGATTTAGTTCTCCTCCTTGTTTTTCCACCTTATTTTCATATATGTATCTATCCACCTTTCTACTCTTTAGGGAGGCTCTCCTTTTCCACTTGGCAGACTTTTCTTCCCAGTAAATCTCAACCGCTTGCCATTACTTCCCTCTCCCATCCATGACTGTCGATCATCCTTTGGCTTAAAGAAATCATTTTATTTTCTCTCTCCCAAAGCTTGTTATTAATGAATCCATCCCTCCCATACTTGGCAAGAAGCTTCACCTCGCTACCTTGGTCAAAATACCAAGAAAGGCAGGTTAAAAAATCTAATCCTAAAAATTCTTAAAGTGGTCTTACTTATTGCTCACCTAGCCACTCTTATTAAATTGCTTAAAGAGCTTTTCAAAAGTAGATAAGATAAATTTCAATTATCAGCTAGGTAGAACTTTAATACTTAATTTAAATGAATGCCCATCATCATTTTAATAAAAAAATTGATAATTAAGTTAAATGAATTTTATTTATCATTTTAAATAGGATTATTGTGTTTATAATGAAGATTATTTCATCACTTAACATAAAACAACTATTTGAATGAAATTCCTTTATTATAAAATAATATCTTTATTGTTTTAAAGTATATCAATTATTTATTTATAAAGAGGTCTCTTATCATTCTAAAGCAAATCAACTATTTATTTAAAATAAAATCTCTATCATTCTTAAATTAATCAACTATTCATTTAAAATGAATCTCTTTATAATTATGAAATAAATCAACTATTCATTTGAAATGAAATATCTTTATCATTTTGAAATAAATCAACTATTTATTTAAAATGAAATCTCTTTATCATTTTGAAATAAATCAACTATTCATTTAAAATAAAATATCTTTATCATTTTAAAATAAATCAACTATTTATTTAAAATGAAATCTCTTTATCATTCTATTTACCAGAGCACACAAGGAGTTATGAAGATAACCTATCCATTCACACTTCTCAAATTATTGAGGCAATAGTGTTGAAGTAAAAGACAATCAAGCATGTGCAACAGATAAAGAGGGAGTCTTTCCATCAATTTATTTTTCTATATTAGCCTCTAGAACTTACACTAACTATTAGGCTATCAGTCTAGGGCTCAAGGTGGTAAGCTATTAACAATTATTCCTTAAATGAATGCATGCCTATATGAAGGTATCCATCCTTGTTACCTCTGAGTTGCCTTATCATCATTTCCTCAATCTCAAGTACACTTGCCATTGATGAATGACTCAACTTATTCCACTTACGAGTGTACCTGACCCTACACATTGGCAATTTGTTAGCAGTATCATATCCTTCAATTTTGACTAATATTGCATAACTAATTAATTACATAAGATCGAAGTATTATTAATTAATACATTGTTTTTCCATGTCAAAAGGTCCATCTGGGAGGGTCATGACAAGAAGAAATCTAAAAGATCAATTTTTTTGATAAAAGATAACAAATCCTTTATCAATAGTCAGCTTGCTACTAAAAAATAATTGAGCAACAACAAAAATAAGTTAATACTTATTCAGTGATGAGATCCCCTTTAACTAACAAATTAATTAAATGGAATTTATATACAACATCACTATATGTTGGCTAAAATCTCTTGAAGCCTTAAAAAAGGTGGAATGGTGTATAGATGAATAAGAAGGAAGAAAATGAGACAAATTCTGATTTTTTCTAGAAGTATCATGTATTAAATAAAATTCAAGATAACTATCTTGAAAATATACCAGTCCTTCTGCCATGACATGAATTTTATTCTTTCTATCGAACTATTATTGGGGGTTGAACCTATTGCTAGAACATCTTACCAAATGATACCAATTGAGTTACAAGAACTTAAGACACAACTCCAATACTTTTTATAAAGAGGGTTGCTTTAGACTAGTGGATCACCATGGGATTCTTTGGTATTATTTGTGAAAAAGAAGAATGGTTCTCTACAGTTATATTTTTCCTACTGAATGCTTATTAAAGTAACCATAAAAAATAGATATTCCCTACCAAGGATTGATGACATTTTTTATTAGCTTAGGGAAGCAACTATTTTCTCAAAAATTAACCTCAAATCAAGGTATCATCAATTAAAAATTTAGGAGGTATCATAGGTGATTTGTAAAGGATTTTTTAAAAATTTCCTATCCAATCATGAACCTTGAGAGTAAGGGAAGGGATTTCAAATTTATGGATAAGTGTAAGACAAATTCTAAAACTTTGAAAGATAAATTGGAAATACCTTACATCTTCAAAATACGTGACCCCATAAGGAAATTTATCGATTGTACAAATTCCTCTATAGAAGGTTTAGGGTGAATATTATTCTACAATGAGGTAACTATAGCATTCAAATCTGGAAAGCTCAAAATACATTAGGTAAATTCTCCTAGTCATGGCTTAGAATTAGTAACAGTTATCCATGCTCTTAAAATTTGGAGATACTACCTATTGGAAAAAAACTTTCAAACTAAAAATAGATCACTAGAGTCTACGATATATTTTAAGTCAATTGTTGTTTAATGCAAGGCAAAGAAGGTGGATGAAATTTTTATCTGAATATGATTTTGGTATTGAGTATATCAAAAGAAATGAGAATAAGTTTATTGACACCTTGAGATGAAGAAGACATATAATAGCAATGTCTAAATTTCATATAGACTTTATTGATATAATTAGGAAATGGTAACAACAAGATGATTATTGCACTAATTGTTGAGATAGAGTGTAGTTAGAACCTAAAAAACAACATGGGTTTTTCTATAAATGATGGGTTGTTATATTTTAATAACAGGGTGGTCATACCAAAAATTAAAACTTCAAGGGGTATTATTATGCAATAAGCATGAGGATATACTTTTACTTACCATGAATGAACTAAGGGTTAGATGTATCAAATACCAAAAGGTAAAAGCCAAACATTAATATCCAACAGGAAAAATTTATTCACATGAGGTATCGAAACAAAAGTGACAAGTTATATTTATGGATTTTATTGTGGGTTTGCCTAGAATCAGGTTTCAACATGATGTCATACTTGTAGTGATAGAGAAGATGACAATGGTAAATATCAAGGATCATACACACATAATGGTAAATAAATTGGTAATGAAGTAGTCTGATTACATGATTCTTTGGAGATGATCATATGAGATAGAAATTTTAAATTTAAATTATAATTTTTATAGGTTATCAATTATTCTTGGGGAACCAAATTGAATATTGGTTCTACTCACAAATGGAAAACCGTAGAGGATTGACCATGTTGTTGAAGATAGACTTCATATATATTGCATGGATCAAAGGGCCAAATGAGAATATTAGTTATATTTGATTACTAAGTGAGAAGGAAGACATAGATTATCTTTGACTTGGTGGCACTTCAAAATATCGTGTAAGGATTGGACCAAATACTATCTAGAAGTTAGAGAAGCAACTCTAGGCAAATCAACAAAAACTCAAGAATGTAGTTAGTTGCTAGAACAAATATGCAAAACTAAAAATATCATCAAGAAAATTCTCTATGGAGAGGTAGAGTATTCGTAAGGGTGAAATTCAACAAAAGTGTAAAATTATGGGAGGGTTAATCAAGACCTTAAGTAGATGCCTCACATATATTGTATGGAAAAAAAATATAAACAAAATATTACTTATGTCTATTAGAGTTTACCTATAATATTAGTTATTATGCTTCAATAGGAATGGATTTATTCAAAATTCTATATGAGAGAAGATGTAAAATACCTCTATCTTAGGGATAATTCGAAATATCAAATAACAATTGGGTTATATACTGTCAAGAAGATAAATGAAAAAATAAAAATAATCTGTCAAGGCTCAAGAAGCATTTGATCATCAAAAGATCTATGTTGATCTAATAAGGTCACTAAGAGATTTCTTTGTGGTAAAAACAAAGTCTTCATAAGGATAATATCTAATAAAAATACCATTAAATTAACCAAAAAAGATCCCAAATTCATTATATCCTTTGAAATCATAGGAAAAATTAGTCACTTGGCCTATAAACTTGCCTTGCCACCCAATTGTCAAAAATCCATGATACTTTCTACATATCCTTGCATAAAAAGTATGTTGCTAGCCATTATCATATCTATAATGTACCAAGTTTGCATATGGTAGACCTTTTAGCCATTGAAGTATGACCTATTACGATTTTAGGCTTCCACACTAAGAAAATTAAGGTATAATCATGAACAGTGCAAGGTCTAGTGGGACTAATATTCTAGAAAGTGCTACTTTAGAAAATATTGATACTGTGAAAACACAATTTTCTTTTATATTGAATGAATGTACATATTTTAGAACCAAGGTAAAACATAGGGAGTTGTGTTAAAATTAGGGGGGGTAATGTAATGACCCTCCCTAATAAGACCCTTTCACTATCTAAAAGTAATGACTTTTTATCTTTGCTTGCTCAAGTTAATAGATTTTTACTATGATATGGAAGTTAAAATATTTTGGACATGGTGATGTTAATGAACCTTATTATTGCAGGTACATATCCTCATAACGGAGTAATTAAAGACAAATATTTATCAAAATGAAAACGGAAATGATGGTGATATCAATTTTGATCTATGATGAAATATATCACCAATGGCTCAAGGGTACATGAGGCCCTTAATTTTAGATGCATTTCATGTAGATGCATATTTAAATGTGTTATTAAACAAAAAAACATTGTGTTTCATTTACATTAAAATATGTATATAAACATATTTAATAATTAGTAATTAAAAACAAAAAAATAAATTAAAAAAGGTAAAGAAAGACAATAATAAAATAAAATAAATTTGCATATAAGAACATACGGGACACATTCCTTAATTATAGAATGAGTCTATTAAAAAGGAAAAAATGGTATTTAATTTATTATTGTCTTTATATTTTTTAATTTCTTCATTATTATTATTATTATTTTATATATATAAAGAAAAAAAAAAGAGAAAGACAATAATAAAATAAATTAAATTTACATTTAATAAAATACTGGACACATTCCTGAATTATTGAATGAGTCTATTAAAAAGAAAAAAAACTATATATATGTATGTATGTATGTATGTATATCTATATGTATCTATATATATGTATATATATGTATATACATATCTATATGTATCTATATATCTATTTGTATCTATATATATGTATATAATAACTTACCACTTGGTGAGAATGACACTCTAATAAGTCCAAATATCTAACAGAGTCTGAGTCTAACCAAACTCCAAAAAAATTCCTAACAAAATATTTTTCTCATTCCATTATTGTTCAATAAAGAATAGGTTGAGAAATATACAAATAAGAAATACTAGCCTCCAATTCTTGAACTAGACCAAAGTGACCCTTAACAATAGGACCAACTCCTAATAACACCCAAGACCAAGAATAATTTGAATTTCCCTTAGAGGGAGTAGAAAAAACCAAAGCTTTTATATCCTCCTAATACTTGGGTCAAACAAATCAAAAACTAGACAAAGTCCCAAGGGCCCACCTATCATGTCCCCCTTGCCACTAGTGCCTACCTCACTCTGCACACCTTCCATATTATCCCTACCTCTTAGGACCTTGCACTCCCTTTGTCCACATAAATTCCATTAAAAATTAATGTCATTTGATATATAATAAATCTTTGATGGTGTAGATATCTTAACAACACTGATATCCAAACAAAATAGATGTCTTAGCAATGTAAATGTGCTAGAATTATATATCTCCTAGTAGCATAGATGTACTTTCCTTGTAGATCTCATAGCAATGCAGATGTATCAACATTGTATATGCCATAACCCGTCTTGATTCTAAAGAAGTTGAGAAATATTATTTATTTATTAACATATAAGTAACTCTAAGAAAGCTAGAGTTAAAACCAAACCCCTCAACTAAATGACAATGAACCCAAGAAAACTCCTTTGATTAAAAAGGGCATCAACCTCACTATCACAAAAAATAAATGAAACATATCATAAGGATCCTACTCTAAATCTATATGGTTTTCCTAGTAACCAGTCTTAAGAAAATACTCCCCTCAACTATCTTACACTAGAAACTATTTGATGCAGGAGCATCCAGTGGCAGTCGTACAACCTTGCATCTATAAGAAAATTTCTCAGTATTTGCCTTGGTGTCACAAAATCACAACAAAAAAAGTGTCGCGATATCATGACATGTCACGAAATCGTGACAGGTAGCAGGAGAGAGAAAGTGTCATGGAGGATGTCACGATTTCACATGTCACAAAATCGTGATGTAGAGCAACCGGGCGTAGAAGGCGTGGAGGATGTCACGATTTCAAGACATGTTGCAAAATCGTGATAGTTGCAAAATCATGATGCAAAGAAGTCGGGCACAGAAGGCATGGAGGATGTTGTGATTTTGTGACATGTCGTGAAATCGTGACTGTCATAAAATCATGATGCAGAGCGGTCAGGCGTAGAAGACATGGAGGATGTGATTTCATGACATGTAAAATCATGACCATCATGAAATCACGACGCAGAGCGGCTGGACGCAGAATCCGTGGAGGATGTCACGATTTCATGACATGTCACGAAATCACGACTGTCACGAAATCATGACCATCATGAAATTGTGACGTAGATCAACAGAGGGGAGGAGCCAAAGAGATTGTCATAATTTTGTGACATGTCATGAAATCACGACCATCACGAAATTGCGACACAGGGCAGCCGAGAGAAGACACCAATGAGAATGTCACAATTTTGCGACATGTCACGAAATCACGACTATCACAAAATCGCGACCAGCAGCAAGAGGAAGAAGATGCCAAGGAGATTGTCACGATTTCATGACATGTCACGAAATCGTGACTGGAGCGAAAAAGCGGAGGCGTCCTAAGGAAGATGTCATGATATCACGACCCGAAGGCGAGGAAGGAGGCAAAAAGGAAAGATGTCGCAATATCACGACATGTCACGATATCGTGACCCGAAGGTGAGGAAGGCAGCGATGAAGGGAAACATCGTGATATCACGACATGTCGCGATATCATGACCAAAATGGAGAAGGAGCGTAGGGAAGCCAAAATGTCACGATATCATGACATGTCGTGATATCATGACAGGAAGAGAAGACGAGGAAGAAGGAGAAAACATCATGAAATCATGACAGGCAGTATTTTTAGGGACCATTATAGAATGACACGTGGTAGCACAGAGCAACACGTGGTGCGTGCAGTAAAAATAGGCACAGATAAACAATTAACAAAAGACATTACACCAGTTACAGAGGACATTACTGATTGTAGTTATGGAGCAGACGAAGACGAACAGTCATGGCAAAATTAAATCGAAGGACCGCAAGATGGAAGAAAAAGAGTCATGCAAAAATTTATAAAAGGATGAAGCAGAGGCGTGTACAGGGGTTGGAAAATAGTAGTTGTAGGTTGGAGAAACTGTAGTTGCAGAGTTGCACAGTCGAGTTGCAGAATCAAGGGCTGAGAGCCATTCTAAACTGGCTTGGGTGTGTTTTCCTTCTAGATTTAGAGAGTTAGGGAAATTGCAATAGAGAGTAGAGAAAACTGAGCCTGTGTGCCAGTTTCTATAAAGCCTGCAGGCTGTAATTGTAATTCTTTGCAAGTTATTGAATGAAACATTAGGGTTTCTATTTCTTGTAAAGCGTGTTTCCAATTTTTTGTGTGAAAATTTAGATTTGGTAGATTGCAAATTTTTGTTCCCCATCAAGTGGTATCAGAGCCAAAAGTTCTTGAGTGTGCAAGCAGATCATCGAAAGTAAGGCAGTTTGCACCAGGATCTGTGGAAAGGCTTGTGAGAGAGTGAGCAAAATGCCTCCAAGAAGAAACCTTATTGGTGGGAGAGGCATGGCAACAGCAAAAGATGTCTGAGTTTTGTAGAGGCAAATGCAAGCCTTGCAAGAGGAGTGGCTCAAAAGATATTTGCAGAGGCAAGTGAAATCCCTACAAAAGAAGCTGCTCAGAATGGATTTGCAGAAGCAAAAGGAGGTGCACAGAAATCATGAAGATAAACTGATAAGTAGAGGCCAGGAAACAGAGTTGAATCAGACTATAAAGGCAAGTGCACGTTTGGAAATGTTGTAGAAGGCAGAAACCGAATAGCACAGAAGTGAAGATCACTTCTCCATCAACCCTAGGTTTCTAATGTAGGAGCATCCAGTGGCGATCGAACAACCTTGCATCTATAAGAAAATTTCTCAGTATTTGCCTTGGTGTCACAAAATTGCGACAAAAAAAGTGTTGCGATATCACGACATGTCACAAAATCATGATAGGCAGTAGGAGAGAGAAAGTGTCATGGAGGATGTCACGATTTCACGACATGTCACAAAATCATGACTATCGTAAAATTGTGATGCAGAGCAACCAGGCATAGAAGGCGTGGAGGATGTCACAATTTTGTGACATGTCACGAAATCACAACCATCGTGAAATCATGATGTAGAGCAGCTGAGTGCAGAAGGCATGGAGGATGTCATGATTTCACGACCGTCACAAAATTGCGATGTAGAGAAACCGGGCACAGAAGTCATGGAGGATGTCGCAATTTTGTGACATGTCACGAAATCATGACCATCGTGAAATCATGACGTAGAGCGGCTAGGCATAGAAGTCATGGAGGATGTCACAATTTCATGACATGTCACAAAATCACGATGCAGATCAGCCAAGAGGAGGAGCCAAGGAGATTGTCATGATTTCATGACATGTCACGAAATCGTGACCGTCACAAAATCACGACGTAGGGCAGCCGGGAGAAGACACCAATGAGAATGTCATGATTTTGTGACATGTCATGAAATCATGACTATCACAAAATCATGACCAGCAACAAGAGGAAGAAGATGCCAAGGAGATTGTCACGATTTCATGACATGTCACAAAATCATGACCAGAGCAGAAAAGCAGAGGCATCCGAAGGAAGATGTCATGATATCACGACCCGAAGATGAGGAAGGAGGCAGAAAGGAAATATGTTGCGATATCATGACCCGAAGGCAAGGAAGGTAGCAATGAAGGGAAACGTCGCAATATCGTGACATGTCACGATATCGTGACCAAAAGGGAGAAGGAGCATAGGGAAGCCAAAACGTCATGATATCGTGACATGTCGTGATATCATGATAGGAAGAGAAGAAGAGGAGGAAGAAGGAGGAAACATCGTGAAATCATGATGGGCGGTATTTTTAGGGACCATTATAGAATGACACGTGGCAGCACAAAGCAACACATGGCACATGTAGTAAAAATAGGCATAGCCAAAAATTTAACAAAAATGATATCGTGACCTGAAGGCGAGGAAGGCAGTGATGAAGGGAAACATCGCGATATCGCGACATGTCACGATATCATGACCAAAAGGGAGAAGGAGCGTAGGGAATCCAAAACATCATGATATCACGACAGGAAGAGAAGAAGACGAGGAAGGAGGAGGAAACGTCATGAAATCATGACGGGCTGTATTTTCAAGGACCGTTACAAAATGACACATGGCAGCATAGAGCAACACGTGGCGCATGTAGTAAAAATAGGCACAGACGAATAGTTAACAAAATATGTTACGCCAGTTATAGAGGACGTTACGGATTGTAGTTATGGAGCAAACAAAGATGAACAGTCATGGCAAAAATGAATTGAAGGACCGCCATATGGAAAACGAAGAGTCACGCAAAAATTTATAAAAGGATGAAGCAGAGGCATGTACGAGGGTTGGAAAAAATAACAGTTGCAAGTTGGAGAAACTATAGTTGTAGAGTTGCACAGTCGAGTTACAGAATCAAGCGCCGAGAGCCATTATGAATCGGCTTGGGTGCATTTTCCTTCCAGAGTTGGAGAGTTAGGGAAATTGCAATAGAGAGTAGAAAAAACTAAGCCTATGCACCAGTTTTTGTAAAGCCTGCAGGCTGTAATTGTAAATATTTGCAAGTTATTGAATGAAACATTAGGGTTTCTATTTATTGTAAAGCATGTTTCCAATTTTCTACATGAAAATTCAGCTTTGGTAGATTGCAAATTTTTGTTCCCCATCACTATTCTACTCAGTTCATTCTATTGAAAGGATTATCCCTCTTTAGTCCATTGAGAAGGTCTCACCTTTCATTCCTTTGAAAGGGTATTTATATATGGTCCATATAAAGTATACTCACTTTTAAATATATCAAAAAGTAAAATGTCAATCCTCGCTTATCCACGCAAGTCCATATGTATGGTGTGCTTAGCATATAGTCATATTTCAACATCCCCTAATTACTTGTCCTTCAGAAAATTTAACACTATCTACCTCCTACGCCATAGGAACGCTCACTACACTTCATTTCTAAGAAGTTAACACTGTCTCTTCCTTTAATAATGACAAGGGACATCAATCTGAAGGTGCAATAGACATAAGTAACTCACCTACTAATACACAGTGCTTTGCTACCACAATAGAAAAAATATCAATTAGATTACTTCTATATTTTACTTGATCGACATTACTTATGGAGTTACACAAACTGGGATTGACTCCTAAGGATAGATCAATGTATTTATTGACTCCCCAAGCCCATATGGAGGTCTTTTCAGTAACAACACTTTGGTTAAAATAATGACATTAAATTGAAATATAATTTCCCTGAGTGATAATATTCTATAAAAACACATTCACAACTAAATAAAAATATGCAATCATTTATCGTAACACACCCATATTAGATAATCTCATAGGTAGATATCTAGATAAGTATAAGATGATATTAAAGCATAACTCAAGATATCTATTATATTTAATGAAAATATTATAATACATACACCATCATTATTTATGAATCTCCATAAAAATACTGAGAGTCACTAATCTATCTAAGCTCATTCAATCACATATACAGTAGTCTCACTTATCCAACACATATTTACTAAAAAGGAGTTTGTAATCTCATAATCAAATACACAGATTATTATTTACATTAGATTGATTTACAATATATCCAGTCAACTTGCCAAGCATTTCTTCATTAAAATTTTTTATTTCCTACAAACCATCCATACTTGCAGAATTAAAACATAGCATGTCAATTGTTCCTTGAAGTAAAACATCTTAGATAAGAAAAATATATCAATTTCAAAGTCTCCCAAGGGTGGATCATGACATACTCCCCCCATTAGGCTTAACATAGTCCTATGTGTTCATAAAAGTAGTTTATTTCAAAGTCAATCAAAACAACATTACAATGCATCTTTAAAAAGAAAAGGAAAATGCTTTTGCATATTAGTTGCTTTCTCTCAAGTAGAATTTCTTTCAAAGTATTGGTTCTAATAGACCCTACACTGCTCCAAAGTTCATTTCCTCATTGATTTAGATTAAAAATCAAGGATTTTGATTGGTCGAACCTCTATAGCCTCTAAGTTCACCATCTGCAAATTAGAAAAATTTCATACATGCTCAGAGTTAGTAACATACTTTTTTTGCAAAGAAACATGAAAGGTGTTGTGAATATTAGACATATTGCATAGTAAAGAAAGTTGGTATGCCACAAGACTGATCCTTTCTATGGTTTCAAAGGGTCTTAAAAAACAAGTATCAAGCTTTGTGGACTTGATAGCACTATTCTTTGGTCTAACCCTAAAAAATATTATATCTCCAATAGAAAACTCTCTAGGTGATATTTTAATATCAACATAACTTTTTTGATGGTTTTTCACTTCCTTCAACCTTTCTCTAATCACCTTTAATTGTTACTCCATTTCTTTAACCATATTAGATCCAAGCATAATCTAATACTATGGATTATCCCATGATAATGGTGTCCTGCAATTTCTACCATACAAAGATTTGAATGAATCCATACCTAAAGTTGAATGATGACCATTATTGTAGGTAAATTCTACTAGATACAAGTATTCTTCCCAATAGGTTTTTGAATCTATGTAGTACATGCAAAGCATGTCCTCTAAGACTTGGTTCACCCTTTTAGTTTGTCCATAAATTTTTGGGTGATAGGCTGAACTGATGTTCAACTTAGTACCCATGGCTCGGTGTAAGACTTACCAAAACTCAAAGGTGAAGCTTGAGTCCCTATCCGATATAATTATCTTTATAAAACCATGAAGCCAAAATATTTCTTTGGAAAATCTGTTCGCTAGAATTACAACATCATCCTCGGTTCTTCTAGGTATAAAGTGTGCAACATTAGTCAGTATTTCGACCACTACTATAATTATGTCATGCTGGAACTTGGTATTAGGTAGCCCTACAATGAATTCCATTAAAATCACCTACCATTTTTACATAGACACATCATGAGGATATCAAAAAATAGATGGATGGCTATGTTCTACTTTTGCTTTTTGGCGCTTGAGGGATTGAGCAATATACTTTGTTATGTCACTCTTCATTCCTATTCAAAAGAATATCATTTTCATATTATCCCTCATCTTTTATCCTCCTATATTATCATAATAGGGGGATATATGTGCTTCATTCATGATCATATTCCTCATATCACTATTATTAGATATTACTATCCTATCTTTAAAACATAGGAATTCATCTTTGATGCTAAAATATTTATTTCTTTCCATATTTTCTCAGATTTTCCTATAGTAGGTATCTAGACCTTGCATTTTATTGACTTGGTCCACCAGTTCAACATGAAAACAAGATAATATTACAATATGTTTCCTTCTACTCAAAGCATCAATGACTTTTTTCTCCTTTCCCTTAATATATTTAATTCCAAAATCATGTTTTGCAAGAAATTTCATCCATCTTATTTGTATAGCATTGAGTAAGGGTTGGGTGAACACATATTGCAGACTTTTATGATTTATCTTTAGCTCAAAGGGTCTACCAACCAGATAGTGTCACCAACTCTTTAGAGAAAAAACCATAGTTGCTAACTCTAAATCATGAGCTGCATAATTAACCTCATGCTTTTTAGCTACCCTGATCCATAGGCTACTATTGCTTCTTCTCGTGAGAGCACTCTACTCATTCCTTCTAGAAATGCATCTATACACACGAAGAAACTTTCCTACGGATAAAGTATCTTTAATATGGGAGGTTTAGTAAGCTTATGCCTAAGTAATTCAAATGTTGTCTCACATTGTTCTATCCACTTGAATTCCTTCCCTTTCCTTTGAATGTTGGTTATTGGTTGAGGTTATTTTGGCGTAGTCCTTTACATATCACCTATAGTACCAAGTTAAGCCCATGAAACTCTTGATCTCAATCACATTCATTGGTATAGGCCAACTCATGATGGCTTCCATTTTATTATGATCTATAGTGATTCCTTCAATAAAAACAATGTGACCTAAATATTGCACCTCTATCACATACAATTCATACTTGGACAAGTTCCCATACAAATTATTTTTCGTTAATAATTTTAACACTATTTCAAGGTGTTTATCATGCACATTCTATTGGAAATTTTTAGTGATTATGTTGTCATTGATGTCAAAAGTCAGTTTATCTCAGTGCAAGAGAATTGATAAAAAGAGGATTAAAATATTTATATTTTAAGCCTAAGATATTTGGTATAAAGCTCCAGATGGTTGGCCAAAATATTGTCTAAATACGCCAAAGGAAGGAAATACCTAGGCCTAAAGGAAATAATATTATAATATTTATTATTATAATATTAAAGTTGTTAAGATAAAGCCCAAGGTTAAGGAAGTAAATAGCTAGGCCCAAAGGAAATAATATTATAATTTTTATTATTATAATATTAAATATGTCAAGAGAAAGCCTAAGTTTAATGAAGGACATATCTAGGCCCAAAGGAAATAATATTATAATATTTATTATTATAATATTAAAGTTAATAATAGAAAGCCTAAGGTTAATTATAAAATAATTATAATATTTATATTATAATATTTTATAACACTAAGTGGGTTCGACACCAAGGATAAAGTTTAAATTATTAATTTTCGCCAACGTCCAAGCATGGAGGAAAGATGTTATTTATATGATAAAGTTTGGAGGACAAAATTAAGTCTCTCAAATTCATGTTGTGAATGTTTAATTTAATTGTTGATGTGAATTTCATGCACAAGGTGAAAGAAGGTTCTTAATTTTAAAAACAAAAGAGGAAAACATGGTCAAATAAAAGGACAAAGATGTATACCCCTATCACTAACCACGTGGTTGGCCTAGCGGTAGGCTTGGCAGCATTAAGATGATTGCGGATGACAAATATCGCATTCGATTCCCAGTAGCAGTTTGTTTATTTTTGTAGGCAATAAGGGTGCATATTGGTTAGATAGCACATGGTGGTAACTGATCCTTGTGTGGATAGTTGGTCTAGCAGTATCTCATAGCGCACTAAGGTGATGGTGGATGGTAGGTCCTATGTTCGAAACTAGATGACGATATTTTATTTTACGGGTAATAAGGGTGACCATGGTTAAATAGTGCATCATGGCATTAGGTCTATGTGTGGGCGCTTGGCCTAGCAGTAACCCAAGGGAAGCTAGTACGTTTGCAAGCAGTAGACACTGTGTTTGAATCCTCACGGTAGCATTTTTTTTACAAAATATATTGTGTGTGAGACATATTTTTGAAGACATATCTCCATAAAAGCAAGAAAAAGGTATGGGAATATCATTATTTATTTAAAGTTTTTGGTTGAATAAAAAATTTTAAAACATAAGGTGAAGTGAAAAGGTTTGTTTGATAAGCATTGTTGGAAATACATGAATTGAGTGTTGAGACATATTTTGTGCTCTTGTTGAAATAATTTGGAAGAACATTTGATTAGGGTTTGTGAGATAATAATGCTTCATTGGTTGAATGTATGTGTGAAATTTTGAGCATTGGTCTTGAGTGATATATATGCAAATATTAAAAATAATATTTGTGAAAGCAATAGAATTAATGATTGAGTAGAACATATGAGCTATTTGCAAGTGCATATTATTCTCTATATGTTCTATAGGTTAAAAAAATTATGGTTAGAATATATCTAATTGCTTCAAGTTAAAGGAATTGCTTTGAAGATTAGATAAAACATTTGATAACATTGTGTGCAAGATTTGAGATTAATTGAGCATATCTTGTGAGATATTTTGAGCATGTTTTAGAACAATTTTGAGCATGTGCTAGAGCATAATTGAGCAAGTCTTTGTGAAGGCTTGAGAGCATAATTGAGAAGATCCTTGAGAGGGCTTGAAGGCAGATTTAAGGCAGATTTGAGCAAGTCTTAGTGAATACTTGAAGGCAGATTTGAGCAAGTATTGGTGAAGACTTGAAGATCTATTTGAGGTAGATTTGAGAAAATATTAGTAAATAATTTAGGGTAGATTTGAGAAAGTCTTAGTGAAGACTTGAAGATAGAGTTGATTGGTGATTTTTTAAAGCTTTGTGTCAAGGCTTGTGGTAGATCTAAATAGAATTGATTTGTTAAATATTTGTGTTAAGTCTTGGGGTGGATCTAAACAGAGGTGATTTCTTCCATATTTGTATTAAGGCTTGGGATAAATCTAAGTAGAGGTGATTTGTTTAAGATTTGTGTTAAGGCTTGGGGTAGATATAAGCAGGGTTGATTCATTCAAGCTTTGTGTTAAGGATTCGGGTAGATCTAGATAGAGTTGATTTTTTCAAGCTTTGTGTTAAGGCTTGGGACAAATCTAAGCAGAGGTTATTTTTTCAAAATTTGTATAAAGGGTTGGGGTATATCTAAGAATATGTGATTTGATGAAGCTTTGTGTTAAGGCTTGGGGATAGAGTTTGATATAGATTTCAAATAGATTTGAGAGGAATATTTGGAGGTGACAGAGTAAAGAGGATAGTAGTATCCAGTGGATAGATATCCATTATCCAAGGTAGTGTGGAAAGATGTCTCTTATGGAGAGAGATCCATAAGCTAAATAAATAGGGGTTAAAATTTTCTAGAAGACCACCAACAAAAGTAGAAGGGGAAAGAGCTCTCCTATGGATAGAGATCCACAAAAACAAAACAGAGTGAAGTGGTGTCCACAAAACTAGAGAAATGGGAAATATTTATCTTGTGGATAGATATACATAAAACCAAAATAGAGTGGAGTGGTGTCCATAGAACCAGAGCAAGGTAAAATAGTTCTCCTGTGGAGATTGATTCATGAACTAGCTAGGAAGATAGAGTTCTTCTATGGAGAGATATCCATAAACCAATTGAGGAGATAGAGTTCTCCTAGATCAAGTTCCATGAACAAAAGAAAAGGAGAAAGAGTTATCTTGTGGAGAGAGATCCATAAATAAAATCATAGGGTATTGGTGTCTACATTAGATAAAGGTCCATAAATATTGTAATAGGGAATTGATTCCCAAGAGATTTGTTGAGAAAATTTAGTGGAAATATTTTCTCCGTGGAATAGCCCACATTGGGTGAACCATGTTAAATTGGTGTCTCTATTGTGTGTGATTATTTGTACATTTATTTGATTACTTTTATTGATATTTCCATTGATAACATTGGATAATATTATTTGAGAAAGAAAATTCAAATTTGATCTTATACTGTTCAACCCCCTCTTAGTATAAGCTCGTGTTCTTCTATTGGTATCAGAGCGGGTTCCTTCGAAATATTTTAATAGCTTGAAGGAAAATGTTATAGGAACATAAATGGCAACTCAGAGTGGATCTTCATCAAACCAGGTACCATTGTTTGATGGGAATGATTATGCTTTCTAGAGCATAATAATGAGGACTTACTTGATGTCACAAGGGTATGAGATATGGTAAGCAATTGAGGATGGTTTCACACCTATAGCTACTCATTCCATATATAAATATGGTAATATCTTACATGTGAATAATTCCAAGGCTATGCATGCATTCCTAAGTGGATTACATGAAGCAAAATTTAAGCAAGTTATGCATTGCAAATTAGCAAAAGAAATTTGGGAGAAATTGAAGCAATCCTATGAGGGAAATAAAAAGGTCAAGATGGAAAAACTACAAAATCATAAGAAAATATTTGAGGATTTGAAGATGGAAAAATAGGAAACCATTGCTACATAGTTACATCATGTGGATGAGATTGTTAATACCATTCATGGACTTGGATTTGAAATTGTAGAATCTGATGTTGCTTAGAAAGTTTTAAGGTCACTTCTTACAAGGTATGATGGAAACGTTGTAGATTTAGAATAGATAAAGTATATTGATAAGTTGACTATGGATTATCTACATGGAATTATCATAGCTTATGAGATGATAATAGTAAAGGAAACTGACTCCAAAGAGGCAGCATTCAAAGCATCAAAGAAGACAAAGGATAAGAAACCAAAATCAAATAATGAATCAACTAGTGATGAAGAAGCTAACTATGGCAAAAGAAACAAGGACTCAAGAAAGAACAAAGGTATGAAAACAATGAAATGTTTCAATTGTGGAAATTTTATTCATCATGCATCTAATTATCTAGAATCTAGAAGTAGTAGCAGTGAAGAGAAATAGGATCATAAGAAAAAGGAAGTAGAAAAATCTAGGTATGAAAAGAAAAATATGTATGGTTAGAACAAGCATGAAAATAAATTATTTCAAAGGCACAAGAAGAGTTTTTATGTTGATAATGGAATCAAGGCTTAGCTGACAATGATGGAAGATCCTCATATAGTTAAGAAGTAAAAATTCCATTTTTGGTAATAGAAGAGAAACAAAGTACTAACATTGAAGATAAATATGAAAAGTATGAAGATGCTCTTGAAGACCAAGAAGTAGAAAAGGATTCAAAAAATGAAGAAGGTGTAGTAGATCTAGAAGTAGAACTTATTACTACTCTCAAAGAATTGAAAAATGTTAGAAAACAGAATTAAAAATTCAAGGCTCAAGTTTAAGAATGTGATGAAGAAAAAGGAAATCTTATACAGGATCTGACAAACTCAATAGCTAAGACAAGGAGATTTAAATAAAATTATAGGTAAAAATATTAGAATGTGAAATATTAGAACATGAAGCATATTCACTGAGTATGGAAGTAAAAGAGTCTAAATACAAGCTACACAAGTATGGAAAAAGTTCAAAGACCTTGGATAAGATTATCAATGCACAAAGACCTTCATCTATCAAAATAGGACTTGGTTTTGAAGAAGGACAAGGAAAACAAGAAAAAATATCGATCTCATGTACATAAGAGGAAGAATTTTAAAAGGAAAAGAGCGAAGGAGAAAATTATACTTATGTTAATAGAAGCCTCACCAAGGAAGGAAACAAAAGAAACATGGATCATCACAAAGAAGAATTAACTAGCATACCAATGGGTTCAAGGCAAGATTTCTTTAGAGGACATGTATTTTTATGTACAAATTTGATCACAGGGCTATGCATTGCAAGATAGATGGAAATAAGGAGTATGGTGTTACCAAGAGGAACTTAAAATATGTACATCTCTTTCAAGGATATTTCTACTCTTGTAATCGACTTGGGTATAAAAAAATTCAATGTAGGGTTCATAACAAAAAGGAGTATGGCTTCACCAGGAGGAACGTCAAGACATTTAAACCTTCTATGAAATACAATATTAAGTGTTACAAGTATAATAATGTTGGACATAAGGCCAAGTGGTTTACAACAGAGTTTCCAAAGAAAAACATAAACAAAGACACTCAAAAGTATCAAAAGGGCATGTTGGGAAAGAAGGTCGACAAAGGAAAGGAAATTTGTATGCTCATAGTAGCTTTACTCCCACCCAAAAATTAATCACCTCAAGTAGAGTAGGTTGGGATGGGGCTGAGCTAAGAGTCTTATCTTTAGCCCCAAAAGAGTCCCTTTGCCATTGATATCAAAGGGGGAAATATTTGAGTAAGGGGGACAACATTAAGTTAGGGAGAGCAGTTTCTCAGGGGGAGTAGATTTAGAGTCAAATGGTTTGAAAAATAAATTTTTAGAAAAGGGTTTCCATCAATTACAAAGGAGGATATTGTTGGAAATTTTGAGTGATTATATTGTCATTGATGTAAAAAGTCAATTTATCTCATTGCAAGGGAATTGATAAAAAGAGGATTAAAATTTTTATATTTTAAGCCTAAGATATTTGGTATAAATCTCCACATGGTTGGAAAAAATATTATCTAAATACCCCAAAGGAAGGAAATACCTAGGCCTAAAGGAAATAATATTATAATATTTATTATTATAATATTAAATTTGTTAAGATAAAGCCTAAGGTTAAGGAAGGAAATACCTAGGCCCAAAGGAAATAATATTATAATATTTATTATTATAATATTAAAGATGTCAAGAGAAAGCCTAAGGTTAAGGAAGGAAATACCTAGGCCCAAAGGAAATAATATTATAATATTTATTATTATAATATTAAATTTGTTAAGAGAAATCCTAAGGTTAATTATACAATAATTATAATATTTATACTATAATATTTTATAACCCTAAGTGGGTTTGGAGCCAAGGATAAAGTTTAAATTATTAATTTTCACCGATGTCTGAGCATGGAGGAAAAATGGTATTTATATGATAAAGTTTGGAGGCCAAAATTAAGTCTCTCGAATGCATGTTGTGAATGTTTAATTTAATTGTTGATGCGAATTTCATGAGCAAGGTGGAAGAAGGTTTTTAATTTTAAAAACAAAGAGGAAAACATGGATGAATAAAAGGACAAAGGTGTATACCCCTATCACCAACCATGCAACTGACCTAGTGGTAGGCTTGTCAGTATTAAGATGATGGTGGATGATAGATCCTATGTTCAATTACGGGAAACAAAAAATTGGTTTTTTTTTGTAATCAACAAGGGTGAGCAGTGGTTAGATAGCACATGGTGGTAATTGGTCCTTGTGTGGATAGTTTCTCTAGTGGCAACTCATAGCACTCTAAGGCAGTGGCAGATGGTAGGTCCTGTGTTCAAAACCTGGTAATAAAATTTTATTTTTCGGGTAAGAAGGGTGAGCGTGGTTAAATAGCACATTGTGGCATTAGGTCTATGTGTGGTCAGTTGGACTAGTAGCAGCTCAAGGGAAGCTAGTGCATTTGTAAGTGGCAGACACTATGTTTGACTCCTTGTAGCAACATTTTTCTTACAAAATCTATTGAGTGTGAGATATATTTTTGAACACATCTCCATAAAAGCAAGCAAAATGTATGGGCATATCATCCTTTATTTAAAGTGTTTGGTTTAATGAGTATTTATAAAACATAAGGTGGAGTGAAAATGTTTGTTTAATAAGCATTTTTGGAAATACTTGAATTGATTGTTGAGACTTATTTTGTTCTCTTGTTGAAATAAGTTGAAAGAACATTTGATTAGGATTTGTGAGACAATTATGCTTCATTGTTTGAATGTGTGTGTGAATTTTTGAGCATTGGTATTGAGTGATTTTTAAAGTGAATGTGCAAACATTAAAAATCAGATTTGTGAAAGCAACAAACTTAATGATTGAGTAGAACATATTGAGCTATTTGCAAGTGCATATTATTCTCTATATGTTACATAGGTTAAACAAATTCTGGTTAGAATATGTCTAAACTGCTTCAAGTTAAAGGAATTACTTTGAAGATTAGACAAAGTATTTGATAACATTGTGTGCAATATTTGAGATTGATTGAGTATATCTTGTGAGCTATTTTGAGCATGTGTTAGAACAGGTTTGAGCATGTGCTAGAGTAGAATTGAGAAAATATTTGTGAAGACTTGAGAGAAGAATTGAGCAAGTCCTTGAGAAGACTTGAAGGAAAATTTAAGGTAGATTTGACCAAGTTTTAGTGAATACTTGAAGGTAGATTTGAGCAAGTCTTAGTGAAGACTTGAAGGTATATTTGAGATAGATTTGAGCAAGCCCTAGTAAAGACTTATCAACATATTTGAGAAATTCTTGGTGAAGACTTGAAGATAGAGTTGATTGGTTATTTTTTCAAGCTTTATGTTAAGGCTTAGGGTAGATCTAAACAAATTTGATTTATTCAAGCTTTGTGTTAAGGCTTGGGGTAGATCTAAGAAGAGGTTATTTGTTCAAGTTTTGTGTTAAGGTTTGGGGTAGATCTAAGTAGAGGTAATTTTTTCAAGATTTATGTTAAGGCTTGGGGCATATCTAAGCAGAGTTGATTTTTCCAAGCTTTGTCTTAAGGCTTGGGGTAGATATAAACTGAATTTATTTGTTCAGGATCTATTTTAAGGCTTGGGGTAGATATAAGTAAAGGTGATTTATTCAAGCTTTGTGTTAAGGCTTGGGGTAGATATGAGTAGGGGTGATTTGATCAAGATTTATGTTACGGCTTGGGAACAGAGTTTGAAACAAATTTTATATAGAGTTGAGAGCAAGCTTTGGAGTTTATAGAGTAAAGAGGACATCAATATCTAGTGTATAGAGATCCATTAGACAAGGAAGTAGGTATAGAGATCTATTGTGGATAGAGATACACATGCTAGAGTAGTGGGCACATAATTCTTCTATAAAATCACCATACAAATTAGAATGGGAAAGATTTATCCTATGGGTAGAGATCCACAAAACTATAATAGAGTGAAGTGGTGTCCATAGAACCAAAGCAAGGGGAAAGAGTTCTCCTATAGATAGAGATCCATAAAACCAGAACAAAGTGGAGTGGTGTCCATAAAACCATAGCAATGGAAAAGTGTTCTCCTATGGAGAGTGATCTATGAACCAGATGGGAAGATAGATTTATTCTATGGAGAGAGATCCAAAAAACTAGTTGAAGAGATAGAGTTCTCCTGGATCAAGTTCCACAAACCAGAGAAAATGGGAAAGAGTTCTCCTATGTAGAGAGATCCACAAATTAGAGCATAGGGTATTGGTGTCTCCTTTGGATATAGGCCCATAAATATTTTAATGGGGAATTTATTCCCAAGAGATTTGTTGAGAAAATTTAGTGGAAATATTTTCTTTGTGGAGTAGCCCACATTGGGTGAACCACATTAAATTGGTGTCTCTCTTGTGTGTGATGATTTGTGCATTGCTTTAATTACTGCTATTGATATTGCCATTGATAATATTGGATAATATTGTTTGAGAAAAAAGGTAAAAGTTGATATTATACTGCTCACCCCGCTATCAATATAAGCATGTTTTCTTCAAAGTCCTATTTTGGAAATATATCAAAATTTCGTCCAAAAATTCCAGAACAAATCTATCCAAATACTTCTTGAGGATATAATTCATTAGGTTCATGAATGTTGTTGGAGGATTTGTAAGTCCAAAAGGTAAGATAGTGAACTCTTAATATCCATTTCTAGTTTTAAAATTTGACTTATAAGTATCCTCCTCTCAAATTCTCAATTGGTGGTATCCTTACTTCAAATCTATTTTTGAAAATATTATGGCATACTTGAGTTGATCGAAGAGTCTTAGATTATATGTAAAGGATATCTATTTTTATAGTTGCCTTATTTAACATTCTGTAGTCAATACACAATCTTAATTATCCATCCTTCTTCCTCACAAATAAAACTAGTGCACACCATGGTTACACATTTGGTCTCATTAGTCCTTTTTCCATCATTCCATGTAGTTGTACCTTTATTTCTTGTATTTATATGGGGTTCATTCTATAAGGAGCCCTATGGATACACTCTATTATAGGTTCAAATTAAATAGACAAGTCAAATTCCCTTTTAGATGGTAATCCTAGTAAATTTTCCATAAATACATCTCTAAAATCCTAAAGAACAGGGTGTTTCCCAAGCACTTTTTCCTATTTTCCTTCCTATAACTCATTTATCTTAGCAATATATACCATTCCTATTTTTTTTATAGCTTTATTGAGTTGCATAGCTCAAAGGATTTTATGTTGGAAAGATCCTTGTAGGCTATTCTCTCTATGAACAAGCCCTTCAACGTATTTATTTTCAACCCATCGATCTTAGAAATTAATCACTACTTTATGCTCATGCAACCAATCCATTGCTATAACTATGTCAAAGGCATGTAGTGTTGCAACATATAAATATACTAAGGTCATTACACTAGGCAAGGTAATTTATGCCATAAGATGACACTAATTCATAGATTAGGTTTATCCTAAACCATACTCAACCTTCCACCCGTGTGCCAAGATTCTTAGCCTTTCTGTTATATCTTTAACTAAACTAGTGGTAATAAATTTGTCTATAGCTCAACTACCAAATAATATTTTAACACTTATACCAAAAATATTACCTTTTATCACTAGTGGCATAGCTTGACCTTCCATATTATGTTTTCCTATTATCATATAAATTTTGTGCACTAGTTCTTTAGGAGTAGTTTCCTTGTACATTGGTTCCTTTCCTTTTGAACCCATATCTACTTTCTGTGGACAATTGTTTGTGTAATGTGATCCCTTGCAAATATATCATCCTTCTTTTGGTCCTAGATGTTATTTTCATCGTAGCTCTCTTGTTTATCCTTCCTCTTTTGGTAGGTTAGTCTATCTTTGTGGTGATATATTTCCATTGTTGCCATGATTATAACATCTATGATTCCTTACTTGGAATATTCTTCTAAATTTTCCTTTTTTCTTGTCTTCCTATAATCCTATCCTACAATACTTTTAACTATTTTATCATGTTACCACTTCATGAAACCTAAACTATTTCTCTTCCTTAGTGCCTCCTTGCCTTGTTCATCTAACCTCTCATAATCAAAATAGGGTTTGAGATATATTTTAGCTTTCCTTGACAACTCATAAGCCTTTTGC
Source organism: Wollemia nobilis (assembly GCA_028583015.1). Classification (NCBI taxonomy): domain Eukaryota; kingdom Viridiplantae; phylum Streptophyta; class Pinopsida; order Araucariales; family Araucariaceae; genus Wollemia; species Wollemia nobilis. The sequence goes on from JAQPPZ010007219.1 coordinate 3,883,992, forward strand.
AATGTTTCAGGTTCTCGCATGTCCACTTCTTGTCCTATCCTCGAATTTATTCCAAGTGTGAACTTATGGACCTTCATTTTCTTAGTGTAAGCAAGTACGTACTTCACCAACTTAACAAAATTTTGATAATATTTCTCCATCGTTATTATTCCCTGATGAAGTTTAGTAAATTCACCAAATTTATAGGAATATAAGTATTCCTTGAGAAATATTTCTTTAAAAGCTTTTACAAACTCTTCCAATTTTAAGTCAACTATAGCTGCTAGCTTTCATTCTTCACTAAGGGTTTCCCACCAACCTATTCCATATCCTTACAAGTGTGATGTAGCATAAGATGTTTGAGTTATTGAGGAGAAATTTTTTATGTTACAATTTGTATCTATCTCCTTCAACAAAGCCTCAGCCTTATCCCCATATTCTTCTCCATTAAAATTAGAAGATTTTAGAAATTTTATATCCTTGCCTAACTTAGCCTCTAGTCGAATTCTTACCAGTTGCACATTTGTAAGAGATTCATTCATTTTTTCCCTTCTTGCATTACCATATTGCATTTATCAATTTAACACAACATCCAAAAACTATTTTTGTGTCTCCACCTCACTAAAATATGAACCTAATAAAACTTCGATTAAAATGGCATTAACATCACTATCACAAACAATCAAGGAAACAAATCATAAGGATCCTACCCTAAATCTATATGGTTTTTCTAGTCACCAGTCTTAATAAAATACTCCACCCAACTATATTCCACTAGAAACTATTCTACTCCTTTCAGTCTATCGAAAGGATTTTCTCTCTTCAGTCCATAGAGAAGGTCACATGTTTCATTCCTTTACTATCCATTGAAATGATACTCACTTTTCAATCTATTGAAAAATAAAATGTCAATCGCCACTTATCTACACAAGTCCATCTATGTGGTGCGCTTAGCATCTAGTCATATTTCAACATCCTCCAATCGTCCATCCTTCGACAAAGTCAACACTATATACCTCCTACAAACTAAGAAGGTAGCACTTTCTCTTCCTTTAATAAAGTCAAGAGATGTCAATCTGAAGGTTCAATAGATGTAACTCACCTACTAATATGTAGCACTCTGCTATCACAACAACCGAAACATTGATTAGCTTACTTCTACATTTTCCTTGATCGACATTACTTATGGAGGTACACAAAGTAGGATTGACTCCTAAGGATAGATCAATGTATTTCATGTGATCCCAAGCCCATATGGAGCTCTTTTTTATTCTAATAATTTATTTAAAATAATAAGACTAAATTGAAATATGATGTCCCTGAGTGATAACATTCCATCGAAATCCAGTCACAATTGAATGAAAATATGCAATCATTTATCATAACACACATGGATTATATAATATCGTAGGTAGAGAGACATATAAGCATAATATAATATTAAAGCACAACTCAATATGTTCTTTATATTTAATAAAAATATTGTAATACATACACCATCATTATTTATGAATATCCATAACAAAATCTAGAGTCACTACTCTATCTGAACTCATTCAATCACATATAAAACAATCTCACTTCTCCAACACATATTTATTGAGAAGGAGTTCATAATATCATAATCACATACGTATATCCTTAATTACATTAGATTGATACACAAGATATCCAATCAAATTGGACAGGCCTAACTTCTTTTGTGTTATAGTTGTCATGGAAAAAATATTTTCTAAAGCTCCCAATGACTCAGTACAACACTCCTTGTGCAATTCCTCCATGATATTCATAAATAAATAAACTTATAATAGATATTTTCATCTAATTAGGATCAGATATGGCTACAAAAAATTCAAATACGAAATTCAAATATGTACCATTCCCTCTTTGATGCTTTCCAATTGCACACAATCACATATCTAGATAGCAGACAATTTGCACACTTACAATGTAATTCAATTCAAACACAAGGGAATTCCAACATGTTCATTTTTGTTCTATCTAACCAAGCCATTCCAATAAATAGAGACTCAATAAATCTTTATAGCTCATCTAGTTAAAGTGATTGCACTAAACACACGTATTATAAGCATTTCATCAAATTCACCCACCAATATATGATTTCCATCATAATCTACATATTCTAAGATGAAATACACACAAAAATCCAAAACCGTAAAATATCAACAATATACTATAGCCATTCCATAGATTCCTCATAGAAAAACTTAGATTTATTCCTTTTTTCAACTATTCATAGATCAAAAGCTCTATATAAAATATAAACACACATTTTAACCAACCATAAAAAACAATCCATATATCATGAAATATTGCTTTATTAAAATATAACATAAGATCTAAGAAATACATGCTTAATCCATTTAAGTATAATTTTACTAGCATTATCTGTGTCTCATAAGGTTACCAACAAGTTTATCCATAATTCACACTATCCTTAATGTTTACATGCAGTGCTAGTTATTGATTTTTTAATAAAACAACCATTAATCTCACCCAAGGAAAGGAGATCCATTCAACTGAGACACCCCTAGACAGTCTACGTTTATTCCCATCAACTCTTAATAACTCTTCTTCAAGTTAATCTACACTTTTGATAATTCCTATGGTATTCAACTGAACTATGGTTTCACACACCAGAACCATGAAGAATTATTAATTGGAAGAAATTACACCAAATAGTAGTGCTTACCCATAATGGAATATAAGAACAATATCTCTAAAGTCTTCATATAGGATGCAATACAACTGACCTATCAATCACATACTAGCTCACAATTCCACGTAGTGTCTTCTATCTTCGTTTTTCCTTTCTAACCAAACATTCTATATTTATTTGTTTTCTTCTCTCCTCTAATAGAGTACACATCCTTATATCACGTAGCATGAGCAAATATTCCAACCTCTATTCCTTGGATTTTTAGAACCTCTTCACCATGTAGTCTTCAACTATCGTTATTTCATAAATTTGACATCCTTCTACTCATGAATTTATTTATCAATTGTGTCCAATGTGCAAGACATTATCACATGTGCACTTTGTTCCATTAATGCTATCTATTATATTTTACTTAAACATCATTCACTTCCTAGGTGGTGTTACCAATTAAAAATAGATATTTAATAAACTATTTATTTCTTTAGGGAAAGCAATGAAATTATGCATATAACACATATATCCAAGATCTTATCCCTAAAAATTCAATCATAAAGAAAATATCAAAAATCATACAAGCAATCACAAGTCCAGAATTTCTTTATCATGTGTAAACTTTATGAAAAGCATAATTATCAAGAGTGAATCATTCATTCATGTTGCTTTCCCAAAATTATGATAACATAACCCATCACATAATTTCTCCCAAGCATTCCTTTTCTTGGTGGCTTATTATTTCTCTACCCACAAGAATCTTGTTTTCTACACAAACATACAATCTATTAGCAACATCGTATTCTTTCATGAAAAATACTTCTTTTAAACAAAGATCCATTTATTGCCAAGAATTTCTTCATTAAAATATTTTGTTTCCTACAAATAATCCATACTTGCAGAATTAGAACATATCATGTCAATTGTTCCTTGAAGAAAAACATCTTAGCTAAGAAAAATCTATCAAGTTCAAAGTCTACCAAGGTTGGTCATGATAGTAGATCTCCCAACAACGTAGATCTTCTAGCAGTGTAGATATACCAACCTCATAGATCTCCTAGTCATATATATCTGCTAATGACATAAATATACCTCCCTTGTAGATATTACAATGGCATAAATATCCTAATAACACATATGTACTTCCCTTAAAGATCTCCCAATAATTTAAATCCTCCAATAATGTAGATCTACCAATGGCGTAGATCTCCTAGAAATGTAGATCTCCAAGTGATGCATATCTTCTAGCATCATAGATATTCTAAAAACACACAAACTCTTAGCCTCATAGATATCCTAGTGACGTAGATCTCTTAGCATTTTAGATATTCCAATGACATAGAAACACCCAGTATCATGGATATCCTAAAGACACAGATCTCCCAACAATGCAAATCTACAAGCCTCACATATTACCTAAAGATGCAAATATTTCAACAATGTAGATGTAATTGCCTTGTAGATCTCCCAACAGTGTATATATTCCAATGACATAGATCTCCTAGCATCATAGATCTTCAAGCGATGTGGAAAATCCCAACCTCATAGATATCCCAATGATAGATCTCTCAATGGTGTAAATGTACCAACATCATAAATATTTTAGGATGAAGATCCCCTAGTGAATCATATCTCCTAGTGGCACGTATCTCCTAAATTTACAAATCTTCCAACCTCATAGATCTTCTAGCAATTCAGATGTGTTGGCCTTGTAGATCTTCCAACGATGAAAGTCTACTTGCCTCACAATAACTATTTTATTTTTTAACTATCTCTTACCATATTTTAACATATCTATTATTAATTAATAAAATCAAATATAAAATAATCCTTTATTTTTTCCTTCTATTTTATTTTCTATCATCTTCACAATCAAAATATGTTGAAAAACACTCTTAACTAATATGGGTAAATAATATTAATTACATAATATATTTCTAAGGAATAAATTAAGAATTATTTAAGATTTAAATTTTATATGTAATATCACTTTAATTTTGGATTCTACACAAATAGGTTAGGTAACTTTATACTCTTTTTTATGATTATTTTGACGTAATATTTTTATAAGTGATCATAATTGTGTCATTACTAGTATAGATTCTACTTAGTTTTATATAAGAAATCATCAGGTGAATCATGACACATTATCTGAAGGATAATGACACTCCATACAATTGTTTTTTTGAATTAGGTATTTTCTATAATGACAAATTTATATATTGATACTAGCTATTAAATATAATACCCATTCCCACTTCACCTATATTTATTTTTTTTAGTGTTAGGAACATCTACAAACATATATTGAAAGGTGGGAATAATTATGGTATATTTAGGTGTGATATTTTACTTTTCTTACATGTGTCCTATGATGTTATAGATAAATCGAAAGTCCCTTAAATAATAATGTGATACTAGGATTAACATGTCACTTCTTAACCAAAATGAAGTAATATATGGCTATAATTATTATAGTAATTTCTTACAATACTAATGCTTATAAAATCATAGGTAGAGGTGGTTCTTCTTTAGTAAATGTAACATAGGAAAAATCCTTACTAACCTAATTTATGCAAGTTGTCTTTTGCAAATTTTACCCTAGATTTCTAAGAACATAATTTGTGGTAACCTACATAAATATTTATTCATCTAAATTGGTTATTATAAATTCCAATTGTATATAAAATAAAACCTAAAACCCTAATAATCCCACATACTTAAAAAATTAATTCCTACATATTTTAATCAAAGTATTGTAAGCCCATGATTATCATAAAAAAAATATTGGTCCCCCATCTCTATCTCTCTCCAACGTTCATTCTATAAATTTCTAGAAGATCCATTAATGAATTACCAACTTGTGTAAAAATAAAATGCACGTTAGTTCTATATATGAAAAATCATAGGTTCAATGAACCTAATAATTCTATCTATTAATCATGTCAACAAATGAAAATTTATAACTATATGAAATATTAAATTTTATTTATGCTTCATGTGAGATTTTAAATGATACCATGAGTTTGACTTTATATATTTTAAATGCATAGCTTTAGGGAGAAGTTCATAACAAAAAATTACCAAATTAAGCATATAATATAAGTAATTAGAGTTTTATAGTTGGTGGAGTTGAACAAAGAATAAAAAATTAAGTATATTATCCAATCATCAAAATTTATGTGCTTATACGAAAGCCCTTATGAGTGACCTACTATTAATGCTTCAAAGTTTTATATTATAGCATATTAATCTCGAAAGCATGTTAGGTCTTTTCCTATGAAGGAATTATGATGTCTTATTCATATATAATTTTAAATTAATATTATTAATTCTTGTACTTGTATATTTACCTCTACTTTTATATATATTTTTTTCATGTTTAATGTTGATTTTCTATTGTAATTTCTTTATTTTAGTTTTTTTTAAATTTACATGGTGGAATCGGTAGTCACCATGAATTTGGGTAGGCTATCTAGATTTTTATGGACATCATAGTATTCTGCGTTGTCCACACTGAAAGCTACCACACAGTGCTTCATTTAGTTCACCCTTATAACCACCATGCCAAAATAACTTTAAACCTTTTACACCGCTAAAAGAACCAGGAAAGGGACAAGCATTTAGTTCGGTGAGGCCTGATATTTGAACCCTGGACCTCTGCATCCCTTATGGGGTTTTATCAAACCAATTGGTCTACACCTCAGACCTTATTCTCTTTATTTTAGTTTTAAAATGATGTAAAATAATCTTTTCTTTTCATCACTTTTTGTATCTCTTTTAATGTAATCATATTTCATTTTAGTCATAAAAGTAAACAATATTTTTTTGAAATTTGTAATATAATTTGGAATAGAATGATGCAAACATATTACTTTAAAAATTATACCATTGCACTATAATCTAAACTAGGTTAACAAACATGGACTCTTATGAGTCTTCCACCCTTAAGGGCTACTCTCCCATATGAATATACTATTGCAACTATATGCATGTGATATTATACATAACCTTGGTTAGGATATACGTTGACTAATCTATTTAAGTTATATATATTTGTTCAACCATGCTATGCACATGAAATCATTCAATATTGTGCATCCACACCTCAATATGTCTGGTCTATTGATGTAGTACTAAATTGAAAATAAGGTTAATTATATTCTAATTACAAAAAATAAAGATCATATTTTTAAGAAGAACCAATTCCTCAAGTATCAATAACATCTATTTAAGGTGCTTTAAGGCCTCATTGGAAGAATAGTATTTAAATTTTATGGAAGAATAATATATATTAGAATATATTTGATAACATGAAGAGATTGATTTAAGTTTAATACAACAAAAATCTAATTGTAATCTTGCATTGATAAATATCACCTACCCAAACCACATTACAATTTTCTTATAGAATGAAAATAGCACCAGTAAAATATGAATGCCTATTTTATTAGTATCTATAATTTCATATACAATTCACTTGGCTATAGTCTAATTTCTCTCATGTAGTAACCTAGTGTACCTAGTGTAATAAATATATGAATGAAGACTATCATAAACTAATGGGATTGTAGACACCAAAACAGCACCAATATGATTATGTGACTACAAACACTGATCGCATTGACACACACAGCCTTTAGGGCAGCCCTCAGAGGTCAAACAGTGGTCCTAGCCACTTTCACAGTAGTTTTAGAAGGTCAAAAAGTAATTTGGCACCTCCAGACATTCCGCTTCAAATCTGCCTTTGCGCCCTGGCTTCTTCTTGGTGTCGCAATATTGTTTATTTCTTGACAAAAGTTGGTCATTTTAAACAAGGCAAAAATCAAAAGAAAGCCTTTGCCAGAAGTGTCACGAAATCGTGACGTCACGATTTTGCGACACCAAAGGCCAAAAGATAGCCTTTGCCAGAAGTGTCACGAAATTATGACATCATGATTTTGCGACGTCGTGAAATCATGACACCAAAGGCCAAAAGAGAGTCTTTGCCAGAAGTGTCACAAAATCACGACATCACAATTTTGTGATGTCGCAAAATCGTGACACTAAAGGCCAAAAGGAAACCTAAGGCTTAGGTGTCGCAATATTGTGACGTCGCGATATCGCGACGTCGTGATATCGTGACAAACTCCCGTATTTATGCCTAGGCAGACTTTAACAAATAAAGGTAGACTTTAAACGAATCAAAGGTGGACTTTAAACCAATAAAAGCAGACATTAAACGAGTGGAAACCGAAGACAGTCAATTATTGCCTCTTGCCGTGCATGCCCGTGTAGGTGGGAAGATTGGCAGTTAGTGGAAGATTGGCAGTTAGTGGATTGTCACAAAGGCAATCATGGAAGCACAAGTCAAGGAGGAGTCTCCTCCCTATTGTGAAGGCATGGCCACCACGTGGCATCCCTGCATGCCCCTCTAAAGAGACCCCATGGGTCTATAAAATGGTGGACTTTTCCCACCCAAAAAGAGACAAATTGGCAGGGCATTTTAAAGCAACGAAATGCTGCCAAATTAAACACCTAATTGCACTCCTTTTCGATTCATCTCTTCTACACCCGTAATCTCTTTCGCAAGAGAGGTTATTGGGTGGCTATTGAAAGGGTGAATCCGGACCTTAGAACCTGACATTTGACCACAGTAATCCATCAATTTTCCGACAACTCAACCTAAGAGATTCTGGGCCCTTCCTTAGTGGATTGGCGCCGAAATCAAGTTCCAACGGGGGGCGGCCCGCTTGGGCACCCCGCACCTTTTTGTTAGTTTCATTTTAATCTATTCGGTTATTATCTGTTTATCCTACATTATACTTTATGCTGTTTAAATAGTTCACAATCTGGATTTTAGAAGACATTTATCGAATATATCCTACATTACGCTTTATGTTGTTTAAATAGTTCACAATCTGGATTTCAGAAGACATTTATCGAATATATCCTGCATTACGTTCTACGCTGTTTAGATAGCTCACAATCTGGATTTCAGAAGACATTAATCGAATATTATCATGCTTTACGTTCTACACTTTTTGTTAGTTGAATGCAGATTGGATGACTGTTTTAATAGCAATGGCCCTTTGGTAAAGTTTTTTGGTTTTTGTCAAGCGTGCAGGTAATTTAAAATCATTTTACTCACCGATTTAGCTAATATTTTACATGTATATTTTATCATTTTTAGAGAACAAGTTCTTCTTCTTTGCAACAGGTGCTACTAACAACGTCATTGTGTCTCTGAACGTGGGATAAGCAGCGAGAAGCAAGGATTTATTAGCATAAGCGGCAGCAACACTTTGGCCCGCCCATTTCAAATGTGGGCATGCGAAAGAAGGATTATTGATCACAATTGTAACCAAATTTATTTAACGCTCCTAACCCCTAAGAAGGGAGGAGGCGATTTTGTAACCGAGGTTAAAGAATTCAATAAAAAGGGCTTTGACTTCTCTAATTCTTGTATCTCATTTCAATCAATTTGCCTCTTTTGTTCAATGCACTTCACATTTTAGGACTTAAGCATTAGTTTAATTTTGAATGCATCGAAATAGTTTTCCTTTCCAAAACTTCCGAAATCTCGTGCTTTCAGGGATTAAATAAAAAATATGAAAATTCAATCTTGATGCAAAGATAGCATAAGATACCTACACTATTCAATCATAAAATATTGTAAAAGGTCCAAGCTATGATTTCATTATAAGAATTGATCCTTCACGGTACCTAATAAATTTTAATTGTAATAAGTAATGAAGGAAAACCAAAATATTATCTCAAAATTACCTTGAATAATTGAATTCATCTCTTAAATCATGGATGTTGAGATCCTAATGATAAGGATATGAAAAAAATATACTATAATGACAATAATATGATTGGTATGATGAGTACACATTGTGCTCTACATTGTGATCTACCTTATGTTCTTCTCATACCATGTACAAGGAACACACTTAATCTAATATAACAACTTATTTATATGACAAACTAATGGTTAAGGGACATCCAAAACAAGTCCAAGTGGTTATTTCACATAAATATCCTCCTAAATATCCTCACTAAGGAAAATATTGTTAGTCTACATTTGATAAAAAATCTAGATTGATGTTTTCTATAACAATTTAATGAATTACTTGAATAGATTCCTTGTGAAGAGGGATGAAAGTCACCAAAGAGTTGACACACTTATTTTATAAAAATACCTTACCAAGATGGCATGTCATGAACTTCTTAATCTAACTAGTTGTACAAAAGTTTTATTTATAGACCTATTTATATCAAACAATCCTTGGGAAAAGAAACTATTGTCTACTTAGAATGTTTAGGACACCCATAGACAATAATCAAGTTCTCTTGAAACTCATGTATCATGTTGAGAAACACAATTAGGAAGCTCTATGGGTTAAAGCATCACTCATAGGACAAACTCTATAATTTTCTAGAGTTGATATCCTCGTTAGGCGTTGTCTTTAACACAACTTCCTAAACTACTTACTTTATCAAAATATAAGGAAAAGAGTTGTAAAAAATAAAATCCTAACCAAGAAGGGGGTGATATGCCAAAATAATAAAAGTCCCCTCCCATGCATAGCAAAAATAAAATAAACACATTTATCATTTTCTAACAGCTATAAAGTGAACTTGATTCCAATCCAAAACAAGCATTCATGCATAAAATACTAAATACATATAGAAAAAAGGAAGAGCAAAATTAACCATGATATCATACATATCATAAAAAATATTTATATGGGTGCTAGATTAAAAGAGTGTTGATGCTATTAATAAAACAACTCAAGGTTAAACTTAGACTATATAGAGAAGGAAAGAAAAAGGAAAATACCTATAAGGCTATATATTAACCATGAGAAATCAATTTTATTATGCTTACAATATCATTGAAACTACTAATTATACCCAAAACTAGGGCTTACTGGATTCAAAAAGTTGTTCAATAATTCAAAAAATTCCCTCCAAGACTAAGTGAGACATTAATTTGCATTCAATGTTGATGGGCTTAAGGCCACTAGAACTAGAAACGTTAATACCAATAAACTTGGGGATTCTATGTTTGCAACTTCTACCACTATTGTGAATTACCGTTACTAGGATTTCCTCCAAATATTGGGTATAGGATTTATTGAGAATTATTGTCACTCGATCTATGGTCTTTAGAACTAGAACATGCATTGCTATTACTTTTAATATGCCAACTACTTCTCTAGAATATTGTATCTATAATAAACACACTAATTAGTCCTAGAGGTTATTTGTGCTGGAATGCAAGAGGATGATGATAAACTTTATTAGTCATTGTTTCCACTTTTTAAATTTTATACTTGCTAGGTTAGGTGGTTCTTTTCTTGGTTATATAGCTAGTGGAGCTCCTCTATATCTATTATATTAATTATGGATTTTGAATGGTTGGCATTTCTCTGTGATCCTTAATCATCCTTCTCTTTCCTAAATATACATGGGCCTTTAGATTAGGATTCATCACAAAGTGGAGGGACCATGTGGTTTTCACTTGTATGGATTATAAATTATTGGTTAGGTGTGGAGGAACTATATTAAGGATGTTGAATTTATTGCATTTCAACTAATGGAAGGTACATTTTTGGTGGTCACTGAAGGGTTAAAGGACATGATGTAGTTCATCTATCATTATAATAAAATAGCTCCTCTAATTGTATAACATGCATATCTTCTCATCCTTCTAAAATTCTACAAATCATTGGATCTAAGAATAAATGGTAGATCTTCCTTTGAATGTGCTATTTGACAGGAGAACTACTTTTCTTCCTTTGTAGATCATTGATACATATGTCGTGTGTAAAAATTTTTGACCAGTGGTAGGATTCCTTCTAAAAATTATTCTAGTAACTTTATGGAATAGCATAGTACATTAGATGAGTGATCAATGACTTATGTATATTTATGGATTATATTTTGTAGAATCAGTGACTACCATTAGATTAACTTGATCAATGGGCCACTTAGGCTTGAGAATATTCAAAGCCTATCTAAAGTTTTAATCCATCACCTACAATTGATTGATGACTAGATGACATATGTGATGTTATAAATTGGTGATACCCCCTTCATGAAATAGAATAAGTACCCACCATTGATATCAAAATGTGCAATGCACCTAGATTTTATTTTTTCTATTTATGCGAGTCGACATTCATTGAGGACAACATGCAAAATTTGGCTAAGAAAAGGATCATTCCTATGTTTAGTGAATTCTTATTATAGTTCTAGTAAATTATAGGGGACATTATACTTATTGAAGATAAGGAATTTAAAAAAATAGCCTTTTCCATTCAATGTGAAGTCTAAACAAAAGAAAAAAAAGGTTGGAAGAGCTGACAAAAGAACATGAAAAGTGGAAAATTTAGAGTGAAAGGAAATGTAGGGCTAGTGAGAGGACACCTTGTCCATCAATAATATAATTTATAGCTACTCATAATTCAAGGGAAGTTCTAATTTTTGGTACTATTAGTATAATTTATCAAGTTTTATTTGATCATCATCCATGACTTTATTTGTAACCTCTTTCATCCATTGCTTGAGCTCCACTAGTGGCCTAATGATCCTTGTTGCATCATACAAAGTAGGAACTTTTGAGTATTTATCAAAATTTATTTACCTCTCCTTTTATTTCTCAAAAAATTATGTATACTTATGTGCTTAAAGTATCTTATTATCAATTTTCTATGGGGAGGACAAACCCTTTTGAATTAAGAAGTCAATTGGAATCCTTATATTTGTAACTAAAATGACTTGGATACTTATTTAGAATTTGCATTTCTATGAAACATACTCTTCATCAAGTACATCCAATACCTTACATATCATTGATTCTCTATCTTGGATATATATGTCCATTAGCTCCTAATTGGGAAAGGTGGTTAGTATTGCTATATACATTTTTGCTTTTATCGACCTATTGAAAACCATTGTTAAGGTATGGTCAACCTCCTAGTTTATTTGTGTGTTTTGCTTGGTGGATGCATTTATGAATTCAAGCACCTAGGACAATGATGATGTGTATTTCATTACATTTTTATAGTATGCTTAGAAAACCTCTATTATTAGCTCTATCACCCCTGAATACTACCTTGATTCTGCATCATTTTCCCTTTTCATATAATTAAAATATTTTTATTTCTTTGTCAATATCTTCTCAAGGGTTAGACAGTCATGGCTTGTGAATTTGTTGATTTACTCCATGAAATCTACCTTATCTCTAATCTAGGATTCCTTAATATAAATTTTTGTTACTACCACTTGGTAATCCTACTCCTACATTTTCCCTTATAGTTTAGAGATAGTTAGGGTCATATGGGTAATGCACATGGTGGTGTCTTGAGGGTCAAAATGACTCCTCATCCATATTCTAGGCCATGCAAATATTCTAGCCTCTTTCAATGTATTATATTGTATTATCCTAAATCTACTTAAATTATGGCAACACACCTAGGTAAGGAGAGGGAGCTTGAAATATTAATAATTTCTCTTGCAGGATGGAAAATGGGGATGATAATATGAAGAATGAGAAGCGCGAGAAATGTGGATAAATTAATGGGAGGGAAAATTGTCCTCCCAAGATAATGGGCTAAATATTTACATATGGGATGATAGGGAAAAATCAATGGGAATTTTGGCTATACTGACCACAAATGTAGTTGTCGCCTAGAAGGAGACAATTGATAAAATAAAGGAACGGGTGTTAGTAGCCAATGTAGCTAAGATACTTATAATTTTAGGTAATAGGGAAAAAATAATGAAGGAAATGGGAGGTCACTAACTAGTAGCCTAAGAAAATATGTAATGAATAAGATGAGACTCACTAAAAGCCAAGGGTAAGCAACTTAAGGTTATATCCTTGGGGAATCCTCTCTTCTATTTTTTAATGTTGAAGGACTCTCACCATAGATTAATTTTCTCTTCCATTATTGATATGATGCTTTTTATATTGCCTATGGTGGTGGTTCTACTATCACAATGTGAGCTTGAGGAGAGGCTAAAATTAAAACTTATTCAAGGTTTATCAAGGATGATTTTACATGGATAATTTCCTTTGCTACCACATATTAACTTTTAGCCATTTAGCACAATACCTAGCCCATATCCTATTTGATGTCTTCATAAATGAGGTAGTTATGATATATTAGTGCTTTTGGTTGTATAATTCACTAAACTTTTCATATTCCTCCAAGCATCTATAAGTTATTGTAGTGTCCTCATATTATTGGTGGGATTTTCACCATGCACTAATTTTTATCTCCTTTAAGTGTTCCTCTCTCCAAAATTGCTTCTTCTTGTGAGTAATAAATCTCGTAAGGGTTTACCCAATGCTTATTTACATAGATCTTGTAAGTATTTTGTTTTTGTGATTGCTTAAAAATTAGCTTCAATTATCATGTGCCTACCTCATCTACTAGGTTCTTCAGGACTTCTATATTTAATTTGATATCATGTATGAACTTAGTTGATGTAGGAGAATCCAGTGGTATAAGGGCAATATTGCATCACCAAAATAAAAATAAAAATGATTTTTCTCTTTTGGTTGTAAGTTTATTTAGTTGTATTCGAGTCCATGATGACACTTGGGAGGTATAAGTCAGTTAGAAGTCCGAAAAGGTGAAAAATAGTCATTTTCCAGGGTTATGCATAGTGGCGAATATTTTCAAATTAGGCAAATATTAGGATTTCCAAAATTAGAAATTGGCAAATATGAGGACCCTTGAAGTCAGCCCATTCACCTAAAATTTTTAGGACCAATTTTTTCTTAGGGTCGATTTGCCAATATATATCTAAACATAGGCACATTTGTACTCGTTGGAAAGCTTTCTTCAAGCCTGATATAATGGTGGTGTTTTTATAAAGTTATAAGATGATTTAGTAGGTAAAAAGTGGCCCCAAATATGACCTTATATTTTAGGTCTTCAAATACCCCAAATTTTGGTATGAAGATGCTCAATTTGATTTTCTTAGGATTATCCATGATTCACCTTGATTTTTATTAGGATTCACCATTTTTTACAAGTACATTTTGAATCCAACCCCTTATGCATAACCCTGTCATTGGCTATTTTTAGTAATTCAGCCTAAATGGACACATGTGGATTTGAAAATTTACCCCAAGGAGCGAGATTGAAAAATATATCTGGTGGTGAAAGAATCACCCTAATAGCTTGAACAGTTTGAGAGATATTAAAGTTTTTATCTTGAGAAATCTCTCCAAGAATGTTTAAAAATAAAATTGCAATATCTTAGGAGCCCCTAAGAAGGATAAAAATCACATAAATGACCTTTAGGTTATTTAGGCATTGTAGGTATTTTCGTAAGCTTTCAAACAATATATTATGGAAGCCAATAGGACCCCTGAGTCAAAAGTTACGGGTCTAGGAATTTATGCCACCACAATTCAAATTTGAATATCTTTCTGGGTGGGAAAATGAAAATTCAAATTTTAGATGAATATCTTCTTGAGTGGGAAAAGGGGAGTTACACTTTCTAGAATGTTATTTGGGATTTATAAAAAGGGAGAAGAATGATCACCAATGGGAAGTCAAGGGGGAAGATAGATCATGGCTCCAGCTTGTATATTTCGAGTCGATTGCCTTTGTGATAAAATTTACCTTATGGTTGTAGCATTGTAACTCTTATTCTGTAATTCGCATGTTTGTAAATTTTGCTTCTATAATTTCTAGTTCATTGAAATAATATCATATTTGTTTCTTCTAATTTTTTTTGTGATTTGAGTATTATGCATGTGTTGGGTGGAGTAGCCCTTCATCAAGTGGTATCAGAGTCAGAGTTCTTGAGTGTGTAAATTCATTGCCAAATGTGAGGTAGTTTGCACCAGGACCTAGGATTGAGGTTGTGAGGAAAGTGATCAGAATGCCTCCATGAATAAATACCATGGTTACAGGAGAGGATTTTAGATCCCTATAGAGATAAGTTCAAGCACTACAAGTGGAGTTGCATAGTGGGTTTGAGCCAAGAAGATAATAGAAAAGTGAATACAATGCTAGAGAAGAAGAATCTCAACTTAAAGTAGAAAAGAAGGCCACAAATCTTGTGCAATCCATATTATTTAAGGCCATATCCAAGATTGGAAAAAGGTCGAAGATTGATGTTTCTACATATTCTAGGAATCTTAACCTAGAAGAGTTGATCAATTGGATCAATGATATGGAGGAGTAATTTGAGTATGAGAAAGTGGAATATCTTGAGAGGGTCAAATTTGTGAAGACCAAGACTGAAGGTTCATGCTAATATATATTAGAGGGAAGTATAACTAGTTAGAAATAGAAGAGGAAAAGAAAGAATAACACGATGGGATTGGATGGTGGAAAATTTGAACAGATAGTTCATTCTAGTTGATACAAGTTAGATTTGCTCAATCAAATGCATGGTTTGAGGTAAGTGGGTAAATATGTCAAATAGTATACATAGGATTTCTACAAGGTTATGATCAGAGTAGGCCATTCTAATGCTAACAAGGAGAAGGTAGTCCATTATGTAAATGGATTGAAGACAAGTATTCAATATGATCTAAGTTTGATAAGAATGACTACCATAGAAGATGCTTATCATTTTACCCTGAAGGTAGAAGAGAAGATAAATAGAATATTTGAAAGAAATAAAATAGAAAGAGGTCATGGTGGAAGGACTGATGGAAGACCATATGGAAGATGAAATTAATACCAAAATAAGAATGAATAAGTTAGCAGCAGTCAGAACCAAAAAGGGGATAATGCCTACCACCCTTGTGGAAAAAATAATTGTGACCAAAGAGGAAGAGGAAGGTTTGGACAAGGACCTATAAGAGGAGGATTTCATAGAACATGTTTCCAATGTTGAGAAGGACATCAAGCATACGAGTGTCCACAACATCAAATAATTATGAATAAGAGACCTGAAGGTAATGCATGATATGCCTATATAAATTAATATTAAGATGTTGAATCTGACCATTTTGAAGAGGCATAAGGAGGATAAGTTCTTGTCACAAGGAGATCCTTGATAAATAAAGAGAAATATCCAGTTCAGAGGAAGATTTTATTTCGTATAAGGTGCAAATGTGAAGGTAATGTTCATCATGTTATCATTGATAATGTTAACACTAATAATCTAGTTTTAGAGGGGATGGTTAATAAATTACAGTTGGAGATAAGGAGACATCCAAACCCATATCATATTGCATCACTCTAGAAGAACCATAGAGATTTGGTCAATGAGCAATGTTTAGTGAAGTTAAAATTTGGGAATTACCATTATGAGGTATTGTGTGACATCCTTCCAATTGATGCTTATCATGTGCTATTGGAAAGTTCATAGTAATTTGATCGATGTGTAGTACATGATGGACATGAAAACACTTATTCCTTGACAAAGTATGAATTTCACCGCAAGTTGAAGCCCTTTAAGGAGGTGGATGAAAAGGTATGTAGTAGTGCAAGAATTTATTTAGTTGACAATAAAAAGTTTTTGGATGGTATGAAGCATGAGTATATGTGCTATGCATTGATTCCTAGAGTTAATAAATAAGAATGCGAAGATATACCAAAATAAGTCTTAGATATATTGGGATAATTTGAATATATTGTATTAGATAATGTACCTAAAGGGTTGTCACCAGTGAGGAATATTAGTCACCAGATGGATTTGATACTAGAAGCCAATTTACCAAATAAGACAACCCATAGAATGACTCCTATAGAGAATGAGGAGCTAAATAAACAAGTTCTAGAGATATTGAAGAAAGGATTTATTCGAGAGAGTCTGAGTCCATGTGTAGTACCTAGAGTACTACCACAAAAAAAATATGGATAAGGGAGAATATGTATAGATTCTTGAGATATTAACAATATTACAATCGAATACAGATTTCCATTGCCAAGTATGGATGACCTGATAGATTATTTGAGTGGAGCCAAGTACTTCATGTATATTTACTTGAAGAGTGATTATTATCAGATCCGTATCAGAGAAGGATGAGTGGAATAAAACCTTCAAGACTAAATTTGGTTTGTATGAGTGGTTAGTCATGCCATTTGGTCTAACAATGCACCAAGCACATTTATGGAGCTTATGAGTGAGGTATTGAAATAATTTTTGAGAAATTTTGTTATTGTTTATTTTGATGACATGTTGAATTTTAGTAAGATACTGGACAAGCACTTGATGCATATTCGAAGAGTTTTTGAGAAGCTAAGGGAGGAGAAATTGTTGATTAATTTAAAGAATTTCAGTTTTATGAAGAAAGATTTGGTGTATCTGGGATTTGTTATTTCAGTTGAAGGTATTAAAATAGACCTAGAAAAAGTGAAGGCTATCATTGAATGGCCTAAATTGATGATTATTATAGAGGTATGATCATTCCATGGTCTAGTAAGTTTTTGTAGAAAGTTTATTAAAAAATTTAGTAGTATTTGTACACCCCTAATGGAGATAATGAGAGGGGATAGAAAGGAGTTTAAGTGGAATAGAGGAGTAGCTAGGAGTTTTGATACATTGAAGAAGAAATTCATAGAGCAACCTATTTTGGTACCTCTAGATCTATTTCAGGTATATTGTGATGTTAGTGGTAGTACCATAAGAGTTTTTTTGATTCAAGAAGGTAAGCCCATTATCTATTTTAGTGAGAGGCTCAATGATATTAGGAAAAAGTATTCTATCTATGATCAGGATTTTTTTGCCATAGTTCAGGCTTTGAAGAAATGGAGACACTATTTTTTGTCAAAAGAGGTTGCTTTATATACTTATCATCAGGCCTTGCAGTATATTAATAGTCAAGTAAAGTTAAATCAAAGGCACTTAAAATGGGATGAATTTTTGTAGAGTTAAAATTTTATTTTGAAGTACAAGAGTGGAAAGTCAAACATAGTTGTAGATGCCTTAAGTAGAAGGTAATTTTTTTTTATAGAGATGAAGGTGTAGGTTGTTGGGTTTGACGAACTCAAGAGTTTGTACCCTAAAGATCCATATTTTTAGAATCTTAGAAAGCCTACTTAAAACCAATTACATTGGATACAACAAAATGGTTGGATTTATTAATCCAATATAGGATGTTGTTTAGAAGAAACCAGTTGTACATTCCAAGGAGTTCCATGAGGGAGAAACTGATCAAGGAGAAGCATAGTGGAGGATTGGCTAGACATTTTGGTCAGGATAAGACCATTGTTCTTGTTAGTGAGAACTATTATTGACCACAATTATAGTAGGAGGTGAAGAATTTGTAGAGCATGCCATATGGCCAAAGGTGTAAGATAGAATACCGAAATATATTAACCATTACATGTACTAGAGAAACCATGGAAAGAAATTAGCATGGATTTTGTTCTTGGATTACCAAGGACACAAAGATGACATGACTCAATATTTGTGGTGGTTAACAAGTTTTCTAAGATGGCACATTTCATTCCCTGCCATAAAACTAGTGATGCAGTGCATATTGCAGAGTTGTTTTTTAGATAGGTGGTATGACTACATAGTCTACCAAAGAGTATAGTTTTAGATAGAGATACCAATTTTTTTGGTTATTTCAAGAGGACCTTATGGAAGAAGTTGAATATATATTTCATGTTCAATTTTGCACACCAACTGTAGACCAATGGACAAATAGAGGTGGCAAATAGGAGTTTGGATAACTTGTTGAGATGCTTCGTAGGAGATAAGCCCAAGGTATGGGATTTTATTTTACCACATGCATAATTTAATTACAACAATTCTATCAATAGGAGTACTAGTAAATACTCATTCTAGATTGCATATGGAAGCAACCCAAGGAATGCTTCTAAGTTGAGGAATATGGATAAGAGAGAAAAAAAGTAGTGTTGAGGTCAGGGACTTTACAGAGCACCTGAAGAACTTGCATGAAGAAGTAAGGAAGCATATTAATAAGATGAATACTCACTATAAGGCAAAGTTAAACCAGAAGTGAAGGTTTAAGGAATTTGAGGTTGGATATGAAGTTATGGTTCACATGAGAAAAGAAGGATTTTTTTCTAAGACATAACAAATTAAAAATGAAGAACTTTAGGCCATGCACGATCATAAAGAAACATGATTCAAGAAATACATATGAGGTGGAATTACCAAGTAGAATTAATATATCACATGTGTTTAGCATTTTGCTTGATAGAGTATCATGAAGGAGACAATAAGGATGGACCAGCAAAATAATGGTGGAATATTCTAGAATTTACTCCAAAGAAAGAAGATATAGAAGAAATATTGGATAGTTATCAAGGTATAAGTACAAGAAACAGGTAGTATGAAGAATACCTAGTTAAGTGGAAACGAAGGCCAATTGAATATTCCTCAAGGCTTTCTAAGGTAGAGGTTGACTGTCTCGATTTTCCTCCAACACTAAAGAAGTGAAGGTAAATTCTCAATTTACCCTAGGTGTTTGATGCAGTAGCATGCAATGGTTTAAGGGTAATCTTGCATCACCAAGAAGAAATAAATTGCATTTTATCTTTTGGTTGTAAGTTTCATTAGTTGTTTTTGAGTTCATGATGACACTTGGGAGGTATAATTTAGTTAGAAGTCCATAAAGGAAAAAATAGTAATTGACTATTTTTAGTAAGTCAGTCTAAATAGACACATGTGGATTTCAAAATTTACCCCAAGGAGAAATATTGAAAATAATATCTGATGGTGAAAGAATCACCGCAATAGCTTGAATGGTTTGATAGATATTAAAGTTTTCGTACTGATAAGTCTCTAGAAGAAGCTTTAAAAATAAAATTTGAAGACCTTAGAAGCCTCGAAGAAGGATAAAAAATCACCTCAATTATCTTTAGGATATTGATGAGTTGTAGATTTCTTCGTAAGGTTTGCAACAAAATATTATGGAAGCTAATCGAACCCTTGATTCAAAAGTTATAGGTCCAAGAACTTGTGCCACCGAAATTCAAATTTGAATATCTTTCTAGTGGGAAAATGAAAATTTAAATTTTAGATGAATATCTTCTTGAGCGGGAAAAGGGGAGTTACGCTTTCCATAATGTTCTTTGGCAGTTATAAAAAGGGATAAGAGGGATCTCCAAGGGGCAGTCTAGGGGAAGATATATAGTGGCTCCATATTGCAAATTTCTAGTTGATTTTGATTCAAGTCAATTTTGAGCAGATTTTGATATCATATTTTTTGTTTCTTATATTTTTTTTTGTGATTTGAGTATTTTGCATGTGTTGGTTGGAGTAGCCCTTCATCATTAGTCAAACTCTTGATGCTTGCAAGTCAGGAAGTGAGCTTACCTTCTACATCATTGTTCAATTCTCTTGGCATCATGTCAATACCTAGATATTTTAGTGTATCCTCTACGATAGAGACTATATTTCTCTTCATTAGAATTTTTTATGAAAGCTAGAGGGAAGCTTATAAAAATTTTCCTTGCTCTTTTTGCTTATGTAGGATCCATCTATTTGAAAACTCAAGAGAAAAAACCCTTTCCTATACATACTTGGGTAGCTAGTAGATATATTTAATGAAGACATGCATTCTAATAGTAGTATCTTTCCCCTCAAAATATAATTATCTTTGGTGCTTCCACCAAAATATTGAATGCTAGAGGCACCCTGGTTTACACACACTTAGAGCTTCCAAGGTTGGGACTGATTTGTTTTGTGATAAAATTGTAATAATATGATGACTTTCTCAAGACCTTCATCCTCTTGGAGAATATTACATTATTTGATACATGAAAATGTACCCTCATCACACCTTTATGGTACATATGTAATATATTAGGGTTTGAGTCTATCGTTTATATGAGTGATTTATATTTTCTCTTTATGTAAGTATCTATGTGCAGGATATGCATGTGTCATGTAAATGTGTAATGTATATGATACACACAAGTATCATGTTAGTTAGAAAGTGTGTAATAAGAGAGTGCATGAGTTTCATGTATGTAGGTAAGTATATATGTAATGTGAGGATGTGCACAAGTTTCATGTATTAGGAGTGCATGTAGAAGTGTGCAAGTGTCATAGAGTTAAGTGTACATGTAAGTAGTGAGTGAAGAGTCATGTATACAAGTGGCAAGATGATAAGCCAAATGTCATGAGAGCTATCATATGGAGAACAATAGTCAAGTATTTGAAGTGACATTCTATGTATACATTATAGATAAAATATGCCATGTATTATATTTGGAAAATGATTTGTAAATGATCACCACAATATGCAATTATAATATTGAAGCTTGTATGCATATTTTGAGAAATTTTGTTGTATATATATTTCATGTTATTACATGAATGATTTTGGCCATTTACATTCATATTTGATATTATTTTTAATGTTATTATAATTTATATTGGCCAACATATATTTTGATTGCTCTTATATTTGATTCTACTCTTGATTAAGTATATTAAGACCTAAGATAGTATATTGGGACCTAAGATACAATGGCTAAAATATATTGGGACTTAAGATAATTTGGCTTAAAATCTAACAGTGGTATTAGAGACACTATCATATTTGGAGCTATTGTGAGTAGTCTCTATTATTATTATCATTAACGGAAGACTTCAATGTTATTGTTGCAAATTTCAAATTCGTAGATAAATTGATATTTGATAAGGCCCTATTTGTAGTATTTCCACTTTAAAAGTAGTGAATACTTGGACTCGAATTTTTAAAGGTATGATTGAGTAGATATTTAGGGGACAAGTAAAATTTACCTTGATTTGGATGCTAGAGTCTAGTCACAATTTATTGAAGATAAGGACTTAGATAAAAAATATGAGCTAACTCAAAAGAATATTGGATGTGAGGGGACATTCAAAGTAACCCTAATAATAGTTGGATTCTCTAGAAAAGAGGATAATCATATAAGAAAATTATTGTTCTCAAGTTTGACTTGAGAAATCAAAGATAGAAGAATGAAGAATATAGAAGCATCAAAGCTTCCAAAGAATAGAAGAAAAGTAGAGAAGAAATATAAGATTCTAAATAGCATAAGTAGATTAGAGAAGAAGAAAATTTGATAAGAAGGAATCATCATAAGCTTCCATAGATAAGAAAGATATATTGAAGAGGTGTAAGTTTTAGAACTTTTGGTCAACCAAAGATATAGATATAGACCAAAAGGATAAGGCTAACTAAAAAATATACATAGTATTACAGCCTTGGTCATAAGATCATTTGAGAACTATATAAGTGTTATTTTTCAAATCTTGAAAGACTACCATCTCATAAGCCAATCAAATTCAGAGAGAGTAGAGAATATAAAGCACTATAACAAGGCCGAAGAGCTCATTTTTGGAAAGAATACAAAGTGCTAAAATTGATCCAAAGATCTTATTTTATAAAAGAACATGAGTGATATAACAAAGTTAAAGAGATCATTCTAAAACAATATATGTGTTGTATCAAAGATAAATCAAAGCACAATAATTTAGGAAAACCTAAGTACCATCATCTAGGAAATATGAGTGCCACCTTTTAGAAAGAACCTGAGTTATATAGAAGATCACCATCATTCATGGAAAACTAAAAACCATTGATTAGAGATAATTTGAGTACTGCATAAGAGTGTCATCATCTAAGGAAACCTGAACACCATCTTCTATAGGGAACTTGAGTGCCGCATTAAAGTAGAAGCACATCATTATCTAGTGGAAATTTGAAAGCCATATTAGAACAAAAGAGGATCATATTCTAGAATAAATCCAAGCACCCTATTAAATATGAAGACTTATGAATTGAAGTAGGTAGAATATAGAATTGAGTAAGTGGAATAGAGGGTTGAGCTAAGGTAGGAAGAATAGAGCAGTTTAGCTTTATCAACAAGAATATATGATTGAGCTAAAGTAGGAGAAAAGTTACATTTAAGACAACATTGATTAAGGATGTTGCAGTAGTAAGAATTCCTATATTAGTGCACCATGAGGAGGAAAAGGTAAGATTAATTACCTTTATATTTTAATAATTATTTTTGGAGCTAAAGTTTAGAAAGTGAAGTTAAATTAAAATTTATGTGGGTGTTATAAGAATTTCTACTTTATATTGAAACTGAAATTGAATTTTTTAATTTTTGACAATTTTAATATTATTAAATTCTAGAGTGATAACTTTTTCTACCTCAAATAGGATTTAGAAATATTTTAATTTGAAATTTGAATATTTAGATGAATTGAAATATTTAGAATCTAGAATATTTGAAAGTTAAAGTTATTTAAAATTTGAAATTTTTGTATTTGCAAATTTAGTAAGGAGATAAAAGGTTTACTACTTCAAAGGATTTGGAAAATTTAAATCTGCAAATTTATTTTTTAAAAAGAATTAATTGTTTAACTTTGGAGGAAAAACAATTTCAAATTTAAAGGAATTAAATTATTGAGTTGAAAAAATAGAAGAAATTATTAAAAATGCATTCAATGAAGATAGTGAAGAAATGGTGAATAAAATAAAATTCTATTCACAAAATTTCATAGATGATTTTTACAGAAAGAAATAAATGTCAAATGATTTAAAAGGGAAACTATATTTATTTCTCAAAAATACAAAGGATGAAAAATTCACAACTCTTATAAGCTACCTTCATGAAAAACTTTTTAGAACTTGGTGGAATTCACAAAACATCATCATATTTTCTCCTAAATAATATTTAATGATGTATGTGTCTTTACTCACTTTTTATATCTTTCAAGTAAAAATACGAGAAAAATATATTACTTATTATATATATTATTTAGATGAAGCTTATGTTAGGTGCAATAGGGAAGAATTGGAACCCAAAATATATTATTGTGATGATTTTAGAAGTCATACCACTAGGTATATCACAATTGAATATAACAAAAAGAAAAGCAAAGAAGAATAATAGAGGAAAGCGTAAAAGAAATAATTAAAAACATAAAGAAAAATTCAAAGAAGGATCTTATATTGAAGATCAATACATAATCCTGAAGGATGTTTATTGAAGACTAAAGTTTTAAATAACCAATAATGTAATACAAGGGGTGTTAGAGAATGTTTTCTCTTTATTGAAGTGTCTATGTGGAGGATATGCACATATATTTTCCATGTCAGTGAACAAGTGTATAATAATAGAAAGTGCACAAGTTCCATGTAAGTAAGTATGCAAATATGTAATGTGAGGATGTGCACAAGTTTCATGTATTAGGTGTGTATATAGAAGTGTGCAAGTATGATAGAGTTAAGTGTGAATGTAAATGGTGGGTGAATATTTATGTATACAAATGGTAAGATGATAAGCCAAAGGTCATGAGAGATATCATATGGAGAGCAATAGTCAAGTATTTGAAGATTCATATTCTATGTCTATACTATGGAGTAAAAGCTCCATGTATTGTATTAGGAAAATGATCTATAAACGATCACCACTAAAAGCATATATAATATTAAAGCTTGTATGCATATTTTAATAAATTTTATTATAAGCATATTTCATGTTATTACATGAATTATTTTGGCTATTTGCATTCATATTTTATGTTATTTCTAATGTTATTATAATTTATATTGGCCAACATATATTTTGATTGCTCTTATATTTGATTCTACTCTTGATTAAGTATATTAAAACCTAATATTGTATATTGGAACCTAATATATAGTGTCTAAAATATATTGTGATCCAAGATAATTTGGCTTAAATGCTAACACATCCAAAAATAAATGGACCATCCATGGCTAGACTCATCTACTTGCCTTAAAAATATCCATAGTTATATGTAAAGATTCTAAAAAGAATCAAATTTACCAAAAAATGATGAAAATTTAAAAAAATTTGTGTCCTAATATTTTGATTATCCATCATGAATTCTATCAGTAATGAAATTACTGAAGTAAGAAAACACCCTTTTTATGATGGATGTGCATCTTTTCATACAAAATTGTTAGTATAGACTACATCCTTGTCATTTTAATACTAATAATAAATGCTAGCATACTTACAATGTCTCTGATGATATATCTCATAGGTTTTTAGTATAGGGGGGATTCTAGTGGTGTAGTGTCCTTGACATCACACTCCTATAGAAAAATTGAGTGCTTTGTTATAGTTTCACTATACCCATTGACACATTCTTTATTAATGGCAATCTACTTATTTCCACCATCAATATTTTTTGATGACATGGACGATGATGGTGAGCATAAACCCATTTCATGCGAGTAAATTTATTGGGCCTGGCATTGTAGTGCCTTATGCATACAACCATTATGCCATAGAAATTATACACCTTGGGTACCATGTAATATGCTATAGATATAATCCAACATTGTACTCCAAATTATTTAGGATACCTTTGGTTATAACTATGTTGTGCACTCTCTCTCAAAATGTAGTCCTCTTGGACAACCTAGGGTCTATGAGTATTTTTTCATCCCTTACCTATTTAGGGGTAATATATTGGAAAGCATAGGCTATTTTTTTCCAACTAGAGGTCAAGGAATAAGTTTTAATAGTTTTTATGGGTGAGGCGATAGACTAATTGACTCTAGTTGCATAGGTGCAAGTTTTCTTCTTCTTCTTATCCATGGTTATTTGAACACTTTTGAATGGGTGGAATCTACTTCTAAATATTGTCTTCATAAATATACTATTTTGTATTCTTTGGTTCCTCATTTAGATGCTTAGTAATTAAATGAAGAAATAAAAGGTAAAGAGTCCCTATTTTATAGACTCTTTCATTAAGTATTAAGGCACATATCTACATTAAACTTACATTACTTGAGTTTAATCCTATTCATAAAATGATGAGAAATATCAACTGTATTTTCAATATTTGATTCACTTGATTTGAAATGATTTTATTTTCTACATAAATTTATCTAGAAAGGATTGTCATTGCTTCCTAGCACCAAATTTCTATCATTGACACCAATTCACTATATCATCACTAATGAATCAACATTGTGTGCATTTACTTCCTTTATATAGAAAAGTTTCTAGGTAGAGATTTGGCACTCCCAAAATGAATGAATACATGCCATGTAAAACTAATATCTCTCATGCAATATTGGTGGAAAGACATTGCTTCATTTAATTTGCATGTGCAATCCCACTTCATTTTACTATGTAAGGTTAGTGAAGGAAGGGGATACCATCTTATTTCTAAATAAAAATTCTATGGGTTGTCTTCTTCACCCAATGAGAGATCTATTCCATATTGAGGAACCTTTTATACTTTTTTTTTTTTAAAGATGAAAACCCCTTACAGAGACACCTTGTTCTGAGAGACCACGAACAAAGGGTTCTACACCGTCAAAGTCACCAGGGAGTCGCACCCGACCCTACTCGCACCAACATTATCAATTTGATTTAGGATACCCAATTCTAATTTTTAGTATGGTGGAGATTTGAACATAGGACCTCTCTTGAAGGATTTCCCTCTCCTCTCCAACTCACCTAAAACACCTGGGTTGGAACCTTTTATACTTTGACAATGACTCATATCCATTGATTATATTGATTATATGGTTCTTAAATTTTCTCTCATTACTTACTCTATAGCTAACATCAAACCAAGACTATGGTTTTTGGATCATTAGGTAGCATTTACTATTCATGACCTAATAAGATGGTCTATTCTAGTCAAGAATTAGGCGTTCCTTCCACAAAACTTGATTGAGCATAGGTCCACCAAGTGTCCTTATCATAAAAATTTAATGGTTATTATTGATCCAAGTTATTTGCACTTGTATTTTCTATATGTAATGCCATCCATTAATTTTATTTAATTAAAGGATGCATGATGTTTTGGCCATAGGGTATCCCTTCAAAATATTTATTTACAACATGAATAACATGTGTACTCAACCTTGATCCAACTATAAATGTTGTTCTATAGAATTGTTTTTGTCCTCTTCAACCTGACAATGAACATTTTTCATTTGATATTTTATCGAATGGATCAAGCTATCTTAGCATTGATAATTTCTTGGTAGATCCTATCTTAATGTGATATGTCAATGTATCATCATTAACTACATGCAATAAATAGACACATTTTACACTTTTTGTGTGGACTTTGACTAAGTGTGAAACCTACACACAAGAAGAAACTCCATGGATTGAATGATTTGGAGATCTCTTTTCTTCAATGAGTTGATGAATTGAGACTTAGAGGTCATGATTGCACCAATATATTAAAAAAATAACATTTTCTATTTATTTTTTGATCAAACAACATCTGCTAATTGTTATTGTGATCTTCTTCAATGACCCCTAATTATGAGCAATATCACCATATATCCTATTCACTTGGTAATTCAACAATCATTACTACCCAAAAAATTGACCTCTATTTAGTCATCTCTGGAATTATGAGGTCCATTAATTCTAATAATTTAGTGGCTTTCAACAGGTTGGACTAAACCAAATTTTTATTTTGAAATATCTATGAGCCTATGGTTTTTGTTTAAGGGATATGCATGATAAA
Organism: Wollemia nobilis; assembly: GCA_028583015.1. Taxonomy (NCBI): domain Eukaryota; kingdom Viridiplantae; phylum Streptophyta; class Pinopsida; order Araucariales; family Araucariaceae; genus Wollemia; species Wollemia nobilis. Next base: position 3,912,067 of record JAQPPZ010007219.1, read on the forward strand.
AGGTGTAGATTTAAACACTTGAAGATGAATCCTACAATAGAAATTAATTTAAACATAAAAAATGAGTATATATATGTATGTATGTACATATGCATGTATGTGTATGTTTATTAGAATATCATGGATAGCTTCTCAAACCATAACAGTTTTCTTGAAACCCTATAGGGATCAATATCTTAAATTTTTATTGCCCACTAATCCATTTTATCATCATAAATAGAGGATCAAACTTCATTGATAGATTGATCTAATTATAACTTTCCTTCCTCTACAACGTAGATCTAGTCATCATCTAGCCTGATCGACAACACATACTCCAAATGATGAATATGGAGGGGCTTTGAAGGGATATTTTTCTTGGTCATGTATTTGGTTCTTCCTAGCATGTGTGTCAAATCTAGTTATAGATAACTCCTATATTGGTAGTGAAATAATTTGATAGGAATATGCAAACAGTGGTTGGGAGTTTGATAACAACTATGTCTTGATGTATTGTGAGGTTATAAAAAGCTTACAATATTAGAGGAAGCATCTAAACTATTTCAAAAATATAAATATAAATTCCATCTAGCTATATTACCCCCTTGTTTATAGGTTCATATACTAGCCTAAATACAGTTTCTACCCTTTTAAGCATATGATTGAAGTACTTGATCCTAAGTCTACTGTGTAGTTGTGGTCTGTGGATTAATTTATCATTTTAGACTAGAGTTAGGTAAATTAGTGTAGGTTTAACTTACCTTAACTCTAGGCTAGATATTTGTAATACTATAGGTGGCTTCTACTTACCCAACAATTTTTGTTTCTTCAACACATCCTCCAGGTACCTCATTTACTTATGTATAGACAAGACATCCCTAAGAAGTATGCTTATTATAGACTGTTTTAGATGGTCTACCATATTAAATGACTTAATAAAGTGAACCTTTTTAACTATTCTTGGTACCCATTGAGGTCTAGGTATATTTTCAATAATTTGAAGGGTTGTAACTAGCTCAGGAGTTAGAGCACATTACCTTAGGGTTTTTAGGAGGATATTATTATTAGGTGTTAGAATGATCTACATATTTTGATTGGGTGTGACTATGGAGGAAATTATTTTCCTAGAATCTACCTTCCTATTTTAGATTTGAGACCCACTTGATCAAATTTCCCTTTTTCCTATATTACCATTCTCTTAGTCATAGTCATATAGTTCAACTATACTTGTGGTTTGCCAAGAGTTGAAGTGCTTGCTCTATAAAAACTATATACCTCTTCCTTTTCATAGGTTACTAGAGCCTAATCTAGAGTTGACGAGCTTGTTTTGAAGAGGGAGGATTGAGGTTGGATGGGAGAGGTTTGATATATTTCAGTATTCAACCTTGAGTAAGAGGTGGATAGCTAGATGTATATCTTCATTGGCACAACCATGTTTTATTAAGGCTCTCCTCCAAGATAAGTATTAGGTGTATTGAGATTAGGGTAGGGATAGCATCGTGTATTAGAATATTCTATGTGGTTATTTTATTTGATGATTATGTCCCTCACTAGTTTGGAGGAAATATATTACAAAGTGGATCTAAACAAGCACTATATAGTAGTTTGATCTTTGAGGTTGGTCTACATTCCTATTGATCTAGAATGAGGATCTTTGATATCCATTAGGGAGGCTTATAAAACTGGCTATTCTATTATAAGGGATGCTTTGGATAGTTTTGGTATTGAAACACTTAAGATTTCTACTACCTTCTAAGGGCTATAACATTTTTTGATACTATTCTTAACATGTTATTCATCTCATCTACCTCACTAAAGGAGTAAGGACTTATGAAGGGTCGCTCTATAGTAGAGATAGAAGTTTGAGGCTTCATGGAATTAATTGTATGGGTCTAATAGAAATTTGTAGTATGAACTACTAGAGGTTGTTGATATGGAGGTTGAATGCTTGGGAACAAAGGTATGCATGGATAGGATATAGCATTTCATCTAGATTAAGTCATTCTTAGCATGGATGACTATCCCATAGGATTCTAGTAAAGAGTTACCTCCTCTCAACTTGATCATTAGAGAAATTTCAGAATTAATATATTTTAGAAAGTAAATGTAAAACATACCCAAGAGAGCATGGTTTTCATCTAGGATTTTATACCAAATATTTTAAAATACGGTTTTGATGCCATCCATCATCTCCATAGGTGCTCTTTTGATGGTTGTTAGCTACTCTAGGAAGGCTTCTCTCTAAATATATATCAATAGGTTAGCAAGTTGGCCCTAGTTTATGATTGAATGTGGGGTTAGGGATAGGTTCCAGTATTGTACCTTTCCTCTAAAAGGTGTCACTCTATAGCCATGTATGCATCCTTGACAATGAAGTAAGGTAGCAATTTGAATATTGATGAAGGGATTAGATCCCACATTATAGGAGGAACATGTTGTGTTAGGGGGTGTCTATAATTCTAGGCTAGATACCATCTTAGAGGTGGATTGTAGCCATATTATATCATCAAATTCTTATTTTGGACCTTTTTTTCAAAGGAAACATCGATGCTTATAGGTTTGTTCTAGAAAAGGATATAGTAGAAGGTTTTACACATAATATTTTAGGTATTATTTATTAGTGGAATCACAATATGGATGTATTTATGCTTTAGCAAGAAAACTAGTAGAGATATTCACCATAATATTGACTAGGATATATAAAATGCATAGGATAAAGTGTTAGCTCATCCCATAGAGCATGCTAAAAAGAATTACTATGTTAACATGTTGGTTAAGAATGAATCAATCCTAGTTCTTCTTTGTGGCATAAAATATTTATGTTCATCACATTGGGAATGTCATATGAAACTATTATCTACTTGAAATACTGAGGTAACCCATATATAGTAACTAGGTGCATACAACACTCGCTCTTCATATCGAGTGACATGGTTAGGAAGCTATATAGTCAAAGGGATCACTTACAGGAAAACCATTGATATTTTGGTAGGTGATGAATCCTTGTCATATTTGATCTTCAAAACAACTTCCTAAACTACCCAATTTATCAAATGAAAAGGGATAAGAGTTAGGGTTTATGGAAAGAAAGAAATACTATAGTTTTTAAGGATTACAAATATGATAAATCGAGTTCTACCCTATGGGTTATTTAGATCTTCATTGAGAATATTCCTCATGCATTCCTAGATCTAGACAAAGCCTTCCAAGGGGGTCCTTTTTCTAAAATTAACTTGGAATGTTCTTTGGGCTTCCTCCAATTGTCTCCTATTGATCCCATCCTGAACTTGAGACTTTCTATTTATTAGCATCCTTCTTGCAGGTGGTTCAAGCTTAATTTCGACAGTGCTTTTAAAGACAACCTTGGTTTAGTTTGTGTAGGTGGAGTTATCAAAAATTTTAGAGGAAATATTGTGGTGGTTTCTACTGAGAATTGTTGGAAATTTTGAGCATATTGTGTTGTCATTGATGTCAAAGGTTTGATGTCAAAAGGTTGATATAAAAAAGTAATTGGTTTGGCAGGAATATTATCTATGATTGAAAGAAGCCAAGGACAAAAATATTTAAGGCAACAAGAAAGGATTAAGTTAAAGGCCATGAAGGGACAATATTATAATATTTGGAATAAAAGAAGTGATAAGGAAAAATAAAGTATTATGTTTTTCCATGGCTAAGTTGAAAAACAAAAGAGAAAGACACATTTACACATTGTGTGGAAGTGCAAGAACCCATATGCATGTTCTTTTTAAGGTGGAATGTAAAAATATATTATTATAATATTTAAATTATAGTTTAAATATTATATTCATATGTTAATGGGTTCCAATAAATAATTAAAAATTATTATAAGGGCTGATGTTTTAATTCAAAGCACAATGTATATAAAGGGAAGAAAAATTTATTTGAGAAAAAATGATCCAAGGTCGAATTCGATAGCTATAAAGGAGGTAGTTCAGGCGCAGCAAAAAATGCGATAGTGAAGTAGAATGGAAAAAGTGGCAGTGCGCATCATGAATTTGCAAAAGGGCAACTAGACCAAGTTGTTTCTTGGACTTTTTGTAGGGCATGGTAGAAAGGAGACTTATGTTTGAAACCAATTGCATTGCAATTGTTTTGGATGTTAATATTCTATTGTTCGTGCTTTCAAGACAATGATAAGAGAGTTGGAGCACATTGTGGTGTTTATGTGGGTATGCAATCCAAGTGGAAGCCTATCCAAGACTAAGGTGTTAGACAGGTGGTGAATGAGATTTTGATTCACGTGGAGTGCATAATAGTATTTTGAGGTGCACGAAAATTTTGATTGGCTAAGGTATGATTCAAAAATTTTATCATTGCTGTGTAATTTTAAAATACAGAGTGTATGTTGAATTACGAATTGGATATTATAAGGTGTAAGAAAGGAATTTTATTATTGTAAGTTTTAATGTATGTTAGGTTAATAATTGGAGAGTATAAGGTGTAAAAAAAGGACTTTATTATTGTAATTTGAAATCTGTTTTGAGTTAGAATATTAAAGTGTTTGGAAGGTCAAAATTTGGGTTGAAATATTTTATGTTGATTTGTAGTTAAAAGGAGCTATAGGGATATTATCATTATAGTTGTTTTGCTTGAGTGAGTATATGATCTATTGATTGGGGATTTATTTTTAAGGAAGGATTTAAAACGTATTTTTTATGGATCAAAATTATTTGTTGTAAAAGGATGCACATGTTTCATTATTGAAAATAAAAGGAGATTTAAAAAATGATATTTTAATAATTATTTGAGCATATCCTTTTGTAAGAGAATTTAATGTATATATTTACATATAACCCTTTTTGAGTGGCACAAAGAGAATTTATTGTGTGAAGAACACAAGATTTTTTAATTTTTCCTTTATACTTCAAAATAGTAAAGCAATATACCCAAAGCAATATCAAAGCAATGCACAATATCATCCACAAAGTGACACCAATTTTAACGTGGTTCACCCGGAATGGTCAGGCTACGTCCATAAAACTTTTCTCTAAAAATTATCTCAAATTTCTTTGGGAATCCTTCCCAATTACAATGTTTATGAGCCTCGGCCCAAAGGAGATACCTTCCCCCAATCAAAATTTATGAGCCTTTGCTCAAAGGATATACCTTCCCCCAATCAAAATTTATGAGCCTCTGCTCAAAGGAGATACCTTCCCCTCTGCTCTAGAAATGATCCCTCAGAAGATCAACTGCCTCTACCTCTTGCCAAAACATGGAACTCCTTTTCACCGAAGAAATCTTGTCCTCAATGCTTAGCCTAAGAGACCTTTGCCTTCTATGATCACGTCCATAATAGCTCAGCAACCTATACCAAACACAGTCAGTCAGGCTAGTACAAGTCTTCCTTTGTTTGTTAGATCTGTCCAACTCTTGAACAAATCAATCCTCTACATACAAGCCTTCTCAAATACTTGCCAACTGTCCTCAGGTTCTTCTCATAGAACCAATGCACCTCTGTCCTCAAGTTCTCTGATAGAACTATCAAACTCAGCTCACAAGTCCTCTGTTAGGACCTGTCCAAATCTGCTCACAAGTCCCCACCAAAACCTGTCCAAAATTGCTCACAAGTACCTACCGAAACCTATCCAAAATTGTTCACAAGTCCCCACCGAAACCTGTCAAAAACTGCTCACAAGTCCCCACCGAAACCTATCCAAAATTGCTCACAAGTCCCCACCGGAACCTGTCCAAAAATTGCTCACAAGTCCCCACTAGAACCTATCCAAAAACTCAGCAAGCTCACCAAGAAAAACTTTCTTAGTGGGAAATCACAAAGTGAATTGTTAGAGACCCAATGTGATTTGTCAAACTCGTAGAAGCATAAAGAGAATTGTTAGAGACTCAATATGTTCTATACTCAAATCCCAATCTCAAAACTCAACTCAAATCAACTCAGCTCAATCTCAATCTCAAATCTGAAAACTCAACTCAATATCTGAAATGGATAGGATAGAATGTTTTCTTTCAAGAACATGAAACCCCAACAATTGCCAACTATGCAAAGAATCACATAACAATGATACTCATGTTCTTTTCACCATCAATTAGGGTTTCAACAACAATGCTCATCAAAAAAGGTTTAGTCAACCAACACCATTCAACTCAAAATCAACCTTGAAGCATTCAACCAATCATCACAAGAAAAGGAAACAAGTAGAAATCCTTTTCCCTCCAAATATATTTGAACAAAACAACCACCAACACAATATCACCAAATGCAAAGAATAACTTGCTCAAATCAACTCAATGGAGTAAGCCCAATATCATGAATCAAGTAAAGCAATAACTTGATCAAACAACCTCTATGGAAGCAACTAAACCATCAAAATCAAAACATCCAACCAAGGGTTCCACCAACTCAATGCAAGTATCTAGATTCACAAATATAAACCCTAGTGCACAAAGCTTCCACTATCTCAAACCAAAAATTATGCATTCACCAAAAACACTCCTTAAGGATAACAATGCATAAGTAGTCTTCGAAAAACCAGAAATTAGGATTTACACCTAGCCAAGGGATACCTAGTAGAATACCTTTTCACTCAAACCTTATTTTAGAAAACATACACCAATCATACTCATAAGAAGAATGTGCCCATACCTTATTGGAGTAGTAGATAATTGACCTTCAAGCTGTCACCACACACAACTCTCAAAATTCCAACCAAGTTAGGTTAGAATAAAAATAAATGAGCAATAATATAAACTTCCTTTATTACACCTTTTAGCTCCACTTCTTTAAACACAACCACCATAACATGCCAATAAATCAACAATCACAGACTCACACCTTATACCTCCAATTTTAATTTTAGCATAGCAAAGAATAATCTTAAAAATACATCCAAAGAAATATGCCCTTATTTCTCCTAAGCTTTTATTCAATGCTAATAACAAAAGCCAAAACTCATAAAATTTAATCACACCTTATAAATCATTGTCCAAGAAACTCCGAATTTCGTGGCATAAAGACGTTTTAATAAAAACATGTGTTACTCTAGCAAAGCACCCCCACGAGACTCGAAACGGTGACCTCTACAAATGCAGCGCCCAACAGCAGCCTTCACTGCCACTAGCCCATGTGGGCTACGAAGTTCACAAGTGAACTTCCCTCCAATTCACTCTAAAAAAAACTCCTGAAGACTTTTCAACCGCACGTGCTTCTAAGTCTTCCTTCGATCGCAGCGAATACAAAGCACAAACACCGCAAATTGCATTCGGGGAATTTTGAATTCATTAGCGTTCCAACCTTAGGAGTTGGATAATAAATAGTCTCTCCGAAGACACCTTGACGTCGGCAAAAATAAAGCCCATTTTGAAATTAATCAAAAGTCTTTTCAAAAAGGGTTTAAAAACCCTTAAATAATTTTAATAAATTAAGAATAAAAAAGGTTTAAAAACCTTTAAGTATTTTTAATAAATTAAAAATAATTTCTCCCTTAATTAATTAAATAATTAATTAATTAAAACCTTGAAGGGTTTTAAATAATAATTAAATAAATAATAAAGAGAACCTCCATTGGTTTTAATAAAAACCATTTAACTTGGTTTTAATAAAAACCCTATCCAATGGAATCTCTCTGGATTCTCTTAAAAATATTCTCTTGGAATCTTCCACCTTTAAAGCCAACACATCCTCTTAACATTAATGCCATTTCCTTTTGACATCAATGACAACTCATAGACAAGAAGCTAGGATCTCAAACCCAAAATTGCCAACAATCTCCCCCTTTGTCATTGATGGTAAACCATGCTTCTCAACAACACAAAAACTCAACATAAACAGCTCCCCCTATCTTGAGGCTCTCCCCCTTACTCAAATATCTTCCCCTTTGTCATCAATGGAAAAGGGTCACCTTTGGGGCTCGGGGCTAAGAATGAGCCTCTTAGCTTAGTCCCTCCCCCACCTCCTGATGAGGTGATTAATTCTTGGGTGGGAGTAAAACTCCCATTAGGCACTGATCATCATCAGCGTCTATAACTTCCTTGCCTGGACTTCTCTCGAACTCTTTGTCCATATTCCTATTCCTATCATAGTTCTTGTTCTTGTTCTCATCCCTGTTCTTGTCCATGCCTTAATCCTTGGACCTGATCATGCCACTGTTCCTGTTCTTGTATTTTGGAATTTTAGCTCTACACTGTATGATTGTGTGACCTTCATTGTTGCACTTGAAACACTTGATGATGTTGTTTCTCTGAGGTAAACCTGATCTTTGAATCCACTAGTTCTGACCAAACCTGTTCTAGCCAAACGTGTTCTGACCAAACCTGTTCTGACCAAACCTATTCCTGTTATTTGCCTTGCAATGAACTGCCTTGTGCCCAAACTATTGACAAGAGTAGCAATACCCTTGAAAGTAACTAGCACTTCTGAAACTATCATTTACCTTCTTCACTTGAGCCATGCAATGTGAAGCCATGTGACCAAACCTGTGTCAAGAAAAACATCTGCCTTGAAACTTTCCTTTATTTGACCTCTTGGATCTTGAAAACTTCTTCTTCTTCTCATTCTGAATTCTGTTTTCTATTTCTGTGCATCTATCATTCAAGGATTCATGATCTAAAATACTTTCCTCATCAGAAATCTCTTCCTTTTGGAGTCTCTTACTAGACTCTCCAACTTGTTCCTTTTGTGACTTAACAAAACCAAGGCCTATTTTATCTGTTGTCTTTCTTTGACCTTTGATGAGTGAATTAACATTTTTGGAGCTATCTTGAAACCTGTAAAGCTTATCCTTGTACTCTTTAGTTTCCTCTTTCAAAGAAGCCATTTTCTGTTCTAACTCACTATACTCAAGAACCTTAGACTCTAACTCATCCTTGATTTCTTGTGTCTTAGCTATAGAGAAGTCAAGACTTTCTATAAGATCATCTCTCTCCATACAACATTCATCTAACTTATCCTTGAGTCTAGCATTCTTCTTTATTTCCTTTTTCAAAACACTAAGAGCACTAATAAGTTCACTTTCAAGATCCTTTATTTGATTTCCTTTTGAATCATCAAAGCCTTTTTCAGATTTCTTATCACTAGAGGTGCTACCCTTTTCAAAGACCATACATGCATATTCCTTATAGTTTTCTAAAGCATCCTCATACATACTAGAAACCAAATCATTATTTGTGCAATCATCCTCAAGGTGACAAAAATTTCCACATCTAAGACATTTCATGATAATGAATCTATGTTTCGGTTCTTCCTCTTTTTCCGATATGAACAACATCTCATTTTCATTATCACTTGAAGAACTTTCACTATCACTACTAGAACACTTACTTGCTTTGTCTAGGTAGAAACTCTTCTTGTGCTTGTGAGAATACCTCTTTCCTTGATTGCTGTGCTCATATTTGTTTTTCCTGTGATGCTTGTGCTTTTTAGAATCCTTGCTCTTAGAATCCTATTTATCTTCATCACTTTCATTCTTGGGAACAATACAGTCAGTAGCATAATGACCAAACTTTCCACAATTGAAAAATCTTATATTTTTTATACTTTTGTGATTTCTAGAGAACTTGCCTTTCTTACTGTAATATGCCTCTTCATCACTAGAAGAATCATCACTATCTTGAAGCTATTTACCCTTGGAATTCTTGGTAGCCTTGAAAGCTGCCTCTTTCTTGACATCAACCTTCACTTGAGTTCTCAACTCAAATGCTTGCAAGTATACTATGGAGCTCATCCTTTTTCAACTTATCCAAATATTTAGCTTCCTCAATAGCAAAAATATTTTCACTAAATCTATTAGGAAGAGATCTTAAAATCTTATCACAAACATCATTTTTAGCAAGATCAAGACCTAAGTCTTTCATGGAGTTAACAACCTCATCCATACGAAGCATGTATTCATTAATATTTTCATCATAATTCATCTTGAGTTGTTTAAACAAACCTTTGAAGTGTCTCAACTTTGCCTTTCTGACATTTGTATCACCTGTATGAACCACCTTCAACTGTTTCCACATTTCACTAGTTGTCTTGCAGTGAATCACTTTGGTGAGATTTGCTTTCTATAAGCCTTTCAGGATTGCATTCATTGCTTTTGAATTGTTGTGATGTAGGAGCCTTTTTTAGTATTAGGACCATGTTCAGGAATAGTGTACACATCTTCAATCACTCCCCAAACCTCATTCCCAAGTGCCATTAGATGAACCTTCATCCTTGCACTCCAAAGACAAAAATCTGACCCATTGAGAATAGGTGTTACATTGCCACTTGAATGATCCATTGTGTTCTTTACTAGCTTTTCCTTCAAGTTGTTAAACTTTTTGAAGGCACTCGCTCTGATACCAATTGAAGAACACAAGCTTATACTGAGAGGGGGGTGAACAGTATAAGACCTCTTTTTAATTTTTTCTTTATACTTCAAAATAGTAAAACAATATACCCAAAGCAATATCAAAGCAATGCACAATATCATCCACAAAGTGACACCAATTTTAACGTGGTTCACCTAGAATGGTTGGGCTACGTCCACAAAACTTTTCTCTAAAAGTTATCTCAAAGTTCTTTGGGAATCATTCCCAATTACAATTTTTATGAGCCTCGGCCCAAAGGAGATACCTTCCTCCAATCAGAATTTATAAGCCTCTGCTCAAAGGAGATACCTTCCCCCAATCAAAATTTATGAGCCTTTGCTCAAAGGAGATACCTTCCCCTCTACTCTGGAAATGATCCCTCAGAAGATCAACTGCCTCTACCTCTTGCCAGCATGTGGAACGCCTTTCCATCGAAGACCTCTTGTCCTTAATACTTAGCCTAAGAGACCTCTACCTTCTATGATCACGTCCACAGAGCTCAGCAACCTATACCAAACATAGTCAGTCAATCTAGTACAAGTCTTCCTCTATCTATCAGATCTGTCCAACTCTTGAAAAAATCAATCCTCTACATACAAGCCTTCTCAAAGACTTGCCAACTATCCTCAAGTTCTTCTCACAGAACCAATGCACCTCTATCCTCAAGTTATCTGATAGAACTATCAAACTCATCTCACAAGTCCTCTGCTAGGACCTGTCCAAATTTGCTCACAAGTCCCCACTGAAACCTGTGCAAAACTGCTCACAAGTCCCCATCGAAACCTATCCAAAACTGCTCACAAGTCCCCACTGGAACCTATCCAAACTGCTCACAAGTCCTCACCGAAACCTGTCCAAAAACTGCTCACAAGTCCCCACTGGAACCTATCCAAAAACTCAGCAAGCTCACCAAGAAAAACTTTCTTAGTAGGAAATCATAAAGTGAATTGTTAGAGACCCAATGTGATTTGTCAAACTCATAGAAGCATAAAGAGAATTGTTAGAGACTCAATATGTTCTATACTCAAATCCGAATCTCAAAACTCAACTCAAATCAACTCAGCTCAATCTCAATCTCAAATCTGAAAACTCAACTCAATATCTAAAATGGATAGGATAGAATGTTTTCTTTCAAGAACATGAAACCCCAATAATTGCCAACTATGCAAATAATCACATAACAATGATACTCATGTTATTTTCACCATCAATTAGGGTTTCAACAACAATGCTTATCAAACAAGGTTTAGTCAACCAACACCATTCAACTCAACATCAACCTTGAAGCATTCAACCAATCATCACAAGAAAAGGAAACAAGTAGAAATCCTTTTCCCTCCAAAGATATTTGAACAAAACAACCACCAACACAATATCACCAAATGCAAAGAATAACTTGCTCAAATCAACTCAATGGAGTAAGCCCAATATCATGAATCAAGTAAAGCAATAACTTGATCAAACAACCTCTATGGAAGCGACTCAACCATCAAAGTCAAAACAACCAACCAAGGGTTCCACCAACTCAATGCAAGTAGCTAGACTCACAAATATAAACCCTAGTGCACAAAGCTTCCACTATCTCAAACCAAAAATTATGCATTCACCAAAAACTCTCCTTAAGCATAACAATGCATAAGTAGTCTTCAACAAACCAAAAATTAGGATTTACACCTAGCCAAGGGATACCTAGTAGAATACCTTTTCACTCCAACCTTATTTCAGAAAACATACACCAATCATAATCATAAGAAGAATGTGCCCATACCTTATTGGAGTAGTAGATAATTGAACCTTCAAGATGTCACCACACACAACTCTCAAACTTCCAACCAAGTTAGGGTTAGAAGAAAAAGAAATGAGCAATACTATAAACTTCCTTTATTACACCTTTTAGCTCCACTTCTTTAAACATAACCACCATAACATGCCAATGAATCAACATTCACAGACTCACACCTTATACCTCCATTTTTAATTTTAGCATAGCAAAGAATAATCTTAAAAATACATCCAAAGAAATATGCCCTTATTTCTCCTAAGCTTTTATTCAATGCTAATCACAAAAGCCAAAACTCATAAAATTTAATCACACCTTATAAATCATTGTCCAAGAAACTCTGAATTTCATGGCATAAAGACGTTTTAATAAAAATGTGTGTTACTCTAGCAAAGCACCCCCGCAAGACTCGAAATGGCGACCTCCGCCAATGCAGCGCCCAACAACAGCATTCACTGCCACTAGCCCACGTCGGCTACGAAGTTCACAAGTGAACTTCCCTCCACTTCACTCTCGAAAAAACTCTTGAAGACTTTTCAACCACACGTGCTTCTAAGTCTTCCTTCGATCGTAGCGAATATAGAGCACAAACACCGCAAATTGCATTCGGGGAATTTTGAATTCATTAGCCTTCCAACCTTAGGAGTTGGAGAATAAATAGTCTCTTCGAAGACACCTTGATGTCGGCGAAAATAAAGACCATTTCGAAATTAATCAAAAGTATTTTCAAAAAGGGTTTAAAAACCCTTAAATAATTTTAATAAATTAAGAATAAAAAAGGTTTAAAAACCTTTAAGTATTTTTAATAAATTAAAAATAATTTCTCCCTTAATTAATTAAATAATTAATTAATTAAAACCTTGAAGGGTTTTAAATAATAATTAAATAAATAATAAAGAGAATCTCCATTGGTTTTAATAAAAACCCTATCCAATGGAATCTCTCCGGATTCTCTTCAAAATATTCTCTTGGAATCTTCCACCTTTGAAGCCAACACATCTTCTTAACATTAATGCCATTTCATTTTGACATCAATGACAACTCATTGACAAGAAGCTAGGATCTCAAACCCAAAATTGCCAACATTGTGAAACATATTTTGAAGACATACCTCCATAAAAGTAAAAAGGTATGGGCACATCATCCTTTGATTTAAGTGTTGTTGGATTGAATGTTGTGAAATATAAGGTAGAGTGAAAAGGATTGTTTGATAAGCATTATTGGAAATATTTGAGTGGGTTTTTATATACGTGATTGATCAATGTTTAGAGAGAATTTGAGATAGATATTGAAGATTATTTGAGTTAGGGTTTGAGACCCACATTGTGCTCTTTGATTGAAGAAGTATGAAAATACTTGTTTAGGGTTTGTGAGCAAGTTGTGTTTCATTGGTTGAATGACTAAGTGAAAACTCTTGAGCATTGGTTTTGAGTGATATTGGAGGTGAATATGTAAATGTTAGAAATAAGATTTATGAAAGCAACAAACTTAATTATTGAGTAGAACATATTGATTTTTTGATAGAGTACATCATTCTCTATATGTTCCAGAGGTTAAACGAATTATGAATATAATATATCTGAACTACTTCAAGTTTAAGGAATTACTTTGAAGAGTACACAAAGAATTTGATAATATTGTGCACAAGATTTGAGATTGATTGAGCATATTTTATGAGTTGTTTTGAGTATGTATTAAGGCATATTTGAGCAAGTCTTGGTGAAGACTTGAGAGTAGATTAAGCAAGTTCTTGAGAGGACTTGAAGGTAAATTTGAGGTAAATATTAGTGAAGGCTTGAGAGCAGATTAAGCAAGTTCTTGAGAGGACTTGAAGGCAGATTTGAGGTAAGTCTTAGTGAATGCTTGAGATTAGATTAAGAAATTTATTGAGAGGAATTGAAGGCTGATTTGAGGTAAGTCTTAGTGAAGTCTTGAGAGCATACTGAGAAAGTTCTTCAAATGAATTGAAGGTATATTTGAGGTAAGTCTTTGTGAAGACTTGAGAGCAAAGTTGATTGATTTATTTTTTCAAGCTTTGTGTTAAGGCTTGGGGTAAATCTAAGCAGATTTGTTTTGTCATTGGATCAATATTTGTATTAAGGCTTGAGGACATATTTGAGGGCAAAACATATTAGTAAGAAAATTTATGCTAGAGTTGAGATAGAGTTAGAGCAGATTTATACTTCACTTGGGATAGAGTTTCGTGTAGATCTAAGATAGATTTGAGAATAAGCTTTGGATGTGATAGAGTAGACGTTAGGAGTCTCCAGTGGATAGAAATCCATTAGCTAGGGTAGTGAGGATATAGGTCTTAAGTGGATAGAGATCCACAAGCTAGAGTAGTGGGGGTAGAAGTCTTCTAGAAGATCATCAACCAAAGTAGAGGGGAAACATATATTCTGTTGATAGATATCTATGAACTAGAGTAAGGGGAAAGAGTTCTTCTATGGAGAGTGATCTGTGAACCAACTAGGAAGATAGAGTTCTTATGTGGAGAGAGATCCATGAACCAATTGAGGAGATAGAGGTCTCCTCTATCAAGTTCCATGAACCAAATAAAAGGAAAAATAGTTATCCTATGGAGAGAAATCCACAAATAAAATCATAGAGGATTGGTGTCTTCTTTGGACAGAGGTCCATAAACATTGTAATAGGTAATTTATTCCCAAGAAGATTTTTTGAGAAAATTTAGCAGAAATATTTCCTATGTGGAGTAGCCTACATTGGGAGAACCATATTAAATTGGTGTCTCTATTGTGTGTGATGATTTTTACATTGCTTTGATTATTGCTATTGATATTGCCATTGATAATATTGGATAATATTGTTTGGGAAAGAAAATTAAAAGTTGATCTTATACTGTTCAGCCCCCCTCTCAGTATAAGCTTGTGTTCTTCAAGCATCATATATCAATCTTCTTATTTTGCAAAACCTAGAACCACTTATCAAGGGATTGTGTTATTGGAAGAGTTGGGAGAAAGTAATGTTGTGGTGGAAGGTGATTTCCTAAATGTGATTAATTTTCTAAACTCCAAGGTAACCTCAAGTTGGAACATTTTGAATATGGTAGTGGAATAAAGAAGACTTCTACAAGGTATGAAGCAAACTCAAGTGATCCATATCTTAAATGAATAAAACAATCTCATATACTATATGACCAATCTAAGTACTACCCAGGAAATAGTTTTAATTGGAAAGCCAATTTTTTGGAGGAGCTAATAAGTATTTTAAATATTGATAATCATCAGTTTTTGTTAGCTTGCCAAATGAGGAACTTTTAGGGTGCATCAATATCTTCTTGAGGGGTAGTTTTCTTAGTTGCTCTTAGGTTAGTATCCTTGCTTGAATTTTAATATCAATTAGAAAATTATTTCCTTGATTGGGTATAAATCCCACTCTTACTATATTGGTCCTTCTTATTTTTTTCATTATTTAAATAGAGTGTTTCTTGTGGATGGGTTAGCTAGAAATACTTTGAGATTTTTACTAAAATGCCAACATGGGAGGCTCACTCCTCACACATCTTCCTTTAGTTGGAGGCATGTTGGATTGGTAACACAATTGATTTTCTTGAATGGTTTACCCTTAAGGAATTCTTTTCTATAGGATGTAGCTTTTTTTGAGGTAGGGTAGCACTAGATTCTAAGGTTCAAGAAAACAAGGGAAATGGTTATAATGATCCATTTATCTCATGGTTGACATCATCCTAGTGTGGTAAAATTCTAGATAGTGATAGTTATGAGATTTGATAATTAGTATCGAGAGATGGATAAGGTTGATTATTTGGCCTTGCTCATGTGCTTGTTCTTGGATGGACATTTACAAATGTGTTGGTATCATAATATATTGGATTGGAAAGTGGTTTGTATTTTGCTCAAGTTTGACCTTAGGTGGCTTCACCCTTAGTACATCACTAACTTTGAACTACAACCCCTGATCCTTTTTATTTGAATACAACATTTGGTCATGCCAAATTTCTCTATTAGAGCTACATCTATTTTTCTAAGCATATTTTCTTAACATTTTATTTCTACGATGGCTAGTGATTCTAGGGGAATAGTCTCAAGATGTGTAAGGCTAATATTTTGATCCCAAGGTCCCTTCGACCAAAATCATGTTTGGAATTGATTTTTTTGGAAGTCGACGATGAAGTTAAGAATTTTTTAAGAGGGGTGGTCTCCTAGGGTGTTTATATAAATTCCATGGAAATAATATAATTATTTCAAGATGCATGGTGCATTTATGGAACAAAATAGAGGTAAAGGTAGGGGAATTAGAATTTAAAATTATGATGGATCTCATTAGAAAATTCATGAGACTTCCTCTAGATGGTTATAATAGCGATAGGGATAAACACTCACTTATTAGAGAACATAGCTTCTTCATGGATGAGGATGAGTAACCCCTAAGGGAGTAGAATGGATTTAGTACAAAATCCCTCAAAGATCCTTAGGATAGAGTAGTGATTGTTATCATGGATTACTTCACACTGGATCCCTTCAATAAGTTCATTAGGAGTTTCCATGTTATGTTCCTCAACTAGTTGAGAAGATAAATATGGATGAACATCCATGCATTCTTGTTCTAATTGATGTATAAATCCATTATGGATTTTTGGGGTTATGGAGGCTTGGACCCAATTCACCAGGGCCTATCCATAATATTTTGTGAACACATGGCTAAAGATAGAGGGTTCAAGGCTACAAATATTATCAATATAATTGAATCCCAACCTATCTCGATGTCCATTATTTCCAAATAAGAGAATTTGTTGTTTATCTCAAGTGAATATAGCGAGTATTACGAGAGGGAGAACCCCTTAAAATCCCCCAAGGACGTTGAGAAATACAAAAAATAAAAGGTTATCTTCATATCTCCCAAGGGTGTGAGAGGGAGGACATTGAACAAGTCCAAAATATTACATTATATGTCCTTAAGGTTTGATGATATGGAGATCCATCCTGACTCTCAAAATGTGATTGAAAGTAGTAGATATTTAAGAGGTATTTTTGTGACCTCTAGAGGTGTGAAGGGGGAAGGCAAGATGCTCCAAGAGACTATCTAAAATAAAATATAAAATGAGGACCCTTCTATTACCATGATTCATTCAGATTTGAAATATCTGATCCATGTAAATAATAAAGTTAAATCTATGGAGGAGGATAATCATTATTTTCCAAATGCTAGAGGTCACTATAACCATACCTAGTTGATAAAAATGGTGGAGTACAAGTAATGCTCAATCCTAGAAATTTTGAAGATCACTATGGAAATCACTAAGGAGATGAATCACATTATGGGTAATATTTTGGAGGAACCTCCTACAGGTATGAATGTTCCCAATAATAGATTAGAAAATCCTTAGCTTCTGGTGTTTTTTCTTGCATGGTTGTGTATTCTTGTTCATAGGGTTTTTTGCCACATATGGTTTATTTTCTTGTCTATCTCTATTCAGATGGTTAATTTTCTTGGGGGTAGGATCATGGGATGGTTGGATTCCACTTTTGAGTTTAGTCAACTTTGTTCTAGTTGTAGAATGACTAGTGGTTATTCACTATGTGGCTTACTCCTTTCAAATATTTTTTAAACGTTTGAGGGGCTCCTTTCAAATATTTTTTAAATGTTTGAGGGGCTCCTTTCAAAACCCTCATTTATTAATATAATAAAAAAATATAGAAGAGTTTAAGAAAATAAAATCCTAAACGAACACATGGTAATGCACCAAAATAATCAAAGGTTCCTCCCATGAATAATTGAAATCAAGTAAACACATTTACATTTGGTAATAGCTAGAAAGTGAATGTGTTTTCACTACAATGTGAGCATTCATACAAAAGATATTGAATACATATAAGAAAAAGGGTAGGGTGAAATTAACCAATATCTCATATATATATATATATATATCATAGAAATTTCTTTATAGAGATGCCATATTAAAAGAGGCTTGATGCTATCAACAAAATTACTCAAGGTTTGAGTCACACTCTATAGATAAGGGAGGTGAAAGGAAAAAACTTGTAAGGTTAGATATTAGGCATGAGAAAGCAATTTTTTGATCCTTACAATGCGAGTAAAACTACTGCTTATGCCCAAAACTAGGGCTTACTTGCTTTAAAATGTTATACAACTCAAAAAATTTCCCTCCTAGACTAAGTTATGGATGGATTTACATTAAATTTTGATGGTCATGACATGTCTAGAACTAGATCCATTAATTCCAAGGAATATGGGGATTTTTTAATTTACAACTTTTATTGCTATCACCAACTATCCTTACTAGGTGTTCTCCCTAAAAATATTGGGATCCATCAAAAAGCATTGCCACTAAACACAAGGTCCCTAGAACTAGAGAATTTATTACTATCACTTTTAATATGATAATCACTTTTATAGAATTTCATGCTTGTAATAATTAAGCCTATTGGTCATGGAGGTTCCTTATAGTGAAAAGAGAGAGGTTGATGATAAACATGATTGGTCATTGCCACCATTTTTCAAAATAAATATTTGATAGGTCATGTGGTTCTCTTCTTAAGTAGATGGATATCTGAGATCCTTTGCATTAACCATGAACATCAAATGACTAGCATTGCTCTCTAATGCTATATCATATTTCTCTTTCCATAATATTCGTGAGCCATCAGATTAGTCTTGAGCAAAAATCAAATACATTACATGGTTACCACATGTATGGATGCTACAAGATTGGTCATGTATGGAGGAATTATCTTTTGAATATTTAATTTTCTACCTTTTGGCCAAAGATGGATGTTTTTTGTGGTCTCTGAAGGGTTAAAGGAGATGATGGAAACCACCAATTATTATAATTATATGACTCATATAATTTTATAACCCACGTGTCTTCTCATACTTTTGAAACCTATCTAATAATTGGATATACAAATCAGTGGTAAATCTTCCTTTAGATGCACTCTTTGATAGGATAACTACTTTGCTTCATTCATGATCCACCAATACATTTACCATGTGTTAAGGTTTTTGACCAATTTATGTATTTGTTTTTACAATTATTTTGGTGAATTTATGGAATAACATAGGCCATTGGATGAGTGATCAATGTTCTAGATAAATTCAACATTCTTAATAGATTCTCTTTTATAGAATTATCATCTACAGTTAGATTAAGTCACTCAATGGACCATGCTAAATGAAGAATATTTATGGTCTATCTAACATTTTGAACTAGAACCCACTATTTACAATCAAATAACTCATGCAATATTAAAACTTGGTGAAAACTCCTTTGCATAATAGAATTAGCACCCACTATTGATCTAAAAATTGGTGATACACCTAGCTTCCACTCTTCTCCTTTCATTGGATTGATTTTTTCCAAGGCTAACTTGCAAATTTTTGTCAGGGAAATGATTCTTCATTCATGTAGAGAACTTTAACTATAGAAAAAAAAATTTAAATCTCATGAGAGAGTAACCCCATAAGGTGGGTAGAGGTCCAAGGTTCAAATATTGAGCCTCGTCGGAATAAATGCTTGTCCCTTTCCTAGTGCTTTCAGTGGTGTAAAAGGTTTAAAATGATTGTGGCATGGTGGTTATAGGGGTGGACTACATGAAGAACTATATGGTATCTTCTATGGTATATAATGTAAAATACTATGGTAGCCATAAAAGCTGAACAACCTACCCAGATTCATGGTGGCTACCAATTACACCATGTAAATTAAAAAACAAAATCTCATAAGAAAGTCATAATCTATATGTATCACATATTCTAACTCAAATAAACCTAAGCTTAATAATAAGTGAACTAATATCTTTAGTCATCCACATTAAAGAGCAATACCTAAGAAAGTGGGGGCTTAAAATAATGTTCCTATTATAAGATTGGAAATAAAATATGGTGTTGTGATACACTTTAGTTCCATCTTACATTGTCAAAAGTACAAAAATAATGGGTTCATATGACATCATATTATGACCCTAGGTTGTTCCCAATACTTTATTCAAACCTTATTTTACATGAAATACTTTCATATCTTCTTCATGATATCTGATATTGTAAGCAATGAGGAGACAAGTGGAGATAGAAAAAGGGTTTCACATGTAACTAAAGAAAATAAAGACATTTATCCTTATATAAGGTCCAATTCCATTCCTTTTGTAATAAACTATATTAAAAAAAAATGAATATTTAATAAGTTACCTCTTGCCCTTTGGGCCTATCACACTAGTATTCGGACCCCCACTAGGGCAACTCCATTTTAATTAGTCTATGGTGCTGAGGCTATTATACCTTTAGAGTTGCATATACAATTGCTGCACATATCTATGTAGGATTTCATCGATGATGATACTACATGGAAAGCTTGTCTATATCAATTCACTTTTCTTGATGAGTGATGTGTGATTGCCCTCGAGTATCTATGTGTTTATCAAGAGCATATTAAGATATTACAACATGAAATTCCACCATAGAGACTTTCATGTTGGTGATTTAGTTCTGAAATAGAACTAGCAAAACTCAAATTTGCCATCCCATATATGGGATAAATTTACGGTAAAATTTTTAGGTCCATACATCATTACTGGTCATATTGGACCTGGAACATATCGCTTAGCATCTATTGAAGGAATTGAAGAGCTTGAACCTTTAAATATCAGTCACCTATGATATTTACATGCTTAGAGCACCATGTCCAACCTAAAACACCCATAGGTGGTCTATGACCATATAGGTCAACCTAAAATTCCCCAAAGGCCTCTATAAGTCCTTTGGTCAACCTAAAATTCCCCAAAGGCATCTATAATCCCTTTGGTCAACCTAAAATTCCTAAAATGCATCTATAAGCTCTTTGGTCAACCTAAAATGTTCCAAAGGTATCTAGGCATATATCAAAATCATGTTGTCGAAAGGTCAGTTTTAGAACCTATTTACATCATCTTTACCATTTACATATACATTCCATACTATGTGTCTCTTTCCATTCACTTAGCCATTTTTTATAAGGTATGTTTAGGGTTTTTGGTCACTCAGCTGTATCTAGTTTTATTTTCAAATTTTGTAGAAAGCTATCATGATTTTTAGAAGGTAGAATCCTTCTTAGATTATACCTTGTATATGTCAAAATACCCACACATTTTCACATTAATAAATCCAAGTTTAGCACAAGGAAAGATGAAACCTACGAAGTGGTCTAGGTTGCCTTAAGAAAAAAAATTATCTTGCTCATCCCCCTATACGGATAGTTCAAAGATGTTGAGAATTGACAGAAGGACAAGTTCCTCCTTATCCAAAATAATCAAAATACATTACCTCACATCAAATTTGGGCAAGTATCCAAAAGAGAAAAAAAATAGTGATTATTATCACTTAGCAAAATTTAAAAGAAACAATGGTTTTCGCCATTAGAAAAAAGTAAAATAAATAGTGGTTATTACCACTACCTAAATCCATTTCTCACCATAAACAAAAATAAGCAACTCCCGTGAAAAATCCAAATTTAAAAGAAAAGAAGAGAGTATTGAACTTGAATCCCTGAAATTCTCAGCATTAGAGAAACATTAGGTGATCCTCATTACAAGTTGGGTGGAATCAAGCCCACTTGGTAATGGTTGTATCCTTATGCATGATTATATGTTTGTCACATAAGTTATTTTCTTTTGTATAGGCCAATGTTTTGTACAAGCTAGCTTTGGTAGCCAGTATTACCTAGTGGTCTAATCCAACTATGTACAAAACTCAAGATAATGAGACTCGTAGGGTGATATCTAGTACATATGGGCTGAATCAATCCTGCTTGGTACTAGGGTAACTTTATATATTATCATAGTAAAGAAATCACATGCACACATAGGGATATTGCATATCTTGGTTATCTTCGCAGATTTATATTTTGTTAAAAAGTATTGCATGGTTACTATAAAACTTTTGATTAGGTAATTAGAGTGTTTGAGTCTCCTGAAAATCCTAAACATATCATAAACATTATATTATTCATTTCATTTCACATCATGCCATCACATGTTTGTTCATTTACATTTACACAAGCCATTACATAATGTCATAATAACATGAAAATGATGAGATAACTTTTGTATAATCAATGGTGCTAGCATATAATGTGTCAAACTAGTCATTATAATATATCATATAAATTACACAAATCATCCATTTCTAATTTCATTGTACATTTAACAATATCAATATCATCAAATCACATCATAGGATAAATACTTGCATCCATGTTAGGCATCCATCATAACATCATAAAAAAACATATACACATTGCATATGTCTGATAAAGCAATAGAACATCACATGATGATAATAGAAAACTCATATATATATGTATGTATATATAGATGTATAAAATAAAAAGCTACATCATCATCCATAGACTACCCATAGGCTACAATAAATTGGGTCCTCAAACCTCATAAATTCTAAAATATCAAAAAGAGCCATCAGAGTCTCAAAACCATGGTCACACAAGACTGGTACTATGATTCTCACCTTGACCCTTAGTAAAAGTCCACCAAGAAATCCCAGATCTACTACCCCCTACCCTGTATAACCTCCATCTAAATCTAGGCATCTCCATATGTGCTGAAGACTATACTATACTACTCATATGACTTTGGTGTGACCCAATAGCATATAAACGGGCTGGGATACATCCATAAGACACACTATCTCATCCTCTAACTCATCAGTATAGATCCTCTCCTATCGAAAATTATCCTAGAAGACTCCCATTAAAAACTAAAGTTGTACCACCTCCTCCCATAGCTTGGCCATATTGCCACTACTAGATCTATCACAGTTAGAGCTCTGTGATCCAAGTTGTTCTTTAATGGTAGCTATCAATGCTACCTGCCTATCCATATAAATATGGGTGCTCTGTACCTACACTTGGAAGATATCCCTATCATGTTGAACTCTAATAAGGTCAACCCATAGCTTAGTAATTGTAGCATCTCATGTTGCTAGTTGTGCCTGCATCCCATGATCATCCAAGTCAGCCTCACCAAGATCACCTTGTACATCCCCTACGTCAAGGAGCTTTATCCACTTGTTTGCTATGCAATGACACACATTTTGCCCATCTATGTTGACCTTCTAATAATTTGGTGACTCATCCTAACCCTTATCCTCTAGAGAATCCCTAGATGCCTCTGAGAAAATAGACTCATTATATTAATAATCATAAGAACTTACAATGCTTTTATAGCACTTCAATAAATTTGAAATCTCTACTATTATGGAGATCTTACTTGCTCCTACTATGTTTAGAAACACTCTAAACAATTCCCTATATGCTCTCACAATAAAATTGATTTCCTCTCAAATAGTAAAGTTGGTGCAACTATATTTAAATGAATGCTAAATATTTAGAACCTATATAATTTAGGGAAGATACTCTAAGTATGCTCTAGAGTAAAAAATTCTCCCCCTTAATATTGAGAGGACTGACTAGACAATATCTTGGCTTTATATATTGAGCTTTCACAACTCCTTTGGTGAAGATGTGTGCTATGTTGTCCAAAGTGTTGTAATGTCAGAGCTCAATCACCTGTTTCTCCACCATGTCTCGAATGAAGTGATACTTCATGTCAAAGTGCTTTGACCTACTATGGTGGATAGGATTATGTGCCAATTGTATGGCACTCATATTGTCATGATACAATATAGTAGGACCACATTGTCTTTCTCCTATTTCATAAAGTACTTTTATCAACTATAAAGCTTGGGTACTAGAATATGTGATTGCTATGTTGGTGGAGTTCTAAAATCTACAAAACAGAAGACAAGGAAAAGCCAAAACCAATTCTCCTTTCAATAGCTTCAAAAAGAATTTTATAGAAAATATACAGCAATAGTTTGCGTTTCTCTAACCCCTTTCCCATTACAATACTTGGGTTTTTATAGAGGCCTCGACCCTCTGAGTTTTAAAATTTGTTCATGAACTACAAACTGCCACCCGAATCAATTGTGGAAAGATGCATTGATGAGCCTCTGAGTGTGGTGCATGAGTGGCCACCATAACCACCGGGATCGTCCTTAGGAACTGATGCTTCATCTCTAGTTGCCATAAATGCGCCTTTGGATGCAGTGCACGAGTGGCCGACATGCTTACTGGGATCTTCCTTTGAGACTGATGCTTCATTTCTAGTGTGCGAGTGGCTGACCTGTTCACTGGGATCTTCCTCTAAGACTGATGCTTCATTGCCATGAGCTTACCGTGCATGAAGGAATGCATTTATGAAATATTTGGCCTGGAGCATGTGTTCCTATTTTGGTCACGATATCGCAACATGTCATGATATCGCTACATTTCTCCTCTACAGTCTCTCTCTTCTATTTCAGTCATGATATCATGACATGTCATGATATCGTGACATTTCTCCTCCATGCCTTCTCTCTCCTATTTCGATCGCGATATCCTGACATGTCGTGATATCACAAAATTTCTCCTATGTGCCTTCTCTCTCCTATTTTAGTCGTGATATCATGACATGTCGTGATATCATGAAATTTCTCCTCGACGCCTTCTCTCTCCTTCCTGAGTCACAAAAACGTGACATGTCATGATATCGCAACATTTTTCTTCTTCTCTTTCTCTTTCCTTCCTGAGTCATGAAAATGCGACATGTCATGATATCATGACATGTCGTGATATCACGAAATTTTTCTTCTTCTCTTTCTCTCTCCTTCCTGAGTCACAAAAATGTGACATGTCACGATATCACGACACTTTTTGTGTCACGATATCGTGACACTTGTTTCTTTTCTTCTTTGCAAAACACTTAGAATTTTTTTTTTGATGCAAGATTGCTCTGCCGCCACTGGATGCTCCTGCATCAAACACCTGGGGTGGATTGAGAAGTGACCCTCACTTCTGTACTGTTAGAGGAAGTTCCATGTGGTCAACCTCTATTTTTAACAACCAAGTTGCATCTTCTATAGGTCTACCCTTCCACTTGACCAAATATTCAGAATACCGTTTGTTCCTGGTACTTTTGCCTTCTCGAGTGTCTAATATTTCCTCGATCTCATTTGTGGTTGGAGTAGACGCTAGAATACTCCACAACTATGTACTTGGTGCCTCACTACTGTCTCCCTCATGATATTCCACCAAATCTGAAATGTTAAAAATAGGTGATATGTTAAGCTCACTTGGCAATTCCACTTCATATGCATTGCCTAAATCCCATTTTTCTATGATTTTGCATGGTCCAAACTTCTTCATCTTCAGCTTGTTATAGGTTTTAGCAAGAAATCTTTCTTTTCTTAGATGGACCATGACTTCATCTCCCACTTTGAACTCCTTAAACCATCGCTTTTGGTCTGCCCTTGTATTATATTGAGTATTCATCTTGGTAATTTGCTTCTTCACTTCTTCATGCAAGCTCTTCATATGCTCTACAAAGTCCTCAGCCTAGACACAACACTTTTTCCCTGTATCCATCTTTCTCAACTTAGAAGAATTTCTTGGATTGTGTCCATATATTATTTGGAATGGAGATTTTTTAGTACTCCTATTGACAGAATTGTTGTATGCAAATTCTGCCTGTGGAAAAACCAAATCCCATCCCTTGGGCTTATCTCCTATCAAGCATCTCAATAGATTACCCAAACTTCTATTCACCACCTCTATTTGTCCATTAGTTTGTGGGTGGTATGCATAACTAAATTTCAAATATGTCTTCAATTTCTTCCACAAGGTTCTCCAAAAATACCCAACAAACTTGGTATCTCTATCAAAAATGATACTCTTTGGTAGACCATGAAGTCGTACCACCTCTTTGAAAAATAAACCTACACCATGAATTGCATCACTAGTTTTCTGGCAGGGAATAAAATGTGCCATCTTTGACAACCTGTCAACCACCACAAATATGGAGTCATTTCCCCTCTATGTCTTCGGTAGGCCAAGAATGAAATCCATGCTGACGTCCTCCCATGGTCTCTCTGGTATAGGTAATGGCTGATATAATCCAATGTTTTGTCTCACACCTTTGGCCATCTGGAATACTCTAAAACTTTGCACAAATCTCTTCACATATTGCTGTAGTTGTGGCCAATAGTATTTCTCACTAACCAGGGCAATGGTCTTATCCCAACCAAAGTGTCTAGCCAGCCCTCCACTGTGTTTCTCCTTGACTAGATTTCCCTCATTGAACTCCTTGGAATGCATAATTGACTTCCTCTGAACAACATTCCATCTTGGATCAAAAAATCCAACCACTTGGTCCTGTCCAAAGTAATAGGTGCCAAGCAAGCCCTCCAAGCTTCTGCAAAATCAGGATCTTCAGGGTAAAAACCCTTTGGTTCATCAAATCCTACCACTTCCACCTTCATTTTTATCAATAAACTTTGCCTTCTACTTAAGGCATCTGCAAATCTGTTTTACTTTTTTCTCCTGTGCTTCAAAACAAAGGTATAACTCTGTAAAAACTCAACCCACTTTAAGTGCCTCTGATTTAGCTTCCCTTGGCTATTAATATACTGTAAGGCCTGATGATCAGTAAATAGAACAAACTCTTTTGGCAACAAATAATGTCTCCACATCTTTAGAGTCTGAAATATAGCATAAAACTCTTGATCATAATCTGAATACTTCTTCCTAGCATCGTTGAGTTTCTCACTAAAGTAAGCAACAGGTTTACCTTCTTGACTCAATATAGCTCCTATGGCACTACCACTAGCATCACAATCTACCTGAAATACCTTATTAAAATCTGGAAGTGCCAAAACAAGGCTGCTCTTTGACCTTCTTCTTCAACATATCAAAGCTCTTATCTGCTCCTAAGGTACACTTAAATTCTTTCTTATCCCCTCTCATTGTTTCTGTAAGGGGTGCACAAATACTGCTAAAATTCCTAATGAATTTTCTATAAAAAATTGTGATACCATGAAATGATATTACCTCAGTTGTGCTTCTCAGTGTAGGCCATTCAATGATAGCTCTCACCTTTTATGGGTCCATTTTTAGACCTTCGGCTGAGATGACAAATCCCAAGTACACTAAATCCTTCACAAAATTATACTTCTTTAGATTAATTAACAACTGCTCCTCCTGCAGATTCTAAAAAACCCTTTTGATATGCATCAGGTGCTCTTCTAGGTTTCTACTAAATATTAAAATATCATCCAAATAGATAATGACAAATTTCCCTAAAAATTCTTTCAATACCTCATTCATCAGCCGCATGAATGTGCTTGGTGAATTGGTCAGCCCAAATGGCATGACCAACCACTCATACAAACCCTCTCTAGTCTTGAAGGTTGTTTTCCACTCGTCTACCTCTCTGACACGGATCTAATGGTAACCACTCTTCAGGTCAATCTTTGTGAAGTACTTGGCTCCACTCAAACAGTCCATAATGTCATCCATACTTGGCAATGGAAATTTGTATTTTATGGTGATCTTGTTAATAGATCGAGAGTCTATACACATTATCCACTCTCCATATTTCTTTAGTGCTAGTACTACAGGTACTGCACATGGACTCAAGCTCTCCTGAATCAGTCCCTTCTTTAGCAACTCTTGGACTTGCTTGTTTAGCTCCTCAGTTTCTATAGGAGTCATTCTATGTGGAGCCTTATTGGGTAAACTAGATCCTGGTACCAAATATATATGGTGACTGATATTTCTCATTGGTGATAAACCCTCAGGCACATTATCAAATATAATATCTGGAAATTCTTCCAATAGATCTAGGACTTCTACAAGGGTATCTTTGCATTCTTCCTCCCTAACTCTAGTAATTAATGCATAACACATATGCTCATGATTCAAACCATCCAAAAATTTCCTCCCTTAAACTAAACAGATTCTTGCACTACTACATACCTTTTCGTCCACCTCCTTCAGGGGCTTCGGCTTATGGCAAACTCCATTTCTTGTCACGAAGTAAGCGTTTGCATGACCATCATGAACTGCACATCGGTCAAACTGCCATGGCCTTCCCAATAGCAAATGGTAAGAATCCATCGACATAATTTCACACAAGACCTCATCATGGTAATTCCAAATATTAAATTTTACCAGGCATTGCTCACTAACCAAAGCCCTATGGTCCTTTTGTAACCATGCAATTCG
Organism: Wollemia nobilis; assembly: GCA_028583015.1. NCBI lineage: Eukaryota > Viridiplantae > Streptophyta > Pinopsida > Araucariales > Araucariaceae > Wollemia > Wollemia nobilis. The sequence continues at coordinate 3,940,227 of JAQPPZ010007219.1, forward strand.
ATATGGATGTGGGTGTCTCTTCCTTTCTAATTGCAACTTTGTAACCATTCCTTCTGAAACTAGGTTATCTATGCTACCATTTTCTATGATAATATTACAAATCTTACCCGTGCATTTACACCTTGTGTGGAATAAGCTTTTCCTCTGATCTATGTCTCCCTCCTCATTCAGCAGGGTTCGCCTTGTGATCAGTACTTCTCCTCTCTCTACTTCTTTAGAGTGCTCAGATCTAGCACCTTCATCAGTGACCGCAGTTCAGACATTACCTTCAGGCCTCCTATTAGTCCTCTCTTGGTGCTATGGACACTTGTATGCTCGATGTCCCTCTTCCCCATAATGGAAACAGGTTCCACGAAATCTTCCTCTTCCATAGCCACGTCCAAATATTCCTCTTCCCCTTTGGTAATCATTGTTCTGATTACGGGGGTGATAGGTATTTTCTCCCTTTTGGTATTGATTACTATTAGCTTCTCCATTCGTCTTATAATCTTCATTTCGTCCTCCATTGGTCCTTCCACCAGTCCTTCCACCATGACCTCTTCCTCTTTGCTTGCTCTCAAACCTTCTATTTAGCTTCTCTTCAACCCTCAGGGCATATTGGTAAGCGTCCTCTATGGTGGTCATCCTGACTAGACTTAATTCTTCTTGAATACTTGCTTGTAACCCATTAATATAACAGGCTACCTTCTCTTTTTGGCCTCTAAGTGGCCTGTTCTGATTACAATTTTATGAAACTCCTTTGTGTATTCTTTTATTTCTTTCCAGCTGCACTCCCTTCCACCATATGCTGACATGACCCTTTATCTTGGTCTTAGTAAACCTGACCCTATCAGGATATTCAACCTCATCATACTCAAAGTATTCTTCTAGATCATTAATCTAGTCAATCAAATCCTCTAGATCAAGCTTCCCAGAATACATAGAAACCTCCATCTTTAGTCTCTTCCCAATCTGAGAAATGTCTTTGTATAATCTGGCTTATGCAGGATCTACTACCTCTTCTTCTTTCTCAAACTGGTTCTCTTCTTCCTCATCTTCATCTTCACTACCTTCTTCTCTTCTTAGCTCAAATCCTCTACATAGCTCCTCTTGCAGGGCTTGCACTTGCCTCTGAAAAACTCTAAAATATTCTGTTGGCACCATATTGCTTCCACCACCATGGTTTCTTTGTGGAGGCATTCTACTCACTTCTCTCACAAGACTTTCCATATATCTTGGTGCAAACTACCTCACTTTCAGTGATCTGTTTGCACACTCAAGAACTTTCGGCTCTGATACCACTTGGTGGAGTTCTAAAATCTATAGAATAAAAGACAAAGAAAAGCCAGAACCAATTCTCCTTTCAATAGCTTCAAAAATAATTTTACAAAAAATATACTGCAGTAGTCTGTGTTTCTCAAGCCCATTTCCCATTACAATACCTAGGTTTTTATAGAGGCCCCGACCCTCTGAGTTTTCAAAAAATTTCATTAAATGCAAACTGCCACCTAGCTCAATCATGGAAAGATGCATTGATGAGCCTTTGAGTGTGGTGCACGAGTGGTTTCCATAACCACCAAGATTGTCCTTAGGAAATGATTCTTCATCTCTAGTTTCCATAAATGTGCCTCTGGATGCGGTGCACGAGTGGCCGACATGCTTACTGGGATGTTCCTCTGAGACTGATGCTTCATTTCTAGTGCGCGAGTTGCCAACCTGTTCACTGGGATCTTCCTCTGATACTGATGCTTCATTGCTATGATATTACCGTGCATGAAGTAATGCATTTATGAAATATTCAGCCTGGAGCACGTGTTCCTATTTTTGTTGCGATATCACGACATGTCACGATATCATGCCATTTCTCATCCGTGCTCTCTCTCTTCTGTTTCGATCATGATATCGTGACATGTCACAATATCACGACATTTCTCCTTCATGTTTTGTTCATGATATCATGACATTTCTCCTCCATGCCTTCTCTCTCCTATTTCGGTCGTGATATCGCGACATTTCTCCTCCATGCCTTCTCTCTCCTTCCTGAGTCGTGAAAACGTGACATGTCACGATATCATGACATTTTTCTTCTTCTCTTTCTCTCTCCTTCTTGAGTCGCGATATCGTGACATGTCATGATATCATGACATGTCACGATATCATGACATTTTACTTCTTCTCTTTCTCTCTCCTTCCTGAGTCGTGAAAATGCGACATGTCATGATATCGCGACACTTTTTCTATCTCGATATAGCGAAACTTGTTTCTTTTCTTCTTTGCAAAACACTTAGAAATTTTTTGTTGATGCAAGATTGCTCTGCTGCCACTGGATGCTCCTGCATCATATGTACTCAGCTTCAGTAGATGATAATGCTACAAAAATCTACTTTTTGGAACTCCAAGTAATTAGTCCTGACCCAAGACTAAAATAATTCCCTGAAGTATATTTTTTATCATCTATATTTTTCCCCAATAACTATCACTAAAGCCAACTAATTTTACAAAATTACATTTGTGTTAATGGATCCCAAAATCTAACGTACCCTTTACATATCTAAAAATTCTTTTAGTTTCTTGTAGATTAAGTTTAGATGGATCATCCATATACCTTGAAACAAGAGAAACTACATATTGAATATTCGGCCTTATGTTGGTGAGGAACATTAGACTCCCAACCATGCTCCTATAAGTGGTCCTGTCAAATTTTGGTGATCCATATTCTTTGCTCAATTGGATCCTATGACCCATTTGAGTTGCAATAGACTTACATTGCTCCATTGAAAATTTCTTTATTATAACTTGAGCATATTTGTGTTGACATATGAAGATTCCTTTACCTATTTGATGTACCTCCATGCCTAGGAAGTAATGCATCAAGCCTAGATATTTCATTTCAAATTCTTTCATCATGGATTTTTTGAACTCCTTATTCATATTAGCACTACTACCCATGAATATTAGATCATCTACATATAAGCATACAATGAGAATATCTTTACCTTGTTTCATGTAGTAGAGAGTAGGCTCACTTTTACTCCTAGTTAACCCATACCTTTGAAATTAGCCATCAATGCTTGAGTACCATGCCCTTGGTGCTTGATTGAGGCCATACAATGCTTTATTTAATTTGTAGACAAGATGCTCCTTACCTTGTTCAACAAATCCTTGAGGTTGTTGCACAAAAACCTCTTCATTCAAGTACCCATTAAGAAAGGCACTTTTAACATCCATGTGCTGAATTTTTCACCCTTTGTGAGTAGCCAAGGAAAGTACTAGTCTGATTGTCTCCTGTCTAGAAAAAAAAGTAAAGGTCTCCTCATGGTCAATCCCATACTTTTGAGTAAACCCTTTTGCTAATAGCCTTGCCTTGTGTCTTTCAATGCTCCCATCAGCATTAAACTTGGTCTTATAGACCCATTTACATCCAACACATTTCTTACCTTTAGGAAGCTCCACTATCTCCCAAGTATCATTCCTTTTTATAGAGGTCATTTCCGCTTTCATGGCCTGTTGCCATACATCATGAGTGCATGCTTTTTCATAACTAGATGGCTCTAGCTCTATACTAGTCATTAAAGTATAATTTACAACATCACCCCTAGGCTCTTGAGAGTCATCATAATCATACATGTACTAATTTTATTTCAAAACTACATTCATCTCACTAGCTTGTCTTCTAGTGTACTTATTTTTGAAATTCTTATCCAACATTTGAAAATAAGGATGGTGCTGAAGTGTTATATTACCTCTTTATGGAGAATCAATATTCATTGGTGAAGAACTTATTGATATTTATAGAGAAGGACCTGAAGTAGAATCAGTTGTAATTGAAGTAGTACTCATACTTGGGCTTGGAGGAGGACTTCATTTGCTATTTTTGGGCTGCACTTGCTGCACTTGAGAGGAAATTGCATCATGATATCCATCATCAATAAAAAGTTTTTGATGACCCCATACTTCCCCTTCATAAAAAAACACATATTTGAAAATTACAACTTTATGTATTTTTGGATTGTAGAGCCTATATGCCTTTGAAGACAAACAATACCCAATGAAAATACATGCTTGACTTTTGGGGTCAAGTTTATTTTTTGTTTCATCAGGAATGTGTGCATATGAAAGACAACCAAAAACTTTGAAGTGTTTTACATTTGGCCTTGTTTCATACCAACCCTCATAAGGAGTCATCCCATCTAAACTAGAAGTAGGACTCCTATTAAAAATGTAAACACTTGTTCTAACAACGTCAACCCAATACATGTTATTGAGTTGCTTTATTTGAAGCATTCATCTATCCATTTCTACAATAGTGTAGTTCTTTATTTCAGCCACACCATTTTGTTGTGGGGTGTAAGCAGTAGTTAATTGCCTTTTGATCCCACAATCTTTACAAAATTTGAAAAATGCATTTGAACAAAACTCCCCTTATCTATCAGTCATTAATTTATTTACAACATACTCACTTTGATTCTCTACATTATCTTTGAAATATTTTAAACATTCAAAAGCTTCATATTTAGTTTTCAAAAAATAAATCCAACACATTCTAGAGAAATCATCAATTAAAGTGATAAAGTAAGAATTGTTACCCAAGCTTTTGGTATTCATTGGAACACAAATGTTTGAATGTACCAATTGTATTGGATGGCTTACTCTCCATGCTTGTCCTCTTGGAAACTTGGTTCTTGAGTATTTTCCCAAAAAACATCCTTCATACACCTCCTTGTGCTCTTTAACTTTTGGCAATCCACATACCATAGCTTGTGAAGTCAACAACTTCAAGCTTGTAAAGTTAAGATGACCATATCTCAAGTGCCAAAGCACACTTGGATTTTCTATGGCCACATTAGCAAGTTTGTAACCTCCATGTTCCCAAAACTTAAGAGAAAATAACCTATTATTTGTCATAGGAACTTGTGTAACAACTCTATTACAATTTTTTTGTCAAAAATTACACATTTTCCATCTTCAAAAACAAGCTTGTAGTTCTTTTACATTATATATCCAACACTAAGAAAATTATGTTGGAGTTTGGGGGTGTAATAAATGTTGTTTACCTTCTTTGCACCTTCTTTTATTTGAACCTCCATGGCTCTCATACCTTCAACTTGTAGTTCCTTGTCATATCCCAATTTTATCTTTGAATTGTATGTGGAATCCATTGTAGCAAAAATCTCATCTTTGCCACTCATATGATTTGAGCAGCCGGTATCCAAAATCCAAGTTTCATTGAGATTTTGATCTGATTTGTCATAGGTTAGAAACATATTTGAATAATTTCCTTCCTATTATACATAGTTTCTATATTTATTACCTCACCCTTCTTGAGAAGGTTGGACCAAAAATCTCTAACAAAGTGACCAACTTTACCACAATTGTAATAATATTTCTTTGATTTGTAACCTCCTCTTCCTCTTCCTTGGTTTCCACCTATTGATCCACCTCTTCCTTTACCTATCCTTTGTCCTCTTCCTTTGCCTCTTCCTTGTCCTCTTACTTCACCCTCCTTGGATGAGAATACTTTGTCATCACCTCCATAGCTTGTTAAAGTAGAACCATGTAATATCTCTTCATGAGACATCAAAGAACCAATTAGAGAATCAAAAGTTAGAGTAGAAAAATATTTAGACTCGTAAATAATGATAGCAATATGGTTCCATTTATGAAGAAGTGTTCTCAACACTTTCTTCACAACTACATAAGTTTTGATGTCTTCTCCAAGGTTTTGTATTTTGTTTACAATGGCTTTCACTCTAACACAATAATCACCTATATTTTCATCATTTTGTATTTTTGGATTCTCAAAATCCCTCTTCAAGGTTTGAAGCCTCACTTTATTTTTGCCTTGATATCTATCCTTTAAGGTACTCCAAGCATATAGAGATGATGTACATGAAGCAATCCTTGGAAATATGCTTTTCTCCAAGGCTGCTTGGAGATGGTAGAGGGCAAATGAATTTTTCTTTTTGGCATCCTTTTTATTGGTTCTATCAGTTGCACTCAAGGTGGCCCAATATGTAGGTTTATTATAGCCTTATTATACAATATACCATAACCCCTTGCCTATGAGTAAGGTCTTCATATTGATATACCAATACTCATAATCGAACCCATTAAATTTAGGAATGAAAAGATTGTTATTGGCAGCCATTGATGCTAATAAAAAAAAATTGGAATAATATAGATAGATTCTAATAATATATTATTGAAATAAATAGCAGTAGAAGATCTTATTTTACTCATTTGACTCAACCTGTTAAGTCAATCTCTCAGAATAAACCTCTGATTACAAAAATACATGCTTCTTTTTTATTTATCAAAATCTCAAGCATTAAATTTATCATAAATTCGCTAATACTGATTGAAAGAAACTAAATTTTTTATTGTAGAATTATTATATATGTATCTTAAAATCCACTAAATATCAGAAGCAAATTCACACAACTGAGAAATATGTGATCAATTTACTTTTGCCCTTTCTAGATATTAGTGTTTTTTGAGACAACCTCAATGTTTTTTACATAAATCAATCCATATAGCTCAATTTATTTTGAAAATTAAAATATGTATTCCTGAGACAATAATCATAAAACCCTATAAAGTTTAGAAAAAAATTCACAAAAGGTGAAAAATATGTGATCATTTACTTTTTCCTTTTTTATCACAATTTCGGATCTAGGATTTTTGAAGACAAAATCAATATTCACATAAATCGATCAATACAGATCAAAACGACCTAAAATTTTGTTTGAATAATTATTTTATCTAAATAATATTTATCCAAAAAATTTAGAAGAAAACACCTCGTATTGCACCTTATAAAACTATTTTATTTCAAAACTCAAAATGCTAATAAAATCAGCAAATGAGCTCCAAATTACCTATAAATTTGATTGTGTCCTCTTGATAAAATTATATAACAACCCTCAAAATCTCATAATAAAATACCTTAGGATGCATGATATTTGAATTATTTACTCAATATCTTCCTTGAAACTCTATTGGGTGCTGGCCACTTGAGTTTCTCTAATAAAGTGTGTGCTTCAGATCTCTTCACGCCACTCTCCACAGGTTTTGATCCATTTGAGTAAACTTGGCTCTAATACCAAAATGAGAAAATAGACTCATTAGATTAATAATCATAAGAAATTACAATGCTTTTATAGCAATACAATCAGTTTGAAATCTCTACTATTATGGAGATCTTAATTGCTCGTACTATGTTTAGAAATACTCTAAACAATTCCCTATATGCTCTCACAACAAAAATGATTTTCTCTCAAATAGAAAATTTGGTTCAAATATATTTAAATGAATGCTAAATATTTATAACCTATATACTTTAGGGAAGATACTATAAAGTATGCTGTAGAGTCCAACAACCTCATCCAACACCTTAACTACATCCCCTCCTAATGGCCTATCTCCTTACCACTATTTTTTTAACCCACCAAGAATCGTACTCCTCTGTAGTCCAACCATAATCCAGCTCAGAGAGCTCTACTACGATATCTGATTCTTCTTTCAATGATTTCACTATAGACCAAGTAAGGGTCCTCTCATACCCATGATGTTGATAGATCATTGGATCATTAGAAAAAACTTGGCATAGCCTAAAATACCATAGGAATCAAGCATAAGGAAAGTACTCTTGCTCATTCCCATGTCACCTGATCAACCATCTTCTCGATATCACTTGGCACAGGTGTGTCTCAACCTTAGATCATACTAGACAATGTCTATATGATCTTTAGATCACCACCTTTGTCCTGAGTCATTTAAATATCTCTACATAGTGCTCAACCTTACCTGTAAAGTGATGACTCTGATCTATCAACTGAGCCCTCTTCCATAGAATATCATAGCCTATATCTATTTCAATAATATATGCTCGGGTCATCCATGGTAGTCCTTGGAGTTGATCCACAAAAATATGCTACCATATCTATAGACCAAACCCTTCCACCAATGGGAGCGGATCTCATATAACTCATCATATAGATGTACTAATAATGTGGTACCCAAAACCATCACTAACATCTTATCTATGATGCACTCTACCAATTAAAACACCAACTCTAAAAGGTTCTAGGGGAACTTGGATCCTGATGAGTCTAGAAGCAACATCTTAGAGATCAAAGTCATTAGTAAAAAATGTCTAACATCTAATACATCAACCCAAAATCATAGCTCTACTAATATCCCTTCACTAGGTATGTTGCGCACTACCTCCTCCCAATTTCCCCTAAATTATCTCTGCACCACTGCATCTCTATGGTCTCAGTGAGTGGATATGATAGGGCACCCCTCTATTAAAATGCACAATATCTGATAGACATCTTCTAAAGTTACTATCATTTCTCCTGTAGGTAAATGGAAAGTGTTATTACGTAGATCCTAAAGGTCTATCAAGGTAATCAAGTAAGCATGGTCGTCCATCGTGGGCTCCAACCATGGCACATTCTTAAGGCCAATGGCATTGAGCCATTACCATTCCTCCTCTATCAAAATATCCCTTGTGACCTGAAAGAGATTTGGAACTCGATACCGACTCTTCACCACCTGGCAGAGCTAACTAAATGTAAAAAATGCACTGAAAAACATAAAAAAGTCCTAAAATACCCAAAAAATACCAAAAAAGGACCCATTTTAGCCCAGTTTTGTGACCGTCCCACCTAGGGATGGCCCCCAAAAATGGCTAAAATAGGGTCAATTTGACCCCTAAATTAGCCCTAAAAATACAAACAAATAATAAAATAATGGTAAAATAATGCATCTAAATAACTGCTTACATTCCTAAAATTACCTATTATTACGGTTCCTTAACCAATATTTAGTGTATGTTATGGAAAAAGCACAAGAAATTAATATTTCTCATTAAATAAATAAAGAGAGGAAAAAGCAATCCATACCCATCTCACATCAAATCCATCGCTTGATGAACCCTATTGGTGGATCATTATTATTGGATGCTTCTATAGTGGTTCGCTTCGAAAAATCATTTCTCTCCTCTTCACCTCTCAAGTTTTCCAAGTTGAGAATGCAAAATGAGCTCATTTGCCTCATTTTGGGCTTATATAGCATTAAAAAATGTATGGCTTCCTCTTGGTGGTATGGTTGGTTAATTGACCAACCATACCACCCTAGGATGGCCATAAACTATGTAGTCATCTCACCTAGGGATGACCACCAAAAAAACTGAAAAAATATCTTAAAAAGTTCAAAAATAAGGCCAAAAACCCACCAAAAATATTAACAAGGGATCAAGATTAAATACAAAGTATTCATGGATTCTCTTAAAAGTATTTATTTCACTCCCTAAAAAGGTTATTATTTTTGGACCACTCTACAAGAATGAATTATTTAGGCTCTCACTTCCATAAATCATAATTAAAATGATCAAAATCTTGGCAGAATTGATAAGGTTTGCAATGGAAAAAACTGATGGTTATCCAAATTCAGTTATATGTGTCAAGTGACTCATCACTTTTATCATTGGTAATTCCCTAATTGACTCATAACCTGAAGGGGTAGTCATAATAATGATATCATAATCAAATCAAAACTTAAACACTCAAAAAGTACAATTTTCATTCATTCAAAATAATCATTGCCAAAGACAAATTTGCAAGCCCATGCTGGGGAAAACAATTAGCAAATGCAACAAAAAAAGTCCTAGCCTCCTTGAATCCTTGGAAATTCATCCTTAAAAAGGCTTACAAGGAAACAAAAAACCAAGACCAAGTATACCTTGAGCCTTTACAACTGTCATTATAGTATGGTTGAAAGGTATACCAAAATCAATCCTTCAACTATGTCAAAAGCAAGGATTACAAGTATGTATGCTCTTTCTATAATGGAGGCATCTAAATTTGGTTGGGTTAATTAATAATATCAATAATTTAATGATTTAGTCATCTATTTTTTCTCAGCGCTCTATTGCACACAACATATCTCAAAAATGGGTATCTATAGACACTAAAATCATGTAAATCAGATAAGGCTGCTATGTGCCAGTATTATCGACATCATATGGACCCATTGGGAAATCCTTAGGGGTTACTTAGGGCTACCAAAATTTTATAAGAGGGTTTACCCCATTTTTGGGAGGTTTTGAGCCATGTAGTCATGGTCGTACCACCCAAGGACGACCACAGTTCATGGGCATCCCACCCAAGGATGGCCATCAACAACTATCCTTGGGTGGGATGGGCATGAACCAAACCCCCTAAAAGTTAATTGGTGGGATAAATTATAATAAATTACTACCATTTATGCCACATAATCACCCAAAAATTATTGTTAGGTTGGCATAAATATCAATACCTACAAATTGGAGGTCCCAATTGCGTAAGCTTTCTAACCATGTGCATGGCAAGGGCATTGACAAGTGGTAACATTTATCTTGCATGCCATAACTTGTATATTTACACATTTAACCTATTTTAGCTATAAATTTAGGTGCTCCTACCCAAATTTTAAAAGGGTACAATAACAAGTATTTCTCATGAAGTGCTGCTCACATTTGTCCTCAACATTTTCCCAAGTATTTTTCTTGAAAACCTCTTCATTCGAAGGTCTTTTCAGGGGAATCCAAAAATACACTAAACTGATTCCAAAACCAATAAATTTTGAGATTTAGTTTCCCAAATTCTATGAAAAGACCCCTAGAAGGTTTATTGACCAAATCCAAGTGGAATTGGTTGTAAAAACCACTCGAGTTTGTGGTCGTCCCTCCAGGGATGGTTAGCAGTTCTCATTGGAACTCCTAGGGATGGCCATGAAATGGCCCACAATTTTAATCTAAATTTCATGTAGATCATTTCTATAGCACTATATTAGCATCATATCCAAATTTGGTAAATTTTTGAGTAGATTTGATAGGTTAATTAATGTTTTCATGATTACAGTCTTACTTGTTCCTGCCAAGAATGACCATCGGTTCTAATAACAATTTCATTGTGATTTCACCTATTAAACATCATACTAGAATTTCAAGTCATTTGGATTTGTTTAGAATAGTTGTAATTGATTTTATATTCGTAGATTCATATTTTCTATGGATTTCCTTATTTTGACCACAAAATGCATATGCTATTAACATAATTCAATAGATTGTGTGTAGGTGCAAGTATTCTAGGCATGAGGGAGGACCTAAGGAGTAGTATAAATGAAGCTCTTCTCAAGTGTGTGTTGCGAGAATAACATTGTTGAGCAAAGTGCAGCAAACAATATTGTCATTGTTGTCAACACAGTCAGACAAATTTATTGATGCAATGGACAAGAGTTTATTGAACAGCAAGGTGCAGCCAAAGTACAATGGATAGGAGTTCAGTGTTGAGCAAGGTGTTGTAGGAGGATTGTCATTGGTCAATATAGTCAGTTAGATCTAATGATGCAATGGACAGGCAGTTCAGAAGTCACTCAGATGCAGAGGATAAAGTTCAAAAGTTAGTCAGATCATGAGTCCTTAAATGATAGATGCACAGAAACAGAAAACATAATTCAGAATGAGAAGAAGAAGTCTTCAGAACCTGAGATGTCAAGAAGCGGAAAGGTTTTTTTGAAAACCAAGGCAGTCAAAATAAAAAGTTTTATTTAAAATCATGGATAACAGATTTGAAATGGGTTTTTCTTAAAACCCAAGTTGGCTCTTCGTTTCGTTGAAAAAGATGCCCCGGTGATGAAGATATTTAATTTTAAATATTGAGTTTAAATTTTAAAGGTTTTTTGTGAAAACCAAGGTAGTCAAAATAAAAGGTTTATTTAAAACCATGGATAACAGACTTGAAATGGGTTTTTCTTAAAACCCAAGTTGGCTCTTCGTTTCGTTGAAAAAGATGCCCCGGTGATGAAGATATTTAATTTTAAATATTTAGTTTAAATTTTATTTTATTTAAAATTTAAATTAGAATATTAAATTAAATTAAAAGGGCCGACGTGTTACTATTTCGTGGCAATAAGCTACAGGAAGGTGACGAAGGTGGAGAAGAGTTTGAGGCCGACAAAGTTAAATTTGGGCCGACGGATTTTAGGGTTTGGTAGCTGACAAATTCTAGGGTTTCTCAGTCAACGTTCTTCTAGGGTTTGCCTCTAAAATTTCTTCTATAAAAGCAAGGGTTCTTCGAGTTTGAAGAATGGGGTGTTAAGATAAAGTGGGAATGCGAGCATAGTGTTTGTGAAAGTGAAGTTCGTGTTGAGCAGAGAGCAGAATGTGAAACGACACAGAGTGTGCGAAGCGTGTGCACAGAGAAAGCAGAGTGTGCAGAGAAGCGTGAAGGGCAAAGTTGATTGCAAAGTCTGGCTGTAGCAGTGCAGCAGACTGTGTGAAGTGATTACGCAAGAGAGAGCAGAGTGCATAGAGATTGCAAAGGTGATGTAGACCAGTTAGAGTCTTGCAATAACAAAGGTATATGTCAAACATTTTTTATTCAATATTGAAGTCCAGTTGGTGCTGGCAAATTAAGGGGTTGGTGCCTCTTTCCAGTTGGTGCTGGTAAACAAATTGTCCAGTTGGTGCTGGCAAATTAAGGGGTTGGTGCCTCTTTCCAGTAGGTGCTGGTAAAATAGGAGTTGGTGCTCCATTCTGTTGAAGCAGATAAAGTTAAGGGGTTGGTGCTCCTTCCAGTTGGTGCTGGTAAACAAATTGTAAAGTTGGTGCTTTGCAAGAGGTTGGATTTGGATGGGAGTCCAAGCAGCCATTCTTTTTGAGGAGTAGCCATTTTGGTGAACCTCGTTAAAAATCTGTGTTGTGTGATGTTCTCTTGCGGTACTTATTATATTTGTTTATAAGTTTTATCTGCTGCAAATTTTTTTGAGCTGTCTATTCATGTTTTGGAATGCTACACTGATTCACCCCCCCTCTCAGTGTCATTGTGATTACAACAATTGGTATCAGAGCCAAGTTCCCAGTTCAGGCTTAATCAGTCTGGGTTGATCTTGGATTATTACACAAATGGCAAAGAAAGGCAAAAGTGGAACCATGAGACACAAGAAGAAAAGAACACACAGGGTCATGAAAGAAAATGAAGATGAATCAAACAGTGGAGAAAAGGCCAAGAGACAACTCGATCATGATGCAGGTTCTCTAGGTACAAAATTTTTTATTTGCGGTCAACTCGGTCATAATGAATGTCAGTGCCATGGTTCTAATAGCAGTGAAGTTGAAGATGATCCATTCAAAATTGGTAAAGAAACAGATTTAGAACAAGAATATGATGAAGAAGAAAGTGATGCAGAAGCAAATTGGGAACATAAACTAATTTCAGCTCTGGTTAAAAAGGTTGAGGATGCAGAAGATATAATCACCAGTTTGAAAGTACAGACAGAAGATTACAAGAAAATTTCTAAAAATCTCGAAATGCAGTTAACCATGAAATCAGAGTATTGCAGTAAGCTAGAAGAAGAGATAGACGGTCTAAGAATACAGACAGAAGAGATGAATAAGAAAGTTAATGTATGTAGCAAACATGAAGAAGATTCCAACAAAATAGTTAGCAATCTGAAGCTGCAAATAGAAGAGTTCAAAAGGATTGAAGAAACTCTTAGGTCTCAGATCAATGAGAAAGAGACTATTTGCTGCAAACAAGAAGAAAAGATTATCTCTTTGAAGAAACAACTGGAAGAGGCCAATACAAATCTTAAATTCGAGAAGAGCACAGAATTGCTAGATAAAATGATAAATTATCAGAGAAGCTCCACGGATAAGCATGGTCTTGGGTATGAAGCTGAAAAACCCCCATCGTCCAAATATGCAGAGAAAAAGGAGCTCACCGTTGAAGGATCAAAGCATAAAAAGTCTGAAGCTGAACAACCTTCATCATCCAACTCTACAGAGAAGAAAAATTTCACTATTGAAGGGTTGGAGCAAGAAAAGATTAAAGCTGTATCTTCAAAAGAAAGAAAATATCAAAGGAGATTTACAGCAAAGCAGCCACAACAAAAGAGGTTCTACCACTCTCACTTTTTTCATGCTAACACTTTTAATGGCTATTGTTTCAGATGTAACCAGTATGGTCACAAGGCAACTTATTGTGGATTAAATAATAAATCAAAGAGTTATGCTAGTCAAAATACATCTGCATATCTGAGTGAACACTTTGTACAATGTTTTCAATGCAATGGTCATGGGCACATAGCAAGGTTTTGTCCAAGCACTTCTGTATCAAATCTAAGGCAAAACAGTAGATTTCATAAGACGCAAAGAACACAACACAGACAGGGAATAAATCAGGTTCATAGAAGAAAGGAAAATAATCATTCATCATGGATGCATAAGAGACAACCACACCAGAGAGATATTCGAGTTCACACAATGATGCAAAATAGGGACGCAGGTGAAAAATCCAAGCCCAAGGTCAAGAAAGTCTGGAGAAAGAAAGAAGAGAGGAAATCGTGTCTCCTTGAACTAAAGGAGACTGCTCTTCTGCTGCACTAAGCAACTCCAGGTAACACATCCTCAAGGGGAGCATTTTGAAAAAGGTTTTATTTTATTGCTCTTATATGTTTGTTGGATTAACCTGAGGATGAAAGGCAAGTAGTAAGGAGGAGTTGCACTATAGTTGTTTAAATTTATTTCAGTTCATATGGTTGTTTGTGGAAGTGCCATGAAGGCTGGAGATTAAATGGAGAGTCGCCACCATTTCTAGTATTGTTGTATGTCATTGCTGTACTGTTGATGGTTCTTACTATAACTGTTCAAAGCCATGAAATGTAACAGTTCAGATAATTTGATTAGTGAAAGAATGATTGCCCCAGCTGTGTATTTGTGTTTCGATAATAGCAGCGTGTTTTTGTTTGACGCTTGATGTGAAGATTGTCAGATCTTTCATGACACCTTGGTGAATATATTTAATTCACAGACAGTTTTGTTTTAACTATTTATTTAATGCCAATCCAAGGATAAGAAGCTTGAGGCTGAGTAAGGTGCACTACGGTTGGCCATAAAGTGTTTGACAAAATGTCTTCTTCCGACATGCATAGTTGAAAGTAAGAGTTGGCAGTAAAATTGTAGTGCTGGACAAAAATTGGTACAGAAGTGAGTCACTTGTCAATTCTGATGACAAAAGTGAAATCAGCATGTTGAATGGGAAGATTGAAGAAAAAAGTTTTTAATGAGCAGCCAGATGATTTCCAGCCTGGTGATGAATAGTTGAGTTGCTTTCATAGTGGTTGTTTTGATCAAGTTAATGCTTTTCTTGATACATGATTTGGGCTTACTCCATTGAGTTTGATTTGAGCAAGTTATTCTTTGCCTTGGTGATTTATGTTGGTGGATATATTGTTCAAATACCTTTGGAAGGAAAATGATGTCTAATAATTTTCTTTTTTAATGTAATTATTTGTTTGAATGCTTCAAGGTTAATCTTGAGTTGAATGATGTTGGTTAAACCTTGTCTATAAGCATTGGTTCTTAAAGCCCTAATTGGTTGAGAAAAGATGTTTTTTTTTTTGTGGTATAGTGTTTGGTACTTGCACAGAGTTGAAAGTGGATTGAGGTAGCCTGTTGGATTCTCACTGCAGAGAGAGACAAACAGTTGTCATTGGGTTCAAGCTTGTTGAGAATATATCCAAGATGCATGGTGAAGTTGTATGCAGATGTTGCTGGCATTGCAGAACAAAAAGTTGGCTATATAAGATTATTGTATGCCTTCACTAACAGTGGACAAGTTTGAGTTTGCAAGATAACAGAGGGTAGTTGCACAGAAGACAGTGGTTCAGTCATGTTCTTACACATGTTATATTGGTGAAGTTGATGGTGATGGTGTCATTCACTGGTTATTGCTGCTATTCACATTGTTGATTTTATTGATGCCTATTATGCTTATCATGATGTTGTCAATCAGTGAAATGAAGTGGTCTTGGACTCAGGGGAGCATTTGTGTATTTGTTTTTCTTCTTGTTCATGCTTGGAATATTTGCTAATTGTAATAATTTGTGTCTAAGAATGTTGTGCATAGACTCAGGGGGAGTCTGCAACAGCCCTTTGGTATTATTGTCAAAGGGGGAGAAGATTCACAGGAAAATTGCACATGTGTTGCCAACAATTCCAAAGGGGGAGATTGTTGAGCAAAGTGCAACAAACAGTATTGTCATTGTTGTCAACACAGTCAGACAAATTTATTGATGCAATGGACAAGAGTTTATTGAACAGCAAGGTGCAGCCAAAGTACAATGGATAGGAGTTCAGTGTTGAGCAAGGTGTTGTAGGAGGATTGTCATTGGTCAATATAGTCAGTTAGATCTAATGATGCAATGGACAGGCAGTTTAGAAGTCACTCAGATGCAGAGGATAAAGTTCAAAAGTTAGTCAGATCATGAGTCCTTAAATGATAGATGCACAGAAACAGAAAACATAATTCAGAATGAGAAGAAGAAGTCTTCAGAACCTGAGATGTCAAGAAGCGGAAAGGTTTTTTTTGAAAACCAAGGCAGTCAAAATAAAAAGTTTTATTTAAAATCATGGATAACAGATTTGAAATGGGTTTTTCTTAAAACCCAAGTTGGCTCTTCGTTTCGTTGAAAAAGATGCCCCGGTGATGAAGATATTTAATTTTAAATATTGAGTTTAAATTTTAAAGGTTTTTTGTGAAAACCAAGGTAGTCAAAATAAAAGGTTTATTTAAAACCATGGATAACAGACTTGAAATGGGTTTTTCTTAAAACCCAAGTTGGCTCTTCGTTTCGTTGAAAAAGATGCCCCGGTGATGAAGATATTTAATTTTAAATATTTAGTTTAAATTTTATTTTATTTAAAATTTAAATTAGAATATTAAATTAAATTAAAAGGGCCGACATGTTACTATTTCGTGGCAATAAGCTACAGGAAGGTGACGAAGGTGGAGAAGAGTTTGAGGCCGACAAAGTTAAATCTGGGCCGACGGATTTTAGGGTTTGGCAGCTGACAAATTCTAGGGTTTCTCAGTCAACGTTCTTCTAGGGTTTGCCTCTAAAATTTCTTCTATAAAAGCAAGGGTTCTTCGAGTTTGAAGAATGGGGTGTTAAGATAAAGTGGGAATGCGAGCATAGTGTTTGTGAAAGTGAAGTTCGTGTTGAGCAGAGAGCAGAATGTGAAACGACACAGAGTGTGCGAAGCGTGTGCGCAGAGAAAGCAGAGTGTGCAGAGAAGCGTGAAGGGCAAAGTTGATTGCAAAGTCTGGCTGTAGCAGTGCAGCAGACTGTGTGAAGTGATTACGCAAGAGAGAGTAGAGTGCATAGAGATTGCAAAGGTGATGTAGACCAGTTAGAGTCTTGCAATAACAAAGGTATATGTCAAACATTTTTTATTCAATATTGAAGTCCAGTTGGTGCTGGCAAATTAAGGGGTTGGTGCCTCTTTCCAGTTGGTGCTGGTAAACAAATTGTCCAATTGGTGCTGGAAAATTAAGGGGTTGGTGCCTCTTTCCAGTAGGTGCTGGTAAAATAGGAGTTGGTGCTCCATTCTGTTGAAGCAGATAAAGTTAAGGGGTTGGTGCTCCTTCCAGTTGGTGTTGGTAAACAAATTGTAAAGTTGGTGCTTTGCAAGAGGTTGGATTTGGATGGGAGTCCAAGCAGCCATTCTTTTTGAGGAGTAGCCATTTTGGTGAACCTCGTTAAAAATCTGTGTTGTGTGATGTTCTCTTGCGGTACTTATTATATTTGTTTATAAGTTTTATCTGCTGCAAATTTTTTTGAGCTGTCTATTCATGTTTTGGAATGCTACACTGATTCACCCCCCCTCTCAGTGTCATTGTGATTACAACAAACATTGGAAGCTCACCATTAAGCTCATGGAGGGATTTGATCCCTTGTAATTTGTAATCTAAAATGTATCAAAATGAGAAGCCCTCAAAGGGGTATGTATTGTAACCTTTGTAATTGATGAATTTATAAATACAAGGAGAAACCCCCATATTTCACTTCAAATCATTCATAATTTCAATAGTTAACTCTTTGTTTACATATTTTGCATCTTTCTATTGTATGATTTCTTAGAAACACTAGATCACATTTTAGTTTCAATACATTTAGACAAACCATTTTTCATACATCTTTAGTCTTAATATCTAGTTAGTGTGTATCATGTCTTAGTCTCTAGTTAGTGTGTATACAAAAATTATGCATAATGAAAATATTCATGAGGTTGTCCCTCAATATTCGTGTGTATTATCACAAATATTGATGTACAACATAAGGCCATCTCTCACATGATGTCAAAGGACTCACCCGGGTTGTCCCTCACATGATGTCAATGTACTTACCCAAGACATTCCTCGCATGATGTCGATGGACTCACCCAGGTCATCCCTCACATGATGTTAATGAAATCACTTGGATTATCCCTTGCATGATGTCGATGGACTGAATTCCGTCATGTATGGAAATCTATAACAAGCATAAGTACATATGGTTGATATTTTATTGTCTTTTTTTTTAAAGCAAAAACCCCTTCTGGGGCCACCTTGGTCTGAGAGACCACGATCAGGGGGTTCTACACCGTCAAAGCCACCCGGGAATCACACCCAGCCCTGTCCGCACCAACATTATCAATTGGATTTGGGGTACCCAATTCAACTTTTTGGTAGGGTGGAGATTCTAACCTAGGACATCCCTTGGAGGATTGCCCTCTCCTCTCCAACTCACCTACAACACTTGGGTGATATTTTGTTGTCTTCAATTCCATAGTATAGTATCTCATTACACATTAGTTTATTGCTTTATTATATTACTACACTATATATGTTATCATTGCATGACTTGAATACTTCACAAACTACATTAAATATATAAAACATAGCATTTAGATTTAAGCATTCTATTTTTTTATAATATTTTTGTAGTGGATGCAACTCCATACATAAGGGGCCTCAGTTTTAAGTCTCTTAGCAACAAATTCCTTAAAGTAGTCATTGAGTTCTTCTAATCATGTATTGTTTTGCTGGGAAGAAAATAAGATATACATTTATGGGTTTTGAGGTATATTGTGCGTTGTGTCATAAATAACAAATATGACTAGTCCTCGTATGTTTCAACCAAAATAAAAAATTAACTTCAAAATGCATGCAAAATACTAAAACCACTTATACTATTGTTTATACTAGCAATTACTTGATTGGTTTTTATTATGAAACATATTTTAATGTAAGCAACTCCACCGTGCCCACCTCCCTCCATAAAAAAATTAATTTTGTTACCTTAATCGTCGAACAGATGAAGGTAATTTTTTACCATAAAAATTTACAATAATTTTTTTTAGCATTTAGATTTTTAATTTTTAATTCCACTTTAATGTAGAGAAGAGTGATGTCAACTTCAAATAGAAGAGATGCTCTAAATAGAGGAATCAACCCATAGGGTAGTCCAGATTTTGATACACTATCACCAGAATGTCCACTAACAAGATCTGTGAAATGCATTAGGCCATCAAAATATCTTTTTTTTTCATAAATATCTCTCTTCTATTTCACGTCCACATGCCATCGATGTTGAGGAAGATAGCCAAACCTTGACAGGTAAAGTTTATTTTTCACTTGGAAGTGAGGAAGTAGCATATATATAAATTCTCTCTTTAATTAATTTTAGTTACCATTAATTTAAATTAATATTTTTTAAATGTTTTTAGGGCATCATCCCAAACATATTTTAGAACTAGTATGGCCCAAAAATGACCATAATGGCATATGGTATGGGCAATTATAGTTGAATATTAATTTCATAGTAAATTTTATTATAATGTTTTTTTACAATAAATATTATTTTTATATTTTGTAGGTTCAAGTCATCATCACCGATAGCAAATGATGAAACATCCACTGCCAACTCCTCTACGTCTACTACAACATGAGTGCATACAAATTTTTGAATAAACGATTGAAACAACACAAGAGACAAGATCAGAGCATGATATACATGATTAAAATTTGAGTTTTCCCATATTTTTATTAAAATATTTTCTTCAAACATTTATTTTATTTTTTTAAATGTTGGCCTTAGGTCAATCACAACGGCTTGTGCAACAATATATACCACAACCACCACCTCCACAAAGAAAACATTTCATGAGGCCTCAACATATGCTTCAGAAATAGTTACATGCTGAAAGGAGTTTAGTAAGCCCATACCTTGGCCATTCAAAATTTCCTAAATTTACATTGGAAAATATTTCAAAAGTTTTGCATGATTGTCCTGGGTTGCCTGTTTCTCCTCTATATCAAGACTTCCTTATGCAAGGTTTGGTTCCTAGTAGTTTTAAAGTATTAGATATGCTTCAAACTCAAATAAGAGCAACCATTGATAAATCATTGCAAACTGGTGGAAAAGCAACTACTGTTCATAGCTCCCCTACCCCTGATACAACTAGTCAAGATGCTCTTATTACTGACAATAAAATATTAGATTTTTTAGAATCTGATTTATTAGCAAATAATTTGGAAGCCACAGTGAAGGATACTATGCTTTTAGATATTTTTGAAATGAAATATTGGGAGTATCGGGTAAAAGTTCTAGTCAAAGAAATTAATGCCCAATACAAAAATTTTACAAAAAGAGAAGAATTGTTTTCTTTGGTTCAACAACACCCTAAAAATATGGATGCTTTATTATATGAAGCAACCTTAGGAATTGTAAAGGCCACTAATATTTATGGTGATGAAATTATAGATCACATTTTGAATAGGCTCAAGAATCCGAATGCTGGAGCTCAAGCCTATTTCAATAAATGGACAAATGATAGAAAAATTTAAAGTGACAAAGGCCGCCTAGGTTGCTTCAGAGGTAAGTTAAAAATATATTTCTAAAATAATTTATTTTTATAACATTTTGATATTTATAAAGTAACATTTTAAATATTTTGCTATGCAGTCCAATTTTGAGAATGTCAAAAATAAAGTGGAAAGCATGAAGGTCTTTTGGTCATATTAAATCAAAGTATACTAAATATAATTGAATTCAAAGAACAATTCTATGAGACCATCAGACAGAATAATTCCATCAAAAAAATCATCATCAAACACAATATGGATCCAAATATTTTGCTCGTGGAACAAGAGAATGAAATGCCTCCAAAATATGATCCAACTATAGAGGAGAGACGATTGGTAGAAAGTTTGAATATTGGTGAAGAGAACCTATGGAGAGCTAGCATGTTAGGAGAAACATCATTAGAGGTGGCATATGTGAAAGGTCATGAAGAAAAGTAGCCAAATCCTTCATACGTTCAAATACTTGAAACATGCCCTTGAACCCAATAGTCTAAAAGTGGATGCGCAATTCACTTGTTTTGTAATGAAATTTTGTTCAAAATAAATAGACTTTTGTTAACTTTGATGTTTGAATGAATATTTTTGACTCCCTATGAGCCTTTGTTCATAGTTTTACCATGGTTCAATCTTGATTTTGTGCAATGGCATCTTATGATTTTGTGCTTTGGAAAAATTTGAAGTCTACCAATAATTTATCTTTCCCTTAAATCACCATAGATATAAATTGCTTTATCTCTATTTAGATCATCCTTATTACAAATAACTGACATGTTTATCATGTGAAAATTATCCAAATGTAGGGCACAAAATGGTACCATTTTTCTTGACATTTGTTATTACAAATAACAAAATGATGTCTAACATATGTTCAAAAAACCTAAACATAAGAACTAAATTAAAAAAACTAAACATACATCTTGATTTGGCTCCTTATTATGTTGATTTTAAATAAATGTCACATTGGGTATGAAAAACTAGTACAAAGTTTCTATTAATACATTTCTAAATACAATTAGAACTTTATTTAAATCAGCTAACAAAACCAAGTTTAGGAATAAAAATTATAGTGTTTATATACAACCTTCAAACATTTGATTTTGAATGATGTTTGTAATTGATACGAAACTTAAAATTTTGAATTAATATTATGAAAGAGTGCAATTTAGAAATAATAGTAACAAATTAGAACATAGATATATGAGCAGAATAAAAAAATGATTTTATTGCTCAAAAAACATCATGCAAGGGATGACCTAAGTGAGTCCGTAGACCTCATGCAAGGGATGACCTGAGTAAGTCTATAGGCACCATGCGAGAGATGACCTGGTAATGTGGTAGACATCATGCGAGGGATGACCTAAGTGAGTCCGTAGACCTCATGCAAGGGATGACCTACAAGGGATGACCTGAGTAAGTTTATAGGCACCATGTGAGAGATGACCTGGTAATGTGGTAGACATCATGCAAGGGATAACCTAAGTGATTCCATAGACTTCATGCAAGGGATGATCTTGGTAAGTTTGTAGACCTCACACGAGGGACAATCTATAAGGGACGACTTGGTTAAGTCTATAGACTTCAAGCAAGGAACTACCTGCAAGAGTCAGTATACCTCATGCGAGGGATGACCTTTGTGAGTCTATAGACCTCATGTGAGGTATGACCGAGGTAGGTTGATATAAATCATGTGAGGTATGACCTATGTGAGTCCTTAGACCTCATGCAAGGGATGAACATATTGAGTTCATAGACCTCATACAAGGGAAAATCTAGGTAAGTTTGTAGACATCATATGAGGGATAACATGTGTCAGCCTATAGACCTCATGTGAGGGATGAACTTCATGATTTTGTAGACCTAATGCAAGGTATGACCTAGGTTACGTAATAGATATCATGTGAGGTATAACCTATGTGATTCTGTAGACCTCATGTAAGGTATACCCTACGTGAGTCTGTAGACATCATGCAAGGGATGATTTGGGTAAATTTTTAGGCATCATTATCAATAATAAAATACTCATACAACAAATCAAACATAAGTTTAAGCAAACTATTTGATATTATATCCTTCCAAGGAAAATTCCATATACAACAAAGCAAATACAGTAAAGCAAGCCTATAAATTTAAACAAAATATTTGACATTATATCCATCCAAATAAAATTCATGTACATCAAGGAAATCCTATAATTTTGAACAAAATATTTGACATTATATGAAAAACTCATCAATTCAATAAAAAATTCATAATCTTAAACAATTAACATCTATGAAATTATTTTCCAAACTTATCAATCCAAAACAAAATTCATAATCCTATTTTGCAACATTTTGATAATATAAAAATCATGCAATGTAATTATGTATGTGACATGTTGCCAAAAGATGTAAATATTACATTGCAGGAAGTTGAAAAACACATTAATCCAATGAAAAATTCATAATTGAAAAATACATTAATCCAAAAAAAACTTCATAATCCTGATTCCCCACATCAATATTATATAAATATCAGGCAATCTATATAAATTCCATCTATCCAATAAAATCCATTATCCTAAAGGTATATGTTGTAAAAAGGATGCAAATATTACATTGGAGGAAGTTGAAACGAACAATTCTCATCTTACGTAATATTATTTGTAGACATAGTTGATCTCTGTCTCAAAAATCAGATCATTGTTCTCATTTTCATTATCATCATAAATACTCATGACACCTCTTCTTCTTATTATAGATTGCAAATATGTTAGAACCTATAATAAGGAAAATTATGCACCTCATAATATGAGACATATATTCTCTAGCAATTTTCTAAATTTTTATCCAGTCGATTATAAACTTTAGATTTCAAAAAAGACAATGCACTAAAAACCCTTTCATCTTCCACTGATCCCAAAACCATTGTTTGACACAATTCATATAAGTGAAAATATTGGCTCACTATTTCTTGTAAAACACTACTAGGATATAACTTTTTCCACAAATGTATAATAGAACCTACTTCACTAGAATTAGTTAAATTTGGAATTTTATCAAGCATTGTATGTCCAAAATATGAGGATTGTTTGGTCAAAATACTATTAATCTCATTGACTTCCACACTTTTAGCAAAATGATTGATAACTGTACCTATATATTTTATAAACAAGATTTTTTTTGCTATTATTATATGTTCCTAAATCTCAAAACACAGGGTTAACCACACCTATTGCTTTTAGCAATTCATCTCTTTAAAACAACTTCTAATTTACTTTGTCAATAATTATGATATTTTCTCAACTTAATCCTTGTATTATATAAAAAAAGTTCATATTTGTTGTATGTGATTGACATCTATTCAAAATATTCACTAACTAAATCCAATCACTTATAAAAATAATATAAAGGTATCTCTTTTCTATAAAAATTAATACATAGATGATCGTGAATGTTGAACTGCATCAAACTATTTTGTTCATTGATATTTATTAGAGTTCTACAATCATCAAATAAAGAATCCATTAAATTCTCACTTGATAAGTATAACGTATCGATACACACACAAATTTGTTTTCTAATTATGATGAAATCAACTATATAATTGGATCTTTGTTGTGCAAGTTTTATCAATGTATCCATTTCATACAACATTGGAAGAATACCAAATAAAGTGAGTAGTGTTTTTAGGTCTCTCATACAACATAACAAATCTTTCACTAGATCAACTACCCTTCGATTTTCATGCATAAAATCTACTATTGATTTATATTATTTGAAAAATCTTGTTGTGGATTGAAACAATGAAATCCACCTGGTATATACATCTTGAAACATTTTTTTAATTTCTATAAGTCTTAGTATATATTGCTGAAACTGTACAAACCTTTTTGGACTGCATGAAAAATAAGAATATACTTCCTAAAAGAGTTCATTAACTCTTGCAACATTTTGAAATATGCTCACAATTTTATATGCAAGATTCATTCTATGAGCCATGCAGTGAATCGAGATCAAATATGGGGCAACAGATATTTAACGTCAAACACAGAGATCATTTATGTTACCTTACATTACAGCAAAAACCATCAAATCCAACACATATTAATTTAATGGCTATTGATGCATCATCCATTCCATCAATATCCTTTAAGCTAGTAACAACAACATTGTAAAGATTTTTAGCATTAGATTTTTCCACCATATTATGTATTGACAGAAAATGAGGTTGCCTTACATGATTTTGAAAGGTGTAAACATACATGCAAATCCAAGATGTATTGTCAACTGTAGTTACCTCATCAATAGAAAGTGAAATAAATTTAGAATTTTTAACATTCTTTTTCAAGTCCTCCTTCTCAACTAAAGATAGATATTTTACAATTTTACAACCATTTTGATTTGACTAGTGAGAATTAGGGAGGTTCTGTACATCATCTAGTCGAAAGAGATTCTTAAAATCAATAAATTCTAACACAAATTTATATTTTTTAAGAATAGTAAATACAACAACAAAATACAAGGTTTTTGAAGATAACATGATTTTATGAAAGTTTTGAAATTGTGCTAGAATCATTCCACCATTCTCAGATAGTATTTATTTTTATTTTATTGTTTTTTATAGTCTAGTGTACATCTCACATGTGTGCATTTTGATGCATACTTCCACCTGTGGGTTTTAAGGTGTCCATATTGAAAAAGAAAAAGGGTTATAGGTCAAAGAGAAAATTAGCATTGAATGGTGTGAAGCATATTCATAGGAAGAATGCTAATTCAATATTATGTGTCATTCAAAGGAGAAAGCGAGTATTTAATAAGTTATCATAATATTAGAAAATACAGTGCCTCATTCGATCAAAAATTCAGCATATCATTCATGGAAGGAATACATCATAAAACCTACCTTACTAGTGCCCAATTTGCATAATATAAGGCCAAGTATTCTTTAAAGAAATATCAACACCAATTACAAAGAAAATAAGCACTACGTAAGGGAGAATTTAGCACCGGTCAAAGAAGGCATTGAATTCCATTTCAAAGGATTTAAATATACCACCTCTCATCATCAAGGCAAAGGAATATGAAGGTAAATTATATATTTCTTATTGCTTGCTATAAACTAAGGATATATTGGAGTTATAAGAGCATACTATATTTACTATTACAATTAATTCACTTAGCAGTAGTAATATATTGGCATCTTGGTGCATTTTCGAGTCACTTTTCATAGTTGGTTGCAAAATCTCAGCTTGTCGTGTTATCGAGACTTTTTTCTCTCTTCAATGGCGGTCTTCCATTCTGTCACGATATCGCGACCTTTTTTCACTCCAATGGCGGTCTTCCAAGTTGTCGTGATATCGTGACATTTTTTCCCTCTTCAACGGTGGTCTTCCATTCTGTCGCGATATTGCGACACTTTTTCTCTCCGGGTGCTTTTTTGCAAACTTGTCATGATATCACGACACGTTTTGGCCTTCAGATTCTTCCTTGCTTCACGTCGCGATATCGCGACATTTTTTCTCTCTCCAATGGTGGTCTTCCTTTTTGTTGCGATATCGTGACATTTTTTCTCTCTCTAATGGCGGTCTTCCATTCTATCACGATATCGTGACCTTTTTTCTCTCCAACGACGGTCTTCCATTTTTGTCGCGATATCGCAACATTTTTTCTCTCTCCAATGGCGGTCTCACATTTTGTCGCGATATCGCGACCTTTTTTCTCTCCAATGGCGGTCTTCCATTTTTGTCATGATATTGTGACCTTTTTTCTCTCCAACGACGGTCTTCCATTTTTATCGCGATATCGCAACATATTCTCTCCAACGGTGGTCTTCCATTCTGTCGCGATATCGTGACCTTTTTTCCCTCCAACGACGGTCCTTTTTGTCACGATATTGCGACATTTTTTCACTCCAATGACGGTCTTCCTTTTTGTCACGATATCGCGACATTTTTTCTCTCCAACGGCGGTCTTCCTTCTTTGTCGCAATATCGCGACACTTCTCCTCCTCGGCTATGGATCTCTAGATTGTCAGGATTTCGTGGCACCTTTTGTCCTCGACTGCGGTCCTCCAGATTGTCACGATTTTGCGACACTTTTTTGTCTTGGCAGCGGTCTCCCAATTTGTCGTGATATCGCGACAATTTTCCTCTTCGGCAGTGGTCTTCATTCTTGTCGCGATTTCGTGACACTTTTTCTTCTCGGCAACAGGCTTCCACTTTCGTCGCGATTTCGTGACTCATTTTCTATTTCGGCTACGGTCTTCATTCTTGTCGTGATTTCGTGATGCTTCTTCTCGTCCGGCTCCAACCTAGCAACTTGTTGCGATATCGTGACACTTTGCAACATGTCGCGATATCACGACTTCTTCCCTTCTTCGGTTCTGACGGATTTTCTTGTCACGATTTTGCGACTTCCTTTCTTCTATGGGCATCAACGGCGCAACTTGTTGTGATTTCACGACTTCACCATTTTGGTCGTGATTTCACGACACCTTCCCTAGTGTGGAGGTTTGCCAGCTCTCTTTTCCTTTCTTCTTGGACCACCTCGGTCGCTATGGATTTCTTGTAATCTCTCTTGTACAAGGTTTAGGGACCTTTCAACACCCTTTCTACCAATAAAAAATATATATATTAAGCAAGCATATTCTAAAATATTTATATTTGCAAATAATAAAGTAGGAGGAATAAGGATTCCAACTTGAAAATTAAAAATCCTATTATTTCAAATATTATATTGTTTTTGAATATTCCAAATTAGGGAGTCATAATGAATACTACACCAAATAAATTATTGGAAATTAGAAACATTAAATATCAAAGGCTATAAATAAGGTCTATTAAGGAAAATCAAGATTTGGAAATAAATTGGCATACTTTTATTAAACCATATTAAAGGGACAAAAGAAATCCAACCAATAGAACCTCATAAAATTAGAAAACTCTTAAGTTCAATAGGAGTAATAAGATGTAATAGAAGGTGATTTTTGTTACAAAATATTACAAAATCAACTCAAAATTTAACTACTATTCTCATAAAGGACTTTATCATAAAGCATATCCAAAATCACTAGGGAGTTATAAGGCATTCTACAAAACTTGATAATAATAACATTCATTCAAAATTTATCAAGTACTCAATCCATTTGAGAATCATAAGGTTTCTACAAGTCTACAAGAATTCTACTAATTCACATATCTTAACAAGAGAGATATAAGAAATTCTAAAAAACCTAAGCACAAAAAGGTTTTATCTAATCAAAGCTCATAACTAGGGAGTCAAAAGGAAGAACACTTTAGAAGAATCTATTTAATCAGTTACAAGAACTTTATACTCCATTCCAAGAAGCTATAAAGATGTACACCATAAGTAATACAGTAAACAATGACATGATCAACACTACTAGAAAATAAAGAGCAAGTTTCATAAAAAAATGAAATCAAGAATTCACTTGTAATCTGAAGGAAACATAGATCCTAGTTCAATAAGGATACAAAATTAAGCTTTGAAAGAAAAGTTTGAAATTATGGAGCACTATATACATGCTCGAATCACTAAAGCAATTGACAATGAAAAGAATGACACTCAAATTCCTTCAGAATACGAAAGCATACTATACATGCCACTACATACATTCAAATGTTATAAGGATGAAAATGTACAACATTGATAGAATTACTTAAGATGAAAATAAAAAAGGATGAATCATCACTAGCAAAGATATTTCAATCCTCATGCAATATTAGTACTTCAAGTTCTACTAACTCAAAATATTATCATGATGCTCTAAGTGTATGTTCAGAAGATTCTATACAGGACACAAAAAATGATGGCAAGAACAAAAGCAAATAGAAAATATCTTTGCAAGAATCAGGTGATAGCACATCCATCTATGATAGTAGTGACTCCAATAAAGAATAAGAAGAAGAACTAATGCAAGAAGGCATATACTACAATGTGAATTGAAGAGGATATGTAGGAACTAAAGAACATATGACGAAATAAGATCCATATGAATATTGAAATCTTCAATACCCAAAGAATGTAATACAAGGGGGTGTTAGAGTTAGAATATATTACATCATTTGGATCATGTAAATGTACAACCTTTGATACATAGTTAGAGTAGAGATTACTTTAGGGGGAAGTTAGCTACTTACTTCAAGCAATGTAATAATTGCACAAGTGTCAATGTACATGTTGTAATGTGCAAGATGCGCACTTGTACAGCTAGGTAGAGTGTTGGCCAAGGAATCTATTTTCCTATATAAAGGGATTCATAGTGATAGATCAGAAAATGCAACATATAGATATCAATAGTATTGTATTA
Organism: Wollemia nobilis; assembly: GCA_028583015.1. Taxonomy (NCBI): domain Eukaryota; kingdom Viridiplantae; phylum Streptophyta; class Pinopsida; order Araucariales; family Araucariaceae; genus Wollemia; species Wollemia nobilis. The sequence continues at coordinate 3,969,251 of JAQPPZ010007219.1, forward strand.
GAGAGTAGTAGATAGTGGTAGGGCTCTTGTATGGACATAGTGTAGTTCTTTAGCATAAATTAATGGAGTGACCATATTCTCCATACTACATTGTATTTTTGCCACTTTATATTTATAGTATAGTTCAGTCATATTGCAGACTCACTTTCTTTCATCTTATCAAGACCTATGTTAGATATTTTTGACTATAGATATCCTCAAAAGCTAACAATGTTTGTTCTTATTACAAATATATTATTGAGATATTTCGAATGGTATCACTTTTGTAAGGTTTTCTTATAATTTGATAATTTTTTTGCAAATGATAATGTTGATGATGTATTTACCTTGATTTTAGGTAAAAAGGGGTGATTTGGTCAAATTGGTTAAAGGAGGTGATTAGCAACACGTCTAATAGGTAATAAACATATAAAATTTGGTAGTACTTATATATTAACTTTGATTATTTTATGGAAAGCTTGACTCACTAGAATAGTTGAGGGTATATTTGTTTGTATTATCTTTTAGGTCCATAGTACCTTTAAGTGAGGTGCTTATATGGAATTATTTTTCTTGACCATGCTTCAGGTGATGTACCTAGAGAAATGGTTAATAAAATTAACTTAAGAGGTTAATTATTTTGATTTCATGGATATATATATATATATAGATATAGATATATATACAGGTCCATTTAAGGACCCATAATTGAGATGGCCTTTTTAATAGTGCATACTTAAATTTATTCAATTTAAATCCACATAAGAGATTGGATTTTTAAAAGCACATAATTTATTGGATTACTAAAAATCCAATACATGGTTGACCTATTTGAATGTGCATAAAATATTATATTATTTAAAGGTACATAAAAAAATTGGCTTATTTTAAAGCACATAGTTTGATTGGTCTATCGAAAGGCACATAATTTTGATTGACCTATTGAAAGGCACATAGTTTGATTGACCTATTTAAAGGAACATGATTTGATTGTCTTATTAAAAGGAACATGGTTTTGATTAATCTAGTTAAAGATACATGCTTTTATTGGACTATTCAAAGTAACATAAATTTGATTGGTCTATTTGAGGATACATGCTTTGTCATGACCCTTCCTGGAAGGACTTATGGCATGGAAAAACTATGTGATGATCAATAATAATTTTATACTTAGTTTTATTGCAAATGAATGACTATATAATTCTTAGAATAATTTATCTTTGAAGAACATGGTACTGTTGATATATAGTCAATGTGCATGATCAGGTATGCTCCTAGGTGGAAGAAATAGAATCATCCACTAGAAATGTGGTACTTGAGTTTGGGGAAGTGACGATTAGGGAAAATTGGGGGTAACATGGATGACTACCTTCATATAGGTATGTATTATTTTTTTTTGACAATTTTGAAAAAAAATTGTATTAATACATATATCAGTTACAATGTGGGAAGAGCCTCTTCCCAGTCGAAGTCCGAGAGGACACAGTCATACAATAGTAAAGGAAGAACTGCACCGGAGCCAATTTTCATGAACCAAAAACTAGCTGCCATGGGGTCCCCCATCGTACTCTATTTTTTTGAAGGTCATTAGCTCAAGGACCTTTCAAGACCCTGTCTAATCACCTTATCCTCAATATCCATGTCACTGTGCAACTGAAATCCAACCTCCTTTTCCACACCAATCTTAGCCAAAAATTTAGTCGCTTTGTTCAAATCTCTACTTGCATAAATTGGGATCACGTCCTCCAATTCCTTCCATAATTCTTTAATTTGGGTAACAAGAGCCCTCAACCTCCAAGCTTTCAGATCAAAGTTCCTCATGCAGTCTAGAGCTCCAACCATTATTTGCGAGTCCAATTCAAGAATAATCTTGCGGTGGCCATGTTTCATTGCCCAAATAGAAGCAGAATTGATGGCAATGGCTTCAGCTTCATTGTTAGTGGTTCTTCCCAGGCCTCACAATTCCCAATAGAGCACAGTCCCAGCATGGTTTCGGCACACCACTCCAATTCTAGCTCTACCCGGATTGCCTTTTGCAGCTCCATCAGTATTGATTTTAATCCAACCTTCAGGGGGAGGTTTCCAAAAAATTTTGTCCTATCCCTCTTGTAGTTAAATACGTTCTTCCATAGCTCCAATGCCAATTTGAACTTCCTCCTCAGCATGAATAGCCATAGTTTCGGTAACCTTGCTCCAAATGGTCTGCCAAACCCCGTCTAGAGCAGTAAAAGTTTCTCTAAAAATTTTGGCATTTCTTTCCAGCCATACTTGCCACCAGATAAAGCTTAAACCAAGCTCCCAGCCAATACAAAGAGCTTTAGATTTGAATCTACCTTTCTACCATTTTGCCCAGATATTCATCCGGTTCAGGTCACCACTTACTTGAATTTTAAAGTATGCAAACCAACACAGCCAAATATGTCAGGTGAAAGGGCAACCAAACAGCAAATGGTCAGCAATTTCCTCACTCTTGTACAATAGTACACATTGAGAAGGGCCGATGATACCTTTTGATCTGAGATTATCAAAAGTGAAGATTCCATTGTGCATGCACTACCAAGAAAAAAAGTTAACTTTTGGCCAACCTTTAGAGTGCCAGATTTTCCTCCAATACTCAACCTAAAAAGTATGAGGGGGGGATCTGGGAGAATGCTGTCATATCCATCCTTTACTGTATAGAAACCAAGACTCCCAAAGCCCTAAGATAATTCATCCTCCACGTCTCCCCCTATAAGAAATATTTTTGTCAAAATTTTAGTCATGATGGGAGTCAAATCCGAAGGGATTGAAATGGGCCACTCATCCAACTTCTTGAACTGCTTAAACTTACACTCCCCCAGCTGAGTAGTTGTGAAATAACTTTCAATATGAATCCATACCTTGGCTTCAATGGCTACTTTTATTGGTTGTAATTATAGAAATTCAGCAATGATTTGTGGGAACTGATCCCAAGAATCTATCCAAAAATGAGCCTTCTCCCCTCTTCCTACTTTCCAAAATAAATGGTCTTTAACAACCTGAGACCCTAACTTGAGAGCCTACAAAACTATGAACCTAGTACCATCCAAGGGGATGCGAGCTACATCATTTGGGTTGGCCTGTCCCAGGTATTTGCTAGTTAATATTCTACTAAAAAGGGAGGTGGGTTGGGAGATCCATCTCCAGTACAACTTTCCAGCCAAAGCTTTATTATTCAGCTTAGATTTTCTCAAACCCAGACCTCATTTAACCTTGGGCTGGGTAATTTTGTCCCAGCCCACTAAGGCCCACTTTCTCTCTCCCTTTGATCCTTCCCATAAAAACTTTCTAGCCATCCTGTCCAACTATTTCCATATTGTAATCGGGGCAGCCAGGATAGAGAATTTATAAATTGGCATGGCTTGAATGACTGACTGTAAGAACATTAATCTGCCACCATAACTTAACCACTTGTGAGACCAGTGATTAATTTTGTCCTTGATACACTCCAACAGATTCCTCCATGTTTCTAATTTCAACTTCTTAAAGTGCAAGAGGACCCCCAAGTAAACCACTGGGAGAGAAGTCCTTGTGAATCCCAGGATTTCTAAAATTCTGTTTTGAAGCCTTTGCTCCAGATTAAAAAAATCACTTTGGATTTCTTGTCATTAATGACCTATTGAGTAGCCCTGAGATAGACATTAAGAGTATCCCTAATCATTCTTGCTTCCTTGAAGTTGGCCACTCCCACCAAACCAGTGTCATCCACAAACTGCAGGTGCGTTAGAACTTCGTCACCCACCCTGATACCCAATAATCTACCTTGTTGTCTTCTCCTCAAGAAAATTCTACCAAGACCTTCAACAAAAATGAGAAAAATATAAGGAGAACATGGATCCCCCTGGAACAGTTCCCGAGTAGCTCCAAATGGTTGCGAAGGAAGGCCCTTGATAAGAACAGAGTAAGTCCAGGTAGAGACACAGCTCATGACCCACTCTATCCAGTCCTGAGAGAAACCAAAGGCTGCCATCATTTTAGCCAGGAAACTCCATTCAACCCTGTCATAGCCTTTGACATTTCCAATTTTATGAACATCCCTTTATTACTAGAAGTGTGCATTGAATGGATTGCTTCCTAGGCCACAACCACCCCATCCAGAATATATCGTCCCTCAACAAAACCCCCTTGCTCAGAGGAGACAATGTTGTGAAGAAGAGGTTTTAGGCACTCAACCATTACCTTTGTGATTATTTTGTACAAAACATTACATAAGGCAATAGGCCTATAATCTGAAATATGAACCCCCTCATCCCATTTTGGAATTAAGGTAATGAAAGTGTGGTTTATAGCTTTAAGCATTCTCTTATTTTCTATAGACTCTTCTACAACAACCATTACATCTTCCTCTAAGTAGTCCCAGAAAGCCTAAAAAAACTCAATTGGGAAGCCATCTGGACCTAGAGTTTTACTAGTGCTCATTGCAAAGACCATAATTTTCAATTCATCTCTATCAATGGGTTTGAGGAGGGCCTGATTTTCATCTTCAGAAATAACAACAGGTATGATAGAAATAACTTCATTTTGGGTCTCTACATCTTGAACCACACTTTCCTTAAAAATCTTAGAAAAATACTCCATAACATGGGAATGCATACCTGGAAGTGTATCAAAGGAATGACCGTTCTCATCTTGAAGGGCCTCCATCTTGTTCATCTGTCTTCGAGCACAAGCAGTCCGATGAAAGAATTTTGTATTTTTGTCCCCTTCTAATAACTAGGTGGTCCTTGCTCTCTGCTTCCAATAGGTCTCCTCCTGGTTATCAATGTCCTCAACCGATGTACGTAGGGCATCATCCTCAGCTTTGAGCTGGTCTATAATTACTCCTTCTCTAAATTATTTTTGGACCTCATCCCATCTGGCCACCAATGGAGCTCTTTGGGCCTGGAAGTCTATTTTATTAGCACGCCTCCAATACTTCAACTGAGTTTTGACATATTGTAGTTATTTGTGGATTCTGAACATTGCTCTCCCATAAGCTAGGCGGCCTTCTTCCCACCATTGTGGAATTTTCTCTCGAAGTTATTCTTTCTAAAGCCAAAAATTCTCAAATTTGAAAGGTTTGTGATGTTGCCCCATCCTAGTCCCGCCTTCCAACAGAATATGACAGTGATCTGAAACTGGGCCTTCTAAAATCTAAAAATTTATATTCCATTTTACAAACACCTCCTCTAAAATTAGAAAATGATCTAGCTTAACCTTCTTGCTATGTGGCTCCCGCATTTTATTAGTCCAAGTGTAGTTAATGCCAGGACATTTAATGTCCACTAAGTGCAAATCCTGGACTTGGGCAATCATGAAATGATCCCCTGGGTCCAAAAATGGTGTTCCCCCTTCTTGATCTCTAGAAGATAATTTAGCGTTAAAATCCCTCGCTATAATCTAGTCTAGATCTTCCCTTGAGGTTTGCATGTTATGCACAGCCTTCCATTGCCGCATCTGACCATCTAGGTTTTGAGACCCATAAAAGTTTGTGATTAGAACATGTTCCGCAGTGACATTATTCCTAAAAATAGAAGTGAGAACACCCTTCCAGGCAAGATGTTCTATTGCAAACCATTCAAGAGATTTCCACAGAGTAACAATCCCCCCTGAGGCACCTTGGGCAGCCACATCCATATGACCAGCACCCCTCAAAATTCTGTTGACTATTTTGGACATAAGATCTAATGACATCTTAGTCTCCTGTAAAAGTAAAAAATTAGTATTATTATTCTCTAAAAGTCTTCGAATAGCAGATTTATGGGTTCTATTGTTTAAACCCCTAATATTCCATGATTGTATAATCATTGGTTACCCTAGGAGCAATAAGATTCTATTGGCCTCACCGATCCTCCTATGATCAGTTTGTCTCCTTGGACTGCTAGCAACTCCTTATTGGATCTTCTACCTACTCCCTGAGAATTGCTATTTTTTGATCTTTTTTCTACCTGGGTAATCCCCAAAGTTGGCCTTTCCCTGTTCTTCTCTGCTATTCCCATGCTGACATCTTGAGATACTGTCTACTCCTGGTTATGCACTACTAAAGCCCTTGAACACACTGGATGTGATACCTCACATATTTCAACTACCTACTATATGACGGGAGGAGATGAGAGGGGGAGTTGCACGAGAATATTAGAATTTTCCTTATTACCCTCCATGCCCTCCATAAATTGTTCTTCTTCATCAACCAGTGACTTAAATATCTCATAGCTATGGGCATGTCTGAGATGGGATTGCTCCTTTCCCTCTTTTTTCTTTGTCCGTATTTTTCTTCTGGGCTATTCAAAACCCTCTCTCTGAGATTCTTGGCCCTGAACAGTGCTATTAGAATCTTTATTAAGTGTTGCCTTATCCTCTTTAGGCAGGTTTGGCATTCCTAAAGGGGCCTCCATTTTAGCATTCATATTATTATGGCAAAAACGGGCCAAATTTCCATGTTTGTGACAAACCCTACATCTAAAGGGTGGGGCCTCATAGTCCAGTTGTTGAATCCAGGAGAGTCCTGCCAATTCAATTTCCATCTCTGTCAACAAAGGCTGGCTGAGATCCATCTCCACACATATTATTGCATACACCGCCATGCTCCCTTCAATTGTGTCTTTGGAAACACCCAAATGTCTTCCAATAGAATTGCCAATCCTTGCCAACACCTTCTAACTCAAGAATTCCATTGAAAGAGCATATAGTCGGATCCATACTGGGACTGTAGTAGGTTCAACTCGGGGATTGAATCCTACTCTCCATGGTTGAACAAATAGCCCTGTCAGGCCATGATTTATCTTCTCTGACTGGAAAGCCCTATTTCTATTGTCCAAAGATGAAAAGCTAACAATAAAATATCCATTGCTAATAAACCACAATGAATACTCATCGTGAGGCTCCTAGTTTTGGCGGATCCAAGAGTGCAAAAAATTCAAGGAAGGATGTATACCCATGAACTTGCAGATTAAATCATGATTAGCTCTGTAAATGACTAATTCTTCAACCATACTTGGCTCGATGACAATTTTTGGCCTGGTTTTGGCTTGCAACAAACATCCATTCACACGATGTGCTGTCGACCTATTCCCAACAGTCGTGAAGAGAATTTTATATGCCATTTTTTGAGCTTCGTCATTCTTTGGAGGAGATTTTTCTTTAAACAAATCTACGTATGAGCTACTACTCCCTGGAAAAGGAGCCGGAGAAGTCCCCATTGGACCCTCCTGGGGCACCAATCTAGCCTTCAGATCCACCATACCCTGAAAGCACTTCTGCAATCTAGCTGATGCCCTAGATTTTCCCCAATATTTTTTGCTCTTCTCTTCTGTTCCCATATAGGTATGTATTATCAGTTTAAGGAATAGTCATCAATAGCCAACTACCTAGAGCCTCAGTTTATAACCAAGTAGCTATCGTAAATTATTTGACTGAGATGGGTAATAGGATTGATGGAAAGAATCACTTTTTGTTTTTTGTATTTAATTGATTATATTTTACTTCATCACTCAACAACATCTTAGTTTTGGAATGTGTGCATAAATTTGGTTGCCTTTGAATTCCCTAAATTGCTATTAGTATAGCATTTTGCTAGTTATGGTGAAAGAACTTGTATGTTGATGAAAAGAATCTATATTAAATAATAATTGAGCTTTATTTAAATAGATAGTAAAATATATATTAAATAGATAATAATGTCTTGACCTAAGAATTTTATAAGACCTTAATTTAAATAATAGTTGAATATTGTTCAAATTTTATATTAAGACTTTATTCAATTAATAATAAAAGAATATTATTAACATAAAATATAGTTTAAATAAAAATGGAATTTTATTTAAATTAATAATAAAATATTAATTTGAATGATAATAGAAGTTTTTCATTTAATTGAATAAGAAGATCTTCTATAAAATCTAGTGAGGGGACACACGAGCTCATTCGTTGGCAGAGTAGAAGTCTCCTACCAATGAGAGGAGAAGAACCTCATTTATGATTGACTTCAAAAAATGGAAAGATTGTTTTTAAAATGAAAATAACGTATCCTACCACTATAGGGAGGAGGAGGAATAATGGAGGTAGATAGGAAGTAATGTCGGGATGGGACAAGGGAGATAAATAGTTGAACTAGCTCTTCTTCCTTTTTTAAGATGGGAAAAAAGGGAGACAGAGACACAAACAAAATGGAAAAACATAAATGAGGAGCTATGAACAATCAACATAAGAAGAAATATTGCATGGACAATGTTCAAAGAGAAGCAAGTTCATCCATTCAAAGGAATACATAGGTTGGTATGAGTAAACCAACCCATTTGGATTATTAAGAAAGTTGAGTTTGGATTTTAGTGATATCTTTGCTTTGGAATCCATAGGCTTCTATTTCATCTTCTTTTATCTCTTGTTCTTCCTAGAATGGTTATTTATTTTTATCATTTGGAGGTTGGAACCTCTCTAGATCAAATTTGAACCATTGGCTCTAATTCATTGACTAAAATTAACCTAGTCACCTTGTTACTACATCTTAGTAGTGTTATTTTATTAGATGTGTAAAACCCTAGGTGACACCCATTTGAGCATAACAACTGTTGAGTGTTATCTAGCAATGGCTATGTTAGCTAGAACTGCATCCTTGAGCATCTTAGACTATAGATGTCAACTTGTCGAATGTTGATAGCATGTTCATCATCTATCTTATGTAGTTTGGTAGTTAGTCAACCCTTGTCATTGCTGAACATTATTTGGTTGTGAGTTATCCCTATTTTGTCAAAGTTGTGGTAGTCACTCCACTTATTTTAGAGCATTGTGAGGAATGTGGTGTATTTGTTTGGACCTCTTCTCCTCCATAGTTTGTTGTTGTTTGATTTTGGAATCCACTACCTAGATTTGAACCCCTATATCTCTTTGTTGTGCTGGTACCCTAGATATTTGGATGAACACCTGTGTCATTAAAGAACCACTATTGAAATGTTTGTGAAGTGTCATGTGGTTTACGATTTGTGTAGAAGTATCTTCCTTATTTACTATGGGCCGGTTTCTTCTCTTGGAATTTTTGTTCAAATCCTCCTATGTGTTCATTGTTTTAGGATGTTGGGAGATTTACCTTTTCCTAGGAGTGTAGATTGTTTGTTAATCTTTAGACTTTACAAAAACCCAATTTGGATAGAGATTTGTTATTTTTTGGTGATTGATTAATAGTTTCCTTTACATTACAAGATGGGTAAAAAGAGAAGACTAGAGGATATTTAGTAAATAAAATATTATTAAACAAATGAATTGTGGTTTATTTTATTAATTAAAGGCATGGGACTTTGATTAATTAAAATATAGAAAATATGGTTTATTTTATTAATTAATGGTATGAGACTTTGATTAATGAAAATAGAGGAAATATGGTTTATTTTATTAATTAAAGGCATGTGACTTTGATTAATGAAAATAGAGGAAATATGGTTTATTTTATTAATTAAAGGCATGTGACTTTGATTAATGAAAATAGAGTAAATATGGTTTATTTTATTAATTAAAGGCATGTGACTTTAATTATTGAAAATAGAGGAAATACGGTTTATTTTATTAATTAAAGATACGAGACTTTGATTAATGAAAATAGAGGAAATATAATTTATTTTATTATTAAAGGTATGAGACTTTTATTAATGTAAATAAAGAAATTGTAGTTTATTTTTGGTAAGACCCGAAGGTCTTACTATAAAATTATTAACAAATTAATATAAATGTAATCCCAGGCCACTCAAAGGGGGCTCCCTTGTAATCGCTTTTCCACTATAGGGGGATACCTCCCTAGAATCTATGATTCTTATTCTTATTATTCATGGATGATTTGATATGGATGGCCAACCTAATATATATATCTACCCTAAAGCTACGTTGGTGAAGATACATGATGGTTCACGTTATGAAGGGTTGTGATGGTTCACTTTATAAGTTAATAATATAATAATTAAATTATTAATAATACTAACTAATACTAACTAATAATGTTAGGATTGAGGATCCTAAAATGCCACCCTCATTAAAAAGAGCTTTGTCCTCAAAGCTCAAAGTGAGAAGCTTTGTCATTTGTTTTCCAAGAAGGATTTGTGTAAGTTCTTTGACTATTTTAATGGCATCCTTTCGTAGGTAGGGATATCAAGAAGGATGAAGCATTAGTGAGGGGTTTCTAATAACAATAGTAGAATATTCCTTAGGAAAATCATGATGATGATGGGAGGGCAACCCTTAGGTTTCCTCAAATACTTTAGAATGATGCATCAAAAGTGATGGTAATGATTTCATATCCTTTTTTGGTTCCTTGGTAGAGCCAACGGATAAGGATTGTGTAGTCACTCTGCATTGGTTCCGAATAGGTTTGGTAATATGGCAAGAACTAACTATTGGTGAGTAAGGTATGTGTAGGTATTGTAGAGTACATGTTTGGCTAGCATTGATCACTTTGGGTATGTCTACCTCATCCCTTCTTGGTACATCAATCACTTCTTGCACATCGACCTCATTGTCTTCATTGTGGTAAGTAGGTGCACTGGTCACTTCAGACACAACTATCTCATCTGCTTTCTCTATGGAGAGACAGAGATCAACTTCCTTGAATAAATACAATTTTAGTGTAGCACATTTATGGTGGGGTCCAAATTGTTCATCACAATTATCACAGAGTCCTTTTGCTAGTCATTCCTTCATATCCTCAAAGTTAAGATTTTTAATTCGTAAAGTTTGGTTATATTTGGGGGTTGTGTAAGTGCTTTGTGCCCTTCCATTATGCATAGGTTTTGGAGTGATGTAAGTGGTCAAAGATTTTTCCATAAGTGGTTTTCCTAATCGTTGTTGTGCATTGATTTTATCTTTAGCTAATTTTGCCAATCCATAGGTCTGCATCATGGTATAAGGATTGAACCTTGTTACCTCCATTCTAATTTCCTCTTTTAATCCCCTAATGAATCCATTTATGAGAATTGATTCATCCAATCTTGTGTTGTGTTTGATGATATCCTAAAACCGAGTTTGATACTCACGCACATAAGTGATTTGATGAAGATATTTGAGCAATTCCCACATGACTGGGTCCCATATGGATCTGATACCAAATGGTAAGACCCCAAGGTCTTACTATAAAATTATTAACAAATTAATATAAATGTAATTGTAGGCCACTCAAAGGGGGCTCCCTTGTAATTGCTTTGCCACTATAGGGGGCTCCCTCCTTGGAATCTATGATTCTTATTCTTATTATTCATGGATGATTTGATATGGATGGCCAACATAATATATATATCTACCCTAAAGCTACGTTGGTGAAGAGACATGATGGTTCATGTATGAAGAGACATGATGGTTCACGTTATGAAGGGTTGTGATGGTTCACTTTATAAGTTAATAATATAATAATTAAATGATTAATAATACTAACTAATACTAACTAATAATGTTAGGATTGAGGATCCTAACAATTTTATTAATTTTTTTAAGGTGAAAACCCCTTGTGGGGCTGCCCTGGTTTGAGAGACCATGACCTGGGGGTTCTACACCATCAAATTCACTCGAGAGTCACACCCGACTCTGCCCGCACCAACATTATCAATTGGATTTTGGGTACCCAATTCAAATTTTTGGTAGGGTGGAGATTTGAACCTAGGAACTCCCTTGGAAGATTGCTCTCTCCTCTCCAACTCACCTACAACACCTAGGTTAATTTATTTTATTAATTAAAGGTATGAGAATTTGGTCAATGTAAATAAAGGAATGAAAGTTTATTTGTTTTATTGAAGAAATGGAACTTTGATTAACTCAAATAGAATAAACTTAGATCTTTTGCTTGATTAAGGAAAGAAACCTTAGTTGTTAGAAAAATATTTTGATATGATTTGATTAAGTGAAGACTTGTTTTTATTTGTTGAGATGACTCTCCTTCAATAAATGATATATAAGAATAGAAAATGAATACATTCTTATGATATTAACTAGACAATAGATAAATGAATGCCTTAATTAAATTTGTATAGTTATAATTTCGTAAAGTAAATAGTAAATGCACTAGTTTCATGTTACTAGTAGATGCATTTAGATGCATATATTTCATAGAACCATGGGTTACCTTGATCCCCTACTATCCTCAAAATAACAATGGAAATAAAGGAGGACCAAAGAGGCAGTTGGAACCAATGCACAAGTTTGATTTATAACTTCAATAATTTACTTATGCTCAAATAGACTAGAATTGGAGGGATAAATCCCTAGATGAATATGATGTATTACTTTATTATTTAAAAGTATGGAGGTTTTACCATACTTGGATATATGTAATAGTTTATTGAATGAATGGGAAATGTATCTTTAATTTATTGTTATGAATTATCTATGCTTTGTTATCTAGTTTCCTCTTTCATTTAATGTTTACCTTTATTTAAATATTGTATCCTTTCTAAGTACTTCTTGTATGCTTTATGGATTTTCTTCTTTTATTGATTAAGTAGATGGAGCTATTTTTATCTTCTTTTTCCAAACATGAAAGTAACCTAAGAACAGGGTTATGCATAGTGGCTAATCATCTTTAATTAATAAATATTTTGTTTTTTGAAATTTGAAATTGTCTAATATTAGGACCCTTGATTGGGATGCATTAGCCAAAACAATTTGGGTGTAATTTTTTTTTGGGTAGATTCACCCCAAATTTATAATAATTAGACCATTTTAGGTTTGGATCTTCAATATTACCCCTAATAATAGGGGAACTTTTAACCTTGAAATTATATGTAATTTTGGATTTCGAAACTGGTTCACCCCATACGGATATATATATATATATATATATATATATTTTAGGGTCAACCCCTTATGTATAACCCTACCTAAGAAAATGAGTCCTCTTAGGGTGAACGTAGAAAGAACCTAATGGATTAATATCCCTTAGGGAGAATTCTAACTAATTAAACTGATTGGTTACATCGGAGTTAATATAGCTTGTCATGAAGATGATACAAATATCTTAACTCGCAATACACATAGCATACCAAACCTACGCAAATGAACTTTTGTATGGTGATAAGTTTAGATCATAAAAAATTATGATATGGATACGTTTATTTGAGGTATCACACAATATGCCTACACAAATAAAATTGTATAGGATGTTGGGAAAAATATTGGTTAATTCCTATGGTTTAATTCATTACCTGCATTACATTATCAACCCAAGATAGATCGTATAAAGAACACAAGCTTATACTAAGAGAGGGGGTGAAAAGTATAAGATCACTTTTTAATTTTCTTTCATAAATAATATTATACAATATTTCAATGGCAATAAAATCAAATCAATGAATAAATCACCACATGCAATAGAGAATCCAATTTAACATGGTTCACCCAATGTGGGCTACGTCCATGAAGAAAATATTTCACTAAAATTTATCAACAAATATCTTGGGAAACCTTTCCCTATTACAATGTTTATGGATATTTATCCATAGGAGAAACCAATCCCCTAATCAAGTTAATGGATATTTATCCACAAGAGACACCAATCCCCTGAGCTAATTTGTGAATCTCTATCCATAGTATAACTCCTTCTCCTCTGCTCTAGCTGGTGATACTCTAAAATACTATCACCTTCAATGCTTTGGATTGTGGATATATCTCCAATAAATACCTCTATCCTCTCTGCCCTAGCTAATGGATCTCTACCTGCTGGAGACTACTGCACTTTGCTCTATCACCTCAAAAGGTTGTTATCAACTATATATCAAACATGTACTAAACATAGTCCTTCAGTCTAGAACAAATCTACTCAATATCTGTCTCATATTTTCACTAAACACAATCCTTTAATCTAGCATAAATATGCTTAATATTTATCTTTTATATATACTAAACACAATCCTTTGATCTAGCACAAATTTGCTCAATATCTATCTCTGATATACACTAAAAATAGTCCTTTGGTCTTAGCACAAATATGCATAATATTTGTCTTTGATCTGCACTAAAAACATTCCTTCGGTCTAGCACAAATCTCTATCTCTATCTCTAATCTACACTAAACATAGTACTTTGGTCTAGCACAAATTTGCTCAATATCTATATCTCCTATAACACAAATCTATCCTGAAATATGCACCATGCTCTATCCTCAAATATGTCCTCAAGCCTTAACACAAAACTTGATCCAATAAAAAATTAACTCTACTAGATATGCCTCAAACCTTAACTCAAGGTTTGAACAAATCAATCAATCAAATTTTCTCACAAGTCTTCTCAAAGGCTTACCTCAATTCTGCATTGTATGCTTCCACAAAAGCTCACACTAATCTATCCAAAAGTCTTAACCAAGACTTTACTCAAATCTATTCAATAATTTCTCACTAGAAATTTTTCAATATTCTCAACAAGTCTTCACCAAGACTTACCTCAAATCTGTTTTACAAGTCCTCACTAGAACTTTTCCAATCTACTCTCAAGTGTTCACTATGAATTGTCTTATTTCTATCCAACAAGTATTCACCAAGACTTATCTCAACTCTATCCATTGTTATTGTAAGATTCTACAAAAGCTCACACAAATTTCTCCTTAAGTTTTCACAAAATATTCCACAATTTTTGTCTTAAGTCCTCTCTAGGACTTACTCAAATCTGCTCACAAGCTCTCAAAAAAGCTTGCTCAAATCAATTACAAAACTTGCACAAAAAACTTAACTCAATATTTCACAGAAAACCTATTTCAATCACACACACAAGTTTCACTTAGAATATTGTTTATCCATAGAAGCATATAGAGAATTGTTAGAGACTCAATATGTTTCACAATATCAAACACTTAATCACTTTCAATCTCTCTTGCTTTACCATAGAAACATATAGAGAATGGTTAGAGACTCAATATGTTTCAAAAATGCTCAATCACTTTCAAACTCTTTCTTAAATTTATAAAGAACAATTTTTTCATAGAAATTAAAGTATTACTCCAACACTTCCAATCAAATAAGCTCAATCAAATCCACTTAACCAAACACTCAATGAAATCTTAGTCAATATTGCTTATCAAACAAACCTCACAAACAATGATACTCATGATCTTTCATAAAACCTAGTTCAATATAGTTCACATAACAATGATACTCATGATATTTAACAAAACCTAATTAAGTATATGAAAGCTTACTCAATATTTCCAACAATGCTTATCAAACAAGGTTTCTAGTGTCAACCTTTATTCTATAAAAACCTTCATCAATCAATATTGGATATCTCAAAACCAAACTTAACAATGTTTCTCAAACAATCCTTTTCACTCCAACTCAGCATTCACAACATCCAATCCAACAATATTTTACTCACAAGGAATATGTACTTATACATTTTGTTTTGAGGGAGATATGTATTCAAAACATGCCTTAACCACATTCAAATTTTTCTTGCAAATACTAAGGTTAGGTAGCCATAACCTATCTCAAGACCTCCATAAAATAATTTTCCCAATAATTATTTTACCATACACAAATATCAAATTTCTTAGTATACCTTATAATCTCGAAACTTACATATATATGCCAACATCCTTATTACACAAAATACACAACAATTTATTTTAAACACCTTACCACTCCCACTTTAATTTAAAATATTTTAATTTACTTTACCTTATAACTTCCACTTTATAAAAAAAAATTCAATCATAAAAAATTAAAAAATATATATTTTAATTTACTTTACCTTATAACTTCCACTTTATAAAATAAATTGCAATCACCAAAAATTAAAATAAAATATTTTAATTTTCTTTACCTTATAACTCCCTCAACAACCTTATAGTTTCCAACTTACAAAGACCTCTAAGCAATTTCCAAAATTCACAACCTTTGGAGAAGTAAAAATATTTTTAGCATACCTTTCAACTATTCTTCCCACAAAAACATCCTCAATGAGAATCGAACACACGACGTAGCTTCTCCAACACCCTAGCATCAAGCTAGGCTACCAAGTGGGTTGCGTGCCCACATGAGACTTTAGTCACATGTTTCCCACTTTATTCTTATCATGAAGGTGCCCACGAAAAGTGAAGACCTATCCAATAATAAAATTTCAATCACGTGGATCGAACCTGCGATCTATTCCTTGAAATCCTTAGCACTATCTCAACTACCACTTGCACTACCACTGTCAATAGATTTATCTATCCATGTTAATGGCCTTACACCTTAGTCTACCTCCAATCACTTTGAAATGTGAACTTCTCTTCCTCCAACAAATGCAGCACTCGATTTTTCATTCAAAGATGTGTGTTCAAGGACATAGTAAATGAAAATTATTTCCTATATTAACACATTCTTCTTGTCTTTTACACATCGATGGAATTTCAAATTTAAAATTCAAAATAGATTTTAAATATTCTAAATTTAAAACCTTTGCACCCATTATTAATTTAAATTAAAATTTTAATCAAAGATTAAAATATTTTAATTTAAATTAAATATTTTGTAATCTTCTCATGGGTGTCTTTAACTTGAACCTTGTTTTTCTTCACCTTGTCATTTGGACCGAAATATTATAATAATATAATATTATTATTTAATTTAAACTTGCTTCTCCTTCCTTGGGTCTTCATCCTTTAGGCCTTTTTAGGCATATAATATTAAAAATAAATATTATATCCTATTCATTTTCAAGACCTTCTTCCTTTTGGAAAACCACTTGATGTCATTAATGATGACAAAATTGAACAAATACTCTTTTCACATCAATGACAATAAAACCACTAAAAATTTACAATAATATCCCCCTTTTTCATTGATGGAAACCCCTTTCTTTTTACCATTCATTTTTCCTTTTCAAAAGTTTCTTTCCCTGAGAAAATGCTCCCCCTGACTAAATGCTCTTCCCCTAACTCAAATATCTCCCCTTTGTCATCAATGGAAAAGGGCTACCTTTGGGGCTTGGGTCTAGAATAAAACACTTAGCTTAGTCCCTCCGCCACAACCTCTTGAAGTGGTTAATTCTTGGGCAAGAGTATCTCTACTCCCAACATACACTAATATTTACCTTTTTCCACTTTCTTCCTCAACTGGTCCTTTTGAATCCTCTAACTATTCTCATTCATGCTTGTCTTTAGAAATTTTTATGTACACCATTTAGCTATGTGCCCAACATTATTACACTTATAGCACTTAATATTGTGATTCCTTGAAGGTGCAAATATCTTGTAGTTCCTCTTGGTGAAGTCATATCCATTCCTATTATGAACCCTGCAATTTATTGCCTTGTGACCAAACTAATTACAGAAGTAGCAATACCCTTGAAAAGATGTTTGTTTCTAAAATTTTCATATTCCTATCTTTCATGTGTCCTACACTATGTAGCCTTATGCCCAAACCTGTGATATGAGAAAAATCATCCATTGAAACTTCCTTGCCTTGACCCCATTGGTCCCTTAGTCTCTTTTACCCTGTGTTGGTTCCTATTCCACCTATTCCTCTTTTCTGCATAGTTCCCTTTCCTATTGAACTTTCTATTTTCCAAATCACCCTTAGAAGTATCACTTTCTTTTACACTTTCTTCTTCTGGAGCTTCTTCTTCTGAAGAGCTTGATATTGACTCCTCTCCTTGTTTTCTTTGTATCTATTCAAAAACAAGTCCTATTTTTTTTGACGAAGATCTTTGTACCTTAATTATCTTATCCAAGTTCTTTGAGCTTATCCCAAACCCATGTAACTTATCCTTAAACTCTTTTACTTCCTTCCTTAGTGAAGCTACCTCATGCTCTAATATTTAACATTCTAAAACCTTTGCTTCTAATTTCTCTTTGAATTTCTTTGTCTTAGCTATTGAGTTGTTTAAATCCTCTATAAGCTTTTCTTTCTCTTCATCATATTCTTAAAATTTAAGCTTGAGTTTTGAGTTTTGCTTTCTTACCTATCTTAATGCATCAAGGTCAAAAATGAGCTCACCCTCAAGATCAACTTCTTATTCCTCTTATTATTTCTCCATTTTTTTTTGTTTAGGATCATCTTCATTCCTTTATTATTTATTTCCACTAGAAGTAATCCCTTCTTCTTCTATTTCCATAAGAAGATTTTATTCTCTTGGACCTTCACTAGCATCTTCATATTCATCTTCACTGAAACAAAATCCATTCCTTGTACAACTATCTTCAATATGACCAAAGTTACCACATCTAAAATACTTGAGAATCATTGGACCTCTATTTCTAATATTTTTTTTCTACTATCATATATAGGGTTTCTTCTTCTTCATTACTTGAAGAGCTTACATCACTATCACTTGAACTCTTACTTGCCTTGTCTACATAAAAAATCTTCTTATGCGTTTGGAAAAACTTATTTCCTTGCTTACCTTCTCCATACCTATTTTTATTTTGGTACCTGTGTTTTCCTTCTTCACTGTTCTTATGATCTTGTTTCTCATCATCATTGATATTTCTAACATCTGGATAATTAGTTGCATAATGACCATATTTACCAAACTTAAAACATCTAACTAATTTTTTACCTTTATACTTTCTTGAGTCCTTTTTCCTTCTGCCATAATTTACTTTTTTATCACTGGATAATTCATTGCTTGAATCTGAATTCTTACCCTTTGTATTCTTAGTAATTTTGAAGGTTTCTTCTTTTTGGGTAATAGGTTCCTCTTTTATTCTCATCTCAAAAGCTATGAGAATTCTATGTAATTCATCCCTTGTCAAAAGTTCAATATCTTTTGACTCTTCTATAGATGAAATATTTTCACTATACCTTTTTTGGAGTGACCTTAAAATCTTATCATAAACATTTGTTTCTTCAACCTTAAGTCAAAGTCCTTGCATGGAGTTAACAACCATGTCCACACAAAGTAGATATGCAATAATTTTTTTCTCATCCTTCATATTTAGGTCTTAAAATATTCTCTTGTAATTTTACAACTTTACCCTTTTAACATTTTTATCTCCTTCATATATGCCTTGCAACTTATCCCAAATTTCCTTTATTCATGTTCAACGCATAATATTTATAAATTTATTTTTATACAAGCCTCTTCAAATTACATTCATTGATTTTGAATTACTCAGTTGTAGAAGCTTAGCATATTTATCTATAGGTGAAGTTGTTGGTGGTATGTATCCATTCTCAACTGCTTTCCATATTTCATTTCCAAGTGCCATTAGATAAAACTTTATTCTTGTGCTCCACATTGCATAATTTTTTCCATAGAACAATGGTGTTGAATTACCTAAAGATACATTTTGAGAATCCATGTGTTATTGAGAGCTTTTCCTTCAAGTTTTTAAACTATATACTGAAAGGGGGTGAACAGTATAAGATAAATTTTTACATTTATTTCCCAGATAATATTATGCAATATATCAAATAAAATATCAACAATAATAATAAAAGTAATGCAAAAATCACCACACACAATAGAGACACCAATTTAATGTGGTTCACCTAATGTGGGCTACATCCACAGAGAAAATATTTAACTAATTTTTTTCTCAACAAATCTCTTGGGAAACATTTCCCTATTACAATGTTTATGAAGCTCTATCCATATGATATATCAATCCCCTAATCAAGTTCATATATATCTATCCACAGGAGACACCAATCCCCTCAGTTGGTTCATGGATCTCTATCCACATGAGATCTCTTTCTCCTCTGCTCTGGCTAGTGATCCTCTAAATGACTACTACCTCCACTATTATAGCTTATGAGTATCCCTCCACTGAAGATATCTATCATCTCTACCTTGGATAATGGATCTATATCCATTGGAGACTACTGTCCTCTACTCTGTCACCTCAAAATATTACTCTCAACTTTGTCTTAAATGTGTACTAAACACAGTCCTTCAGTCTAACATAAATATTCTCAATATATGTCTTTGATATGCACTAAAAAAATTCATTTGATCTAGAACAAATATACTAAATATCTATCTCTAATCTGCACTAAAAACAGTCCTTCGGTCTAGCACAAATCTACTGAATATCTATCTCTAATCTATAATAAACACAGTTCTTCGGTCTAGCAAATATCTTCTTAATATTTGTATCTGATCTATACTAAACATAGTCCTTTAGTTTAGCATAAATCTGCTCAATATCTATCTCTCATCTACACTTAACACAATCCTTAAGTCTAGCACAAATATACTCAATATTTATCTATGCTATGACATAAATCTATACTCAAATATGCACCATACTCCATCCTCAAATATGTCCTCAAGCCTTAACACGAAGCTTGATCCAATCACAAATTAACTCTGCTAGATCTACCTCAAATATTAACTCAAGGTTTGAACAAATAAATCAAACAAATCTGCTCACAAGTATTTTCAAAGACATACCTCATATTTGCATTGTAAGCTTCCATAAAAGCTCACACTAATCTATCCACAAGTCTTCACCAAGACTTACCTCAAATCTACTCAACAAGTTCTCACTAGAAATTTCTCAATATGCTCAACAAGTATTCACCAAGACTTACCTCAAATATTCTCTACAATTCCTCACTAGAACTTGTCCAATATGCTCTCAAGTCTTCACTAAGACTTGTCTCAATTCTATCTAACAAATCTTCACGAAGATTTACCTCAACTTTGTCCAATTTTATTGTAAGCTTCCACAAAATATCACACAAATTTATCCTTTATATTTCACAAAATATTTCTCAATTATGTTCTTAAGTCCTCTCTAGGACTTACTCAAATCTACTCACAAGCTCTCACAAAATCTTGCTCAAATAAATTACAAAACTTGCACACAAAACTTAACTCAATATTTCACAGAAAACCTCTTTCAATCACACTTAATATAGAAGCATATAGAGAATTGTTAGAGACTCAATATGTTTCACAATCTCAAACACTTAATCACTTTCAATCTCTCTTGATTTACCACATAAACATATAGAGAATGGTTAGAGACTCAATATGTTTCAACAATGCTCAATCACTTTCAAACTCTTTCTCAAATTAGTAAAGAACAATTTGTTTCACATAACTTGAACTATCACTCCAACACTTCCAATAAACTAATATCAATCAACTCCACTCAACCAATCACTCAATGAAAGATTAGTCAATAATGCTTATCAAACAAACCTCACATACAATGATACTCATGATCTTTCACAAACCCTAGTTCAAGATAGTTCACATAACAATGATACTCATGATCTTTCACAAACCCTAATCAAGCATATTAAAGCTTACTCAATATTTCCAACAATGCTTATCAAACAAGGCTTCTAGCATAAACCTTCATTATAGAAAAACCTTCATCAATCAATATTGAATATCTCAACACCAAAATTTACAATACTTATCAAACAATCCTTTTCACTCAAACTGAACATTCACAATATCCAATCCAACAATATTTTAATCATAGGGAATATGTACCCATACCTTTTGTTTTGATGGAGATATATCTTCAAAACCTATCTTAACCATATTCAAATTTTCCTTGCCAATACTAAGGTTAGATAGCCATAACCTATCTCAAGATCTCCACAAAATAATTTTTCCAATAATTATTTTACCATACAAAATATCAAATTTCTTAGTACACCTTATAATCTCCAAACTTACATAATATAAGTCAACATCCTTATTAAACAAAATACACAATAATTTCCTTTAAAAACCTTATCACTCCAACTTTATAAAATAAATTATAATCACTAGAAATTAAAATTAATAATTTTAATTTACTTTACCTTATAACTCCCACTTTATAAAATAAATTGCAATCACCAAAAATTAAAAGAAAAAAATATTAAAATTTACTTTACCTTATAACTCCCTCAAAAACCTTATAGTTTCCAACTTACAAAGACCTCTAAGCAATTTTCAAAATTCACAACCTTTGGAGAAGTAAAAATATTTTTAGCATACCTTTCAACTATTTTGCCCACCAAAATGTCCTCGGTGAGAATCGAACACACAACGTAGCTTCTCCAATGCCCTAGCCTCAAGCTAGGCTACCAAGTGGTCTGTGTGCGCACATGAGACTTTAGGTGCATGTTTCCCACTTTATTCTCCTCATGAAGGCATCCATGAAAAATGAAGACCTCTCCAACAAAAAAAAGCCTATTGCATGGATCGAATCTATGATACCTTCCTTGCAAGCCTTAGTACTATCTAAACTTTATGCCTACGCTACCACCGTCAGTGGATTTCTCTATCCATGTTAAAGGCCTTACACCTTAGTCTGCCTCTAATCAATTTGAAACACAAACTTCTCATCCTCCAACAAATGCAACGGTTGATTTTTCATTCGAAGGAGTGTGTGTTCAAGGACATAGAAAATAAAAATTATTTCCTATATTAATACACATGCTTCTTGTATTTTACATGTTAGTAGAATTTTAAATTTAAAATTCGAAATAGATTTTAAATATTTTAAATTTAGAACCTTTGCACCCATTATTAATTTAAATTAAAATTTTAATTTAAAAAAAATATTTTGTATTCTGCTCATGGGTCTTTTAAACTTGAGCCTTGTTTTTCTTCACCTTGTTATTTGGCCCGAAATATTATAATAATATAATATTAGTATTTAACTAATCCTTGCTTCTCCTTCATTGGGTATTTATCCTTTGGGCATTTTTAGGCATATAATATTAAAAATAAATATTATATCCTATTCCATTTCAAGACCTTATTACTTTAGGAAAAACCACTTGATGTCCTTAATGATGATGAAATTGAACCAATATGATTTTGACATCAATGACAACAAAACTACTCAAAATTTCCAACATCGTAAACTTGTGAAAAGTTATGCACAATGTGTCTGTAATTTCTAATGAGATGAGTCCTCCAAATTATATGGTTTGGGGGAGTGCATTTTCATGGTGGAGTTCTTGATATTTATACAAACCAATAATCTATTTTATTTTATCAAAGATATGATTGAAATAAACTATAAAAAACAAAAGTTGCACACTTGCTAGAAAAGTACATAAAATAGGGGAAAGCTACATAACTAAACTGATTTGCAAAAAACATAGAAAACATGAAATAATTAAAATAATAAAAAGCAATGAAAAAGGTGGGAGGAATACTGTTGAGAGTGGGCCCAAGATTTCAATAGATTCTACCTAAATTAATTTATTAATCAGATGCTATTTTGAGACTGATAAAACACTTAAATGAATTGTACTATATTGTAGCTTCAGAGTTGGTCTATGTATTTATATAGTGCATGATCATCCTCAATTACAAGATCAGGTAATTGTATTTTAGACTTGTGTTTACAACAAACAAGCGCAAATTAATCACATAAAATGAACGTGCGCTAATTTTATCCTTCGAAGGATAAAATAGGTGTGTTCTAATTATTGATGGAATATTCCTATAAATATACCACAAATCGATATCAGTATAATATATTTGTGTGTTTGCTCTATTGACATGCTTTTTTAGCCATTAATGAGAAATGGATAATTTATTCCAGTTCACACTATTGTCTTTCATCCACATATATCGCTGATAATTACCCTTCTATTTCTTCTTAAAATATGGTTCTTCTTATAATTCTACTCAATGGAGATTTGGATGAACACATGTGTTGTTAAAGAACCACTATTGAAAGGTATATGGAGTATCATATGGTTTACGATTTGTGTAGAAGTCTCTTCCTTGTTTACTATGGGTTGGTTTCTTCTCTTGGACTTTTTGTTCAAATCCTTCTATGTATTCATTGTTTTAGGATGTTGGGAGATTTACCTTTTCCTAGGAGTGTAGATTGTTTGTTAATCTTTAGCCTTTATAAAAACCCAATTTGGATAGAGATTTGTTATTTTTTTGTGATTGATTAATAGTTTCCTTTACATTACAATATGGGTAAAAATGGAAGACTACAGGATCTTTAGTAAATAAAATATTATTAAACAATGGAATAGTGATTTATTTTATTAATTAAAGGTATGGGACTTTGATTAATGAAAATATAGAAAATATGGTTTATTTTATTAATTAAGGGTATGAGACTTTGATTAATGAAAATAGAGTAAATATATAAGATATAAGAATAGAAAATGAATAAATTCTTATGATATTAACTAGAAAATAGATAAATGAATGCCTTAATTAAATTTTTATAGTTATAATTTGGTAAAGTAAACAGTAAATGCACTAGTTTCATGTTACTAGTAGATGCATTTAGATGCATATATTTCATAGAACCATGGGTTACCCTGATCCCCTACTATCCTCAAAATAACTATGGAAAGAAAGGAGGACCAAAGAGGCAATTGGAACCAATGCACACGTTTTATTTATAACTACAATAATTTACTTATGCTCAAATAGACTAGAATTGTAGGAAGAAATCCCTATATGAATATGATGTATTACTTTATTCTTTAAAAGCATGGAGGTTTTACCATACTTGGATATATATAATAGTTTATTGAAATAATGGGAAATATATCTTTAATCTATTGTTATAAATGATCTATGCTATGTTATCTAGTTTCCTCTTTCATTTAATGTTTCTTTTTATTTAAACATTGTATCCTTTCTAAGTACTTCTTGTATGCTTTATGGATTTTCTTATTTGATTGATTAAGTAGATGGAGATATTTTTATCTTCTTTTTCCAAACATGAAAGTATCCTAAGAGCAGGGTTATGCATAGTGGCTAATCATATTTAATTAATAAATATTTTTATTTTTGAAATTTGAAATTGCCTAATATTAGGACCCTTGATTGGGATGCATTAGCCAAAAAAAATTGGGTGTAAATTATTTTTGGGTAGATTCACCCCAAATTTATAATAATTGGACCATTTTAAGTTTAGATCTTCAATATTACCCCTAATAATAGGGGACATTTTCACCTTGAAATTATAAATAATTTTGGATTTCGAAACTGGTTCGCCCCATATATATTTATATATATTTTAGGGTCAACCCCTTATGTATAACCTTGCCTAAGAAAATGAGTCCTCTTAGGATGAACATAGAAAGCACCTAACGGATTAAGATCCCTTAGGGAGAATTCTAACTAAGTAAATTGATTGGTTACATCAAAGTTAATATATCTTGTCATGAAGATGATATGAATGTCTTAACTCGCAATACGCATAGCATACCTACACAGATGGACTTTTGTATGGTGATAAGTTTAGCTCATAAAAAAATATGATATGGATAAGCTTATTTGAGGTATCACACAATATGCCTACACAAATGAAATTGTGTAGGATGTTGGGAAAAATATTGGTTAATTCCTACAGTTTAATTCATTACTTGCATTACATTATCAACCCAAGATAGCTCGTATGAAGAACACAAGCTTATACTAAGAGAGGGGGTGAAAAGTATAAGACCTCTTTTTACTTTTCTTTCCTAAATAATATTATGTAATATTTAAATGGAAATAAAATCAAATCAATGCACAAATCACCATATACAAGAGAGAATCCAATTTAACATGGTTCACCCAATGAGGGTTACGCCCACGATGAAAATATCTCAGTAAAATTTCTCAACAAATATCTTGGGAAAAATTTCCCTATTACAATGTTTATGGATATTTATGCAGAGGAGACATCAATACCCTAATCAAGTTAATGGATATCTATCCATAAGAGACACCAATCCCCTGAGCTAATTTGTGGATCTCTATCCATAGTAGAACTCCTTCTCCTCTGCTCTAGCTGGTGATACTCTAAAAGACTATTACCTTCACTACTTTGGATTATGGATATATCTCCACTAAACACCTCTATCCTCTTTGCCTTGGCTAATGGATCTCTATCCACTAGAGACTACTATCCTTTGCTCTATCACCTCAAAAGCTTGCTCTCAACTCTATCTCAAATATTTACTAAACATAGTACTTCGCTCTAGAACAAATCTGCTCAATATCTATCTCATATTTGCACTAAACACAATCATTCAATATAGCACAAATATGCTTAATATTTATTTTTGATATATACTAAACATAGTCCTTCAATTTAGCACAAATTTGGTCAATCTATTTATCTGATATACACTATAAATAGTCCTTTGGTCTAGAACAAATCTGCATAATATTTGTCTTTGATCTGCACTAAACACATTCCTTCGATCTAGCACAAATATTTATCTCTATCTCTAATCTAAACTAAAAATAGTCCTTTTGTCTAGCACAAATCTGCTCAATATCTATCTCTCCTATAACACAAATATATCCTCAATTATGCACCATGCTCTATCCTCAAATATGTCCTCAAGCCTTAACACAAAACTTGATCCAATTAAAAATTAAATCTACTAGATCTGCCACAAAACTTAACTCAAGGTTTGAACAAATCAATAAAACAACTTTGCTCACAAGTCTTCTCAAAGGCTTACATCAAATATGCATTGTATGCTTCCAAAAAATGTCACACTAATCTATCCAAAAGTCTTAACCAAGACTTGAATCAAATCTACTCAACAATTTCTCACTAGAAATTTCTCAATATGCTCAACAAGTCTTCACCAAGACTTACCTCAAATCTGCTCTACATGTCCTCACTAGAACTTGTCCAATATGCTCTCAAGTCTTCACTAAGACTTGTCTTAATACTGTCCAATAAGTCTTCACCAAGAATTATATTCACTCTGTCCAATGTGATTGTAAGCTTCTACAAAAGCTAACACAAATTTATCCTTAAGCTTTCACAAAATCTTCCACAATTTTTTTCTTAGGTCCTCTATAGGACATACTCAAATATTCTCACAAGATCTCACAAAAGCTTGCTCAAATCAATTACAAAACTTGCACACAAAAATTAACTCAATCTTTCACAGAAAACCTCTTTCAATCACATTCACAAGTTTTACTCAGAATCTTGTTTATCCATAGAAGCATATAGAGAATTGCTAGAGACTCAATATGCTTCACAATATAAAATACTTAATCACTTTCAATATCTCTTGCTTTACCACAGAGACATATAGATAATGGTTAGAGAATCGATCTACCACAAATATGCTTAATCTTTATCTTTGATATATACTAAACACAGTCCTTCGATCTAGCACAAATTTGCTCAATCTCTTTCTTTGATCTACACTAAAAATAGTCCTTTGGTCTAGCACAAATCTACATAATATTTGTCTTTTATTTGCACTAAACACATTCCTTCTATCTAGCACAAATATTTATCTCTATCTCTAATCTACACTAAACATAGTCCTTTGGTCTAGCATAAATCTTCCCAATCTCTATATCTCCTATAACACAAATCTATCCTCAAATATGCACCATGCTCTATCCTCAAATATGTCCTCAAGCCTTCACACAAAACTTGATCCAATCAAAAATTAACTCTACTAGATCTGCCCCAAACCTTAACTCAAGGTTTGAACAAATCAATAAAACAACTTTGCTCGCAAGTCTTCTCAAAGGCTTACCTCAAATATGCATTGTATGCTTCCACAAAAGCTCACACTAATCTATCCAAAACTCTTAACCAAGACTTGACTTAAATCTACTCTACAATTTCTCACTAGAACTTGCTCAATCTGCTCAACAAGTCTTCACCAAGACTTACCTCAAATCTGCTCTACAATTCCTAACTAGAACTTGTCCAATCTACTCTCAAGTCTTCACTAAGACTTGTCTTAATTCTGTCCAACAAGTCTTCACCAAGACTTATCTCAACTCTGTCCAATGCAATTGTAAGCTTCCACAAAAGCTCACACAAATTTATCCTTAAGATTTCACAAAATCTTCCTCAATTTTTTTCTTAAGTCCTCTCTAGGACTTACTCAAATCTGCTCACAAGCTCTCACAAAAGCTTGCTCAAATCAATTACAAAAATTGCACACAAAACTTAACTCAATCTTCCACAGAAAACCTCTTTTAATCACACTCACAAGTTTCACTTAGAATATTGTTTATCCATAGAAGCATATAGAGAATTGTTAGAGACTCAATATGTTTCACAATCTCAAACACTTAATCACTTTCAATATCTCTTGCTTTACCACAAAAACATATAGAGAATGTTTAGAGACTCAATATGTTTCAACAATGATCAATCACTTTCAGACTCTTTCTTAAATTTATAAAGAACAATTTTTTTCATAGAACTTAAACTATTACTCCAACACTTCCAATAAACTAAGCTCAATCAACTCCACTTAACCAAACACTCAATGAAAGCTTAGTTAATATTGCTTATCAAAAAAACCTCACATACAATGATACTCATGATATTTCATAAAACCTAGTTAAATATAGTTCACATAACAATGATACTCATTATATTTAACAAAACCTAATTAAGTATATGAAAGCTTACTCAATATTTCCAACAATTATTATCAAACAAGGTTTCTAGTGTCAACATTCATTCTAGAAAAACCTTCATCAATAAATATTGGGTATCTCAAAAGAAAACTTAACAATGCTTATCAAATAATCCTTTTCACTCCAACTCATCATTCACAACATCCAATCCAACAATATTTTACTCACAAGGAAGATGTACTTATACATTTTGTTTTGATGGAGATATGTATTCAAAACATGTCTTAACCACATTCAAATTTTCCTTGCCAATACTAAGGTTATGTAGCCATAACCTATGTCAAGAGCTCCACAAAATAATTTTCCCGATAATTATTTTACCACAGACAAATATCAAATTTCTTAGTATACCTTATAATCTCCAAACTTACATATATATGTCAACATACTGATTAAACAAAATACACAACAATTTCTTTTAAACACCTTGTCACTCCCACTTTAATTGAAAATAGTTTAATTTACTTTACCTTATAACTTCCACTTTATAAAAAAAAATCCAATTACCAAAAATTAAAATAAAATATTTTAATTTACTTTACCTTATATCTCCCTCAAAAATCTTATAGTTTCTAACTTAAAAATAACTCTAAGCAATTTTCAAAATTCACAACCTTTGGAGAAGTTAAAATATTTTTAGCATACTTTTCAACTATTCTTCCCACCAAAACATCCTCTGCGAGAATCGAACACACGATGTAGCTTCTCCAACACCCTAGCCTCAAGATAGGCTGCCAAGTGGGTTGTGTGCCCACATGAGACTTTAGGCACATGTTTCCCACTTTATTCTCCTCATGAAGGTGCCCACAAAAAATGAAGGCCTCTCCAACAACAAAATGTCAATCACATGGATCGAAACTGTTATCTCTTCCTTGAAAGCCTTAGCACTATCTCAACTTCCGCTTACATTACCATTGTCAATGGATTTATCTATCACTTTTAATGTCCTTACACCTTATTCTAACTCCAATAACTTTGAAATGTGAACTTCTCTTCCTCCAACAAATGCAACACTCAATTTTTGATTCAAATATATGTGTTCAAGGACAGGAAATGAAAATTATTTCCTATATTAACACATGCTTCTTATTTTTTACACATCGGTGGAATTTCAAATTTAAAATTCAAAATAGATTTAAAAAAATCTAAATTTAGAACCTTTGCACCCATTATTAATTTAAATTAAAATTTTAATCAAAGATTAAAATATTTTAATTTAATTAAATCTTTTGTAATCTTCTCATGGGTCTTTTTAACTTGAACCTTATTTTTCTTCACCTTGTTATTTGGCTTGAACTATTTTAATATTATAATATTATCATTTAATTTAAAATTGCTTATCCTTCCTTAGGTCTTCATCCTTTAGGCCTTTTTAGGCATATAATATTAAAAATAAATATTATATCCTATTCATTTTCAAGAACTTATTGCTTTTGGAAAACCACTTGATGTCCTTAATGATATCGAAATTGAACCAATACGCTTTTAACATCAATGACAACAAAAATACTCAAAATTTAAATAATATCCCCCTTTTTCATTGATGGAAACCCCTTTATTTTTACCATTCATTTTCCATTTTAAAAAATTTATTTCCCTGAGAAACTACTCCCCCTAACTGAATGCTCTTCCCCTAACTCAAATATCTCCCCCTTTGTCGTCAATGGCAAAGGGCCACCTTTGGGGATTGGGGATAAGAATAATACTCTTAGCTTAGCCCCTAACCCACCTCCTCTTGAGGTGATTAATTCTTGGGTGGGAATATCTCTACTCCCAGCATACACTGATCTTTACCTTTGTCCACTTTCTTCCTCAACTGATCCTTTTGAATCCTCTAACTATTCCTATTCCTGCTTGTCTCTGGAATTTTTGCTCTACACCACTTAGCTATGTTCCCAATATGATTAAACTTATAGCACTTAATATTGTGATTCCTTGAAGGTGGAAATATCTTGTACTTCCTCTTGGTGAAGCCATATCCATTCCTATTATGAACCCTGTAATTTATTGCCTTGTGACAAAACTGATTACAGACATAGCAATACCCTTGAGAATATGTTTGTTTCTAAAATTTCCATATTTCTATCTTTCATGTATCCTGCACTATGTAGCCTTATTCCCAAACCTATGATATGAGAAGCATCATCCATTGAAACTTCCTTGCCTTGACCCCATTCATCCCTTAGTCTCTTTTACCCTGTGTTAGTTCTTGTTCCACATGTTCCTCTTTTCTTCATGGTTCCTTTTCCTATTGAAATTTCTATTGTCCAAATCACCTTCATAAGTATCACTTTATTTTACACTTTCTTCTTCTAAAGCTTCTTCTTCTTCGGAGCTTGAGATTGACTCCTCTCCTTGTTTTCTTTGTACCTGTTTAAAACCAAGTCCTATTTTGTTTGACGAATATCTTTGTACCTTTATTATCTTATCCAAGTTCTTTGAGCTTATCCCAAACCTGTGTAAGTTATCCTTAAAATATTTTACTTCCTTTTTTAGTGAAGCTACATCATGCTCTAACTTTTAACATTCTAAAACCTTTGCTTCTAATTTCTCTTTGAATCTCCTTTTCTTAGCTATTGAGTGGGTTAGATCCTATATAAGCTTTTCTTTCTCTTCATCACATTCTTAAATTTAAGCTTGAGTTTTGAGTTTTGCTTTCTTACCTATATTAACGCGTCAAGAGTAAAAATGAGCTCACCCTCAAGATCAACTACTTCTTCCTCTTATTCTTTCTCTATTTGTTTTCATTTAGGATCATATTCATTCCTTTATTATTTATTTCCACTAGAAGTAATCCCTTCTTCTTCTACTTCCATAAGAATAAATTATTCTCTTGGACCTTCGCTAGCATATTTATATTCATCTTCACTGAAACATAATCCATTCCTTGTACAACTATCTTAAATATGACCAAAGTTACCACATCTAAAATACATGAGAATCATTGGACCTCTCTTTTTAATATTTTCTTTTTCTACTATCATAAATAGGGTTTCTTCTTATTCATTACGTGAAGAGCTTACATCACTATCACTTGAACTCTTTCTTGCCTTGTCTACATAAAAAATCTTCTTATGCCTTTGGAAAAACTTATTTCCTTGCTTACATTGTCCATACCTATTTTTATTTTGGTACCTGTGTTTTCCTGCTTCCATGTTCTTATGATCCTATTTCTCACCATCATTGCTATTTCTCACATCTTTATAATTAGTTGCATAATGACCATATTTACGAGAATTAAAACATCTAACTAATTGTGTGCCTTTATACTTTCTTGAGTCCTTGTTCCTTCTGCCATAATTTACTTTTTTATTACTGAATAACTCATTGCTTGAATTTGAATTCTTACCCTTTGTCTTCTTAGTAAATTTGAAGGTTTCTTCTTTTTGGGTAATAGGTTCCTCTTTTATTATCATCTCAAAATCTATGATAATTCTATGTAATTCATCCCTTGTCAAAAGTTCAATATCTTTTGACTTTTCTATAGCTAAAATATTTTCACTATACCTTTTTGGGAGTGACCTTAAAATCTTATCATAACCATATGTTTCTTCAACCTTAATTCAAAGTCCTTGCATGGAGTTAACAACCATGTCCACACGAAGTAGATATGCAACAATGTTTTTCTCATCCTTCATTTTTAGGTCTTAAAATATTCTCTTATAATTTTGCAACTTTACCCTTTTAACATTTTTATCTCCTTCATATATGCCTTGCAACTTATCCCAAATTTACTTTAATGATGTTCAATGCATAATATTTATAAATTTGGTTTCATGCAAGCCTCTTCAAATTACATTCATTGCTTTTGAATTACTCAGTTGTATAAGCTTACCATATTTATCTATAGGTGAAGTTGCTGGTGGTATGTATCCATTCTCAACTACTTTCCATAGTTCATTTCCAAGTGCCATTAGATAAAAATTCATTCTTGTGCTCCACATTGCATAGTTGTTTCCATCAAACAATGGTGTTAAATTACCTGAAGATACATTTTGAGAATCCATCTGTGTTCTTGAGAGCTTTTCCTTCAAGTTGTTAAACTATTTCGAGGGAACACACTTTGATACCAATTGAAGAACACAAGTTTATACTGTGATGGGGGTGAATAATACAAGACCAATTTTTACATTTCTTTCCCAAATAATATTATGCGATATATAAATGAAAATATCAACAATAATAATAAAAGTAATGCACAAATCACCACACACAATAGAGACACCAATTTAACATAGTTCACCCAATGTGGGCTACATCCACAAAGAAAATATTTAACTATTTTTTTTTTCAACAAATATCTTGGGAAACCTTTCCCTATTACAATGTTTATGGAGCTCTATCCATGTGAGATACCAATCCCCTAATCAAGTTCATATATATCTATCCACAGGAGACACCAATCCCCTGAGTTAGTTCATGGATCTCTATCCACATGAGATCTCTTTCTCCTATGCTCTGGCTAGTGATCCTCTAAAAGACTACTACCTCCACTAGTATAGATTATGAATATCTCTCCACTAAATATCCCTATACTCTATACCTTGATTAATAGATCTATATCCATTAGAGACTACTATCCTCTACTCTGTCACCTCAAAATATTACTCTCAACTTTGTCTTAAATCTGTACTAAATACAATCCTTCATTCTAACATAAATATTCTCAATATATGACTTTGATCTTCACTAAACATAGTCCTTTTATCTAGCACAAATCTAATCAATCTCTATCTCCGATTTGCACTAAACAGAATCCTTTGGTCTAGCACAAATTTGCTCAATCTCTATCTCTAATCTATAATAAACATAGTCCTTTGGTCTAGAAAAAAATTGCTTAATATCTATATATGATCTACACTAAACACAATCCTTTATTTTACCATAAATCTGCTCAATATCTATCTCTGATCTACACTAAATAAGTCCTTATATCTAGCACAAATTTTCTCAAGATTTATCTCTGCTATGACATAAATCTATACTCAAATCTACACCATACTCCATCCTCAAATATGTCCTCAATATTTAACATGAAGATTTATCTAATGATAAATCAACTCTGCTAGATCTACCTCAAACCTTAACTCAAGGTTTGAAAAAATCAATCAAACAACTTTCCTCATAGGCATTTTCAAAGACATACCTCAAATCTACATTGTAAGCTTCCACAAAATCTCACACTAATATATCCACAAGTCTTCACCAAAGCTTACCTCAAATCTACTCAACATGTTCTCACTAGATCTTTCTCAATCTACTCAACAACTCTTCACCAAGACTTATCTCAAATCTACTCTACAAGTCCCCACTAGAACTTGTCTAGTCTGCTCTCAAGTCTTCACTAAGATTTGTCTTAATACTGTCCAACAAGTCTTCACCAAGAATTATATTAACTCTGTCCAATATGGTTGTAAGCTTCTACAAAATCTAACACAAATTTATCCTTAAGCTTTTGCAAAATCTTCCACAATTGTGTTTTTAGGTCCTCTCTAGGACTTACTCAAATCTTCTCACAAGCTCTCACAAAAGCTTGCTCAAATCAATTACAAAAATTGCACACAAAACTTAACTCGATCTTCCATAGAAAATATCTTTCAATCACACTCACAAGTTTCACTCAGAATCTTGTTTATCCATAGAAGCATATAGAGAATTGTTAGAGACTGAATATGTTTCACAATCTAAAATACTTAATCATTTTCAATCTCTCTTTCTTTACCATAGAGGCATATAGAGAATGGTTAGAGACTCGATCTAGCAAAAATTTGCTTAATATTTATCTTTCATATATACTAAACACAGTCCTTCGATCTAGCACAAATTTAATCAATATCTTTCTATGATCTACACTAAAAACAATCCTTTGGTCTAGCACAAATATGCATCTCTATCTCTAATATACACTAAACATAGTCCTTTGGTCTAGCACAAATCTTATCAATCTCTATATCTCCTATAACACAAATCTATCCTCAAATATGCACCATGCTCTATCCTCAAATATGTCCTCAAGCCTTCACACAAAACTTGATCCAATAAAAAATTAACTCTACTAGATCTGCCCCAAACCTTAACTCAAGGTTTGAACAAATCAATCAAACAAATTTGCTCACAAGTCTTCTCAAAGGCTTACCTCAAATATGCATTGTATGCTTCCACAAAATATCACACTAATCTATCCAAAACTCTTAACCAAGACTTAACTAAAATCTACTCTACAATTTCTCACTAGAACTTGCTCAATCTGCTCAACAAGTCTTCACCAAGACTTACCTCAAATATGCTCTACAAGTCCTAACTAGAACTTGTCCAACCTACTCTCAAGTCTTCACTAAGACTTGTCTCAATTCTGTCCAACAAGTCTTCACCAAGACTTATCTCAACTCTGTCCAATGTGATTGTAAGCTTCTACAAAAGCTCACACAAATTTGTCCTTAAGATTTCACAAAATATTCCACAATTTTGTTCTTAGGTCCTCTCTAGGACTTACTCAAATCTACTGACAAGCTCTCACAAAAGCTTGCTCATATCAATTACAAAACTTGCACACAAAACTTAACTTGATATTCCACAGAAAACCTCTTTCAATCACACTCACAAGTTTCACTCAGAATCTTGTTTATCCATAGAAGCATATAGAGAATTGTTAGAGACTCAATATGTTTCACAATCTCAAACACTTAATCACTTTCAATATCTCTTGCTTTACCACAAAAACATATAGAGAATGGTTAGAGACTCAATATGTTTCAACAATGATCAATCACTTTCAAACTCTTTCTTAAATTTATAAAGAACAATTTTTTTCATAGAACTTAAACTATTACTCCAACACTTCCAATAAACTAAGCTCAATCAACTCCACTTAACCAAAAACTCAATGAAATCTTAGTCAATATTGCTTATCAAACAAACCTCACATTCAATTATACTCATAATATTTCATTAAACCTAGTTCAAGATAGTTCACATAACAATGATACTCATTATATTTAACAAAACCTAATTAAGTATATGAAAGTTTACTCAATATTTCCAACAATGCTTATCAAACAAGGTTTCTAGTGTCAACCTTTATTCTAGAAAAACCTTCATCAATCAATATTGGGTATCTCAAAACCAAACTTACCAATGCTTATCAAATAATACTTTTCACTCCAACTCATCATTCACAACATCCAATCCAACAATAATTTACTCACAAGGAAGATGTACTTATACATTTTGTTTTGATGGAGATATGTATTCAAAACATGTCTTAACCACATTCAAATTTTCCTTGCCAATACTAAGGTTAGGTAGCCATAACCTATCTCAAGACCTCCACAAAATAAGTTTCCCAATAATTATTTTACCACAGACAAATATCAAATTTCTTAGTATACCTTATAATCTCCAAACTTACGTATATATGTCAACATCCTTATTAAACAAAATACACAACAATTTCTTTTAAACAACTTGTCACTCCCACTTTAATTTAAAATATTTTAATTTAATTTACTTTATAACTTCCACTTTATAAAAAAAATTCCAATCACCAAAAATTAAAATAAAATATTTTAATTTACTTTATCTTATAAATCCCTTAAAAAACTTATAGTTTATAACTTACAAAGTACTCTAAGCAATTTTTGAAATTCACAACCTTTGGAGAAGTTAAAATATTTTTAGCATACCTTTCAACTATTCTTCCCACCAAAACATCCTCGACGAGAATCAAACACACGACGTAGCTTCTCCAACACCCTAGCCTCAAGCTAGGCTACCAAGTGGGTTGCATGCCCACATGAGACTTTAGGCACATGTTTCCCACTTTATTCTCCTGATGAAGGTGCCCACGAAAAATGAAGACCTCTCCAACAACAAAATGTCAATCACGTGGATCAAACCTGTGATCCCTTCCTTGAAAGCCTTAGCACTATCTCAACTGCCGCTTGCACTACCACTGTCAATGGATTTATCTATCCATTTTAATGGACTTACACCTTATTATAACTCCAATAACTTTGAAATGTGAACTTATCTTCCTCCAACAAATGCAACACTCGATTTTTCATTCAAATATGTGTGTTTAAGGACATAGGAAATGAAAATTATTTCCTATATTAACACATGCTTCTTGTTTTTTACATATCGGTGTAATTTCAAGTTTAAAATTCAAAATAGATTTTAAATATTCTAAATTTAAAACCTTTGCACCCATTATTAATTTAAATTAAAATTTTAATCAAATATTAAAATATTTTAATTTAAATTAATCTTTTGTAATCTTCTCATGGGTATTTTTAACTTGAACCTTTTTTTCTTCACCTTATTATTTGGCCCGAAATATTATAATAATATAATATTATTATTTAATTTAAAATTTCTTATCCTTCCTTGGGTCTTCATCCTTTAGGCCTTTTTAGGCATATAATATTAAAAATAAATATTATATCCTATTCATTTTCAAGACCTTATTGCTTTTGGAAAACCACTTGATGTCCTTAATGATGATGAAATTGAACCAATACGATTTTAACATCAATGAAAACAAAAATACTCAAAATTTACAATAATATCCCCATTTTTCATTTATGGAAACCCCTTTATTTTTACCAATCATTTTCCCTTTTAAAAAGTTTCTTTCCCTGAGAAACTGCTCCCGCTAACTGAATGCTCTTCCACTAACTCAAACATCTCCCCCTTTGTCATCAATGGCAAAGGGCCACCTTTGGGTCTTGGGGCTAATAATAAGACTCTTAGTTTAGCCCCTACCCCACCTCCTCTTGAGGTGATTAATTCTTGGGTGGAAGTATCTCTACTCCTAGCATACACCGATCTTTACCTTTGTCCACTTTCTTCCTCAACTGATCCTTTGGAATCATCTAACTATTGCTATTCCTGCTTGTCTTTGGAAGTTTTTCTCTACACCACTTAGCTATGTTCCCAACATTATTACATTTATAGAACTTAATATTGTGATTCCTAGAAGGTGAAAATATCTTGTAGTTCCTCTTGGTGAAGCCATATCCATTCCTATTATGAACCCTGCAATTTATTGCCTTGTGACCAAACTGATTACAGATGTAGCAATACCCTTGAGAATATGTTTGTTTCTCAAATTTCCATATTTCTATCTTTCATATGTCCTGCACTGTGTATCCTTATTCCCAAACCTAAGATATGAGAAGCATCATCCATTGAAACTTCCTTGCCTTGAACCCATTGGTCCCTTAGTCTCCTTTACCCTGTGTTGGTTCTTGTTCCACATGTTCCTCTTTTATTCATAGTTCCTTTTCCTATCGAACTTTCTATTGTCCAAATCACCCTCATAAGTATCACTTTCTTTTACACTCTCTTATTCTAAAGATTCTTCTTCTTCAGAGCTTGAGATTGACTCCTATCCTTGTTTTCTTTGTACCTGTTCAAAACCAATTCCTATTTTGTTTGACGAAGATATTTGTACCTTTATTATCTCATCCAAGTTCTTTGAGCTTATCCCAAACATGTGTAACTTTTCATTAAAATATTTTACTTCCTTCCTTAGTGAAGCTACCTCATGCTCTAACCTTTAATATTCTAAAACCTTTGCTTCTGATTTCTCTTTGAATCTCCTTGTCTTAGCTATTGAGTTGGTTAGATCCTCTATAAGATTTTCTTTCTTTTCATCACATTCTTAAAATTTAAGCTCGAGTTTTGAGTTTTGCTTTCTTACCTATATTAATGCATCAAGGGCAAAAATGAGCTCACCCTCAAGATCAAATTTTTCTTCATATTATTCTTTCTCTATTTGTTTTCCTTTAGGATCATCTTCATTCCTTTATGATTTATTTCCACTAGAAGTAATCCCTTCTTCTTCTATTTCCATAAGAATATTTTCTTCTCTTGGACCTTCACTAGCATATTTATATTCATCTTCACTTAAACATAATCCATTCCTTGTACAACTATCTTAAATATGACCAAAGTTACCACATCTAAAACACTTGAGAATCATTGGACCTCTCTTTCTAATATTTTATTTTTCTACTATCATAAATAGGGTTTCTTCTTCTTCATTACTTGAAGAGCTTCCATCACTATCACTTGAACTCTTACTTGCCTTGTCTACATAAAAAATCTTCTTATGCATTTGGAAAAACTTATTTCCTTGCTTACCTTGTCCATATCTATTTTTATTTTGGTACATGTGTTTTCCTGCTTCCATGTTCTTATGATCTTGTTTCTCAAAATCATTGCTATTTCTAACCTTTGGATAATTAGTTGCATAATGACCATATTCACAATAATTAAAACATATAACTAATTTTGTGCCTTTATACTTTCTTGAGTCCTTGTTCCTTCTGCCATAATTTACATTTTTATCACTAGATAACTCATTGCTTGAATCTGAATTCTTACCCTTTGTATTCTTAGTAAATTTGAAGGTTGCTTATTTTTGGGTAATAGGTTTCTCTTTTATTCTCATCTCAAAAGATATGAGAATTCTATGTAATTCATCCCTTGTCAAAAGTTCAATATCTTTTGATTCTTCTATAGCTAAAATATTTTCACTATACATTTTTGGGAGTGACCTTAAAATCTTATCATAAACATATGTTTCTTCAACATTAATTCAAAGTCCTTGCATGGAGTTAACAACTGTGTCCACATGAAGTAGATATGCAATAATGTTTTTCTCATCCTTCATTTTTAGGTCTTAAAATATTCTCTTGTAATTTTGCAACTTTACCCTTTTAACCTTTTTATCTCCTTCATTTATGACTTGCAACTTATCCCAAATCTACTTTAATGATGTTCAATGCATAATATTTATAAATTTGGTTTCATGCAAGCCTATTCAAATTACATTCATTGCTTTTGAATTAATTAGTTGTAGAAGCTTACCATATTTATCTATAGGTGAAGTTGATGGTGGTATGTATCCATTCTCAACTACTTTCCATAGTTCATTTCCAAGTGCCATTAGATAAAACTTCATTCTTGTGATCCACATTGCATAGTTATTTCCATCAAACAATGGTGTTAAATTACCTAAAGATACATTTTGAGAATCCATCTGTGTTCTTGAGAGCTTTTTCTTCAAGTTTTTAAACTATTTTGAGGGAACCCGCTTTGATACCAATTGAAGAACACAAGCTTATACTGAGAGGGGGTGAACAATATAGGACCAATTTTTACATTTCTTTCCCAAATAATATTATGCAATATATCAATGGAAATATCAACAATAATAATAAAAGTAATGCACAAATCACCACACACAATAGAGACACCAATTTAATGTGGTTCACCCAATATGGACTACATCCATCGAGAAAATATTTAACTAATTTTTTTCTCAAGAAATATCTTGGGAAACCTTTCCCTATTACAATATTTATGGAGCTCTATCCATATGAGATACCAATACCCTAATCAAGTTTATATATATCTATCCACAGGAGACACCAATCCCCTCAGTTGGTTCATGGATCTCTATCCACATGAGATCTCTTTCTCCTCTGCTCTGGCTAGTGATCCTCTAAAAGACTACTACCTCCACTATTATAGCTTATGAATATCTCTCCATTGAATATATCTATCCTCTCTACATTGTCTAATGGATATATATCCATTAGAGACTACTATCCTCTACTCTGTCACCTCAAAATATTACTCTCAACTTTGTCTTAAATCTGTACTAAACACAATATTTCATTCTAACATAAATATTCTCAATATATGAATTTGTTCTGCACTAAACATAGTCCTTTGATCTAGCACAAATCTAATCAATATCTATCTCTGATTTGCACTAAACACATTCCTTCGGTCTAGCACAAATCTGCTCAATCTCTATCTCTAATATATAATAAACATAGTCCTTTGGTCTAGTAAAAATCTGCTCAATATCTATATATGATCTACACTAAACACAATCCTTTAGTTTACCATAAATATGCTCAATATCTATCTCTGATCTACACTAAATATAGTTCTTCTACATAGCACAAATATGCTCAATATTTATCTCTGCTATGACATAAATATATACCCAAATTCGCACCATACTCCATCCTAAAATATGTCGTCAAGCTTTAACACGAAGCTTTATCCAATCACAAATCAACTCTGCTAGATCTACCTCAAACCTTAACTCAAGGTTTGAACAAATAAATAAAACAACTCTGCTCACAAGTATTTTCAAAGACATGCCTCAAATCTGCATTGTAAGCTTCCACAAAATCTCACACTAATATATCCACAAGTCTTCACCAAGACTTACCTCAAATCTACTCAACAAGTTATCACTAGAACTTTCTCAATCTGCTCAACAATTCTTCACCAATACTTACCTCAAATATACTTTACAAGTCCTCACCAGAACTTGTCCAATCTGCTCTCAAGTCTTCACTAAGACTTGTCTTAATACTGTCCAACAAGTCTTCATGAAGACTTACGTCAAATTTGTCCAATTTTATTGTAAGCTTCCACAAAATCTCACACAAATTTATCCTTAATATTTCACAAAAGCTTTCTCAATTTTATTCTTAAGTTATCCCTAGGACTTACTCAAATCTACTCACAAGATCTCACAAAAGCTTGTTCAAATAAATTACAAAACTTGCACACAAAAATTAACTCAATATTTCACAGAAAACCTCTTTCAATCACACTTAATACAGAAGCATATACAGAATTGTTTGAGACTCAATATATTTCACAATCTCAAACACTTAATTACTTTTAATCTCTCTTGCTTTACCACATAAACATATAGAAAATGGTTAGAGACTTAATATGTTTCAATAATGCTCAATCACTTTCAAACTCTTTCTCAAATTAGTAAATAACAATTTGTTTCATAGAATTTGAACTATCACTCCAACACTTCCAATCAACTAATATTAATTAACTCCACTCAACCAATCACTCAATGAAAGCTTAGTCAACAATGCTTATCAAACAAACATCACATACAATGATACTCATGATATTTTGCAAATCCTAGTTCAATATACTTCACATAATAATGATACTCATGATCTTTCACAAACCCTAATCAAGCATATGAAAGCTTACTCAATATTTCTAACAATGCTTATCCAACAAGATTTCTAGCATCAACCTTCACTCTATATAAACCTTGATCAATCAATGTTGAATATCTCAACACCAAATTTTACAATGCTTATCAAACAATAATTTTCACTCAAACTCAACATTCACAATATCGAATCCAACAATATTTTAATCACAAGGTATATGTACCCATACCTTTTGTTTTGATGGAGATATGTCTTCAAAACCTGTCTTAACCATATTCAAATTTTCCTTGCCAATACTAAGGTTAGGTAGCCATAACCTATCTCAAGATCTCCACAAAATAATTTTTCCAATAATTATTTTACCATACACAAATATCAAATTTCTTAGTACACCTTATAATATCCAAACCTACATAATATAAGTCAACATCCTTATTAAAAAAAATACACAAAAATTTCCTTTAAAAAATTTATCACTCCAACTTTATAAAATAAATTGCAATCACTAGAAATTAAAATAAAATATTTTAATTTACTTTACCTTATAACTCCCACTTTATAAAATAAATTGCAATCACCAAAAATTAAAAGAAAAAATATTAAAATATACTTTACCTTATAACTCCGTCAAAAACCTTATAGTTTCTAACTTACAAAGACCTCTAAGCAATTTCTGAAATTGACAACCTTTGGAGAAGTTAAAATATTTTTAGCATACCTTTCAACTATTCTACACACCAAAATATCCTTAGTGAGAATCAAACACACAACATAGCTTCTCCAACGCCCTAGCCTCAATCCAGACTACCAAGTGGGTTGCGTACCCACATGAGACTTTAGGTGCATGTTTCCCACTTTATTCCCCTCACGAAGGCACCCATGAAAAATGAAGACCTCTCCAAAAAAAAAAGTCTATTGCATGGATCGAACCCACGATCCCTTCCTTTCAAGCCTTAGCAATATCTAAACTTCTGCCTATGCTACCACCACCAGTGGATTTATCTATCCATGTTAAAGGCCTTACATCTTAGTCTGCCTCTAATCACTTTGAAACACGAACTTCTCATCCTCCAAAAAATGCAACGTTTGATTTTTCATTCGAAGGAGTGTGTGTTCAAGGACATAGGAAATAAAAATTATTTCCTATATTAATACACATGCTTCTTGTATTTTACATGTCGGTGGAATTTTAAATTTAAAATTCGAAATAGATTTTAAATATTTTAAATTAAAAACCTTTGCACCCATTATTAATTTAAATTAGAATTTTAATCAAAGATTAAAATATTTTAATTTAAAAAAGTATTTTGTAATATGCTCATGGGTCTTTTATACTTGAATCTTGTTTTTCTTCACCTTGTTATTTGGCCCAAAATATTATAATAATATAATATTATTATTTAACTTAAACTTGCTTCTCTTTCCTTGGGTCTTCATCCTTTGGGCCTTTTTAGGCATATAATATTAAAAATAAATATTATATTCTATTCCTTTTAAATACCTTCTTACTTTAGGAAAAACCACTTGATGTCCTTGATGATGACGAAATTGAACCAATATGCTTTTGACATCAATGACAACAAAACTACTCAAAATTTCCAACATCGTAAACTTGTGAAAAGTTATGCACAATGTGTCTGTAATTTCTAATGAGATGAGTGCTCAAAATTATATGGTTTTGGAGAGTGCATTTTCATGGTGGAGTTCTTGATATTTATCCAAACCAATAATCTATTTTATATTATCAAATACATGACTAAAATAAACTATAAAAAATAAATATGCACACTTGCTAGAAAAGTACAAAAAATAAGGGAAATCTACATAACTAAACTGATTTGCAGAAAACATAGAAAACATGAAATAATTAAAATAACAAAAAACAATGAAAAATATGGGAGGAATACTATTGAGAGTGGGCACAATCTTTCAGTAGATTCTACCTAAATCAATTCATTAATCGGATGCTAGTTTGAGACTGATAAAACACTTAAATGAATTGTATTATATTGTACCTTCAGAAAAATTACATAGATAATATGGGATTCTATTTTAGAGGTGGTCTATGTATTTATATAGTGCATGACCATCCTTGATTACAAGCTCAGGTAATTCTATTTTACACTTGTGGTTACAACAAACACGTGCAAATTAATCGCATACAACGAATGTGCGCTAATTTTATCCTTCATAGGATAAATTAGGTGTGTTCTAATTATTGACGGAATATGCCTATAAATATACCACAAATCGATATCAATATAATATATTTGTGTGTTTGCTCCATTTACATGTTTTTTTAGCTACTAATGAGAAATGGATAATTTATTATAGTTCACACTATTGTCTTTCATCCACATATATCGCTGATAATTACCCTTCTATTTCTTCTAAAAATATGGTTCTTCTTATACTTCTACTCAATGGAGTTAGACATCATCTAGCTTATCATT
Organism: Wollemia nobilis; assembly: GCA_028583015.1. Taxonomy (NCBI): domain Eukaryota; kingdom Viridiplantae; phylum Streptophyta; class Pinopsida; order Araucariales; family Araucariaceae; genus Wollemia; species Wollemia nobilis. Next base: position 4,012,989 of record JAQPPZ010007219.1, read on the forward strand.
AGGATTCATGTATTGTTGAATCTAAAGTAAGGATTCAAGCACCGATGACTCCAAAGATTGAAGTTAGGTGCCTTTGGTTCCGAAGTCAGGATTTAGGTACCATTGATCCTGAAGCTACGAGTCACGTGCTTTTGATCCTAAATTTAGGAGTCAGGCACATTTGATCCTAAATTCGAGAGTCAGGTGCCTTAACTTAGCATACATATCCTTTATTGCGATCATCGTTGCCTGATGGCAAGCTGAGATTCACACAACAAACTTGAAATTATTCTTCTATAAATTGCTTAACATAGTCTTACAATATCGTCTCTAGGCATAGTTCTTTCCCCCACTCAATCTCAAACTCACCATCCCTTCCCTTACAATTTTCCAAGTTTTTATCAAGGTCTCGACCCTGTAGGCAATTAATGCCCCCACCCGATCGAATACATGAAATAAAATAATAAAGTCCGCTCCTCTGTCAAGTTTTTGAATTTCCTTCCATCAATGGGCAACTGCCCCGATCCGCTATGGAATCTTACATTAAAGACGCCCCCTTGCCCTGCAATTGCCATTTTGGTCAGACTGTTCCTCTGCACCACTGTCTCATCTAAAATGCCCATGGCCTGTAGCTGTCACCTTGTCAGAACATTCATCTACCATCGTTGTCTCTTTTCTTGTGCATGCGGCCTGTCCACGTGTCCAATTTTAATTCATCTTCAACTGGCCGCGAAATCATGACATGTCATGATATCGCAACCAAACTGTTGCCTTGCCTTCATCTACAAATAACGTTGCGATATTGTGACAAAAATGCTCCCATGCCTTAGTCTACAAATAATGTCACAATATCACAACGTCGTGATATCGCGACGTCACGACATCACGACGAAAATGCCTCCATGCCTTAGTCCGCAATTAACGTTGCGAAGTCACGACAAAAAAACTCCTCCATGCCTTCGCTACAAAAATGTCGCGACATCACGACGTTGCGATCGTGACATCGTGACGTCGCGATATCGTGACGTCATAATATCATGACGAAAAAACTTCTCTGTGCCTCAACTGCAAAAACGTCGCGACATCGTGACATCACGATATCGCGACGTCGCGATATCGCAACAAAAAACCTCCTCCGTGCCTCAGCTACAAAAATGTCGCGACATCGCGATGAAAAAACCCTCCATGCCTTAGCTCCCAAAAATGTCACGATATCGTGACGTCGCGATATCGCAACGAAACTTCCCTGTTGTATTTCAAAACTTTTGCCTTGGGAAAGAAAGATTTAAACAAAATACAAAGTGCTTAGAAAAAATTTTGGAGGATGAAAGATTGCTCTATTTTTCGGATGCTCCTGGATCAGACACCCGAGGTAAATTAAGAAGTGATCCTTACTTCTGATCAGTTAGGGGAAGACCCAAGCGGTCAACCTATGTCTTTGACAACCAAGTTGCATCTTCTACAGGTCTGCCCTTCCACTTTATCAAATATTCAGAGTATTGTTTGTTCCTAGTGCTTCTGCCTTCACAAGCGTCTAATATTTCCTCGACCTCATCTGTGGTTGGAGTAGATGCTGGAATTTGCCATAAATCTATACTTGGTGCCTCTGTACTATCTTCTTCATGGTATTCCACTAAATCTAAAATATTAAAAATAGGTGAAATTTCAAGCCAACTTGGCAATTCCACTTCATATGCATTGCCCTACTCCTATTTTTCCAGTATTCTGCATGGCCCAAACTTCTTCATCTTTAATTTGTTGTAAGTTTTGGCAGGAAATCTTTCCTTCTTGAGATGGACCATGAATTCATCTCCTACTTTAAATTCTTTGAACCGCCGCTTATGGTCTGCTCTTGTCTTATATTGGATATTCATTTTTATAATTTGTTTCCTTACTTCTTCATGCAGACTTTTCATATGTTTCACAAATTCTTCTGCCTCGACACTGCACTTTTCTATTTTATCCAACTTTCTTAGTTTAGACACATTTCTTGGTTTGTTTCCATATATTATCTGGAATGGAGATTTATTTGTGCTCTTATTGACTAAATTGTTATATGCAAATTCCGCCTGCGGTAAAACTAAATCCCATCCCGTGGGTTTATCTGCTATCAAGCATCTCAGTAAATTAGCCAGGCTTCTATTTACCACCTCTATCTATCAATCAGTCTATGGGTGGTATGCAGAACTGAATTTTAGATCTGTCTTCAACTTCTTCCACAAAGTTCTCCAAAAATACCCAACAAATTTTGTATCTCTGTCAGAAATAATGCTCTTTGGTAGACCGTGAAGTCGTACCACTTCCTTGAAAAATAACCCTGCAATGTGAACTACATCACTTGTTTTCTGGCATGGAATAAAGTGTGCCATATTGGAAAATCTATCAACTACTACAAATACAGAGTCATTTCCCCTCTATGTTCTTGGCAATCCGAGGACGAAGTCCATCGTCGATGTCCTCCCATGGCTACTCAGGTACTGATAACGGCTGATACAATCTCATGTTCTGTCTTCTGCCCTTTGCCATCTAGCATATTCTACAACTCTGTACAAAATTTTTCACATCTTGCAGTAGTTGCGGCCAATAGTAATTTTCACTCACTAGGGCAATTGTCTTATCCCGGCCAAAATGTCTGGCCAGTCCTTCGCTATGTTTCTCCTTAACTAAGTTTTCCCGCATGGAACTCCTTGGAATGCATACTTTACTTCCTCTGAACAACATTCCATCTTGGATTAGAAAATCCAACCATTTTATCCTGTCCACAGTAACAGGTGTCAAGAAAGCCATCCAGGATTCTGCAAAATCTGGATCTTCAGGGTACAAACCCTTCAGTTCTTCAAATCCCACTACTTCTACTATAATTTTAATAAGTAAATTCTGCCTTCTACTTAAGGCATCTGCAACTCTATTTGATTTTCTACTTCTGTGCTTCAGCACAAAGGTATAGCTTTGGAGGAACTCAACCCACTTCAAATGCCTTTGATTCAGTTTTGTTTGGCTGTTAATGTACTGTAATGCCTGATGATCAGTGAATAGAACAAACTATTTTGGCAACAAATAATGCCTCCACTTCTTTAGAGCTTGAACTATAGCATAAAATTCCTGGTCATAAACTGAATACTTTTTTTGAGCATCATTTAGCTTCTCACTAAAATAGGCAACAGGCCTGCCTTCCTGACTCAGTACAGCCCCTATTGCACTGCCACTGGCATCACAGTCTACCTGAAATACTTTGTTAAAGTCTGGAAGTGCCAAAATAGGTTGTTCTATGATATTTTTATTTAATGCATCAAAGCTCATTTCATCCCCTAAGGTCCAATTGAATTCTTTGTTATCCCCTCTCATTGTTTCTATGAGGGGTGCACAAATCTTTGCTGAAATTTTTAATGAATTTTCTATAAAAGCTGGCTAGACTATGAAATGATCTTACCTCTGTTGTGCTTCTCGGATTAGGCCATTCCATGATGGCTCTCACCTTCTCTAGGTCCATTTTTAGACCTTCTACTGAGATTACAAATCCCAGGTACACTAACTCCTTTACAAAATTACACTTTTTCAGATTTATTAATAACTGCTCCTCTCGCGACTTCTCAAAAACCCTTCGATATGCATCAGGTGTTCCTCCAGGGTTTTGCTAAATATTAATATGTCATCTAAATAGACTATGACAAATTTTCCTAAAAAATCTTTCAGTACCTCATTCATCAGCCACATGAAGGTACTCGATGCATTGGATAGCCCAAAGGGCATGACCAACCACTCATATAAGCCCTCTCTGGTCTTGAAGGCTGTCTTCCACTCATCTCCCTCTTTGATATGGATCTGATGGTAACCACTTTTGAGATCAATCTTAGTGAAGTACTTGGATCCACTTAAACAATCCATTATGTCATCCATTCTTGGCAATGGAAATCTGTATTTTATTGTGATCTTGTTGATGGCTTGTGAATCTGTACACATTCTCCATCCTCCATATTTATTTGGTGCTAGCACTGTAGGTGCTGTGCATGGTCTCAAACTTTACCGAATCAATCCCTTCTCCAGCAACTCTTGGACCTACCTGTTTAACTCCTTAGTCTCTACAGGCGTCATTCTGTGTGCAACTTTATTTGGCAAGCTCGATCCTGGCACCAAATCTATATGGTGGCTGATTTTCCTTACTGGGGGTAAACCCTCAGGCACATTATCAGACACAATATCTGGAAATTCCTCCAATAGATCTAGGACTTCTGTTGGGGTATCTTTGCATTCTTTCTCCCTAACTCTAGGAATTATTGCATAACATAAATGTTCATGCTTCAAACCGTCCAAAAATTTTCTCCCTTCAACTTAACAGATTCTGGAGCTGTTACACACCTTTTCATCCACCTCCTTTACGGGCTTCAGCTTATGGCACACACCATTCTTCATCAATGAGTAGGTGTTGGCACGGTCATCATGCACTGCACTCTGATCGAACTGCCAGGGCCTTCCCAACAACATATGGCAAGCATCGATAGGCAGGATGTCGCATAGGACCTCATCACGATAATTACCAATATTAAATTTAACGGAGCACTGCTCACTGACCAAATCCCTATGGTCATTTTGTAACCATGCGACCCGATATGGATGTGGGTGCTTCTTCCTCTCTAACTATAACTTGGTAACCATTTATTTTGAAACTAGGTTATTCGTGCTACCATTATCAATAATAATATTGCAAATCTTGCCTGCGCATTTACACCTTGTGTGGAATAAACTTCTTCTCTGATCTGTGTCCTCCTCATTCAACAGGACTCTCCTTACGATCATTGCTTCCCCTCTCTTCGCTTCTTCAGAATGTTCAGATCCAGCATCTTCCTCTGCCATAGTAGCTCTGGCTGGACCCTCAGGCCTCTTGTTCATCCTTTCTCGGTGTTGTGGACACTCGAATGCTTGATGTCCTTCTTCACCATAGTGGAAACATGTCCCACAAAATACTCCTCTTCCAAACCCTCGTACAGATCCACCCAGTCCTCTTGGGTAGCTGTTATGATCATGGGGCTGATAAACATCCTCTTCCCTTTGATCCTGGTTACTACTGGCTTCACCAGTATTCTTCAGATCTTTATATTTTTCTCCACTGGTTCTCCCACCAGTTCTTCCACCATGGCCCCTTCCTCTTTGCTTGCCTTCAAACCGCCTATTCAGTTTTTCTTCCACCTTTAAGGCAAACTGGTAAGCATCCTCAATGGTGCTTACCCGAACTAGGCTCAACTCTTCCTGGATATCGAGTCTCAAACCATTGATATAATGGGCTACCTTCTCTTTATTTGCCTCTAAATGTCCAATTCTAATAGAGATGTAAAACTCCTTGGTGTATTCTTGGACAGTTTTGTTTGTCTGTCTCAAAATCTGCATTTTCCTTAGCAGATCCAACTCGTAATCTGCCAAAATAAATTGTCTTTTCAGCTTTTCTACCATTCTATCCCATATTGTTATTCTCTCCTTCCCTCTTTTATTCCTTTCCAGCTATATTCCCCTCCATAAAATGCTGGCATGACCCTTCAACTTGGTCTTAGCAAATCTGACCCGATTAGGGTCTTCAACCTCCTCATATTCAAAATATTCTTCTAGGTCATTTATCCAATAAATCACCTCTTCTGGATTTAGGTTTCCAGAATATGTAGAAACCTCCATTTTTGGTTGCTTTCCAATTTGAGAGATGGCTTTGTACAACCTGGCTTGTGCAGGATCCACAGCCTCTTCTTCTTCCTCAGACTGGTCTTCTTCTTCATCAACTTCGTCTTCACTTCCCTTATCCCTTTTGGGCTCGTGCCTTCTGTGTAGCTCTTCTTGCAGGGCTTGAACTTGTGCCTTTGCAAAGCTCGAAAGTCTTCTGCCGGCACCACATTTCTTACTCCACCACGGTTTCTTTTTGGAGGCATCCTTTTTTTTTTTTTTTTTTCAAAATCCTTCCACAGATCCTGGTGTAACTGCCTTTCTTCTGGTGATCTGTTACACGCTCAGGAGCTCCCGCTCTGATACCACTTGATGGCAAGCCAAGATTCACACAAAAAACTTGAAATTATTCTTCTATAAATTGCTTAACATAGTCTTACAATATCGTCTCTAGGCATAGTTCTTGCCCCCACTCAATCTCAAACTCACCATCCCTTCCCTTACAATTTTTTGAGTTTTTATCGAGGTCTCGACCCTCTAGGCAATTAATGCCCCCACCCGATCGAATACATGAAATAAAATAAGAAAGTCCGCTCCTCTGTCAAGTTTTTGAATTTCCTTCCATCAATGGGCAACTGCCCCGATCCGCTATGGAAGCTTACATTAAAGACGCCCCCTTGCCCTGCAATCATCGTTTTGGTCAGACTGTTCCTCTGCACCACTGTCTCATCTAAAATGCCCATGGCCTACAACTGTCACCTTGTCAGAACATTCATCTACCATTGCTGTCTCATTTCCCGCGCGTGCGGCCTGTCCATGTGTCCAATTTTAATTCGTCTTCAATCGGCTGTGAAATCGCAACATGTCATGATATCACAACCAAACTATCGCCTTGCCTTCATTTGCAAATAACGTCATGATATCGTGACGTCATAATATCGTGACATCACGACATCACAACGAAAATTCCCTTGTGCCTTAGTCCACAAATAACGTCACGATATCACAACGTCGTGATATTGTGACGTCGCGACATCGCGACAAAAATTCCTTCGTGCCTTAGTCCGTAATTAACGTCGCGAAGTCACGATGAAAAAACTCCTTCGTGCCTCAACTACAAAAACGTCATGACGTCACGATATCGCGATGAAAAAACTCCTTCATGCCTCAACTGCAAAAACATTGCGACATTGTGACATCACGATATCGGGACATCGCGATATCACAACGAAAAACCTCCTTCATGCCTCAGCTGCAAAAACATCGCAACATCGCGACATCGTGATATCGCGACATCGCGATATCATGACGAAAAATCCCTCCATGCCTTAGCTCCCAAAAACATCGTGATATCGCGACGAAACTTCCCTCTTGTATTTCAAAACTTCTACCTTGGGAAAGAAAGATTTAAACAAAATACAAAGTGCTTAGAAAATTTTTTGGAGGATGCAAGATTGCTCTATTCTCCAGATGCTCCTGCATCATTGCCCTTATGTTTCCACCATAAAATATTATGTGCAAGGTCCACATGGTATCTTGACGTAAATATATAGAAAATATAGCAAAATCACTGAATCTACACATAAATCACACTAAAAATATATATTAGACAATATACCCAATTTCTATTATATATATATATATATATATATATATATAATATATATATAACTTTCATTAAAAAGTACATCTTATAAAAATAATGTTGCACTATATATTATAAATCCATACAAAAAATATGAGTATTTTTGGTGCTCATCATCTCCCCATGCTTAGATGTTGTCACGCCCTCATGGCACCTTTTATTGGTAATCTCCAATTCTACCAACAACCTCCAATATGTCATGTTTCTTTATTTTATTTCTTGAGTGGTGGCTATATCTTGTTCCTTGTCATATTTTTTTACCTCCATTTTTCGGTTGTCTAGGACCCACTTTTATTTTGGATGCCTTCTATCATGTTTTGAGGTGTGATTTTATCCGATTACAAATATCACCTAACAATTAGGATCGTAATCCTCTCTTGTAAAGAAAATATGTTTCTCCAAGGTTCTTTCATGTAACACATTATGAATTTATGTCAATTAAGTGCATAAAAAATCTCAGGGATTAACAATCAACTGTTAACAAGGGGCCTAGTATAATAAATATTTTAAATTTGAAATCATTAGTTGCATTTTCATCAGTATAATTTACTTCCTCAAAATGAATGAAATTGACTTTTGAAGCTAATATTTGAGAATGCAAATCTATTTTAAAATATGAAATTTGATTAAAAATACTTTTAACCTTATATTAAACTTATATGAATGTTTTAAAGCATTTTAATTCAAAACTTGCATTTATTTCATGAATGAAGCTTAAAATCAGATCTAATAAATAATGAATAAAACAAAAACCCTAATTATAAAATGTGAAACACTTTATAATCCCTATGTTTGGGCTATTAGAATATTCGAAGCTTTATAATCCTTGCTTATTTTCATAGAATATGAATAATTAATGTGTATGAATTCTAATAATAAGGTTTTGTACTTTATAATATGAAAATTAGAATTCACGTAATCTTCCTTAATGTGATGTTTATTTATTTTCAAATATTTATTAAACTAAATATTTGAAATAAATAAATTTAATCCTTTCAATAGTATACTTTGCACTTTATGATTTGAGATTGAAATTTTTAATAAATTAAACTTTCAGAAACATATATAAATCTCAAATTATGAATTTTAAAATTTTATGATATTAAAATCAATCATTGATATAATCCTTCTGTCTCTAAAATTTATTTGTCAAATATTTATTAACTTAAATATTTGACCCACCCAGGTGTTGTAGGTGAGTTTGAGAGGAGAGGGAAATCCTCCATGAGAGGTCCTATGTTCAAATCTCCACCCTACCAAAAAGTTGAATTGGGTATCCAAAATCCAATTGATAATGTTGGTGCGGGCAGGGTTGGGTGCGACTCCCGGGTGACTTTGATGGTGTAGAACCCCGTGTTCATGGTCTCTTAGACCAAGGCAGTCCCGCAAGGGGTTTTTCGCTTTAAAAAAACAATTGACCTAAATAAATTTTACAACCCTTTCGATAAATTTGAAGTTTTAAATTCAACTTAGGGTTTTAATAAAACAAATTCAATGAACTTTATAAACATTATGAAATTTAAATCAAAAGTTCATTGATTCTGTCCCCTGCGAAATTTATTCATCCGAAATATTTGTAGAATTAAATATTTGAGATATAAATTCAAATTTTGACCTAGTTGTAAAATTTAAATATTTTATACTTAGGTAGACCAAATTTTACACAATCCTACCACAAATTTGGTGTTATCTTCTACGGAAATTTTAATTAAAAAATTATAACAATCAATTTATAAATTAAAAACATCAAAATAGATAAACATTATCATTATTCAAACTCAATAATAAGTGGAAGTACCAAAGAAAAACCCTACAACCGACAGACAACGTCCAATAAAAATCCTACAACCAGTAGACATCATTCAATCAAAGCGGAAGAATTTTTTTTTTAATATGTTATTCTGAGTTTTTCTCTGCAGTAAGAAATCTATGGACCCAATCAAAAAATTAAAATTTTAGGTGAAAGAGAGGCTGCGTAATTCTGTGATTCTTCCATAGAAAGAGGGTTTTATCTGTAGTAAAATTTCTCTTTGAAGAATAAGGCTTAAAAAAAGAATGTTTTGAGGGCATCCCTATCTCCAAGGAACCCTAACACAAGGAGAGACAGGGGTGAGATAGAGATACCTAAAGAGATAATGTTTGGGTTTTCATAGCGAATATGTCACTCCATCATTATGCAAGTTGATGGATATCAAGCATTTGTGTACAACACATGTCCAGTATTGAACTTCACTCAATATTTTAGCAGGATATGGTGCAAGGAATCCAATATGTGTTAGAAATTTGTCTTCCAACAGATCATGTTGTGAACTTGAGTGACAACGGATTCCAATTTGTTGCACAAAATAAAAGTGAAAACCATACATTTCCATGGCGTCTAGGGCAAGGATTAAAGAGATCATGAAACAAGTTTCAAGAAGATGATAAAAAAATGGCTCAGATCTCAAGTAAATATGTTGCTAAGGTGCACCCCCAAAATAAATCTACTATGCAAACCTCTATCAAGGGTAATAATTTTGAAGACTCAATCCCAAAAATGAATTTTAGGGATGCCCTCCATGGTGGACAACCTCACCCCAATGCTAATATTAAACTTAGGGTTTCCCATAAACCTCTAAGAATGCCCAAGATTGATCTTAGGAAAATGGAGTCAAGATTTCTTAAAGCAACTAATGGAACTCCTATTGTTAAGCTTGATATGGGTAACATTCAAATTGGCATTGAAGATCTGGAAAAGAGAGAACTAATTTATCGGGTCGTGGGTTTTCATCCAAGCCTACATGCTTTCAAAGTCTGGGCTGCAAAAATATAGAAAACTAAAGGTGAGTTACAAACCTCTATCTATCCAAATGGTTATTTTCTTGTTTTATTTACAAATAATGAAGATAGAGAGAAAAATTTTCAAGGGGGTCCCTCGTATTTTGTAAGGGTAGGGATTTTAATGAAGCACTGACATACTAAATTTAAATCCAAGTAAGAGATGCCTTCTATAGCTCTCGTGTGGGTTAGACTCTTTGGCCTGCCCATTGAATTTTGGAATCCTACTATTTTTCTTCAATTGGGAACTCTTTAGAAACTTTTATGATGACTGTTGATTGTACTCAAAATTTTGAACATATTGTTTATGCTCAAATTTTTATTTTAATAGATTCTGACAAACCCCTACCTAAAATATCACATTACAATTTGGGGAAGACACTTGGGAGCAAGTAGTATACTATGAGAAAATTCCTTTTCATTGTAGAATTTGCCATGAATATGGTTATTTGGCTAGTGATTGTCCAAATAAAATTCCTGATAAAAATAAAGAAGATATAAAATCAACAGGTTTCCAACTAGCTAAAAAGAAGAACACTCAGAAAAAACCAGTTATGAAATATCAATCAAAGTCATCTGCTAATATTTTTGAAATCCTTTCCATAAATGATGTCCCAAGTGAGGAAGGGAAAATAGTAGAAACATAAATCTTAGAAACATAATTCAAATATGAAGGGAAGAACTCAAAGATAAACCAAAAAATAAAAGGTTTTCAATAAAAAAAATGGAGAAAATTTACACAAGAAAATTAATCCTTTAAATGTCAAAAATTCAAATAATATAGGTCCCAATATAGACTATGTTGAACCCTCTAGTAAAATTTTAGTTGTGTACAAGAATTATTCAAGGTTACAATCCATCTCATATTCAATTGGAATAAGCCAAGAAATAGAGAAAAAAATTGAAGATGGATTCTAATAAAAAGGCAGGTCGCAAGACCAGTCAATATTATATGGTAAAATAAGGTGAAAAGCTTGTAGAGGAAGATAATATTAATGTCCTTCCCAATATTTTTAGCACTATTATTAATGAAGATCATCACTTGGAATATTAGAGGACTCAAAGGGAGTCTTTAAAACAAAATGAAATTAGAAGAATGATTTAGATAAATCATCCACATCTTGTTTTCCTTCAAGAAACTAAGATGTCAATGGAGGATATGGACTCAATTGCTAGTAAAATTTGGCCAGCTGGAAAAGTGGTTTCCCTCAGTTCCCAAGGGACTTCTAGTGGCATTGCTTGTCTTTGTGACCCAAAATACGTAGTCATTCATCATATGGTTGGTAGTTTAGGTATTTTAGCTATAGCTATTCAAAGTAGACATTCCAACTAAATTATGCTATGCATTACTATTTATGATCCAACTACTTTGGAGGAAAAAAGTAGTTAGTGGAAGAATATTACTCACATTATCTCTCATTTTCCTAATTTGTGGATCTTTATTGGAGGAGATTTCAATACCATACTCTCTTTGGATGAGAAAATGGGAGGAAAGAGAAATTTAGACAAAAGCACTGACCTCATGAGTGAATATATTTTAAACCTTCATCTTATGGATATCCAAACAAATAATGGCCTTATGACTTGGTATAACAAAATGCAAGGCTTAGCATGTATAATGGAGAGATTGGATACATTTTTGCTCTCTAAAAATTTCTTAATCCAGGGTCACATTCCTAAAGTGAAGACTCTTAACAATGCTGGTTCAGATCACTAGCCAGTCATGGTAGATATCTTGAAAACCAATGTGAATTTCTATATTTTTCATTTTAAATTAATGTGGCTTAGAGATAGTTTCTTTAAACCTCATGTCTAACAATGGTGGAAGGAAGGTAAGCCTAGGTATGGGCCTAAGATGTTCTATTTTGCCAAAAAATTGTAATACATTAAATCCAAAATCAAGACTTGGAACTGGAAGGAGTTTGGGGATGTTCATAAAAAAAAACATGAAGTTATTGCTCAACTTGAAAACTTGAATAAGAAAATCCATTTATATGGCCTCACAGAGAATAGAAGTGCAGATGAAATTAAGCTCACAACTCAGTTAGAGGAATGGAAAAAAAGAGAACTCTTGTGGAAGCAAAAATCTATAATTCAATGGCTCAAATAAGGAGATCGAAACAAAAATTTCTTCCACAAATATATTATAGCTTATAGATCTCACAACTTTATTTCTTCCTTGAAATAATATTTTGGAGATGTCGTCTATAATTGGGATGGCATGAGCTCTATTTTTGTCGATTACTTTTCCAATATTTTTGCTACTACTCCTCTTGACTCAACTTCTTAAAAAAATGTTCTTCAAGATATCCTTTCTCTTATCACTTATGAGGAGAACTCTATTTTAACTACTATTATTACTATCAATGAGCTTCAACATGTATTTTTTAAAATGCAAAAAGGAAAAATCCCAGGTCTTGATGTTTTCCCATTGAGTTATAGCAAGAGTTTTACAATATCCTTCATGTTGATTTATTAGAGGTGGTGGAAGAATCCAGGAAAGACAAAGATATTTTGAAGGTTATAAATAAAACTTATATTACTCTTATTCCAAAATCTCAAGAGGTTGATCACATCTCAGCTTTTATATCTATTGCTTTATGTAATGTTCTCCTCAAAATAATTACTAATATCATGGCAGAATGGTTGAAGCCTCTTTTGCATAAGACAATTTCCCCTGAACAAGTGGGTTATGTGGAAGGGCATCAAATAGTATATGAGATAGTTCTAGCTCAGGAAGCCATCCATTCCATGGATATTCAAAAATATCCTTCAATGTTCATTCGGTTAGACTTATCCAAAGCTTATGACAGAGTGGATTGACACTTCCTTATCAAAGTTTTGAGGCAATTTGATTTCTCTAAGCATTGAATAGATTGGATTATGGGATGTATATCTTTATTTTTCTACTTAGTTCTTATCAATGGCATGTCTTATCAGTCTTTCCTAGTTTCCATAGGTATTAGGCAAGGTGACCCGCTTTCCCCTTATTTATTCATCATTCTTGTTGATTGCTTGGGGAGGACTATAACAAAGAAGAGGGATAACAAAATCCTTGAGGGAGTTACCATTTCTCATGGAGCTAGACCAATATATAGTATTTAATTTCTTTATGACTCTACTATTTTAGGTAAAGCTACAGTTAATGAAGATTCTAACTTTAAGCAAATCATTAGTTGTTTTTCTAAGGCTACTAGCTAGTTGATCAATGAAGACAAATCTAAAGTTATTTTATTTCACTGCTCTACTAGACATGAATCCATGGTCTTGAATAAATTAAGATATAATAAGTCCTCCCTTCCAATCACTTATTTAGGTATTCCCATCAATATTCAAAGGCAGGAAAAAAATATTCAAATTGGTTGTTAGACAAAGTCAAGAATAAAATTGTAAAATAGACCAATAGGTGGATTTATTTGAGGGGTAGAATCACCTTGGTAAAATAAGTCCTTAAAGCTATTCTTATTTATGTTTCTTCCATGTTGAATATCCCAAATTTCATTCTTTGAAATCTAGATCAAATCAATCATTGATTCCTCTAGAGTGGTACTAAGGAAAAAATAAAATGGACCTTGGTGAAATGGGACACTTTATGTCTTCATAATAATTAAGGGGGATAAGTATTCTGGTCTTATATTAATAAAAACAAATATTTAGCTGCTAAATTATATTGGATAATGTTGCATAACCCCAATGCTCTTTGGGCCAATAATCTTTGTGCTAAATATGTCGAGAACAAAGTCCTGAAGAGCTTGTTTGCTATAATATTCCTACCAAAGGTTCTCCCATTTTATCAGTTCTTAAGACTGGTGAGGATTTAATAAATATTTTTTTTTTTGGATCATTCATAATGGTCAATAGGTAATTTTTTGGATGGATTCTTGGGATGGTCATAAGCCTTTGATAACTCAATTTCTCGATGGAGGCCTTCTATGGAGGAGGTTCACTGAGCTAACTGGATAAAGGTGGCTAATTATTATCAGTACCATACTGGTAATTCAAAGGTTTATAGATATTGGATCTCTATTGAGGACTGACCTATTCAAATCCTATAAAGGCAAGGAAAATATATCCAAGGCATCCTTCATATGAGGTCTCTCTCTTGGTCCCATGAAAAATATTGTTTTGGATGGAACATCACTACTAAGGGTGAGTATTCAGTTACTCAAGGTTATTTTATCTTATGCCAAAATAATCCCAACCAATAACTTGACATATTTTCTCAGTTGTGGGCTCAAAAGATCTAGCCTAAGGTGAGGTTATTTATTTGGCTTGTATTGCATCGTAGGATTCTTAATGGTGAGAAACTTATGAAGCATGGTTTTCATGGCCCTTTTAGATGTGAAATATGTGGAGATAATGTAGAAAATATCAACCATATTTTTATTGAGTGTACTTTAGCCTCTAAGCTATGGAGGATAATGGCAACTTTACTTGGCTTATAGTGGTCCAATTTTTCAACTTTTGAATAGATTTGGAGGGATTGGCCTAAACAAGAGGGTTTTGATAATTTTATTAGGCAGTTAGTTTGGATGGGTTCTACCATTCTTATTTGGAATATATGGAATGAGAGGAACAGTCAAATTTTTAATCAATATAGGAAGGATATTCACTATATTTGGTAGAAGACCATAGCCAGCTTAGTTGAATCAGTCCATCAACTCCTTAATCACCCCCAAAAATTCCACCAAAAATGGAGTCAAGTGATGCAAAGATTGAATATTAAATATTCTAAGGGTAACCATATTAAAGGAAATGTGAGTATTTGTAATATGGATAGGACAATAAATTGGCAACATCCTCCTAAGTATTTTAGGGTAAAGTAAATATCGATGGAGCATTTAGAGGGAACCCTAGAAAATCTAGTGTGGGAGAAATTAGTAGACTTTCAGATGGCTCCCTGGTTTTCACTTTTGCTGAAAATTTGGGTATTCTTTTGAATAACCTTGCTGAGGGATATGGTATCCTCAGAGGCCTTCAGGAGGCTACTAAGGTTGGATGGAAAAAGGTGTTAGTGGAGTCTTACTCTCAACTCATGATTAATATTTTGAAGAATCGTTCTAAAAATCATAAGGTTGATTGGAGAATTAAAAGAATTATTGATAAGATTCAATTAATCCACATGGGATTTATGAAAGTTGATTACAATCATGTGGTCAGAAATCAAAACATGAGTGTTGATGCTTTAGCTAATTGGGCTTTGGACAAAGGTGATCATATTTGTTATGGCCACTCTCCTAGACGGTGGGATTCACAAATAAGGGAACCTATTTTTTATATAATTTCTTTGGATGGCTACAGTTCTGAAGGTACCTAGTTTTTTATTGCTTTATATTTGCTTCTCTTTTATTTTTATTTTTTTTTGAGGTGTACATTTTTTTGTTTTATTTTATTTTTTTTGTTCTTGTTTTTTTGTTGTTTTTCTATTTTTTCTTGTGTTTTTTTTGTTATTGTTCTTGTGTTTATGTATGTTTGTGTTATTTCATGTTTTTTGTGTGTAAGTGTTTTCTATGTTTTTTGTTTTTGTTTTTGTTTACTATCGGTTGTTGGTTGCTTTTTTTTTTTTTGTAGGTTTTGTTTGTTTGTGTTTTTCACGTTTTTTTTTGTAGGTTTTGTTTGTTTGTGTTTTTCACGTTTTTTTTTGTTGTCTTTTTAGTGGTATGTTGTTTTTTTCATGTTTGTGTTTTTATATGTTGTTCTTGTGTTTTTTATATTTGGTTTTTTTTTTTTTATGCGTGCTTGGTTATGCTTTATATTTTTGACACACTCAAGGAGCATGCTTTTTATTTTATTTTATTTTATTTATTTATTTATTTTATATCTTATTGTGTGTTTGTTAGCTCCTTGAGTATGTCAAAGGTGGTAGGCCAAGACCGAGCCCTAGATGTTTTTGGTAGAATGGATACCCCTACCTCCTTGGGTCTTACCCGAAAGTGGCATCCCTTTTGGGATTTTTTCCACAAATAATAAAAAAAAACACCACAATAATGCTTGCTTTTAATAAAAATTGAATTTGATACAAAATATTAGATCTTACAATGAATCCAACAAAGTCTCTATATTCATGTGCAAATGTATCTTCCTTTGCAACTTGGTATTCTATTTGGATTCTTTAAATATTTCCTTTTTTTCTCCAACCAGTACGACCCTCTATTTGGTTTCTAATTCTCCATTTATAACTTGATAAAATAACCATTCTAACTATATTAAATTATAAAGTTATAAAACTTTATAATTTAATTAATTTAAAACAAGTTTATAAAATAACAATTTTAAATATATTAAATTATAAAGTTATAAAACTTTATAATTTAATTAATTTAAAACAAGACATAACTAAACATAACATACGAACATGCAACCTATATGAACACCACTATAATAAACGAAAATATATTAAAATAACACCAAAAATATATACTAAATAACAAACATATAATTTAAAGACAACATAAAACTAAAACAACATAACATAACAAAACATATAAAACAAACCAAAAAATACTAGGTATACATGAGACTTAAAAATTTAACATAACACAAAACATATTTACAAAACCTAACCTATCAATATTAATAACAAACAAAACAAAACACCCTTGACATAAACATAACATAACAACAATAATACAACTCAAAGACCATAATCAAAATGACCATACAAGCATAACTTCTAGGATCTTCAGATCATGAGGTGAATTTTGACAATGGACCCTACTATAAGACCATTCGGAGGAAGATAAGCATTCTTGATATTTCAATGATGACAACGGTGAACAATAAGTGCAAGCAACAATTTGAAACAAGCTTTCAAATTTCAAGTGGGTCCCCAAATTTTGGGGTCATTGTGAAGGAGTCACAACAAATGGTGACTCTGCTGGTAAATGTCCCTGGACATTTCAAACTTAAAAACCAAACTCTGAAAACAACAAAAACCCAAATATTAGAATTATAAGCATCAATGATATCTAGAGAATGAGAATAGACCAATTCGACATGAACCATCAGAATCATCAGCATCATCTCAGTGTGTGCAAAGTGATTCATTCTATATATTTTGAAACCATTCAGCATTCCATTATCAATTTTACATTTCAGGCTATGAACATTTCCTCTTTGAAGAAATACCTCCACCTAATTCCCTTCAAACATTGCTCTACTGCCTATCGAGCGTCTATAGCTCTGGTAGAGATTATCTGAAACTCCCAAATATTAGGTGAATTTTGGATGTTGCATTTCCTTTATTTTAGACATAGCTTCACTGCCATATGAGCGTCTATAGCTCTGGTGAAGATTATCTAGTTCATGGTGATATATTTGACTTTATTTTCAACTGTATTCATCATTTCATCTCTCATTTTTTATCCCTCATTTTTTTTTTTCACTTTTTTTTTCTTTATTCGGTAATATGGTACTTTGCAACAAATCCACCTGCCACTTGGGTTAGAGATCAGGTAAGGTTGAAAGAGTATATAAAATTTTTCACCTTAATATGCAAAATTGACAACTTCATACATCCAAAATTTCAAAAGATATTCTTTAATGTGTTTGTGGTACTCGTGAAGCTTTTGCAATATGATTCTAATATTTCAAATTTCCTTATCTTAGTTCAAATTCATGAAGATATAGACTAACATCTCACTTTTCCTTTTCTCCAGGTTTTACAGGTTTTCAAAATAGGTAATTTTATCCTATATGACCCAGGCCCAAATACCAGACAAAATCATCAAATGATTAGTGTCTCGATAACAACTACCTCAATCAAGAAAACCTCATTGAAACTTTGTCAAATTCAACAACACACATCAAAATAATGAAACTCCAAAATATGGCAAAGCCATTTTATTGCTATACTAAAAACACAACCAAAAATTTGATAAACAACAAACAAACCAACATCACCAAATATAATCAATCAAAATAACTAACTAACAAGCTCACAAAACCAAGCTATACAAAACATAAATTTAAAACCAAAATTGCAAAGTTGATAAAGCGAGTGAATCCACTTCCTAAACTTGACAACATTGACAATCAAACAAATAACAAAATATTACAAAACCACAACTTATGTACAAACACAAAAACAAGAAAACAAAATCCAAAAAACTATTTACAAAAATATACATTATGTACAAGACAATACAAAATTTCTGCCATCATTTCCCTGGATCCCAAATACGATTAACATAATTTAAAAAACATATATGATTATATGCATACCAAGTTTTATAAGAATCCAATAAAAATAATATTAAACCAAAAATATAGATTTTTATTATGCCTATCTCATCCCACTGATTTGATTCAAGTTTATAAGCAATTCCATGTTTAAAATTTGATTCATTAAACTTACAAGTGAATACATGATCTTCAATTATCTTATGCTTATTCAATGAGGTGTAAATTTCAAAATTTGATTCATCACTTTGACTTAAGCTCTCATTTTCTAAGAATATAAGATTTCTTTCAAATAAGAAACTACTTCTAAAAATTTCAAATCAAAATCATTCATCTATGCTTTTAAACCAATCATAATCATGCAACAATTTACAAGAATCTAGGATATTTCAATATAAGAAGATCATTAAAAGTTTGTATCCTAGATTCAATAATTTATTGCTCATGAACTTGGTTGAGCATTTCAAGCATATTTTCCTTCATTTCATTTAATGGAATCAATCTTTTTGTAGAGTTGTCTCCACACTTCTTGTTATCAACATTCATGACATTTCATCATAAACAACATCTAGAATTCAAAAAATTATCATGCATTACCCATTACCTAAAATGTTTGTAACCAATGAGAAAGGATAAGATTCTACCTCATCTCTATACCATTTTAGCATTTACCACTACTTGATGAGTCATTTGTCACTTTTTCCTTTTCTTCATGATCTCTCATCTCATCATCACCTTGTATTCCTTCATCAATTACCTATTTATTAAAAACATCAAAATTAGGCATCCAATCAAGAATAGTTTCTTTAGGATGAATAGGAAATTCTAATTCTTTGTTAGCCATACATGAAGTTTCTTCATTTGAATATTCAATATAATCATGAAAATTTTCACTTAAATCTTTAGTATTCGAGAATGAAAGAAAATATTTTCTAGTTCAACAATGTGTTCTACAAAATTATGTTCAAAATGATCAAATTTTGGAACCTTCTCTACTTCTGAAATTGACATGTCATCTTCTAATTGGATAGAAATTGCCAAATCTTCATGCAAGATAGAGGTTTCAACATCCTACATATCAAGTGAAATGGAAAATTCATCAATAGGATAATTAGAAATAAATAATTCCTCATATCTTCCCCAACCATTATAATAATCATCTTCCTGAAACATTTGATGAGATTGCATCCCTTCTTTCATTTCTTCTTGATCATTATTTTGAGAATACTGAAAATTTTGATCATCATTTTCAATGATCTCATCCAAATTTATGGAAGGTCCTAATTTATCATGTGTTTCAAAACTAGCCCACTCTAGGACTTCTCCACTATCTAAAATAATATCACTTTTAGCATCTTCGATCTTTGTCTCATGAGAATGATTTATATAATTATCAAGATATGCATCTTGATGCATTTGTCCCTATGCTTGATCACTGTTTCTTTTAAGCTGTAGAATTAACCTTTGCAACTTGTCCTGCATTTTAGGTGAAGCAAGTACTTCATTAGAAAGAGAGGCAAAATCCTCCCATTTATTCCACCAACAATAATCATCCTCTAAAATTAGGGAGTGATGTTCAACCACTTCTTCACACTTTGTAAATTCAACAATCGAATGCTTTTCAAGTTCACCTTCATCACTTTCAAAAAAATTATCTTCAATGAAAAACTCATCTTCCTCAAGTAATAAACTTTTATGATCAGTCATAATGAAATTACCTCTAGAATATTTCAATTTTGGAGCTTTAATTGTTTCATTCAACTCTATGGAAGATTCTATTCTATCATATGTTTCAAAGCTAGTTAGATCTAAAAGTCCTCCAATATCTGAAGACTCATGCATTTCTACATTTTGATAAACTTGATTACTACAATCCTCATTGATGGATATTGGCTTTGAAACTTGCACTTCCTCTTGGATAATATCAAAAGTGGTTGAAAAACTAGGACATTCAATTTCATTCGATGGTGTCGAAAAATGTGTATCATGACTCATAGGTGGTAATTGATTTGAAACCCTAGGGTTAAGTAATGATAATCTACCCACATCAATTCCTCTTGAAATCAACCATTGTTCTACAGCTACTACCCCACCATAAGCGTTAGACAAGGATAAATCTTTAAGAAGCTTTTCTAACAACTTAACAGTAAAAGGATCTAAAGCTTCCAAGTATATTTGAACAACTTCTTCTTCTAAAATGATAAAGTGTATCTCTATTTTAGTATACAACTTATGAAACCTATCATTAAATTGACTCATGGATTCATTAGGTTTTTTACAGATAGAGGAAAATTGATTTGATAACAAATCCATGTCAACTAATTTTCCAAAATGTTCAAGAAACATTGTTTCTAGTTGATTCCAAGAAGCGGTAGAACCTACAGGTAAATTGATAAACCAATATTTAGCAAATTCATCCAATGTGTATGGAAACATTCTATAGAGAACATCTTCCTGCATAATTTGAAAATGAAACATAATGTTTTTATATGCCTGAATATGTTCTTCAGTTGTAATCGTCCCATCATGCTTAAAATAGGGTAAATCATTTTCTACCATTGAACCAATTTTAATATGCAAGGCTATGTATGAAAAATTTACAAAAATTGAATCATAACCAAATTTTCGAATTTATGATAGATTAACATTAATGCAACATAAATCAAAAAATTTCAATTTTTTTTTTAAACTAAGATTTGAAAGACTTCAAATGAAAATAAAATATTTACCTTTCAGGCCCTCCTTCTAGCGCCAATTTGTTGAGGTGTGATTTTATCCGATTACAAATATCACCCGACAATTAGGATCATAATCCTCTCTTGCAAAGAAAATATGTTTCTCCAAGGTTCTTTTACGTAACACGTTATGAATTTATGTCAATTAAGTGCACAGAACATCTCAAGGATTAACAATCAACTGTTAACAAGGGGCCTAGTATAACAAATATTTTGATCTTGAAATCATTACTTGCATTTTCATCAATATAATTTACTTCCTCAAAATGAATGAAATTGCCTTTTAAAGCTAATATTTGAGAATGCAAATCTATTTTAAAAGATGAACTTTGATTAAAAATGCTTTTAACCTTATATTAAACTTGCATGAATGTTTTAAAGCATTTTAATTCAAAACTTACATTTATTTCATGAATGAAGCTTAAAATCAGATCTAATAAATGATGAATAAAATAAAAACCCTAATTATAAAATGTGAAACACTTTATAATCCCTATGTTTGGGCCTTTAGAATATTCTAAGCTTTATAATCCTTGCTTCTTTTCATAGAATATGAATAATTAATGTGTATGAATTCTAATTATAAAGTTTTGTACTTTATAATATGAAAATTAGAATTCACGTAATCTTCCTTAATGTGATGTTTATTTATTTTCAAATATTTATTAAACTAAATATTTGAAGTAAATAAATTTAATCCTTTCAATAGTATACTTTGGACTTTATGATTTGAGATTGAAAATTTTAATAAATCAAACTTTTAGAAACATAAATAAATCTCAAATTATGGATTTTAAAATTTTATGATATTAAAATCAATAATCCATATAATCCTTCTCTGTCTTTGAAATTTATTTGTCAAATATTTATTAACTTAAATATTTGATCTAAATAAATTTTACAACCCTTTCTATAAATTTGAATCTTTGAAATTCAACTTAGGGTTTTAATAAAACAAATTCAATGAACTTTATAAACTTTATGAAATTTAAAATCAAAAGCTCATTGATTCCCTCCTCTGTGAAATTTATTCACCCAAAATATTTATAGAATTAAATATTTGAGTGATAAATTCAAACTTTAACCTAGTTGTAAAATTTAAATATTTTATAAAATAAACTAGGTTTTATCTTAAATCTTAATGCCTCAAATAAATTAAAAAGGTCTTAGGGTAAAGAAACAAATTTGAATAAAATGTTCGGACAAACTTGCTACAACATAGAAAAACACAACTTTGAAAACCAAACTCAGGAAGACCAGATTTTACACAATCCTACCACAAATTTGGTGTTATCTTCTACGGAAATTTTAATTAAAAAATTATATCAATCAACTTATAAATTAAAAACACCACAATAGTGCTTGCTTTTAATAAAAATTGAATTTGATACAAAATATTAGATCTTACAATGAATCCAACAAAGTCTCTATATTCATGTGCAAATGTAGCTTCCTCTGCAACTTGGTCTTCTATTTGGCTCCTTTCAATATTTCCTCTTTTTCTCCAACCTGTCTGACCCTCTCTTTGGTTTCTAATTCTCCATTTATAACTTGAGAAATTTGTTCCTCTTGATTAGTTTACTCCGTTCTATCAATTTTAAAAAATGAATTCTTGAAACCCTAATATCAATAAACCCTTTTCAAAGGGTTTAATATTTCTCCTCATTGGCATTCAAAAATTAAAGTTATAATCCTGCCAATAAGACAAATATTAATTAGAATATAAAACATTTATAAAATAACATTCTTAAATATAATTAAATTATAAAGTTATAAAACTTTATAATTTAATTAATTTAAAACATATTTATAAAATAACCATTCTAACTATATTAAATTATAAAGTTATAAAACTTTATAATTTAATTAATTTAAAACAAGTTTATAAAATAACAATTTTAAATATATTAAATTATAAAGTTATAAAACTTTATAATTTAATTAATTTAAAACAAGACATAACTAAACATAACATACGAACATGCAACCTATATGAACACCACTATAATAAATGAAAATATATTAAAATAACACCAAAAATATATACTAAATAACAAACATATAATTTAAAGACAACATAAAACTAAAACAACATAACATAACAAAACATATAAAACAAACCAAAAAATACTAGGTATACATGAGACTTAAAAATTTAACATAACACAAAACATCTTTACAAAACCTAACCTATCAATATTAATAACAAACAAAACAAAACACCCTTGACATAAACATAACATAACAACAATAATACAACTCAAAGACCATAATCAAAATGACCATACAAGCATAACTTCAGGATCTTCAGATCATGAGGTGAATTTTGACAATGGACCCTGCTATAAGACCATTCGGAGGAAGATAAGCATTCTTGATATTTCAATGATGACAATGGTGAACAATAAGCGCAAGCAACAATTTGAAACAAGCTTTCAAATTTCAAGTGGGTCCCCAAATTTTGGGGTCGTTGTGAAGGAGTCACAAGACCATGGACTACATCATAGGGATCGACTAGATCCTACTTCAATGTGTGACCTTGTTCTCTCCACTTATTTCTAGTTGTTGCTTCAACTACATAAAAACCTATAAACATAGTGGTATTCTTATGGAATGTAGGTTCAACCTGCTTCTAGTACTTATGGTTAAGAGATAGTTGGATTGCCACTGGAAAATTAGGTTTATCCCATGGTGGATAATGGGATGTATCATGCACTTATGCTTTTCAGATTTTTGAATTTTTAGGGTCAAGAATTGCATCCTCTACAACATTCTTCTCTTCATAATTTTTCTCTACAACATTATCTTTTGCATATTCAGGGGGTAGATATTTAGATGCTTTCTCTAGTGGTCGTATCATTGGCTCTTTGCTTAATATGTCTATCTTTTCCAGATATTATCTCATCCTTGAGGGATTTCCATCTTGTGAACCATATATACTCCAAAAATATTTTGGTTGTGTAGGGGTAACAGAGATACCTAGCTCTCGAGTTGTTTTCTTATAAGCCTTTCGCTCCTTTTTGGCCTCCTTCAAGTTCTTTTGGAGCTCTTGGAATTTTCCCTTCTAGCTAGCAAAGGCTTTCATGGATGTAGTTTATTATTCATTTGAGTTTACATCTGGATGCATATTCCATTTTTTTGTGGCCTTATGCTTTGGTTGTTTTGTTTCTATGGCCTTTGTATTCCATCTCTTATACAATGTCCTTTCTACTTTCCTCTTGGGCCTCAAATTCTTTTATGGTTCATGTATTATTACTTCATATGTGAGTTCTAAAGGTCCAACCTCTTCTTCCTTATGTAGGGGTGATTATTTTTGGGCATCAAAGGACTTTGCTTCTTTCTTTTCTTAGTCCCCTAATGTGTCTATAGTTGGTTCATCTATAGTTTGGTCATCCAACTATTTAGCCTTGGTTTGATCAACCAATGGCTAACTAGTTAATTATGTATTATTTGTGGGACCAACTGACTCATTAGTGTGATCCTTTCCAGATCCTTTGTGTGTTGTTAGCCAACTATGTAGCATTCAATGGTGGTTCAACTTTCTGAGCTGATTGTGCCACTCCTAGTTGATCATCTGGTAGCTGACCATATTATTGGGTAGTATCAGACATTCTAGCTAACTCTTTCTACTTATTATATTCAATAACTACTTTAGGGGGCTTTGTTTGTGTAATTGGGACCTCCTATTCTTTACAGTTCATTTTATAAGAAGATTCAGAGAGGTCCTCTAATTCAGCTATTAGGTTGGTTTCTATTCTGGCATTAGATCAAAATTGACCAGAAGAAGTAATATTTTTCTCTAAATTTAGAGAATTTGTAGGCACCTCCATTGCCCAATCTATTTGAACCATAACATCAAACTTGGCTGGTTGACCAACCTTTATTCATTGAACCTATGATTTCAATTGTTGTACTATGTTATGTAGTTGGCAAACAGTGTTATATATCTCCAATTATTTCTTTATAACTACCTTTCTAGACACCTTAAAGAGGGTCTACTCCATATTGTATTTGCTTTTCCAAATGAAAGCCTTCTTCAATGTTTACACCTATTTTTGTAGGTTCTCATCCTAGACTACTGACCTAGAAGGCTCACTGCCAACCATGTTCTGTAACACCTAGGTAGCAAATTCATCCTCGGTTATGCCAATGGCATCTTCATCATTGGACGAATTGGGGATGGCCAAGGATAATTTTCTTGTCCTTATCTTGGTCCTTGGGTATTGTGACACATGAATAGGGCTTGGCACATTTTTTTCTGCTTCCTCAAAAATAGGTGACAAATTCTTCCCTACCTTCCTTGTTGGTTGATTTCAATGGGAGGTACGCACCAACTCTATTAGCCTTGATGCTCTTGTACTTGATTGACCATGGGATTTAGGCACCTCTATCATCTCCTATTGTTCTGTAATAGTGGTGCCTTCTTCAATTGATACCTCCTTATGTGCCTCTACATGCCTTATTAGGGCTAAAATCAACCCATGGTGTGCTAGGGTAGTAGTTGTCCCTACTTGGTACCGCCTAGCCTCGTCCTTTAGGGCACATGCTAGGTAATAGGGGACATTGATTTGGTCCCCATGTAATAGATGATTAAAAAAATAGAAATGGTTTACGTTGAGCCATGATACCTACCAGTGCATGTGAATAATCTGGTTATCTACTCAAAAACTTGGTTCCAAATATTCGGGAGGTGTTGTGTCATTAATTTTGAATGTGTCAGTTATGTCATTGGTCGCAAAAAATATATTTTTGCATAATTTGTAGAGTTTTCATATTTGCATACATTATCCCCTATTTGAGGGAGACTAGTAATTGCCACAACATGGGTCTCAATCACCAGAATGTCTAGTACACACATTCGGGTAACCCCATCATTCAAAGACTCTTTGAATTCCTTGGTGGCTTCAACATCCTAGTTCTAACTAACCATCTAACAATTATCCTTCTATTTGGTTACTTGAAATTACCTATAAACATTTTTATTAATCCTAGAGAGATATTGAGGCTCGTTATTTTTGAGCAAATGATTTGTAGATTTCCCTCACATGGAAAATTACTCACTATTTTTATTTGTAATTTTCTTTATTCTAATTTTTTTCTATTTCTATCTCTACAACTTACCCTGTCTTAAAATATTCTTTAACATATCATTTTAATGCAACCATATCCATGCAATCAGATTTTCTTACACCATAATTAGAAATAATTACAATGATTGGTGTGAACATCATAAAATCATGTGCCAAATTTCCAATGGGTGATTGTTATAACTTTTTACCCAACTGCTTGGTGGCATGTAGATAAGTGCAGAGTTAGGTATGTTGATTGGAAATAATTACTATTGACAAGAATGCTTTTCTAATGAAAATTATATACATATAAATTAGAAAATTAAGTACATACCTAATTAGTATTTTGTGTGTGCATGATATGTAGACACTCATGGCGCAGACAGATTGGTTTTTGCATGATGATTATGATTACCGAAAATAATGGTGTGCATATTTCTCATGTGAGGAAATATTTTTTTGAATAATTCATTCTTGGATGTTGTAATTTATTTCTTTCAAGGTTCCCTACTACAAAACGATGCAAGAAAAAATTTAAATTAGTATTTTCTCATGGTACGACACACATCCTTGGAATTATTTTTGTTGGTTGTCTTGTAATGTGCACAAATATCCAACGAAAAAGTATTTTTATCCATGAGAAATTTGACTTTTGATCATATGGATAAAATTTTGACATGGTTTTGATTGCTCCTGATGTTGAACATTTATTTCATATGCTGGAAATTAGGTTCTTATTAGAATATAAGTTACGCAACTTATATATGAAAATAAGGCACCTTAATTTAATACACAAAATACAAACACCTTTTAGAATGGGAGTTAGTCTCCTTTTTACTGGAAATCAAGCACCTTACTCCCATATAGGATACAAACATTAGTTAGAAATGAATACAGGTACCCACCAAAGCAAAAAATATATGCCTTATCAATATAAATAAGACACCCTTTCAAAATAGAAGACAAGCACCTTCTCGCTAGAAATCAAGTGTCCTTTTTTTATTTTGATTTATTTATATTTTTATGAAAAATCTTCAATAATGGGAGTCAAGCACCTTTATGATATGTGGGAGTCAGGTACCTTCTCATTATTTGAACAAACAATGTTTGTTGGTGTGTTTGCAATAGAGTACTTTCAGTTGATTAGACTGTTAGTGTTCATCATTCAAGGATAACATCATCATACACTATGTGGACTAGAATTTGGGTATTTTTCTCTATGAAGATAAAAACACATGCATATACATCCAAGCATGGTTATCCCACTTCGAATTGGGATGAGCGTACTTCTACTAAAATTGACCCCCTACAAATATGTAAATGTGTAGGTTCATGGATCTTGTGCCTGATAGGCCTAGTGATATAGGGCTATGCACAACACATAGCAAGAATGCAGAAATTAACAATGCACAAGCAAAATTCCAGCAAGATTTATAAAAAAAAATAGAGGTGTCTTCTGCAATACACAACGATTCCCCCAAAAATCAATGGCCAAGAGTCCCCCTTCTTCGCCAATACAATGCATGCGCGCCTTTTATCCTCGACCGCCACCTCCTTCTCCATCATTACGCAAAGTGCGGGCCTCCCTCTAACCATCCACACGTATGCCTTGCAGCCGCATGCCATATTTTGCCAGATGCCCCGTATTATCATGGTCTGGGGTGGCAGAGTGCTCTGTGGCCACCTGTCAAGCCTTCAAAACATCATACCAAGGAATGCGCCTGGTCACTTGTCATTTGGTGCCACGTGTCCCTGTAATCGCTCCATACTCATGAGCCACCTGTCACTTCATGCCACGTGTCCCCTTGCATTGGTCTCTACAGTCGCCGGCTGGTCAACATCGTGAGCGTTCTTGTCGCGATATCGCGACGTATTTGCTCCAAGGCTTTTTTTCTCCCCCTTGGTCGCGATATCGTGACGTTTTGACGTTGGGCTTCTCTCTCCTCCTTGGAGCCGTGATTCTGCTACACGTCACAAAATCGCGACGTCTAGGCCCTTCTTACTCGCTCTCCTCCCTTGGGCCGTGAAACCGTGACATGTCACGATTTTGTGACATCTTTGCATTTCGTACTTGCTGCTTCGTTTCGGGCTGCAAAACCGTGACATGTCACGATTTCGTGACATCTTTGTATTCCGTACATCTTGGCTCGGAAGTGTCACGATTTCATGACATCTTTGCATTGTTGAACCTTGCCTCTGGATATGTCGCGATTTCATGACATCTTTGCGTTCCGTACACCTTGGCTCGGAAGTGTCACGATTTCGCGACATCTTTGCATTGTTGAACCTTGCCTCTGGATATGTCACGATTTCACGACATCTTTGCATTCCATACATCTTGGCTCGAAAGTGTCACGATTTCACGACAGTTTGGCGTTCCGACTGCGCTGCTTGAGAAATGTCGCGATTTCACGACATTTGGCCCACTGGAGCCCTTCTTCAAAAAGCGTCGCGATGTCGCGAAATTTTGGCCCGCTGGTGCCCTTCTTCAAAAAGCGTCACGATGTCACAAAATTTTGGCCCGCTGGTGCCCTTCTTCAAAAATCGTCCCGATATCGCGACATTTTGGCCCGCTGGTGCCCTTCCTCAAAAAGCGTCGTGATATCGCGACAGTTTCAATACTTAGAAGAAAATACATTTTTGGGTGATGCAAGATTGCCCTTTGCCTCCGGATGCTCCTGCATCAGACACCCGAGGTGAGTTTGAGAAGTGACCTCACTTCTGACCGTTTCGAGGTAGACCCAAGTGATCAACCTCTGCCTTGGACAACCAAGTTGCATCTTCTATGGGCCTGCCCTTCCATTTGACCAAATACTCAGAATAACTCATGTTTCGAGTACTGTGACCCTCACGGGTATCAAGAACTTCTTCTATCTCGTCTGCTACTGGGATGACTGCTGGAATGCTCCACAAATCCGAACTTGGCATCTCACTGCTTTCTCCTTCATGATATTCGACCAGATTGGAGATGTTGAACACGGGGGAGATGTTGATCTCGCTAGGTAACTCCACCTCGTAGGCATTTCCCGAGTCTCGTTTTCCAATGATCTTACATGGCCCAAACTTCATCATTTTTAGTTTGTTATAGGTCTTGGCAGGAAACCGCTCCTTCCTCAGATAGACCATGATAGAATCTCCTACTTGGAACTCTTTAACTCTGCATTTTTGATCTGCCCTTGCCTTGTACCAAGCATTCATCTTGGCAATGTGTCTTGTCACTTCTTCATGCACTCCTTTCAAGTGTTCAGCAAAGTCTTCTGCCTCAGCACTGCATTTCTCCCTTGTATCTAGCCTTCTTAATTCTAAAGCGTTTCTCGGGCTACTTCCATAGATAATCTGGAAGGGTGACCTATTGGTACTCCGATTGACCGAGCTGTTATACGCAAACTTAGCTTGCGGTAGAACTAGATCCCATCCTTTGGGCTTGTCCCCTACCAAGCATCACAGTAGGTTGCCCAAACTCCTATTGACCACCTCTGTTTGGCCATCTGTTTGGGGATGATACGCAGAACTGAACTTTAGCTCCGTCTTCAGTTTCTTCCATAGGGTCTTCCAGAAATAACCTACAAACTTGGTGTCTCTATCCGACACAATGCTTCTTGGCAGCCCATGAAGGCATACCACTTCCTTAAAGAACAAACCAGCTACATGGACCGCGTCGCTAGTCTTTTGGCATGGGATAAAATGTGCCATTTTTGAAAATCTTTCCACTACCACAAATATGGAATCATTCCCCCTCTGTGTCTAAGGCAAACCAAGCACAAAATCCATACTAATATCTTCCCACGGTCGCTCGGGTATAGGTAGCGGTTGATACAAACCAGTAGGCTGCCTCACACCCTTTGCCATCTGGAAAATCCTGCAACTCTGCACAAACTTTGCCACATCCTGCTGCAATTGTGGCCAGTAATAGTTTTCACTAACCAATGATATGGTCTTGTCACGACCAAAGTGTCCAGCTAAACCCCCACTATGCTTTTCTTTAATGAGGTTCTCTCTCATTGAGCTCCTTGGAATGCACAATTGGTTCCCTCTGAACAACATCCCCTCTTGAACCAGGTAATCCAACCACCTACTCCTATCCAACGTAACAAGTGTAGTGCAGGCCTTCCAAGCTTCTACAAAATCGAGGTCTATAGGGTATAAGTTCTTGAGCTCAGCGAACCCTACAACCTCCACTCTCAGTTCTGTCAGCATACATTGCCTCCTACTCAATGCATCTGCCACCCTATTGGATCTTCCACTCCGATGCTTCAGCACAAAGGTATAGCTCTATAGGAATTCTACCCATTTGAGGTGCCTCTGATTCAATTTACCCTGGCTGTTAATATACTGCAGCGCTTGATGGTCGGTATAGAGAACAAACTCTTTCGACAACAGGTAGTGCCTCCACTTCTTGAGCACTTGCACTATGGCATAGAACTCTTGGTCATATACCGAATACTTTCGCCTGGAATCATTGAGCTTCTCACTGAAATATGCAACAGGCCTACCCTCTTGGCTCAATACTGTTCCTATCGCATTGCCACTCGCATCGCAGTCCACCTGGAACACCTTATTGAAATCTGGAAGTGCTAAGATGGGTTGCTCAGTGACCTTCTTCTTCAGCATAGCAAAGCTTTTATCTGCTCCAAATGTCCACTGGAATTCCTTCTTGTTTCCCTTCATTGTCTCAGTAAGAGATGCACAAATACTGCTGAAGTTTCTAATAAATTTTCTTGTAGAAACTGGCCAGACCGTGAAATGATCTAACCTCGGTCACACTCCTTGGGACAGGCCATTCTAGGATAGCCTTCACCTTTTTGAGGTCCATTTTGAGACCGTTAGCTGATATAACAAAACCCAAGTATACCAGCTCCTTCTTCACGAAGTTGCACTTCTTCAGATTGATTAGTAACTGCTCTTCCTACAGTTTCTCAAACACCTTTCTGATGTGCACCAAGTGTTCCTCTAAGGTATTGCTAAAAATCAGTATATCATCCAAGTAAACAATCACAAATCTGCCCAAAAATTCTTTCAAGACTTCATTCATCAACCTCATAAAGGTACTAGGTGCATTGGTTAGCCCAAATGGCATGACCAACCACTCATACAGCCCCTCTCTGGTTTTAAAGGTTGTCTTCCACTCATCCCCTTCTCTAATGCGGATCTGATGGTATCCACTTTTCAAATCAATTTTTGTGAAGTACTCAGCTCCACTCAAGCAGTCCATGATATCATCCATCCTTGGTAGTGGGAATCTGTATTTAATGGTGATATTTTTGATTGCTCTTGAATCTGTGCACATCCTCCATTCTCCATCCTTCTTGGGTGCTAGTACTGCTGGTACAGCACATGGACTGAGACTTTCTCTAATCATCCCTTTCTTCAACAAGTCTTGAACTTGTCGATTCAACTCCTCAGTTTCCACAGGTGTCATTCGATGTGCAGCCTTGTTTGGAAAACTCGACCCAGGCACCAAATCTATGTGGTGACTGATCTTCCTAACCGATGGTAAGCCTTCAAGGACATTGTCAGAAATGATATCAGGGAATTCTTCTAACAGTCCCATGACTTCCACTGGAATCTCCTTGCATCCTTCTTTTTTAACCTTGGGGATTATAGCATAGCACATATGATCCGGCTTCAGGCCTTCCAAAAAAATTTTGCCATCAACTAGACAGATTCGTGCACTGCTGCATACCTTCTCATCAACCTCCTTCAGGGGTTTCAACTTATGGTGAACTCCATTATTTGACAGAGAATAGGTATTAGCTTGACCATCATGGACAACACTTCGGTCAAACTGCCATGGCCTCCCAAGCAGTAGGTGACATGCATCCATGGGCAAGATGTCACATAACACTTCATCTTGGTAAGTTCCAATGTTGAACTTCACCAGACATTGTTCACTCACCAGCACTCGATGGTCCTTTTGCAGCCATGCAATCCGATAAGGGTGCGGGTGTTTTCTCCTTTCCATTCGTAGCTTGGAAACCATTTCCTCCAAAACCAAATTGTCAGTGCTTCCATTATCAATGATGATATTACATACCTTGCCTGCACACTTGCATCTTGTCCGAAATAGGCTATTCCTTTGGTCTCCCTTCTTTTCTTCATTTAACAGGACCCTTCTGATGATCATGGCTTCCCCTCTTTCTGCCTCCTTTGAGTGCTCAGAATCTGCACCTTCGTCTACTACAGCAGCTCGGGCCTGGCCCTCGGGTCTTCGGTTTGGCCTCTCTTGATTTTGCGGGCAGTTGTATGCCCTTTTTCCTTCCTCTCCGCAGTTGAAGCAGGTTCCTCTGAAGACACCTCTTCCAAACCCTCGCCCCGACCTACCTCTTCCTCTTGGGTAGTTGTTGCTCTGACCGCATGGGCGTTGGGCATCCTCCTCCTTCACTTATTTTTGCCTTTGGTTGCTGCTAGATTCTCTATCTTTCCCAAAATCTTTGTATCTTCCACCAGCTCTTCCACCCCTATCCTTCCCTCTCTGCTTACCATCAAATATTCTATTTAGTTTCTCCTCCACTTTTAATGCAAACTGATATGCATCTTCTACTGTGCTCATTCTAACTAGCCCCAGGTCTTCTTGAATGCTGGTCCGCAATCCATTGATATAACATGCGACCTTTTCCTTATTCGCCTCCGAATGGCCAGTTCTGATGGTGATTTGAAAGAACTCTTCAGTATATTCCTTGACAGTCTTATTAGCCTGTCGAAGACTCTGCATTTTCTTTAACAAATCCAGCTCATAGTCTGCAGGGATGAATTACCTCTTGAGTTTCTCTACCATCCTGTCCCATCTAGTGATCCTTTCCTTTCCCCTCCTATTCCTTTCTAACTGCACTCCCTTCCACCAGATGCTAGCATGTCCCTTCAGCTTGGATTTCATAAAGCTGATCCGATTTGGATCTGATATCTCTTCGTATTCAAAATACTCCTCCATGTCATTAATCCAGTCTATCAACTCCTCAGGGTTGAGGTTTCTAGAGTAAGTCGAGACGTCAAATTTTGGCTTCTTCCCAATCTGGGAGATGGCTCTATATAGCCTAGCCTCTGCTGGATCCAAGGCCTCTTCCTCATCAGAAGCAACTTCTTCTTCCCACACTTAATCTTTGCTGGGTTTTTCCCTTCTTGGCTCGACTCCTCTTCTTATTTCCTCTTGCAGGGCCTCAACTTGCCTCTGCAGGGATCTTAGATCGACCTCCTCCCTTCTTGCTTGCCTATTCCTCGCAATACCATGTCCTCTACGCGGAGGCATCCTGCTTTTCCTTTGCAACCCACAACCACGTCCTGGCACAAACTGCCTCACTGTCGGCGATCGGTTTGCACTCTCAGAACCAACCCACTCTGATACCACTTGATATAGGGCTATGCACAACACACATCAAGAATGCAGAAATTAACAATGCACAAGAAAAATTCCAACAAGCTTTATAAAAAAAATAGAGGTCTCTTCTGCAATACACAGTAATTCCCCCAAAAATCAATGGCCAAGAGTCCCCCTTCTTTGCCAATATAATGCATGCGCGCCTTTTATCCTCGGCCGCCACCTCCTTCTCCATCATTACGCAAAGTGCGGGCCTCCATCTAACCATCCACATGTATGCCCTATAGCCGCATGCCATATTCTGCCAGATGCCCCGTATTATCATGGTCTGGGGTGGCGGAGTGCTTTGTGGCCGCCTGTCAAACCTTCAGAACATCATACCAAGGAATGCACCTGGTCACTTGTCATTTGGTGCCACGTGTCCCTGTAATTGCTCCATACTCACGAGCCACCTGTCACTTCATGCCACATGTCCCCTTGCATTGGTCTCTGCAATCGCCGGCTGGTCAATGTCATGAGCATTCTTATTGTGATATCGTGACGTATTTGCTCCAAGGCTTTTTTTCTCCCCCTTGGTCACGATATCGCGATGTTTTGACGTTGGGCTTATCTCTCCTCCTTGGGGCCACGATTTCGCTACACGTCGTGAAATCGCGACGTCTAGGCCCTTCTTACTTGCTCTCCTCCCTTGGGCCGCGAAACCGCGACATGTCACGATTTCGTGACATCTCTGCATTTCGTACTTGCTGCTTCGTTCCAGGCCATGAAACCATGACATGTCATGATTTTGTGACATCTTTGTATTCCGTACATCTTGGCTGGGAAGTGTCACGATTTCGTGACATCTTTGCATTGTTGAACCTTGCCTCTGGATATGTCACGATTTCGCGACATCTTTGCGTTTCGTACACCTTGGCTCGAAAGTGTCGTGATTTCGTGACATCTTTGCATTGTTGAACCTTGCCTCTGGATATGTTGTGATTTCATGACATCTTTGCATTTCGTACATCTTGGCTCGAAAGTGTCACGATTTCACGACAGTTTGGCGTTCCGACTGTGTTGCTTGAGAAATGTCGCGATTTTGCGACATTTGGCCCGCTGGAGCCCTTCTTCAAAAAGCATCGTGATGTCACGAAATTTTGGCCCGCTGGTGCCCTTCTTCAAAAAGCGTCGCGATGTCACGACATTTTGGCCCGCTGGTGCCCTTCTTCAAAAAGCGTCGTGATATCGCGACATTTTGGCCCGCTGGTGCCCTTCCTCAAAAAGCGTCGCGATATCACGACAGTTTCAATACTTAGAAGAAAATACATTTTTGGGTGATGCAAGATTTCCCTTTGCCTCCGGATGCTCCTGCATCACCTAGTTTTCCTAGGCTACCTATAGATTGTAGTCAGTGTATCATTCCTACAAAAAAAAACACAACTAAAGAAATAAAAATGTAGGACTTATAAAAGAACAAATTTTTTTTGGGTCATGCATACAAACATGTGTCAACATATTACTAATAAACTTTAAAAATAAACTCAAATGGGGTCCCTCCCATGCCTATTATGGACTTCATCATATAAGTCTCAGATACATGATGTGGCTACAATTGGTGACCTTTGACTGTGAATGTGATGTTGTCATAAATTATTCTGACTTACACAACTCCATTGTTGATAATTTTAATCACTTCATATGGACCCATCTAGCACTGCATGATTTTTATTTTATTTTTATGGAATTGGAAGTCATACAATAATGCCCATTCTCCGAATTTGAATTGGTTTGTCCTGGTGTGATGATCATACCACCTGGATCTTTTTTTTTGGATGACCTTTATTTGATGTAGAGAATCAATTTGGTACTCATACATATGGTTAAGCTATTGAATCCATTACTTTTGTGCCTCATATATATTCAAATATAAATATACTATAGTTATACGAGTATTAATTTCAAATTCTATGGGCATCATAGCATTCTTCCCATATACTAACTGGAATGGTGTAAAACAAGTTGTAGTTTTCCAGGTGGTTCTGTAAGTCCAAACTACTTATGGTAATTTTATGGCTCAGTATTTCCTATGTTGATGTACCATATTTGTGAGAATGTTCTACAATTCATGGTTGGTGACCTCTACTTGCCCATTTCCCTATGGATGGCAAGGAGTGGTTTTGTTGTGCCTGATTTTGTACTACTGCATTATTTTCTAAATCAGCTTTGAAGTAAATTAAGGCCTTTGATCAGTAGTAATATCACTTGGAATCCTAAATATTGTATATATATATATATATATATATATATATATATATATATATATATAAATAGGAAATATTCTACAATATTCTCCATAGAATCACACAATGCATGCCATTCAACCCACTTGGTCACATAGTACAAACTAGGATATATCTCTTACCTATTGATTATGGATTAATGGGTACTATAAAATACATATCCTATTTATCAAATGGCTCAATATGCACATGTTGTTGGAATGGCATTTCATATCTAAGATTTGGTTTACCCATACCATGATATTGATCACATTAGCTCATGCATTTGGCTACATACAACATGCAATACTTTGAATGCAATTATTTTTCTTGCAAAATGGCCACCACAAAGTTTATTATGATAAGCTTTCAATATTTTATATAATATTATTATCAGTAATACATCTTCTCATGATTTGATCAAACCTTACTTTAAATAAGAATCCCTCAATACATGATAAGTCTACACTTTTATCTATTAATGTTTGTTTCTCATGTGGTGAAAGTACAAGGGATACTTTACCAATGGTTAAATAATTAGTCATATCTATGTACCATGGTATCTATTCATTTAGAGAAAATAAATGTTCAATTAGAAATTGATCTTCTATAGCTATATGATCTGGTGGTATCAATTTGGAAAGAAAATATGCAACAACATTGTCCTTATCTGGTTTATCTATAATTATAACATAAAATTCTTATAGAAGTAACATCCATCTAATAATTCTACAACTAATTTTAGGTTTGTTTTTCAGGTACCTAATGGTTGAATGATCAATATGCACAAGAACCTGCTAACCTATAATATAGTGGTGAAATATGTTAAGAGTATGTTAAATTGCAAGAAATTCCTTTTCTATGATATTATAATTGAGCTTAGTACATGTAATATGTTTACTAACATAATAAATGGTATATAAGTCATCACCATCCTTTTGTCCTAGTACTGACCCTATCACATTATTGGATGCATCCACATATATGTGAAAGGGAATGGTCCAATATGGACCTCTTGGTAATGGAGCAGTGGTTAGTTTTTCTTTCAAAGTTTCAAATACCTATTCATATTCATATATATAGGCAAAATCAATATTGTTTGACAATAATGTACTTAGAGGTTTAGGATTTTTTCTAAATTATGCTATAAACCTCTTATAGTAACTAGATGAGCCAACGAAACTTTGAATATATTTCTAAGTTTTGGGAGTGGAAAAATTTTGGATTAACTCTATCTTATTTTTATCTACTTTTATCTCAACTATAGAAATATGATGTCCCAAAACTATTACCTCCTACATTAACACAAAATATTTTCATTACTCAGGGATAGATTAGTTTCCTCACACCACTGAAGTGTTCTTTCCAAATTTATTATGTCTTCATCAAAAGTCTCACCATAAACAGTGAAATCATGCAATATACCTCCACATTTTATCCAATCATATCAGATAAGATGCTCAATATTTTCCTTTGAAGGTGGCATGTGCATTGCAAAATATAAATGGTAAAACTCGATAAGCAAAGGTTCCCCATGGATAAGTGAACATGGTCTTATCTTGATCCTTTTTCCCAATCTGAATTTGATTGTGTAGACACCAAAACAATACCAATATGATTATGTGGCTACAAACACTAACTGAATTGGCATACACAGCCTCCAGAGGTTAAACAGTGGTCCTAACCACTCCCACAATAGTTTTGGAAGGTCAGAGGTCAATTTGGCACCTTTTAGGCACCCTGCTCCTTATTCGTTCCACCCAGGGATGATTACAAACTGGTATTCATCCCACCTTGGGAAGATTAGCAGTATTCGCTCCAGGGTGGGGCGAATAGCAGGTTTAACAAGAAAAAGGTCAAACCTTGACAAATGGTAGCTCAAATTTGCCACTTAACTCCATATTCAATGCATGGGAGTGTGAGTGAGCATTTTTGAGCTCAAAGAGGCAGTCATAGAGGCAGTCATGGAGTCATTAATCAAGCAAGACTCTTCTCTCCCCTGGGAAGGCATGATTGCCAAGTGGTGCCTCTACATGCTCATTCATAGAGACCCTCAGGTCTATAAAATGGTGAGTCTTCTCACCCCAAAAAATAATAGAGTAGGAGCATTTGGAGCAACAGAGTGCTGCCAAATTACATCCTTACCTTTCGCTTGTGCTTCTTACATCCTTGATCTCCCTTTTGGAAGGGAGGTTATTGGGTGAACATTGGAAGGACAATCTGGACCCAAAACCCCAAAATTTGGCCACAATATCCAACCCAATTTTTTGACACAACCCCATAAGAGGTTTTGGACCCATCTCAAGTGGATTGGTGCCGAAACTGTGCCCAAAACGATGGGTGTCCTGCCATCGGGTGCCCCCCACACTGTTGTAGTCCTAATTGCCCCCCCCCAGAGAAATTAGAAATATATAGTAGATATCCCCACTATTTCTTTTGGATTTTATTTCATGTCACTCATATATGCTATCATTTAAATTTCATGCCATTCTGATGAGTTTTGACTATGATTTTGTTATTTTTTGCTTTCACCAACATATAGGGAGCATCATCAGATACCAAGTGATTAAGACCAAATCTGCAAAATCTGACCTTTTGGGTCGTCTCAAAATTCCTAGTTTTACTTAACCCCAAATTTACAAGTGTTTTGGAGTGCCCTAAATGAGACATTTAGGAGGTTGCTTTTTGACATTTTGTGACAGTCCTAATCGTCCCACCCTGGAGTGATTAGAAATCTATGGTAGACTTCTTGACTGTTCCTTTTCTAGTGTGTTCTTGGTAATTTTTTCATGCCTCTATCCAAATTTCAGCTTATTCTAATTTGTTTTTATTATCGTTTTAATTATTTCATGCATGCATTAATAGGAGGCCTTAGGGATCACATTTTTCCCTGCATCCGTAGGTGCTACTAATCGTTTACTATTTCTATGAATGTAGGATCTCAACACTAGAGGGGAAGAAAGGAAGTAAATATGCATTCACACAAGTAGCAATGACGTTTGGTCCGCCCATCTCAAATGTGGGCATGCAGAATAAAGCGTACCATCCGTGGTGTAACAAAACTATGTTTAATGCTCGTAGCCCATAAAAATGGAGGAGACGTATTGTAACCTGATATCGAGCAAATTAATAAAATAAAGGGTTGCACTTTACATTTTCTTTATATCTGGTTTTAGTTTGTTTACTTTCCTCCTTTCATGCACTTTGGTCTTTCATTCATTCGTAGGACTTTGCATTATGTTTTACTTTTGTTTGCATCACACCCGGAATGCCATTTGGCTTCCGTATCCTTGTTCTTTTAGTGGCGATCACGGTGGGACCTATCCCCTAATTTTGGGATCAATTTCTTATCAAAATTTGTGTGTTTTTGCTTGTAGATGTCAATATTTCAAGCGCTGGACTGTTGTTGGTTCCAGCCTGTGACGAGGGCAGACCCTATCCTTCTATCTGCACATAGGGTAGATCCATTTGTGCCAATACCCCCAGAGCCAGATCCAGAGCACAAATATCATCAAGAAAGTTTGAGATACCACCCCTACAATAATGGAGACCAAAATCATTTCATAAACAGGATCTCCATTGACTTAACCACCACCATCCGTAATCCAACCGATCCAGCACGGTCATTGTATCTAGACCTAGATACCATAGACTGGGATTGTGTTAACTCACCACCATCCCCATCAGAGTACTGGCCTTGCAGTGAGATACTTCATTTCACCCCAAGACCAACTCAGGATATCTTACATGCTGAAGAGGAACCCAAGGTTCCCAATGTAGATCTAAATTCAGCGAATGATATCCACCTGATCCCAACTCCACACTAGTTGGAGGATGGGTCCCACATGTTAGTCAAGGAGACGAATAACATAGACATCGACTCTGATCCAATGAATCAGAAGATCATTAATATGGGGGTAATTCTATCCCTCGAAGAGCAAACCAACTACATTTCCCTTCTCAAAGAGAAGAAGAAGGTTTTTGCATAGTCCTACAGAGACATGTCGGGACTAGATCCATAGCTAGTCACACATAATCTAACACTTGATCCGATAGTCAAGCCAGTTAAGAAAAAACTATGTAAGATGCACCCAAAAATGGCCTTAATGGTCAAAGACAAATTACAAAAGTTTTTGGATGCACAATTTGTCATTTGCGTAGATTACCCACCATGGTTGTCCAACATGGTGTCCATAAAAAATCCTGATGGGAGGATTCACATATGCCCTAATTTTTGTGATCTAAACAAAGCAATTCCCAAGGATGATTTCCCCTTTCCTAGCATCGATGCATTGGTAGACACTACAACGGGCCATGAAATGCTTTCCCTTATGGATGGTTTCTTAGGATACAATCAGATTTGTATTAATCCCGATGACCAAATAATAACAGTGTTCACAATGCCTTGGGGGACATTTTGTTATAGGGTCATGCCCTTTGGCCTTAAAAATTTCGATGCCACCTACCAACACGCTATGACATACATCTTCCATAGTCACATGCATAAAACTTTGGAAGATTATATGGATGATTTTTTGGCCAAATCTCTTTTGCGCCTAGATCATCTCGATGACTTAAGAAAGATCCTTGATCACCTCTTTGAACACAAATTTAGGCTAAACCCTAATAAGTGCGTATTTGGCATCACATCTGAAAACTCTTGGGTTCCATAGTCTCAAAATGAGGCATCGAGGTGGATCTAAAAAAAGTCAAGGCAATCCTTGAAATGCTTCACCAAACTACCATCAAGCATATCATAAGCCTACAAGGAAAGGTCGCGTCAATCAAGCACTTCATAGCATAGCTATCTGACAAGTGCTGACCCATGAATAAATTATTGCACAAGACAATAGCATTTCACTGGGATGACGAGTGCCAGTAAGCCTTCGACGACATCAAACAATACTTGGCTTCACCACCAGTATTGGCACCACCTAGACCAGGAGTGTCATTATATTTATACATCTCAGCTATTGAGGTGGCACTAGGCGCCATGCTAGCCCAGAAAGATGAACTACATAAAGAACAGGCTAATTACTATCTTAGACGCACCCTGGTCAGTTATGAACTTAACTATGCATATGTTGAGAAGCTATGCTTGGTGGTGGTATTCGCTACCAAAAAGCTATGCCATTACATGCTGATCAATACAACGTATGTTGTTTCTAATGAGAATCCATTATGTTACATGATGAGTCATACTTATCACAGTAGCTGCATGGCAAAATGGATCATGTTGTTGACAGAGTTTGACATCGAATTCATTGGATAGAAGTCCATCAAATGTCAAGTCATCACCGAACAACTAGTAGAGGCTCCTATCAAAGACTATCAACCTCTGATCATAGATCTACCCGATGATGGGGTCTTCCATGTCTCAGAATCGCTAGATTCTGATTAGCTTGAGTCACAGGCCAACATAACCCTATTTTATTATGGTTCTAAATGTGAGAAAGTGGGTGGTGTGAGAATTGTATTCTTCACACCGTAAGGGGCTCCAATGCCTCTATCATTTAAACTTGATTTTCCATGCACAAATAACAACGCTGAATATGAAGCCTTGCTCATAGATCTTCAGACAACCATCATGATGAACATCAAACACTTGAACATCTTTGGTAATTTGCTATTAATTGTCAAACAAGTGAAAGGGGTATTCCAATGCAAATGCCTAGTTTTGTAGGCCTATAAATCCCTTGTGGATAAATTCCTAGCAAAGCTTGAATGGTACGACATCAAGGCACTCCCTCGGTCATCAAATCATTTTGCAGACACTTTGGCCTCCTTAGGGTCACTAATCCCATAAGACATTTCTGGTGATATGACAACCATTCAAGTCAAAACATTATCGCAATCCATGATGGAGTGTGCAAGATCTGACTTAATGCCAAGAATCCACCTGATCCATATTGAGTCATCTCAGGATAGGTTCTCTAAAATCCATGATTGTCTGAACCATGCCAACTGAGGGTCCTTATTCTCCCCTATGCCCCTTAATAGCAACACAATGCTATTCTTACAGGTTCCTTCCCACTTAGATTTTGCTAGGAACGAAATTCAAGAGGGATTGGGTATTCATACCATCGAGGTTTCTGATCAGCAGGATTGGTACACACCCATAAGAGATTACCTCAAGCTAGGTAACCTCCCACTTGGATTGTCGCATGACATGAAAAGATCATTTAAATAGAAAGCGGAAAAACATGTCTTGCTAGGAGACATTTTGTACCATAGAAGTTATGAAGGAATTCTCCTTTGTTGCTTGGACTAAGTGCACGATGGTACATGTGGTGGCCACTTCAGTGGTATGGCCATCGTAAAGCACATTCTTCGCATGGGCTATTATTGGCAATCTTTAGAGCGAGATTGTTACGCATATGTAAGGAAGTGTGTGAAGCGTCAACACCATGCTAACTTGACACACATACCTTCTCAAGCCTTACAGTTGATTTAATCAGCTTGGCCATTTTCGTAGTGGGGCTTAGATATAATCAAAAAGATCTCCCTTGTGTTTTCAGGCCGTCACACGTTTATCATAACGACCATAGAGTACTTCACCAAGTGGGTGGAAGCAATTCTGCTTACCTCTACAACTGGGACCTGCATTGCGAAGTTTATTTTACATAACATCATATGTCATTTTGGTATTCCATCCAAGATAATCTCGGATAATGGGACATCATTCAAAAACAATATGTTCTTGCTTTGACCACAAATTATAAAATTCAACACAATTTTTTGACACCTTATTATCTGCAAGCAAATGGGCAAGAAAAGGTATAAAAAAAATGCAAGTTGCCATCCTTAAAAAGACAGTCGTAGATAGTCATAAGGATTGGTACATTCAAATCCCACTTGCTCTTTGGGCTTATCACACAAGCATTCTAACGCCCATTGGGGCAACTCTGTTTTCACTGGTGTATGGCTCTGAGGTAGTCTTGCCTCTCAAGTTGGAAATTCCTTCCCTATGCATATCAATTCAAGAGTTCATAGATGATGACACTACATGGCAGGCCTAGTTATACCAGCTTACGTTGCTCAACGAACGACACGTCAATGCTATAGAGAATTTGCGTATCTACCAAGAGCAACTTAAGAAAGCATACGACATGAAATTTCACCTAAGGGACTTTCAGTTTGGTGACTTGGTATTAAAAGATAACCAAAAAAACTCTAACTTGCCACCCCATCTAAGGTACAAGTTCGGGGCAAACTGGTTAGGTCCTTAAAATAGCACCTGGAACATATCGGCTAGCCTCTCCTGATGGAATAAAGGAACTAGAACCCTTGAACATTAGTCATTTGAGACCATTCCACATTTAAAAGAGCCATGGCCCACCCCAAAAGCTCCAAGGATTCTTGCAATCACTTGGTCAACCCCAAAATCTCCAAGGATTCCCATAATCTTGGTCAACCCCAAAATGCCCCAAAGGTGCCCATAAACCCTTTCGTCAAACCAAAAGGTCCAAGGATTACTACAATCACTTGGTCAACCCCAAAAGCTCCAAGGATTCCCATAATCGCTTGGTCAACCCCAAAATGCCCCAAAGGTTCCCATAATCCCCTTTGTCAACCAAAAGCTCTGAGGATTCCCACAATCACTCGGTCAACCCCAAAATCTCCATGGATTTCCGCAATCGCTCGGTCAACTCCAAAAGCTCCAAGTATTCCCATAATTTCTTGGTCGACCCCAAAACACCCCAAAGGTGCCCATAATCCCCTTGGTCAACCAAAAGCTCTGAGGATTCCCGTAACCGCTTGGTCATCCAAAAATCCCCAAAGGTACCCATAATCCCTTTGGTCAAAACCTCCAAGGATCCAAAAAAATCGCTTGGTCCACACCCATGCGGAATAAACCAACCTTAAGAAAAATTCAAAAACAACAAAATACTCAAAAATAACAAAAGCAATTGCATCTCACTTCCATGCATACTCTAAAAAAAAAAAATAGTTGCATTAGGCATCGCATACATACATTGCATATTTGTTGGTCATACAGGTCAGAAGCACCATAGACTGTAATTACGGGCACTCCCATCATTCTCCACATTTTTCCACTTTGTAAATAGTCCATCAAAAATAAACACCATTCACATTTTTTCTCACCATATCATAGTCATTTTTCTTCTAACGTATCTAACGTTTTTGTCATTCAGTTGTCATTAGATTTCTAGCCAAAAATTGTACAAAGTCAGATAGATTTTACAAAGGTAGAGTTTTACTTGGATCACACCTTGTTGCGTAGCATCTCAACACAAGTTAAAACACATAAAAAAAATCCCAAGTTGTGTAAACGAAAGATGAAACCTGCAAAGCAATCTAGGATACCATATAGTGAAAAGGTTATCTCGCTCATCCCCCTGTGCGAATGATCCCAAGAATGCACAGAGTTGGAAAAATGACAAGAATCTTCTCTACCCAATTCCCCGAAAATCCTAAGTTCTCAAAAATTTGCAAACATAAAAAAAAATTGCAAAAAGTCAAAACTCTAAAATTTGACATCAAAACCCACAAAGTGCATACATCAAAAAGCACAAGAAATAGCAATTCTCATCACTCCAAATTCAAATCCCTTGCTCAAAAGAATAATAAAAAAATAAACAGTGATTTTTATCACTACATATAAGAGCAAGTATCCCAATACAATTGAAGAAAATAAGGGAGTCGAACATGAATCCCTAGAACTATCAGCATTCGCAAGGTCATGAGGTGATCCTCAGTACTAGTTTTGTGGATAGCCTATCGATCACTGGTGGCAACCCTCCTGCATGACGATATATTTGTCACATTAAATTGTGTGCAGATCAATGTTTGCATGTGGATGAGCTAGCTTATGGTATCCTAGAGTGAATCATAGATTAATCGTACTAAATACAACAAAGGAGTTAGTGGAGCTAATTAGGTGATCCTCAGTATAGGTTTGGTGGATAGCCTATCTGGCACTGGCAGTATCCTAAAAAATACCACATAAATGAAATCAATTGCACACACAGGGATGTGAAATAACTTGGTCAAACTCAAGTATGATTCATACCTTCTAAAGTCTTGTAAGATAATGTACAGTCTTGGCTAGTTAGTTAACGCATTCGAGTCTCAACAAAACCTTAACTACATTCTAAAACAATTGTGGTACCTTCCATTCTTACATCACCATAAAAAAATACGAAACAAAAAAATCACACATGCAAAGTCATTCCACAAAGAAACCACATAGTATAGAAAGCCAAAAAAATCTTGTATGGTCTATG
The DNA here is from genome assembly GCA_028583015.1 of Wollemia nobilis. Taxonomy (NCBI): domain Eukaryota; kingdom Viridiplantae; phylum Streptophyta; class Pinopsida; order Araucariales; family Araucariaceae; genus Wollemia; species Wollemia nobilis. Next base: position 4,057,879 of record JAQPPZ010007219.1, read on the forward strand.
GTGCCACCGCCAAGTTATCAACCAATCATTTGATCCATTCCATATGCATATCATATAGTTAGAAACATTTGCATTCATAATAACACATGCATACATCAACATAAATAAATGTGCATAAAATTAAACCATAACAAGTGTATAAACACAAAGAAAGTCATGTATATATATCATCAAAAATGCCCTCCAACTATAATAAAGTGGTCCTATGACCTCACAAAAAAATAAAAAACTTGGAAACCCCTAAGCCTAAGGCGTCAGCCACAATGATCACGCAGGAACGATGCGAATGGAACTACCCCCAGTGGTGTGGTTCCTATGGGACATCTTAGGGTGGTTGCTGCCAGCCCCCACATCATGCCCACTAACACTCCCCTCACCCAATCACCTACAACGAGAGGATGTTGACTACTCAATATCGCTACCTCTCATGTGACACGACGAGCCGCCTCCAATGACATTTGGAAACTTCCCATCTAGGTGGATAATCTCTACCTCTAACTCCAACCGATGCTGGACCCAATCCACCTCCCACTGACGGTACATAGCCAATGCATCATCATTTTGTGCCAACTGAGCCCACAGGAGATCCCTATCCTACGAAGCATCTATGTCCCTATCCCATCGATGGTATGCATCCAATGTGTTCTCCCACTCTGCCAACTGATTCCATAAGATATCCCTACCTTGTAGGACATCCCCATGCTCCTCATATTGCCTCTAAAGTAGATCCTCCAATAATGCTATCTCAACATGAATTCCCGCATCCATACCCTCTGGGACTGCCTAAGGCATAGGCATCTCTAGAATGGCATGCTACTTTGACACCCACTACTCTGGGACATCTTGCATATCTGGCTCCTCCAAAACCCCTAGATCATCCCCCCAAAAATCATCAACCTCTAGCATATCCCCAAGCCCTCCCCTTGGATTGTCCCCTCTAAAATCATCGAGCAGAGCCCCCCAGCCCTCCACCTACACCTTCGCATCCCCATCACCTACCGTGGCTACATCCGAACCTCCTAAAGGCCCCTCACCCTACCATCACTGCATCGTCCACCACTAGTCGTATGCGGTAGTCACCCTAAAATTGTCCACATTGGGGATGTCAATTGTTGTATTCGACTCCTCACCTAATGACTCAATGATCGGCCAGGATAGATTCCTCTCGTCGCCCTGACGTCGATAGATCAAGGGTTCACCAAGAAATACCTGGTGCACCACAAATGGTCAAGTCACCCAGATTTACGGGAATCCACCTCCCCCTATGCACCCATCAAAGCCACTCTCCAGCCTCAGGCCAGGCTAGACAGTCCTAGTATGGTCGCCAGACCACCTCCCTAGGAGCAAGCCATGAGAAGGCATCAGTGTAGTGACTCACGTCATGTGCCCACCACCGACTATGCCCATGTTCCTCCGACCTATGCCATAAGCATATCCTATCTCCCTGTCCATCATCTCTACCCGAGTAGTCCACGAAAAACCCTGTGGCTGCTCCATCGCTATGTGTTGCCACCGCCAACACTATAATAGTTATCTACATCCAATCCCCTTTTGCCTTCGACAACAGACCTCGTACAAATCATCATAAAGTTGTGCTAGTAATGTCTAACCCCACCTCATAATTAGTGGCTCTAAAGTCAGACACTCAACAAGTATGAACACCACCTCAAGCAGGTTCCACGAGAACCTCACCCTTGAGGAGTAGGGAAGTAACATGTTGGAGATGAGGATCATCAGTAATGCATGCCTCACCCCCAACATGCCCTTCTCCAACCACCACTACACCAAAATCCAACCAATTAGGCAGTCCTCCTCTGCCCTCTCCATCGGACTATCCACCCGCATCTCCACCCCATGCCCAAAGCACCGTGTCAGCACCATTGTTCATTGATCTCGAGTCGTATGAATGGGCAATCCGTCTATCAAAATCTATAGAATTTGATAAACATCCTCAAGATTCACTGTCATCTCCCTTATTGGGAGATGAAAGGTGTTGGTGCGAGGATCCCACAAGTTGATTAGGGCATTCAGATATACCTGACCCCCCACCACAGGCTCTAGTCGAGTCACTTGCTTGAGCCCAATGATGTCAAGCCACTCCCAGTCCACCACATTCAGTGCCTCACGTGCATCAGAGAATACTGTTGGCTGACAGTATTGGTTCTTCACCACCTGAAAATCCAAAACAATGCAAAAACATTAAAAACATGACAAAAAAAAAAAAATTGTACAGCACAAACATTTAACAAATGTACAACAAAACCATTTAACAAATGTACAATAGAACCATTTAACAAATGTACAACAAACATTTAACAAATGTACAGCAAAACAATTTAACAAATGTACAACAAAACCATTTCACAAATGTACAACTAAACAAGAAAAACAAAAAAAACAACAAAATTACGGTAACCTAGGGTTTTTAACCTTAGTTTAAAATGATAAACAAAAACCAAAAAAAACAAAAAAAACAACAAAATTACAGTAACCCTAGGGTTTTTAACCTTAGTTTAAACTGATAAAAAAAAACACAAAAAAAAAAAAACAAAAAAAACAATAAAATTACAGTAACCTACAGTTTAACCTTAGTTTAAAGTGATAAAAAACAAAATAAAAACACAATCATTAACCTAGAGTTTTTAACCTTAGTTTAAAATGATAAAAAACACAAAATCACAATAAATTTTTTTTGTCAGTTACCTAGGGTTTAACCTTAGTTTAAACTAATAAAAAAAAAAAACAAAATACAAACACAGTCATTAACCTAGGGTTTTTAACCTTAGTTTAAACAAAAACAAAAAACAAAATCGCAATAAAAAATTTTGTCAGTTACCTAGGGTTTAACCTTAGTTTAAATTGATAAAAAACAAAAAACAAAATACAAACACAATCATTAACCTAGGGTTTTTAACCTTAGTTTAAACAAAAACAAAAAAACGAAATCACAATAAAAAAATTTTGTCAGTTACCTAGGGTTTAACCTTAGTTTAAACTGATAAAAAAACAAAAACAAAATAAAAACACAATCATTAACCTATGTTTTTTAACCTTAGTTTAAACTGATAAAAAACAAAAAACAAAATACAAACACAATCATTAACCTAGGGTTTTTAACCTTAGTTTAAACAAAAACAAAAAACAAAATCACAATAAAAATTTGTGTTAGTTACCTAGGGTTTAATCTTAGTTTAAATTGATAAAAAACAAAAACAAAATACAAACACAATCATTAACCTAGGGTTTTTAACCTTAGTTTAAACAAAAACAAAAAAAAAACAAAATCACAATAAAAAAAATTTTGTCAGTTACCTAGGGTTTAACCTTAGTTTAAACTGATAAAAAAACAAAAACAAAATAAAAACACAATCATTAACCTAGGGTTTTTAACCTTAGCTTAAACAAAAACAAAAAATGAAATAACAATAAAAAAATTTGTCAGTTACGTAGGGTTTAACCTTAGTTTAAACTGATAAAAATAGAAAACAAAATAAAATCAATGTTTAAAACTAGGGTTTTGATCTTAGTTTAAACTAGGGTTTTTTTTAGTTTACAACAAAAACAAAATAAACATGATTTTTTAAAAACCAGGGTTTCAATCTTAGTTGTAAAAATGCAACACAAAGAACAAATTCAAGACAAAAAACTAGGGTTTTGATTTTAGTTTAAATAGAAAAATGAAATACAAAAGAAAAAAATTATGGTTTACACTGTAAAATAAAACAACCAAAATAAAAATAAGGAGCACTCACAGGTCTCGTCTCGGCTCCGCCACTTGATGATCCGGTCTGTGAACTCATTGTGTCCACAAAAATTCGATAGCGCTCTGCTCCGCAAAATCGACCTCCTCACAGCTTCAAATCGCTAGAAAAAACAAATGCAAATGAGCCCAAAACCTAGTTTTGGCCCTTAAATAGGCTTTTAGGCCTGTAATCGTTCCACCCTGGAACGAGCGCTACATAGGCTTTTAGGCATATAATCATTCCAACCTGGAATGAGTGCTCTAGATAGCGCTTGTCCCACCCTGGGACGATTACAAAATTGGTATTCCTCCCACCCTGGGACGATTATAGAGCAAGAAAATAAAAAACAACAAAAACTGCATCAAAAATGCACCAAAAAAAGCAATAAAACTGCCAATCAAAGGCACCTTTGTGCCTACTATTCTTGGCATCCAAAACCAATGTTAGGGTCACAAATTGTCACTATCCTACTCCCTAAGAAGGCTACCATAGCTGGACCGCTCCACGAGAGGACAAATTTTTGATAATTTCATCTCTAAAAGGCTTCACAAAAAGGGTTAAAACCCACCAAAAATAGGTTTGAATGTTGGGAAACTGCATAAGCATTCAAAGTAACACAACTGAAGGCACCCTTACATAAGTCATATTGGGTCAAGTGACTCATCGCTTTTCTCATGTCGGTCATTCCCTCATCAATTCGTCGCTTGAGGGGGTAGTCACACCTAGTCACCAATCAAAAAATACACACCCAATAAAGGAAATGGCATGTATTCAAAGAATCATTGACAAAGACAATCATTCTCCTACTTGGGGAAGCAAACAAGAAATAATAAAAAGCTGATCAAACACTTGGCATTCATGAATCATGAACTCAAGGTTCCCACTGACAAAAGGTTGTGCCCTTTGCCTATTCATGATTGGTCCAAGATCAAGTAACATCTCAACAAAAAAAGGTTAACACTTGAATTAAGCTCCTTAGCTCGTCAGAAGCAAGGATTCAAGAACGTGTACCATTTACATACTTGGGGCATCAAAATTTTGTTAGGTTACTGAGAAATCCTAATCATTAGTGCTTTGGTTATCTATTTTTGCTCAGTGTTGCACCACAGACATCGCATCCCAAAAATAGGCATCTATAGACACCAAAACAGCACCAATCCAATTATGTGGCTACAAACACTGACCGAATTGGCATACATAGCCCCTAGGGTAGCATCTAGAGGTTAAACAGTGGTCCTAACCACTCCCATAATAGTTTTGGAAGGTCAGAGGTCAATTTGGCACCTTTCAGGCACCCTACTCCTTATTCGTTCCACCCAGGGATGATTACAAACTGGTATTCGTCCCACCCTGGGACGATTAGCAGTATTCGCTCCAGGGTGGGGCGAATAGCATGTTTGACAAGAAAAAGGTCAAACCTTGAAAAATTGCAACTCATATCCACCACTTAACTCCACCTTCAATGCATGGGAGTGCGAGTGAGCATTTTTGAGCTCAAAGAGGCAGTCATAGAGGCAGTCATGGAGTCCTTAATCAGGGAGGAATATTCTCTCCCCTGGGAAGGCATGATCACCAAGTGGCGCTTCTGCATGCTCATTCACAGAGACCCTCAAGTATATAAAATGGTGACTCTTCTCACCCCAAAAAATAATAGAGTAGAAGCATTTGGAGCAACAGAGTGCTGTCGAATTACATCCTCACCTTTCGCTTGTGCTTCTTACATCCTTGATCTCTCTTTTGGAAGGGAGGTTATTGGGTGAACATTGGAAGCGCAATCCGGACCAAAAACCTGAACATTTGGCCACAATATCCCACCAAATTTGCTGAAACAACCCCATAAGAGGTTTTGGACCCATCCCAAGTGGATTGGTGCCGAAACCGAGCCCCAAATGACAGGTGTCCTGCCCCCAGGCGCCCCCTGCACTGTTGCAGTCCTAATCACCCCACCCTGGAGTGATTAGAAATATATAGCAGATTTCACCACTATTTCTTTTGGATTTGATTTCATGTCACTCATATATGCTGTCATTTAAATTTCATGTCATTCTGATGAGTTTTGACTATGATTTTGTTATTTCTCGCTTTTTCTAACATACAAGGAGCATCATCGGATACTGAGCGATCGATGCTGAATATGCAAAATCCGACCTTCTGGGTCGTCTCAAAATGACTTTTTTTGCTTAACCCCAACTTTGCAGGTGTTTTGGAGTCCCTTGAATGGGACATTTAGGAGGTTGCTTTCTGAGATTTTTTGACAATCCTAATCATCCCACCCCAGAGTGATTAGAAATCTATGGTAGATTTCTGGACTGTTCCTTTTGTAGTGTGTTCTTGGTAATGTTTTCATGCATCTGTCCAAATTTTATATTATTATTATTTGTTTTGATTATCGCTTTAATTGTTTCATGCATGCATTAATCGAAGGCCTTAGGGATGGCATGTTTCCATCCATCCGTAGGTGCTACTAATCGTTTACTATTTCTCTGAACGTAGGATCTTGACACCAAAGGGGCAACAAGGAACTAAATATGCATTCATGTAAGTGGTAGTGATGTTTGGTCCGCCCATATCAAATGTGGGCACGCGAAAGAAAGCATACCATCCGTGGTGTAACAAAACCATGTTTAACGCTCCTATTGTAACCTATGTTTAACGCTCCTATTGTAACCTATGTTTAACGCTCCTATTGTAACAAAACTATGTTTAACGCTCCTATTGTAACCTGATCTTGAGAAAATTAATAAATTAAAGGGCTGCAATTTACATTTTCTTTACATCTGGTTTTAGTTTGTTTGCTTTCCTCCTTTCATGCTCTTTGGTCTTTCGTTCATTCGTAGGACTTAGCGTTACATTTTTCTTTTGTTTGCATTGCACACGGTATGCCATTTGGCTTCTGTATCCTCGTGCTTTCCAATTGTATCAACTGAAATCATCCATAAAAGAAAAGTATTTCTTTCTTACTAATGTATCAAGGACCTAATATTTGAAAGGTAAGGGAAAGTGGTCTTTCTTTGTTGCCTTTTTGAGCAATCTACAGTCAATGCAAATACACCACTTTCCATTTTTCTTGGGCACCACCACTAAAGGTGATACCCACTCACTATCAGAGATAGGGTAGATAAACCCAACTATTAGGAGTTTTTACAATTCATATTTAATAATATCCTTCATAGCTAGAGTCATCCTACACTGTGCTTGTCTTACCAATTTCATTTGTTCTTCCAGATATATGCGATGAGTATAGGTTTCTAGAGCAATTCCTTTCATGTCTTAATATTACCAAGCAAAAGCATGTTGATGTTTGAATAATATTTATTTTATTTTAATATTTTTATTAGATGTCAACTCATCATCTATATTCAATACCCTCCCAGTTTAACCTCAATTTGCTTGATATGGTGATTTTTACCTCCAACAAGTGGTAGCTCTAGAGGAGGACAGGAGGATTCCTCCGGGAAAAAGTTTTATAGAACTCTTTCCTCGTCACTCTCATCATTCAAATCATCAAATGCCATGATGTATTGAATCATTCATAAATCACCAATATTTTGGTTTTCACAATCAGGTTCTCCTAATAATTCTATAGATGATGCAGGTGGATGGATAATTAGATTTTTTATATTCTAACCATTAGAAATGGTCATTTGTCTATTCCTGCAACTTATGTAGACATCAGTTGTTGCAATCAGATGTTTGACTTAGATGAGTGGATAACCATCCAAATCATACTTGGATTGTAACACTAGAAAATCTGCTTGGTATTCCTATGCATCCATTGTGACTAGTATGTCTTCTAGTATTCCTTCAAGGAGCACTGTAGATCTATCAACCAACTGAAGGATAGTTTTAGTTGAATTAATTTTGGTTAGTCTAAGGTTTTGCATGGTAGCCTTGGGTATGACATTAATGGAAGCCCCCAGATATACTAATATGTTGGGTAAGACATAGTCTCCATTTTTTACCATTAAAACAGGGCTTTCTATGTTTGAATATTTTTGTTTGTAGGTGTTTCCCTACATAAGATCAGCTAACTAACCTACAAAATTGATTTTTTTTGTTGGTTTTCCTCCTAGTTTTCTCAGAAATAATTTACTTATAGCCTTTGTATAGAGTGGAATGTCTCTTATGGCTTTAAAATGAGGGATTGTGACTATCAAAATTTTTAGACTGGAAAGAATATCAAATTATGGTTGTACTGGCTTTATTAATTCCTGCAACCTTTTTTGAAAATGTGGAACCTCTTATCTGGTATTTACAGCTATGAATTCATCTTCTACTTCCTCCATAAGAGGTGATTAGACTTTTTATAAATAATTTTTTTTCTCTTCCAACAAAGGATTTATATCTACACCTACCTTTTTACTTGACCTCAATTGTATAGGACTATAATCTACATTGCTATTATAAATGGGGTACATATCATTTTCCATTTGGTATGCCAACTATATTTTATTGTGTAAATTAGACATGGGTTTGTTGTAAGTTGAGCAGGTATCAAAGTAGGAAGAGCTGGTAAACTCTGTTGTAGTGGGACTTGTGTTGCATGGTGTGGAGTTGGGCTCCAAGAATTATGATTTCTATAATATGGTATAGGTTGTTGATGTCGTATCCATCGGTAAGAATCATAAGGATTTACTCCTTGGGGGGTATATGTCCAAGATTTTCATCCCCACCAACTCATATTGGGTGGCTGAACTTGACCTTGGTTCTTATATTTGTTTCCCCCATAGGATGGCATTCCTACTAGCATATTGTTTTCCATATGAGACTATTTCCAGTTTATCCTATTTCCTATGAAGTATGCTTCTATTACTTCATGATCTTCTCTAGATTTTGGTAATGGTGAGCACAATTTTATCTTATGATATTTTTGACAAACAACACATACTCTAACTTTGTTCTCTAGACATTCATTCAAAGGTGATTTCCTCTACATTTAGGACAAAAATAGGCTAATGCTACATATTTCTCTTGCTTCTTTATCTGAATTAGAAGAGTTTCCATTTGAAGTGCAGGAGATGACAACATCTCACTCTTGAGTTTTTTTAGCATATTTCCTATCTCTAATTTGGTGATTGTGCCTGATTGTTTGATATTATAGGAGGTTAATTTATCCTTCCTTCTTGAATATTTCTAGCATAACTATTAGATATCAATTATTTTATGCTGATAATTATCTCCTCTAAAAATCATATTTAGCATTTCAAGAGATTAATTAGTAATCTCCTTAAAAATAATAATTATTAAGGACCTATCACCTAGTTTTGTATGGGGATATCTTTGCAAGTTAAAGCTAAATATATCCCAATATTCTTCTAATGACTCACCTTCCTTCTGACTCATATCCAAGACTTCTTCTCTGGAATTTCATCCTCTACCAAAGTCTTTCTACTGATCTAGGAATATTTTTTTCATGTCTTCCAAGTTAGTAATCTTTTTACTTCCTAGATTGATGAACTAGTGCAGGGCTAAATCTTCTAGATTTGAGGGGAATAGTTTTAATTTTTGAGCATCAGTTTTATAATATACTGACCTGCATAGTATGCCAAACTTTAAAAGAAACATGTCATGATATTCTATTTGAAATAATCTACAGATTGAAAGTTTGGTAGGAGAGATATGTTTCATCTTTGCATCTCCTCTTTCATCCTCAATTAGGAAGTCAAAACTAGTGGATGTCTCTTCTACTTCAGCCATATTTTATGAATACATGGTTTCAACACCTACTACTTCTAGTGCACCTTTCAAGGCTTCTAATTCATATATTTTATTCTTTATAAGGATTTATAAATCAGTGTGTAAAAGAGTTCTATCTTTAAATTCTTGCCAACGTTGAATGTTCATCAAATCTTCCTCAGATTGAATTATTCCTACGAGTGATCCTTCCTTAGAATTTTATTGGTTTGGTTCAAAAGGGTATTGTGCATAAAGTGGATGTTGAATCCAATGCATAGGTGGAGACAATGGTGGGAAGATACCAATGTCAGGATTTGGCACAACTGAATTAGATGCTTCTTGAGAAACAATATTTTTTCTCTTGATGAAACAACCATATGGTCCTTTATTTTTAGGTGGACTCATACAAAATTAAAATGGAATAGTTCTATAAAAAGTAACCTAAACTAATTTAGATGCTCTTTCTTAAGAATTGGGTATTACAATTAGATTTTCACTGGCAATGACACTAAAATTTTGGGTAAAATATTGGTTAATTTCTATGGTTTAATTCATTACCTCCATTTAATTATCAACCCTGGACAGATCGTAAACTTGTGAAATATCATGCACAATGTATACTTGTAATTTCTAATAAGATGAGCCCTCTTGATTCTATGGTTTGTGGGAGTGCATTTTTTTAGTGGAGTTCTTGTTCTTTATCCAAACCAATAATCTATTTTATATTATCAAACACATGACTCAAATATAGAATAAAAAATAAAGATGCACACTTACTAGAAAAATACAAAAAACACAGGAAAGCTACAAAACTAAACTGATTTGTAGAAAAAAATAGAAAACAAGAAATGAATAAAATAATAGAAAACAAGAAATAAATAAAATAATAGAAAACAAGGAAAACATGAGAGGAATACTATTGAGAGTGGTCCTAGGCTTTCAAAAAATTATGCCTAGATCAATTCATTCATCGAATGCTAGTATGAGACTAATAAAACACTCAAATGAATTATACTATATTGCAGCTTCAAAAAAATTATATAGATAATTTAGGATTCTATTTTAGGGGTGGTATATTCATTTATATAGTAAACGACCATCCCTGATTACATGCTCAAGAAAATCTATTCCATACTTGTGGTTACAAAAAACATGCACAAAATAATTACAAACAATGAACACGTGCTAATTTTATCCTTCATAGGAAAAATTAGGTGTGTTCTATTTATTGAAATAATATGCCTATAATTATACCACAAATGAATATCAGTATAATCACTTTGTGTGTTTTCTCTATTTACATGTTTGTTTAGACATTAATGAGAAAAGGATAATTTATTATGATTCACACCGTTGTCTTTCATCCACATATATCGCTGAAAACCATCATTCTATTTATTTTGTAAATATAGTTCTTGTTATACTTCTACTCTATGGAAGTTAGACATCATCCAATCTATCACTGGGAATTAGACATTGTTGACTCCAAAGTTAGAAGTTAAGCACCATCGATCCCGAAGCTAGAATTTAGGTACCTTTGGTCCTGAAGTCAAGAGTTAGGTGCCTTTAACCCCGAAGCTAGGAGTCAGGCACCATTGATCCCAAATTCAGGAGTCAAGCACCTTTGATCCTAATGTTGGGAGTCAGGCACATAAACTCAGCATACGTATCCTTTGTTATGGTCATCGTTGTCCTTATGTTTCCACCATAAAATATGAAGTGCCAGGTCCACATGGGACTTGAATGTAAATATACAAAAAATGTAGTAAACTCACTGAATCTACACAAATCACACTAAAAACATATATTAAAGAATATACCTAATTTATATTAAATATATATGAAAATTTTTAAAAAAATTACATCTTATAAAATTACTGCCACACTATATATTATAAATCCATACAAAAATATGAGCATTTTTGGTGCTCATCATAGGGTATTGAGTGAGATGTAATTGATTGGAAAAGTTAGGAAACTTAGTAAAATTAAAACCATATATAAACCAAATGTGGCTAGGGGTTTATGAATCCATCTCCATAGTTTGAAAAAAATCCTTTCTTTTCTCATGTTTTCTTGTAACTAGTTTTTGAGGTCATTACATATGGTATAAAAGCTCTAGATATGAGGCTATAGAACTTCTTAATATGTTTTAGAGATTTGGATATCTTTCTATATAGGATTATTTAAATTTTATGCTAAAGTCAAGAAGACCTATAATCCCCTACTTGCTACAATCTAATGGGGATTAACCCTAAGGGTGATTAAAATGTTATGATACCTTACTTATAGTAAGTATTGAATTTGAAATTGAAGGTACATCATAACCTTGGAATACAACCCTAATTAGATTATTGATATTTTTAGCAAGATAACTCTGTATTATGGCTTATGTTAGTTTTTTAGTTCAAAGGTGTAACTGTAATATAATCTTATATTATTGGGTATCATCAAGATAAATGGCACCTAAGGCTATAAAAGAGGCCTATGCCTTCACCTAGGTGGACTTGACAGAGTAACGTCGAAGAAATAATTTAGGATGAGGATCCCATAAATTCCAAAAAAGAGGTACAAAACCTCACTGCTATGGCTGCTACCATGTAGGATCAGATAAAATAAATATTAGAAACTATTGTAAATAAGAATTTGCAAGCTAGAGGTTCAAAGGTTAGTTAAGTTGATGAAGTAACTACAAAATAGTTGGAAGCCAGAGCTATTTTGGAAAAAGAATTGGCTAAGGATCTAAAAATTATTTTCATCACTAAGTTTGATGGATAAGGGGATGGGGATAAATATAAATCTTAGTTAAGGGAATTTGAAGTTTATTTTACAATGAAGGGATATTCCCCAAGAATTTGAATAGTATGCACCAAAATCTACCTAGAAGGGATTACTTTAGATTGGTGTGAAACTTACTATGAGAAGAATAAGATTGAACCTGTTTATATTAAATAGAAAAAAAATATTATAATCTTCAAAAAGAAGTTCCTCAAAGAACACTTTTATGCATTAAAGTTTGGGGAGTTTGCCAACCTTCAACAATGAACCAAAACTATGGATATATATTACAAAAATATAGTATGATTACTAAAATATGTACCTCCTTATGAGAAGAAGATGAGGTTTCACAAGTTAATTCTCAAGTTGGAATTAAGAGTGAGATATGATGTAAATATGCATGAATCCAAGTAATTGTAGAAGGTTTATGACCTCACAAATTAGGCAAAGTCTCACCTACAATTCAACTATTTCATCCAATCTAAGCAAGATCAACAAGCACTTAGGAAAAGGAATAGTCAATGATTCTTGACATGGAAAGAGGAACATGATCAAAAGGTCAAGAACCATCAAAAATTTGAGAAGATAAATGATGATAAATAGATAATGTTCAAGAAGAACTTCCTAAATCAAACCAACAATAATCCCAATAATGCTAAACCTTAGCCTTTGAAATCACAAAGTTCAACCCCAATAAGGTAGGGGAACAAAAACCTGAAAAGTTATAGGGACCCAAGTATGGGTGTTAGAGGCGCTCACTATGCTAGTCAGTGTTTGCATCAACTAGGATTGAGTACATCAAGTGCCAAGGGAAAGTAACTCATACATTGGATTTATGCTGCAATAAGGAATCATAATATGGAGGGGAAATCCACCCTAATTCTTATAAAAGATAATATGTTTAATAATAAATTAAATATTTTAATTGATAGTGGGACCATATATAGTTTTATTTCTTCTAGTTTAGCAAGGGATATGTCATAAAGGCTAGTATATTTAGTCCAATGATGGAAGGTCGAGTATGGTTTTGGTAAAACCTACCCAATAAACCAATTTTTTCCAATGGTAGAGATTACTCTAATAGGTAGTACCACTAAATATTGTTTGCATGTAGTTCCACTTCATACTTTTTATGTGATCCTAGGGATGGATTGGTTACAGGTCCATAAATCCTTGATCAATTTCTAATATAGATGGATTCAATATTTAGAAAAAGGTAAGGAAAGACTAAGAATTCATAGTGAGTAGGGGTATTCAAAGCCTATATGTTGTCAGCTATGCAGTTGATGAAATCCCTTAAGAAAGAAGGGATAGTCTATGTCATAAAATTCAATAAAGTTGGTGAATATTGGAGAGAAGTGTTGGAGAAAAACCTAATTTTATAGGAATTTAAGGATGTGTTCAATAAGAATTTTCTTGGACTTCCCCCTATATGTAAATTTTATTTTACCATTGAACTTATACCAAGAGTGGAATCTATCCATAAATCTCCATATAGGATGAATTCTATTGACATATAGGAATTAAAGGTTTAACTACAAGGCCTACTAGAAAATGGATTGATAAAACCAAGTGTGTTGCCATAGGTGCACCAATATTATTTGTTAAAAATAAGGAAGATTCACTAAGATTATGTATTTACTACAACAATTTTTAACAAGGCTACAATTAAGAACTGATATCCTTTACCTAGAATTGAATATTTTTTCGACCAATTGAGAGATGCAACATTTTTTTACAAAGATTGATTTTATAATGGTACCATAAATTAATAATACATGAGGAGGACACTAAAAAAAATGACATTCAAAACTAGGTATGGAAATTATGATTTTATAGTCCCACCCTTTGGACTAACTAATTTCCTAGCTACATTTATGAATCTAATGAATAGTGTGTTTAGGAGAGATCTAGATAAGTTTGTCCTTGTATTTTTATATGATATCTTAATATAATATCGAGATAATGAGGAACATTATAAACATATTAATATCATGTTAGAGTTGCTAAGGGAGAACCAACTCCATGTAAATCTAGCAAAAAATGATTTCTATGTCTTAGAGATATGATACCTTGGGCATATTATATTTGGATAATAAATTGCAATAGACCCCAAGAAAATTGAAGCCATTCTAAATTGGCCACCCCCTACCAATGTGACTAAAGTATGAAGCTTCATGGGGATGATGGGCTACTATAGTTATTATATAAATGATTACTCTAAGATTGCAACAATAACAACTAACATTTAGAAAAAGGAATGCAATTCAAGTGGGAAAAAATGTGTGAAGCTGCCTTTGCATTGCTAAAACATAAACTCACTACAACACCAATATTGAAGATTCCATACCCACAAGGGAACATTTTAGTATGCACGAATGCCTCACTAGAAGGGTTAAGAGGAGTAGTCTCGCAAGAAGAGTCGATAGTAGCATACACTTCAAGGAATCTTAAGAAGAAAGAAGATAATTATGCTACACATGATTTAGAGCTAGATGTAGTATTTCATGCTCTAAAATTTTGGTGATATTAATTGGTAGGAAGGCCCCTTGAGTTGAAAATTGACCATAAAAGTCTAAGATATATATTCACCCAACCTATAATCAATGCGATACAAAGAATATGGGTAAATTTTATCACTAAATATGACTTTGAAATTGATTATATAAAGAGGAAAGATAATAAGGTTGTTGTGACTTAAGCAGAAAGAAGTACATAGAAACCATACACAGAAGTCACATAAATCTATTGGATCAAGTGAGACAGGAGAAATCTCAATATGAGTATTGCAAAGAAATTCAGGCTAGGATGAGTACAGACCCTAAGGTTTATAAGGAATTTAGCATGAAATATGACCTTTTGTGCTATAAATATAGGATCATCATACCAAAAATGGGTGATATAAGAAAGCTAATAATGCAAGAAGCCCATAGATCCCTTTATTTGGCTCATCCTGAAGGATCCAAAATGAGGGAAAACATGAAAATAAACTTCTTCTAGACAAGGATGAAGAATGATATAATTGATTTTATCACTCGGTGCCTTGAATAGTTAATTGATATATTGGCTTGTAATGTGAACTATCATATTATAATAATTTGAATCGATGTAGGTTTAATATTAGGATATTTTTTCTATAAATATGTGTAAGAGCGGAAGAGATTGTATCAAGGAGAAAATAATTTATTTTTAAAGTTGTGAGGAAGCCCCCTTAAAGTGGCTTGTGATTCTTGATAATCAATAAAATTATTTAGAATTTCTCCATTCTGAGATCTTATTGAGTTACCTTTAAATTGAATACTATGGATAAATCCTATAATAAACCCCTAGGATCTTAACATTTGGTATCAGAGTATGATCGTGGTCACCTATGGATTGATTTGAAGGAAAATTTATCACGCTAAAATTAGTTATATTGAGAGGTAATGTAAATACAAGGCTTACTAGACAAGGCACTTCGACCCAACTAAGATATTAGCAAGCTTTTCATTTATCCAATGAAAAAATAAAAAAACGTGCAAATCATACCTATAATGAAGATTTATAGTGGTTTTATCATTACTCTATTTTGAGTTTTTTTAAGCCAAATATAGGAAAAAATAGCACTAAAAAAATTATAAAAAGCCCTAGAAAACACCAAAAATCCTCAAAAAAAAAAATTACCTTAGTTATCCCCTTATGCACCTCTCACAGAATTTTTGAGTCCTAACTCCTTATTTGCTCGAAATTCCTCAAATTTATCTTTTTTCCACTAGCCCTATTTGGTCAATATTCCAAAAATACAAAATTTGATCCTAAAAACATTCTTTTAAGTCCTATCCCATTGTGATAATATTGTCAAACTGATTTTTTTTATACATAACCCAAACAATTTTTTTTGTATGTTAAAATTTTCTAAAAAAAATAAAATATGGCTGAGGGAAGAAGATCTCAAGACCTCATCTTGGAAAATTTTGATCATGATATTCGACAAATCAAGGAGTTGATTTAATAGCTTAATATCAAGCATACTATTCAATAAATTGAGGTAAGAATGGTTGGATTGAATTCTAAATACAAATATTTGAATAAGAATCTGGTATATGTACAACAAATCACTCAAACAACTATAGCTAATAAGTCTCAAAGCACACAAGGTTCAAGCTCACAATAATATTCATGATAAACTATAGGATCAACACATCAGATGCATATTAGGGGCCAAAAAAATCCATTCTTCCAAGAATAACTAAGTTAGATTTTACCAATATTGATGGATGAGATCCAACAAGCTAAATCTATCAGGCAAAACAATATTTTCACTGAAAAAGATTCCTAAGGGGAAAAAAATCTATATTACATCATTCCACCTTGAGCATGATGTTATACAATGGTACCAATGGTACAAAAGGAATAGTGGAACTCCTACTTGGGGAGAATTTACAAATACTTTGTTGGTCCTATTTGGTCCAAGTGATTTCGAAGGCTTAACAAGAGCTCTCACCAAACTACGTCAAATCACTTCAATGAAGGAGTATCAAACTTAGTTTGAGAAGCTCACGAATCACACCAAGGGGTTGGATGATTCATTTTTTAAAGTTGCTTCATAAATGAGTTGAAATAAGAAGTAGAGTGTAGGTGAATATGTTCAATCCTAGCACCATGATGGAGGACATTGGATTAGTCAAGTTAGTAGAAGATACATTTAATGCTCAACGTCAACAAGGGAAGTAACCTATTGGAAGATCACAATTCACACAAACTACCCAAAAAACTAACTGACCCTTGCAGGTTAAGTGACTCATCCCAGAGAAATTGAAGGAACAATGGGAGAAAGGCCTCTTCCATTGTTATGATAAATATGGGTCAAATCATAGATGCACTACACAAAATTTGTATTTTTTGGATGCAAATATTCCTTGTAACTCAATAAAGAAATAATATGAGGTAGAATTGGAAGAATTAATAGATGCACCTAATAACAACAATGAAGATATCCCAAAAATTTCTTCCCCACAAACTATGAAAGTTTAGGGGTACTTCAAACATCAAAATATCATGGTGCTCATTGTTTAAAGAAGTATACATAATGTTATTGATCCAACTGTGGAAAAATATGCTAATTGTTATATACAACCTTGCAATTGCTTTAAAATAATGATTGGTAATGGGAGATAAATTTCTTGTAAATGAAAGTGTCAAAATATCAAGATCACCATGGGTAACTACAAAATTAAAAGTGAAATATATGTTCTTACATTGGGAGAATGTGATGTTGTCCTAGGGGATCAATGGTTGCAGCATTATGAATGCAATTCGTAGTTGAAGGATAGAAATACACTAAAAGGACTATAAGCAGGTTCCTCATAGATAATTAGTTCTCACCACATGAAAAAGCTTATTCAAAAAGGAGGCAAAGGGATGATTTCATAATTATTTTCGATTCGATAAACAAGGGTATAATAGGATGAAGTGGAAGAGTTAAACCAAATTTTGACATATCACTCTAGAGTATTTGAAGAACCAAAAGGATTTCCTCCCATCATGCTCAGGATCATGCTATACAACATCTTCCTGGGAGTCAACCACCAAATATTCAGCCTTACAAATACCCTTACTTATAGAAAAGTAAAATTGAGAAACTTGTGCAAGAATGATTGAAAGTAGGTGTTATCTAACCAAATGTTAGCCCTTATTCTTCTCCATTATTATTGGTTTGTAATATGGATGGGTCATCGTGATTGTGTATCAATTTTTGAGCCCTCAAAAAGATCATAGTTAAGGATAATATTTCCAATTCCTATTACTTATGATTTGTTGGATGAAATTCATGGAACTAAGTATTTTTTATAGTTGAATCTATGATGAGGGTATCATCAAATTAGAATTAGAGAAGAAGATATTCCTAAAACAACTTTACACACCCATGAGAGACACTATGAATTTTTGTCATGCCTTTTACCCTTACAAATGCTCCTTCAATGTTCCAAAGCTTGATGAATATTTCACCCTTATATTAGGAAATTTATTTTGGTTTTCTTTGATGATATTTTCATTTATAGAAAGACTTGGGAGGACCATTGCGTTCACTTGGAAAATACCTTGCAAATATTGGGTGAAAATCAATTGTATGCCAAATGCTAAAAAAAAATATTTTGACCAGAAGGACATTGAGTATTTGGGACATATAATTTCATAATATGGGGTTAAGGTGGATCCCCATAAAATTGAATATATACAGAATTGGCCTATCCCAAAATCATTGAAAATCTTACGTCGATTTCTTGGATTGACTTGATATTATCGTAAGTTTGTAAAGGACTATGACAATATTGTAGTCCCATTGATAGCTTTACTTAAAAATAATACCGTTCTTTGGTCAACATGTATTGAATATTATTTTCATAGATTAAAGAAAGCAATGTGTTCCATA
This sequence comes from Wollemia nobilis, assembly GCA_028583015.1. Classification (NCBI taxonomy): domain Eukaryota; kingdom Viridiplantae; phylum Streptophyta; class Pinopsida; order Araucariales; family Araucariaceae; genus Wollemia; species Wollemia nobilis. The sequence continues at coordinate 4,076,488 of JAQPPZ010007219.1, forward strand.
CTAGTATTAGCCATCCTAGACTTGTCCAAGATATTTGTGATTGAAAGTGATGCTTTCAAATTGGGAATTGTTGTAGTTCTCATTCAAGAAGGTAGACCCTTGGATTTCACCCAATGCTGGTCATTGTATCTCATTGGTCAACATTTTATTATATGTACAGATCATCATAGTTTGAAGTACTTTGTGGAACATCGTATCTCCATCCATGAGAAACAATAGTGGGTCACTAAAATATTGGGATATGATTATGAGATTATGTATCATAAAGGAAAGGAAAATATAGTGGTTGATTCTCTTTCATTCAAATTTGAATATTTGACAACATTACAAGCACTCTCTTCACTAGTTATGCAATGGATGGATAAGGTAACACAAGAATGACTCAGTGATAGTTTATCTCAACTATTAATTTATCAAATATAACATGATTGCAATAGTAAGACTAACTTCACTTGGAGTAATTGAATACTTTAGTTTAAAGTATGTATTGTACTTCCTACTATATATTCATGTTGACTGAATATACTCCATGAATTACATGCTACACCTGTAGTAGAGCATTCTTGGTTTCTAAAAAATTTTGAGGGGGTGGCTCGATATTTTTATTGGAAAAGAATGAAACATGATATCAAAAACTTTATTGCAGAATTTAAAATTTGCTAGTGAAAAAATTGGAAGACAATGGGTGCTCCAAGACTCCTTCAGCCTCTTCTTATACCGATAAAAATGTGGATTTATATTTCAATGGATTTCATTGAGGGCCTTCCAAAGTCTTATGGAAAATATATCATCATAGTCATTGTTGATTTATTATTCAACTATGCAAATTTTTTATCCTTAACCCATCCCCATAAGGATGTTAATATGGATCAACTATTCCTTGATAATATTTTCAAGCTCCATGGTATGCCATCAACTATCATCAGTGATCGAGACCCCACTTTCACTAGTCATTTTTGGAAAGAATTTTTCAAGCTCTAAGTAACTCAACTACACATGATTTCGATACATCACCTCCAAATTGATGGATAGACAAATATTATTAATATATAATTGGAGAATTATTTGCATTGCTTTGCTTCTACACAACCGGTTCATTGGGTTAAATGGCTTCCCTTGGCAGAATGGTGGTATAATACTTCATATCATACTGTTATCAAAATAACACCCCATGGAGCATTGTATGGCCAATGACCATTGATAGTTACATCTTATATTCCTAGAAGCACCAATATTCAAGTAGTATAATCTGAGCTTTCTAATCAGTCTAATATTATTCATCTTATTAAGGATAATTTACTCATAGCACAACATTGGATGAAATAGCAGATGGATCAATAGTGGGTTGAATGTGAATTTCAAGAGGGAGACATGGTGTTCCTATGACTTCAACCTTACTAATAGACCTCTCTCAAGCTTAAGGGTCCACATAAATTAGCCCCAAAATTCTATGGACCTTACAAAATTTTGTAGCACATAGGACCAATAGCATACAAGCTGGAGTTACTAGAGTCTTAAAAATTTTATCTAGTATTTCATGTGTCTTACCTCAAGAAGGTCATTGGCTCACAAGTGAAGGCACAAATAGAGTTACCTAAATTTATCGAGGATGGCTCCATAGTTATTGAACTTGAAGCAGCCTTAGAAAAATGCACTCATCAAATTCAAAATTGCACCATCATTGAAGTACTAATTTAGTGGCAGGGATTGGCACCTAAGGATGCTACTTGGGAAGTGCTTCATCAGTTTTAGCAACAATTTCCTCAGTTCCAGCTTTGAGGACAAAGATTTTTCCAAGAGGGGTGGCATGTTAGGATCCCACATCCTAACATTTAATTATTATTAGTAGTAGTATAGTTAATTGATATATCATCTTGTAATGTGAACTGCCATTTTGTAATAATTTAAACTGACATAGGGTTAGAGTTAGGATAGTTATGCTATAAATATGTGTAAGAGCGGAAGAGATAGTATCAAGGAGAAAATAATTTATTTTTTAAATATGTAAGGAGGAATCCACCTTGAAGTGGCCTGTGATTCTTGATAATTAATAAAGCTATTTGGACTTTCTCCATTCTAAGATCTTATTGTGTTACCTTTAAATTGAAGACTATGGATAAATCTTGTATTAAACCCTTAGGATCTTAACATAATGTAGGCATATTGCAAGTATATTGTATCCACATGATATACCTATGTAAAAATAGTAGGTTATATCTATGGATTTTATAGTAGGTTTACCCAAGACCAGGTATCAACATGATGTAATCCTTGTAATAGTTAACATATTGACTAAGGTTACACATTTCATACTAGGTAACATCAAGGATGATGTTCATGTGGTGGCTAATAGATTTACTAAATATGTATTCTAATTTCATAGGTTTACTGAAATAATAATTTCATATAATGATTATATATTCACTTCTATATTTTGGAAAGCTTTACATCATGTAGTAGGTACAAAGTTGAATATGAGCTCAGCATACCACCCTGAGACATATGGTTAAACTGAATGGGTAAATCAAGTACTAGAATATATTATTTGCATATACTACATAGATCAAAAGTCTCATTGGAAATACTATCTAAACGTTGTCATGTTCACCTACAATAATGGATATCATTCCTCTCTATGAATAACTCCTTTTGATGCCTTGTATGGTTGGAAGTGTAGAACACCATTGTATTGGGAAAATCTAGAAGATCGAGTTATGATTGGACCATATATGATTAGAGAAATGGAAGATCACTTAAAAATAAATCAAATAAAGGCTTAAGGAAGTCGCTGATAGACATAAAAGTTATGTCGATATGAAAACAACCCCAAGAGAATACTCTATGGGAGTTAAAGTGTTCTTGAGGATTAAACTGATGAAGAGTGCTATCAAATCCACAAAGTTGGATCCTAAATTTGTGGGACCCTTTGATATCATTGAAAATATTAGTCCGGTGGCATACCAACTAGCTTTACTGCCTAACCTATAAAATATCCATGATACCTTCCATATATACCTACTTAGGAAATATGTTGCTAACCCTTAACATGTGTGGGATGTTTCTAAATTATAGATGGTAAACCCAAATGCTATAGAAGTAATGTCGATGAATATTCTTGAAGATTTTTATAATTCTATGCAAAACTGAACTCTTGAACAATGTAAGGTCCAATGGGACCATTTTTATAAAAGAATTACCACTTGAAAAAAGTGGAAATGCAAAAACATTTTCCCTTCTTGTTTTAAAATATAATGTAATAATTTTTTATTTTTGTAAAACAAGAAATACCTAGGATGATGTTTAGTCTCAAGAGTGGTATGTCATGACCCTCCCTCGAAAGACTTATGGCATGGAGAAACTATGTGACTATAAATAGTAATTTGATACTTAGTTTTATTGGAAATGAATGACTATATAATTATTAGATTAATTTATCTTTGAAGAACATGGTATTGTTGATAGATTATCAATGTGTAGGATGAGGTATGCTCGTAGGTGGAAGAAATAGAATCATCCAAAATAAATGATGTACTTGAGGTTGGGGAAGTGAGGATTACGGTAACTTGGGAGCAACATGGATAACTACCTTCATATAGGTATGCATTATCAGTTTAAGAAATAATCATCGATAGCCAGCAACCTAGAGCCTTAGTTGATAGCCTAGTAGCTATCATAATGTCTTCGACTAAGATGGGTGATAAGATTCATGGAAAGACTCCATTTTTTTGTTGCATCTGATTTATTGTCTCTTACTTCATCACTTAACAACATCTTGGTTTTGGAATGTGTGCATAAATTTGGTTGCCTTTGAATTCCCTAAATTGTTGTTAGTATAACATTTTTCTAGTTATGGTGAAAGAACTTGTATGTTGATGAAAATAATCTATATTAAATAATAATTGAGATTTATTTAAATAGATAGTAAAATCTATATTAAATAAATAATAATATCTTGACCTAAGAATTTTATAAGACCTTAATTTAAATAATAGTTGAATATTGTTTAGATTTTATATTAAGACTTTATTCAATTAATAATAAAATAATATTATTAACGTAAAATATTAATTTAAATAAAAATGGAATTTTATTTAAATTAATAATAAAATATTAATTTGAATGATAATAGAAGCTTTTATTTTGATTGAGTAATAATATCTTCTATAAAATCTAGTGAGGGGACATGCAAGCTCATCTATTGGCAGAGTAGAAGTCTCCTACCAACTAGAGGAGAAGAACCTCATTTATGGTTGACTTCAAAAAGAGGAAAGAATATTTTTAAAATGGAAATATCCTATCATAGTTCTAGAGGGAGGAGGGGAGTTAAAAAAGGCATATATGAAGTAGTGTTAGGATGGGATAAGGGAGAGAAAATATTGAACCAACTCTCCATCTTTTAAGATAAAATAAATAAATATGGAGTTAGACACGAATGAAAGGGAAAAACATCAAGGATGAGCTATGAACAACCAGGAGAAGGAGATGTCTTTGATGTACACCATTCAAAGAGAAGCAAATTCAACCATTCAAAGGAATATGTAGGTTGATACGATTAAACCAATCCCTTTGGATTGTTAAGGAAATTGAGTTTGTATTTTAGTGATATCTTTGTTTTGGAATCTATATGCTTCTATTTCATCTTATTTTATCTCTTGTTCTTCCTAGAATAGTTACTTCCATTTATCCTTTAGAGATTGGAACACCTCTAGATCGACCATAAGTCATGGATCTAAGTATTTGACTAAAACAAACCTAGTCACCTTATTGATGTGTCTTAGTAGTGTTATTTTTTCAGACATGTAAAACCTTGGGTGATGCCAGTTTGAGCATAACAATTGTTGAGAATTTTTTATCTAGGGTTATATCATCCAATATTGTATCCTTGAGTACATCATACTGTAGATGTCATATTGTTGAATGTTGCTACCATGTTCATAATCTGCCTTATGTAATTTGGTATTTAGTCAACCCTTGTCATTGGTGAACCTTGTTTGATTATGAATTATCCCTATTTTGTCAAAGTTATGGTAGTCACTCCACTTATTTTAGAGCATCATGAGGATTGTGGTTGTCTTCATTTGGATCTCTTATCCTACCTAGTTCATTGTTGTTCAAGTTTGAAACCCACTAGTTGGATTTGAATCCTTTACCTCTTTGTTGTTCTAACACCTTGGATGTTTGGATGAATACCTATGTTGTTAGAGAACCACTACTGGAAGGTGTATGAAGTACCATGTGGTTTAGGGTTTGTGTATATGTCTCTCCCTTATTGACTATGGGTTGGTTTCTTCTCTCAGAATTTTCATTCCAATCCTCTTTCACATCATCGTTCTAGGACGTTGGAATATTTCCCTTTTTTTAGGAGCATAGATTGTTTGTTAAACTTTGGCCTTTGCAATAACCTAGTTTTGAAAGAGATCTCTTTTTTTTGGTAATTGATTAATAGTTTCCTTTACATTACAAGATGGGTAAAAAGGGAAGACTAGAGGATATTTAGTAAATAAAATATTATTAAAAGAAGGAATTGTGGTTTATTTTATTAATTATAGGTATGGGACTTTGATTAATAAAAATAGATGAAATGTGGTTTATTTTATTTGTTAAAAGTATGGGACTTTGATTAATGAAAATAGAGGAAATATGGTTTATTTTATTAATTAAAGGTATGGGACTTTGATTAATGAAAATAGAGGAAATATGGTTTATTTTATTAATTAAAGGCATGGGACTTTGATTAATGAAAATAGAGGAAATATGGTTTATTTTATTAATTAAAGGTATGGGAATTTGATTAACAAAAATAGAGGAAATATGGTGTATTTTATTAATCAATGGTATGGGACTTTGATTAATGAAAATAGAAGAAATATGATTTATTTTATTAATTAAAGGTATGTGACTTTGATTAATAGAAATGAAGGAATTATAGTTTATTTTCTTAATTAAAGGTATGGACTCTGATCAATGTAAATAAAGAAGTGAAATTTTATTTGGTTGATTGAAGAAATGGGACTTTGATTAACTCAAATAGAAGAAACTTAGATCATTTGCTTAATTAAGGAATGAGACCTTAGTTGTTTGCAAAATGGTTTTGATATGATTTGATTAAGGTAAGACTTGTAATTCTAGTTGTATCTATTGAGATGACTCTCCTTGAGTAAATGAGAGATAAGAATAGAAATGAAGAAATTCTTATGATATCAACTAGATAGTAGATGGATGAATGCCTTAATTAAATTTTTATAGTTGCAATTTGGTAAAGTAAATAGTAAATGCACTAGTTTCATGTTACTAGTAGATGCATTTAGATGTATGTCTTTCATAGAACCATGGGTTGCCCTAATCCCCTACTATCCTCAAACAAATTATGGAAAGAAAGGAGGACCAAAGAGGTAGTTGGAACCAATGCACCTATTTTATTTATAATTGCAATAATTTACTTATTCTCATATATTCTAGAATTATAGGGAGAAATCTCTAGATCGATATGATTTATTACTTTATTCTTTAAAATTATGAAGGTTTTACCATACATGGATATATGTCATAGTTTATTGAACAAATAGAAAATACATCTTTAATTTATTGTTATGAATTATCTATGCTTTGTTATCTAGTTCCCCCTTTAATTAAATACTTACCTTTATTTAAATGTTTTTTTATAATTTCTAAGTACTTCTTGTATGCTTTATGGACTTTGTTCTTTGATTGATTAAGTAGATGGAGTTATTTTTGTTTTTTTTTGACAAACATGAAAGTAACCTAAGAAAATGATACCTTTTAGGGTAAAAATAGAAAGAACCTAAGAAATTAAGATCCCTTAGAAAGAATGCTAACTAAGTAAACAGATTGATTACATCAAATTTAAGTTAGCTCATCATGAATATGATATGGATAGCTTAACTCATAATACACATAACATACCTACGCAAATGGACTTGTGTATGGTATGGTGATGGACATATACCTTCAACTATACTGAAGGTGATAAGTTTAGCTTATCAATAATGATGATATATATAAGCTTATTTGCAGTATCACATAGTATGCCTACGCATATGAACTTGTGTAGGGTATTGAGTGAGATGTAATTCATTGGATATGTTGGAAAACTTAATAAACTTAAAACCATATATAAACCAAATTTTGGTTAGATTTTTATGAATCCCTCTCCATAGTTTAAAAAAAAATCTTGTCATTTCTTGTATTTTATTATAGCTAGTTTTTGGGGTCATTGCATCTTAAAAGAGCATACTTGATTGGCTTACTAAAAAACCAATACATGTTTGGCCTATTTGAATGTGCATAAAAATTTGTATTATTTAAAGCACACAAGTTTTTGGCCTATTTTAGATACATAAAAATATTACCTTATTTTAGAACACATAGTTTGATTGGTCTATAGAAAGGCACAAAATTGTTATTGGCCTATTGAAAGGCACATAATTGTTATTTGCCATTTTAAAGACACATGCTTTGATTTCACTATTTAAAGACACATGTTTTGATTAATTCATTTAAATATAAATTCTTTGATTGGACTATTCAAATTAACATAAATTTGATTGGTCTATTTGAGGATACATGATTTGATTGGACTATTGAAAGATAAATTATTTAATTTATTTAAAAGCATATGTTTTTCTAGCCAATGTAATGGAACCAAATTTTATTTTACCTATTTAAAGATACATGATTTGGTTGACCTATGTAAAGGTACACAATTTATTGGGTCATCTAAGGGCACATAACATTATTAGGTTCACCAAAAATTATGGGCGTGAAAAAGGTACAAGATCCCACCAACCACATCAATAATTTTTTGGGAGGTTTTCTTCAAGAAAATGGGTTGACATAGGATATTTATAGGTTTAACCTAAATCTATATTTTATGTGTTGATTAGAAAATACCTATGGTTTTATTTATATTTTTAATATGTAGGAGAGTGAATATGTAATACATATAACAATAAAGATGCAAGAAAACAAGATCCTTAGACCTATATGCTCTTCTATATTTAATGGATGCAAGAAGGTCTGTTTTTATTTCTTTTGATTTTCAAAGTGATATAACCAAGAAAAATCAAACCTTCAATCAATGTTACCTATTCTAATATGCTATTTCATGCCAATGAGCTTCAGTACCTAATCATGCAAATATAAAAAGAAAATAAAGACCTTCCTTTCCAATGGTTAAAATAATTTAAACTTTTTTCTTTTCTTACAACTTTTAGTGAAAACTAACATAATAAGCTATGAAATGACCAAGTATTGCACATTCCTTCCTTTGATGGCCAAATGCAATAAAATAATTGCTATTATACCCTAAGAAATAATATTTAAATTTTACATTTGCATGCAAAATAAACTCATTCACTAATTGAAGTAACTAACTACAAAACTTGGACATATTAATGATGTTTATATTCCCCATTCCATTGAAAATCATATTCTACCAACATATAAATAATGATGAGTTCATTTATGACATATGTGGAGCAACATTGATTTTATTTTGTGTCATAATTATATTATTCCTAAGCCAAAAGTAACTTTATCCTATAGCAACATGTCCTATATATGAATGATTTGCATGTTCATATTATAATATTTTTAAATTTATAAGGAGTCTATGAATATTTCAAGAAGTATATATTCATATTGATCAAATATTTTATATGATCAACCAAGGCAATGCCCTTATGACATAATGACACATTAACTAGATACTTAAAAAGTCATGCATGACAAGGTGAAATTCAATTATTAATTTGCTCAATAGCTAATGAAAAATTAATACTTTATTGTTTAGTCACTTACATTTTTAGTGTTCATTAATGTGTCTAGAATCCAACCAACAAAGGTAAATTAAAAATGCTCTTAAATAATTGTGAATTATTTATAATTATTTATTAATAGGTGACTATGAGAATTAAATTTTGAGGAAATAGTCTAAGTAATAATGGTTATATATTTTTGGTGAATGAATAAGAAGTATAATAGTTATGTTGTATATTCTTAGAATAACATGTATGTCATTATTTTTTATAATGATTTGAAAATTATTTATTTATGTCAAATTTACTTTGTCATATTAGGGTGTGTTATCAATGGTACCTAAATAAACTTTCTAATTAAAGGTAGAGATTATTTTCTTTATCACTCATGGAGAAGATAATTATGTGGAGATGTTTGAAGGCCAATATTTTTATACCTAGCTAATAAATATCTAGAAAGTCCTAATTGAAATGGATATATGCGATGCTATGAATACAAAACACCAAATTTACAATATTTTAATGATGGAATGAAGTGGATTACAAACAATAAAGAATAATAGCAATAATTTAACATGGAAAATTTGATGATTATATACACTACATAAAGCTCTCAAAGAATAAAAAATAATCTAGGGATAATCTCAATGTATTATTTTACTCATAAACATCAAGCACAAAGATAGCTCTAAATATGAAACTATTTTGACTAAAATTGAAAAGATGCAATAGTATTGTTTATCAAATAAGTTTTACTCCATAATAATTCACCTTGTTAGAATTAATACCATGGTAGATAATTCTAATATTGTCTTATTGAATAGCACACTTTCCAATTAAGATAATATTGTGTTCATATTGAACAAATTTAACGTTAGTTTAGAAAACATAATTTATTTTTTTATTGTTGAGGAACATTGAATTTACCAAAATGACTTGATTATAGAGAAAATTATTTTTAATTTGAGAAATAAGCTTAATATTTTATTTAAAATTAGTAAACCCTTTTTAATATAATGTATATTTCAAAGAGTACAATTATATTTTTTTAATCTAAGCAAAGATGTCATATTATGATGAATTGCATTACAAAAGCAAAATATATCAAAGATGACAAGTTGAATATAAATAAGGTAACATTGGTTGTTACTTACAATGATAGAGAATGATATTTTAAAGCATATACTAAATACCCTATCCACATGGAAAATAAGGATGAATATGTTTTTTGGGTTGAATTAAGAATTTATACTTGTGAATAGTTGTGTGTGTTGATAAATATAAGATAATATTTAGTGTGATTAATAATCCCTCTAAAGTTCTAAGATGTATGAAGTGGAGGTCCATGTCACACTTATTATGAATAATTGAGTTGTCCTTATTTATAAAATAAATTTAATAAGACCAATTCTAATTAATCATTTTGTGATTTATTGTGTGTATCTTTAGTCATGCAAGAGGTGGAGATAGATGTATGTGTCCCTCTTTACAAATTCGATTATGGATTATAAAATTATAGATAACAAATTTTATCCTTAATATTGGTAGATATTTACGTTAGGCCATTTCACTAAGGGGAATATTTGACTATGTTTCTTTTATGATGATGTAAATTTAAAATTTAGTATCTCATAGCCCATGAATTTTTGAGTACCTAGTGAATACTGATTATTAAAGCAAGTGATTTATGATGTGTTGATTGTGTGTTTATCTAAGCATAGTTACAATTATATATTTTTATTGTTTGGAACATGACGTAATCAGGGAGGATGTCAAGATTTATGACATCTATATTGGTTTATGAGGTGTTTGAAATAAATTGAAGGGTTAAAAACATGAAAGTAGGTGTTTGTTAATGAGTTAATAGGTTGGATTTTTGTTAGGAATTATTCCATCATAGTTAGGAAACATCATGTTTAGGGTAGCAACCAACTACCTCTAATAGATGATAAGATAGTTAGGGGAGCTATAAACTACACCTCAAAAGGAATATGAGAATGAAGGTAGTTATAAATTACCACTCACAATGACCATAAGTCCAAGTAGTTAACATCCTCACATGGATGGTGGTTAAGCTAAAATTGGTAAAGAAATGTATATAAATATTTATCATATCCAATGCAAAGACATCAAAGCATTGAGTTATAACATATGGTATCAGACTAGGTATAAATAAGATAAAAACACTTATTTTAATAACTTTGATGTAGAGAAGACCCAAAGCGCACTTTGTTTTCAAAATTAGTTTAAATCCTAGGATTTTTCTATACAAGACTATTGAAGATAAAGCTTAAAAGAGAAGTAATCTTATCCATGAAAAATAATTCCATGATAGATTCAAAGGTCTTAGGGTGAAAACCACTATCAAAGACTAGAGTGGAAAAATACCTCAAGAAATAAAAAATGACTCAATCCCTTCTAATATCCAAATTTTGATAAGCCTTTAAGTAACAACAAGGCCAATTTCAGCAACCAAGAAAAGGGGTAATTAAAAGAATACATAGAAACTTATTAAAATTATAAGAATATTTAGGAAGCCATTGAATCTTCACATAAGAATTGTACGAATTTTTCAAGCAATCAAAGAGCATCGATAACTTGTAATGAATAGATAAAACCTCCAAGGCCAAATGTGAAGTATAAAATTCCTACTAAATAACTATGAACATGTTATTTTAAGCATTAAAATGTTATTGACATATTTCCAAATTGTGATCTCACTAATAAAAATGAAAAGTAGTATTGAATAAAAAAAATTTAGAAGTACTTATGAGTAATAGAGATAAATTTTCCAAGGCAACATGGTAAAGTGAAAGCATCTCTTCAAAGTATCATTAGATTTCCCATTGAAATAAAACTCTAGTCTAGAACAAGCACTAAATATCAAAGTTAAATATGTAAGAATACCATGATTGATGTTCATGAGGCACTCAAAAATATAATAAATCAATCACAAAACAACAAGAAGATAAATGCAAGTAGTTAATTCAAAGAGTAAAGAAAATTTTGAATAATAGGTTGTCGAATGAATGTTGTAATATTAAAACAATCATAAAACTTCATTAAAATAGATCAAGGTTTATAAAAATCTATACTTGGAAAATATCCAACATCTATGAACAATCTAATATAGCAAATATCACCCACATATACATAGTAGAGGAGTAAAGAAAAGTAAACAGTATTCCTTGAAAATGTGTACATCCATTTTAGAAAACCTAGAAATTCTAAAGAGAACTCAAATAATTATGAGTCAACATTGATGAAAGTGTAGTAGACCATATTGAAACTTACACACATGAGCAGATAAAATTCCCAGTAAGGTATAAATATCTAAGATGATAAACAAGAACTCCAAGGTTGCAAGAAGAAAATATAGAAGGATATTTTGAAACACTCAATATAAAAATATAGACAAAGACTTGGAGTTCTTTGCATATTCAGTATTCACTTGACCAAAAAATATTGTAATAGAAGCAAGAAAGTATAGATGAAGTAATCATTTGGTTTGCACAAGAATGAAACTAGGTATAAATATCCTAAATGCATCTAAAGATGCCCATTACCATTTTCAAAGGACAAATCAACTATTTGGTGTCCACTAGGATTATGAACATCAATCCAAATACATAAAAATAAATTTACATAAAATTGAAGGGTTCAAAAAGTTGATTCAACATTTACATAAGTAAATTGAAACCACTTGGATTTCATAAGTCAAACACCAAGAACCTTATGCAAGACAAGTAAAAAATGTGAATATTATAATTAGAGATAAAAATATTGCTCAATAATGAGTATAAATTGGACATGTGCATAGTTACAATAGTCATAAATGTTTTAAATAGATGAAAGAGCCAATCTGAACCAATAAATGAAAAATGCAATCTAGGCAAGATAAATTAGAAGGAAAAAAATATTGAAGTAGGTGAAATAAAATCTATCATAATTATTTTGCTCTACAAGACATCACATGTTTTGCAATTTTAATAAACTACTTAGACATATGTATAGACATATATATACTCATCAAAAAGTATTTTCTGAGGTAAATTCAATGAACGAAGAATTTTTTAAATTTTTAGAAGTTTACTATGACTAGTGGAGAACCAAATTTCTTGTTGTCTATTTTCTAACTATTAAGGGGGAATAAATATGTTTCCTAGAAAACTAAACTTAGAATACAATTTGAACTTTAGGAAGTATAACAAGTAGTAGACCAGACCATTACTCATTTTGAAGAATACAAAGATGAACGAGCAATATTTGATAAGGTAGATAGAAAAATAAAGTTAGTCATCATGTTTGGCATAGTAAATGAAGTCGAGTCATACATCAGAGATATAAATTCAATCGAGGAGGCATGAAAGAAAATAAAATAGAAAATTGAATAAAAGAATAAGAATTGGATCTTGTTCCATCAAATCAAACCCCATTATTTAAATATGAAAATGGAAATAAACTTGAACCATTTCCAAGGAAATTATATAATATACAAGCATCACGTTACGTCCTAGGAGAAATAGTGTTAAATAGCATATTAGTCTTCATAATTTTTAGATCTCTAGCTTCTTCGTGTAATGTATTTGTGACCACATTAAATGTCACAGAGCAAACATCAACAATTGAAAAGTTTGTAAGTCTTCTTCAAAAATAGAGATATTCTATACAAATCAAAATGAGGAGCAAGTACTTATATCAAATAAAAAAGAAAGCAAACATTAAGGGAAGATACAACTCTTTTTTTTTTTTTTTTTTTTGTGGAAAAAATCCCAAAAGGGATGCCACTTTCGGATAAGACCCAAGGAGGCAGGGGTATCCATTCCGCCAAAAACGCCCAAGACTAGGACCTAGCCTACCACCTTTGACATACTCAAGGAGTAAACAAACACACAAAACCAATTTAAAATTAATTAAATAACAACAAAAATAATAAAATAAAATAAAAAACATGCTCCTTGAATGTGTAAAAAACAAAAGCACAACCAAACATGCACAATAATATAAAAGAAACCACAACACAAAAAACATAGAAAAAAACAAGAACCACATAATAAAATACAAACAAGACAAAAAAAATAGAACACTACAAAGACATAACCCAAACAAAACATGAAAAATAAACACAACCAAAACCTAAAATATTTTAAAAAAATAAAATAAAAATAAAAATAAAAATAAACCAATGACAAACAATAAAAAAAAAACAAAAACATAGAAAACACTCACACATAAAAACATGAAATAACACAAACAAATAGAAACCAAAGAACAAGAACAAAAAAACACAAGAACAATAACAAAAAACATAAAAAAAAAAACAAAACAACAAAAACACGAGAAACAAAAAACAATACAAAGAACACAAAAACAAAACAAAAGAAAAGAACCCACCCACCTTAAAAACCTAAAAAAAAAAAATGAACAAAACAATGACCAATCTAAACCATAAGACTATTAAGGCAAGAATCAACAAAGGAAACAAAATAAAGAATAGAATGAGCTAGGGAACTAAAAAAAACTGAGTGAACCAAAGAGAAGCAAAAAAAAAAACCAAGAAGAAACTAGGTACCTTCAGAAGTGGAGCCATTCAAAGAAATGATAGAAATAAGAGCTTCCCTAATTTGAGAAGCCCACCATATAGGAGGGTGGCCATAACAAGTACGATCACCTTTGTCCAAAGCCCAATTAGCTAAAGCATCAACACTCTTGTTTTGATCTCTCGACCACATGATTGTAATCAACTTTCAAAAATCCCATCTGGATTAATTGAATCTTCTCAATAATTCTTTTTATTCTCCAATCCACCTTATGATTATTAGAAGGAGTCTTCAAGAGATTAATCATAAGTTGAGAGTTAGACTCAACTAACACCTTTTCCCATCCAACCTTAGTAGCCTCCTGAAGGCCTCTTAGGATACCATACCCCTCAGCAAGGTTATTGGAAAGAATACCCAAATTCTCAAGCAAAAGTAAAAACCAGGGAGCCATCTGAAAGTCTACCAATTCCTCCCACACTAGATTTTCTAGGGTTCCCTCTAGAGGCTCCATCAGTATTGACTTTTCCAAAATCCCTAGGAGGAGGTTGCCAATTTCTAGTCCTATCCATCTTACTAATACTCACATTCCCTTTAAGTTGGTTGCCCTTAGAAGATTTAATCTTCAATCTTTGCATCACTTTATCCCATATTTGGTGGGAGTTTTGGGGGTGATTAAGGAGTTGATGGACTGATTCAACTAAGTTTGCTATGGTCTTTTGCCAAATATAGTGAATATCCTTCCTATCTTGATTAAAAATTCAGATGTTCCTTTCATTCCAAATATTCCAAATAAGAATGGTAGAACCCATACAAACTAACTACCTAATAAAATGATCAACACCCTCTTGATTAGGCCAATCCCTCCAAAGCTATTCAAAAGTAAAAAAATTGGACCACTGTAAGCCAAGTAAAGTGGCCATTCTCCTCCATAGCTTAGAGGCTAAAGTACACTCAATAAAAATATGGTTGATATTTTCTACATTCTCTTCACACATTTCACATATAAAAGGGCCATGAAAACCATGCTTCATAAGTTGCTCACCAGTATGCACCCTATGATGCAATAAAAGCCAATTAAAGAACCTCACCTTAGGCCAGAGCTTTTGAGCCCACAATCGAGAAAATATGTCGAAGAATGGTTGGGATTATTATGGCATAAGGTCAAATAACCTTGAGCAACTGAATACTCACCCTTAGTAGTGTTGTTCCATCCAAAACAATCTTTTTCATGGGACCAAGAGAGGGATCTCATATGAAGGATGCCTTGGATATCTTGTATTTGCCTTTCTGGGATTTGAATAGGCCAGTCCTCAATAGGGATCCAATATCTACCAACCTTTGAATTACCAGTATGGTACCGATAGTAATTAGCCACCTTTATCCAATTAGCTCGGTGAAGCTCCTCCATCCAAGGCCTCCAATTAGGAAACTAAGTTATCAAAGACTTGTCACCATACCAAGAATCTGTCCAAAAATTTGCATGTTGACCATTATGAATGATCCAAAATAATTTTTACTTTATAAAATCCTCACCAATCTTAAGAACTGCTAAAATGGGAGAACCTTTAGTAGTAATTTGATAGCGAACAAGGTCTTCAGGACTTTTATTCTCAACATATTTAGCATGAATATTATTGGCCCAAAGAGCATTGGGATTATGCAACATCCTCCAATATGATTTAGCAGCTAAAGATTTGTTGTTATTAATTGAAGACCGGAATCCTAACCCCCTCCACTCTTAAGAATACATAAAGTATCCCATTTCACCAAGGCCAACTTTCTTTTCTCCTTAGTACCACTCCAAAGGAAACAATGACTTATTTGATCCAATTCTCAAAGAACAGCCTTTGGGATATTCAAAATGGAAGAAAAATAAATAGGAATATCTTGAAGGACTGATTTTACCAAGGTGATTCTACCCCCAGAAGAAAGCCACTTGTTGGTCCACTTTCTAATTTTCTTCTTGACTTTGTCCAACAACCAATTCCAATATTTATTTTTTTGCCTTTGAATATTTATGGGAATACCTAAATAAGTGATTGGAAGAGAGGTTTTCTTATATCTTAATTTGTCCAAGACCATGTATTCCTGTCTAGCAGAGCAGTGAAAGAAAATAACTTTAGATTTATCTTCATTTATCAACTGCCCAGTAGCCTTAGAAAAATAGCTAATGATTTGCTTAATATTAGAAACTTCCTTAACTTTAGCTTTACCTAAAAGAGTAGAGTCATCCACAAATTGAAGATGAGAGATAGGTCTAGCTCCATGAGCAATGGTAACTCCCTCAAGGGTTTTTTTTCCCTCTTTTTGGTTATAGTCCTACACAAGCATTTAGTAAGAATGATGAATAAATAAGGGGATAGTAGGTCACCTTGCCTAATACCTCTGGAAGCTGGGAAAGACTAAGAAGGCCTACCATTGATAATAACTAAGTAGGAAACTGAAGAGATACATCCCATAATACAATCCATCCAATCCTTAGAGAAACCAAATTGCCTCAAAAATTTGATAAGGAAGTGCCAATCCACTCTATCATAAGCTTTGGATAAGTCTAACCGAATGAACATGGAAGGATAATTTTGTATATCCATGGAATGGATGGCTTCTTGAGCAAGAACTATCTCATCTACTATTTAACGTCCTTCCACATAACCCCCTTGCTCTGGGAAATAATATTATGCAAAAGAGGCTTCAACCTTTTTTCCATGATTTTAGTAATGATTTTGAGAAGAACATTACATAAAGAAATAGGTCTAAAAGATGAGATATGATCAACCTCTTGAGCTTTTGGAACAAGAGTAATATAAGTTTTATTGATAACCTTCAAAATTTCTTTGGATTTCCTGGCTTCTTCCACCACCTCTAATAAATCAACATGAAGGATATCACATAACTCTTGGTAGAACTCAATGGGAAAACCATCAGGACCTGGGGTTTTCCATTTTTGTATTTTAAAAACTACTTGTTGAAGCTCATTGATAGTAACAGGAGCAGTCAAAATAGAGTTCTCCTCAGAAGTGATTATAGAAGGGATTGCTTGAAGAATATTTTGTTGTGAAGTTGAATCAAGAGGAGTAGCAGCAAAAAGATTGGAAAAGTAATCAACAACAATAGAGTTTATGCAATCCCAAGTATAAACAACATCTCCAAAATCTTATTTTAAGGAAGAAACAAAGTTGTGATATCTTCAAGCTAGAAGAGATTTGTGGAAGAAATTTGTGTTTCGATCTCCTTATTTGAGCCATTGAATTCTAGATTTTTGTTTCCATAAGATTTCTTCTCTTTTTCCCATTCCTCTAACTGATTTGTGAGATTAATTTCATCTGCACTTCTCTTCTCTTGGAGGCCATCTAAACGGATTTTCTTATTGAAATTTTCAAGATGAGCAATAACTTCATGTTTTTTTTATGAACATCCCCAAACTCTTTCCAGTTCCAAGTCTTGATTTTGGATTTAATGTATTGCAGTATTTTGGCAAAACAGAACATCTTAGTCCCATGCCTAGGTTTACCTTACTTCCACCATTGTTGCACACGAGGTTTGAAGGAAATGTCTCTAAGCCAAAAATTGAAAATGAAAAGGAGAGAAACTCACATTGGTTTTTCACATTTCCACCATGAATGGCCAATGATCCAAACCAACATTATTAAGAGTCTTCACTTTAGGAATGTGACCATGGATTAAGAAATTCTCAGAGAGCAAAAACCTATCCAATCTCTCCATTATACAAGCTAAGCCTTGCCTTCTATTAGACCAAGTTATAAGGCCATTATCTGGTTGGATACCCACAAGATGGAGGTTTGCAATATATTCACTCATGAGGTTAGTAATTTGTCCAAATTTCTATTTCCCCTCCTTTTCTCATCTAGAGAGAGGATGGTATTGAAATATCCTCTAATAAAGATCCAAGCTTTAGGAAAATGAGAGATAATATGAGTAATATCCTTCCACTATCTTCTTTTTTCCTCCAAATAAGTCGGAGCATAAATAGTAATGCAGAGCATAATATGGTTGGAATGTCTACTTTGATAGCTATAGCCAACAAAACCCAACTGCAAACTATATGGTGAATAACTACCTCTTTTGGGTCCCAAGGACAAGCAATGCCACCCGAAGTCCCTTTGGAACTAAGGGAAACCACTTTTCTAGCTAGCCAAATTTTACTGGAAATTAAGTCCATATCCTCCATTGACATCTTTGTTTCTTGAAGGAAAACAACATGTGGATGATTTATCTAAATCATTCTTCTAATTTCATTTTGTTTTGAAAGACTCCATTTGAGTCCTCTAATATTCCAAGTGATGATCTTCATTAATACCAGGGCTAAAAAATTTGGGAAGGGCATTAATATTACCTTCCTCTATAAGCTTTTCACCTTCTTTTACCATATGATATTGATTGGTCTTGCGACCTACTTTTTTATTAGAATCCATCTTCAATTTTTTTTTCCCTGTTTCTTGACTTATTCCAATTGAATCTGAGATTGCTTCTAACCTTGAAGAATGCTCGTACATAGCCAAAATTTTACTAGATGGCTCAACGAAGTCTATATTGGGACCTGCATTATTTGAAGTTTTGACATTTAAAATATTGTTTTTCTTGTGTAAATTTTCTCCTTTTATTTTTTGTTGAAAATCTTTAATTTTTTGGTTTGTCTCTGAGTTCTTCCCTTCATATTTAAATTGTGTTTATAAGATTTTAGTTTCCATTATTTCCTCTTCCTCACTTGGGACATCATTTGTGGAAAGGATTTCAATCATATTAGCATATGACTTTGATTGATCCTTCATAATTGGTTTTTCCTAAGTGTTCTTATTCTTAGGTATTTGGAAACCTGCTGAGTTTATATCTTCTTTCTTTTGATTAGGAATTTTATTTGGGCAAGCACTGGCCAAATGACCATATTCATGGTGAATTCTACAATGAAAAGGAATGTTCTCATAGTCCACTACTTGCTCCCAAGTGTCTTCCCCAAATTGTAATATGATCTTTTTAGGTAGGGGTTTGTCAAAATCCATTAAAAATCAAATACGAGCATAAATAATAGGTTCAAAATTTTGAGTACAATCAGCAGTCATCATAAAAGTTCCTAAAGAGTTTCCAATTGAAGAAAAACAATAGGATTCAAAAATTCAATAGGTAGGCCAAAGAGTCTAACCCACATGGGAGCTATAGAAGGCATCTCTTCTTCAGATTTAAATTAAGTATGTCAGGGCTTCATGAAAAGCCCTGCCCTTCCAAAAAACCAAGGACCCCATTGAAAAGTTTTCTCTCTATATTCATTATTAGCAAATAAAACAAGAAAATAACCATTTGGATAAATAGAGATTTGTAACTCACCTTTAGTTTTCCAGCTTTTTGCAGCCCAAACTTTGAAAGTAGATAGACTCGGACGAAAACCCATGAACCAACAAATTAGTCCTTTTTTTTCCAAATCTTCAATGCCATTCTGAATGTTACCCATATCAATCTTAACAATAGGAGTTCCATCAGCTGCTTTAAGAAATCTTGACTCTGTTTTGTTGGGATCAATCTTAGATATTATTAGAGGTTTATGGGAAGCCCTAATATTGATATTAGCATTGGGCTGAGCCTATCCACCACAAATGGCATCCCTAAAATTCATTTTTGGGATTGAGTCTTCAAAATTCTTACCCTTGATAAGGGTTTTCATAGTAGAATTATTTTGTGAGTGCACATTAGCACTAGATTCACTTGAGATATGAGCCATTTTTTGATAAATTGCTTGAAACTTGTTTCGTGATCTCTTTAATCCTTGCCCTAGATGTCGTGGAAAGGTATGGTTTTCACTTTTCTTTTGTAAACTAATTTATAGTGGAAAACACCCCTTTCGGGGTGCCACTTTCAACAGGTTGGGCATAGGAGGAATGGAGCCTTGTCGGCCTCTACAACACATAGGAAATTCCTAACTATACCATATATTTGTAGTATGGATACAAGGGGAATGGAACCTAGGTTGGCCTCTACTAGCACCCAGGGCATTTACCACTGCACCACAACAAGTAGATGATACAACTCTTCACTTCTAATATAATAATAGCAATTCATGTATGAAAATATTGTGCAAATAATATCAAAACTTTAGACACAAAGTTAAGGAATATTGGCATAATCTAGTTCTCAATAAGATGTCTTCTCAAGCTACATATTCTTAGTAGAATAATCTTTAAACAAATAAACATACAAGTTGGAGACCAGTATATTAGCAACACAAGAATACTATAAAAAATAAAAATCTAGGAGGTGAAGAAAGAGATCATCCGTAATAAAAGTATATGTTTACTACCCATACTCAATTAAATCATCCCAATAATGTTTGGTATGTTGAATCTAGAGAAACCAATCATATGATTGGTTGAAATAATTAGTTTCAGACTCTCATCTATTCTAAATGTAAAATAATGATCTCTCCAGGTGATGACATATCTTATGACATAAAATGCATAGGAGATATTAGATTACAACTTGGATTTCACATATACAAGCTAACAAAAAACTTCTATATCCTAGGACTCACTAAAAATGTACTCTCCATCTGTGAATTACTTGACTATAATTTAAAGTTTGAATTTGAGAAACAATAGGGATCCAAGGAATATATCATCCATGAAAAATATAATATTACTGAATATAGTAGAGAAATAGGAAAAATATCCGAACTTCAATAATTCACCATGATAATATCTGCTATATAAAGTAAACTCACAAATAGCATGGCACCTAAATCCATATATGACAAGATTTATCAAAGGAAAACAAAAGAAGGAATAATAGTAATGGAGTAAGAATGCATTAATTTTGTCCATGAAGGCATATTGAATACTTAGTAATAACTACACAAGACCTAGGCATTGATATGAGAGATGAGACTTGGCTAACTCTTGTAAGTGATAGTCAAAACAATACCATTATTAAATCTACCTCTATCAATAATATCTTATCATTAGAAAACTAATAAAAGAATGATCAATTGAACAAGTCTAAATGTAGCATCTTAAAATTGAAGGAATACATTTAGAATGTGACTGTTCCTCATTTTTAATTTTCATTAAAAATGATCGAGAAATTAAGGCTACCAAGAAGGATAAAAAATAATTACAATAAGTGACTCAAACTACATTCATTAGTAGCACATCATACCACAAACCAATAGAAGCATAAATATATGGGCTATCCTAAGTGATGAATTAATCAAATGAATGAGACCAAGATGCAAAATAAAAATTATAGGTGTTTGACCTTACGATAGTCAAAGTCCTCAAGTCAAGATTTGGTAACAAAGTTATATAGTAAAAGAGTATTTGGTTTCATTGAAAATTGATATATTTAAATTACTTGACAAAGATCCTCCACATGAAGACTTTAAAGGAGGCACATATTTTATGCATTGAAAGTATTTGTAATAAGTGTATTTTTGGAGTACATGATCGATAGTACCCAACACTCCTTAAATTTGTGTAGAATTCACATTAAAGGAGGAAAGGAAATCTAACTCTTTCCAATGTTCAATATTGCATATTAATAGGTGTCCAATTATTTCTTATAACCATGTATATAATCATACCTTTTCTTGAATAAGCAGAGTGAGGCCGATATCACTATTGCTTTGGTATTCTTCATCCATCAACATATTTGAATCATGTCGATTAAGGGAGGGAACTTCCCCTTGTTCTAAAAACATGGAGATAGAACTAGAAGTCAAAATAAGAATGACAAAGAAAGAATCAAACATGTTCATCAAGCCACATGGACAAATCAAATTTGAAAGCATTCAAAAATTCCTCTCCAAGGAATTCTCAACTATGATGTAATAAGGGGGGAATGTTAGGAATTATTCCATCATAGTTAAGAATCATCATTTTCCAGATAGTAACTAACTACCCCACACTAGTTGACAAGATAGTTAGTGGGGCTATCAACTACCTCTCACTAGTTGACAAGATATTTAGTGGGGTTATCAACTACCCCTCACAAGAAAAATGAAAATGATAGTAGTTACAAAATACTAGTCATAAGGACCATAAGTTAAACTAATTACCGTCCTCACATGAATGATCGTTAAGAAAAAAATTGCAATTCAATGTATATAAATACTTATCATATATAATATAAAGGTATAGAAGAATTGATTTCTAACAATCTTCACCATTTTAATAAACTTATTTGACAACCAAGGGAGATGTTCAGAATTAAAAATAAAAAAGCCTGTCTTAAAAGATTATGCATCAAAGGAAATAGTTTAGAAGCTATTTTTCTCAAAAACAAAACATGTAGGAAGAGTTAAACCGTAATCTAAATAAGTCAAGTCGTGATGGACCCACTCAATTAAGTATGATTTGTGGTGATTTTGTTGATGTTTAACATCAGAGCTATGAAATCAAAAATAGTCTCTTCTATTTTTAACCGAGAGCCTTTAAACACGATATAAACACGAACAGAAGGAAAATACGCAATGATTTTAGGTATTGATTTAAATGTAAGCACATATATCTCACAAGAAATCATTAATTAATAAATGACTCGGCACCCTGAATCTGTCTGTGCAAAACAAGTGATTAGATCAAGTCTCATAGTGTAAAAATTATAACTTGTTTCTGTGTAAACTTGTGTAAATTCTAATTATATATATATATATATAAAAGTTGTACAATACAAGTTTATAAATTAAACTTTGATGTAAATGTATCAATATTTCATTAATAATATTTTTATTCCTGTATTGCATTGAAAACTTTGATGCATATGTATCAATATTGCATTAATAACGTTTTTATTCCTGTATTGCATTGAAGTTCTATCAGCTTGATGAAACTACGAAGGATGTTTGTGAGATGATCCGCTAAGAAATTGACTGGATGATTCATCTGCTAAGAATACAAGAAATACATAAAAATATTAAATTGTTAAGGACAACTTTTCTTAACAACTACGTTGTAATTTTTGTTTTTATAGTTATCTTTCTATACATTTTTATGTTTCGAAATACTTTTTTCTAAGAGACTTTGGATATGTTTTTCTATTTGAACAATATTTTCCTTCGAGCAGAGTCTGCTCTAGAATAATTAACTCTCTTTTGAATTTATAAACTTTATAGCGGTTCCCACAAAAGGAAAGGATCCATCATTTTGTTGTTGTGATGTTCTGTTTGTTGCATGGAAAACATATTCACCATCATCGTTATATCCATTTAAGAGGAAGGATAAAAGCTTATTTTGTTCCTAACGCATTATTTCGAGCTCCTTTTGTGCTTCTGCTAACTTCTATTCCAAATCAGCAATTGGCTTCTTCAGTTGATTTGCAGAGCCATGAAAGGTATCCTTCACCATACTATTAACACCCTGAAACAAAAGCCATGAACACCCTAAAACAAAAGCCATACTATTATCCTCTACTCTTGCTCAATGTGAACACCCTGAAACAAAAGCCATGAACCATGAGTTCCAGTACCTAGGAGAAATCAAATAAGTACTTTAAGCATTTTCATAATACAATGCTTTCCAAAAGTTTTGCGAACGACTTCAAACTTGTTCGGATCGTTCGGTGGAAAATAGAGAGCCATTACACATTCTAGATAACACCTTTTGCGTTGCATTCTACAAAGTGAGCATGCCAGTTTTATTCTCTCTTCTATCCATGTTTGGAATCTGCATAGGGAGAGATGGACGAGGGACAGGTACTTATAACGATCATTTGCAACATCGGTTAATAGGTTTATACATGTAAACCATCATTATCACTTATGTATTTCCTGATCTAGTCGATGAGTCACACATACAAAGGAAAAATTACATCTCATATGCCCAACATGCATCCCTTTGTTGGACCTCAACATAATTTCTCCCATCAATTTGTCTCTCCAATTCACATCACCAAGAATCTTGGTCATTGTGCCTTAAATGTGAGGACTGATAATCTAACATTGAAAACTATGTTATCAAAATTCTAGAGGCAACTATAATAACTATATTGATATACTATGAGTAGATATACAAGTGGTCCTAGTATTAAAACAAGACTCCCATGATTTGATAACTAACAAAGTTAACCCCCAAAACCATTTTTTTGACAAAATATTTTCCACATATTCCTTAGTCCTAAAGTGAAACAATAGCCACTCTTTTACCAAAAGTGAGATACTAGGCACATGCCCTAGAAATGCCATCCATTCCCTAGTAATACAATCTACCAAGGGATTTTTTAAATTGTATTCAAATAAAACCTCCTAATAAGTGTTTTCTTTGAGAGTTCAATGACTTGACCCCATTTTATCATCTTCTCCTAGGACTAATCTTGTTTTGTTACTCTTTCTCTGAATGCACCTCATCACCTTTTTCGGTCCTTGAAAAGGATTTTTATTTGGGTTTTCTCATCCCAAATTATATGTTGTCCCTCATAGGTTGTGGTATACTTTGACTATCTTGCTCTAAAGATAGTGGATCCTAGTCACCACTCCAATCTAAGAGCTACACGCCCTTCTATGAAATTATCATAGGTGTACATATATTTCTAAAGTCTTTGAAAGGTGGCTTCACATTTCCATACTTCCTTCCACTATAAAATATGAATACTCCCTCAAAATAATCCATTAAATAGTCTACTACTTCTTATTTAGGACTTTACTCCCAAAATACCCGAAACCTTCCCTCTCCTCATCATGCATTCTTCTTAGGGCCTCAAAGTCATGGGAATTCAAGGGATTTTTTGTTAGCATTTGTATTAGTAGCCCTAGCATTAATAGAAAAAATCCCACTATCATTTATACTCTCTTCTTCACTCACCATGCTGGAAATATTTTCAATAAAAGGCTCTAAAAAGTTATCCTCTTGATCCACACCTTCTAAACCCTAGGTTTAATATTAATGTGATGTAATGGTGGCTTCATTATGGATGGCCACATCAATCATATATTCTTCTTAACTTTCCTTGCTTTCTCTCCTATTGATATATTCTACACTAAAATCACCAAAAAACCCTCCACACATACCTCATAACCATCTATTGAGTTGCTTCATCTTGTTAGTAATACAACCTAGAAATTAGGGTAGTGCAATGGATCTAACATGTGTGATGATAGTTGTAACAATAAATTATCCTTCTCATTGTCCTACTTATATCCCCTTAATCCCTTTTTCATTGTTGAAGTTAAAACTCTAGGAAAATCTAGCATGCATATACACCTTAATGCAACATTCTATACTAATTTTTAGGTAAAATATAACAATCTAAATATATTTCAAAATGTTTAATTCTCTTACATAATATTGAAGGCCCTCTTCTAGAATGGATTATTTTTCCATAATCCATTCATAGTGAGCCCTAAGTTGTGCTTTAGGGCTTGGAAGTCCTCAATGTCATTCTCCATTTCTATTTCTATGAAACCCTAACTTGCATAGACTATTGCCTAAAATTTCTAGATCTAAGAAGTTTTAGTATATTGTAAACTTATTCTTATTTAATGTATTCTCAAACCTTATTATGAATAAAAGATAGACCCCAAACACAACTCCACATAAAAGTTTACTAATATATCATAGTGGGAGTGGTGTAATCATATATTTGCATATATTTTTAAAACTAATATCCAAGTATTCTTCTACAATCCACTCATGAAGGAGTATTAGGTTCTACTTTAGGTCTTACAAATCCTCCACATTGTTCTCCATCATAGTTGAATGAAATCCAAATGATACATGGATAATATCCAAGTTGTTGTAATACCAATACACAGGAGGTGCCGATTTTTCTTCCATATAATTAATTGAAAAAAATAAATATTTTTTTTAAATTTAATATTCACTATAAAAATGTTTTTATATTTTATTAATAGATGAACTATAAAAAAAGCTTTTTAAAAAAAATTCAACCTTTCAATGAATCTTTTATAACACAATATAAACTATTTATTACTTTAATACCATTTTCATAACTACAATAAATTAATCCCATCTTAATTAAATAAATTATTTTCGTTTAAACTAATTCTCAAAACTATTCTTATAAAATATTAAATACTAAGATAAGTTATAATATCTTTCTTTCAAAGCTATATATAAAAAAAAATTATCTCTTGTAGTGCTCTACTACTAGATCCCTTCAAATAAACACAATTATAGATGAAAGATAGGCTAATACAAATAGTAGTGATGTTTAATTGAATCATACACATTAAATGAATAACTACATTTAAATTATTTAAATTACTTAACGAGTTTTTTATGGATTATGTTTTATTATTCTAATCATGAAATTATTCTCCAAATGATATGGATATTAGAGTTTGTCATAATGATTTTATGGAATATATTAACTATGCAAAAAAGTAGTCCTTAATTGTTTTAGGTGTCAAAGGGCAATACTTGATTCAAAATAAAGCAATCCAAAAAATATGTACCACTTTTGTGTTACCATCACCTTACCTTGCTAGTAAGAATGAAAGTATGATATAAATCTACCATAAGTTGTAGCTCTAGACTAGGGTATATAACGTATTCAAAATGATTAATTAAAACATTGTTTTTTTAATGGAGAAATAAAATATTTTTGATTGTTGAAAAGGGCCTCTAAGACATTAAAGGCAACATCTTAGGATCAATACCAAAGGAACTCTCATTTTCACCCATTTTTGTAAAGTGTCAAAAGTAGTAACTATCTATCTTTGTATTGACACTATAATTAAAATTCATTCTACATGAAAACCTTAGAAAATAGATGTATGGGTGACAATGAGTTTGCATGAGAACAATGTAGGATATAAGGATAAAAGGAGAAGAAAAAGTGGAAGAAAATAGGAATAGAGAGATAGAAGAAAGGGACACCACAAGAGGAGAAGATCAACTCTAATGATGGAAGGACAACAAGATGAACCACCTCTACTAGGGGTAACCTTGTAACATGTACAATAATATGATAAGGTCATATTTCATTGAAATTCATCAATCCCCAATATTTAATTTGGAATGCAAGAAAGAAATATCATGTGTATGTTGGAAATGAAAAGGATATGAGATAATATTGATACGAAGATGAGATAATATTGATACAAGAGTGATACAATATATAGGGATAAGCTTATATGACAAGTGTCAATGAATATGAAAAGTGTCAAAACTAAAAGTAGACATAGTGCACATTAATTCAAACATTCCCTCGTAATGTTCACTATCCTAACTATAGAAAAAAACAAGTACATTAGGTAACATCCCCCTTAATGTTGACTTTACTAAAAAAACCCTAACATCCTCATTTATTGTTGATTTGGTCTATGCTCTTGCTCTCTACGGTTGGATCTCCGACTGTGAATAATATTGGATCTCGGTCTGTTGCCTCAAGGTCAGTTGTCTAAGTGCCTCACGGTCATCATGTGTGCCTCAGGGTCAGCCACTTCTAGGTCTGTTTTCTCTGTAGGTCATCATCCATGTATATTACCTCTCATAGGTCACTGACTAGATCTACAGTGAATATCATACCTTCTCATGGTGAACTTAATCTAAAATTTGTCGGTATTTGCCGAAAATACACCTTAATACAAAACGAGCCATGAAATACAATAAAAATGAGGCATAGAATCCAAATGTGGAGGAGAAGAAGAAACAAAATAAGAGTAAAGAATATTATGAAGTGTCTTCGTCTGTAATCTTTAGAATTTGATCCAGAAAAGTTTGCATAGAATCTAGGGTGTCAAGATTCTATAGTCCCTAGAGTAGGTGTTCTTATGGTGACCTTTCATCCCACCAGAGTGCATGGGTAACTAGCCACTACATCCACTAGGTCTATAGATAAGGTTACTAGGTACAAGGATCACATACAAATTTACCTTGGGAGTGTCGGGTTCAACTAAGAGTGCACTGCAAGGTACAACAAATTTGAGGCTACAAAATGCTACTAAGACTGCCTCAAAAGTACAATTGGATACCACCATTATGTCCATCACAAAAAACCTTTTCAACAATTATAAATATCCTTATATTTGAGTTTCAATAGGGCCTTCATCTTGTGAAAAATCAACATGCCTCTCTAGGAGTATTCCGAAATATGCTTTGGAATAATATAATAGCTATGCCCTTACACGCCATGTGGAAAACATTTCTGATTTCTGGTGGATAAAAAACATATCCCTTTCACCTTTTTACAACAAATGAGTAAAGGGTTAACGCTTAATCACTCATGTTGAAAAAAGTCCCGGACAACTATATAAAGTTATGCATAAAAAACTTTATATAAAGTTCTCCACTTTATGAGAGAGCCTTATAAATAAAATGCTTCAAGTAAATTCAATAGAGCACATTCCCTTTTGGCCCACCAATACAATGCAAAACAACTGCCATCAACCCGTAAAGCAAAGTCAGCATGTCTCCCTAGAAGGAGTATTCTCGCCATCAGCACCGCGGCTCCTCTTGTCCACATTCATCCATCTCAGCAAAGCAATAGATTATAATAATGGCAATAGTAGACAACTGCAATAGCTCAAGGTTTCCTCCACGTATGCAATCAATGTGCAATCAACGTGCTGTCAACCACCGGTGTACATCTTCTTCAACCAACCTTTCACAGTTTATCGCCTGCAGAATTTGAACGACTGTCGTCATGAAACAGGCAAGAAAAATATAAGTGCTCACATCGATCTTCAGGGTCTTCCTCACTGGCTTCATGAGATTTAACAACTTGGCTAAAATAATCTTAACGCCTCCTCTATGAACAGTTACGCCACTCATCTAAACAGCTGTTGAACGGCGGTTTCCACTGAACACAATCTCACCAAATCTGCATCTCACAGGACATCACACTCACTTTTCGGAACCTACTATCACAGTTTCACGTCTTCGCCGCCTCCACATGCAGGTATGTCAACGACGTTCTAATACACAACACGTTTGCATTAATCATGTAACCCATAAATCTCCACAAAGCAAAATTAGATCTGCATCTGCCATTCCTGAAGATCTAAAACTGGGAGTCGTATCCAACACGATCCATTCAGCCCGATCAGCTTTACACCAAAAAAAATCCAACTCAAACATCGTCGAACGGCACCGAGGCAGGCGCAGGAACCACCGAGTACTCGAAAAAAAGTTTAACAATTGTTCTGCATTGTTATTCTTCGCACATGGGCGGACATTTTTAGAACCCGGAAGCTGCCATCATGAATTTAAAGTTTTGTTGATCACGCTGTGCGATGCAAGGATTCTCCACCCGTTCGTCTGGCCGCCTACCGCTACCTCCTCCTCTCATTTAAATTAAAACAACCCACCACTTGGGTCTTCTTCTCCAGTGAAATTTTTACTATTTTATCTGACCTCTCTAGATTCGGTGCTTACATATCCTTCCGCATTAAACTGATTGTTCACCGTGAAAAAACAAACTGCACATTGAAAAACAAATGTGTCTTTCACAACTGATCACAAGCTATTTTCCATCAGCCCTGGCAGTGTGGAACAAATCTGATTGTCAGTCATAACCACTTTTTCAACAAAGGTCAGAATGGATGCCTTTGTTGTAGTCAATATCAAACTGGACCGCGTGCGCTTCAGTCAAATCCGCCACAACAACGCACTTTGATGATTCACAGCCTCCGAAGAGTTGAGATCACGACATCTCTGAGAGGGTGGATATTCAATTTACAAAGCCTTTGTGCATATAGTGTGCATGTTTTTGGTTGGAGTATGAATTTTTTTTTTTTTTTTGTCCAACTGAAGATCAGCACGATGTGGCCATGAACTCTTGCAGGGTGAATCCTCACGTAATACCTCTGCAATATGGACTTTACAGAAATAGATTTTTTCCCTGCTGAGCTCTGAACAGGGAAGAATCTGGCCTCTTCACGATGAGCGCATTCCAGGCTTCAACTCACGAGCAAATGTGACCAAACTCCCTGGAACAATCAAAACACGCCAAACAGCCAAATTGCATGAATATATTTCAAAAAATTTCAACAGCGCTACATCTTACAACAGAGGGCTGCCTGAGTGTGCCTCCTCCTGCTTGAGCTGAGAATCTGCTTCAAAAAGTCACCATGTGCATATTCCCCATTGTAATTTGCACCCGTATCACGCATAAAGAAAAAAATGTGTGTTGACATCTACCAGAAAGGGCTGCGAATTAAAGTTCTGACGGAGCTCCACCATCAACTCATTAAAATAGTAGAAAATCTCCACCAAAAGTTGAAAATCAAATGAAACAACGTTCCACAGGAAATACATCACTCTAACTGAAAGAAAACACAGTGCCATGAATTTAACTGTTTTGAACTGCACTTCATCGCCGAGATGGAAATCATGGCATCGGAGGCATAAATTCTGCGTTCAATATCAAAATACCCACTGTATTAAAAAAAAAAAAAATGGCCTCAAGCCATTGACAATGCCACGTCAAATTTCCTTGCCAAATATTTTAATCAATCTTCACGTAGCCAATACAGCCTTCAACGCAAAAAAAAAATACGTCCATCAAACTAGTGCTTCTTCATTAGCTCTGCTCGAACCCGCGTGAGAGAAAAAAATTGTAGTCAAACATTACAATGACCAACAAGATGTCCCAGCATGGATGCCAAAAAATAAGCCTAACGTCACTGAAAGAACAACACTGAAGTCATGATACAAGAGCAGCACTGGCACAAGAAAAAAATCTCTCCAAGAAACATCCGCCAATAAATTCCAACAACGTGCTATTTCATCTGTTTGTAACTTCAAGCTGTTCACGTCCATAAAACTGGAATTACAGGCCCTTAATTTTGACATAATTTCTATTTGTGCCAACATAGGCTGGCAACATGGCTCAGAATCATCTGTTAGAAGATGTAAAATTTGGATCAGGCGTGCGTGAACTGGACCTTTTCCTGCCTGCGCCCCCGCTGCTCGATGCGCCAACAATCGGCTAGTCAACAAGTGGAAAAAAAAAAATTATGCCAAATAACATACGATTTTTTCACCAAGAACAGGTGGTGGCTGACTTATGACAGTGAAATATGGCTAAAAGAATAACGCCATCTGTGCTCCAATCACCGACTCGTGCGCCTACTTCTCCGCTATATCGTACTCTGAGCAGCAACTGTTATTTGGAATCGGTCTCAGCGTCTAAAAATTATAAAAAGTCACCCCCAAAGATGCCCTATAAATAGATGCCCCTCAAATGGCTACATCAGGGCACAGTAATGTTGGAAATATTAAACCAAACATCACGCCCGAAAGCGCTTCGGCGCAAAGTCTTTCCGAAACACCTTTGGAAATTGATTCGGCACGAGACAAATCGGCAGCCCCCGAAAAATGGTTCGCTGCGAAGCAGTCTACATTTGCCCTCCGAAGCGGAAAACAGCCGAAGCGGAATGCAGGCGCGCAAATCGGGACATTAATTGTCCAAGCGTGCGAGTAGCTGGGGCGTTCGGCGATTGGACAGGAACCTTACAGTTGCATTTACTTCTTGTCAGTCGGCCGGTGAAATTTATCCCGCCTTTGTCCTCTTTCCCCGCCTATAAATACCGGGGCCATTTTGTCATTTAGAAAGAGAGGAGCGTAAGAGGAAGTGCGAGTGGAGAGAAGAGAAGAAGCAGTTTGGAGAGCCCAGAACAGCCATAGAGCTAGGGTTTCGTCCAACACAGCAGCAGAACGGGTGAAGGAGTAGCAGTCATTAGCCAGAGAGTGGAGCAGCAGTCTCCAAGATTTATTTGTGCTTTTATTCTGCAGATGTTTATCTGGCAGAAGTCTGTAATCGCTTCAGAAGGAAGCCCTTTGTAAATCTGGCAATATATTTAATATATAAAATATATTTGGTTCTCTGTACATTGTTTTTTGTCCACAGACATTTCTCAGAGCTAGGGTTTGCCCGAAGTGACTAAACACCCGTTCGATCCAGAAAGGAGTCGGGTTTAATTGTTTGTGCCGAAGCACATTGCGGCACTTTGTTTCGCCGAAGACTGCCGCGCGCTGCCGAACTTCGCAGCCTTCCCCGAAGTAGTTTCACTTCGGCTGCTTTTCCCCGAAGTACCTACTTCGGAAGTGATCTCCCCGAAGTAGTTTTACTTTGGCTAGCTTTGCCCCGAAATACAAACTTCGGGAGTGTTTTCCCCGAAGTAAATTTACTTCGGAAGTCTCCTTCCCCGAAACTCTCTCTTAGTGGAAATTTCCTCGAACCTTTTCTTCCTCGCCAAAGGAAAACTTGCCGAAGCATTTTACACGACCCGAAGCAGTTTTTTCAACGTGATTTAATTCGCGATTGGGAATTTAATTTGTTTAATTCCTTCAAAGTGGTATCAGAGTTGTGTTGCCGTGACACGGAGATAGAAGCATGGCTTCCAAGAGAAACTCGCTACAGTTGCAGATCCTACTATTTAATGGCAAGAACTACGATTACTGGAGCATCCAGATGAAGATCCTCTTCGGGTCTCAGGATTTGTGGGACTTGGTCGAGAATGGATATCTGAAGCCGACAGATGCAGCAGCACTGGCCATCCTCTCCCAAGCTAACAAAGATATTTTGAAGGAGAATTGGAAGAAAGATCAGAAAGCCCTGTTTTATATCATGCAAGCAGTTGAGGAAACCATCTTACCATGGATTGCATTAGCCACCAAGGCCAAGCAGGCCTGGGAAATTTTGGCAAGCTCGTACCAGGGCACCAACAAAGTCAAGTTGGTAAAATTGTAGATGCTCAGAATGCAGTTCGAGAATCTGCAGATGAGCGAGTCTGAGTCGATGAGCAACTTCTTCACCCGAACAATAGATGTCATCAACCAGATGCATTTGAATGGTGAAATTATGTAGAATCAAAGGATCATGGAGAAAATTCTGCAAAGTCTGCCAGCGAAGTTTGACTCTGTGGTTATTGCAATTGAGGAGTCAAGGGTTTGACAATCCTCTTTGTGGATGAACTGATGGGTTCTCTGCAGATGCATGAGTAGAGGCTGAGCCGCTCAACTCAGTCCTCTTTGGAGCAAGCTTTCAAAGCAAAAGTCTCAGTCCGAGAAAGCGGCAGACAAGACTCCCACCACAACACTTCTAGTTCTCAAGGAGGAAGAGGCAGAAGCAGACGTGAGAGAAGTAAAAAGCAAGGAGGGAGGTCAAACCCTCATGACAGCGAGCCTGGTTGCAACTTTCATCAGCATGGAGGAAGAGGCACTGGAAAATATCAACAAGGAAGCTCTCAGCAAAAGGACATGTCAAAGGTCCAATGCTACTACTGCAATAAGTTCGGCAATTATGCCTCACAGTGCAGGAAGAAAATGGCAAAGAAGAATAAGTAGCAAGCCCATTATATGAAGGAAACTAGAAATGCGGCAAGAGGAAATATGCTATTGACTTGCAATGTTGAGGAGGAGAGCAAGAAGAACATTTGGTACCTTGACAGTGGGTGCAGCAACCACATGACTGGAAACAAGGAGATGTTCTCACAACTGGATGAAACAGTCCAGTCCAAAGTCAAGATGGGGAACAACAGCAAGGTTCCCATGATGGGGAAAGGCAAAATCTCCATCCACACCCTGCATGATGAAAGAAAAACAATTTAGAATGTTTATTATGTGCCTGGGTTAAAGCACAATCTTCTGAGTGTTGGAAAACTTGTGTAGAATGGACACACATTTCAGTTCAAAGACGATGTTTGTTCAATTAGAGACAAAGTGCATGGATAAATCGCAACTATGTCCATGACGAAAAACAAAATGTTTTCACTGCAGATTCAGAATGAATCTTTGATGTCTCTGAGTGTAGTTGTGAAGGATGCTACCTGGCTGTGGCATCTCAGATTCGGTCACCTGAGTTTTAGTGGTCTGAACTTGCTACACAGGAAGTAGATGGTGAAGGGTTTACCCCTCATTGAGCAACCGAACCAAGTTTGTGAAGGTTGCATTGTTGGCAAGCAGTATAGGGACGCATTCCCTGTAGTACAGCCTTAGAGAGCATCATGGCCATTGGAGCTGGTGCACTCAGACATTTGTGGTCCCATGCATACCACCACATATGCTGGCAACAAATATATCTTGACTTTCATTGACGACTTCAGCCGGAAGACCTGGATTTATCCCATAAAGCTGAAGTTAGAGGCATTTGGGAAGTTTAAGGAGTTCAAGGCTCTGGTTGAGAAATAGATTGGGTATTTTTGTAAGACTCTCAGAACTGATGGAGGTGGAGAATACATCTCCAACGAATTCCACAACTTTTGCAAGCAGCATGGAATTCGCAGGCAGTTCACTGCCAGATACACACCGCAGTAGAATGGTGTAGTTGAGAAAAAGAATAGAACAATCATGGAGATGGCACGGAGCATGCTAAAGGCAAAAAGTTTACCACATGAGTTTTGGGCAGAAGCTATAAGTTGTGCAATTTATCTACTGAACCATTGTCCCACAAAGAGTGTGAGGGACAAAATTTCGGAGGAATCCTGGAGCAATCTGAAGCCAAGTGTGGTTCATTTACGAGTTTTTGGGTGCATAGCATATGCACATGTTCCAGATGAGAAAAGGTAGAATTTGGATGACAAAGCTAAAAGATGCATCTTCACAGGATACAGCGAAGCAGCAAAGGCGTACAGGCTATACAATCCTATGACGAAGAAACTTGTCATCAGCCGTGATGCGAAGTTCCTAGAGGATGAAGCCTAGAACTGGAAATCAAAGACTGGTCAGCCTGAACCAGTAGTTGCTAATCCTGTAAACTTGGAGGAAGATAGTGTGCAGCCACCTATGCCTCCAAGCAGCAACAGTGGTGCTAGCAATAGTGCACCCTCATCATCCCGATCACCTACACTTGCAAGCAGAATTCAAAACCTGAAAACACCTATGAAGACTCGCAGCTTGCAAGATATTTATGAGGTAACCCGTGATCATTTAGATGAAGAATATTCTGAATTTGCCTTGTTTACTAAATGTGATCCAGTAGAGTTTGAAGAAACAAGTCAGAATCACACATGGGTGAATGTGATGGATGAGGAGATAGCAACCATTGATAAAAATGAGACATGGCAGTTGACAAATCTTCTAGCAGGAAAGAAGACCATTGGGGTCAAGTGGATGTATAAGACGAAGTTCAACGCCCAAGGAGAAGTTGACAGACATAAGGCCAAATTAGTGGCAAAAGGCTACAAGCAAAATTCAGGAGTTGACTATCATGAGGTGTACACACCTGTAGCCCGGCTTGACACAGTCAGGATGATTTTCGAACTTGTAGCTCAAAAGGGATGGAGCATGTACCAGATGGATGTCAAGTCTACCTTCCTAAATGGAGTGTTGGAAGAAGAGGTCTACATAGACTAGCCACCCGGTTATGAAGTTCGAAGACAAGAGGACAAGGTCCTGAAGCTGAAGAAGGCCCTGTATGGGTTGAAGCAAGCACCTCGGGCATGGTATAGCCGTATTGACGACTATTTTTAGGAGAATGGGTTTCAAAAATGCTCATATGAGCACACTTTGTACCTGAAGACAAACACAGAGGGTGAGATGATAATAGTCTGCTTGTACGTGGATGATCTGATATATACTGGCAATAGCGACGACCTATTCGCACGATTCGGAAACAGACCATGAAGTCCGAGTTTGAAATGACAGACATGGGGCTGATGAAATATTTTCTTGGTATTGAAGTTGACAAATTAGTAGATGGAATCTTCATTTCTTAGGAAAAGTATGCAAAGGATGTCCTGAAGCATTTTAATATGGAGGACAACAAGCTTGCCATCACTCCGACAGCCACTGGCATCAAGTTGAGCAAGACTGACAATAGCAGAAGTGTTGACCCAACTCTCTATAAAAGGTTAGTTGGAAGCCTGATGTACTTGACTGCAACTAGACCAGATTTGATGTATGCCGTGAGTTTAATCATTCAATTTATGGAGTCGCCCAGAGACACTCACTGGCAAGCAAGCAAAAGAATCCTGCGATATGTCAATGGCACAAGGAACCATGGACTCCATTATGCCAGAAAGGACCAGGTGGAGTTAATTGGCTACACCGAAAGTGATTGGGATTCGTAGATGATAGGAAGAGCACTTCGGGGAATACCTTCCACTTTGGATCCGGAGTTGTTTCTTGGTCCTCAAAGAAGCAGCCAATTGTGGCTCTATCTACACCAGAGGCAGAGTATGTTGTTGCCACCTCAGCAACTTTCCAAGCAGTCTGGCTGAGAAGAGTTCTGAGTGAACTACAATATCCATCAAAAGCAGCAACAACAATATTATACAATAATAACTCTGTCATCGCGCTCTCGAAGGACCCAATTTTCCACATCCAGACGAAGCACATTGATATCTGGTACCCTTTCATCAGAGAGATGGTAAAATTTGGTGAAGTATAGTTGCAGATCTATAGGTCGAAGGAGCAGCTGGCAGACATCTTCACAAAGCCCTTGAAGGAGGAGGACTTCACCAGATTGCGAGATATGTTGGGCGTCAGAGAATGTGTGAATTTTAGTTTAAATGAGGGTGTTGGAAATATTAAACCAAACATCACACCCGAAAGCGCTTTGGCACAAAGTCTTTCTGAAACACCTTCAGAAATTTATTCGGAGCGAGAGACAAATCGACAGCCCCTAAAAAATGGTTCATTGCGAAGCAGTCTACATTTGCCCTTCGAAGCAGAAAACAGCCGAAGTGGAATGTAGGCATGCAAATTGATACATTAATTTTCCAAGCATGCGAGTAGCTAGGGCATTCGGTGATTGGACAGGAACCTTACAGTTGCATTTACTTCTTGTCAGTCGGCCGATGAAATTTATCTCGCCTTTGTCCTCTTTCCCCGCATATAAATACCGGGGCCATTTTGTCATTTAGAAAGAGAGGAGCATAAGAGGAAGTGTGAGTGGAGAGAAGAGAATAAGCAGTTTGGAGAGCCCAGAATAGCCGCAGAGCTAGGGTTTCGTTCAACACAGTAGCAGAATAGGTGAAGGAGCAGCAACCATTAGCCAGAGAGTGGAGCAGTAGTCTCCAAGATTTATTTGTGCTTTTATTCTGCAGATGTTTATCTGGCAGAAGTCTATAATCGCTTCAGAAGAAAGCCCTTTGTAAATCTGGCAATATATTTAATATATAAAATATATTTGGTTCTCTGTACATTTTTTTTTGTCCACAGACATTTCTTAGAGCTAGGGTTTTCCCGAAGTGACTAAACACCCGTTCAATCCAGAAAGGAGTCGGGTTTAATTTTTTTTGCCGAAGCACATTGCGGCACTTTGTTTCGTCGAAGACTGCCGCGCGCTGCCGAACTTCGCAGCCTTCCCCGAAGTAGTTTCACTTCGGCTGCTTTTCCCCTGAAGTACCTACTTCGGAAGTGATCTCCCCGAAGTAGTTTTACTTCGGCTAGCTTTGCCCCGAAGTACAAACTTTGGGAGTGTTTTCCCCGAAGTAAATTTACTTCGGAAGTCTCCTCCCCCGAAACTCTCTCACTGGAAATTTCCCCAAACCTTTTTTTCCTCGTCGAAGGAAAACTTGCCGAAGCATTTTACACAACCCGAAGCAGTTTGTCCGACGCGATTTAATTCGCGATTGGTAATTTAATTTGTTTAATTCCTTCAAGTAAAAGGTTGTAGACAAAGACACAAAAGGCATTCAATTTGAGGTTGCGATCTCCATTATGCAAGAATACAATAACTGTGTTTTCGCCATTGTAATACATTTTCCCATATGAAGGGCATACTCCTTGAAAAAATAAACCCTGCAAAAAAAAATAAAAAAAAAATAAATAGAGATTCCAAAAATATGATTAACAAGGTTGAACTTGCAGAAGAACTATTTTTCATTTCTCTGTCGAGAAACTACTTCTGCAGATGGATACATCAAAAAATAGCAGCTGGTTTATGATCCTTAAATTAGGGATGGATAGCATACTCCCTCAATATCTGAAAAAAATTAGAGAAAAATGAGGGGGAAATGAGGGGGGAATTTCCATGAGGGAAATCCCCCCTCAAACTCGCAGCAGGGAAATCCCCCATCAAACTCACAGGGCAGGGAAATCTTGGAGCTTTGATACCAAATGTTGACCCAAAACCTTTTAAAAAAATCAGCCCAGGGTTGTTGATGAACATGTCCTTACTAAGGATTCTATATATGTAAAATCTACATGCCACCAAAGTCATTACATCCGGTAAGGCACATAGCCTATTATCAAAAAGAAACTTCCCATACAACATTTTGGGTATACCCCGAGAAAACACACCTGCATCATAATTACAAAAAAAAATATAGACACAAATCCCTTCCTTGAAATAGTGGAGAAACAAAAAGTTGCAGACACACATAGCAGAGTAATGAAAAAACTCCCACAAGCTCTGTATTGACAGTTACTCTTAATAATTCTTTGGTAATTACTTTCTTCTATATATGATATGCTTTGGGACCACATCTCGTCTTGGCAAATCAGCCTTAGAGAAGTGAACCTACTGGCTAGATTTATGGCGGTGGCTATCTAGTGGTCCACGTGGCTCTGGTTCGAAGTCTTATATTTTTGTTTCTTTCTTGCCCTGTGATTATCAACCAACCTCAAATTACTAAGACGAATAGGAGCCATGTTATATAACATGTGACTATCCCCATTAGTCTTTGTGGTATTTCCAAGCAGCATCCACCAAGACTGACAGCTCGAATAATTTTTATTGTGAGTCCATTTGAAAAAAAATATGAGAATACTCATAGCATTTGAACTTATAGTGCCTTCCCTATTGGTAAATTCGACTATAATAATGATACACAAGAGTGATACAATATATAGGCATAAGCCTATATGATAAATGTCAATAAATATG
Organism: Wollemia nobilis; assembly: GCA_028583015.1. Classification (NCBI taxonomy): domain Eukaryota; kingdom Viridiplantae; phylum Streptophyta; class Pinopsida; order Araucariales; family Araucariaceae; genus Wollemia; species Wollemia nobilis. The sequence continues at coordinate 4,115,540 of JAQPPZ010007219.1, forward strand.
ACAAGTATCAAAACTGAAAGTAAACATAGTGCACATTAATTCTAACAATGTAAAACTATGCATTCCTACCCTATATTGTAGGTCTAGACTAAGGTGTATAACATAATCAAAATTAATAATTAAATGATTGCATTTTTAAAGGAATAATAAACAATTTTAAGAATCCAATGGGTCCTTGGTTCAATGGTGGGGATAAATAGTTGATGTAGCCCACACCAATGTTCAAATCTCAATAGTACCAAATAGTTCAATGTGACTAAATCTATACAAGGAAAATGAAAACCCTTTCAAAACCCTACTTAAAAATAAAAATAAATATTTTTACAAAATAAAAAAGGGCTCGAAGACTTTAAAGGTAATATCTTCGAATAATATGAAGGAACTATCATTTTACCCATTTTTACCAAGAGTAAAAAAAAGTAACTACCCCTCTCCATACAATAAAATAATCCTTATATTTTCTTAAGATCAATCTCAAGGAAAAGAACTCAAAATAATTGATTTTGTTAAGCCATAATGAAGTGCTTGTAAACCTATAATTCATATAATCATAGTTCGTCCTCATTACATAATGGTCATGTTTTCTTTTAGATATCAACTAATATCTTTGCATGATATAGAATCTTCTCATTATTTGATCTTAACTTTGATAGTTATAATAGTTGTATAGAAATTACCACATCAATCAATGATAGTGTTGACTTTTTAAGAATTGTAAACAAGCTAGTCATTTTCTACTTTTGAATAATGGTTGTGATGCTTCCAGTAGTCAAAGAAGTTATATAAATATTGCAATATTTTAAAAACTCTATATATTTTATATCTCTTATGCTAATATTTTTTATATTTTATTGTTGAAATCAAAGATTATGTTTTAATATTAATCAATGGTATAATTTCTTAGGCATGATAACTTTTGAATTTATTTAGAAATATCCCTTGTTGTAAAATCCTCGCTTTTAAGTTTCACCCTAAGATATGCAATATTTGTGTATATGATCTGTAGGTCTTACTAAGATTCTCTAAATCCATTATTGTATTTTGTGCTAATGTTTAAAATTATTCTTTACCCACGTCCACTAGTAACATATGGGTTGTTATCCTCCCTTGGCCATCCATTGAAGTCATTAAAAAATTTCCATATTTTTCTTTATAGAATATCCTTGCCATTATGATAATAGAATGTCTTATTACCTTGTTAAACATTTTCCTCTATAAAATAAAATATCCTTGAAACAATCATAAATAGGGTAAAAATATTCCAAAGGGAATCCTTGAGTTCGTAGTTGGCATAGTCTTCCACTATTTCTAAAAGTGCCTAAGGATTGATTCTTCCATGTCTATGGAGAAACAACGTCAAATTTACTCATTATTTAACACATAGTATATAATATTTTATGATCCATAAAATTTATAAAAGTATTTAAGTGTTCTCTTTGTGGAATCATAAGCATGTTTCTCATCTTTAACTTATGATACTTGTATCTCCAAAAAACTAGGTCTACTACTTCATATATATTGAAATACCAAAATTAACTACATTGCTTTCTCTAGGAGTGTTGAATATTCACCATAACATTTTTTTTATGTCAGTCATCTCAAAATTTTGTGTAGTATAGGGATGTTTAGGTTCATTACTATTATTTTCATAGATATTTTTATATTTTTAAATCACACAATACCAAACATTGGTTGTGTATTTCATCTATGGATGCATATGTGGGGAAATATTATGAGCCTATTTTTACTTTTTTTTACCATATGACTATTCCTAAATGTATTTCTTCCATGTGGTATGATGCATATCCATTGTTTTAAGTAGTTGAGTGCATATATTCTCAAATGAGGGACATTTAAAGACTCCACTAAATTAGTTGCATTGATAATGGTTGTTTTATGTTGTGGAATTTATAAATTTGAGTCAATAATTGCATGTTCAACTATAATAACTATGTTTAAATACACCAAACCATTTAAAATTATCACCATTTTTTATGGAAGAAGGTGTTAGGTATAGAAACAGTGATTGAGGATTATGAAAAGTTTATTAGAGTTGGCACTCTAGATTCTAGATATAAAGCAATGCAAAAATTTGAAATCATCTATTAGGACCATATCCTGAGACAACCATTGTTTTGTACTTATATAGTGTTGGTGTATCTTTACACCTTAGGACCATATCCTAAGACAACCATTGTTATGTACTTATATAGTGTTGGTGTATCTTTACACCTTAGGACCATATCCTAAGACAACCATTGTTATGTACTTATATAGTGTTGGAGTATCTTTACACCTTAGGACCATAGTTTGTGTGGGTACACTAATATGTAACATTTACATTTATGATAATTAAGAATCAGTAGATTAGGTCCCCTATTTCATATGGTATCACCCTTGAGAAATAGGGTTAGGGTAATTAAGATTATATATAAGGATACAGGTTTAGAGTAGAAGGAATCTCATACTTTTCTTAGATTATATTGGAGATATACTTCCAATGAGGTTGCCCCCTCAAATAGACCTATAATATTTGTTCCTCTTGCTTAAAATATGTTTGTTGTATTGTCAACCGATAAATTTATTTAGCACTTATGTTATTTCATTTTTCTATTTACATAAATTCCTACATTGCTATTGTATTTATTTTTATTTTTTCTATTGAGGGTTGTAGGGGACTTCCCAGGGAAGTCCTTCTCTACTTCCCTGTAGCCCATCCTTGGCCCCATCCCATATCCCTAGTCCTATTATAGATCCATGACACTTTCTTTGCCCTTCGTCCTCGGTTGGTAGGCATTGCAAATGATCTCCTTGGGGTGGGAGGTCACTTTTCCACTTTTTTACCCCTTTTCTTACCTCCTGGTGGGTTTTTTATTGTGTCTGTGATATGGGATATCCCTAGGATTTTATAGGATATCCATAGGTCCTGTTCTAGTTTCTCGATTCTCCTTTTACCCTTCCTCTTTGTTTGGATGGTTTTGCAGATGATCTACTTGGGTTGTGAGGTATCTTATTCTCTTGTCTACCCATTTCCTTGCCTTATGGTGGGGTTTTCCTTTTGGTTTATGTGAACTGGGATTTCCCTGGGGTTTTGTGGGATGTCCCTAGATTTTTTTGAGGTCCTTCCATGGAATTCCTGAGTTTATTTAGGAATAATTTCTCTTGGAGCTTGCTGCTCTACTCCATATTCTTGCAGGGTCCTATTTAGAGCTAAGGATCAGAGTTTCTTCGGGTGTAGTGCATGGTAGCTTGGGATTTTGGATTCATGATCAAATCTTCATAGTATATTTTGGATTTGGAGGGAGCCAAATGCTTATTACTATGGTTTTGCTCTTTGGGTATCTAGTTGTAGGCTTGATGGTGGATTTTTAGTTTTTCATGGCTTGGGGAATGGGCCTTTGTGCTGATTGTTGTTGTGTTCCCACTATTCATCATCTTATAGATCTCTGAAGCTACTCATAGGTGGTGATGGAGGTTTTTGTGGATTTCTTGTTGTGTTTTTGGTCTTTGGGGAGGTCCTACACTTTTTTTGAAGCTCGTGCTTCATGGCTCCTTATTGAGGTTCCTTGGGATATTTTCAGTTCTCTCCCTTGGCTCATATTTCTGCACTATTGTTTTCTTTGTCTCCCTTGTATTCTAAGTAGTTTTCCTTGCTACATTAGGATTTCATGGCCTATGGAGTATCCTATTTTTTGTTCCTCTTACAGGCATGTTCAAGATGTTGTTCCCTTGCATTCCTGTTGTTGGATCCTTTTGTTGTGTCCATGGATATCCTCAAGCAAGAATATTTTGCATTTCTCACCTTATTTTAGAATTTTAATTTTTAATTTTTTACGGTGATCGGGATGGCCCTGATTCAAATCGTTTTAGGTGGGTTTACCCTTTTTCAAATATTCTTAGCACGTGTTGTTTGGGCGGGATGGCCCTGATCCTCTTTTCCATCCTTTTGCACATGTTTTTTGGTTGATCTGGGTGGGGTGGCCCTGTCCTAGATTTCAATGTAATATATATATATATATATATATTAAATTATATCTTGTAAGGCTATACTTTGGCATATCCTAAAAGGTTGTCATTATGCCTATCCTGAAAGGTAATCCTTTTGTATTTCCTCTGGATTTTTTTTCCTTTCCTTTGGCCTTCCTGTGGCCTTGTTTTTATAGTCTTATGACTTACTGTAATCAGGTTTTGGGACCCTTGATAAAAACCCATTTTAAATTTAAATTTAACTAATAAAAAATTCTTATTTTTACGTTAAAGTTCTCAATAAGTGGTATTAAATATTCTTCCAAGGTCATTCTTGACAATAATAGCAATAATCCTTATCCTTCTATATATTTTTCTATTATATAATTTTCATTCTATTATTTTTTTGTTAAATTATATTTGAAAAACAAAGCAACATTTTTTTTGTCTTTTTATCGATTAGACTAGAAACCTTGTGCACGAGGTTTTAAAAAAATATCATGGAGGATCTATCATTTTTGGCTAAGCTTAGATTACCCTTAAAGTATTTAATGAAGTGAGGGGTTCTCAATCTCTAATACATAGGTCTTAGGTAGCACCTATGTATGGTTTTGAGCTACCATGTACCCTTGAGTATATAGGGATCTCTATAGGAATAGAAGAAGTCTTCACCCATAGTATAATATATGTCATTTTAATTTTGTAGTGCATCAATAAGTGGTTAACCTATGGAAATTACTCTTATAGTACCCTTGAGTATTGATAATATGCAAATGGGTACCATAATTAAATATCTAAAACACCAATATATAATCACGAATAAGATTGTATATTAGAGAGCCCATGAAATTAGATACAAGTTGACTTAAGTTACCTCTATTAAAATTTGTTTTTACCCTTTTCTATTCAAAACCAAAACTAGGTTTGGAACATATTATAGAGGATACTAATATAGTCATATTGTGATAGTATATATAATATACAATTGATACCCAGGTGTTGTAGGTGAGTTGGAGAGGAGAGGGTAATCCTCCAACAGAGGTCCTAGGTTCAAATCTCCACCCTACCAAAAAGCTAAATTGGGTATCCAAAATCCAATTGATAATGTTGTTGTGGGCAGGGTCGGGTGTGACTCCCGGGTGACTCTGATGGTGTAGAACCCCCTGTTCGCGGTCTCTCAGACCAAGGCGGCCCCACAAGGGGTTTTTCGCTTTTAAAAAAAAATATATATATATATATATATACAATTGATAGTAAAAAGAATTTATATTTGGTAGTTAGAATAGGTAGTTGTTAGTTGATAATCTAAATATAAAGAATAATCGGTCTAATAATTAGAGTAGTCAATTCTTTTGCTAGTGGAATAATTAGTTGTAAATAGTTTTAAAATAATTTCTTTGATCTTGATAATTTTAACGGATAAATCTAATAAACTTTTTTAGAAATCCTAAAGTGCCTAAAAGTGGCTAGAGGTACTAAAGTTGTGTAAGAGCTAGAATTATTAGGTAAGTAGGTGATATAAATTAAATTCCATCACTTAGAAATCCTTTAGGAATTATCCAATATAAATAAATTAAAAATAATAGATGACCTTAATATTCACTTAATTTACCTAAATATAAATTATGGTATTCAATAAGGACATATATTAGGGAGTTAAGATAACAATTTTGAGGGTATAGAATAAAATACCCTACCTCTAAATACAATTCAAAGAATACTCAAGCTTGACTTCCCCAAATTTGATGGTGAGAATCCAACTAGTTGATTGTATTATACTAACCAATACTTTTCTCTTCATGTCATTCACCATGATCAAAGGCTCATGATTGGACCTTTCAACCTTAAACATGAAGTAGTTTATTGGTACTAATGGTTAGAGACTATGCATTTGCATTATATCTAGGCTAAATTTGAGTCAAAATTACTCACCCATTGTGGACCCAGTGAGTACAACAATTTTACTAGAGCCTTCACCAATTTAAGATAGATGAAAATTACCCTTTATTTATAGAGATAGTTTGAAAATCTAGAAAATTATACCAAGGGATTAAGTGCCAAGATTTTTCAATGTTGTTTCATTAGTGGATTAAAGGAATATATATGTGCTAAGATAAAAAATGTTCAATCCAAAAAACATGATGGCAACTATAGCATTGACCATGATATTTTATATCAAATTTGTAGCATAAAGGTATACTTTCATACCTCCACAAGATTGAACCCTACTACCATCCCAAACATCATAAAACCTAGGAAGTAAACCACTCCCAATCAAGCATCTTACCTAAGAAAAAATGGATGCACTTAGAGCACAAGGACTATGTTACAACTATGATGATAAATGTTCTCTAGGTCACAAGTGTGTACAATAGAAACTATATTTACTCAATATGGAAAAACCTTCATCTAGGGATCCACATGATGAAGGTAAGGGCCATAGAGAAGAAGATCAAATTGAAGAGCCTAAACCAACAAATTTCCAACCACCTAAATGTTGAGTACATGTATTAGTTGAGAATCCACTTCCAAGACCATGAAAGTGATAGGACATTTCAAGGGCCAACAACTCATAATCCTCCCTGATTGTGGTAGTACCTATAATATTATTGCTCCTCAAGTAGCTAGGAAAGTAGAATGTCACATCTACTTTTTCAATTTATTTGAAGTTATGGTTTCCAATGCGGTATCCTACATTGGAAATACAAATATTAAAATATGAAGATGATGATGGATAATTACAACCTCAAGAAAAACATGTTTTTCCTTTCTGTAGTGGCTATGAAATTATATTAGGAACTTAGTTGCTTCATACCTTGGGTCCAATAGTACTAGTAAACTATTCCTATTGAACAAATGGATAAATCATTATAATTAGACCATTTTATATAACATCCATTATAAGGATTTAAAAAATAATAATAAGTAAAATTAATCATTATAAATAAATTTTATTTCCAAAATTAATATCTACTCTTTTCCAAAAATAAAAAAACCAATATTTTTTAATAATTTTATTTTTAAATCATATAGTTTATTTAAAAATTTTATATATTATCTAAGAGTAGTGATCACAATTAGTTTAAAAAATAAACAATTAAGTACAATAAATATAGTTTAGATTTTATACTTAGATTGTGTTGTTAGTCAAAATACATAAACAAAAACTATGTGAAAAATAAATAAATATATATATATATATATGAATAAAAACGTAATATGAAATAAGCATTACACTTAACTGAATTAAAATTAATAATAATATAAACTAGAAGAAAGCATTGGTATAGTTCAAAAAATTATAAAATAAAATAAAAGGTTTTCTAAGTTCCATTGAAAAGTGCTTTATTTATATAAAACTAATAATATTTCAAATTTAATGTAGAAAGGAAAACTCACACTATCGTAATGTTTTGATTTAATAGATGACATTAAAGTAAATTTGTATGATGAGACATGTAAATGCTATTAAAACAATAAATATTGTATAATGAGAAATGTAATGTTCTGTCTCTTCTCGTTTTTTTATGTACCTCTTTGTTATTACCCATTTGTGGGATTTTGATTCTGATTCTCACATGATCAACTATAGCAATCAAAATTATAGCATCTACCAAGAGGGCTTTGAAGTGTGTAGTTTTTCTTTTCAACACCCTAGGCAGTACTCGTATCGAGATTACTATCTCAGTTGTTTCCTTTTATATTGACGAAGTTTTAAACTTCCTTTGTTGCTCTATTATTCAGTTGTTCATCCAAAAATATTCATGTATCTATGTGGTCATCATGGCTTTCATTGAACCTTATAAGCATTTTCTAGATTCCATTGTTCAGGGAATCCTTGCTGGTAAAGGATTCCTCCTGATCTTCCATAAATTTTAAGGTGAAGAACCCAAAGTTATGTTGGTATTCATGGAGACATTGGACAATGGTAAGGTTACCATATGCAACAAGACCTATCCCCTTGATATTAAAATACTTGTTGAATTTATTGGAAAACAACACAAAGTAAGATCAATTAAGAGAGAGAAGCACAATTGGGATGCTGAATTGAAAGACATCAAGGATAAGGAGCTCTTTAGAAGGGCTTATCTAGGCATGCGGTGTGATGAGTTACCTTTTCTATGGGGGAGTGTTCTCAAGCCGATCATGGAGTATGTAACCGTGGATGATCCTGACAAGCCTCTACGCAGTTTTCACTTCTCCTTTTACAACCATTTTCATGATGTAAGTGCAGTAAATATACCTCAATTTATTTTTAATTTTGTAAATTACACCATTGAACATTGTAGGGAGAAAAATGGGTTAGAACTACCTACCCACCGTGGCCTTTTCAATGTTTTGTTCAAATATTGGTTAGTTCATTGTCCTGAGGGTATTGTTGTTACTCCTCCCTCGAAATCCAAACATAGTCCTCTAAAACCTAGTTCATCCCAAACCATACCTTAATCTTCTTGTAATCTAAGGTTGTCCACCAAAAAGCAAAAAAATATTTAAAATGTTTGAGAGTTAAGAAAAAGACCAAGAAGTGCTTCACCTAAACGTGAGAGCAATCCTAAATAAAATCCTTATGCTCCTATGCACGACTGAAGAACAAAGCTATACAGAAAGAGTCACTGGTCATTGAGTCAAAATATGAAGATAAGGACAACCTTGATCACTGCATGTAGATGTTCATCATCTAGTCTGTAAAAAAATGCATTATCCATTTGGTTGATTTGCATAATACCCTTAACTTATGGTTTTTTAATAAGTCTTTTACTGAAAGCGTAGAAGAAGCTCCTAATGAAAATATGAAGAAGGTGATTTTTAAATCTGAGGACATCTCTACCAAGGACAACACTACTGATTTGGACACTCTAAATATTGGAATCCAAGATGATGAGGTCAATCCTGATGATCTTGAAGACTAAGGGCGCCCACTCTAGCCTGGAGGGTTGTTGTTCAAATTTTGATGCTTTTTGCTATATGTATCAGTTTTACCTAAATTTTTTGTTTTTGGTTCTGGCTAAGGCCAAAAAATTTATCACTCTAATGCAACTTGATTTATTAGAAATTATGCTATTATTTATCTTATAAAATTTTCACAAAAATGATATTCATCTTGGTGATATGATTTAAAAATACATACAATGATTATCAATGAGAATAGATAATATAAAGAATGTATATATAAAATGAAAATGTAGATTTTATGTTCTTTAAAAATAAAATTTCACATGAACTTTGATCCCACAAGTCCCATGAGGAATTTAAAACATGGTCTCCATGCTACCAAGGGAGTGTTTTGACCAATGGTCTAGATCATCCAACTTGATATTTTTTTGGATATAAACGGCAGCTGGTTACATCCATATAGTAAGGTTATTTTTATAGTAAGGTTATTTTTGTTTCATTTTATCCCCTAATTAGTTGTCCCAATAATCTCTATTGATTTTCCATTACGGTTTGTTATTGGCCATGGTAAACTTTGCTATCAAAAATGAAAGTTCCCAAGTATTGAAAACTTTGCTCATAGTCTCTCGCTATATCATCATCCATATTTCTTATCCCCATTGGTTGGTAAGAACTGATGTGATACTAGGTTTATGTGTATATTATCAAAATAGCAAAGTAGAAAAATAAAAATCAATAGAGTAGATATATTTCCAATTAATGTGTAATATAAAGAATTTTTAAATTGTAAACTATCAATGAAATAAGTCGAGTTTTAGCAAGTTTATTAATCATATATGTCTTTGCATAAATATAAATGATAAACATATCTAATTCTAAAATAGAATAAGTGTTGATGATAACACCTCGAAAGTAGACTTTACAGATACATAAAATTTAGTCTAAGGTTATACCATTGATGGATCCAATGTAATGATGTTGGAATATGATTGGAACCATTGTAAATCGATGTATAGACCATGGAAGTATGCAATCTACAAAATCAACACTTAAATACATTAAAAGAATACCCAAACTATCATTTCATTAACTAAGCTTCAGATCTAAATCCCTTGGAAATTGAGCACTTTTCTAGGTTCATTTGTTGCCCATTTCAAAAATATGCTAGAAAATAATAGAATGATGATGTTGAACCATTTTTATTTCTCCGATTAAAGTTTTTGTAAATTTACAAGGTCTATTTCCTTTTGAATCTCAAGATCGAATTCAACCTCCTTGGAAAAATAAAAATTTTCTTTTTTTATTTTCTTTCTCGAATCACTTAAGATACTGAAATATATTGCAATACCAACTTGATACAAAGGAAAATGATGGAAAATATTAAAAACTACCTATATAATAATAACCCAAGCACCTGGTAATAATTTCCTCCTTCCATAATTAAAAAATAGCAAAATAGCCCAAATCCACCTAGAGTCTTGAGAAAAACCTCCAACCCTTGAATTTGTTGTCCCTTCATGAGTGCTCCACTCTTAGAATTACCCAATGGAAGAGATCCAATACCCCTTGGATGAGATTCTTTACAAACCAGCCAAAAGCAAGAATATAATCCTTTTTTTTCATCTTTTCTTTCTTTTATCTTGATATAACTTAATTAAGAGATGACATGTACTCTTAGGTTACTCATATGTTGCCTAGGTGTTGTTACTGTCACACAATGTACCCTAATTTGGAGACCCACTTAAAATTTTATGATTAATGTAAAATATTGTTTGTCTATATCAAGAAATGTTGCAATGTGAATTTTAAATTTGCTGAAATTAGAGGAGATTCATGTTCCAATCCTTGTTGTAAAAGTCCCTCATAAAAATCAATCAGCTAAATTTCTCAATATTTAAATAATTTTAAGTCTTGAAAAATCATGCATGGATAATATCCAAGTTTTATTACACAATTATTACATGTGATACAATAAAGCTTGTTTTTCAATTCGATATAATCACTTTTAGTTGCTTTTGTAGGTGGAGAAAATAAGACGTGATTCACATATTTTTATATACTCGTTGAATATGATGTGAAGATAATATTTTGACATATGGTTCTTTTATATTTATTTTCTCAACGTTATTATCCAAATATTTATGTTGATTAATATTAGTTTGTTATAATGAATTCTTATCATGTTTAAATATTTACAAAGTTTTTAAGTATATGAGTATATAATTAACATGGATAAAGTGGACGATGCATGATTCAATCACGTATAACACCAACATGTATCATATGCATAGAGTATTATAAAGACAAGTAGCCATAGCAATATGCTGGAAGCTACGTCTTCATCAAAAATTACTAGCACTCGGCTTTGCATCACTGTGTGTTGTGGTCCAAATACATTAATGTAGGATAACAGGTCCTGTCAAAAAAATAAAGGCCTCATAGTGATAGGTGCAATAGTACATTGTAAGTTAAAATATAGTAATTAGTCTCATAGTATTTTATCACAACATATTACATTACTGGTAAGAATACAAATGACATTAGCCATTATTGAGGTGTAGAGGACTTACATCATCTAAGAGAACTAGACATGAAATATTTTGAAGATAAGTATGAAAATAACCATTGATATCCAGAAGGAATATGCACAAGATCAATGCTACCGTTTGAATATGACTCACAAGATTTTAAATTTGAAGTATTGTGTGACTAATCCTATATTAGTCTTGTAATCATCTTGAGGATTCCATAACCTGGATGCTTCTCTTGCATCACGCACATTAAAATTTACATTGCTTCCTTTGTTACCTTGTGTACACTATCCAAGGTCTCCCTAAGCAGCGAAAGGTCTGTAAAACTACTTTAAGAGTTTGAATTGACACACCACAGATATTTAGCCTTGGGGATATCGATTTCATTGCATATCCTTATGAGGGAAGTGCTAAATACCTTGATAGATAAAGTTATGGTCAAGATGTGTTTCTCAACACTATGATTATTATCCCCTTGTATCTGAAGAAAGTGTAACATTTGCATCATTTTTTTGTGTAACATATACATCATTAGTTGCACACATATTGGTGCAGGAGTTGAGCTCTGTAACAACAGGCTTCAAAGAACTGTTGAGGAGTAAAGCAAAACTGAATGACGTGGATGAGGAGGAAAAAATAGTTTTGCATTACATTGTTAGGTTAGTCGTCTATTTCACGATGAAGACAAGGAATGACCATGTTGGTAGTTTTATTCTAGGGATAAATTCAGAGATACATAATAATAAGACGATGGCTAGAAGAGCAGGTTACAAGCTTGGACGTATCTAAGTTTTGAGACTCCTATGATAAAAGGTCTTAGCTATTGGTTTACCCTTAATAAATTTTTTTGTTCATTGAATAGTATTCTCATAGAGCTCAAAGTACCATTCTATGGTATTATTTATATAAATAAGCTTCGAAGGAAGTGTATGTTTTAGAATTCATACTTTGTACTATGTTGGCAGACATGGTGAGCATTTTTTGCAATGCCAAGAGACATCATTTATCAGTAATAAAATCTTGGAATGCAGACCCAATGTTCACAGTCATAAAGAAAATAAGTTCTTTGATTACTCAAAGTTTTCCAACATAACAAAAGCACTCAATTTTTGTGGATTATTGAAACAATTTAAAGCTTTGAATATTTTGAGAGCATGTTTTATTTGGCTTACAGGTATAAATATTTGGATTTTATTCTTGGAATCAATGGATCAAGTGAAGGTGTGCCAAGGGTATTTGCATGTCTTAGCAATGGCTTATTACGATGTGAGCCACTAAAACTTGTTGATGGAGGACTATCACAAAGTACATTTGTCTATATAAAGGACGTCATTGATGTTGTTCTATGGATGATCGACAAAACCCTTCAAAGGCAAATGGCCATATTTTTAATGAAGACAATCCCAAGAATTGAGATAGTTGGTTGCACTGATCATTGAGATATACTCTAAAGTAAGTGGTCAATCACCTCTAGAGAAAGGAATATTCCAATAGGTAATACCTAGGCAGAAATATATAATTACACATATTCACATATTTGTGAAATTGATTCTATGAACAATGACATGGTTCATGTAAATAAATTTTGATCTAAAATTAATTATAGTTATCAAATGACAAATTTTATGAAACTTGTTTCAAAATATTTATGCCACCGAACAATTAAAAATGGAAAATTATAATATTATAAATACCCATTGAGACTCGAGGATAAGGAGGTCTGAAGAATTTTGGAAGAAGAGGAATTGGAGACCAAGGTTTATTGTTGAATAAAGTGTTTCCTCTTGGGTTACTGGATTGAAGGTTTTCATCCATTGTAATTGTCAGATTCAATGTTTTCTGAAAAATTATTTTATTGAATATTTTTAATTTCAATATATTAAATTTGTTGTTGAATAGTGTATGCATATGCAGATGGTGTTATTATTTAAATATTAATTTTTAATATATTGTTTATTTTCATAGAATAATGAACCAGGTTTAGTGTAGTTTGTGTGAAGACATGTCTGTTTAACTTTGGTTAATGTTCAGATTATCTTATCTGCAATTTAGGGTGAAAATTCATAGGTTATAGTAACCTGCTATGTTATGTTTTATTTATTTATTTTGTTTCATTTTATTTCTTTTTTTTCTGAATCCTAGCTTTTGCATTTTTTTAAATTCATCAAATAAAAAAATCAAAACCCTAAAAAAAATACATAAATATGAAAACTCAAATTTTAAATTTTCATTAAGGTAAATGATTATTTCAATATGAAAATTTGATGTCTTGATATTGCATAGTTTATAATAATCATTTGATTTTCATCAATTATTTTCCAAATAATAATATGAAACACAAACATTATAATTTTTTGATAATTTGATTAAAATAAGATTTAAAGGTTAAAATAAAAAATTTATTGAATTTCAAGATTATTATTCTGATGTGAATATTTGATAATTAACTACACATTTTAACAATTTTCATGAACAAAAAAGTTTTTACAAACTTAATTTTTTGCAAATCAGATCGAATAAACATGCCCCTTGTTAACAATCATGTGCATTTATAAGGTATCCAACTAACTCTACATTTCACATATTGATAAGTTTACAAGCACATTGATTACATCAAAGAGAACCTTGGGAAATTAAAACATTTCATTCAATAGAGGATAACCTGATAGAATCCTGACTCTAGGAATGTTTTTGTAATTAGATAAAAATATGCACTCAACAGAATTAGTGCTAGAAGGAGGGCATGAAGGTAATTAATTTGATTTTTAGCATTTGAAGTTGTTCAAATTAATTTAAAAAAAAATGGAATTTTTTTTATAAATGTCGTATTAGTTTTGATTTGATATAAATTGTAAATATTTTGATGGTTATGGTTAAATTTTTCTTATAATTGTTCAATATGATGAATTAACCTTACAAAAATTGAAAAAAAAAATCACACATAGTTTTGCATGTTAAATCTGGAACTATTTGTCACATTTCCTTTGACATCAATGGTAAGAATTGCAACTTTGTTAGTCCATTGAATATTTCTAGAGTAGCCCATGAGATTCCTGAAAATGTAGAAATATATTTACCCACGTATAAGAATGATGGAATGAGATAGGCTAAGGAACATATTCAGGCATATAAAAACACTTTAATTCATTTAAAAATTATGCATGAAGATGTTACCTAGTAGAATATTTCCATACACATTAGATTATTTTGCTTATAATTGGTATATCAACATACCTTCAAGCTCTATCACTTTGTGGGCTCAACTAGAAGCAACATTTCTTAGTCATTTAAAACTTGTTGACCCAATTATGAAATACCATCAGTTTGCCTCTGACTATGGAGAACCTAATGAATCCTTAACATTATTTAGTGATAGGATCCATATTTTTTATACCAAATTGGTGACACCTTACACCCTTTCAGAATAAGAATCCATCCATATGTACATTGGATCCTTAGACCCATTTACTTCTATCTTTCTGAGGAGAGTTTCTCAAATTACATCTTTACCAAAAGCATATAGTGAGGTAATAACATTGGAACAATAATTGATTTATCAAAGTGTTAGTATGGGTTAATTACCATCACTTGGATATCATAGAGCTCACAATCAGATACCACAAATGATTCAATTTTTCACACAACCCTCTCCCATGATGAACTATTGTCGAGGAGTTATGTATCCCAAAAAGTATCAATATTTCAATATGGCACCCTTGAATCAAATGATGTTTAATGTGAGCAATAAACATGGTGAAACTAACTTTTCAAATGTTAGTACTACTTTAGATATTATCCAAAATGAGGTAAAATTTATGGGGTCAATACTCGCTAATGAAGGTTGTAGGAATCAATCTAAATAGAATGTAAGGACAACTTCAGTAGTGGAAACATATGAACCTTCAGAAATGAAGGAAGATGAATTTGAATATGAAGTCGAAGATGAATATGAATAAGAATATGAATATGACATGAAATAAGGGATAAAATATCACCAAGTGTTTCAGAAAGATAATGATTATATTATTCAATACAAAGAAGGAGAATTACTCACTTGTTTTACACTCCCCATAGAAGATTTTATCTCACTTGATGTGAAAGAAACTGAAAGCCTTGTCTCATCTTAGGATCCTACAATGCCTATGTAACTAGAAATCAGTATCTCTTTATGTCAAGTAGAGAAAAATACAGAACATAAAATTTTTGGATATGATTTCATTGAAGACCCAAAGGAAAATGTTGCTCTATTTGAAATAACTCAATTGGTTTACCAGGAATATTTGTTACATAACATATCCCTTGACTAGCAAGATTTATTATTTGAAAATGATAGGCATATTTTTAATTTTGTGACTAATTCTGGTGTTTTTAAAAACCATGTTATTAATGAAGATGAAATACTGTAATATGATGAAAATAAATATCATGTGGTAACCATGAAAACTAATGCAATTTCCAAAGGTATAGTTTCTCTTGAAATACTTTTTGACATTGATTACAAAAGTAAAATATGTAATAAAGTCTCATTACAAAAAGATGCTTATGTGTCACATCCCACCTCGACCTGAACCCTTGTGCTTAGATAAGAGAAATGAAATTAATGGTTAATTTGTGAAGGCATAGAAAATATTTAAAAATTTCAAGGTATTGAAAATAGTGGTGATTTATTTAATATTTTTGAAAATGCATCCAAGAAAAAAATAACATATATTTTAATTAGAAAAGGGGGATTTTTATGTAAATAAATTTATTGGCATTCTTTACAAATAAATGTAGTGTTAAAATACTTTGAGAAAGGTATTTTAACCCTAAGTGCCATTAATAGCTATGGGAATAAGAATATATACTCACAAGCTTTAGAAGAAATTTTAAAATTATTTTTCTAAGTCCTTAAAAGCACTATTGGATGTCTTTGTGTACATCATGTACTCATGGCTACAAAAAAAATACTATGCCACTAATTTGCATGCATCACCACCCACCTGACCTCTCAATAGGTAATTACCTCTCAATAGGTAATTACCTAGAATACCCTTCACCATTTGAGAAGGCACCCCCTGAATGCTATAAAAAGACACCATTGGTTAACAAAAAAAGGTTATGTATGCTGTAAAAATCATAAAAAAATATTAATATGTAAGCTTGGGCTTAGGGATTATGCTCTTTACCCTTTGGTAAATCAGAAACCAAATAGCCCTAAGTTTTTAGAGATAGTTGGTCTGGATATTTATAGAATGGAGAAAAAGCAAGGAGGACCAGATAAAGGAAGGTTTCAAGGAGCTTGGAGCTTGAATGATTCAGGTCATATCATAACTTATAACCATGCTATTTATTTTGAATATGCATTCGATTATTAACAATAGTATACTTTGTATATCTTTATTATTTAATCTATTGAATATGAATAAACCTATGCGTTATCAATTGTTTTAATATGGTCCATGAATGTATTTATTTAATTAATTAGTTTAGGCCCTTGTTATTTGGATAAACAAAATGTCATTTAATTAATTAGTTTGGGCCATTATTATTTTGAACGGGTATTAATGGATTAATTGACACTCTTATAGAGCAGGTCATTCATTTAAAGTTTTATTAAATCCAATTAGGGAAACCTTTCGACCAAACAAAACTTAACTATGATACTAGGAAGCTAAGGGTCACAACATAGTTGAATCAACACCACCAGCGGAAGCACCGCTTGGTGGTTACCAAGTTAATCGTGTGCAAGCACTCTTGGGGAGACATTTATCCATACCACATTAGGTGTGGGATAATACATTTTAAACTATTTTTAAAATAAAAGAAGGGGGAACCCTACCTCACCTCAAAGATATCGACTCATTGAGGGGATTATCACCCGTAATAGGGGATTATTTCCCAACTAATGATCCATCGTGTGTGAGTAATCCAAAATATTCTCACCAATAGGAAGATTGGTAAATCATTGAAACCATGGTTGGCATACCTATTTAGAAATAAATAAACCTCTCTATGTATTTTTTGAAAAATCCATGGGGCTAGTTGTGCCTCATACAACACGTGAACCCATTGGTAGGGATTGTTTGTTGTATAGACTTCAATGGAGTACCATATCCTATATTACCCTATTGTGTTTTATTCCCAACTAGCGTACGTTGTCAAGTTAGCAGACTGTGTCGATGACATACCCAATCCTAAATACTGATATGGAATGCAATCCCACATGAGGGATATAGCAAACTTGTGTGGTTGAAAAATACATCTGTAGAGGAAGTCAACCAAGTGTTTGTTTCTTTAATAGGTGATAAGCATCTCTGAGATATGGTCTTTGGCCAAATTCATGAGTGTGATGGATGCCCTCTATACTTTAGTAAAAGTCACTGCTTTTACCCCATAACCCCACCTTGTGAGTATGATGACCACCAGATGGTGAGATACACTAGTTTCGGTACCATAACATTAGTATGGGTATACGGGTATAAAATGGGGTACACTGCATTGAAATCAATGATGTCAAAAGACAACATCGAATAAATTTGGGTTGGGTAAATCAATCTTCTCATAGGTCAAAACCAAGTCTTCTGTACCCGATTGTAATATACATTAAGCTAAATAAATCCCATGCCAATCATATACATTATGATGTTCAATTGGTGTTAGACTGTATGATGCAACTTGTCGTATTATGAAAAATACTTAGGCTTGTGGGGAAATACCATTTGGGAAAATTAGTATCCACTTGTAATAAAAATTGTCAAGTGCCTTGTGTAAAAATCCATTGAACATATTTCTGATTACGGGACAAATTTTAGGAATAAAATTTGTACACCTTGAAACAAAATTTGTACATCTTGAAACTAATGTTAGGAGTAAATTTGTACAACTTGTATAAGTCTCATAGAAGACAAATGATATTGTTGTAGAAAATTTATTAAAACCATGATGAAATATTGTGATACATTTTGAAAGGATTTACATAAATTAGGTAATGGTCTTGTTGATAGACTAAACATTACCCTTTATGAGCTATAGTTCATCCTTGACAATATATTAGTTAATAAATATTATTTTATTAATATTGTGTATCTATAGTGTCTTTTCAAAAGTAAATTAAGGGCCAAGTGAGTAAACCTATAGTGTAATCTTGTGTGATAGATTACTTGTGGAGTTGTAGCTAAACTTGACCAATCTTGTTGATGGATTGCAAGAGATATTGTAGCTAAACTCATGGAACTATAGAATGATCTTATTGATGGATCTTGAGACAACTTGGTAGCCAAATTTGAAGGAAGACTATAGACTAAAAATAAAATTTTAACAAACACATTTACA
Organism: Wollemia nobilis; assembly: GCA_028583015.1. NCBI lineage: Eukaryota > Viridiplantae > Streptophyta > Pinopsida > Araucariales > Araucariaceae > Wollemia > Wollemia nobilis. Next base: position 4,134,244 of record JAQPPZ010007219.1, read on the forward strand.
AAGAACTATAGTGTAAAAAAAAGGTGGATTGTAGAAAATATCAAGTTAATAATCTCATATTAGATTATGATTAAATCCTAGGAATGAATTTTAGATCTATAATGGAATCCATCTATTTAAATTTTATTTCTATTTGAATGAAATATGAGATACTTGTGAAAGTATGATTTGTTTAAATGTTATTTCTATTTGAAGAAATATGAGATACTTGTGAAAGTATGATTTGTTTAAATGTTATTTCTATTTTAAGAAATATGAGATACTTGTGAAAGTATGATTTGTTTAAATGCTATTTCTATTTGAAGAAATATGAGATACTTGTGAAAGTATGATTTGTTTAAATGCTATTTCTATTTGAAGAAATATGAGATACTTGTGAAAGTATGATTTGTTTAAATGTTGTTTTTGTTTGAAGAAATATGAGATACTTGTGAAAGTATGATTTGTTTAAATGCTATTTTTGTTTGAAGAAATATGAGATACTTGTGAAAGTATGATTTATTTAAATGCTATTTATGTTTAAATAAATATGAGATACTTGTGAAAGTATGATTTGTTTAAATGCTATTTATGTTTGAATAAATATGAGATACTTGTGAAAGTATGATATGTTTAAATGCTATATGCATGAAAGGGATCTCATTTATGAATGAATTTATGACATTCTTTTAAAAGGACTAGCAATAGTTGATTGTAATAATACTTGTTTCAAAGGCATATCCTTGTGAAGAAGGATATGAGATGAAAATGTGATTTTTAATCTTAGGAAAGTATGGGATTTCCTTCCTTTGAATGGTAGAATGCTTTAGACAATTACATTGTGGAAAAATGTATTGTGTTTAGTTGCATTAAATGAAGAATTATTCCATGCTATTTTTTGTATAGAATGCATTTTACATACATGTATAGGTTCACTTGATCCTGAAAATATCCACAATCTAGAACTGGTGGCTAGAATTAAACCAAGAAAGGGTTGGAACCGATCAACTCCTATTGATTATGTACACATGTTGTAACAAGGACCTCATTAATAAAAGACCTCAATATTGTAAAATGTATTTATTAAGATCAATTTTAATTTATTATACCACTCCTTGAGAGGATGTGTATACAATGTAATACTTGACTTCAAATGATCATAGAAGAAAAGTAGAGTTATATCATGATATGAAGTTATCTCATGACAAGGTTTGAATCTTTAAAAGTGAATTAAGAATTGTGTCTATTTGACATAGTGTATCCTTAAAACTAGAAGGAATGTATGATTCATGCATGTCACTTAGATACTAACCCTAGGAGTGATTAAAGAGGAAAATATTAAAAGTTATCTAATTCATGGAGATTATAGTTGGTTAAATCAAGTAAGATAAAATGGTAGACATTCATAAGTCTATGAGGGTTTGTGTGATAACCCCCTTAGCTTCCTATGGTTGATATGGGAAGGTTAAGCATTGCAATGATTATTTTTCTATCCTTAAGGAAGAATCAACTAATCCTCAAGGTATACACCTAATGTACGGGTTGAAAGAGACCTAACATAGAAGCTAGTTTAATGTTTGATTTAAACTAGTAGGGAAAAAGGATGTTCCTATTTTGAGATAGGATAATTCCCAAGTGCAAGGTAAAAAAACCTTATCTACAAGTCATTATAGCCTAGGTTGATTAGGCACAATGCTTCCACGCAAATGTTAGAATAAATTTGAATAAATGCATGTTTGTAAAGAAAAGAAAAATTGCTTGGATGTCACCAATGGGTAAGTCCTTTCTCCCAAGACCAAACCACTGGTGAATTGGCTTGGAAGAGTTAAGCAAACCCTCCATGATAGTGGGTCTTAAGCGGTGTACGTGAGACTCTTTTAAGAAATTGTACTTGATATTCGTAGCTCCAAGCTAGGGCTCTTTCTTGCACATGCATTGTATTGCAAATCAAAAAGAGTTATTTATAGATCCTAATAATAAGAAATTTTCTTAGTAGGATATTCACATTAGAATAAGATAACAATTTTTTTCTTTTAATATGCTTAATGTTACAACATGACCTTTTGGTCGAATATGGAAGTCATTTGAAACTTAACTAGGATATGAGGAAACATATCCCACCAATAGTAGTAAATCGAACCCTTACCATGGTTGAAACACCATTTCTTGACCACCAAATGGTAGTCAACTATATTAAAGTGTTGCATACTATTTATATAGTAAGATACCTTTTTGCAGAACACATGTGGTATTTAAGATTCATATATAGTAGAAATAAATGCGTAATTACAAAACTGACACCACTCTTAAATATAGGAAAACATGGCACCTTGGTTGAGAAGTGGAAGAAAGAGGGTTTCTCGAAAGGAGAAACCGAATAGCACTGATAATTTTGAGGATAGACCCATAGGGGATAGTTCAATAAATTCAAACAGAGTAGAAAATCTCACAATCGTTGTGCAAATAATGCAAGGGGAAATGACTCTGTATAGAGAGAAAATGGTTCAACAAAATAGTTTATTGGAAACCATTAGGGTAGAGATGCAAAAACCTGAGAATAGGAATCTTGAGCAAAAAAACCCCATGTAAGGGTAGACTAATGACACAGATGAAGTGGATCATGTGACTAAGGCCCGTATTAATGGAGAACTAGAAAGGGACTTGAAGCATGTCAAGGTTAGAAGGTTATCTAGAAAAGAAGGGGGAGATTCAGTAGAATCTTGGTTGAATGATTTGGAGGTCTACTTCTCCATGAGAAATTATTCCTCAACAACTAAGATGATCTAGACCATAGGAATTTTGATAGAAACAAGTTTGGAATGGTGGGAGACCTATAGTAAGGAAAAAAAGATCAAAGTGATCCACTTAAAATGGGAGGACTTCGTGAAAGCCTTTAGAAAGAGGTTCCTTATGGAGCAGTTTTATATGAAGAAACTTGATGATTTTGTTCAACTCCACCAAGGGACTCAATCCATAGAAGGGTATTATAGGTAATTCTTGAAACTACTTAAATATGCTCCATATTTTGAGGATAACAAGATGAAAGTGCATAAATTCCTCTCTGGAAGTTGGATATCATATCAAAAATTTAGTAAGCATGCATAAACCTGGTGATCTGGAGATTTCTTATGAGTTGGATTGCCAAGTAGAGTACAATCTGCACCCTAGTAAGAAATTTGGCAACTCTTCAAATGGGTCAAAGAAGGAATATCATCACTAGCAAAAGAGGAAGTGGGAGCCTGAACCAAGTTAGAAAGGAAAGGAAAATCCTAAATTTGCAAAGAAGAACAATGAGAAACCAGGGCACTTTAAGAAGAAGTTCCAACCAAGGAATAAGAATAACATTAATGTTGAAAAACCACAACCTCTGGAATATGTAGGACCACCTCCTACCAATGAGAAGGATAAGCCAGATCAAGGGATAGGCCAGAATCATAAATCAAGATGTTATGAATGCGAAGGTCTACATTATGCCAGGAATTGTCCCCTTCATGAAATGTCTAGCTAGAAGGTAAATGGAAAGGACCACAAGATCTATGCGGCCATCGAGAACCAGAACCTAGAAGGACAAGCAACTCCTTTACTCATAAATGGTAAAATCTATGGTAGATATGTTAAAATTTTGATAGATAGTGGAGCTACAAATAACTTTATTTCTAGTAGCATAATAAGAAACATGATGGAGAGACTCGTATCTTTGGCACAAGGGTGGAAAGTGGAGTATGGGTCAGGTTAAACCTACTCCATGGATCAATGCTTCTCCATAGCTAAAATTTCCCTACCAATAAGCTCTACCATTTTGCACCTATATGTAGCATTGCTACATGCCTTCGACATCATATTGGGCATGGATTGGTTAAAAGCTCACAAAGCTTTGATCAATTTCCAAGATCGATGGATTGAGTTCACTAATGATAATGAAGGAAGGGTAAAAATGGTTAGTGAACAAGGTTCCTTTAAGCATGTGCTATTATCTGCAATGCAACTAAAGAAGGCCATAAGGAGAGGAGGTATGGTCTACATGGTTAAATTGAAAGAAGTTGAATATGTCAATGAGGAGGAAGCATTTCAGAGATTCCCAATTCTACAAGAATATAGAGAAGTATTTACCTCAAAAATTCTTGGAATGCCTCCCAAGTGAGAATTTGACTTCACCATTGATCTAGTACCAGGCGCAAAACCCATCCATAGGGCTCCTTACAAGATGAAACCTATAGAGATGCAAGAATTGAAGGTGCAACTTCAAGAATTTCTTGACAAAGGGTTAATCAAACCAAGTGTATCTCCATGGGGTGCATCGATACTGTTTATGAAGAAGAAATATGGTTCACTAAGCCTTTGCATAGACTACATGATGTTGAACAAAGACACCATCAAGAATAGATATCCTTTTCCAAGGATAGAAGATCTATTTGATCAACTAAAGGATGCCACCATCTTCTCCAAAATTTATTTGAAATCAAGATATCATCAATTGAGGATCGGAGTGAGGATACTCATAAAATTGCTTTTAAAACCTAGTATGGGCACTATGAGTTCATTGTCCTACCATTCGGGTTGACCAATGCACCACCTATGTTCATGAATCTGATGAAAAATGTCTTTAGAAATTAGTTGGACTGATTTGTATTGGTATTTTTAGATGATATTATAATCTATTCCCACAGTAAAGAAGAGCATGATAGACACTTGAATATCGTGCTAGAGTTATTGAAGAGAAATCAACTCTACGGGAACCTTTCCAAATATGATTTTTATGTGTCACAAGTACACTACTTGGGACATATAATCTTCGTAAATGGGATTGTGGTAGATCCTCAAAAAATCAAGGTCATTTTGAATTGGCCACCTCCCACTAATGTGACAGAAGTGAGGAGCTTCATGGGATTGGTAGGGTATTATCAAATATTTGTGAAAGACTATTCCAAGATATCCTCCCCAATAACAAATGTTCAAAGGAAAGGTAAGGTATTTATATGGATGAGAAAATGTGAAGCCTCCTTCTAGTTGCTTAAGAAAAATCTCACTTCCACCCCTATACTAAAAATCCCAGACCCCCAAGGTGAATTTTTAGTGTGCACAAATGCTTATTTGGAAGGATTGGAGGAGTATTATCCCAAGATAAAGTAGTAGTGGCCTATGAGTCGAGAAGGCTCAAGAAACATGAGGCTAACTATGATACTAGTTGAGGTGGTACATGCCTTCAAAATTTGGTGGCACTACCTTGTGGGTAAATCCTTTGAGTTGAGAACTGATCACCAGAGTTTAAAGTATATTTTTACTCAACCGTTGCTAAATGCAAGATAGAGAAGGTGGATTGAGTTCTTGGTCGAATATGATTTTGGCATAGAATACATCAAAGGTAAGGAAAACAAGGTCACCAATACTTTGAGTAGAAGAAGGCACATTACCATGCTAACCCAAAGTCATATAGATCTTATGGATCAAGTTAAACAAGCCCAATCTCAGGATTAGTTTTGTATTGAAATCCAAGCCAAAATGGCACAAGATCCTAAGATAGCTAGAGATTATGGTCTCAAGGATGGAATTTTGTGTTTCAAGGATTGGGTAGTCATCCCCAAAGTTGGAAATATAAGAAGGGTGATCATGAGGGAAGCTCATATATCCCCATACTCCACTCATCCGGGAGGGACCAAGATGAGGGAGAACATGAAGAAGATCTTCTATTGGCCCGGTATGAAGAAGGATGTCACTATATTTATTTCCCAATATCTAGAATGCCAAAAAGTGAAGGAAAAATTTAAATACCTAGTAGGATATTTGTATCCACATGATGTGCTCATGTAAAAGTCGCAAGTGGTATCAATGAATTTCATACTTGGGTTACCTAATACTAGGTACCAACATGATGTGGTACTTTTTATGGTGGACAAGTTGACGAAGGTAGTACACTTCATACCAAGTAGCACCAAAGATGATGCGATAGTAGTAGTAAATATATTTACCAAAGAGATCTTCATATTGCATGGATTTCCTAAAGTAATCATCTTTGATCGATATTCTAGGTTCACCTCTGACTTTTGGTAAGCCCTCCATCATGCAATTGGAACTACACTAAATATAATTTCTAGTTATCATCTAGATATATATGGACATGCGAAAAGAGTCAATTAGGTCTTAGAAGATATGCTTCACATGTATTGCATGGATCATAAATCTCGATGGGAAGACTTCTTACATTTAGTGGAGTTTACCTACAACAATGGATACCATGCTTCTTTAAAGATGGTTCCTTTTGAATCTTTGTATATTTGAAGGTGTAGAACACCATTCTCATGGGATAATCCAGAGGATCGGGTTAATATTATTGGACCTGATACACTCAAGGTAAATGGAGGAACAAATGAGGGTAATCCAACAAAGGCTTAAGGAAGCTTCGGATTGCCATAAGAGTTATGCTAACTTGAAGATGAATCCTCAAGAATTCTCTATGGGAGATAGGATATTCTTGAGGGTAAAGCCTATGAAGAGTGCTATCAATTCAACAAATTTAGACCCAAGATATATTTGACCATTCACCATCCTAGAAAGGATTAGTCTTGTTGCCTACAGACTTGACTTGCCACCTAATTTGGCAAAGATCCATGATTATTTCCATGTGTCCCTTCTTAGGAAATATCTTGATGATCCTAATCATGTATTGGATGTATCTAAGATACATATGGTGGATCCAATGTACATTGAGGTGAAACCGATTAGAATCCTCGATTTTCACTCCAAGACCATGAGGAAGTAAAACATAGAGTAGTGCAAGGTCCAATGGGACCTATATTATAAAATAAATACCACCTAGGAAAGGGTGGAGGAAATGAGGAATCACTTTCCTTATTTATTTGAAAATAATGTGTAATATTGTTTTAGATAGACTTTGTGTGATGCATATATAGATACTCTGATAGATATACTTATGCATTGATGATGGTATGTATGTATTTATTTATATCTCATCACCTATGATGATATTTATATTTTATGCTTTGATCTTACCATGCAAAGTAATTATTGATGAATGATTTTCATCTAGTATATATATTTTATTTCTTGAAGAATATGGTACTACTAATATTTATTGCATTACAAGTGTAGGATCTCTTGTGGGTGGAATAAATTGGCCCTCCCATAGGAAGAAATTTTTCAACCACCTGGAATGTGATACTAGAAAAAGAGAAAGGATGATGAAAAAAACCCATAGGTAACATGGATAATTATCCACATATAGGTATACTCATGACTACACCATTGGGCAATGATTTCTGAGACTAGCCTCTTGGATTTGACGGTGATAGCGAGCCTATCTTAAAGAGGTCCTCCATAGGATAAAATAATGGTGTGAAATATTGAGATTGCATGGTTTCCTGTGATTGCAATTTGGTAAAAGCATTATGGTTATTTGCTTCCTTTGCTATGTTTTTATTATGCATTAAGGTTTTATTGTTTGCTAACTATGGTAACACAAGGGACTATGTTTAGTCTAAGGGGGGAAGTATGTCACATCCCACCTTGACCCGAACCCTTGTGCTTGGCAAAGAGAAATGAAATTAATGCTTAATTTGTGAAGGCATAGAAAATATTTGAAATTTTCAAGGTATTGAAAATAGTGGTGATTTATTTAATATTTTTGAAAATGCATCCAAGAAAAGAAATAACATATATTTTAATAGAAAAATGGAGTTTTCATGTAAATTAAGTTATTGGCATGCTTTGCAAACTAATGTAGTGTTAAAATACTTTGAGAAAAGTATTTTAGCCCTAAGTACCATTAAGAGCTATGAGAATAAGAATCTGTACTCACAAGCTCTAGAAGAAATTTTAAAATTATTTTTCTAAGTCCTTAAAAGCACTATTGGCTGCCTTTGTGTGCATCATGTCCTCATGGTTGCAGAAAAATACTATGCCACTAATTTGCATACATCACCATCCACCTGACCTCTCCAATAGGTCATTACCTAGACTACCCTTCACCATTTGAGAAGGCACCCCTTGAATGCTATAAAAAGCCACCATGGGTTAACAAAAAGGGTCATGGATGCTAGAAAAATCCTAAGAAAATATTGATAGGTAATATTGGGCTTAGGGATTATGCTCTTTACCCTTTGGTAAATCAGAAACCAAACAACCCTAAGTTTTTAGAGATATTTGGTCAAGATATTTATAGAAGGGAGAACAAGCAAGGAGGACCGGATAGAGGAAGGTTTCAAGGAGCTTGGAGCTTGAATTATTCAAGTCATATCATACCTTATAACCATAATATTTGTTTTGAATATGCATTCGATAATTGATGTGATTGCATGTGCATCTGGTTATTGACAATAGCATGTTTTGTATTCTTGTATGATTTAATCTATTGGATATAACTAAACCTATTCCTTGTTTATTGGTTTAATATGGTCCATGACTGCATTTATTTAATTAATTAGTTTGGGACCTTATTATTTGGACAAATGGGTTGTCATTTAATCAATTAATTTAGGCCGTTATTATCTGCACAAATGAGCATTAATGTATTAATCACCTCTCTTGTAGAGTAGACTGTGTCATTCAAAAAATTGTTGCTAAAGCCGATTAGGAAAACCTTTCGACCAAACTAAACTTAATTATGCTCCTAGGAAGATAAGGGTCACTACATAGTTGAATAACCACCACTAGTGGAACCATCGCCTAGTGGTTACCAAGTAAATAGTACACGAGTGCTTTTAAGGATACCTTTACCCACACCACATTGGATGTGGGATAATACATTTTAAACTATTTTTAAAATAAAGAAAAGGGAGAACCCTTGCCTTGCCATAGAGATATTGAATCATCGAGGGGATTATCACCCATAATTGGGGATTATTTCACAACTAATGATCCACCATATGCGAGTATCCCAATATGATCTTATTAATAGGAATATAAGCAAGTCACTGAAACCATGGTCTGCATACTTGTTTAGCAATGAATAAACCTCTCTATGTAGTTTTTAAAAAATCCATGGGGCTAGTTGTGCCTCATATAGTGTGTGGATCATTTTTCAGGATCATTTGTTGTATAGACTCTAATGGAGTCCCATACCCTATATTTATCTATCGTATTATACTCCCAACCAGTGCACACAGTCAATTCAGTGGACTGTGTCGATGATAGACCCAATACTAAATACAAATATGGAACACAAAAACCTGGGAAGACAAGTTCCATCGATATAGTGTTGCAACAATCCCACAAGAGGGATATATTAAACCTGTATGGTTGGAAAATAAATATGTAGATGTATTGAACCAAGCTCCTGTTTATTCAACAAATGATGGGCATATTCGATATATGGTCTCTAGAAAAATTCATCAATGTTATGTATAGTGTCTATTATGAGAGTTCCCATAGTTGGTGGTAGGTGATTCCACACTTTACACATAAATATTTGAGAATAAGTCGCTACTTTTACCTCGTAACACCACCTAGTGAGTATGATGACCACCAATGGTGAGATGCATTGTTTTGGGTACCATAAGATTAGTATGGCTATACAAGTATAAAAAGGGGTATGTTGCATAAGACTTGATGATGTCAGATGATAGCACTGGGATAAATTTGAGTTGGGTAAACAAATATTCTTCTAGGTTATAACCATGTCCCTTATACCTGGTCATAATACACATTAAGCTAAATAAATCCCATGCCAATCATATAATTTACGTTTTTCAATTGGTGTTAGACTGTATGATGCAACTTGTCAAGTATTTTGGAAAATAAATAGGCTTGTGGAGAAATACCATTTGGTAAAATTAGTATCCACTTGTAATAAAACTTGTCAAGTACCTTCTGTTAAAACCCACTGAACATATTGTTGATTATTAAACAAATTTTAGGAATAAAATTTGTACACCTTGAAACAAAATTTGTGCATCTTGAAACTAATGTTAGCAGTAAATTTGTACAAGTTGTATAAGTATTATAGAAGACAAATGATATTATGGTGGAAATTTTATAAAAACCACGATGAACAATTGTGATAAATTTTTAAAGGATTCACATAAATTAGGTAATGGTCTTGTTGATAGACTAAACATTACCATTTATGAGCTATAGTTCAACCTTTACAAGATATTATTTAATAAATCTTATTTTTTTAATATTGTGTATCTATAGTGTCTTTCTGAAAGCAAATTAAGGGCCAAGTCAGTAAACCTATAGTGTAATCTTGTGTGATAGATTACTTGTGGAGTTGTAGCTAAACTTGAGCAATCTTGTTGATGGATTGCAAGAGATGTTGTATCTAAACTCATGGAACTATAGAATGATCTTGTTGATGGATCTTGAGGCAACTTGGTAGATATATTTGAAGGAATACTATAGACTAGACATATAATTTTAGCAAACACATTTACAAAGAACTATAGTGTAACAAAAATGATGGATTTTAGAACAAATTTGGTTTATAATCTCGTAGTAGATTATGATTAAACCCTAGGAATGATTTGTAGATCTACAATTGAATCCATTTATTTAAATATTATTTCCATTTGAAGAAATATGAGATACTTGTGAAAGTATGATTTGTTTATATGTTATTTCTATTTGAATAAATATGAGATACTTGTGAAAGTATGATTTGTTTAAATGCTATTTATGTTTGAATAAATATGAGATACTTGTGAAAGTATGATTTTTTTAAATGTTATTTCTATTTGAATAAATATGAGATACTTGTGAAAGTATGATTTGTTTAAATGCTATTATTGTTTGAAGAAATATGATATACTTGTGAAAGTATGATTTGTTTAAATACTATTTCTAATTGAAGAAATATTAGATACTTGTGAAAGCATGATTTGTGTAAATGCTATTTTTTCTTGAATAAATATGAGATACTTGTGAAATTATGATTTTTTAATGTTAAAGAAATATGAGATACTTGTGAAAGTATGATTTGTTTCTATTTGAATAAATATAAGATACTTGTGAAAGTATGATTTGCTTAATTACCATAAGCATGAAAGGGATCTCATTTATGAATGAATGTATGACATTATTTTAGACGAACAATAGTTGATTTGTAATAATATTTATTTCAAAGGTTTATCTTTGTGAAGAAAGATATGAGATGAAAATGTGATTTTTAGTCTTAGAAAAGTATGGGATTTCCTTCCTTTGAATGGTAGGATGGTTTTGACAATTACATTTAGTATTGTGTTTAGATGCATTCAATGAATAATTATTACAGGATATTGTTTATCTAGAATACATTTTATATACATGTATGGATTATCCTAATCCCAAAAATATCTATAATCTAGTATTGGTAGCTCGAATAGAACCAAGAAAGAGTTGAAACCAGTCAACTCCTATTGATTATGTACACATGTTGTAACAAGGACCTCATTAATAAAAGACCTCAATATTGTAAAATGTATTTATTAAGATCAATTTTAATTTATTATACCACTCCTTGAGAGGATGTGTATACAATGTAATACTTGACTTCAAATGATCATAGAAGAAAAGTAGAGTTATATCATGATATGAAGTTATCTCATGACAAGGTTTGAATATTTAAAAGTGAATTAAGAATTGTGTATATTCGACATAGTGTATTCTTAAAATGAGAAGGAATGTGTAGACACCAAAACAGCACCAATCCGATTATGTGACTGCAAACACTGATCGCTTTGACAAACACAGCCCCCAGGGCAGCCCTCAGAGGTCAAACAGTGGTCTTAACCACTTTCATAGCAATTTTGTGAGGTCAAGAAGCAATTTGGCACACTTAGACACTTTGCCTAGTAATCGTCTCACCCAGGGACGATTGCTAACTTGAAATCGTCTCACCCAGGGACGATTTCTGAAATCGTCTCCAGTAAGGACGATTTCCAAGTTTAACGGGCAAAAAGACAAATGAGGCCAAGTGGCAGCCCAGAACAGTCAGTTGATGACTCCTGCCTCGCACGCATGTGTGAGTGGACAAATAGGCCATTTGAGGACTGTCACAAGGGCAGTTATGAAAGCCCAAGTCAATGGAGGACTCCCCTCCCTCATGGGAAGACAAGACTGCCACATGGCGCCTATGACCAACACATGGCATTTGTGCTTCCCTCCCAAAAGAGACCCCATGGGTCTATAAAAGGTGGGACTTTTCTCACCCAAAATATACAGGTTGAAGGAGTTTTCAAGCAACGAAGTGCTGCCGAGTTGAAGACCCACTTGCATCCCTTTTGGTTCACCTTCCCACATCCACCAATCTCTTTTGCAAGGGAGGTTGTTGGGTGGATTTTGGAAGCTTGAACCTGACCCAAATCCAACACATGGACACCTGAACCAACCAATTCGCCGACCCCCCAATCCTAAGAGGTTTTGGGCCCATCCCTAGTGGATTGGCGCCGAAATCAAGTGCCAACGGTGGGAGGCCCACTTGGGCACCCCCGCACTTTTCTAAGTTTTAGAGCATTCTAGATTATTTTTTCAGGTTGCATTTTGTGTTATCATGTTTGGTGAACTCATAGCTGCAATTTCGTAACTTTTGATCAGATTCTAGTATGTTTTGTGTCGCTTTGTTGTTTCACTGACTTGCAGGTGGCGAGATCAAATTCCCGAGGGTAGAGGCCAAATTGGGAGAATCCGACCATCTGGGTCATCCCAAAATGGCCCCAATTACATAACCCCCTTGTTTGCAGGTGTTTTGGAGACCTCGGGAGTCGACATTGGAGCAGCAGCAGGTCGGTTTCCCCAACACAGAAGAATTCGTCCCACCCGGGGACGATTGCGATCGAAATCGTCCCGCCCGGGGACGATTTCCAGTTGAAGGCAGATTGGCCAGCTGTCTCGAGTGGCAATGGCCTTCGGTAACATTTTCTATCTTCTGGCAATGTTTCGGGCCATTTGGAATCACTTGTATTTCTTGTTTTAGGTAAATGTTTGCATGCATATTTTGATGATTTTAGAAGAACGAACACTTTTCACTTGCAGCGAGTGCTACTGACATCTTGGTTGTTTCTTTGTTCACAGGAGAAGCAGCGGAGGTGAAGAACTCATCGACATCAGCGACGGCATCATCTTGGCCCGCCCATTGCAATCGTGGGCACGCGAAAAGAGGAACATTGAGTGATTGTAATCGAATTCTTTTAACGCTCCTAGCCCCCGAAAAGGGAGGAGACGTCATTGTAATAGAGATCAAGGGATATTAATGAAAGGGCTGTGTTTTCTCCATTTGCTTGTGTCTCTTCCAATGCGTTTCTTTTCCATTTCATGCACTTTACGTTTCTAGGACTTAAGCGCATTTGATTTTGGTTATATTGCAATTAGTGTTTCCTTTGCCCGAAATCTCGTGCTTTCAGTGGCGATCACGGTGGGACCTGTCCCATAGTTTTTTAAGATCATAGAAAACTAATCAGGGTTTTGTGTTTTGTGCTTGATAGGTACATTTTTTTGTTGCAGATCGCTATTCGTCTCTGATCATTACGAATTCTTAATCGCAAATCGTCTCACCCCGAGACGATTTCAAAATCGTCTCTCGGGAGGGACGATTTCGTTCCGTAATTCGTCTCCCGGAGGGACGAATTCCTGCTCGTGGATTTTTAGAGTAGAAATTCAGAAGCAACTGGAGCAGGCAGAGAAGAGGTAGGGATTTTTATAATCTCTGTTAAAATTTCTGTTTCTGTTTCTGTTTCTTTGACTTTTTTCATTTTATCCTGCATTGCCTAGGGAAAGTCATTTATGCTTGTTTCATTTTCGCTAAATAAAATGAATCCCACACACTTCACGTAACAATTTTAAACCAAGGAGCTGGTCGTAAGACCCCAGCCCTTGAGCAAGACCAACGGTGGGTTCATCACCACCTTGGCTTAGCTTTGCATCCATTTCCCGATTGTCAATTGTTGTTAGGCGTAAATCCTGACGAAAGCAGACCGAGTGTCGCTGGGGTGATTCCCATGCGCGCGAGGATAAGTTTTCTATGGTAGGTGCCATTAACAGGACAATCCCCCTTCCGTACCGCCTACGTACCACGTACCTTCTGCTCTCACGTACCTATAGTCTCCCTCTCGTAAGGGCGGGTATATAGAGAGGTTGGTATATCGGCCTGGTTGGTATATTGAAGGGGCGACCGTTTTGGGAGTTATATGAGCCGTCATAATGCATTTAAACGTTCTTCAAAACCTACAAAAACAAAACAAAACATCAAAATGCACTAAACCAGTTTAGGGCACACCAATAATCCTTAAAAGAGATAATCACGGTTTGTGTATGCGTGTGTTCAATTCTGCTTAGTGTAGACAAAAAAAAAAAAAATCATCATAAACAAAAGATAAAAATCTACGCATTTTGTCATTTTCTCCAAAAGCTCCAAGGATTCCCGTAATCGCTTGGTCACTCCAAAATGCCCCAAAGGTGTCCATGAACCCTTTGGTCAACCCAAAATCACCCCAAATGTGCCCATAAGTGATGCAGGACCATCCAACAAAGTATGGGAAATCTTATATTTTTCCCTAAATTTTAGTGCATCTTGTCGGGGCCATAACTTCTCAACCGTAGCTCCGATTGACTTGAAATTTTACAGGGAGTTAGTTGGGATAATTTTAAACAAATACGATTCCCTAGAATCCTATTTTCCCAGAAAAGTCAATTTTTGGGGCCAAATTCCATCATCTAGTGCCCCAAAATTAGGTTTTAAAATTGGGCACGCATTTTTTTGCACTTTTTGAGCTGTTCGGATGTCAATATCTCCTAATGTATTCAGAGCTAGGACTTGAAACTTCATTTTTGTCTTATCTACTATAAGAGGGATGCACACGCCAATTTTGGGCCCCATCTGACTCATTTCAATTTTTAGGGCTTTTTAGAGAGACATCGTCATGGTGCTCACCCGTAGCCAAGCCCAATCACGGGCGGAGGCTGTGGGGAATGTCCAAGGAGGCATGAGTCACCTTCGTTACAATCCCAAGGATTTGGTCATACCACCTTGGTGACCTAACACACAAGGCAGTCCCCTCCACACCTTAAAGGAAAGGGACTATAGGGACACCTCTTCGAGGAGCACTCCTGTTCAGCATAGCATTCAGCACACACCCTTCCATGAGGGGTACAGTCATAGGAGAGCTCCCTTAGATGCTCGCTATGAGCGGTCATCGCGCGATGAAGCGCTAGGTCAACATAGGGTTCGACGGGAGGAACCACATGATTACATTATCCCTCCTTCACCCCCTCTAGTTGTCAGGACTACAAAGAAAAATCCAGAGCACAAGGCTCTTCGGGCAGGGCGAGATAGCTCCGTCCATCCCTTTTTCACTTATGAAAGAGAGCACGAGGAAGACCTCTACCTCCCTCGAGAGCAATATACAGTGCGAGAGCAATACGCCTCCGCACCTGCTATCTATCAGGACCACTCACTGAGGCCAAAGCCCCGAGGGAATGCCGCTACCCCCAACAAAGGGAGGTCACCTATAGAGATCTTGGATCACTACGATCGAAAATATCTAGGAGAGGCATCTAGGCCTTCTAGACATGAGGCGACAGGACCAACCATCTTAGAATCGCTCAAGCACATCGCACGCCAAATGCAATTCACGCAACTTGAGCTAGAGCGACTAGAGCGACTACATTTAGAGGAACCTTACTATATTAACAAAGAGCACCTTCGATGCCGGGAGGATGAGTTGTTCCAACACACTATGCGGGAGAGCCAACATGAAAGGGAGTACGAGGAAAATCATCGCATTCCTCGAGGACAACAAACAAGTGCGGCCTCAAGTACATGCCGCCTACATCGACGGAGGGAAGCGACCCATTGAAATTTTAGATCATCAAGATCGAGGCCAACACATAGGAGAAACATTCGAACCTCCTGGACAAAATAGGGTAGACCGAACTGACCCGATAGTCGCCAGACATGCCACCCGTCAAGCCCAAATCACGCGGCTTAAACAAAGTCATCAGGAGATAGAGTATCGACACCGCTTGGATAGAGAGCGCATGCAACGCGAAGCGGATGAGTTACGCATAGAGCAAGGTCGTCAGGAGTTAGAGGACTTATACATGCAGCGTAAAGCAGATAAGTTGCGCTATAAACTACCTGAGAGGATTCCAACCCCTCACACACATAAGACAAAACATTATGAGAGGCACAACCCCCGGGTGCGAGACGAGTCTCCGTGACCTTATCAAGCATCGCCCCCGATGCCTCCCAGACATGAGCGGGAGGCTGATCCTATAACCAATGACGGGTGCCTTCCTCAGACATCCACCCAGGTTTATGGGCCACCCTTAGAAATTCATCAAGAAGCCTCTAAGGAATCAGAGCGAGAAGAAGAGCGGGATGAAATGCCCTATCAAGGCATGGGGGTGCTATCCAGCTTACCCCTCCATACGCCCCAAGTTCCTCAACAAGAACCAATCAAAGAGGAGGAGCTCAAATCCCCCGATATATGCAAAGTGCTAGAGCACTTAGAGTCGGTAGAGACCAAGATTTTGGAGCTCCCAAGGCCCAACTTACATGAAGCTCCTTTCAAAGAGGATCAACCTTTAACCATAGGGCTACCTGATGATGCAGTCCTCCATGTCTCAGAATCTCCAAATTCTGATGAGCTATACTCACTAGTTGAAAGTGAAGATGAAACAGAGATAGCCCACAACAATCACATGAGACAACATCGGCATCCCATAAAATTTGAGGAAGCATGTCAACAGATAAACATAATACTAGGGCATGAGTGGCGCGTTAACTCACCACAGTGGGACCAAGCATTACATCCGCCATGTTGGGCACACAAAGAGCAACTTCCACCAAGAGACATCATAGCAACATCAGTGCCGCGGGCGGAGACTGTCCTCATCTCCATGCATAGGGCCGATCCATTCATGCCCATACCTCTAGAGCCGGATCCGAAGTGCAAAGACCATCAAGCTGGGGGTACCTCTATCCCCTGAAGAGCCATAGGCCAAACCAAAAAAAAATCTCCAAGGATTATCGCAATCACTTGGTCAAACCAAAAAGCTCCAAGGATTATCGTAATCCCTTGGTCACCCCAAAAAAAAAAAAGCTCCAAGGATTATCGTAATCCCTTGGTCACCCCAAAAAAAAAATCTCCAAGGATTATCGCAATCACTTGGTCACCCCAAAAAGCTCCAAGGATTATCGCAATCACTTGGTCACCCCAAAAAGCTCCAAGGATTATCGCAATCTCTTGGTCACCCAAAAAGCTCCAAGGATTATCGCAATCTCTTGGTCACACAAAAAGCTCCAAGGATTATCGCAATCTCTTGGTCACCCAAAAAGCTCCAAGGATTATCGCAATCACTTGGTCATCCCAAAAGCTCCAAGGATTATCGCAATCTCTTGGTCACCCAAAAAGCTCCAAGGATTATCGCAATCTCTTGGTCACCCAAAAAGCTCCAAGGATTATCGCAATCTCTTGGTCACCCAAAAATCTCCAAGGATTATCGCAATCTCTTGGTCACCCAAAAAGCTCCAAGGATTATCGCAATCTCTTGGTCACACCAAAAGCTCCAAGGATTATCGCAATCTCTTGGTCACCCAAAAAGCTCCAAGGATTATCGCAATCACTTGGTCACCCAAAAAGCTCCAAGGATTATCGCAATCTCTTGGTCAAAACCCAAAAAGCTCCAAGGATTATCGCAATCTCTTGGTCACCCAAAAAGCTCCAAGGATTATCGCAATCACTTGGTCACCCAAAAAGCTCCAAGGATTATCGCAATATCTTGGTCAAAACCAAAAAGCTCCAAGGATTATCGCAATCTCTTGGTCACCCAAAAAGCTCCAAGGATTATCACAAATTCTTGGTCACCCAAAAAGCTCCAAGGATTTTCGCAATCACTTGGTCACCCAAAAAGCTCCAAGGATTATCGCAATCACTTGGTCACCAAAAGGCTCCAATGATGTCCACAACCACTTGGTCAAAAAAATAAAAAACAATCAAAAACAACAAAAATTTGCATCTCATTTCTAGGCATACTCAAATTCATCAATCGAGAGCTCTTCTCGCACCTCATATTCATATTCATAAAAACCAATCCATCAAAAATACAAAAATATGTAGCTGCATTAAGCATTGCATCCACACATTGCATATTTGTGGTTGTATAGGTCAAAGGCACCATAGGCTGTAATTGCTCTGATAGTCCATCTTGTTCCGCACTGTTCCATTTTACAAAAACAACAAAAACACCATGCATTGCTTTTACCACACTAGAGTCAGTGGTCTTTTAATGTATCAAAAGATTTCGTGATTTAGTCATCATTTTGCTCTTTAGCCATGTAATGTATCAAGTCAGACAGATTTTATGAAGGTAGAGTCATACTTGAAATACACCTTGTTACGTAACATCCCAACACACATAAAAACACATAAAACAATTCCTGAGTTGTGTGAACGAAAGATGAAACCTGCACAAGTAATCCAGGTCACCACAAGCGAAACGGTTATCTTGCTCATCCCCCTGTGCGAATGACCCCAAGAATTTTGAGAGTTGGCAAAAGGACAAGCATCCTCCCTACCCAATTCCCTAAGAATCCCTAGTTCTCAATAGTTGCAAAACATCAAAAATTTGCAAAATGTCAAAAATCAAATATTTGACATCATACAGTGCACACATCAAAGGGCACAAACGATAGTGATTTTCATCACTACATATCCCCAATCCCTTGCTCAAAAGAAAAACAAATCAAAATAAACAGTGATCTTATCACTACAAACGAGCAAGTATCCCAATACAATTGAAGAAAAGAAGGGAGTCGAACTTGAATCCCTGGAACTCTCAGCATTCTAATAGGTCATAAGGCAAGCCTCGATACCGGTTTGGTTGATAGCCTATCGGTAACTAGCGGTAAACCTCTCGCATGACGATATATCTATCACATTAACTTGCGTATAGATCAATGTTTGCATGTGGATGAGCTAGCTTATGGTATCCTGGATAACACCGCAGATTAATCTAACTAAATACAACAAAGGAGTTAGTGGAGCTAATTAGGTGATCCTCAGTACAGGTTCGGTTGAAAGCCCATCTGGCACTGGCGGTATCCTGATAAATACCACAATAATGAACTCAATTGCACACACGGGGATGTGAAATAGCTAGGTCAAAAAAAAAAAGTCTGATTCATACCTTGTTCAAAAGTCTTATAAGATAAAGTACAGTCATGGCTAGTGAGTTAAAACCGTTTGAGTCTCCAGAAAACCTTAGCTACATTTCTAAACCAACTGCGCTACTTTTCATCCTTACAATACCATCAAAAAAAATACAAAAAAAGAAAAACCACATGTATACATACAAAGTCATGCATCACAACAATCGCCTAAAAACAAAATAACAGAGTTCTAAACAGTCCTTGGTGCCATAGCCAAACATCACAAACCCCATTCATCCATTTCATATCTGCATATCACATATAAATCAAAACCATTTGCATTCATCATAGCATATGCATCCATCAAAATAAATCAACATGCATACATCCATATTCATCAACCATCATGCACAAGATCAAAGAAAATCAAAACAACAAAAACAACAAATAAATGCAACACAAAAACAAAAAGCAATAAACATTGCCAGACACAAGTGCTCTTGCACTTAACCTCTTGGCATAGAAAAACTGATTTCAGGGTCTACATTGTCGCTATCCTACTCCCTAAGAAGGCTACCATAGCCGGACCGCTCCACGGGAAGACGGATTTTTGACAATTTCATCCCCAAACGACGTCACAAAAGGGTCAAAGCCCACTCAAAAACAACAAGAAAATCAAAACAACACAAAAAGCAATAAACATTTCCAGACACAAGTGCTCTTGCACTTAAACTCTTGGCATGGCAAATTGACATCGGGGTCACAAATTATCACTATCCTACTCCCTAAGAAGGCTACCATAGCCGGACCGCTCCACGGGAGGACGGATTTTCAAAAATTTAATCCCCAAATGATGTCACAAAAAAAAAAAAAAAACAACAAAAACAACAAATAAATGCAACACAAAAACAAAGCAATAAACATTTCCGGACACAAGTGCTCTTGCACTTAACCTCTTGGCATAGAAAAATTGATGTCGGGGTCTACATTGTCACTATCCTACTCCCTAAGAAGGCTACCATAGCCGGACCGCTCCACGGGAAGACGGATTTTCGACAATTTCATCCCCAAACGACGTCACAAAAGGGTCAAAGCCCACTCAAAAACAACAAGAAAATCAAAACAACACAAAAAGCAATAAACATTTCCAGACACAAGTGCTCTTGCACTTAACCTCTTGGCATAGAAAAACTGATGTCAGGGTCTACATTGTCGCTATCCTACTCCCTAAGAAGGCTACCATAGCCGGACCGCTCCACGGGAAGACGAATTTTCAACAATTTCATCCCCAAACGACGTCACAAGAAAATCAAAACAACAAAAATAGTAATAAACATTGCCAGACACAAGTGCTCTTGCACTTAACCTCTTGGCATAGCAAAATCGATGTCGAGGTTCAAATTATCACTCTCCTACTTCCCCAAGAAGGCTATCATAGCCGGACCGCTCCACGGGAAGATAGGTTTTCGATGATTTCACCTCATTCAGGCATCACCAAAAGGGTTAACACCCACCAAAAATAGGTCCAAATGTTGGAAAAATTGCACACGCTTAACGGTAAACCCTCTAAAGGCACCCTTGCACAAGTCATCTTGGGTCAAGCGACTCGTCGCTTCTCTCACGAAGGTCATTCCCTCATCGATTCGTCGCTTGAGGGGGTAGTCACACTTAGTCACCAACCAACAATCACACACCCAATTAAGGAAAACGACATGCATTCAAAGAATCATTGACAAAGACAATCACGCTCCTGCTTGGGGCAGTAAACAAGCAACAATCAAATCAATCAAACACTTGGCATTTCGTGAATCATGAACACAAGGTTCCCCATGAGGATAAAAACGCCCTTTGCCTGTTCATGGCTGATCAATGTCTAAGTTCAAGTCACACCTCACCAAAACAGGTTAATACTTGAAATCAAATTCCTTAGCTCGTCAAAAGCAAGGATTCAAGAATGCATGCCCTTTCCATACTTGGGGCATCAAAAGTTGGTTAGGTTACCAAGAAACCCTAATCATTAGTGCTTTGGTTATCTATTTTTGCTCAGCACTGCGTCACCCGTAGCGCTTCCCAAAAAGGGGCATCTGTAGACACCAAAACAGCACCAATCCGATTATGTGACTGCAAACACTGATCGCTTTGACAAACACAGCCCCCAGGGCAGCCCTTAGAGGTCAAACAGTGGTCTTAACCACTTTCATAGCAATTTTGTGAGGTCAAGAAGCAATTTGGCACACTTAGACACTTTGCCTAGTAATCGTCTCACCCAGGGACGATTGCTAACTTGAAATCGTCTCACCCAGGGACGATTTCTGAAATCGTCTCCAGTAAGGACGATTTCCAAGTTTAACGGGAAAAAAGACAAATGAGGCCAAGTGGCAGCCCAGAACAGTCAATTGATGACTCCTGCCTCGCACGCGTGTGTGAGTGGACAAATAGGCCGTTTGAGGACTGTCACAAGGGCAGTTATGAAAGCCCAAGTCAATGGAGGACTCCCCTCCCTCATGGGAAGACAAGACCGCCACATGGCGCCTATGACCAACACATGGCATTTGTGCTTCCCTCCCAAAAGAGACCCCATGGGTCTATAAAAGGTGGGACTTTTCTCACCCAAAATATACGGGTTGAAGGAGTTTTCAAGCAACGAAGTGCTTGCCGAGTTGAAGACCCACTTGCATCCCTTTTGGTTCACCTTCCCACATCCACCAATCTCTTTTGCAAGGGAGGTTGTTGGGTGGCTTTTGGAAGCTTGAATCGGACCTAAATCCAACACATGGACACCTGAATCAACCAATTCGCCGACCCCCCAATCCTAAGAGGTTTTGGGCCCATCCCTAGTGGATTGGCGCCGGAATCAAGTGCCAACGGTGGGAGGCCCACTTGGGCACCCCCGCACTTTTCTTAAGTTTTATTTCAGAAGCATTCTAGTTTATTTTCTCATGTTGCATATTGTGTTTTCTGTTTGGTGAATTCATAGCTGCAATTTCGTAACCTTTGATCAGATTCTAGTATGTTTTGTGTCGTTTTGTAGTTTCACTAACTTGCGGGAGGCGATATCAAATTCCCGAGGGTAGAGGCCAAATTGGGAGAATCCGACCATCTGGGTCGTCCCAAAATGGCCCCAATTACATAACCCCTCTGTCTGCAGGTGTTTTGGAGACCTCGGGAGTCGACATTGGAGCGTGTCAGTTCGGCTTCCCCAACATAGAAGAAATCGTCCCACCCAGGGACGATTTACAGTCAGAAATCGTCCTACCCAGGGACGATTTCCAGTTGAAAGTAGATTGGCCGACTGTCTCAGTGGCAATGGCCTGTTGGTAACATTTTCTGTCTTCTGGCAAGTTTTCAGGCTGTTTAGAATCATTTTGTTTACTGTTTTAGATAAATGTTTGCATGCATCTTTTGATGATTTTAGAAGAACGAACACTTTTCACTTGCAACAGGTGCTACTGACATCTTGGTTGTTTCTTTGTTCGCAGGAGAAGTAGCGGAGGTGAAGAACTCATCGACATCAGCGGTGGCATCATCTTGGCCCGCCCATTGCAATCGTGGGCACGCGGAAAGAGGAACATTGAGTGATTGTAATCGAATTCTTTTAACGCTCCTAGCCCCGAAAAGGGAGGAGACGTCATTGTAACGGAGATCAAGGGATATTAATGAAAGGGCTGTGTTTTCTCCATTTGCTTGTGTCTCTTCCAATGCGTTTCTTTTCCATTTCATGCACTTTACGTTTCTAGGACTTAAGCGCATTTGGTTTTGGTTATATTGCAATTAGTGTTTCCTTTGCCCGGAATCTCGTGCTTTCAACTGGAAATCGTCCCTGGGTAGGATGATTTTTGACTGTAAATCGTCCCTAGGTGGGACGATTTCTTCTGTGTTGGGGAAGCCGAACTAACATGCTCCAATGTCGACTCCCGAGGTCTCCAAAACACCTGTAGATAGAGGGGTTATGTAATTGGGGCCATTTTGGGACGACCCAGATGGTCGGATTCTCCCAATTTGGCCTCTACCCTCGGGAATTTGATATCGCCTCCTGCAAGTTAGTGAAACTACAAAACAACACAAAACATACTAGAATCTGATCAAAGGTTACGAAATTGCAGCTATGAATTCACCAAATAGAAAACACAATATGCAACATGAGAAAATAAACTAGAATGCTTCTGAAATAAAACTTAAGAAAAGTGCGGGGATGCCCAAGTGGGCCTCCCACCGTTGGCACTTGATTCCAGTGCCAATACACTAGGGATGGGCCCAAAACCTCTTAGGATTTGGGGGGTCGGTGAATTGGTTGATTCAGGTGTCCATGTGTTGGATTTAGGTCCGATTCAAGCTTCCAAAAGCCACCCAACAACCTCCCTTGCAAAAGATATTGGTGGATGTGGGAAGGTGAACCAAAAGGGATGCAAGTGGGTCTTCAACTCAGCAGCACTTCGTTGCTTGAAAACTCCTTCAACCTGTATATCTTGGGTTAGAAAAGTCTCACCCTTTATAGACCCAAGGGGTCTCTTTTGGGAGGGAAGCACAAATGCCATGTGTTGGTCATAGGCGCCATGTGGCAGTATTGTCTTCCCATGAGGGAGGGGAGTCCTCCATTGACTTGGGCTTTCATAACTGCCCTTGTGACAAGTCCTCAAACGGCCTATTTGTCCACTCACACACGCGTGCGAGGCAGGAGTCATCAACTGACCGTTACGGGCTGCCACTTGGCCTCATTTGTCTTTTTGCCCGTTAAACTTGGAAATCGTCCTTACTGGAGACGATTTTAGAAATCGTCCCTGGGTGAGACGATTTCAAGTTAGAAATCGTCCCTGGGTGAGACGATTACTAGGCAAAGTGTTTAAGTGTGCCAAATTGCTTCTTGACCTCACAAAATTGCTATGAAAGTGGTTAAGACCACTGTTTGACCTCCGAGGGCTGCCACAGGGGGCTGTGTTTGTCAAAGCGATCGGTGTTTGCAGTCCACATAATTGGATTGGTGCTGTTTTGGTGTCTACAAATGCCCCTTTTTGGGAAGCACTACGGGTGACGCGATGCTTGAGCAAAAATAGATAACCAAAGCACTAATGATTAGGGTTTCTTGGTAACCTAACCAACTTTTGATGCCCCAAGTATGGAAATGGCATGCATTCTTGAATCATTGCTTCTGACGAGCTAAGGAATTTGATTTCAAGTATTAACCTATTTTGGTGAGGTGTGACTTGAACTTAGACATTGATCAGTCATGAACAGGCAAAGGGCGTTTTTATCCTTAGAGGGAACCTTGTGTTCATGATTCACGAAATGCCAAGTGTTTGATTGATTTTATTGTTGCTTGTTTACTGCCCCAAGCAGGAGCATGATTGTCTTTGTCAATGATTCTTTGAATGCATGTCATTTTCCTTAATTGGGTGTGTGATTGTTGGTTGGTGACTAAGTGTGACTACCCCCTCAAGCGACGAATCGATGAGGGAATGACCTTCGTGAGAGAAACGACGAGTCGCTTGACCCAAGATGACTTGTGCAAGGGTGCCTTTAGAGGGTTTACCGTTAAGCGTGTGCAATTTTTCCAACATTTGGACCTATTTTTGGTGGGTGTTAACCCTTTTGGTGATGCTTGAATGGGGTGAAATCATCGAAAACCTATCTTCCCGTGGAGCGGTCCGGCTATGATAGCCTTCTTGGGGAAGTAGGAGAGTGATAATTTGAACCTCAACATCTATTTTCTTTGCTTAGAAGTTAAGTGCATGAGCATTTTTGTCCGGCAATGTTATTGTTGTTTGTTTTTGTTGCATTTTTTCTTGTTTTTGTTGTTTTTGTGACACCATTTGGTGATTAAATTGTCGGCAATCCGTCCTCCCGTGGAGCGGTCCGGCTATGGTAGCCTTCTTCGGGAGTAGGATAGTGACAATGTAAACCCCGACATCAATTTTGCTATGCCAAGAGGTTAAGTGCAAGAGCACTTGTGTCTGGCAATGTTTATTGTTGGTTTTGTGTTGCATTTTTTGTTGTTTTGTTGTTTTTTTTGTGACACCATTTGGGGATTAAATTGTCAAAAATTTGTCTTCCCGTGGAGCGGTCCGGCTATGGTAGCCTTCTTAGGGAGTAGGATAGTGATAATTTGTGACCCCGATGTCGATTTGCTATGCCAAGAGGTTAAGTGCAAGAGCACTTGTGTCTGGCAATGTTTATTGTTGTTTGTTGTTTTGATTTTCTTATTGTTTTTGAGTGGGCTTTGACCCATTTGTGACGTCATTTGGGGGTGAAATTGTCAACAATCCATCTTCTCGTGGAGCGGTCCAAATATGGTAGCCTTCTTAGGGAGTAGGATAGTGACAATGTAGACCCTGACATCGGTTTTGCTATGCCAAGAGGTTAAGTGCAAGAGCACTTGTGTCTAGCAATGTTTATTGTTGTGCTTTTGTGTTACATTTTTGTGATGTTTTTGTTGTTTTTGCTTTCTTGTTTTTTTTGTATATGTCATGATTTTATGTTATGCATAATGATTGATGTTGATGGATGCATGCTACTGTATATTGATATATGCATATGGCATGATAAATGCTACTGTTGTATGTTGATTTATTTTGATAGATGCATATGCTATGATGAATGCAAATGTTTTTTATTTATATGTGATATGCAGAGATGAAATGGATGAATGGGATTTGTGATGTTTGGCTATGGCACCATAGACTGTCTAGAACTCTGTTATTTTGTTTTTTTAGGCGATTACTGTGATGCATGACTTTGTATGTTTTTCATGTGGTTTTTCTCTTTTTTTTTATTTTTTGATGGTATTGCAAAGATGAAAAGTAGCACAGTTGGTTTAGAAATGTACCTAAGGTTTTCTGAGACTCAGACGGTTTTAACTCACTAGCCATGACTGTACTTTGTTTTTCAAGACTTTTGGACAAGGTATGAATCGAACTCGTTTTTGACCAAGCTATTTCACATCCCTGTGTGTGCAATTGAGTTTGTTATTGTGGTATTTATCAGGATACCGCCAGTGCCAGATGGGCTTTCAACCGAACCTGTACTGAGGATCACCTAATTAGCTCCACTAACTCCTTTGTTGTATTCGATTAGATTAATCTGCGGTGTTATCCAGGGCGCCATAGGCTAGCTCATCCACATGCAAACATTGATCTATACACAAGTTAATGTGATAGATATATCGTCATGCGAGAAGTTTTCCGCCAGTTATCGATAGGCTATCAACCAAATCGGTGCTGAGGCTTGCCTTATGACCTTTTAGAATGCTGAGAGTTCTAGGGATTCAAGTTCCACTCCCTTCTTTTCTTCAATTGTATTGGGATACTTGCTTGTTTGTAGTGATAAGATCACTGTTTATTTTGATTTTTTTTTCTTTTGAGCAAGGGATTGGGGATATGGAGTGACGAAAATCACTATTGCTTGTGCCTTTTGATGTGTGCACTGTAGGATGTCAGATTTTGGAGTTTTGACGTTTTGCAAATTTTTTGATGTTTTGCAATTATTGAGAACTTTAGGGATTCTTAGGGAATTGGGTAGGGAGGATGCTTGTCCTTTTTCCAACTCTCAGCATTCTAGGGGTCATTCGCACAGGGGGATGAGCAAGATAACCGTTTCACTTGTGGTGACCTAGATTATTGTGCAGGTTTCATCTCGTTCACACAATTTGGGAATTTTTAGTGTTTTGATTTGTGTTGGGATGTTACGTAACATGGTGTATTTCAAGTATGACTCTACCTTCGTAAAATTTGTTCGACTTGATACGCTACATGGCTAAAGAGGAAAATGATGACTGAATCACTGAAACTCTTGGTACATTCCTAGACCATCGATCGTAGTGTGGTAAAAGTTATGCATGGTGTTTTTGTTGTTTTTGTAACATGAGACAATGCGGAACAAGATGGACTATCAGAGCTATTGCAGCCTATGGTATTTGACCCGTATGACTACAAATATGCAATGTATGGATGCAATGCTTAATGCAGCTATGTATTTTTGTAATTTTTATGGATTGTTTTTGGTGAAGTTGAAGATGAGGTGCGAGAATATGAATTTTATGATGAATTTGAGTATGCCTACAATTGAGATGCAAATAAACATTGGAAAGAAAAATAGTAAATACAATGAGTCCAAATGGCTTGAAATCTTGACAGAAGATAGAAAAAGTTACCAGAAGGCCATTGCCACTGAGACAGCTGGCCAATCTACCTTCAAATAGAATTCGTCCCTGGGCAGGATGAATTCTGACTGCAATTCATCCCTGGGTGGGACGAATTCTTCTGTGTTGAAGAAGCTGACCTGCTGCTGCTCCAATGTCGATTCCCGAGACCTGCAAAACGCCTGCAAACAAGGGGGTTATGTAATTGGGGCCATTTTGGGACGACCCAGATGGTCGGATTCTCCCAATTTGGCCTCTACCCTCAGGAATTTTATCTCGCAACCTGCAAGTCAGTGAAACAACAAAGCGACACAAAACATACTAGAATCTGATCAAAAGTTACGATCTTGCAGCTATGAGTTAACCAAACATGATAACACAAAATGCAACCTGAAAAAGTAATCTAGAATGCTCTGAAACTTAGAAAGTGCGGGGGTGCCCAAGTGGGCCTCCCACCGTTGGCACTTGATTTCGGTGCCAATCCACTAGGGATGGGCCCAAAACCTCTTAGGATTGGGGGGTTGGCGAATTGGTTGGTTCAGGTGTCCATGTGTTGGATTTGGGTCAGGTTCAAGCTTCCAAAAGCCACCCAACAACCTCCCTTGCAAAAGAGATTGGTGGATGTGGGAAGGTGAACCAAAAGGGATGCAAGTGGGTCTTCAACTCGGTAGCACTTTGTTGCTTGAAAACTCCTTCAACCTGTATGTTTTGGGTGAGAAAAGTCCCACCTTTTATAGACCCATGGGGTCTCTTTTGGGAGGGAAGCACAAATGCCATGTGTTTGTCATAGGTGCCTTGTGGCAGTCTTGTCTTCCCAAGAGGGAGGGGAGTCCTCCATTGACTTGGGCTTTCATAACTGCCCTTGTGACAGTCCTCAAACAGCCTATTTGTCCACTCTTGGCCCGCCCATTGCAATCGTGGGCACACAAAAAGAGGAACGTTGAGTGATTGTAATCGAATTCTTTTAACGCTCCTAGCCCCAAAAAAGGGAGGAGACGTCATTGTAACAGATATCAAGGGATATTAATGAAAGGGCTGTGTTTTATCCATTTTCTTGTGTCTCTTCCAATGCGTTTCTTTTCCATTTCATGCACTTTACGTTTCTAGGACTTAAGCGCATTTGGTTTTGGTTATATTGCAATTAGTGTTTCCTTTGCCCGGAATCTTGTGCTTTCAGGTAAAAAATCAAAATAAACAATGATCTCATCACTACAATGAGCAAGTATCCCAATACAATTGAATAAAATAAGGGAGTTGACCTTGAATCCCTGGAACTCTCAGCATTCTATAGGTCATAAGGCAAGCTTTAGTACCAATTTGGTTGATAGCCTATCGGTAACAGAAGTAAACCTCCCACATGACGATATATCTGTCACATTAACTTGCATACAGATCAATGTTTGCATATGGATGATCTAGCTTATGGCATCCTGGATTACACCGCAAATTAATCTTAGTACATACAACAAAGGAATTCATGGAGCTAATTAGGTGATCCTCAGTACAGGTTCGGTTGAAAGCCCATCTGGAACTTGCGGTATCCTAACAAATACCACTAAATGAACTCAATTGCACACAGGGATGTGAAAAATAACTGGGTCAAAAACAAGTCCGATTCATACCTTGGTCAAAAAGTATTGTAAGATAAAGTACAGTCATGGATGGTGAGTTAAAACTGACTGAATCTCAGAAAACCTTACATTCATTCCAAAACCATCTATGATACTTATCATCCTTATGATACCATCAAAAAATACAAAAATAGAAAAACCATGTAAATAAAGAGCTTCTTAAACAGCCTACAGTGCAATCACCACAAATATCATTCATCCATTTCACTTCTCATATCACATAGACATCTAAAACATTTGCATTCATCATAACATCTACATTCATCAAAATGAATAAACATGCATAACAAAAATCACATCATCACATGTACAAAACCACAATAAAATCGGTATATATATATATCGTCAAAAAGATGCTCGTAGGCTACAAAACCGGTCCTCAGACCCCGTAATCATATCCAAAAACCCAACCTAAAGCGTCGACCACCATAATCACGGAGGATCGGTGTGACAAGAACTACCCCCTCGTGGTGTGGGTCCTATGGGACCCTGCAGGGCGGCTACTGCCAGCCCTCGCATCATACCTGCTACCTCCTCCCTCATCTAATCATCGGTGACGAGATGATGCTGACTGCTCAGTCACACTATCCCTCATCCGGCGAGAAGATCCACTGACCGAGGGCTCAAGAAGTCACCCACCAAGGCCGATGACCTCCCTCTCCAACTCTATCCGGTGAAGACACCACTCTGCCTTTCACCGATGATAGTATGACACTGCATCGTTGTGCTGTGCCAAAACCCTATCCCGCTCTGCCAGATCAGACCATAGGATATCCCTCTCCCGCCTCGCATCCCCCAACTCCAGATCTCGCATTCGCATGTCAGTCACGCAATCTCAACGCCTACATCCGACCCCACCTCCTCTGTATCTGTCGAACACATAGGACTCGTGGGGATAATAGCCTACTCAGGTTCCCACTGCTCCTCCACATCCTACATGTTTGGATGCTCTGGAACACCCAAGTCCACATCCTCATCTCCAACATCCACCATGTCTACATCATCCAACGGACCCCCCCAATCACCCCTTGCTGCCTCAGCATCCTTCACTGTCGCCTCCATGCCTCCAAGTGGCCCCTCTCCTCTCCAGTGCCGCAGTACCCACCACGAGTCATACTCAGTGGTAGTCTTGATGTCATCCACATCTGGGACCTCAATCACTACATCAGACTACTCACCCAATGGAGCAATTACCGGTGGCTCTAATACTCTCTCATCTCCCCACCGTCGATAGACCACGGGCTCACCAGGAAACCCCTGGCGCACCCCAAACTATCGTGTAACCCAGTTGTATGGAAACAACGCATGCTCCGTCCTGTGTTTCCCAATCAACCACCGCTCCCTACATACCCGTTGGAGCCACTCTCCAGCCTTCGTCCAGACTGGACAGTCCCGATAAGGACGCTAAAACACCTCCCTTGGAGTGATCAGAGAGAAGGCATCATTATAGTGTTGTACAACACCTTTCCATCATAGAATCTACCCCTTCTTCGCATACCGCCGCCACAAAGCTGCATAGCCAATCTCCTCGTCATCCATCACCGCACGAGTCATCCATGGTAACCCAGTCGGCCTCTCCACTGCTATGTGATGCCAACCCCAGCACTGAAGAAGATAACTGCAACTCACCCCCTTTCACTGTCGACAACGAACGCCGTACAGCTCCCCGTAGAGCTGTGCCAACAATGTCTGTCCCCATCCATAAATCGGTGGTGCCTCTATCGGGAACTCTACCAGTCGCCATACCAACTCCAGTAGGTTCCACGGGAACCTCGCGCCTGACGAATCAGGTAGAAGCATGTTAGAAATGAGGCCCATCAAGAATGCGTGCCTCACTCCTAACACCCCCCTCTCCTGCCACCAGCTAATAAAAATCTCGCTATCCTGACAGTCCACCTCGGCTGTCTCCACTGGGTTCATTACACTCAGCCGCTCCGCATGCCCAAAACATTTCGTCAGTACAGTAGTCTACTGATCACGCGGTGATGTCCTAATGGGAAGTCCATCTATTGGAATCCGAAGCAACCGATAAATGTCCTCCAGTGTCACAGTCATCTCCCCTATCAGAAGATGGAAAGTGTTAGTCCGTAGATCCCAAAATTTGATCAGGGCCATCAGATAGGCCTGATCCAGGACCAAAGGCTCCAGTCGAGCCACCTACTTGAGCCGAAGGGCATCAAGCCACTACCAGTCAACATCAGTCAGCACCGACCGCGCCTCAGCGAATGCGGCAGGTACACGGTACCGGCTCCTAACCTGCAAAACAATAACACACACAAAAATTCAAAACTAATTTTTCAGATTTAGGGTTCCTAACCTTAACTGATAATTACAAAAACAAACAAAATATATATATATATATATATATATATATATATATATATATATATATATATATATATACGAGAAAGCAAATTTTCAGATTTAAGGTTCCTAACCTAAACTGAGTAATTACAAAAAAAAAAAAAAAAACAACAAAAAAATTCAATAATAAAACTTTCAGATCTAAACTTAAATGATTGAATACAAAAACAGCATAACAATTCAAAAATAAAAATAAAACATAAAAACTTAGGGTTTACGTGCAGTTTATCCTAAGGTTTACTTCAAATAATAAACGTTTTTACATAGGTTTTATATTACGTTTAATATACAATAAATCTTAGTTTTTATAAACTAAGTTTCAGGGTCTAAATTTTATTTCAAACAAAGAAATAAACAAAATCAATTCAAATCACATCATCAATTGCAAGAATAAACTCTAGGGAATACTTACGGGTTTCGCCTCCGCTCCGCCGCTCGAATCCGGTTTGTGCACTCATGATGACGGAGAGAATTCAGAAGCGCTTCGCTTCACAGAATTACCTCCTCCTCCCAGAGCTCCCAAATCGTAAGAAAAAAAATGACACAAATGAGCCCAAATCCAAGTTTTGGGCCTTAAATAAGCCTACCAACTAGAAATCGTCCTTGGATGGGACGAGCGCTCTGGTCAGGGCTCGTCCCACCCAGGGAAGATTTCTACAATTGGAAATCGTCCCACCCAGGGACGATTTCCAGCCAGAAAAGTCAAAACATCAAAAAATCACCAAAAATGCACTAAAAACAACAAATAAAGTTGCCTAATAGAATGTTGTTACACTCGCAATCCAAGGCAATCAAAATAGACATTGGGGTCATATATTGTCCCTATCTCACTCCCCAATAAGGCTACCATAGCCGGAATGCTCCACGGGAAGAAGATTACAACAATTTTATCCCCACATGCGTCACACAAAACAACAAAAACAATAAAAAAATTCAACAAAAACAGACAACAAAAAAAACATTACCGGACACAAGTGCTCTTCCACTTAAACTCTGGGCAAAGAAAATTGATGTCGAGGTCCAAATTATCGCTCTCCTACTTCCCCAAGAAGGCTACAATAGCCGGACCGCTCCACGGGAAGTTATATTTTCGATGATTTCACCTCATTACGGCATCACCAAAAGGGTTAACACCCACCAAAAATAGGTCCAAATTTTGGAAAAATTGCACATGCTTAACAATAAACCCTCTAAAGGCACCCTTGCACAAGTCATCTTGGGTCAAGCAACTCGTCGCTTCTCTCATGAAGGTCATTCCCTCATCAATTCATCGCTTGAGGGGGTAGTCACACTTAGTCACCAACCAACAATCACACAACCAATTAAGGAAAAAGACATGCATTCAAAGAATCATTGACAAAGACAATCACACTCCTACTTGGGGCAGTAAACAAGCAACAATCAAATCAATCAAACACTTGGCATTTCATGAATCATGAACACAAGGTTCCCCCTGAGGATAAAAATGCCCTTTGCCTATTCATGACTGATCAATGTCTAAGTTCAAGTCACACCTCACCAAAATAGGTTAATACTTGAAATCAAATTCCTTAGCTCGTCAGAAGCAAGGATTCAAGAATGCATGCCATTTCCATACTTGGGGCATCAAAATTTGGTTATGTTACCAAGAAACCCTAATCATTAGTGCTTTGGTTATCTATTTTTGCTCAGCACTGCGTCACCCGCAGCGTTTCCCAAAAAGGGGCATTTGTAGACACCAAAACAACACCAATCCGATTACATGACTGCAAACACTGATCACTTTGACAAACACAGCCCCCAGGGCAGACCTTAGAGGTCAAACAGTGGTCTTAACCACTTTCATAGCAATTTTGTGAGGTCAAGAAGCAATTTGGAACACTTAGACACTTTTCCTAGTAATCGTCTCACCCAGGGACGATTGCTAACTTGAAATCGTCTCACCCGGGGACGATTTTTGAAATCGTCTCCGATAAGGATGATTTCCAAGTTTAACGGGCAAAAATACAAATGAGGCCAAGTGGCAACCCGCAACGATCGGTTGATGACTCTGCCTCGCACGCGTGTGAGTGGACAAATAGGTCGTTTGAGGACTGTCACAAGGGCAGTTATGAAAGCCCAAGTCAATGGAGGACTCCTCTCCCTCTTGGGAAGACAAGACTGCCACATGGCGCCTATGAGCAACACATGGCATTTGTTCTTCCCTCCCAAAAGAGACCCCATGGGTCTATAAAATGTGGGACTTTTCTCACCCAAAACATACAGGTTGAAGGAGTTTTCAAGCAACGAAGTGCTGTCGAGTTGAAGACCCACTTGCATCCCTTTTGGTTCACCTTCCCACATCCACCAATCTCTTTTGCAAGGGAGATTTTTGGGTGGCTTTTGGAAGCTTGAACCTGACCCAAATCCAACACATGGACACATGAACCAACCAATTCTCCGACCCACCAATCCTAAGAGGTTTTGGGCCCATCCCTAGTGGATTGGCGCCGGAATAAAGTTCCAACGGTGGGAGGCCCACTTGGGCACCCCCGCACTTTCTAAGTTTTAGAGAATTCTAGATTACTTTTTCAGGTTGCATTTTGTGTTATCATGTTTGGTTAACTCATAGCTGCAAGTTCGTAACTTTTTATCAGATTCTAGTATGTTTTGTGTCACTTTGTTGTTTCACTGACTTTTAGGTGGTGAGATCAAATTCCCAAGGGTAGAGGCCAAATTGGGAGAATCCGACCATCTGGGTCATCCCAAAATGTCCCCAATTACATAACCCCCTTGTTTGCAGGCATTTTGCAAGTCTCAAGAATCGACATTGGAGCAGCAGCAGGTCGGCTTCTTCAACACGAAGAATTCGTCCCACCCGGGGACGAATTGCGATAGAATTCGTCCTGCCCAGGGACGAATTCTAGTTGAAGGTAGATTGGCCAGCTGTCTCAGTGGCAATGGCGTTCTGGTAACTTTTTCTGTCTTCTGTCAAGATTTCAAGCCATTTGGACTCACTATATTTACTATTTTAGGCAAATGTTTACATGCATATTTCATTAATTCTAGAGAACGAACCTGTCAAGATCGGAGCCAGCATCTATCACATCCGATGAACCTGTCAATATCGGAGGCGATCTCATCAAATTCGGGATGAACTCATTCTGATGCGAGATGATTTCGACTGCAGCACACATCGAGGCAATCAGTGCCTGGAGTTTGCTTTTCTTTCTCTTTTCTCTGTCATTTTATGCTATAAATTAGATTGTCTATTCAGTTTTTATACTATATTGCATCTGGAGTTCACCCATTTTGTCTAGTTTGCATATTAAGATCATATTCTGCTATCTAAACATAGTGATTTGCATTTACTTTTGTTCTTGTATATTGTTCAATCCTCATATTACTTTTTCATATAGTTTGCCCCTGTTTACAAAATAGAATTTCTTGTATTTCGCATCTGTTTGCTGTTTTGCAGGTCTCTGATGAATTCGTCTGACGAATTCGTCAGATTGCAGACGATCCTGTCAGTTTAGACGATTTTATCAAATTAAAGGCGATCCTGTTGAATTGCAGATGATCCAGATTGCTACAAGTAATCAGAAACTTCATCAGACTTTCGGATCAGGTAATCTTCATTGGCCTCTTGCAAATTCTCTGTTTCTGCTTTCTTTTCTATTTGTTGTATTCATTTAAATTGCATTTTCATGTAGTTTAAGTTAGAATCATTCGGCCAAACCTAGGATGAATGTTTAAAAATAAAACAAACTCATAAAAACTCATTCCCAAAACCTAGGCGTGGAAACTACCACCAAATGTTTCCTGGTGAACCCACCATCCGTCGAAAAATCACCAAAATACACCTCCCTTGAGAGGCGGGACCTTCGTGAAGTCCTCTCATCCGAGGTACCACACCATCCTTTTCCCATCCTCCTTCCAGGTGCGGATCCAATAGCCTGAAGGTAGGGATGCGAAAAAAGAGAAAAACCACATGAAAAACATACAAAGTCATGCATCATAGTAATCGTTCTCTAGAATTAACGAAATATGCATGTAAACATTTGCCTGAAACAGTAAATACAATGAGTCCAAATGGCTTGAAATATTGACAGAAGATAGAAAAAGTTACCAGAAGGCCATTGCCATCGAGACAACTGGCCAATCTGCCTTCAACTGGAATTCATCCCTGGGCAGGACGAATTCTGACTGCAATTCATCCCTGGGTGGGACGAATTCTTCTGTGTTGAAGAAGCCGACCTGCTGCTGCTCCAATGTTGATTCTCGAGACCTAAAAAATGTCTGCAAACAAGGGGGTTATGTAATTGGGGCCATTTTGGGACGACCCAGATGGTCAGATTCTCCCAATTTGGCCTCTACCCTTGATAATTTGATCTCACCACCTGCAAGTCAGTGAAACAACAAAGCAACACAAAACATACTAGAATCTGATCAAAAGTTACGAACTTGCAACTATGAGTTAACCAAACATGATAACACAAAATGCAACCTGAAAAGGTAATCTAGAATGCTTTGAAACTTAGAAAGTGCGGGGGTTCCCAAGTGGGCCTCCCACCGTTGGCACTTGATTTCGGTGCCAATCCACTAGGGATGGGCCCAAAACCTCTTAGGATTTGGGGGTCGGCGAATTGGTTGGTTCAGGTGTCCATGTGTTGGATTTGGGTCAGGTTCAAGCTTCCAAAATCCACCCAACAACCTCCCTTGCAAAAGATATTGGTGGATGTGAGAAGGTGAACCAAAAAAGATGCAAGTGGGTCTTCAACTCGGCAGCACTTCGTTGCTTGAAAACTCCTTCAACCTGTATGTTTTGGGTGAGAAAATTCCCACCTTTTATAGACCCATGGGGTCTCTTTTGGGAGGGAAGCACAAATGCCATGTGTTGGTCATAGGCGCCATGTGGCAGTCTTGTCTTCCCAAGAGGGAGGGGAGTCCTCCATTGACTTGGGCTTTCATAACTGCCCTTGTGACAGTCCTCAAACGACCTAGTTGTCCACTCTTGGCCCACCCATTGCAATCGTGGGCATGCGAAAAGAGGAACATTGATTGATTGTAATCGAATTATTTTAACGCTCCTAGCCCCCGAAAAGGGAGGAGACATCATTGTAACAGAGATCAAGGGATATTAATGAAAGGGCTATGTTTTCTCCATTTTCTTGTGTCTCTTCCAATGTGTTTCTTTTCCATTTCATGCACTTTACGTTTCTAGGACTTAAGCGCATTTGGTTTTGGTTATATTGCAATTAGTGTTTCCTTTGCCCGAAATCTCGTGCTTTCAGTAAACAATCAAAATAAACAGTGATCTCATCACTACAATGAGCAAGTATCCCAATACAATTGAAGAAAATAAGGGATTTGACCTTGAATCCCTGGAACTCTCAGCATTCTATAGGTCATAAGGCAATCTTTAGTACCAATTTGGTTGATAGCCTATCGGTAACAGAAGTAAACCTCCCGCATGATGATATATCTGTCACATTAACTTGCGTACAGATCAATGTTTGCATATGGATGAGCTAGCTTATGGCATCCTGGATTACACTGCAGATTAATCTTAGTACATACAACAAAGGAATTCATGGAGCTAATTAGGTGATCCTCGATACGAGTTCGGTTGAAAGCCCATCTGGCACTGGCGGTATCCTAACAAATACCACTAAATGAACTCAATTGCACACACAGGGATGTGAAAAATAACTGGGTCAAAAACAAGTCTGATTCATACCTTGGTCAAAAAGTCTTGTAAGATAAAGTACAGTCATGGATGGTGAGTTAAAACTGACTGAATCTCAGAAAACCTTACATTCATTCCAAAACCATCTGTGCTACTTATCATCCTTATGATACCATCAAAAAATACAAAAATAGAAAAACCATGTAAATAAAGAGCTTCTTAAATAGCCTACAGTGCAATCACCACAAATATCATTCATCCATTTCACTTCGCATATCACATAGACATCTAAAACATTTGCATTCATCATAACATCTACATTCATCAAAATGAATAAA
Source organism: Wollemia nobilis (assembly GCA_028583015.1). NCBI lineage: Eukaryota > Viridiplantae > Streptophyta > Pinopsida > Araucariales > Araucariaceae > Wollemia > Wollemia nobilis. The sequence goes on from JAQPPZ010007219.1 coordinate 4,171,412, forward strand.
CATGCATAACAAAAATCACATCATCACATGTACAAAACCATAATAAAATCGGTATATATATATATATATCGTCAAAACGATGCCCGTAGGCTACAAAACCGGTCCTCAGACCCCACAATCATATCCAAAAACCCAACCTAAAGCGTCAACTACCATAATCATGCAGGATCGATGCGATGAGAACTACCCCCCCGTGGTGTGGGTCCGATGGGACCCTGTAGGGCGGCTACTGCCAGCCCCCGCATCATACCTGCTACCGCCTCCCTCATCTAATCATCGACGATGAGATGATGCTGACTGCTCAGTCGCACTATCCCTCATCCGGCGAGAAGATCCACTGATCGAGGGCTCAAGAAGTCGCCCACCAAGGCGGATGACCTCCATCTCCAACTCTATCCGATGACGACACCACTATGCCTCTCGTCGATGATAGAATGACACCGCATCGTCACGCTATGCCAAAACCCTATCTCGTTCTGCCAGCTCAGACCGTAGGATATCCCTCTCCCACCTTGCATCCCCCAACTCTAGATCTCGCATCTGTAGCAGCTCTGTCAGTCACCCAATCTCAACGCCTACATCCGACCCCACCTCCTTTGTATCTACCGGATGCATAGGACTCACGGGGACAGTAGCCTGCTCAGGCTCCCACTGCTCCTCCACATCCTGCATGTCTGGCTTCTTCGGAACACCCAAGATCACATCCTCATCTCCCACATCCACCATGTCCGCATCATCCAACGGACCCCCCAAATCACCCCCTGCTGCCTCAGCATCCTCCACTGCTGCCTTCGTGCCTCCCAGTGGCCCCTCTCCTCTCCAATGCCGCAGTACCCACCACGAGTCATACTCAGTGGTAGTCTTGATGTCATCCACATCTGGGACCTCAATCACTGCATCGAACTCCTTACCCAATGGAGCAATTATCGGTGGCTCTAATACTCTCTCATCTCCCCGCTGCCGATAGACCATGGGCTCACCAGGAAACCCCTGGCACACCCCAAACTGTCATGTAACTCGACGGTACGGAAACAACTCATGCTCCATCCCATGTCGCCCAGTCAACCACCGCTCCCTACGTACCCGTCGGAGCCACTCTCCAGCCTCCATACAGACTGGACAGTCCCGATAAGGATGCCAAAACACCTCCCCTGGAGTGAGCAGAGAGAAGGAATCAGTATAGTGTTGTACAGCACCTGCCCATCGCCGACTCTGCCCCTGCTCCGCAGACTGCCGCCACAAAGCTGCATAGCCAATCTCCTCGTCATCCATCACTGCCTAAGTCATCCACAAAAACCCGGTTGGCCTCTCCAATGCTATGTGCTACCAACCCCAACACTGAAGAAGATAACTGCAACTCACCCCCTTAAGCTATCGACAGTGGACGCCGTACAGCTCCCCGTAGAGCTGTGCCAACAATGTCTATCCCCATCCATAAATTAGTGGTGCCTCTATCGGGCACTCTACCAACTGCCATACCAACTCCAGTAGGTTCCACGGGAACCTCACACCTGATGAATCAGGTAGAAGCATGTTAGAAATGAGGCCCATCAAGAATGCGTGCCTCACTCCTAACACCCTCCTCTCCTACCACCAACTAACAAAAATCCCGCTAGCCTGACAGTCCACCTTGGCTGTCTCCACTGGGTTCGTTACACCCAGCTACTCCACATGCCCAAAACATCTCATCAGTACAGTAGTCCGCTGATCACGCGACGATGTCCTAATGGGCAGTCCATCTATCGAAATCTGAAGCAACTGATAAACGTCCTCCAGTGTCACAGTCATCTCCCCTGTCGGAAGATGGAAAGTGTTGGTCCGTGGATCCCAAACTTTGATCAGGGCTGTAAGATAGGCCTGATCCAGGACCACAGGCTCCAATAGAGCCACCTACTTGATCCCAAGGGCATCAAGCCACTACCAGTCAACATCAATCAGCGTCGACCGTGCCTCAGCGAATGCGGTAGGTACACGGTACTGGCTCCTAACCTGCAAAACAATAACACACACAAAAATTCAAAACTAATTTTTAATATTTAGCGTTCCTAACCTTAAATGATAATTACAAAAACAAACAAAAATATATATATATATATATACAGAAAGCAAATTTTCAGATTTAAGGTTCCTAACCTAAACTGAGTAATTACAAAAAAAAAAAAAAAAAAAACATTGTCGGACACAAATAAAGTTTCCTAATAGAATGTTGTTACACTCACAATCCAAGGCAATAAAAATAGATGTTGGGGTCATATATTGTCCCTATATCACTCCCCAAGAAGGCTACCATATCCGGACCGCTCCACGGGAAGAAGATTACAACAATTTTATCCCCACATGCGTCACACAAAACAACAAAAACAATAAAAAAATTCAACAAAAACAAACAACAAAAAAAACATTTCCGGACACAAGTGCTCTTCCACTTAAACTTTGGGCAAATAAAATCAATGTTGAGGTCCAAATTATCGCTCTCCTACTTCCCCAAGAAGGCTACAATAGCTGGACCGCTCCACGGGAAGTTAGATTTTCGATGATTTCACCTCATTACGGCATCACCAAAAGGGTTAACACCCACCAAAAATAGGTTCAAATGTTGGAAAAATTGCACACGCTTAACAATAAACCCTCTAAAGTCACCCTTGCACAAGTCATCTTGGGTCAAGCGACTTGTCGCTTCTCTCACGAAGGTCATTCCCTCATCGATTCGACGCTTGAGGGGGTAGTCACACGTAGTCACCAACCAAAAATCACACACCCAATTAAGGAAAACGACATGCATTCAAAGAATCATTGACAAATACAAGAACGCTCCTACTTGGGGAAGTAAACAAGCAACAATCAAATCAATCAAACACTTGGCATTTCGTGAATCATGAACACAAGGTTCCCCCTGAGGATAAAAACGCCCTTTGCCTGTTCATGACTGATCAATGTCTAAGTTCAAGTCACACCTCAATAAAACGGGTTAATACTTGAAATCAAATTCCTTAGCTCGTCAGAAGCAAGGATTCAATAATGCATGCCCTTTCCATACTTGGGACATCAAAAGTTGGTTAGGTTACCAAGAAACCCTAATCATTAGTGCTTTGGTTATCTATTTTTGCTCAGCACTATGTCACCCGGAGCGCTTCCCAAAAAGGGGCATCTGTAGACACCAAAACAGCACCAATCCGATTACATGACTGCAAACACTGATCGCTTTGACAAACACAGCCCCCAGGGCAGCCCTTAGAGGTCAAATAGTGGTATTAACCACTTTCATAGCAATTTTGTGAGGTCAAGAAGCAATTTGGCACACTTAGACACTTTGCCTAGTAATCGTCTCACCCAGGGACGATTGCTAACTTGAAATCGTCTCACCCAGGGACGATTTCTAAAATCGTCTCCAGTAAGGACGATTTCCAAGTTTAATGGGCAAAAAGACAAATGAGGCCAAGTGGCAGCCCAGAACAGTCGATTGATGACTCTCGCCTCGCACGCGTGTGTGAGTGGACAAATAGGCCGTTTGAGAAGCTGTCACAAGGGCGATTATGAAAGTCCAAGTCAATGGAGGACTCCCCTCCCTCTTGGGAAGACAAGATCGCCACATGGCGCCTATGACCAACACATGGCATTTGTGCTTCCCTCCCAAAAGAGACCCCATGGGTCTATAAAAGGTGGGACTTTTCTCACCCAAAACATACAGGTTGAAGGAGTTTTCAAGCAACGAAGTGCTGCCGAGTTGAAGACCCACTTGCATCCCTTTTGGTTCACCTTCCCACATCCACCAATATATTTTGCAAGGGAGGTTGTTGGGTGGCTTTTGGAAGCTTGAACCTGACCCAAATCCAACACATGGACACCTGAACCAACCAATTCGCCGACCCCACAATCCTGAGAGTTTTTGGGCCCATCCCTAGTGGATTGGCACCGGAATCAAGTGCCAACGGTGGGAGGCCCACTTGGGCACCCCCGCACTTTCTAAGTTTCAGAGCATTCTAGATTAATTTTTCAGGTTGCATTTTGTGTTATCATGTTTGGTTAACTCATAGCTGCAAGTTCGTAACTTTTGATCAGATTCTAGTATGTTTTGTGTCACTTTTTTGTTTCACTGACTTGTAGGTGGCGGGATCAAATTCCTGAGGGTAGAGGTCAAATTTTGAGAATCCGACCATCTGGGTCATCCCAAAATGGCCCCAATTACATAACCCCCTTGTTTGTAGGCATTTTGCAGGTCTCAGGAATCGACATTGGAGCAGCAGCAGGTCGGCTTCTTCAACACAGAAGAATTCGTCCCACCCAGGGACGAATTGCAGTCAGAATTCATCCTGCCAAGGGACGAATTCAAGTTGAAGGTAGATTGGCCAGCTGTCTCAGTGGCAATGGCCTTCGGTAACTTTTCTCGTCTTCTGTCAATATTTCAAGCCATTTGGAATCACTGTATTTACTGTTTCAGGCAAATGTTTACATGCATATTTCGTTAATTCTAGAGAACGAACCTGTCAAGATTGGAGCCAGCATCTATCGCAGCCGACGAACCTGTCAAGATCGGAGGCGATCTCATCAAATTCAGGACGAACTCGTTCTCATGCGAGATGATTTCTACTGCAGCACACATCGAAGCAATCTGTGCCTGGAGTTTGCTTTTCTTTCTCTTTTCTCTGTCATTTTATGCTATAAATTAGATTGTCTATTCAGTTTTTATACTATATTGCATCTGGAGTTCACCCATTTTGTCTAGTTTTCATATTAAGATCATATTCTGCTATCTAAACACAGTGATTTGCATTTAATTTTGTTCTTGTATATTTTTCAATCCTCATATTACTTTTTCATATAGTTTGCCCCTGTTTACAAAATAGAATTTCTTGTATTTCACATCTGTTTGCTGTTTTGTAGGTCTCTGATGAATTCGTCTGACGAATTTGTCAGATTACAGACGATCCTGTCAGTTTAGATGATTTTATCAAATTGAAGGTGATCCTGTTGAATTGCAGACGATCCAGACTGCTACAACTAATCAGAAACTTCATCAGACTTCCAGATCAGGTAATCTTCATTGGCCTCCTGCAAATTCTCTGTTTTTGCTTTCTTTTCTGTTTGTTGTATTCATTTAAATTGCATTTTTATGTAGTTTAAATTAGAATCATTCGGCAAAACCTAGGATGAATGTTTAAAAATAAAATGAACTCATCAAAACTCATTCCCAAAACCTAGGCGTGGAAACTGCCGCCAAATGTTTCCTGGTGAACCCACCATCCGTCGAAAAATCACCAAAATACACCTCCCTTGAGAGGCGAGACCTTCGTGAAGTCCTCTCGTCCAAGGTACCGCACCATCCTTTTCCCATCCTACTTATGGGTGCGGATCCAATAGCCTGAAGTTAGGGATGCAAAAAAAGAGAAAAACCACATGAAAAACATACAAAGTCATGCATCACAGTAATCGTTCTCTAGAATTAACGAAATATGCATGTAAACATTTTCCTGAAACAGTAAATACAGTGAGTCCAAATGGCTTGAAATCTTGACAGAAGACAGAAAAAGTTACCGTAACGCCATTGCCACCGAGACAACTGGCCAATCTGCCTTCAACTAGAATTCGTCCCCGGGCGGGACGACTCGATCGCAATCGTCCCCGGGTGGGACGAATTCTTCTGTGTTGAAGAAGCCGACCTGCTGCTGCTCCAATGTCGATTCTTGAGACCTGCAAAATGCCTGCAAACAAGGGGGTTATGTAATTGGGGACATTTTGGGATGACCCAGATGGTCGGATTCTCCCAATTTGGCCTCTACCCTTGGGAATTTGATCTCACCACCTAAAAGTCAGTGAAACAACAAAGTGACACAAAACATACTAGAATCTGATAAAAAGTTACGAACTTGCAGCTATGAGTTAACCAAACATGATAACACAAAATGCAACCTGAAAAAGTAATCTAGAATGCTCTGAAACTTAGAAAGTTTGGGGGTGCCCAAGTGGGCCTCCCACCATTGGCACTTGATTCCGGTGCCAATCCACTAGGGATGGGCCCAAAACCTCTTAGGATTGGGGGGTTGGTGAATTGGTTGGTTCAGGTATCCATGTGTTGGATTTGGGTCAGGTTCAAGCTTCCAAAAGCCACCCAACAACCTCCCTTGCAAAAGAGATTGGTGGATGTGGGAAGGTGAACCAAAAGGGATGCAAGTGGGTCTTCAAATCAGCAGCACTTCGTTGCTTGAAAACTCCTTCAACCTGTATGTTTTGGGTGAGAAAAGTCCCACCTTTTATATACCCATGGGGTCTATTTTTGGAGGGAAGCACAAATGCCATGTGTTGGTCATAGGCGCCATGTGGCAGTATTGTCTTCCCAAGAGGGAGGGGAGTCCTCCATTGAATTGGGCTTTCATAACTTCCCTTGTGACAGTCCTCAAACGACCTATTTGTCCACTCTTGGCCCGCCCATTGCAATTGTGGGCACGTGGAAAGAGGAATATTGAGTGATTGTAATCGAATTATTTTAACTCTCCTAGCCCCCAAAAAGGGAGGAGACGTCATTGTAACAGAGATCAAGGGATATTAATGAAAGGGCTGTGTTTTATCCATTTGCTTGTGTCTCTTCCAATGCGTTTCTTTTCCATTTCATGCACTTTACGTTTCTAGGACTTAAGCGCATTTGGTTTTGGTTATATTGCAATTAGTGTTTTCTTTGCCCGGAATCTCGTGCTTTCAGTAAAAAATCAAAATAAACAGTGATCTCATCACTACAATGAGAAAGTATCCCAATACAATTGAATAAAAGAAGGGAGTTGACCTTGAATCCCTGGAACTCTCAGCATTCTATAGGTCATAAGGCAAGCTTTAGTACCAATTTGGTTGATAGCCTATCGGTAATGAAGTAAACCTCCCGCATGACGATATATCTGTCACATTAACTTGTGTACAGATCAATGTTTGCATATGGATGAGCTAGCTTATGGCATCCTGGATTACATCGCAGATTAATCTTAGTACATACAACAAAGGAATTCGTGGAGCTAATTAGGTGATCCTCAGTACAGGTTCGGTTGAAAGCCCATTCGGCACTCGGCGGTATCCTAACAAATACCACTAAATGAACTCAATTGCACACACGGGGATGTGAAAAATAACTCGGGTCAAAAACAAGTTCGATTCATACCTTGGTCAAAAAGTCTTGTAAGATAAAGTACAGTCATGGATGGTGAGTTAAAACTGACTGAATCTCAGAAAACCTTACATTCATTCCAAAACCATCTGTGCTACTTATCATCCTTATGATACCATCAGAAAATACAAAAATAGAAAAACCATGTAAATAAAGAGCTTCTTAAACAGCCTACAGTGCAATCACCACAAATATCATTCATCCATTTCACTTCGCATATCACATAGACATCTAAAACATTTGCATTCATCATAACATCTACATTCATCAAAATGAATAAACATGCATAACAAAAATCACATCATCACATGTATAAAACCACAATAAAATTGGTATATATATATATATATATATATATATATCGTCAAAAAGATGCCCGCAGGCTACAAAACTGGTCCTCAGACCCCGCAATCATATCCAAAAACCCAACCTAAAGCATCGACCACCATAATCACGTAGGATCGGTGCGACGAGAACTACCCCCCGTGGTGTGGGTCTTATGGGACCCTATAGGGCAGCTACTGCCAGCCCCCGCATCATGCCTGCTATCGCCTCCCTCATCTAATCGTCGGTGAGGAGATGATGCTGACTGCTCAGTCGCACTATCCCTCATCCGACGAGAAGATCCACTGACCGAGGGCTCAGGAAGTCACCCACCAAGGCGGATGACCTCCCTCTCCAACTCTATCGGGTGACGACACCACTCTGCCTCTCGTTGATGATAGTATGACATCGCATCGTCGTGTTGTGCCGAAACCCTATCCCACTCTGCCAGCTCAGACCGTAGGATATCCCTCTCCCGCCTCGCATCCCCCAACTCTAGATCCCGCATTCGTAGTAGCTTTGTCAGTCATGCAATCTCAAAGCCTACATCCGACCCCACCTCCTCTGTATCTGTCGGATGCATATGACTCGTGAGGACAATAGCCTGCTCAGGATCCCACTGCTCCTCCACATCCTGCATGTCCGGTTGCTCCATAACACCCAAGTCCACATCCTTATCTCCCACATCCACCATGTTCGCATCATCCAACGGACCCCCCCAATCACCCCCTGCTGCCTCAGCATCCTCCACTGCCGCCTCTGTGCCTCCCAGTGGCCCCTCTCCTCTCCAACACCGCAGTACCCACCACGAGTCATACTCAGTGGTAGTCCCGATGTCATCCACATTCAAGACCTCAATCACTGCATCAGACTCCTCGCCCAATGGAGAAATGACCGGTGGCTCTAATCCTCTCTCATCTCCCCGCTGTCGATAGACCACGGGCTCACCAGGAAACCCCTGGCGCACCCCAAACTGTCGTGTAACCTGGTGGTACAAAAAAAACTCATGCTCTGTCCTGTGCCGCCCAGTCAACCACCGCTCCCTACATACCCGTCAGAGCCACTCTCCAGCATCCATCCAGACTGGACAGTCTCGATAAGGACGCCAAAACACCTCCCTTGGAGTGAGTAGAGAGAAGGAATCAGTATAGTGTTGTACAGCACCTGCCCGTCGCCGACTCTGCCCCTGCTCCATAGACCGCGACCACAAAGCTGCATAGCCAATCTCCTCGTCATCCATCACCGCTCAAGTCATCCACAGTAACCCGGTCGGCCTCTCCACTGCTATGTGCTACCAACCCCAGCACTTAAGAAGATAACTGCAACTCACCCCCTTCTGCTGCCGACAGCGGACGCCGTATAGCTCCCCATAGAGCTGTGCCAACAATGTCTGTCCCCATCCATAAATTAGCGGTGCCTCTATCGGGCACTCTACCAACTGCCATACCAACTCCAGCAGGTTCCACGGGAACCTCATGCCTGACGAATCAGGTAGAAGCATGTTAGAAATGAGGCCCATCAAGAATACGTGCCTCACTCCTAACACCCCCTCTCCTGCAACCAGCTAACAAAAATCCCGCTAGCATGATAGTCCACCTCGGCTGTCTCCACTGGGTTCGTTACACCCAGCCGCTCTGCATGCCCAAAAAATCTCGTCAGTACAGTAGTCCGTTGATCATGCGACGATGTCCTAATGGGCAATCCATATATCAGAATTCGAAGCAACTGATAAACGTCCTCCAGTGTCACAGTCATCTCCCCTGTCGGAAGATGGAAAGTGTTGGTCCGCAGATCCCAAACTTTGATCAGGGCCGTCAGATAGGCCTGATCCGGGACCACAGGCTCTAGTTGAGCCACCTGCTTGAGCCCAAGGGCATCAAGCCACTGCCAGTCAACATCAGTCAGCGTCGACCGCACCTCAACGAATGCGGCAGGTACACGGTACCGGCTCCTAACCTGCAAAACAATAACACACACAAAAATTCAAAACTAATTTTTAAGATTTAGGGTTCCTAACATTAACTGATAATTACAAAAACAAACAAAATATATATATATATATATACAGAAAGAAAATTTTCAGATTTAAGGTTCCTAACCTAAACTGAGTAATTACAAAAAGAAAAAAAAAAAAAAAAACAACATAAAAATTCAAAAATAAAACTTTCAGATCTAGGGTTTCTAAACTTAACTGATTGAATACAAAAATAGCATAACAATTCAAAAATAAAAATAAAACATAAAAACTTAGGGTTTACGTGCAGTTTATCCTAAGGTTTACTTCAAACAATAAACGTTTTTACATAGGTTTTATATTACGTTTAATGTACAATAAATCTTAGTTTTTATAAACTAAGTGTCAGGGTCTAAATTTTATTTCAAACAAAGAAATAAACAAAATCAATTCAAATCACATCATCAATTGCAAGAATAAACTCTAGGGAACACTTACGGGTTTTTCCTCTGCTCCATCGCTCGAACCAGTTTGTGCACTCATGATGACAGAGAGAATTCCGGCAGCGCTTCGCTTCGCAAAATTACCTCCTCCCAGAGCTCCCAAATCGCAAGAAAAAAATGACACAAATGAACCCAAATCCAAGTTTTGGGCCTTAAATAAGCCTACCAACTGGAAATCGTCCTTGGTTGGGACGAGCGCTCTGGTCAGTGCTCATCCCACCTAGGGACGATTTCTGCAATTGGAAATCGTCCCACCCAGGGACGATTTCCAGCCAGAAAAGTCAAAACATAAAAAAATCAACAAAAATGCACTAAAAACAACAAATAAAGTTTCCTAATAGAATGTTGTTACACTCGCAATCCAAGGCAATCAAAATAGACGTTGGGGTCATATATTGTCGCTATCTCACTCCCCAAGAAGGCTACCATAGCCGAACCGCTCCACGGGAAGAATATTACAACAATTTTATCCCCACATGCGTCACACAAAACAACAAAAACAATAAAAAAATTCAACAAAAATAGACAACAAAAAAAACATTGCCGGACACAAGTGCTCTTCCACTTAAACTCCGGGCAAATAAAATCGATGTCGAGGTCCAAATTATCGCTCTCCTACTTCCCCAAGAAGGCTACAATAGCCGGACCGCTCCACGGGAAGTTAGATTTTCGATGATTTCACCTCATTACGACATCACCAAAAGGGTTAACACCCATGAAAAACAGGTTCCAATGTTGGAAAAATTGCACACGCTTAACAATAAACCCTCTAAAGGCACCCTTGAACAAGTCATCTTGGGTCAAGCGACTCGTCGCTTCTCTCACGAAGGTCATTCCCTCATCGATTCGTCGCTTGAGGGGTAGTCACACTTAGTCACCAACCAACAATCACACACCCAATTAAGGAAAACGACATACATTCAAAGAATCATTGACAAAGACAATCATGCTCCTGCTTGGGGCAGTAAACAAGAAACAATCAAATCAATCAAACACTTGGCATTTCGTGAATCATGAACACAAGGTTCCCCCTGAGGATAAAAATGCCCTTTGCCTGTTCATGATCGATCAATGTCTAAGTTCAAGTCACACCTCACCAAAACGAGTTAATACTTGAAATCAAATTCCTTAGCTCGTCAGAAGCAAGGATTCAAGAATGCATGCCCTTTACATACTTGGGGCATAAAAAGTTGGTTAGGTTACCAAGAAACCCTAATCATTAGTGCTTTGGTTATCTATTTTTGCTAAGCACTGCATCACCCACAGTGCTTCCCAAAAAGGGGCATCTGTAGACACAAAAAATAGCACCAATCCGATTACGTGACTACAAACACTGATCGCTTTGACAAACACAGCCCCCAGGGCAGCCCTTAGAGGTCAAACAGTGGTCTTAACCACTTTCATAGCAATTTTGTGAGGTCAAGAAGCAATTTGGCACACTTAGACACTTTGCCTAGTAATCGTCTCACCCAGGGACGATTGCTAACTTGAAATCGTTTCACCCAGGGATGATTTCTGAAATCGTATCCTGTAAGGATGATTTCCAAGTTTAACGGGCAAAAAGACAAATGAGGCCAAGTGGTAGCCTAGAACAGTCAGTTGATGACTCCTACCTCGCACGCGTGTGTGAGTGGACAAATAGGCCATTTGAGGACTGTCACAAGGGTAGTTATGAAAGCCCAAGTCAATGGAGGACTCCCCTCCCTCTTGGGAATACAAGACTGCCACATGGCGCCTATGACCAACACATGGCATTTGTGCTTCCCTCCCAAAAGAGACCCCATGGGTCTATAAAAGGTGGGACTTTTCTCACCCAAAACATATAGGTTGAAGGAGTTTTCAAGCAACGAAGTGTTGTCGAGTTGAAGACCCACTTGCATCCCTTTTGGTTCACCTTCCCACATCCACCAATCTCTTTTGCAAGGGAGGTTGGTGTGTGGCTTTTGGAAGCTTGAACCTGACCCAAATCCAACACATGGACACCTAAACCAACCAATTCGCCGACCCCCCAATCCTAAGAGGTTTTGGGCCCATCCCTAGTGGATTGGCGCCGGAATCAAGTGCCAACGATGGGAGGCCCACTTGGGCACCCCCGCACTTTCTAAGTTTTAGAGCATTCTAGATTACTTTTTCAGGTTGCATTTTGTGTTATCATGTTTGGTTAACTCATAGCTGCAAGTTCATAACTTTTGATCAGATTCTAGTATGTTTTGTGTCGCTTTGTTGTTTCACCGACTTGCAGGTGGCGAGATCAAATTCCCGAGGGTAGAGGCCAAATTGGGAGAATCCGACCATCTGGGTCGTCCCAAAATGGCCCCAATTACATAACCCCCTTGTTTTTAGGTGTTTTGCAGGTCTCGGGAATCGACATTGGAGCAGCAGCAGGTCGGCTTCTTCAACACAGAAGAATTCGTCCCACCCAGGGACGAATTGCAGTCAGAATTCATCCTTCCCAGGGACGAATTCTAGTTGAAGGCAGATTGGCCAGCTGTCTCAGTGGCAATGGCCTTCTGGTAACTTTTTCTGTCTTCTGTCAATATTTCAAGCCATTTGGACTCACTGTATTTACTGTTTCAGGAAAATGTTTACATGCATATTTCGTTAATTCTAGAGAACGAACACTTTCCATTTGTGACAGGTGCTACTGACATCTTGGTTGTTTCTTTGTTCGCAGGAGAAGCATCAGAGGTGAAGAACTCATCGACATCAACGACGGCATCATCTTGGCCCGTCCATTTCAATCGTGGGCACGCAGAAAGAGGAACATTGAGTGATTGTAATCAAATTTTTTTAACGCTCCTAGCCCCCGAAAATTGAGGAGATGTCATTGTAACAGAGATCAAGGGATATTAATGAAAGGGCTATGTTTTCTCCATTTGCTTGTGTCTCTTCCAATGCATTTATTTTCCATTTCATGCACTTTACGTTTCTAGGACTTAAGCGCATTTGATTTTGGTTATATTGTAATTAGTGTTTCCTTTTCCCGGAATCTCGTGCTTTCAGAATGCATCATTAATGTCATTTAGAGATTAATCCTAAGAGTGATTAAAGAGGGTAATATTGAAAGTTATCTAATTCGTGAAGATTGTAGTTGGTTAAGTCAAGTAAGGTAAAAATAGTTGATATTCATAAGTCTATGAGGGTTTGTGTGATAAACCCCTTATCTTCCTATGGTTCATATGGGAATGTTAAGCATTGTAATGATTTTTATTCTATACTAAAGGAATAATCAACTAATCCTCAAGAAATATGATTTGAAATAGATCTCACATAAAAGTTATTTAATGTCTAATTTAAACTAGTAGGGAAAAGGGTGTTCCTATTTTGAGATAGTAGAATTCCCAAGTGTAAGGTAAAAAACCTTACCTACAGGTCATTATAGGGGTTGGCCACTCATATCCACAGGATAGATAGTGACCACATTAGAATCCTATGAAGTGTAACCTTGAACTTATTTGGAAACTAAACTATGAGAGAACCACATGGAAAGACTTTCAATTCACTCATAAAGTAGTAACAATGATAAAGTTATAAAATAAAATCCCTAAGGTTGGTTTGTCTTGGAAATGGGGTCATTACAATTCATATCAGATCCTAGGTTGATTAGGCATAAAGCTTTCATAAAAATGTTAGAATAAATCTGAATAAATGTGTGTTTATCAAGAAAAGAAAAATTGCTTGGATGTTATCAATGGGTAAGTCCTTTGTCCCGAGACCAAACCACTGGTGAATCGTCTTGTAAGAGTTAAGTGAACTCTCCATGATAGTGGGTCTTAAGTGGTGTAACTAAGACTCTTTCGAGAAATTTTACTTGATATTCATAGCTCCAAGATATGTCTCTTTCTTGCACAAGCATTTTATTGCAAATCAACAAGAGTTATTTATAGATCATAATAATAAGCAATTGTCTTAGTAGGATCTTCACATTAAAATAAGATAGCAAAACGTTTTTCTTCTAATATGCTTAATGTTGCAACATGACTTTTTTATCGAATATTGAAGTCATTGAAACTTAACTAGAATATGAGGAAATATATCCCACCAATAGTAGTAAACCAAACCTTTACCACGGTTGAAACACCATTGCTTGACCACCAAATGGTAGTAAATTATATTAAAGTGTTGCATATTATTTATATAGTAAGATACCTTGTTGCAAAATGCATGTGGTATTTAAGATTCACATATAATAAAAATAAATGCATAGTTAAAAAATTGACACTACTCTTAAATCCATGAAAACATGACACCTAGGTTGATAAGTGGAAGCAAGAGGTTTTCTCGAAATGAAAAACCAACTAGCACTGATAGTGTTGAGGATAGACCCATAAGGGATAGTTCAGGAAATTCAAACAGAATAGAAAATCTCATAACCATTGTGAAAACAATGCAAGAGGAAATGACTCTGTATGGAGAGCAAATGGTTCAACAAAATAGTTTATTGGAAACCATTAGGGCAGAGATGCAAAAACCTAATAATAGGAATCCTGAGCCAACAAACCTTGCAAAAGGGCATTCTACTAACATATATGAAGCAGATCGTGTCACTAAGACCCATATTAATGGACAACTAGAAAGGGACTTGAAGCATGTCAAGGTTAGAAGATTATCTGGTAAAGAAGGGGGAGATTTGGTAGAATATTGGTTGAATGAGTTGGAGGTCTACTTCTCCATGAGAAATTATTCCTCAACAACTAAGAAATTCAGGACCATAGGACTTTTGACATAAACAAGTTTGGAATGGTGGGATACCTATTGTAAAGAACATAATATCAAAGTGATCCACTTTAAATGCAAGGACTTCGTGAAAGCCTTCAGAAAGAGGTTTCTTATGGAGTAGTTTTATATGAATAAACTTGATGAGTTTGTTCAACTCCACCAAGGGACTCAATCCGTAGAATATTATTATAGGCAATTTTTGAAACTACTTAAATATGCCCCATATTTTGAGAAGAATAAAAATATAAAAGTGCATAAGTTCCTACTGGAAACTAGATATCATATCATAAATTTAGTAAGTATGCATAAACCTGGTGATCTTGAGATCACATACGAACTGGATTACCAAGCAGAGTACAATCAGTACCCTAGTAATAAATTTGGCAACTCTTCAAATGGGTCAAAGAAGGAACATCATCACAGACAAAAGATGACGTGGGATCCAAAAACAAGGCAAAAAGGAAATAAAAATTCTAATTTTGCAAAGAAGAACAATGAGAAACCAAAGAACTTTAAGAAGAAATTCCCACCAAGGAATAAGAACAACAATAATGTTGAAAAATTGCAACCTCTGAAACAAGGAGGACCACCTCCTACCAATGAGAAGGATAAGCCAAATCAAGGGATAGGCCAGAATCATAAATCATGATTTTATGAATGGGGAGGTCCAAATTATACTAAGAATTTTCCCCTTCGTGTAGAGTCTAGCCAAAAGGTAAATGGAAAGTACCACAAGATCTATGCGGCCACTGGGAACCAGAACCTAGAAGGACAAGCCACTCCTTTACTCGTAAGTGGTAAAATCTATGGTAGAGATGTTAAAATTCCAATAGATAGTGGAGCTATAGATAGCTTTATTTATATTAGTATAATAAGAGACATGCCAAAGATACTTATATCTTTTATAGAAGGGTGGAAATTGTAATATGGGTCAAGTCAAACCTACTTCGTGGATCAATGCTTCCCCACAGCTAAAATTTACCTACCCACTAACTCTACCAAGGTTTGAATTTTTAAAAGTAAATTAATAATTGTGCCTATTTGACATAGTGTATCCTTAAAATGAGAATGAATGTATGATTCATGTCATTTAGATATTAATCCTAAGAGTGATTAAAGAGAGAAATATTAAAATTTATATAATTCGTGGAGATTGTAGTTGGTTAAATCAAGTAAGGTAAAAATAGTAGACATTCATAAGTCTATGAGGTTTTGTGTGATAAACCCCTTAGATTCCTATGGTTGATATGGGAAGGTTAAATATTAAAATTATTATTGTTCTATCCTTAAGGAAGAATCAACTAATCCTTAAAGCATACACCTAATATATGGGTTGAAAGAGACCTACCGTAAAAGCTAGTTTAATGATTGATTTAAACTAGTAGGAAAAAAGGGTGTTCCTATTTTGAGATAGGAGAATTCCCAAGTGCAAAGTAAAGAAACATTACCTATAGATTATTATAGGTGTTGGCCACTCCTATCCATAGAATATATACTAACCATATTGGAATCCTATGAAGTATAATGTTGAACTTACGTGGAAACTAAATTTTAAGAGAACCACATGGAAAGACTTTCAATTCAATCATAAACTAGTAACAATGATAAAGATTAAAAATAAATCCCTAAGGTTGGTTGGTATTGGAAATGGGATCGTGACATTATGACATTGTTAAAATAGAGACTAGTGAAGATCCACATAATGTATTAATTGGAAAAACTTGCACTAGTTAAGAAAAAAAGAAATTACAAAGGCTCATCAAGTCCTAGTGAATGGAAATGCACAAAAAATAGAATACCAATCTTTCTTTTCAAACATTAGAATTCCTGGTAAAATTTTACATAATTGTCTATTGGATTCAAATGTTGTTGATAATGAAATGCCATTTGTGGTTAACAAAGAATTAGAGTTGATTCCTACTCACACTAGTAATAAGGTTGCTATGTTGAACAAGAGTTACCAAATCAATTTCATTAATAATTAATTATTGCACCTAGGATACAAAATTGTAATGATTCTCATATGTTAGATATCCTAGATACTTGTAAATTATTGTGTAATTATGATTGGTTTAAAAATATGAATGGTGGTTTGGTAGTCAATTTTCAGAAACAAGGTCAATCTTGGAAGAGATCATGTTTAATCATAATAGTAAGGATAGAATTATAAGTACTGAATTAAAAATGGAAATTCACATCGTTCTGGTAGAAATTGTGATTGAAGACAAAAGTTCAATAATAGACATCACACATAGTAAACATAAATTAATTGAAGACCAGTTATGGACATTTAAGTTTTATGGAGAAAAATTTAAATATGACAATGAGGATGGAATTAAATTGAGTTGGTGGGGTGAGAGAGGTAAAATAAAGGCCTTTGAGCTTTCAGATCTAATGTTACTATGGGATGATACCCATCAAAATCAGCATGCCTATCATTATGGGCATCTCTCAAATTATGGTAATCGTGTTTGGGATCCTAGAAAATTTCATATATGAGAAATCCCAAGTCTTGCCTTGTAAATAGTTTTGTACATACTTTGCTATTTTTATGTGCTTTCTTTTACAGTATTAATATTTTGTTTTTTTTTCCTTTGACATTGAAATTCATTAGTCATTAATTATTTTATTGTTTGTTTAATTTTGCTTGTTCAATTAGTTCATTTTTTGTTTGTGCAAATTTGTGTTAGATTTCATGTCTTCACTTTAACATTATTTTCATCATTAAGATAGTGTAACACATGCATCATTTGTATAGAACTCCTTTTCTTTTACATAATTTCTTGTGTGTATATATCATTTCTTTTATTTTGTCATCTTCAATTTCAAAATTTTGTTTTGCTTTATTTTGTGTGCTTTGAATTTATGTCAGTTCAAATTGTAGACACCAAAACAGCACCAATCCGATTATGTGACTGCAAACACTAATCGCTTTGACAAACACAGCCCCCAGGGCAGCCCTCAAAGGTCAAACAGTGGTCCTAACCACTTTTACAGCAATTTTGGAAGGTCAGAAGGCAATTTGGCACCTTCGGACAACCTACTCCAAATTCGTCCCACCCTGGGACGAATTCAAATTGGAATCCGTCTCACCCAGGGATGAATTCTGAATTCGTCCCTGGGTGGGACGAATTCCAAGTTTAACGGGAAAAAAGAAGAATGGCGCCAAGTGGCAGCCTAGGATAGTCAGTTGATGACTCCTGCCTCGCACGCGTGTGTGGGTGGACAGATAGGCTGTTAGAGGACTGTCACAAGGGCAGTTATGAAAGCCCAAGTCATGGAGGACTCCCCTCCCTCATGGGAAGACATGACTGCCACATGGCACCTATGACCAACACATGGCACCTATGCTTCCCTCTCAAAAGAGACCCCATGGGTCTATAAAAGGTGGGACTTTTCTCACCCAAAAAGATAGGTGGAAGGAGATTTCAAGCAACGAAGTGCTGCCGAGTTGAAGACCCACTTGCATCCCTTTTGGTTCACCTTCTCGCATCCACCAATCTCTTTTGCAAGGGAGGTTGTTGGGTGGCTTTTGGAAGCTTGAACCTGACCCAAATCCAACACATGGACACCTGAACCAACCAATTCGCCGACCCCCCAATCCTAAGAGGTTTTGGGCCCATCCCTAGTGGATTGGCACCGGAATCAAGTGCCAACGGTGGGAGGCCCACTTGGGCACCCCCGCACTTTCTAAGTTTTAGAGCATTCTAGATTACTTTTTCAGGTTGCATTTTGTGTTATCATGTTTGGTTAACTCATAGCTGCAAGTTCATAACTTTTGATCAGATTCTAGTATGTTTTGTGTCGCTTTGTTGTTTCACTAACTTGCAGGTGGCGAGATCAAATTCCCGAGGGTAGAGGCCAAATTGGGAGAATCCGACCATCTGGGTCGTCCCAAAATGGCCCCAATTACATAACCCCTCTGTCTGCAGGTGTTTTGCAGGTCCCAAGATTCGACATTGGAGCAACAGCAGGTCGGCTTTTTCAACACAGAAGAATTCGTCCCACCCAGGGACGAATTGCAGTCAGAATTCGTCCTGCCCAGGGATGAATTCCAGTTTAAGGCAGATTGGCCGACTGTCTCAGTGGCAATGGCCTCTTGGTAATATTTTCTGTCTTCTGTCAAGTTTTCAAGCCATTTGGACTTACTTTACCCACTGTTTCAGACAAATGTTTACATGCATATTTTGGCGATTTTAGAGAACAAACACTTTTCATTTGCAGCAGGTGCTACTGACATCTTCGTTGTTTCTTTGTTCGCAGGAGGAGCAGCAGAGGTCAAGGACTCATCGACATCAGCGGCGGCATCATCTTGGCCCGTCCATTTCAATCGTGGGCACGCGGAAAGAGGAACATTAAGTGATTGTAATCAAATTCTTTTAACGCTCCTAGCCCCCGAAAAGGGAGGAGACGTCATTGTAACAGAGATCAAGAAATTTTAATGAAAGGGCTGTGTTTTCTCCATTTGCTTGTATCTCATTTTAATGCGTCTCTTTCGTTTCATGCATTTTACATTTCTAGGACTTAAGCGCATTTGATTTTGGTTGCATCGCAATTAGTGTTTCCTTTGCCCGAAATCTCGTGCTTTCAGTGGCGATCACGGTGGGACCTGTCCCATATTTTTAAAATCATAGAAAACTGATCAAATTTTTGTGTTTTGTGCTTGACAGGTACATTTTTTTGTTGCAGATCGCTATTCGTCTCTCGAATGTTATGAATTCTTAACTACAATTCGTCCGACCTCGAGACGAATTCAAATTCGTCTCCGGGAGGGACGAATTCCGTTCCGTAATTCATCTCCCAGAGGGACGAATTCTCGCTCGTGAATTTTCAGAGCAGAAATTCAGAAGCAACCGGAGCGAGCAGAGAAGAGGTAGGGATTTTTATAATCTCCGTTAAAATTTTTGTTTTTGTTTCTCGTTTCTTTAACTGTTTTCATTTTATCCTGCATTGCCTAAGGAAAAGTCATTTATGCTTGTTTCATTTTCGCTAAATAAAATGAATCCCACACACATCACGCAACAATTTTAAACCAAGGAGCTGGTCGTAAGACCCCAGCCCTTGAGCAAGACCAACGGTGGGTTCATCACCACCTTGGCTTAGCTTTGCATCCATTTCCCGATTGTCAACTGTTGTTAGGCGTAAATCCTGACGAAAGCAGACCGAGTGTCGCCGGGGTGATTCCCATGCGCGCGAGGATAAGTTTTCTATGGTAGGTGCCATTAACAGGACAATCCCCCTTCCGTACCGCCTACGTACCACGTACCTTCTGCTCTCACGTACCTATAGTCTCCCTCTCGTAAGGGCGGGTATATAGAGAGGTTGGTATATCGGCCTGGTTGGTATATTGAAGGGGCGACCATTTTGGGAGTTATATGAGCCGTCATAATGCATTTAAACGTTCTTCAAAACCTACAAAAACAAAACAAAACATCAAAATGCACTAAACCAGTTTAGGGCACACCAATAATCCTTAAAAGAGATAATCATGGTTTGTGTATGCGTGTGTTCAATTCTGCTTAGTGTAGACAAAAAGAAAAAAAATCATCATAAACAAAAGATAAAAATCTACGCATTTTGTCATTTTCTCCAAAAGCTCCAAGGATTCCCGTAATCGCTTGGTCACTCCAAAATGTCCCAAAGGTGTCCATGAACCCTTTGGTCAACCCAAGAGCACCCCAAATGTGCCCATAAGTGATGCAGGACCATCCAACAAAATATGGGAAATCTTGTATTTTTCCCTAAATTTTAGTGCATCTTGTCGGGGCCATAACTTCTCAACCGTAGCTCCGATTGACTTGAAATTTTACAGGGAGTTAGTTGGGATAATTTTAAACAAATACGATTCCCTAGAATCCTATTTTCCCAAAAAAGTCAGTTTTTGGGGCCAAATTCCATCATCTAGTGCCCCAAAATTAGGTTTTAAAATTGGGCACGCATTTTTTTGCACTTTTTGAGCTGTTCGGATGTCAATATCTCCTAATGTATTCAGATCTAGGACTTGAAACTTCATTTTTGTCTTATCTACTATAAGAGGGATGCGCACACCGATTTTGGGCCCCATCTGACTCATTTCAATTTTTAGGGTTTTTAGAGAGACATCGTCATGGTGATCACCCATAGCCAAGCCCAATCACGGGCGGATGCTGTGGGGAATATCCAAGGAAGAACGAGTCACCTCCGTTACAATCCCAAGGATTTGGTCATACCACCTTGGTGACCTAACACACAAGGCAGTCCCCTCCACACCTTAAAGGAAAGGGACTACAGGGACACCTCTTCGAGGAGCACTCCTATTCAGCATAACATTCAGCACACACCCTTCCATGAGGGGTACAGTCGTAGGAGAGCTCCCTTAGAAGCTCGCTATGAGCGGTCATCGCGCGATGAAGCGCTAGGTCAACATAGGGTTCGACGGGAGGAACCACATGATTACATTATCCCTCCTTCACCCCCTCTAGTTGTCAGGACTACAAAGAAAAATCTAGAGCACAAGGCTCCTCAGGCGGGGCGAACTAACTCCGTCCATCCCTTTTTCACTTATGAAAGAGAGCAAGAGGAAGATCCCTACCTTCCTCGAGAGCAATACACATCGCGGGAGCAACATGCCTCCGCACCTGCTATCTATCGAGACCACTCACCGAGGCCAAAGCCCCAAGGTAATGCCGCTACCCCCAACAAAGGGAGGTCGCCTATAGAGATATTGGATCACTACGACCGATAAATATCTAATAGAGGCATCTAGGCCTTCTAGACATGAGGCGACAAGACCAACCATCTTAGAATCTGTCGAGCACATCGCATGCCAGATGACTCATGCAACTTGAGCTAGAGCGACTAGAGCGACTACATTTAGAGGAATGGTATCTTCTAAACAAAGAGCACCTTCAGCACCAGAAGGATGAGTTGTTCCAACACACTATGCAGGAGAGCCAACATGAAAGGGAGTACGAGGAAAATCATCGCATTCCTCGAGGACAACAAACAGTGCGGCCTCAAGTACATGCCGCCTACCTCGATAGAGGGAAGCGACCCATTGAAATTTTAGATCATCAAGATCGAGGCAAACACATAGGAGAAACATTCGAACCTCCTGAGCAAAATAGGGTAGACCAAATTGACCCGATAGTCGCCAGACATGCCGCCCGCCAAGCTCGAATTACGTAGCTTAAACAAAGTCATCAAGAGATGGAGTATCGACACCGCTTGGATAGAGAGCGCATGCAATGCGAAATGGATGAGTTGTGCTATAAACTATCGGAGAAGACTCCAACCCCTCACACGCATAAGACAAAACATTTTGAGGGGCATAACCCATGGGGGCAAGACAGGTCATCGCGACCTCATCAAACGCTACCCCCAACACCTTCTAGACAGGATCAGGAGGCTACACTCTTGATTCTTGAAGCACCACCCCTGACGCCTCCTAGACATGAGCGGGAGGCCGCTCCTATAACCAATGATGGGCGCCTTCCTCAGGAACCCACTCAGGTTCGTGGGCCACCCTTAGAAAGTCATCAAGAAGCCTCTAAGGAATCAGAGCAAGAAGAAGAGCGGGATGAAAAGCCCTACCAAGGCATGGGGGGTGCCATCAGGCCACCCCTCCATAGGCCCCAAGTTCCTCCACAAGAACCAACCAAAGAGGAGGAGTTCCAATCCACCGATACATGCAAAGTGCTAGAGCACTTAGAGTCGGTAGAGACCAAGATTTTGGAGCTCCCAAGGCCCAACTTACATGAAGCTCCTTTCAAAGAGGATCAACCTTTAACCATAGGGCTACCTGATGATGCAGTCCTCCATGTCTCAGAATCTCCAGATTCTGATGAGCTGTACTCACTAGTTGAAAGTGAAGATGAAACAGAGATAGCCCACAACAATCACATAAGACAACATCGACATCCCATAAAATTTGAGGAAGCATGTCAACAGATAAACATAATACTAGGGCATGAGTGGCGCGTTAACTCACCACAGTGGGACCAAGCATTACATCCGCCACGTTGGGCACACAAAGAGCAACTTCCACAAAGAGACATCATAGCAACATCAGTGCCGCGGGCGGACCCTGTCCTCATCTCCGTGCATAGGGCCGATCCATTCATGCCCATACCTCTAGAGCCAGATCCAGAGCGCAAAGACCATCAAGCTGGGGGTACCTCTATCCCTTGAAGAACCATAATCCAAACCAAAAAGCTCCAAGGATTATCGCAATCACTTGGTCACCCCAAAAAGCTCCAAGGATTATCGCAATCACTTGGTCAACCCAAAGGCTCCAAGGATTATCGCAATCACTTGGTCACCCCAAAAGCTCCAAGGATTATCGCAATCACTTGGTCACCCCAAAAGCTCCAAGGATTATCGCAATCACTTGGTCACCCCAAAAGCTCCAAGGATTATCGTAATCACTTGGTCAACCCCAAAAGCTCCAAGGATTATCGCAATCACTTGGTCACCCCAAAAGCTCCAAGGATTATCGCAATCACTTGGTCAACCCCAAAAAGCTCCAAGGATTATCGCAATCACTTGGTCATCCCAAAAAGCTCCAAGGATTATCGCAATCACTTGGTCACCCCAAAAGCTCCAAGGATTATCGCAATCACTTGGTCACCCCAAAAAGCTCCAAGGATTATCGCAATCTCTTGGTCACCAAAAAAGCTCCAAGGATTATCGCAATCACTTGGTCACCCCAAAAAGCTCCAAGGATTATCGCAATCACTTGGTCAAAACCCAAAAAGCTCCAAGGATTATCGCAATCTCTTGGTCAAACCCAAAAAGCTCCAAGGATTATCACAATCACTTGGTCACCCAAAAGCTCCAAGGATTATCGCAATCACTTGGTCACCCAAAAGCTCCAAGGATTATCGCAATCACTTGGTCACCCAAAAAGCTCCAAGGATTATCGCAATCTCTTGGTCACCCAAAAAGCTCCAAGGATTATCGCAATCACTTGGTCAACCAAAAAGCTCCAAGGATTATCGCAATCACTTGGTCAACCAAAGAATCCAAGGATTATCGCAATCACTTGGTCAAACCCAAAAAGCTCCAAGGATTATCGCAATCACTTGGTCAAAAATCCAAAAAAAGCTCCAAAGATTATCGCAATCTCTTGGTCACCCAAAAAAAAAGCTCCAAGGATTATCGCAATCGCTTGGTCAACCCAAAAAGCTCCAAGGATTATCGCAATCACTTGGTCACACCAAAAAGCTCCAAGGATTATCGCAATCACTTGGTCATCCCAAAAGCTCCAAGGATTATCGCAATCTCTTGGTCACCCAAAAAGCTCCAAGGATTATCGCAATCTCTTGGTCACCCAAAAAGCTCCAAGAATTATCGCAATCTCTTGGTCACACAAAAATCTCCAAGGATTATCGCAATCTCTTGGTCACCCAAAAATCTCCAAGGATTATCGCAATCTCTTGGTCACCTAAAAAGCTCCAAGGATTATCACAAATTCTTGGTCACCCAAAAAGCTCCAAGGATTTTCGCAATTTCTTGGTCAAAACCTAAAAAGCTCCAAGGATTATCGCAATCACTTGGTCACCAAAAGTCTCCAATGATGTCCACAACCACTTGGTCAAAAATAAAAAACAATCAAAAACAACAAAAATTTGCATCTCATTTCTAGGCATAATCAAATTCATCAATAGAGAGTTCGTCTAGCACCGCATATTCACATTCACAAAATCAATCCATCAAAAATACAAAAATATGTAGCTACATTAAGCATTGCATCCACACATTGCATATTCATGGTTGTATAGGTCAAAGGCACCATAGGCTGCAATTGCTCTACTAGTCCATCTTGTTCCGCATTGTTCCATTTTACAAAAACAACAAAAACACCATGCATAACTTTTACCGCACTACGGTCAGTGGTCTATAAATGTACCAAGAGTTTCAGTGATTCAGTCATCATTTTCCTCTTTAGCCATGTAATGTATCAAGTCAAACAAATTTTACGAAGGTAGAGTCATACTTGAAATACACCTTGTTACGTAACATCCCAACACAAACTGAACACATTAAACAATTCCAGAGTTGTGTGAACGAAAGATGAAACCTGCGTAGTAATCCAGGTCACCACAAGCGAAACGGTCATCTTGCTCATCCCCCTGTGCGAATGACCCCAAGAATGCCAAGAGTTGGCAAAAGGACAAGCATCCTCCCTACCCAATTCCCTAAAAATCCCTAGTTCTCAATAGTTGCAAAACATCAAAAATTTGCAAAATGTCAAAAATCAAATACTTGACATCTTACAATGCAAAAATCAAAGGGCACAAACGATAGTGATTTTCATCACTCCATATCCCCAATCCCTTGCTCAAAAGAAAAACAAATCAAAATAAACAATGATCTTATCACTACAAACGAGCAAGTATCCCAATACAATTGAAGAAAAGAAGGGAGTGGAACTTGAATCCCTGGAACTCTCAGCATTCTAAAAGGTCATAAGGCAAGCCTCAGTATCGGTTTGGTTGATAGCCTATCGATAACTGGCGGTAAACCTCTCGCATGACGATATATCTGTCACATTAACTTGCGTACAGATCAATGTTTGCATGTGGACGAGCTAGCTTATGGTATACTGGATAGCACCGCAGATTAATCTAACTGAATACAACAAAGGAGTTAGTGGAGCTAATTAGGTGATCCTCAGTACAGGTTCGGTTGAAAGCCCATCTGGCACTGGCGGTATCCTGATAAATACCACAATAACGAACTCAATTGCACACACAGGGATGTGAAATAGCTTGGTTAAAAACAAGTCTGACTCATACCTTGTTCAAAAGTCTTGTAAGACAAAGTACAGTCTTGGCTAGTGAGTTAAAACCGTCTGAGTCTCAGAAAACCTTAGCTACATTTCTAAACCAACTGCGCCGCTTTTCATCCTTACAATACCATCAAAAAATACAAAAAAAAGAAAAACCATGTATACATGTAAAGTCATGCATCACAGCAATCGCCTAAAAACAAAATAACAGAGTTCTAAACAGTCTATGGTGCCATAGCCAAACATCACAAATCCCACTCATCCATTTCATATCTGCATATCACATATAAATAAAAAAACATGTGCATTCATCATAGCATATGCATCCATCAAAATAAATCAACATGCATACATCCATATTCATCAACCATCATGCACAAGATCAAAGAAAATCAAAACAACAAAAACAACAAATAAATGCAACACAAAAACAAAAAGCAATAAACATTGCTAGACACAAGTGCTCTTGCACTTAACCTCTTTGCATAGAAAAACCGATGTCAGGGTCTACATTGTCGCTATCCTACTCCCTAAGAAGGCTACCATAGCCGGACCGCTCCACGGGAAGATGGATTGTCGACACTTTCACCCCATTACGACGTCAAAAAAAAAAAAAAAGGTCAAAACCCATTCAAAAACAACAAAAAAAAAAATGCAACACAAACAAAAAGCAATAAACATTGCCAGACACAAGTGCTCTTGCACTTAACCTCTTAGCATAGAAAAATTGATGTCGGGGTTTACATTGTCACTATCCTACTCTCTAAGAAGGCTACCATAGCCGGACCGCTCCACGGGAAGACGGATTTTCGACAATTTCATCCCCAAACGACGTCACAAGAAAATCAAAACAACAAAAATAGTAATAAACATTGCCAGACACAAGTGCTCTTGCACTTAACCTCTTGGCATAGCAAAATTGATGTCGGGGTTTACATTGTCACTATCCTACTCCCTAAGAAGGCTATCATAGCCGGACCGCTCCACGGGAAGATAGGTTTTCGATGATTTCACCCCATTCAGGCATCACCAAAAGGGTTAACACCCACCAAAAATAGGTCCAAATGTTGGAAAAATTGCACACGCTTAACGGTAAACCCTCTAAAGGCACCCCCGCACAAGTCATCTTGGGTCAAGCGACTCGTCGCTTCTCTCACGAAGGTCATTCCCTCATCGATTCGTCGCTTGAGGGGGTAGTCACACTTAGTCACCAATCAACAATCACACACCCAATTAAGGAAAATGACATGCATTCAAAGAATCATTGACAAAGACAATCACGCTCCTGCTTGGGGCAGTAAACAAGCAACAATCAAATCAATCAAACACTTGGCATTTCGTGAATCATGAACACAAGGTTCCCCCTGAGGATAAAACGCCCTTCGCCTATTCATGACTGATCAATGTCTAAGTTCAAGTCACACCTCACCAAAACAGGTTAATACTTGAAATCAAATTCCTTAGCTCGTCAGAAGCAAGGATTCAAGAATGCATGCCCTTTCCATGCTTGGGGCATCAAAAGTTGGTTAGGTTACCAAGAAACCCTAATCATTAGTGCTTTGGTTATCTATTTTTGCTCAAGCATCGCGTCACCCGCAGCGCTTCCCAAAAAGGGGCATCCGTAGACACCAAAACAGCACCAATCCGATTATGTGACTGCAAACACTGATCGCTTTGACAAACACAGCCCCCAGGGGCAGCCCTCAGAGGTCAAACAAGTGGTCCTAACCACTTTTACAGCAATTTTGGAAGGTCAGAAGGCAATTTGGCACCTTCGGACAACCTACTCCAAATTCGTCCCACCCTGGGACGAATTCAAATTGGAATCCGTCTCACCCAGGGACGGATTCCGAATTCGTCCCCGGGTGGGACGAATTCCAAGTTTAACGGGCAAAAAGAAGAATGGCGCCAAGTGGCAGCCTAGGACAGTCAGTTGATGACTCTTGCCTCGCACGCGTGTGTGGGTGGACAGATAGGCCGTTAGAGGACTGTCACAAGGGCAGTTATGAAAGCCCAAGTCATGGAGGACTCCCCTCCCTCATGGGAAGACATGATCGCCACATGGCACCTATGACCAACACATGGCACCTATGCTTCCCTCTCAAAAGAGACCCCATGGGTCTATAAAAGGTGGGACTTTTCTCACCCAAAAAGACAGGTTGAAGGAGATTTCAAGCAACGAAGTGCTGCCGAGTTGAAGACCCACTTGCATCCCTTTTGGTTCACCTTCTCGCATCCACCAATCTCTTTTGCAAGGGAGGTTGTTGGGTGGCTTTTGGAAGCTTGAACCTGACCCAAATCCCAGAACCAACCAATTCGTCGACCCCTCAATCCTAAGAGGTTTTGGGCCCATCCCTAGTGGATTGGCGCCGGAATCAAGTGCCAACGGTGGGAGGCCCACTTGGGCACCCCCGCACTTTCTAAGTTTTAGAGCATTCTAGATTACTTTTTCAGGTTGCATTTTGTGTTATCATGTTTGGTTAACTCATAGCTGCAAGTTCATAACTTTTGATCAGATTCTAGTATGTTTTGTGTCGCTTTGTTGTTTCACTAACTTGCAGGTGGCGAGATCAAATTCCCGAGGGTAGAGGCCAAATTGGGAGAATCCGACCATCTGGGTCGTCCCAAAATGGCCCCAATTACATAACCCCTCTGTCTGCAGGTGTTTTGCAGGTCCCAGGATTCGACATTGGAGCAGCAGCAGGTCGGCTTTTTCAACACAGAAGAATTCGTCCCACCCAGGGACGAATTGCAGTTAGAATTCGTCCTGCCCAGGGACGAATTCCAGTTTAAGGCAGATTGGCCGATCGTCTCGATGGCAGTGGCCTCCTGGTAATATTTTCTGTCTTCTGTCAAGTTTTCAGGCCATTTGGACTCACTTTACCCACTGTTTCAGACAAATGTTTACATGCATATTTTGGTGATTTTAGAGAACAAACACTTTTCATTTGCAGCAGGTGCTACTGACATCTTCGTTGTTTCTTTGTTCGCAGGAGGAGCAGCAGAGGTCAAGGACTCATCGACATCAGCGGCGGCATCATCTTGGCCCGTCCATTTCAAGTGTGGGCACGCGAGAAGAGGAACATTAAGTCGATTGTAATCAAATTCTTTTAACGCTCCTAGCCCCCGAAAAGGGAGGAGGCGTCATTGTAACAGAGATCAAGAAATTTTAATGAAAGGGCTGTGTTTTCTCCATTTGCTTGTATCTCGTTTTAATGCGTCTCTTTCGTTTCATGCATTTTACATTTCTAGGACTTAAGCGCATTTGATTTTGGTTGCATCGCAATTAGTGTTTCCTTTGCCCGAAATCTCGTGCTTTCACAAATTAGGTTAGGTTTTGATTTATTTTTGTGTTTTACTTTTTATTTTCACAATGTGTTTTGTTTTGGTAGTCTGATTGTGGTATAATTGTGTAATTGAAATGAATTCTTGGTCCCTATGAAGGAAATATTTCTTAGTAATGGAAGATAAATTGCTTTTTTGAAACTAGGTGAAACTGAAGCTAAGGAAATTGGATTGTTTGGGTTTTATTCATGGATTGTTGATAAAAATTATGGATATTGAAATAATACATTTTGATTAAGCTTCACATGTAACATCACATTTAAATATTATTTTTGATCTTGAAGATTGAAGTCATTATGCTTTGTTTATTAGGAAAAAAAATTATACACTCCATCCTTAAGCCTTACATGATCTATAATACAAGAGGCACATATAATATTTGCAAAGCAATCAAATTATAATGATAAAAGTACATGCAAATAAATCAAATATCTGGGTGTTTCATATAATCTCTACTAGGGCTATAAACACTCAACTAGTAGTAGAGAAAGGTCTAGAAGATATCATGATCATATCCATAGGAGCTATGTATGCTTGATTGGCAATGGAGCAATACAAAGGTAAATATTTATGAGTGACATATTTAATAGCCTAATTGCAAAAAAAATAATAAAATTCTGATTGATATAAGAATAAAGAATGAATACATAAAAACACACTAAGTTGAAGTAAGTGGGGTATTTATTTTCAATTGAAATTATTTAATCCTATACTTCTTGGATATTACTAGATGAGCTATATTTCATTTGATATTTATTTTTCTTGATTTTAGATAGGGTTATTTATCCAAAATGCTCCAATAGAATCGCCATTTTTTGTTGTCGTTGCATAACGTACCCCAATTTGGAGACCCACTTGAAATTTTGTGATTAATGTGAAATCTTGTTTGTCTATATCAAAAATGTTGCAATGTGAATTTTAAAGTTGTTGAAATTATAAGAGATTCAAGTTCCAATCCTTGTAGGAAAAGTCCCTCACAAAACACAATCAGTTAAATTTCTCAATAATTAATGAGGAAGTCAAAGTTCAAGTCTTGAAAAATCATGCATGGATAATATCCAAGTTTTATTACACTATTATTACATGATGATGTGATACAATAAAGCTTAATTTTTAATTCGATATAATCATTTTTAGTTGGTTTTACAGGTGGAGAAAATAAGACGTGATTCACGTATTTTTGTATACTCATTGAATGTGATGTGAAGATAATATTTTGATATATGGTTATTTTATATTTATTTTTCCAATGTTATTATCCAAAAAATTATATTGATTAATATTTATTTATTATATTGAATTCTTATCATGCCTTATATTTACACAGTTTTTAAGTATGTGAGTATATCACTAACATGTATGAAGTGGATGATGTAGGATTCAATCGCGTATAACACCAATATGTATCATATGGATGGAGTATTATGATGACAAGTAGCCATAGAAATGTGCTAGAAGCTATGTATTCATATCAAATGACTAGTGCTCAACTTTGCATCATTGTGTACTATGGTATGAATACATTAATGTAGGAGAATGGGTCCTGTAAAAGAAAAAAAAAGAGCTCATAGTGATGGGTGCAGTAGTACATTGTAAGTTGAAATATAGTAATGGGTCTCATAGTATTTTGTCATAGTGCATTATATTATTGGTAAGAAGGTAAATTATATTAAGCATTTCTAAGGAGTAGATGAATTACATCATCTAAGAGAACTCCAAATGAAGTATTTTGAAGACAACTACAAAAATAACCATTGTTGTCTAGAAGAAATATGCACGAGACCAATGCTACCATTTTAAGATAACATACAAGCTATAAAATTTGAATCACTACGTTACTAAGCCTATATCGGCCTTGGCAACCAGTTTGAGGATTCCATAACCCATGTGCTTCTCTTGCATCATGCGCATCAAAATTTACATTTATTCCTTGGTTACCCTGTGTACGCTACCCAAGGTCTCCCTAAGCAACAAAAGTTATAGAAAATCATTCTAATATTTTGAATTGACACACCATGGATATTAGGCCATGGGGATACCAATTTTATTGCATCTCGTGATGAGGGAAGTGTGGAATACCTAATAGAGAAAGTTACGATCGAGATGTGTTTCCCAACACTATGATTATTTTTCCTTTGCATATGAAGAAAGTGTAACATTTACATCTTTTTTTAGTGTAACATATGCATCATTAGTTGGATGTGGATTGGTGCAAGAGTTGAGTTATATAGCAGTAAGATTTAGATAACTCCTACAAAATAAAGAAAAACCGAATGACGTGGACAAGGAGGGAAAAATACTTTTGCATTACATTGTAAGGTTAGTCATCTATTTTGTGGTGAAGAAAAGGAATGACCATCTTGGAAAGTTTTCTTTTAGGGATAAATTTAGAGATATGTAATAAAAAGACAACGATGACTAGAAGGGCAAGTTACAAGCTTGGATGTATCTAAGATTTGAGACTTCTATGATATTTATAGTCTTTGCCATTGGTATACCCTTAATCATTTTTTATTCTTTGACTAGTATTATCATAGGACTCAAAGTACCATTGTACAATGTATATTTATATAAATAATCTTGTAAGTGTAGGCCCAAAATGGCCACATCCTTATAAAACATTGAAAATTATTTTAAGGCATGATAAAATTCCATTTTGCACATTTCCTAGTGTATTTTGGAGTGGATCTGCAATAGAAATTTCCCAATATGCTCAACACTTAGTGTTATTATTACCTTAAACAAGCTAAATTCCATTCTACTCAGTTTATAGTGTATTTGGAAGAAAATTTTAGACGAGTCTCAAAATTGCAAAATTTTTGGGTAAAGATGACATCAACATGAAAATAAGTTTAGAATGATGATTTTTGTTCATTGCTCCAATGAGTAAGTGTTGGTAAGCTCAATTTTGCTAAGTCCCAAGAGTTTTTTAGTGCAGAATGACAACTTGAAGGTCTAAAATAGTATAAAGAGAGTGGAATGGTGACAAAGACTATTTTGCACTACTTTCGAAGTGGAATGACGTCAAAGGATGATTTGCACTAGCTTTGATGCAAATTGGAAATTTTGCATTTTTACCAAGGCAAAGATGACATGAACATACTTTTTTGTGCATATTGTAGTTTTTTTGAAGCCGAAGAAGAGGAAAATGAATGTTAGTGAGCAAATTTATAAGGCACTTCATCGCACTCACTCCTTAGTACATTTTATACAAAATTTGATTTCATAGAATCAAGGCTACAAAATATGACATGAACAATTAAAAAGTGCATAATGGTACGATTTTTTACCACTAATTTGCAGATTATTTTAGAGGTTTAATCACAAACATCCATGATGGAGATCAATGGCCTAAATTTTTCTGACACTATTGAAGTATTTAAAATTAAATTCTTGTAAGACCAGTGAACAGTCAGTTTGAGGGTAGGAACATGAAATGTCGGAGCATTTTTAGGAACAAGAAAAAGGAACAGTTGTAGATATGCAGTGAAGCGATCTTCCAAGAATGATCAATGGATCATATGTGGTCTCCAATGGCCTGAATACTAACTGCCATCAACAAACTAGAAATTTACGCAAATCCAAGCTACCATGGTAGATTACTCACAGTGGATTTCCTGGACTATGTCAACTAGTAAGATAATGCCAACAAAATATTCTGCTAAGCTATAAATTTGTAATATTTGTAATATATCCTTAATATTATTTCATTTTACAAACTATAAATAGAGGATGAATCCTCATTTTTAAGGGTTTTCTCTAGTGCATTTGCTTTCCCTACTATAAATATTCTTGTGAGCTAATGGAACGAGCATTACTCTAATGATTGACTCAAAATTTATCATCTTCATCATCTTTGTACAAGATGCTCGAAGCTTTGAGCTATATTTCTATTAATACTTTAGCGGTTAGTTCATTCCATATTATTGGATTACTAATTGTGAGAGTAATTGAAATCTATTCATGGTTAGATTTGTATTGTTAGGAAGTTTATTTATATTAAATCTAACTATTGGTCTATTCTACTAATTTGGATTATCAATATTATATTTTGGAATTTATTTTTGCAATATATATTTTTTATGCTTTAATGTATGAATATTTCATGGGTTTAGGTGTTGTTAATCTTGAGTAATGGGACACTGGAAATAGTTTTTGGGAGCTTTTGTTGTAGTTTCCTATGCTGTTAGCCTATACAACCATTTTTTCATAATATATCTAACCCTAAACCTTTTCTAACCTTTTTTTAAAATCCTACATAAACTTTAATTGTGTCAACACCATTTTAAGTTGACAAGAAACTAGCCTGCTTTGGAGTTTGGATTGATGTTGCCTTTGGTACATCCAATCTTGAGTGACAAGCTATGACTATAGGGTGCATGCTTGGATAGAAAATTGGAATATATATAATCATAGTGTCAAGTAAAGCTTGATGTCAATTTCATGCCCAATATTTTTTGGCACGCCCGATGGGACCATTTCACAAGGAACACGAAAACCCACCATATGAGTTATTATTTTATCTCTACCCAAAGGAATAACTATTTGGTGAATTATCTTGACATTGCTAAGAGGAGAATAGAAAATTCACCTAGAGACTCCCTAGTATCTAAACATAGAAAATAATTATCCTTGTAGACTATGGTTCTTTCATGTATACTAGGTCTTTCAAAAGGAAAAACTCTGAATCTTTTTTCTATTATGATTTACCTTATAGAGGGTCTACTATTATAAGGGATTTAAACCAATATTTCATTCAAAAGAAGGGCCTCTTGATAAAAATCCTGCATTTAATCCAACATCCCCTTGAGTAAGACCCACACTTGGAAACATGGCAAGAAATGCAACCCCAAATCAGGGAGATGTACCCCCAAATTAGTCTTTATAGAAGTACCCCAACTAGAACATAATTGGTCCCCTCAAATTAGACCATATGCATGGCATTCCTCAAGTTGTATCTAAGGTTATTCCTACTTATAATGGATCTGGAAAGACTACATATGAGCACTGTCAGGATATTTTGAATCTGGTAGTAATCCACAATATAAATAATGAGGATGTTATTATAATAATCCTAGCCTTGTCCTTTAGAGGAAATATTTTACATTTATTTAGGACTCTTCAGGATAACACAATAACTTCATGGGAAAAATTATATGAACCTTTTGTGGAAGAATTTAATAAATTTGTTGACCATTTCTTCTTGCTTAATCAGTTCACATATATATAGAAACATAAACAAGAAACTATTTCAGATTTTAATTTGAGGTTTAGTAGAAATTGGAAAAGAATCCCTCCTGTAGCTAGACCATCTACATGCCTTGATTATATGTATTATATCAGAGCTCTTGGATAATATATAGACCTACAAACCCAACAATCTAGGGTGGAAACCTTTCCATAAGTTTATAATGTAGCATTTCATGCAAAAAATATCCTAATTAATGTGGGGATATTACCTCCCAAAGTTGTGCTACCTTACAATATAGAAACCACTAATGTCCAAATCCAAGCTAGTACTTCTTCTTATATGGACCCTCCTACATTATCATCCCTATTTCCACATATGAATCCCATTCCTCAACCAAAAGCACCTCTTATGTAGTTAATTTCCCTCCACTCCCTTCTTAGACTCCTCAAAATTTTTCTATCATCCTCGATATATAAAATACTTTGAAAACTTTGAGCAACAAGATGAATTCTATGGAGAAGATATAAATGGAAAGGTATCAAAAAAGGAGAGTCCCATATGTGAATAAATATGAAAGACCCAGTCTTAGTAATAGTACTAGGATCAAATTAAATGCAACTTATGAAGAGCCTGAGTGTTCCTTAGAGATAAGTTTGGTAAATGTTTGGTATTTGGTATGTAATGACCCTCATGATTCATAATATTGTATCATGTACCAACACCATGTACAAAAAGCTATGGATCAAGAAGAAAGAAACCATAAAGGAATGTTAAATATGTTGTGGCAACCTGACCAGATCATGGTTGAAAAAGAGCTAGATGAGGATGGACCTATTGCTATCATGACAAGATCTAGTAAGAAAAAACTACAAGTGGATCCACAAAATATGGGTTAGCTCTAGGTCCCTTCTCAGAATAAGAGTGATCCACCTCCCCAAAGTAATAACACTTTTCCTATTCCCTAGGCTAAGGAAAAATAAAATAGTATTTTCAAGAGATATGAGAAAGAAACTAAGGGAAACATAATGAAGTCTAAGGATGAGGATCAGGATAGGCTTAGATTCTCTTCTATTACCAAAATACAGATAATATAAGCCACTCATCAATACAAGAGAAAATATGGTGAGCCAAAAATAAGGCTTGAAAGACCAACCTTGGCTAAGTCTGAATATAATATTTTGGAAGAAATGAAGAGAATACCATCAAAGTATGGTCTATATGACACCCTCTTCATTCCTAGGCATATTAACCTGATAAAAACTTCCTTGAACAAGTATCCTTAGGATAAAAATGCCACATAAATCCTTAGTGTATCCTCTAAAAAGAAAGAAATATTCCTTGGTGTTTTAAATAATAAACCTTCCCCTTTATACATTTCTTTGAGGATGGAAGGTTGGGTGATCCAGAATTATAATATTGACTCAAGCGCATCTACTACAATTATGTCTAAAGCAGTATGTGAGGATATGGGTATGGTGTATACTCGATCATGTCCTAGAGTACTACAATTGTATGGAATACCTATAAAGACAGTGGGAGTAATCAAATATGTCTTAATAAAGATGCATAGAGAACCAAAGGTAACTATAGTACAAGAAATAGTAGTGGTGGACGTAGAGATTTATTTTAGCTTCTATATTTTGAAAGAGTTTACTGAAAAGTTAGTTGGATGCATGTATATGGACTATTCCAGTATGATTATTCCTTTCAAAGAAAATAGGATAAGGATAACACCTGAAAATCCTGTGTCTTATCACATTGAAAAATTTTAAGGAGACATGTGCAATCTCACTCCTATTGTGGAATTTGAATTAGTGGATAATATCAAGGATTTGGAAATCAAATATGAACTACCTTTCAGAGAGGATTACAGCTAGTTTGGGAAATGTACGGGCACATATAGTATTTTTGCATAATTAGAGAAGAAAGTTCCTATTATATAAAATCAGTCTCTAAGAGAAAAGGAAACATGGACGATACACTTTGATGGTGCCATATGTAGAAATGGTGCTGGTGCAGGTGTGTTATTATAGTCCCAATCAGAAGGGACAAATATTTTTGCCTATATACTAACATGATCATGCATAATTAATGCTACAGAATGTGAGGCTCTATGCCTTGGACTTATGCAAGTAAAAAATATGGGCATTAAGATCTTGAACATATATGGTGACTCTGAGTTGATAGTAAATCAGATAAGGGAAAAGTGCAGCAATAAGCATCATACCTGAAATAATATAGAAATAGAGTGTGGGATTTTATGGATTAATTTAATTCCCTAAACATAAATTTGGTTTCCAGAGGAAATAATACTTTGGCAAATTCCTTGGCAATAAGCTGATCTAACTTCAAGCCTTCTACCAACATAGGATTTAATAAATACAAGGAAATAAAAATAATTTTTAGACCTGCAGTGCTAGATAAGCAAATATTTTGGTAGGTATTTGACAATGATGAACAAATCATTGCTTTTTTGGTAATATAAGCCTATATATCCACTATTCAAGAGGAAAATATAGAAGATATTGATCAACAGGATGTCATTCAACTTAAGAACAATCACATACCTAGAGGTTTGGTTACTCTAGAGAGCCTATTTGATAATGAAGATAGGAAAAAGATCAAATCCATGGAAATCAATGAGAAAATTTATAAGGAAGTTGAAGTTGGAAATAAAAAGAGGCTCGAGGTTGGAATCATATATTTACAAAAGAAAGAATAAGATATCAAGGCTTTATACCTAAAGTACCAAGATATTATGGCTTGGTCATATGAAGATCTCAAAGTATATGACACAAAGGTTATCCAACACACCATGGAGCTAGAGCTTAATGCCAAGACATTTAGGTAGAAGCAAAGGCATGTAAATCCAAGGATCAAATCCATAACGAGATAAGAGCTCTTAAAGTTATTAAAGGCTAAGATCATATACCCAATTAAATATTCAACCTAGGTAGCCAACTTGGTACGTGTGAGGAAAAAGAATGGTGATATTCATTTGTGTGTCAATTTAAGTAATCTTAATTAGGCATCATTAAAGGATCACTACACCCTCACATAGATTGATCAAATATTACAGAGTGGCAAGGGCAAAAATGTTCTCATTGCTAGATGGTTTCATTGGATATAACTAGATTTGGGTGAAGAATAAATATCAGTATAAAATAACATTCACCACAAAATGGGGCACATTTTCTTACCATAGAATACCTTTTGGGTTGTCCAATGCGGGAGCCACATTTCAAATAGCCATGGACTATACCTTTTAAGAAATTATTAAAAAAGTTATTCTAATTTATTTAGATGACATGACTATGTTTTCCCATAATAAGCATGACTATTTAGCACACCTTAA
The DNA here is from genome assembly GCA_028583015.1 of Wollemia nobilis. NCBI lineage: Eukaryota > Viridiplantae > Streptophyta > Pinopsida > Araucariales > Araucariaceae > Wollemia > Wollemia nobilis. Next base: position 4,208,721 of record JAQPPZ010007219.1, read on the forward strand.
GAAATTTTTTCAAAAGTGTAGAGAATTTGGCATCTCCCTCAATCCTAAGAAATAATTTTTTGCAATACATGAGGGAAACTTGCTAGGTCATGTGGTCTCAAAATAAGGTATGGCCATATATCGGAATAGAATCAAATCCATTCTTGTTCTTCTACTACCTGTGAAGAAGAAAGCTTTGTAGTATTTATTTGGCCAAATAAACTTTGTCAGTAAATTCATCTTTGACTTTGCACAGAAGGTAAGACCTATATCTGAACTGTTAAAGAAAGATGCAGAGTTCAAATGGACTGAAGTAAGAAAGTAAGCCTTCAAAATTATCAAGCGGTCCATTGCTATAGCTCTAGTGCTAGTAAATCATGATTTCAACAAATATTTCATCCTTTATTCTTATGGAGCTAAGGAAAGTTATGCCTCGGTACTCACTCAAAAATATGATCAAGTTGAGGAACACCCCATATTATTTTGGAGCTAAACTCTCCATTATTACTAAGTTAAGTATAATTTTATTGAGAAACAAGTATGTACTGTAATTAAATAATTGAAGAAATTTAGACAATATTTGGTTCAATGTAAGACCCTAGTTTGTGTTGTTCATCCGTAAGAAAATTTATTCTACAAGGAAAGCTAGGGGATAAAAGAGTTGGTTGGATTACCAAAATCTAGGAATGTTATGTGGAAATTCATACTAACAAGTTTTTAAGAGGTAGATCTCTATGCCAAGGTTTAACAGAATCATTAGTCTCAACAAAGGTAATAGCTTGTAAGGCAATAACAAATAATCAAAATGAAGGATTATAGTCAGATGAATCACATTGGGTAGATTAGATGATTAAATATTTTTGAATTGGGGTAATGCCCTTCTGATCTTAATGCATTACAAAGAAGAAGATACAAGTTGTAAGCTTTGAATTATGTCATACTCCTAGAAGTCCTGTACAAAAGGAACATTTATGGAGTTCTCCTTAAGTGCTTAAAATATGATCAATAACGAAAGTTCATAGAGGAGTTCCATGGAGGACTATCTAGAGGACATTTCTTGGGTAGAGTTACATATTTGAAAATTATAATAGTAGGATACTACTGGCATACCATATTTTTTGATACCTTCAAAGTCACCAGAGCTTGTGATAAATGCCAGTGACATGTAGGAAGGACAATGAATGCTTCATTCCCCCTTAAGCCCATCCAGGTGGAACAACCTTTTCAGCAATGGGGTTTGGATTTCATAGGATTTATCAATCACCATTATTTGGCTGAGCACAAGTATATTTGGACTACTATAGACTACCTCACCATATTGGTAGAAGCTATTCCTACAAATAAATTAGACCAAGGAGTGGTAATCAATTTTATGGAAATCTTAATTTCAAGGTTCGGTGTTTTGAAATCCTTAGTGAGTGAAAATGGACCAAAATTTATAGAAGCCAAGTACATTGATTTTTATAGTAAGTATGTCATCACCATTAAGAACACTTCAAATTACTACCCTGAAGGAAATGGACTTGCAGGATCAACTAACAAAATCTTGTTGAATATTTTGAGAAGATCACTAGATGGTAACAAGAGAAGTTGGCACCTAGTGCTAGAGAAATCTTTGTGGGTAGATAGAATTACTATTAAGAAGTCCATCAAGACTTCTCCTTATGCCTTAGTGTATGGCAATGAAGTAGTGTTACATATCCATTTGGAGATTCTAGCACTCAAGCTGATAAACATAGAAGAGGAATATAAGAAAAATCCAATGTAAACAAGGCCGACACACCTGATGTAGTTAGAAGAGAAAATAACTCAGGCCTATGAGAGATTTCAAAAGCATTCAAGAAACATCATGGTATGGTTTAACAAGAAGGCAATATTCCAAAAATTTGAGGTTGGAGACTCTATACTTAAGTGGAATGTTGAAAGAGCTAAACCATGACATCATCAGATGTTTGACTCTTTTTGGGATGGTCCCTTCAAGATAATAGAGGTTAAAGAGACCAATGTTTTCCAAATTGAAGATCTAGAGGGAAACATACAATCAGTTCTGGTTAATTATTTTCATCGTAAACTCTATTTTAATTGAAATATAAGCTCATTATAATATATGTACATACTTTGTATCATATTCTATTGCATGTTATATCAATTTTTTTTTTGAGTAACATATTGTATATAAAAAAAGGAGAAACAAAATAAAAGTATAAAACAAGCTAAGTGTTCGCAAGGAATGCAGTAAGCTCCATTCCATGATAAAATACACTAAGGAAGCAATGGAATGATAGAAAAGCTCTAATTTGTACTCAAACGAACTACAACACCAAAAAAATGCCATATGTGTTATTTTCCACACTTAAAAGATCTAATTTGGTAGTGAAAATGGGTGGGTTTCTAATTGAAGCAGATCAAGCAACATCAAACAAAAAATACAAAGGTGGTTTTCCTTTGATCATGTCAGATGAACCAAGAATTTTTATTACTTTCATACAAAAAGAGAATACAAAGAAAAGAGACCTTTTACAATTTCAGAATTTCCCTCTAATACCCTGTTTTCCCCCTTTCCCGCATAAAACAATACATTTGAAATTTGAATTTTAGAGGTAAACTTCCCAAGGTCTTAACTTCACACTCGTTGCTTTGGTTTACTGGCACGAGACCTTTTATTAAAGGGCATGAGATGAACTAAATGTGGTAGGACTTAGCTAAGTCTTGCGTCTATTCTAAAATCCTCAAATTCATCCTCTAAGACCCTCAAAATTCACCTGCAAGTTCGGGTATCTATATTTTCACTATTTTTGGTAGGGTTTTGCCATAAAATGTACATATCTCCCAAACCATTCAAGGTATTGGGATGATTCTTTTTTCTAATGGATCTAATTTTCTATCCCCTAAACAACTAAATACACTTAGAAAATAATTACGTCAAATATAAATTCTGGGTGATGCAAGATCACTCTTACACCACTACATGCTCCTACAACACTAAGCCACAAAAATTCAGAGGTATTCAAATAAAAAATAAATTCCATATAGCACCCCTTCATAATAGTTTCTAATCCATCAGAAGTACAACTGCTTTTTGAGCAAAATAAATAAGATTGCATTCCGCCAAAGCGTAAGTGTATTTTTGAGCGAAATATGGATTCTGCATTGCATCGCTTCCTAAAAGGCAAATGTGTTATGATTAATATTCAAAATTTTCCATGTCGATGTAAATTAAAAATAGGAAAAACATAAAGTGACATCATGAAGGTATAGAGAAGGTTTAAATTTTTGCCAATCAAAAAGTATAATTGTACCTCCAAGCCATCGAAATAAATGAATTTAATTTGAAGAGCGTGTCAATGGGAAGTTCGCATAGTAGTCGCATTAATGGCAGAGGGTGCACGTGCATGGAAATTTGAAAGTTCCAAAACATAGAAATTCACTCATTGAGAATGATTTGCAAATTCACTCATGGAAATTTAAAAGTTCCAAAATATAGAAATTCACTCATGTAGAATTCATTGAGAGAAAAAGAGTAGAATGATTTATTGAGCATTGTCTATGAATTCCAAAAAAGGAATTTGATAATTTCTAGTATAAATGGTCTCCAAAGACATTCAAGAAGCTGAAACATCAATGAAAAGGGTAGTAGGGAACTATATTGACAAAGCAGAAGTTGTCGCAAACACCAAGCTAGTCCTCACAAAGAGAATAAAGATCAGAAGGAATATCAATAATAGGTTTAACAAAGGAGCAGCTTTGTCGACTCAAGGTAGATGTTTCATACTTTCCTTATAATTTTATATTTATGATTTTGTTCATCCTTATTCAGAGTTAATAGTGACTATCATAAACTTATATGACCCAATGGAAAAAACAGTAAAAACCTCTAGTGGTAAAACCCTATTTAGAATCACTACCACAAATTGTCACAAGTTTATTTTCAAACGAGTAGAACCACCCATAAGGCTCAAAGGGTTAAAAATGACCACCCAAGCTGGGTATTATTCTATGTAGAAGAGAACTTACAATGGTCAGCCTTTCAAAAAATGTCTATAATCAACTCAAAGATACTAGACCCATAAAAGGGTTCCCCAAGGTCCCAATTTCCATTGAGCAATTTGTCCACACAAAACTATATTCCATGTTAGCCTGTATGAAGGGTTTGGAATCTGATAGAATGGTGGATGATAGCAAATAGTTGTTGTAAACTACATTTAAAATGAAAGGATGTATGAATAAGGTGTATAAAAGAAATGTGTTAGGATTACATATTTTGATTTGTTGACTTTACTTGGTTAGAGAATACATGAGCAACTAGTGAGTATGAAAAGGATCTCTGATGCACATTTCTTTTGGTATTGCTCAAGAATGGTCTGGATGTTCTTTGATGTCATTTGGCACATGACGCACTAGATTCCAGTCAAATACAAGAACAACCAAGGAGACCCCACTCGTATTTATTATTGGACTTCTCATCTGAGAAACACTGAGTCTTCCTATAGATTCAACTTAGAAATATTAGGGCCAACATTTAAAATAATGTATGGAGAATGCCCTAGGATACCACCTCTGGCCAAGAAATCATTAAGAACAGAAGGTGTAGAGGAAGGATATGGGTACCTCCTATTATAAGAAACAATCATTAGACTGTATGGTTTCATTGGTAAACCTTTCCTGCTACCCCATTTTATTGCTGAGATGATATTCACCTTGGAATACTTGAGGTAAGCAGATTTTATGGATTTTAACTATGGTTCTAGGAGAAAGAGGAAGTGTTTGTTGACCTATCGTAATGTTGATGATATAACCATTACCAAGAAGAAGTAGGGTGAACAAATTGACCAATATCTGGATATGTTGGATCTATTTTATATTCTTCAAAGATAGATTTATGACCTGGATGATGTAGTCTATAAGAGGAACATCGCCCTGATTTAAGAAAAGACCTACAAATTTGAGAAGAAATACAAGTCTCATTTCGAATAGGGCAAAAATAATAAATAAAATGCACTTTTGGAGTGGAATATTTCTAATATGGATAAAATTACTCCATGGTTATAATTTAATGAACAATTGTTGATTTTGATCTAGACAATAATGCAAAACATCTGTTGAAGGAATCTACCATCAAAGAAATTGAGGATAAAATAGATAAGAAAAAATAACCTCAGTCTTAATAATCTACAAATAATGAGGTAGAGGAAAAGAATAAAATTAATAAATCCAAGATATCAGACAGGTGGAGGATGAGAGTCGAAATTGGTAAAGAGAAATCCAAGTTTGGGTTGAAAATTGATGATGAATTTTTTGATAGATATGATAAGAATGTCATAAATTGAAAGCCTTAAGATTCAAGGAATATAGTTCTAATCTATAATAAGTCACAAACTGGATCTGATTCCCCATCACCACCTCCAAAAGAAGAAGTTCAAGAAGAGGAACCTAATACTCCATTGACTGTTGCCAAAGTTCTGAATACTTCTCAGCCTTCAACTGAGCAAATAGAGCAATTTCCAAAAAGAGTGTAGTTGATGAGTAAGATGCACTATTCAGATAAAAGGGTTATCAATACACCAGTAATAAAGATAATAAGTAGGCCCAAACACCTAGCCTTGGGTGGACAGCCTTCATGTATAGAGATAGACTAGAATAAGAAGGATGAGAGCTTTAGGTTCACACTTGTGAGTTTTACCACTATAACCATAGTGGAATTAAATCATATTTTTGAATAGATGTTACAAGAGGAACCATCACAAGAAGGGTTGTCTGAAGAAGACACAGGGAGTGAGAAAGCAACCATGCAAGTTTTTAAGAGAAAAGCCAAAAGGGTACCAAAAAGAGCTGAGAAGGAGATTTCTAAGAAATGGAGGTTGTATAAAGAGGAAAATATCAAAGAAACAATGGTTTTAGCTACTGAAGAATTGATACAACAAGTGCAAAAAAAAACATAGAGACAACTCCACAACACCCTACATTAGTAGGTGAAGGTATGGTCTCTAACCCCTCTCCTCCTCCTCCTCATCCTATGGATTACCCTAAGAAATATCCCTCCCTTATGAGCAAGATATTGAAATAAAGGTTCCTTCTCCCCATCATAGTTCACCTCCAGTTTCACCAATTAATACCGAGGTGTAAGACAACCCATATCCTCCAAGGTCACCTCAAATTCCATATTGATCATCTAAAGCTCCCCTTTCATTATCTCCTATAGTTTCATGCTTGCCATTATAAACACCTCCCGCGTATGATAAGCAAACTATTTTAAATACTCCCACTCACCCATTTGTGATTCTTACTTAAATTTCCATGAGTCTACCAATTACAACAACAACAATTGCCACATATTCTACTAGGGTCACAAATTCTGATGTAATTACTTCTTCTTAGCCATTATAAATTGTTCAATATTCTATTGCATACCTCACAGCCTCTTCTCTTTTTCCTACAAGTTATCCTACACAAGAAAGTTTGCAAAAGGAGCAGGAAGCTTCACAAAAAATTCAAGATTTTTGGGCAAAGAAGCTATCTAAACCTTCCAAGAGAATGACCACAAAGAGAAGAAGCATGTTTGTTGATTCAGTTTCAATGCAAAGGACATATATATCCATGATTCCCCTTGTGAGCAATCTTGAAACTGAGATGACCTCTTAGGATTATCGCATAGAAGTATATACAAAAGATATTGAAAAGTTACCTGTAGAAGATGAATTGGTTTGAAAGCACGAGATTCCGGGCAAAGGAAACACTAATTGCGATGCAACCAAAATCAAATGCGCTTAAGTCCTAGAAACGTAAAGTGCATGAAATGGAAAAGAAACACATTGGAAGAGACACAAGCAAATGGAGAAAACATAGCCCTTTCATTAATATCCCTTGATCTCTGTTACAATGACGTCTCCTCCCTTTTCGGGGGCTAGGAGCGTTAAAAGAATTCGATTACAATCACTCAATGTTCCTCTTTCCACGTGCCCACGATTGCAATGGGTGGGCCAAGATGATGCCGCCGCTGATGTCGATGAGTTCTTAACCTCTGCTGCTTCTCCTACGAACAAAGAAACAACCAAGATGTCAGTAGCACCTGCTGTAAATGAAATGTGTTTGTTCTTTAAAATTAACGAAATATGCATGCAAACATTTATCTAAAACAGTAAACAAAATGATTCTAAACAGCCTAAAAACTTGCCAGAAGACAGAAAATGTTACCAACAGGCCATTGCCACTGAGACAGTCGGCCAATCTGCTTTCAACTGGAAATCGTCCCTGGGTAGGACGATTTTCGATCGTAAATCGTCCCCGGGTGGGACGATTTCTTCGTGTTGGGGAAGCCGAACTGACACGCTCCAATGTCGACTCCCGAGGTCTCCAAAACACCTGCAGATAGAGGGGTTATGTAATTGGGGCCATTTTGGGACGACCCAGATGGTCGGATTCTCCCAATTTGGCCTCTACCCTCAGGAATTTGATATCACCTCCTGCAAGTTAGTGAAACTACAAAACGACACAAAACATACTAGAATCTGACCAAAGGTTACGAACTTGCAGCTATGAGTTAACCAAACATGATAACACAAAATGCAACCTGAAAAAGTAATCTAGAATGCTCCTGAAATAAAACTTAAGAAAAGTGCGGGGATGCCCAAGTGGGCTTCCCACCGTTGGCACTTGATTTCGGTGCCAATCCACTAGGGATGGGCCCAAAACCTCTTAGGATTGGGGGGTCGACGAATTGGTTGGTTCAAGTGTCCATGTGTTGGATTTGGGTCAGGTTCAAGCTTCCAAAAGCCACCCAACAACCTCCCTTGCAAAAGAGATTGGTGGATGTGGGAAGGTGAACCAAAAGGGATGCAAGTGGGTCTTCAACTCGGCAGCACTTCGTTGCTTGAAAACTCCTTCAACCTGTCTGTCTTGGGTGAGAAAAGTCTCACCTTTTATAGACCCAAGGGGTCTCTTTTGGGAGGGAAGCACAAATGCCATGTGTTGGTCATAGGCGCCATGTGGCAGTATTTTCTTCCCATGAGGGAGGGGAGTCCTCCATTGACTTGGGCTTTCATAACTGCCCTTGTGACATTCCTCAAACGGCCTATTTGCCCACTCACACACGCGTGCGAGGCAGGAGTCATCAACTGACTGTTCTAGGCTGCCACTTGGCCTCATTTGTCTTTTTTCCCATTAAACTTGGAAATCGTCTCACCCAGGGATGATTTCAGAAATCATCCCTAGGTGAGACGATTTCAAGCTACCAATCGTCCCTGGGTGAGACGATTTCAAGCTAGCAATCATCCCTGGGTGAGACGATTACTAGGCAAAGTGTCTGAGTGTGACAAATTGCTTCTTGACCTCACAAAATTGCTATGAAAGTGGTTAAGACCACTGTTTGACCTCTGAGGGCTGCCCTGGGCTGTGTTTGTCAAAGCGATCAGTGTTTGTAGTCACATAATCGGATTGGTGCTGTTTTGGTGTCTATAGATGCCCATTTTTGGGAAGCGCTGCGGGTGATGCAGTGCTGAGTAAAAATAGATAACCAAAGCACTAATGATTAGGGTTTCTTGGTAACCTAACCAACTTTTGATGCCCCAAGTATGGAAAGGGCATGCATTCTTGAATCCTTGCTTCTGACGAGCTAAGGAATTTGATTTCAAGTATTAACCTGTTTTGGTGAGGTGTGACTTGAACTTAGACATTGATCAGTCATGAATAGGCAAAGGGCATTTTTATCCTCAGGGGGAACCTTGTGTTCATGATTCACGAAATGCCAAGTGTTTGATTGATTTGATTGTTGCTTGTTTACTGCCCCAAGCAGGAGCGTGATTGTCTTTGTCAATGATTCTTTGATTGCATGTCATTTTACTTAATTGGGTGTGTGATTGTTGGTTGGTGACTAAGTGTGACTACCCCCTCAAGCGATGAATCAATGAGGGAATGACCTTCGTGAGAGAAGTGACGAGTCGCTTGACCCAATATGACTTGTGCAAGGGTGCCTTTAGAGGGTTTACCATTAAGCGTGTGCAATTTTTCCAACGTTTGGACCTATTTTTGGTGGGTGTTAACCCTTTTGGTGATGTCGTAATGAGGTGAAATCATCAAAAATCTAACTTCCCGTGGAGCGGTCCGGCTATTGTAGCCTTCTTGGGGAAGTAGGAGAGCGATAATTTGGACCTCGACATCGATTTTCTTTGCCAAGAGGTTAAGTGCGAGAGCACTTGTGTCCGACAATGCTTATTGCTTTGTTTTTATGTTGCATGTTTTGTTGTTTTTGTTGTTTTTTTTTTTGTGACACCATTTGGGGATTAAATTTTTGAAAATTCGTCTCCCGTGGAGCGGTCCGGCTATGGTAGCCTTCTTAGGGAGTAGGATAGTGATAATTTGTGACCCTGATGTCGATTTGCCATGCCAAGAGTTTAAGTGCAAGAGCACTTGTGTCTGGCAATGTTTATTGCTTTTTGTGTTTTTTTATTTTCTTGTTGTTTTTGAGTGGGCTTTGACCCTTTTGTGACGTCGTTTGGGGATGAAATTGTCGAAAATCCGTCTTCCCGTGGAGCGGTCCGGCTATTGTAGCCTTCTTGGGGAAGTAGGAGAGCGATAATTTATGACCCCAACGTCTATTTTGATTGCCTTGGATTGCGAGTGTAACAACATTCTATTAGGCAACTTTATTTGTTGTTTTTAGTGCATTTTTGTTGATTTTTTGATGTTTTGACTTTTCTGGCTGGAAATCGTCCCTGGGTGGGACGATTTCCAATTGCAGAAATCATCCCTGGGTGGGACGAGCACTGACCAGAGTGCTCATCCCAGCCAAGGATGATTTCCAGTTGGTAGGCTTATTTAAGGCCCAAAACTTGGATTTGGGTTCATTTGTGCCATTTTTTTCTTGCGATTTGGGATCTCTGGGAGGAGGAGGTAATTCTACGAAGCGAAGCGCTGCCAAAATTATCTCTGTAATCATGAGTGCACAAACTGGTTCGAGCGGTGGAGCGGAGGCGAAACCCGTAAGTGGATTTTTTTTTTTTTTTTTGTAATTATCAGTTAAGGTTAGGAACCCTAAATCTGAAAAATTAGTTTTGAATTTTTGTGTGTTATTGTTTTGCAGGTTAGGAGCCGGTACCGTGTACCTACCACATTCGCTGAGGCGCGATCGGTGCTGACTGATGTTGACTAGAAGTGGCTTGATGCCTTTGGGCTCAAGCAGGTGGCTCGACTGGAGCCTGTGGTCCCGGATCAGGCCTATCTGACGGCCCTGATCAAATTTTGGGATCCGTGGACCAACACTTTCCATCTTCCGACAGGGGAGATGACTGTGACACTGGAGGACATTTATCGGTTGCTTCGGATTTTGATAGATGGACTACCCATTAGGACATCGCCGCGTGATCAACGGATCGCTGTACTGACGAGATGTTTTGGGCATGCGGAGCGGCTGGGTGTAACGAACCCAGTGGAGACAGCCGAGGTGGACTGTCAGGCTAGCGGGATTTTTGTTAGCTGGTGGTAGGAGAGGGGGGTGTTAGGAGTGAGGCACGCATTCTTGATGGGCCTCATTTCTAACATGCTTCTACCTAATTCGTCAGGTGCGAGGTTCCCGTGGAACCTGTTGGAGTTGGTATGGCAGTTGGTAGAGTGCTCGATAGAGGCACCGCTGATTTATGGATGGGGACAGACATTGTTGGCACAACTTTACGGGGAGCTGTACGGTGTTCATTGTCGACAGCGGAAGGGGGTGATTTGCAGTTATCTTCTTCAGTGCTGGGGTTGGAAGCACATAGTAGTGGAGAGGCCGACCGGGTTACCGTGGACGAATCGGGCGATGATGGATGACGAGGAGATTGGCTATGCAAGTTTGTGGCGGTGGTCTGCGGATCAGGGGCAGAGTCGGTGATGGACAGGTGCTATATAGCACTATACTGATGCCTTCTATCTACTCACTCCAAGGGAGGTGGTTTGGCATCCTTATCAGGACTTTCCAGTCTGGCCGGAGGCTGGAGAGTGGCTCCGATGGGTACGCAGGGAGCGGTGGTTGACTGGGCGGCACGGGACGGAGCATGAGTTATTTCCATACCGTCGGGTTACACGATAGTTTGGGGTGCACCAGGGGTTGCCTGGTGAGCCCATGGTCTATTGATGTCGGGGAGATGAGAGGGATCTGGAGCCACCGGTCACCACGCCATTGGGCGAGGAGTCGGATGCGATGTTTGAGGTCCCGGATGTGGATGACATCGGGACTACCACTGAGTATGACTTGTGGTGGGTACCACGGTGCTGGAGAGGAGAGGGGCCACTTGGAGGCATGGAGGCGGCAGTGGAGGATGCTGAGGTAGTAGGGGGTGATTGGGGGGGGTCCGTTGGATGATGCGGACATGGTGGATGTGGGAGATGAGAATGTGGACTTGGGTGTTCCGGAGAAGCTAGACATGCAAGATGTGGAGGAGCAGTGGGAGCCTGAGCAGGCTACTGTCCCCGTGAGTCCTATGCATCTGGAAGATACAGAGGAGGATGGGTCAGATGTAGGCGTAGAGATTGCGCAACTGACAGAGCTACTACGAATGTGGGATTTGGAGTTGGGGGATGCGAGGCGGGAGCTGGGGGATGCGCGATAGGAGAGGGATCTTCTGTGGGCTCAGTTGGCAGAGCGGGATAGAGTTTTGGCACAACGCGATGATGCATTGTTTATTTATCATCGATGAGAGGCAGAGTGGTGTCTGTACCAGATAGACTTGGAGAGGGAGGTCATCCACCTTGGTGGGCGGATACCTTAGCCTTCGGTCGGTGGATCTTCACGACGGACAAGGGATAGTCTAACTAAGCAGTCAGCATCGTCTCGTCGCAGGCGGTTAGATGAGGGTGGTGGTAGCAGGCATGATGCGGGGGCTAGTAGTAGCCGCCCTGTAGGGTCCCATAGGACCCACACCACGGGGGGTAGTTCCCGTTGCACCGATCCTGCATGATCATTGTGGTCGACACCTTAGGTTGGGTTTTTGGATATGATTGCGGGGTTTGAGGACCGGTTTTGTAGCCTGCGGGCATCTTTTTGATGATATATATATATATATATACCAATTTTGTTGTGGTTTTGTACATGTGATGATGTGATTTTTGTTATGCATGTTTATTCATTTTGATGAATGCAGATGTTATGATGAATGCAAATGTTTTAGATGTCTATGTGATATGCGAAGTGAAATGGATGAATGATATTTGTGGTGATTGCACTGTAGGCTGTTTAAGAAGCTCTTTATTTACATGGTTTTTCTGTTTTTGTATTTTCTGATGGTATCATAAGGATGATAAGTAGCGTAGATGGTTTTGGAATGAATGTAAAGTTTTTTGAGATTCAGTAAGTTTTAACTCACCATCCATGACTGTACTTTGTCTTACAAGAATTTTTGACCAAGGTATGAATCGGACTTGTTTTTGACCCAGTTATTTTTCACATCCCTGTGTGTGCAATTGAGTTCATTTAGTGGTATTTGTTAGGATACCACCAGTGCTAGATGGGATTTCAACCGAACCTGTACTGAGGATCACCTAATTAGCTCCACGAATTCCTTTGTTGTATGTACTAAGATTAATCTGTTGTGTAATCCAGGATGCCATAAGCTAGCTCATCCACATGCAAACATTGATCTATACGCAAGTTAATGTGATAGATATATCGTCATGCGGGAGGTTTACTTCTATTACCGATAGGCTATCAACCAAATTGGTACTAAAGCTTGCCTTATGACCTATAGAATGCTGAGAGTTCCAGGGATTCAAGGTCAACTCCCTTCTTTTCTTCAATTGTATTGGGATACTTGCTCATTGTAGTGATGAGATCACTATTTATTTTGATTTGTTTTTCTTTCGAGCAAGGGATTGGGGTCATGGAGTGATGAAAATCACTATCGTTTGTGCCCTTTGATTTTTGCACTGTAAGATGTCAAGTATTTGATTTTTGACATTTTGCAAATTTTTGGTGTTTTGCAACTATTGAGAACTTTAGGGATTCTTAGGGAATTGGGTAGGGAGGATGCTTGTCCTATTGCCAACTCTCAGCATTCTAGGGGTCATTCACACAGGGGGATGAGCAAGATAACCGTTTCGCTTGTGGTGACCTAGATTATTTTGCAGGTTTCGTCTCGTTCACACAATTTGGGAATTTTTAGTGTTTTGATTTGTGTTGGGATGTTACGTAACATGGTGTATTTCAAGTATGACTCTACCTTCATAAAATCTGTTCGACTTGATACACTACATGGCTAAAGAGGAAAATGATGACTGTATCACTGAAACTCTTGGTACATTCCTAGACTACTGACTGTAGTGTGGTAAAAGTTATGCATGGTGTTTTTGTTGTTTTTGTAATATGAGACAATGCGGAATAATATGGACTATCAGAGCTATTGCATCCTATGGTATTTGACCCGTATTACTACAAATATGCAATGTATGGATTCAATGCTTAATGCAACTATGTATTTTTGTAATTTTGATGGATTGTTTTTGGTAAAGTTGAAATGAGGTGCGAGAATATGAATTTTATGATGAATTTGAGTATGCCTAGAATTGAGATGCAAATCTTTGTTGTTTTTGATGATTTTTGTTGTTTTTTTTTTTTTTTTTTTTGATTTTTGACCAAGCGATTGCGATAATCGTTGGAGCTTTTTGGGTTTGACCAAGTGATTGCGATAATCCTTGGAGCATTTGGGGTGACCAAGTGATTGCGATAATCCTTGGAGCTTTTTTGGGTGACCAAGAGATTGCGATAATCCTTGGAGATTTTTGGATTGACCAAGAGATTGCGATAATCCTTGGAGCTTTTTGGATTGACCAAGAGATTGCGATAATCCTTGGAGCTTTTTGGTTGTTGGGTGACCAAGAGATTGCGATAATCCTTGGAGCTTTTTGGGTGACCAAGAGATTGCGATAATCTTGGAGCTTTTTGGATTGACCAAGAGATTGTGATAATCCTTGGAGCTTTTTGGGTGACCAAGAGATTGCGATAATCCTTGGAGTTTTTTGGTGACCAAGAGATTGTGATAATCCTTGGAGATTTTTGGGTGACCAAGAGATTGCGATAATCCTTGGAGCTTTTTTTGGGTGACCAAGAGATTGCGATAATCCTTGGAGCTTTTTGGGTGACCAAGAGATTACGATAATCCTTGGAGCTTTTTGGTGACCAAGAGATTACGATAATTCTTGGAGATTTTTGGTGACCAAGAGATTGCGATAATCCTTGGAGCTTTTTGGGTGACCAAGAGATTGCGATAATCCTTGGAGCTTTTTTTTGGGTGACCAAGAGATTACGGGAATCCTTGGAGCATTTTTTTTTTTTTTTTGGATATGGCTTTCTTAGATATGAAATGGTCGCAAATGACTGATATTCAAGGGTTATGTTTCCTTGATACCGTCAAGAGAAGCTAGCCTATACGTCCCGGGTCCTATTTTGCTATCAATGACATAAGGACCTAACCAATTTGCCATGAATTTTTCCCTCATATGAGACGACAAATTAGAGTTTTGTTGGTTTTCCTTCAAAACCAAATCACCAACCCGAAAGTCTCTTAGGTGAAATTTCATGTTGTAAGCTTTCTTAAGCCGTTCTTGATAGATACGTAAGTGCTCGAGAGCATTAATGTGCCATTCGTAAAGAAAACTAAATTGGTCCAATCGGGCTTGCCGCGCAGTGTTATCATTGATGAACTCCTGCATTGATATGCGCAGAGAAGGAATTTCCAACTCGAGAGGCATTACTGCCTCTGAGCCATACACTAGTGAAAACGGAGTTGCCCCAGTGGGCGTCCGAATGCTAGTGCGATAAGCCCAAAGGGCAAGTGGGATTTGTATGTGCCAATCCTTATGACTGTCTGCGACGGTCTTTTTAAGGATGGCGACTAGCGTTTTGTTTGACACCTCTACTTGCCCATTTGCTTGCGGATAATAGGGTGTTGAAAAGCTGTGCTAAATTTTGTACTTTGTGGTTAAAGCACACACGTCTTTGTTCTTGAATGATGGCCCATTATCCGAGATTATTTTGGATGGAATACCAAAATGACATATGATGTGATGCAAGATGAACTCCGCAATATGGGGTCCTTTCGTTGAGGTTAACGAAATTGTTTCCACCCATTTGGTAAAATATTCTGTGGCCGTTATGATAAACGTGTGACGGCCTAACGATGCAGGGGAGATCTTTGTGATTAGATCGAGGCCCCACTGCAAAAATGGCCAAGAAGACTGGACTGTCTGTAGGGTCTGGGAAGGTGCGTGCATTAAATTGGCATGATGTTGACATTTCATGCACCTCTTGACATACGCGCAACAATATCGCTCTAAAGATGGCCAATAATAGCCCATGTGAAGAATGCGCTTTGCAATGGCCATACCACTGAAGTGGCCGCCACATGTACCGTCATGCGCTTGGGCGACTGCCCAAGTGGACTCTTGTTGGTCCAAGCAATGAAGAAGAATTCTATCATAGCTACGATGATACAAAATGTCTCCTATCAAGACATATTTTGCCGCTTTCTATTTGAATGTTCGTTTTGCGATGTGCGTCAATCCAAAGGGTAGATTACCTAACTTGAGGTAGTCTCTTATGGGTAAATACTAGTCCTATTGATCGGATACCTCGATAGTTTGAATAGCCAATCCCTTTTGGAGTTCTTCCCTAACAAATGCTGATTGGGATAGAACTTGTAAGAATAGCGTTGTGTTGCTATTAATGGGATTGGGGGAAAACAAAGACCCCCAGTTGACCCATTTCAAACAGTCTCAGATTTGAAAGAACTTATTCGAAGATGGTTCGATCTGGATCATGTGGACTCCTGGCGTGAATTCTGAGCTTGCGCGCTCCATCACGGGTTGTGATAAGGTTTTGACCTGAATAGTTGTCATATCACCTGAAAGGTCTTGCGGGATTAGTGACCCCAAGGAGGCCATTGTATCCGCAAAACGGTTTGATGATCGAGGGAGTGCCTCGATGTCATACCACTCAAGTTTGGCAGGGAATTTGTCCACGAGGGCTTTATAGGCCTTCAGAACTGGGCATTTGCATTGATATACCCCTTTGACCTGATTGATGATTAACAACGAATCACCAAAGATGTTCAGTCTTTTGATGTTCATGGCGATTACTGTTTGAAGACCTAGGATCAAGGCTTCATATTCTGCATTATTGTTGGTGTACTGGAAATTTAATTTAAATGACAGGGGAATTGGAGCGCCCTGTGGTGTGAAGAATACAATTCCCGTGCCACCACCTTGCTCACACTTAGAACCATCGAAGAATAGGGTTATGTCGGCCTGTGACTCAGGCTCATCAGAATCTGGCGATTCTGAGACATGGAAGACCCCATCATCGGGTAGTTCTATAACCAGAGGCTGATCGTCTTCAAGAGGAGCCTCTGCTAGTTGATCGGCTATGACTTGTCCTTTTATAGATTTTTGCCCAATAAACTCAATGTCAAATTCTGTCAACAACATGATCCATTTCGCCGTGCGACTACTATGATAAGTACGACTCATCATGTATCGCAATGGATTCTCCTTAGACATAACATACGTAGTGTTGCTCAACATGTAGTGGCGTAGCCTCTTGGTAGCAAACACCACTGCCAAGAAGAGTTTCTCAATGTATGCATAGTTAAGTTCGTAACTGACCAAGGTGCGGCTAAGATAGTAAGTAGCCTGTTCTTTGTGAAGTTTGTTCTTCTGGGCTAGCATGGCTCCCAGTGCCACCTCAGTAGCTGAGATGTATAAGTAGAACGGCACTCCTGGTCTAGGTGGTGCAAATACTGGCGGCAAAGCCAAGTATTGTTTGATTTCGTCAAATGTTGATTGGCACTCATCATCCCAATGAAATGTGACCCCCTTGTGCAATAATTTTTTCATTGGTCGGCATTTGTCAGATAATTGCGCTATGAAGCGTTTAATCGACGCGACCTTTCCTTGCAGACTTCTGAGTTGCTTGATAGTGGTTGGGGGAGCCATTTCAAGGATTGCCTTGACTTTTTTTGGGTCCACTTCGATGCTTCGTTTTGAGACTATAAAACCCAAGAGTTTTCCAGATGTGACGCCGAATACACACTTCTTGGGATTCAGTCTGACCTTATGCTCTATGAGGTGATCGAGAATCTTGTTTAAGTCACCGAGATGATCTGAGCGTAAGAGAGATTTGGCTAACAAATCATCCATGTAATATTCCAAAGTTTTGTGCATGTAATCATGGAAGATATATGTCATGGCACGTTGGTAAGTAGCGTCAGCGTTTTTAAGGCCAAAATGCATGACCTTATAGCAAAATGTCCCCCAAGGCGTTGTGAATGTCGTTTTGAGTTGGTCTTTAGGATTGATACGAATTTGATTGTATCCTGAGAAACCGTCCATTAGGGAGAGCATTTCGTGACCTGCTGTAGCGTCTACCAATGCGTCGATGCTTGGCAAGGGGAAATCATCCTTAGGACTTGCTTTGTTTAGGTATCGAAAGTCGGTGCATATGCGAATCCTCCCGTCGGGCTTCTTGACGAGAACCATGTTGGACAACCATGGTGGATAATCCACGCAAATGACAAATTGTGCATCCAACAGCTTTTGTAATTCATATTTGACCATCAAGGCCACTGTTGGGTGCATCTTTCTTATTTTTTGCTTTACAGGTTTGATTGTCGGATCAAGCGTTAAATTGTGCATGACTAGCTGCGGGTCTAGTCCTGGAATATCCTTGTACGACCATGCAAAAAC
Source organism: Wollemia nobilis (assembly GCA_028583015.1). NCBI lineage: Eukaryota > Viridiplantae > Streptophyta > Pinopsida > Araucariales > Araucariaceae > Wollemia > Wollemia nobilis. The sequence goes on from JAQPPZ010007219.1 coordinate 4,226,403, forward strand.
CTCCTTCTTTTCTTTAAGAAGGGCAATGTAATCGGCTTGCTCTTCGGGGGAAAGGCTTACCCCCAGCTTGAGAATCCGTGGATTCATTGGATCTGTGTCGATGTCTACGTCAGTCGTCTCCTCGACTGACATGTGGGATCCGTCCTCCAACTGATGTGGAGTTGGGATTAAATGGATATCATCAACTGAGTTAAGATCTGCATTTGGAACCTTGGGTCCCTCTTTAGCTTGAAAAATATCCTGAGTTGTCCTTGGGGTAAAATGAAGCATTTCATCAAAAGGCCAATACTCTGATGGTGACAATGGTGAATTGACGCGATCCCAGTCGATGGCATCCATGTCTAGATGCAATGACCATGATGGATCGGTCGAATTGTAGATGGGTGCGGTCAAATAAATTGAGATCATGTGGATGGAATGAATTTGGTCTCCAGAATCGTGGGTGTGATAACTTATTTCTTCTAGATTCTCCCTATACTCTGGATCTGGCTCTACAGGAACAAGCACGAATGGATCCTCCCTAGGTGTGAATTTTGTGAAAAGGAGGGCAGGGTCTTCCCTCGGCACTACTGTCATGATGGGATATTGAGGTGGACAATGCTCATCTTGAATTTGGAGCCATGGATCCAACACTTGGTCCCACCTCGCTGGGTCTACATGCCATTCATGCCCCAACAATATGCCCATATGTGCCATTAGATCTTCAGGAGTTAGAGCGCAGTGATGTCGTCATGCATGTCTGAGATAGTCCATTTTAGTTTCATCTTCTGAATCGCTTTCATAGATCCAAAAATGTTCATCCTCTTTAGCATCTGTTGCTTGCGACGTTGAGGACTCTTCTTGTTCCAGTGAATTAATCTGGTCCCATTGCGATTGTTCCACTCTTGGTGGAGGGACCTGATTATCTTGGTACTGTATTGTTTCATCTGGAACCTCTAAGGGGAACAGCTTCAGAAAGATGTCCGACAACCATTGATGTTCTCTTTGAGGATTACTATCCGAACTTTCACCTCTCTCTAGCAAAGGAGAGCGATTATTGTTGTTTCTAGGGGTGTTTGTTGACCATGGGAGGTAATCTCCCAATGTGTATTCTCGTATTTGGATTGGCATACGGGTCTTGTGCCAATCCCCCTTGTTGCCTATTTCTAGGCCTTGCATATTTTAAACCAAGATGTCTAATGGCAGGGGATGGTTGAACCCTACCCCTGACTTGTCATATGGCATCTGATATCTTGGTTGGCAAAGGATCCGCATTCCTTGCTCATATATGCCTAGCCTGTATCTATGCCAATTGCATTGGCCTAGATATTTTAGGGCAAATTCTGGGTTTGACAAATAATTGATGTTTTCCACAAAAGGTTCTTCGTCTGTTTCCTTTTGTTGGCATGGTTCAAGACCATGATCAAGGCCCCCATACACAAAATTTGTCTGGTTCGGTGGGTAGCCTAGAGGAACAATTGTCCCTATGGGAAGGCGAGGTCTTCCCATGTCTTGTACTGACTCCAATGTCGGCATCGCCACAACATTTTGTACCAAATATTCCCCCAAGCCCGTACTGGCCACTTCAACAGTGATTGTTGATGATTGGGTGGGAGGAAATGGTAGTCCTTCTTGACTCCATTCCATGTTTGGTGTTTCAGGAGTCTTAGTTTCTGTTGTGTTGGGTGTTTCCTCTATTGATATCATTGAGATTGTGGGAAACCTTTCTTCTAGAGGCTTAAACTCTTCCATGATTTGTTTTCCCTTGTTCTTCTGTTGGGCCATGATAGGTGGCGTTGATGATGAAGGGGCAGGTGATGAAGTCTCACCTGGCTGGGATTTTGTCTTGTTGGCCACCAGTGGTGCCTACGGTATTGGACCCTGTTTAGATGGATTTAATTGGAAATCTAAATGCGTTGAAGGGAGGGTCGATTGAGGTATGAATTGTACCGCATTGCAATACTTGAAGGGCTCTAAGTCCATTGGGACTACATGTATTTCCCCTTCATAAGAATACTTTAAGCACTGGTGGGCGATCGAAGGGACACACTTCATGTCCCCTGATCCAAGGCCGCCCTAGCAAGTATATTATAAGCCATTTCACCTTCCAAGACATGGCACAGTTGTAGGTATTGACTTTTGTCCTACCTGGACTGGCAGAACGACTGTGTCGACTGTCGAGCATATTGCATCATTAAAAGCTCACAGTGTGTACGTGGAGGTTGTGATGTGAGAGGTTGGCAGCTTCAAATGCTTTAAGGCTGCAGTGGTTATGATGTTATTGGACGAGCCAGTATCTATCAGCACTCTCTTGTACAAAATCCCATTGACCCGCGCAATAACGTGCAGGGGTGGATCTACCATGTCATTTGATATTGTTTTGACCTCATCTTCTCTAAATGTGATGACCGGCTCCATACATTGTTTCACATGTCCCACGAAGGCGTTGAAAGAATTTGCCTCGTGGGGTTGTAATTCAATGGGTTTTAAAATTTCCATAAGAGCTTCTCTATGGGGAGCTGATTGTTGAATAAGCTCGTAGATGGATAGCCTAGCCGACGTGGTCTGCAAACTCTGCGTGAGTTTGGTTCGTATCGTGACCTCAGGTCTAGGAAGAGGTAACTGCGTTGGGCATTGTTGAGGATGCGATGTTGCCGAAACATCCCTCGTAGCTACCTTAGGGGTAGCTGTCGGGTACCTTCTGTTCCTTGTTACTATGCTAATCATTCCCACAAATCCTCATGTGGGAAGATCTTGTCGCACCTTGTTAATATGGAGTGGTTTTTTTTGTGCCTCGTGGGCTAGCAAGGGGTCCTTGAATACCCCCATTTTTTGGTTGTTTGGTACGATGGGGTTGTACACAACCAATGTTCTGTTGTCGATCAAATCCTGGACTAGGTCTTTGAATTTCCAGCACCCATTCAAGTCATGTCCTCTGCGCCTATGGAATCTACAATACAATTCCTCTCTATACCCCCTAGGATTGGGAATGTTAGGGTCTATAATTTGGATTTTCGATAGAGTGACTAAATTTGCCGCTGACAAGCGGTCAAATAAGGAGTCACTAGACTCCGCATATGGGGTGAAATTTTGCCTAGGGCGACGCAGGTAATTCTGCTCCTGTCTTCTATTATCTCTTTCATAAGCAGGAGGCACTTGCTCGGTAGTTAGCCTTTTGAGGCTGCATTTCTTGCACAGGCGCGGGAACATTTATCGCAACTTGGTTGACTGTAGCGTGTTGTGGTTGCATTGTCCCAGTTTCAGTGGTTTTATTCCACTATTTCTTCTTAGGCTTGGCAATTGCGCCTTCGCATATCTTAATCTCTTCTATGACTCTGGCTTGTGCCAAAGCTTCTTCTAAGTTGTCGTATTGTCGCAGCAACAATAGACCAGAGATTGATTTTAAGCAACTTTTTGTGAACATCTGCGTGAGATCAGACATAGGAGGACGGTAGGGTAACCTAGAAAGAAAAGCTCTCCATCGATTCCTATACGCTGCCATTGTTTCCTCTTCAAATTGCTTGAGGCTCGCTAAATCACTTAGTGATGCCTTCTTCCTTGTGTTGAAGGCAAAGCATTCAAGAAACGCGTCTACTAATTGATCTAAATTTCTTATGCTGTGTTTGGGCAGTTGTGTGAACCAATCCGAGGCAGGGCCTGCGAATGTGGTTATGAATGTTCTAAGCAACAATGCGTCATTATCTTGGATGCCAAAGCATTGGCTTAGAAATCGTGTAACGTGTTCCTGTGCGTCCTCTTCACCATTAAAAACTGCCAATTGAGGCAACTTGAAGTGTTCGGGGTAAAGAGGTGTAGGCACTGAGGGATGCACCGGATTACTACGAGTAGACGTAATGTGGGTTTTTGATGCCCAGCAGCTTTTGTCTCCACAGACTCCAAATGCTCCAATAGCGCTTGGTATGCATCGAAAGATTTTATTTCTTCCTCTCTTGTTCGCTCTTGTTGCAAGTTACGATAAACTGGAGGCCTATGGAGGGGTGGCCGAATGGCATCCCTCCTTCCTTGATGGGGAGTTTCAACATATTCCTCTTCTGGTTCATACTCCTCGTAAAATTCTTGAGGAGTCTCTAGGCGAAACCTATGACCCTGATCAAGCTCTTGCTGAAGGTACCCATCATTGTTTCGGGGAGTTGCCTCCCTCTCGAATCTATGAGGTCTTGGAGGCAAAGCTTGATGAGGTCGTGGAGACCTGTCTCCGCACCAACGGGTTATGCCTCTCATACTTGTTCAGCTCTTTGGATGCGAGGGGTTGGCCCCCTCTCGGGTATTTCATAGTGTAACTCATCCGCTTCGCGTTGCATGCGTTCTCTATCCAAGCGGTGTCGGTACTCTATTTCTTGATAACTTGGTTTAAGCCGCATGGTTTGGGCTTGACGGGTGGTATATCTGGCGACGGCTGGGTCAATTTGGTCTACCCTATTTTGCTCAGGAGGTTCGAATGTTTCTTCTATGTGTTTACCTCGAGTTTGCTGGTCTAAGGTTTCAATGGGTCGCTTCCCTCTATCGAGGTAAGCGGTATGTGCTCGAGGTTCTAGCCTCAAGGGGTGATCATGATATCCTGCTGGTGCGGAAATGCAAGGTTCCCACATTTTTTGTTGCCCTCGAGGAATGCTATGGATTTCCTCGTACTCCTTTTCATGGGTGTGAAGGGGGTGGGCGGAGTTAGGTCGCCCTATGTAAGGAGCCCTGCGCTCCGGATTTGGTCTCTATGTTCTGATGATAGGTAAAGAAGGGACGCCATATCCACGTTGCCCCTCCAAATGGACGGTGTGCCTATCTAGTGCTTCATCGCATGGTGGCCACTCATGCCTAACTTCAAGAGGTGATTCTCTATTTATGTCAAGGTCTACATGTAAGGCATCTTCCCGAAAGGGGCTGCTTTGAACAGGCATACCCCACCGAGGATTCTGAATTGGATTCTTTTGTAGGTTAGACCTATAAGGCGGTATGACCAAATCCTCAGGACTAAAGCGAAAGCGACTTGTGCCTGCTTCTTGTGTACCTTCCGGAGCTTCTGCCCTTGATTGGGCTTGACTGTGGGTGTATACCATTGCGGTGCTTCTATGCTATCTAAATAAGTTTTTATCTCGTTTATGATTTTTTTTTTTCTACACTAAACAGAATTAAGCACACACATTCACAAAACCGTGATTATCTCTTTTAAGGATTATTGGTGTGCCCTAAACTGGTTTAGTGCATTTTGGTGTTTTGTTTTGTTTTTGTAGGTTTTGAAGATCATTTAAATGCATTATGATGGCTCATATAACTCCCAAAATGGTAGCCCCTTCAATATACCAACCAGGCCGATATACCAACCTCTCTATATACCCGCCCTTACGAGAGGGAGACTATAGGTACGTGAGAGCAGAAGGTATGTGGTACATAGGTGGTACGGAAGGGGGATTGTCCTGTTAATGGCACCTACCATAGAAAACTTATCCTCGCGCACATGGGAATCACCCCAGCGACACTCGGTCTGTCTTCGTCAGGATTTACGCCTAACAACAGTTGACAATCGGGAAATGGATGCAAATCAAGCCAAGGTGGTGATGAAATCCACCAATGGTCTTGATCAAGTGCTGGGGTCTTACGACCAGCTCCTTGGTTTAAAATTGTTACGTGGAGTGTGTGAGGTTCATTTTATTTAACGAAAATGAAACAAGCATGAATGATTTTCCCTAAGTATGTAGGATAAAATGAAAATAGTCAAAGAAACAGAAAACAGAAACATAAAATTTAACAGAGATGATAAAATCCCTACCTCTTCTCTGCCTGCTCCAGTTGCCTCTAAATTTTTGCTCTGAAAATCTGCAGACAGAAAATCGTCCCCTGGTGAGACGATTTATAGAACAGAAATCGTCCCCGGTGGAGACGATTTTAAAATTGTCTCAGGGTGGGACGATTTCCAGTAAAGTAATCGTAACAGTTAGAGACGATTAACAGTCTGCAAAAAAAATGTACCTGTAAAACACAAAACACAAAAACCCGATTAGTTTTTTGTGATCTTAAAAACAGGGAACAGGTCCCACCGTGATCGCCACTGAAAGCATGAGATTCCGGGCAAAGGAAACACTAATTGCGATGCAACCAAAATCAAATGCGCTTAAGTCCTAGAAATGTAAAGTGCATGAAATGGAAAAGAAACACATTGGAAGAGACACAAGCAAATGGAGAAAACATAGCCCTTTCATTAATATCCCTTGATCTCTGTTACAATGATGTCTCCTCCCTTTTCGGGGGCTAGGAGCGTTAAAAGAATTCGATTACAATCACTCAATGTTCCTCTTTTTGCGTGCCCACGATTGCAATGGGCGGGCCAAGATGATGCCGCTGCTGATGTCGATGAGTTCTTAACCTCTGTTGATTCTCCTGCAAACAAAGAAACAACCAAGATGTCAGTAGCACCTGCTGCAAATGAAAGGTGTTTGTTCTTTAAAATTAACGAAATATGCATGCAAACATTTATCTAAAACAAGAAACAAAATGATTCTAAACAACTCGAAAACTTGCCGGAAGACGAGAAAATGTTACCAACAGGCCATTGCCACCGAGAAAGTCGGCCAATCGCTTTCAACCGGAAATCGTCCCTGGGTAGGACAATTTCTGACTGTAAATTGTCCCTAGGTGGGACGACTTCTTCTGTGTTGGGGAAGCCGAACTGACACGCTCCAATGTCGACTCTCGAGGTCTCCAAAACACCTACAGACAGAGGGGTTATGTAATTGGGGCCATTTTGGGACAACCCAGATGGTCGGATTCTCCCAATTTGGCCTCTACCCTCCGAAATTGGATATCGCCTCCTGCAAGTTAGTGAAACTACAAAACGACACAAAACATACTAGAATCTGACCAAAGGTTACGAACTTGCAGCTATGAGTTAACAAAACATGATAACACAAAATGCAACCTAAAAAATTAATCTAGAATGCTCCTGAAATAAAACTTAAGAAAAGTGCGGGGATGCCCAAGTGGGCTTCCCACCTTTGGCACTTGATTTCGGTGCCAATCCACTAGGGATGGGCCCAAAACCTCTTAGGATTGGGGGGTCGGCGAATTGGTTGGTTCAGGTGTCCATGTGTTGGATTTGGGTCAGGTTCAAGCTTCCAAAAGCCACCCAACAACCTCCCTTGCAAAAGAGATTGGTGGATGTGGGAAGGTGAACCAAAAGGGATGCAAGTGGGTCTTCAACTCGGCAGCACTTCATTGCTTGAAAACTCCTTCAACCTGTCTGTCTTGGGTGAGAAAAGTCTCACCTTTTATAGACCCAAGGGGTCTCTTTTGGGAGGGAAGCACAAATGCCATGTGTTGGTCATAGGCGCCATGTGGCAGTCTTGTCTTCCCATGAGGGAGGGGAGTCCTCCATTGACTTGGGCTTTCATAACTGCCCTTGTGATAGTCCTCAAACGACCTATTTGCCCACTCACACATGCGTGCGAGGCAGGAGTCATCAACTGACTGTTCTGGGCTGCCACTTGGCCTCATTTGTCTTTTTTCCCGTTAAAATTGGAAATCGTCTCACCCATGGAATATTTCAGAAATCATCCCTGGGTGAGACGATTTCAAGCTAGAAATCGTCCCTGGGTGAGACGATTACTAGGCAAAGTGTCTAAGTGTTCCAAATTGCTTCTTGACCTCACAAAATTGCCATGAAAGTGGTTAAGACCACTGTTTGACCTCTGAGGGCTGCCCTAGGGGCTGTGTTTGTCAAAGCGATCAGTGTTTGCAGTCACATAATCGGATTGGTGCTGTTTTGGTGTCTACAGGTTTCGGCCAAAGCTCACTTGGAAAATTTTTATGTCAAAACTGACATATACCAGGAAAAGGTGGGTAAGTTGGAAAAGAAAATAGAAAATATTCAAAATACCATTGACAATCAGAAAAAAGGGAGAAGGCTCTAAAAAAGAAAGCAAATAACTAGTAAGACAAGTTTTAGGAAGTTAATAAGCTCAAGGAGCAAATAGAAGAGCACAAGAAGAAAAATGAAGAACAAACTAAGAAAATATAGAGTTTGAAGCAACAACTTCAAATTTAAAAGACTAAATATTTTGGTTTGTCCAAGGTTGGATTGAAGAAAGTGAGAAATGAATTGTTCTCTGAATTTCTAGAAAAATGCTCAAGACTGTAGCCTATTATTGATTATTTGGATGACACTATCCGCCTACTCCAAAATATTCAGAGGGATCTGGATAGTTTTACTAGAGAGCTACAACCCATGGTGATTCCAACTGAGCAAATTTAAAAACTAGTGGATATTAGGCTCAGTGACTTTGCTAAGCCAATTCCTAATAAGGAGTGGAACAATGCTAGAATTGCTGCCAGAATTATGGTGAAGAATCATAAAGCCCTCCAAAAGACTTGGTTATTGTTTAAAAAAATTAAATGTGTGATCAAGGATGTAGTGGATATTAAAAAGGAAATGATTCAGAATGGTTTTAGAGGATTATGGATGAAAACCCACAACTTATTATCAGTAGAAGAAATTAAGAAGAGTACTAATGAGAGCTTAAAATATGAGTCTAAAATTTATAATCTAGAAGAGCCAATTGACCAAAAGCAAGTTTCACAGATTATTATTGATTTTACCAAGATCTGCTACCTAATGGAATACTTGGTAAAAAAAGGAAGTACTACTAGTTATGAAGATATTGGAGAGCTACAATACATTTATAAGTAGCTAAAGTAAACTTCAAACCCCTTTGAAGCAACTTGGAAACAAGCCTTGTAGACCCTGAAAATAATGGTGCAATTGTTTGGTGATAGTACAAAAGAGGAAACTAAAGAATTAAATTCACCTGAGGAAGAAGTTGAGCAAGAAGAAGATAATGTTGAGGAAGAGACCCAGAAAGAAGAAGAGCCAAATAGAGCTGCGGACCCTCAAGGGACACACACTTAGCATTTTTTATTTTGTATATTTTTGTAGTCATGTAGAAGTTTTGTATTTTTTTTATTCATTTTTACTCTGACATTGTCAGAAGGAAAGAATAAAACATGAGGTCAAAAAGAGGTAAAAAATGAGTTTTTTGTGAAGGCATTTACATCTTTGGTTGTAAGAAGGCTTTATAAGGGGAACATAGTTATGTTTTTCTAAAGCATTGGGCAGTTTTGAAGGAGTGGCACATATATTATTGTTTATGGCATAGTATCCATGTGAACATTTATCCTTAAAGTGTTTCTAAATTTTTCAGAGGGTCGTATTCATATGGAATTTATTCTTTAGAGCATTTTTGTGAAGATAAGCATTTTTTTTACTCTTGATGCCAAATGGATAAGACTCTGAGTTCTATGGCTTTGCGAGAAAATCCACCCGGGAGGCACGATAATGTAGGCCCAAAATGGTCACATCCTTAGAAAACATTGAAAATTATTCTAAGGCATGATAAAATTCCATTTCACACATTTCCTAGTGTATTTTGAAGCGTATCCGCAACAAAAGTTCCCTAATATGGTCAACACTTAGTGTTTTTTTGCCTTAAATGAGCTAAATTCCATTTTTCTCGGTTTATAGTGCATTTGGAAGCAAATTCTAGGCAAATCTCATTTTCATAAAATTTTTGGACGATGATGATGTCAGCACAAAAATAAGTGTGAAATGACAATTGTTATTCATTGCTCCAGTGGCTAGGTGTTGGTAATATCAATTCCACTAAGTCCTAAGAGTATTTCAGTGTGGAATGACATCTTGAAGGTCTAAAACACTGTAAAGACAGCGGACTGGTGACAAAGACTATTTTATACTACTTCCAAAGCAGAATAATGATAAAGGATGATTTGCACTAGCTTCGATGTGGATTGGCGATTCTGCATTTCGACCAAGGAAAGATGATGTCAGCATAATTTTTGTATGGATTATGGTTTATTTGAAGACGAAGAAGAGGAAAAGAAATGTTAGTGGGCGGATTCATAGCAGACTACATTACACACACTCCTTAGTACATTTTAAGCCAAAATTTTATTTTGTAGAATCAAGGGTATAAAAAATGACATCAGCAATTAAAAAGTGAAAAATAGCGCTTTGGTTTTTCCCCACCAATTTATAGATTATTTTGGAGGTTTAATCATAGTAATCCATGATGGATATCAATGGCCTAGAGTTTGCTGACATTCTTGAAGTATTTAAAAGCAAATTCTTGTCGTACCAGAGAATAGTCAGTTGGAGGGTAGGAAGATGAAATGTCGAAGAATTTTCAAGAAAAAGAACTAGGAGTAGTTGTAGATCTAAGGTGAAGCGAGATTCCAAGAATGATCAATGGATCATATGTAGTATCCAATGACCTGAATACCAAATACCATCAAAAAACCAACAAGTTATAGAGAGGCAAGTTGCCATGGAGGATTACTCACAACGGATTTCTTGGACTAAGTCAACTGGTAATATAATGGTAGAAAAACTTTATATTGAGCTTTAAATTTGTAATATTTGTAATATCTCCTTAATATTATTTCATTTTATAAACTATAAATAGATGCCAAACCCTCATTTTTAAGGTTTGGCTCTAGTGCATTTGCTTGCCCTACTATAAATATTCTTGTGAGCTAATGGAAGGAGCATTACTCTGATTATTGACTCAAAAATTATCATCTTCATCATCTTTGTGAAAGAGGTTTGAAGCTTTGATATGCATTTTTGTTAATACTTTAACAGTTAGTTCATTCCATCTTATTGGATTACTAGTTGTGAGAGTAATTGAAATATTTTCATGGTTACATATGTATTGTTAGGAAGTTTATTTATGTTAAATCTAATGATTGGTCTATTCTACTAATTTGGATTATCAATATTATATTTTGGAATTGTTTCCTACAATATATCTTTGTTTATTCTTTATTGTATGAATATATCATGGGTTTAGGTGTTGTTAATATTGAGTAATGGGACATTGGAAATAGTTTGTGGGAGATTTTTGCTATAGTTGCCTATGTTGTTAGCCTATCTGGCCACTATTTTCATAATATCTCTAACCATAAACCTTTTCTAAAAACCCTATTTAATTTTTAATTATGTCAACATCATTTTAAGTTGAAAAGAAACCATCCCACTTTGGAGGTTGGATTGAAGTTGCCTTTGGTCCATACAATGTTGAGTGTTGAGCTATAACTATCAGGTGCATGCTTCGACAAAAAATTGGAAGATAGATAGTTGTAGTGTTAAGTAAAACTTGATGCCAATTCAGTGCCCAACAGGAAGGAAGTGTATATTTTAGAATTTATACTTTGTACTATGTTGGTAGATATGGTGAGCATTTTTGCAATGTCGAGAGATATAAGTTGTCAGGAATTAAACCTAAGAATGCAGACCCAATTTTCATGATCATAAAGAAAATTTATTTTATTACTCAAAGTTTTCCAACATAACAAAAGCACTTAGTTTTTACGAATTTTTGAAACAATTTAAAGATTTTAATGTTTTGAGGGTATGTTTTCATCAACTCAAAGGTATAAGTATTTGGATTTTATTTCTAGAATCAATGGATCGAGTGAGGGTGTGCCAAGGGTACTTGGATGTCTTAGCAATGGTTTATTACGATGTGAGTCACTAAAACTTGTTGATGGAGGATTATTACAATGCACATTTGTCTATATAAAGGATGCCATTAATGTTATTCTGCGAATGATTGAAAAAATTCTTCAAAGGCAAATGGCCACATTTTCAATGTAGACAATCCCAACAATTGAGACAGTTGGTTGCATTGATCATTGGGAAATACTCCAAATTAAGTGGCCAATCACCTTTGGAGAAAGCAATATTCCAACATGCAATACCCAAGTAGAAATATATAACTAAATATATTCACATATTTATGAAATTGATTGTATGAACAATGACATGGTTCATGTAAATAAAATCTGATTCAAAATTAAATATAGTTATTAAATGACGCTAATAATATAAGGGTTGAAATATTATGAAACTCGTTTCAAACAGTTATGTCATCGAACAATTGAAAATAGAAAATTATAATATTATAAATACACATTGAAATCCAAGGAGAAGGGGGTCAGATATATTTTTGAAGAAAAGGAATTGGAGATCAAGTTTCATTGTTGAAGAAAGTGTTTCCTCCTAGGTTTTTGGATTGAAGGTTTTCATTCATTGTAATTGCCAGATTCAAGGTTTTCTAAAGAAGTATTTAATTGAATATCTTTTTATTTCAATATATTAAATTTATTTGAATAATGTATGCACATGTGTCATTATTTAAAAAATAATTTTTAGAATATTATTTATTTTATTATAATATTGCACTAGGTTTAATGCAAGTTGTGTGAATACAGGTCTATTTAAGTTTGGTTAATGTTCAGATTATCTTATCTACAATTTAGGGTGAAATTTTATAACTTACAGTAACATGTTATGTTGTATTTTATTTATTTTATTTTATTCTTTTTTTTCTAAACCCTAGATTTTGCATTTTTTTAAATTATTTGAATATAAAAATCAAAACCCTAAAAAAAATACATAAAGATGAAAATTCAAATTTCAAATTTTCATTAAGGTAAATGATTATTTCAATATGAAAATTTGAAGTCTTGACATTGCATAGTTTATAATAATCATTTGATTTTAATCAATTATTGTCCAAATAATAATATTAAATGCAAACATTATAAATTTTGGATAATTTGATTAAAATAAGTTTCAAAGGTTAAAATAAAATATTTATTGAATTTCAAGGATATTATTTTGAAGTGAATATTTAATAATTAACTACACATTTTAACAATTTTCATGAACAACAAATTGTTTACAAACTTGATTTTTTGGAAATCATATCAATTAAACAAGCTCCTTGTTAAAAGTCATGTGCATTTTTTAGGTATCCAACTAACACTACATTTCACATATTGATAAGTTTACAAGAAGATTGAATATTGAAAGCATGAGGATACGGAAACCAAAAAGGAGAGCGAAGGTGAAATGCAAACAAAAATCGAACTTAGCGCTAAATCCTAGGAATTTGAAAGTGCATGAAAAGAGGGAAAAGCATGAGCGAATCAAAATGAAACACAGGTGAATAAATAAGACAACCCTTTTTATTGATATTTTTCACAACTCGGTTACAATGCGCATCTTCCCCTTCCAAGTGCTAGGAGCGTTTAAGTGTGCATTCTTGTTACATCCATGGGTGCCTTTCCTTCTTCCGCGTGCCCACATGTAAAATGGGTGGACCAAACATCGCCGCCACTTGCGTTGATGAGTATAGACTCCTCGCTACTCCTCCAATGTCCAAGCCCTATATTCAAAGGAACAAAAAATGGTCAGTAGCACCTGCGGATAAAACAAAGCATGCAATCCCCAAGCCTATGATAAGTGAATGAGAAAAATGAATTAAAATATGACTAAAACAGATCCAAATGCTCTAAAAATTTAAAAAAGTCATCAAGACACCACCAAGAAGGCCCTGCAAAAAGAACAGTCAAGAAATTCCTCACCGATTTGAATTCGCTCTGATGTGCGATGAATTCACCTGCAACAAAACATCAAAAAGGTACTGTCCCAAATGTCCTACCTAGGAATCTCCAAAAGACCTACACACTTGGGGTTAGCTAATTGGGGGAATTTTGGGAAGACCCAGATGGCCATATTTTCCCAATTGGACCTCCATCAATGAAAATTTAATGATGCTACCCGTAGATTAGTAGAAGTGAGCAAAGATAGAAATATGATCAAAATTGTTCAAAACGAGATGAAATTTAAATGACAACCTATCTAAGCATCATATAATTGAATGTGAAAATGAAAGAAAGCAAGTCTTCCATGAAATTCCCATCACTTCGGAGGGGGGCGATTAGGACTATGGCAGTGTAGGAGGGGGGTGCCCATGGGGCAGGCTGCCCACCGTTTGAGAGCTAATTTTGGTACCAATCCACTTGGGATGGGTCCAAAACCTCTTGTGTGGTATTGTCAAAAACATTTTTGGGATATTGTGGCCAAATGTCATGTTTTGGGTTCAATATTCGTCCTCCCAATAGTCACCCAATGACCTCCCCTCTAAAGGAGATCAAGGATGTGAAAGGCGCAAATCCAAAAGGTGTGAGGTATGTAAATAAAATGACAGCACTTCGTTGCTCTAAAAATTATCCTTCTCCCTATCTTTTGGGGTGAGTAAACTCACCAATTTATAGACTTGGAGGTCTCTTGAAATGGGCATGCAGAGGTGCCACTTGGCAATCATGCCTTCCCAGGGGGAAGGAGATTCCTCCATGAATAGGGACTTCATGACTAACCTTGTAAATGCCTCTAATGGTCAAAAATGCTCACCCATACTCCCATGCGATGAAGGAAGCATTGAGTGGTGGATCTGAGCTACCATTTGTCAAGATTTGACTTTTTGCCCGTTAAACCTGCAATTTGCCCCACCCTAGAGCGAATCCAAAATTTGTCCCTAGGTGGGGTGAATCCCAGTTTGAATTTGTTCCTGGGTGGAACAGATATTGAGCAAAGTTCTTGAAGGTGCCAAATTGATCTTTGACCTTCCAAAACTGCTGTGAGAGTGGTTAGGACCACTGTTTAACCTCTGGGGGCTGCCCTTGGGGCTGTGTGTGTCAAAGCGATCAGTTTTTGTAGTCACATAATTGGATTGGTGCTATTTTGGTGTCTACAAATATATCAAATAGAACCTTAGGAAAATAAAACATTTCTTTCAAGAGAGGATATTTTGACAGAATCCTGACTGTGGGTATATTTTTGTAATTGGACAAAAATGTCACTAAACACTAGGTAAAAGTGGTAACCTTGTCTAAAAATTTATCAACCTACTAAATAATTCAACTTAAAATATAACATAACTTAAAATTGGCTAAGTATAAGAATTTTAATCTAGTTTCAATAATGAGAAATCTATTAAGATAAATCTAAATAACTCGAATGAATTGCAAGGCTCAATTTGGGTTGGGGTACCAATAGAGATAGTACATCTAGAGGAATATTTTAGGATTTATCAAAGAAAGAATTTACCATTGGTATCACAAATGGTTAATAGTTGGAGGTAGCTTAAAGTTTTTACAATCAGTCATATAGGTAATGCCAATTTTCAAAATTTCTATCCTCACTGCTCTACATACTATATGGAAAGAGTAGGACAAGATGACTAGAAAATGTTATGGAGAGGAGTAAAACGAGAGACAAAATAGAAATTAGTAGGTTAAGATAAAGTAAGCTAACCCAAGGCAAAGGAATGTTTGGGACTAGGGAGATTAGATCTATATAATAAAATTTTATCTAGAAAGCTTTACTAGAGCTAGATGTCCTAGTCAACTTCTTTACTTAGTAGAGTTTTAGCTACTAAATATTTGGGATAGTTGACCCAAATGAGGTGAGTGATTTTTGGTTGGGTAGTAATGGGTCATTAATGTTGTAAAATCTAACGTTAAAATCTTAGGTACTTAAAGATTAATTATTTTGGAAAGTGGAGATAGGGGAGAGGGCTTGATTTCGGATAGATTTGTGGGATCAATATTCACCTATCATTGATGAATTTCCATAACTAAAACTAACAAAATCAACCATAGAAATTATGGGTTTGAGCAATTTTAAAAATATTTTTCAATACTAATTAGCTAAGGGATTGTATGTTTAAGCAATTTACAAAGTTGTATGAGTGGCTAGTTTTAGTCCCTCCTAGATTGACACTGTTGTGACTAAAATATTGGCAAAAATATTTATTACAAGTAGAGATGAGGAAGATAAATTAGTTTGGGTATATGGCATCCTTGGAGTCTACACAGTGAAGATGAATATGAAAAATTCCTTTTAGAGCCTCTTTGTCATGCATATCAAGTTGATTATTAAAAAAGGATTTGGTAGTCCAACGGTTGACCAAAAATAAACTCTTTTTCTTGGTAGTTCATGCACAATGAAATTATTAATTTTGATAATATGATATGTAGGGGAATTATTCACCCATCCTAATGTGTTTTATTCTATAAAAGTGATAAAAAATGAGCACTTGATGTTTGAATCCCCATTCATGCGCTTGATCTAGTAGTGATAGATTTTAGCTTATAAAATCTAAGGCAATAGTGATTTGATCTAGATTAATATTTGGAAAAGATGAAAGAGGGGTAGATTTAAATTTGAAGCTTCTTGTATCAGGTGGAAACTTAGGTTTTTTTGTGGTAATTATGGTTGGAGATAAAAGATAAAAAATTTAGAGAAACCCTTCCATATTTGAATGGCATTTAGGAGGCTATTTAGAGAAATATCAGGAAACTATGGTAATTTATGCTAAAGAGGAAACTCATGATGATATAGGGACAATGGAGAAGGAAGTTGAAGTGTAGGAGGGGAAATATAGAGCTATTTGGAAAACTCACTTAGAAGGTTAGATTAGAATTGATGGAGGTAAAAAAGCAATCTGGGTAGATTTGGAATTGGAGTGTTCTACAAGAATCATGTTGGGGTAGTGCTCTATTAGGAACTGTAGGACTTGGGCAAGGCCATGAACAATGAAGTAGAAGATTTAGCTATAAAAACTACTTCTATGTAGGTTGTAAGACAAGGTTATATAAATATAATAATAGAATTAGATTCTCAAATCTTGATATGAGCTCTAAATTTCATAAGGAACATTGCTTTGAAGAGGTGGAGGTTGAGGATTCTTATCACCAAAATTAAGAAGTTGTTGAAGGAATTGGATTATGTGATTTTGATTTATCTGGTTAGAGCTTTGAATAAAGTGATATACTTCTTAGTTAAGATAGGTACCAAGAAGGGGTAGAGGTTCAATCACAGTTGCATGACTATTGAGGATGAGAGGATTACAAACTTTAGGCAACCATTGCAAACATATGGTTTTGGAATTTGGCTCCAATACATATATTTTTTAAGGTTGTCACCAAAAATAGTTAGTTTTTATGATCTTTGGTTTAAAATTATGAATTTTTGTTGGAAATATAAAAGAAGAAAATAAATGATAATACTAACTAAAATTGACAGAAATATCATCCCATGCTATAAAAAATCTTTTAATATATATTTTTTAATTCTTTTAAAAAGAACATTAGTATTATTTAGCTTTAAATTATTTACCAATACAATTATTATATTGTCCTTCCAAATTAAAAAAATAAAAATAAAATAATACGATGTGCTATCTCCTTTACAAATGAATTTAATAATTACCCTCTTCCCGGGTAATGTGGACCCAAAAAGCTTGCCAACACAGGGAAGGACCTTACTTTAAAATCCGGAAAAAATAAGAAGAAAAAAATATATATAGACAAAGACTGAAATATATGGTAAATTTAAAATTTGTACTATAATATTATGATATTTTGGAGGGTTAGGTGGATTGATAAGTGTAGGTGTGGTTGGACATTTACCAAAAACAGATTTAGGTTCAAACCTTGAGGAATTCAACCTTTTGCAAAGGTAATTTTGAATTTTATAAGTATGTGTCAAACCAAAGACTGATGGTGGTAGGAATTCAAGGTTAAGAATCCAAAAGACCGTTGGTCACTAATTCCAGGAGACCGGTGGTCCCCATATTACATCCAGTCAATAACAATGAGACAAAATGAATTGTTGGATACTTGTGGTTTTAACAAAATAGTAACTGTAATCGTATGTTAAAAAAAAAACATAGTAATATAACAATAGAATAATATTAGGCCTAGTGGAAGATTTAGACAATCTAAAGAAAATGCCCTGCACGCTAAATGGAGTTCCTTAATTGAGAACACGTTCGTGTTTGAGTGAACAGTACATCCGCCATATGGAGTTCCTTGATTGAGAGCACGTTCGTGTTTCAGTGAACAGTATATCCGCTGTAATTTTTCAAATGGAAAATTATTGAAATTTTTTTATTTTTGTTTTAACTCTATTGCAACTTACTATCAGCTCTGAAACTTGTCTTGGGGTAATGATGTCATTTAAATTTTTATTTGATTGTTGAAAAGTGTTTAAAAATATATATATTTGAATTTTATTTGTATTGAAATTATAAGTTAAAAAGCATTAATTAAAATTAATAAAAAATGGTTAAAAATTTTGTTGGGTTCTAATTTATTATAAAATTTAATTTTAATTAATAAAATAACAAAAAAAATTAATGATAATATCAATAAAAAACAATTATTTATAATTTATATTTTAAATTTTATTTTAAAAACAGGGCCTTCCTTTATAATGTACATTATTCTTTTCCATGATTCATATATTTTTGAATCTTCTATGTAATGTCTTTAGCTGTTATAAAAAGTTTATGTTTCAAAATTAAATATTTTTTAAATGAACGGGTACAGTCACAAATAAGTATTTATATATAAAAAAATTGGTAATCAGAAGTTGTTATTATAATTGTTTGTTTTTTGTTTACTTATTTTTTTTAATTATATAGGAGAGTTGGTTGCAGCCACTATTCTAGTAATTGGTAAGTTCAGGATTGAAATTTCAGGAATATTCCTAACAAACTTATTCGTCTGGTTTTTGTTGACCTCGTCTGAGATAGGGACCATCAATCCCTCAGGGTCTGATGCATAGATTCGAAGCACACTAATACATTTGCAAAGGGTTAGCTTCTTCCAAAGTTTAAACCTAGGTCTTTTCTTGGTAAGTGTCCAACCACACTTCCACTTACCAATCCACCTAACCTTTTCTTCACTTATCTTACTTTAATAAACATTTACTTTAAAAAAAACTTAAAAACTTAAAATTAAAACATAAAAACACACAAATTTCAAACATGCATGCAAGGACAGCTGAACATTAAACATTACGCCTTTATTTATGTGCTGATTCAAATATGCTTCTGAAGCAAACATATCTCACGGGAAGGTTCTGGGCACAACTGGACAACGGGGACATTTGTCTCCACAGTCTACTCTGCAAACACGTATCTATTTTTTAAGCCACAGAGGTTTCGTCGAGATTACTTGATTT
Organism: Wollemia nobilis; assembly: GCA_028583015.1. Lineage (NCBI taxonomy): Eukaryota > Viridiplantae > Streptophyta > Pinopsida > Araucariales > Araucariaceae > Wollemia > Wollemia nobilis. Next base: position 4,245,283 of record JAQPPZ010007219.1, read on the forward strand.
GAGACAGCATAGTGGCTCCCACAAGAGCAAAGGATCATCGTCTCATGGCATAAAACCTTCATTCTGTACAGATAAGTTATGTGTGGCATTGGAAACATGTCCACAGGCGTCATCAGCTGCAGTGGAGAGGAGAGATAGAAGATTTTCTCGTTCCAAACGCATAATATCAAGCTCTGCTCGTGCCGCTCCCAACTGCGACTCCAGCTCAGTAATCCGCTTCTTTAAACGATCGACTTCACTTGCACATCCATGAATGGGATCCATCGTTCTGGCCGTGGCTTCGTACACCATACTATCCACCAAATCTCTTCTCTGCTCAACAGGAACACCCTGAAACAAAAACAAAAAAAACAAAAAATTGTCTGAATATATGAGCTCTGTTGCCTAAATAAAAGAAATCAAATAAGCCATCTTAAGTACGCACTTGAAGCATTTTGACGACGTGGTTCGTTCCAAAGATTCCGTGCACGACTTCAAATTTGTGTTGATCGCTCCATGGGAAATACGGAGCCAGAATGCAATCTGCAGAGCACTTTTTACGTTGCATCCTGCATGCGGCACACGCCGGGGTCGACATCTTACTTCTGGCCATGTTTAGAGTTTCCGCTTTATAATAATGAATTCCGGCAACAAGACCTGCCAGTTCAGATGATTTGCTGACTTAGGATAGCGCGAAATTTGGGACCTTCATCGTGGGAAATGTTGGAAGGCCTAACACTACCCGGAACAGACTCAACAGTGAATGTGATATAGACGACATTACTGAAGAGAACGACATCGATCAGACGACATTACTGAAGAGTACGACATCGTTCCTTTTTTTTGTGGAGTGGCGGGGCGGCTGGTTGGATCGTTGAAAACCTCACAAGATGCATTACCTGTCACGCAGCACAAGCATAGATTATGTTGAGGGGCGGGGCGGCTAGTTGGATCGCTGAAAACCTCACAAGATGCATTACCTGTCACGTAGCACAACCATAGATTATGTTGAGGACCAAATACTTTTTATATACATATAACTTTTTGACAGTTCCTAATAAACATTGTATTTTGCAACAGATTTTACACATATTTTGAATGTTGTGACAAGCCAAATACAAATCACACATTTAGACTCTTCCTTTTGTTGCACGTTTGAAGTTTCGTTTGGATCAGCATCCCTTGAAGAGAGCGTCTGACAAACTTAACTTTCAAAAGCAAATTATGTTAAGGGTTACCTGTCCTGCAGCACAACCATAGATTATGTTAAGGGCCATGGATATATTTTTTTAAGAAATACTGTAGGAATTGAATTTGGGTCATATCATTTATAATGGAAGTATGTTTTACCAGTAAACTACATCATGTAGATATAGCCATAAATGTTTTTCCGTTCATCTTGGTCACGACTTTCTTACCAGTAAACCACATCACAGTAAACCACATCACGTAGATGTAGCCATAAATATTTTTCTATACATGTACAAAATATAACTTTTTGATAGTTCTCGCAATTATTTTTGGAACATTGTATTTTGCAACAGATTTTACACATACTTTGAATGTTGTGACGAGCCAAATCCAAATCACACATTTAGACTCTTCCTTTTGTTGCACGTTTGAAATTTCGTTTGGATCAGAATCCTTGAAGATAGCGTGTGATAAACTTAACTTTCAAAAGCAAATTTAAAATGAAAAAGCATGTTTAAATGAAAGAAAAAAAGTTTTGAAAGGAGTCCTTAAACTTTGTATATCAATTTGGAATGAAGAGAAGAACTAGTCATAAAGACACTAAGTGCACTTAACAAATAGCCATGAAAGAGGAGGACAAAGACTCACACACTATAGCCAAAAAGAACTTACACACAACTTGAGGAAAAAGGGACAGCACGATGAAGCCACTCGACAAGCAATGCAAAATTGCATGGGTCTAAGTCGTGGGATTGTCTGCCCCCATTTCCTTCAAGATAATGCCCCCGCAGATGACAATGAGGGTAGGATACCCAAATTCATCTTTTTAAAATCAAAATTCAAAAAAGGCTCAAGAGGAGACGAGGAGTGGGACTTAAAAAGGGGTGTTAGAATCCCACAACGCCAGGTCATCAAGGTCCCACTAATCGAGAGAACAAGAAATACCAACTCCAATGGGAGAGCACCAAAATTCAACTTGTTATGAGCCTCTGAACTATCATTAAGTCAAATTTCAACCATGCTACTGACACCAAGAGGCGGCCCGGGATGTCCGTAACTGCTTAGCAATTTGAAATTTAAAATATCCATGGCTCGCAATAAATACCCAGTGATAAATGTCCACTACCTTGAGTAAATGTACCTGCTCTACCAAGCCGAAAGATAACCCGATCACTAACAACCAATAAAGGAACCCATCATTGATGAAGATTTGCTAGATCTACCAAGAAGTTTTCCTTCAAAATTGAAAAGTCGAGGTGGGTAGCACCATAATTGACCATATTATCAGCCACATCATTACCTTCCCTAAAAAGCAATTTTGAAGTTTTCCTTCAAAATTGAAAAGTCGAGGTGGGTAGCACCATAATTGACCATATTATCAGCCACATCATTACCTTCCCTAAAAAGCAATTTTTTTTTTACAATCATGTTAAAAAATAATTCTATTAGCCATCATGCATTTTTATGGTTAGATTTAAAATTGCAAAATAAAAATTTCAATGAAGATTTAAGCGAACAACGTGAGATGATTCGAAATTAGGCTGGGTCTATCACACCCACCAAGAAAAAAATGTTTTCCTAAAGTTAAATATTAGAAAAAAATGAAAATTGCAAATGAAAAGGCAAAAATAACTATTTGCGCAATTAATTATATTTAATTGTGAAAGTAAAATATTAACTTGATTGATATACCAATATTTTTATTCAATATCCTATATTATTTGGGTTGTAAACAATTCTTTTGTCACTATCATATTGAAAATAGATAAGTTAATTAATTTTTACAGCATTCAATTAGATAGCAAAACATAAAACATCATTAATAAGAAAATTTAGTTGATATTTGTTAGGAATCTACTATTAAAAATAAAGACACACAAATATTGCAAATAAACATAAACTCTCACAATACAACTACGAAATATAATGTAGAAAAAAACAATCTCACAAATAACACAAAATTGTAGTTAACTTTGAGGGGGCAACCTCCTTCAACACTTTCATTCAATTATACAAAAACATACTTACATTCCTGCTCCTCCTAGTTTTAAAGACTTCATATACCACCTAACTCTCAATATTGGCTTACATGCAAAATGCCACCCAGGCTAGAATCTCCTACATACAAAATAGTTACATTATTGATAACAATTACATATAACGATGCCACTTGTCTAGGGTCTTCTACAATCACAACTACTACAAAATATCATAAAACCTTATCATGGATGGTCTCCATGTTTATAAAATATTACAAAATATTATTATGGGTATATCCCACGTTCACAAGAAAAATATATCATAGTGTTAGGATGGGGTCCTAACATACCCTTACCATTTAGAAAGCTTTGTCCTCAAATTTGAAGATGAGGAAATTGATGCTAGAGTTATTGAAGAGGTTTCCACATAGCATATTCAACTTGTAACCCATACCATTGGACAAGAACACCGGTGATGACACGCCAATGAATGGTATGCAATCTATGGTCTAGAATGCTTTTAGGTTTAAGAATGATGGACCCTTCCTCATACAACTTCGTAAGTGTAGACTATACTTGGACCCTATTACCAACAACTTGTTTGAGAGAAGATACATGAAAGACTAGATGAATTTTAGAACTAGCTAAAAGGTATACGTTGTACATGGTCAACCAAATCCTATAAAACACCTGATAAGGACAATAGTATTTTACAACATGTTTTTGACAACCACAAAGTTTTATAGAGTATTGTTTGTATGTATATAAACTAAGAAAAATTATATCTCCAGTGTCAAAGCTACGTTCAATACGATATTAATTAGCTTGTTGTTTCATGTAGTTTTGATCCAAATCCAAATTGAGCTTGAGTTGGAAAAGAGTGAAATCCACAACATGAACTTCAAAACTACCTAGAATGTAAGAAGATGGCATTGGTGGAGGTTGACCATAAACTACTTCAAATGGATTTACATTATTGGTATTGTCATATGTTGTGTTATATCATCATTCGACCAAAGGAATCCACTTGGCCTAGTGTGTAGGATGTTTAGACATGAAGCAATGAAGGTACGTTTCCAAGAATTTATTCATAATTTTAGTTTGGCCATCAGTTTGAGGGTGATGGGACAAATTCATCTTGAGTTGTGTTCCCTACAACTTGAACAATTCTTTTCCAAAATTATTGGTGAAGACAGGATCTGTATTAGAGACCATGGATTTAGATACACCATCAAGATGAATGATAGAGTCTAGGAAGATTTGAGCAACAATGGAGGTTGTGTATGGGTGGGGTAGGAAATAAAAAAGAGTATACTTTGTAAGATGATATACTATCACTAGAATAACCGATTTACCTCATAATATGATCCCTAGGGAACTCATAGTTTCACCTTTCAGACATTGGCAATGATCACATTTAGCCACAAAAGTATGAATATCCTTTTTCATTCCTTGTAAAAAAAGTACATTTGGTCCTTGTATGTATTTTAAGAAACCCTAAATGGCCAGTTATTGGGAAAGCATGCATCTCTACAAGGATGAGATCCTTGATTTGTGACTAATGGGGTCCAAATAGACAATCTTGGTACCGTAAATCTTGACCATACCAAGTATAATTGGGATAGGAATGATGATATATTTGAAGTTTTTGAATTATGATTTGAAAATAAGAGTCCATCATTTCCTCATACAATTGATGAATCCACTAACTATGTGGTGTGGATATGACATGGAGTAGAGCATGTTCTTCATGTAGTCATGACAAAGCATTTGCCACCATGTTTTTCTTACCCTTATTATAAGTGATGTCGTAGTCATAGCCCAATAATTTTGAAATCCATTTTTGTTGTTTGAGGGTGATCACCCTTTGTTCTAAGAAATATTTGAGACTACAATGATAATTTTAATGGAAAAATATCGAACAATAAGATATGAAAATGATTGACATCATGTAAAATGGTAAGCATTTCCTTCTCATAAGTAGAGTTGATCAAATTTTGGCCTAAGAGAGACTTGTCAGTGAAAGTGAAAGGTCAACGTTCTTGCATTAAAATAATCCCAATACTAATTCCAGATGCATTAGTTTCAATCAAATCAAGCATTGCTAATACAAGATTATGATAAACTTGGTCATGGCATACTTGAAGTAAAAAAAAAGCCTTTTTGGCTAGTTTTGTCCACATGAAAGAATTCTTCTTTAGCATGGTGGTCAAGGGAGCCATTATATTACCACAATTAAAAAAAAAAAATTAATAATATCTAGTAAGTACCAAGAAGCCACAAAGTCCCTCTAAGGTACGAGGTTTAGGCCAATCTTGAACAACCTATAATTTCTTGGGATCAAAATGAAGTCCATCCTTAGTGATGATGTGTCCCAAGTATTGAACCTCTTACTGGCCAAAAGAACATTTGGATCCTTTTGCATAGAGTTGATGGTCAGACAAAAGTTTGAATATTTGATCTAAGTGTTCAAGATATTCTTCCCATGAACAGTTGTAAATCAGGATATCATACAAAAAGACTAGAATGAATTTGCAAAGAAAAGCACAAAAAATGAAATTTCTAAAACTTTGGAAGGTGGAAGGTGCATTGGTCAATCCGAATGGCATGACCAAGAGTTAATAATTACCTTCGTGGGTTTAGAAAGTTGTTTATGGAATGTCCTCATCCTTAATTCTGATTTGGTGATACCTAGATCATTAATTTAACTTTGAAAAGTATTGCACCCCATGCAAATCATCAATAAATGGAATAGAAAATTTATCTTTAATGGTTATCTTATTGTGGTTTTGATAATAAAAACACAAGCACCAAGTGCCATCCTTTTTTTATAATAACAACACCAACGAAGAATAGGTGCTAACACTAGAACAAATAACCCTGGCAACAAGAAGCTCTTGCAAAATTTTCTTAATTTCTAATTTTTAAGCATAGGGATACATGTACGGATGGATATTAGGGGAAAGGAAATGTTAGAAATATTGAGTTGTCATTAATTCAAAGGCAAAAATATCTTCAAGGATGAACTATTAAGTTGTCATTAATGTTAAAGGTAAAAATATCTTTAAGGATGAAATGTTGAATTGTCATTGATGTTAAAGGCATAAATATCTTCAAAGATGATCTAATTTACAAGTATATGTCTTAATATTTAGATTGGAAATTTAAATATTAAATTTTTAAAAATATTATAAAATTAAACCTTAAAATATTTAAATATTATAATTTAATGGTTTAAATATTTTTATGAATTTGAAGTTTGAAAATTTGAGAGTACCGACCTCTTGGGTGCCAAGCAAGATTGAATGTAAGGTTGAAAACTTATATATCAAAGTGAGTGCAAATGTATGGGCTGATGATGCCAAATACTAAAGCAAGTTTGCATATATATATATATATATACCAAGCAAGTTTATATATATATATATATATATATATATATCAAGGTTGAAAATTCATTTCTGAGTGAGTAATCGAGTATCTTTGGAAGAGGAGGAGAGACCGTTTAGAGCAGTGAAACACTACGATAGGATAACAGTGACGCAAGATGATAGCCGAGCACTGGAGAAAGATTCCTTGGACATATACATTCAAAGGATTTGAAATCAGAGGGCAGCGCTGGTTTGAGTGATTTAATGGTTGTTGCTCGAACGTCTTCAAAAAGGGGATAACAAGAATGCAATGATGACGGTGATCGAGAGCAAGGATGAATAGAACAAGGTAGTAACTTGTAGGTTTAAGAAAGGTATCCACTGGAGAAAGAGGCATGCATGTCAAGAAGCCAGCCAACAATAGTTTAATGTTATCAAGATTACAAACGGTGGTAGATGTTACAGGAAGGCATAGTGCCAAGGTACCAAAAAAATTAATTAAATATCTTTGTCGTGAAAATCACGTGCAGGAACCCAGGTGATTTGGAGAGAAGAGGGCAATCCTCCAAGGGAGGTCCTAGGTTCAAATCTCCACCCTACCAAAAAGTTAAATTGAGTATCCAAAATCCATTTAATAATGTTGGTGTGGGCAGGTTCGGGTGCGACCCCGAGTGCCTTTGACGGTGTAGAGCCCCTTTTCGTGGTCTAAAGGAATTTTTCGCTTAAAAAAATCACGTGCAGGTCAAATTCCTTGGACACAACATTAAAAACATTGGATGCAATATTTATTGAAAGTGCACACCTCTAGATTTTTTTTTGCTACTGAAAGGAGTTATCATGAGATTTTAATCAATATCGGTGCTCCTATAACGTGAAGGAAATAGTGATTTAGACATCTCATTGCCAACATATGTCCAAAGAAGAGGAGCAGAGTTGCACTAGATAGAATGTTGAATGAAAGATATAATAAAAGTTTTATTGAGTTGATGTGAGCACGCCGTGGAAATATAATAATATTTACAAGGCACATACAGGAGTGCACTACAAGTAGAAAACATTGTAGAGTTCAACAATAATCACAAGGTACGTGCTGGAGCGCATTGAGAGAAGGGCTTGCCACGGAGTTCAATGAAGATCACAAAGTGGATGGAGAGCAAGAGAAGAAGTGCATTACGTGTGTGTATGCCATGGAGTCCAACAACGATCTCGAGTCTATTGATTGAGAGTAAGAGTAGTGTTGAAACAATTTTAGAGGGTTTGGTAATGAAGTATGCATTGTTAGAAGAGTGCACAGTAAATTTTCTCGAGGAAAACTTTTGGAAGTTGTAGAGTCTTTTGTATTTCATTAGGATAGTGCATACAGAAGGAGTAAAACATGTTCAATACATAGGAGCTAACGGGCAAAAAATTTAGGAAGAGAATAGAAAGATACGACAACGCTCACAAAGAATCGTTGACTACTTTTCAGAAGCCAAAGTTAATCACGTTAGGGTGGATAACGTGGTACCAGTGACAAGCAATAATAAGATAAGTATAAAATTAATTTAAGTGTTTATTACAATGTAAATATCTTTATATGGATTTGGAGAAATAAGGCTATCTATATAAGACCTTTTATTTTTAGGGCTTTGGAGTTACTAGTTAGTTGAAGAAAGCAAAGAGAAGAATGAATGCAAGTTTAATGTCTAAGTGCATTTGTTAGTCGATGAAATATTGACATTTTGTTGAGGTATATTTGGAGCTATCTACAAGAAGAAGGAAAGGTGCACAAGATAGTTACAAATCAGCATTTACAAGATTTGAGTAGTGTTTATGAGAAATATTTTGGAGCAGATTTGAATAGTGTTTGTGAGCAAATTTTGTAGCAGATTTGATGAGGGTTTATGAGCAGATTTTACAACAATATTTGAGGACAAACCTAAGCAGAGTTTTGTACGAGATATGTGAACAAGGGGATTGGTGTATCCTATGGATTTGTGTCCATGAAATTGAGTAATAGAATTGCTCTTTCCTATGGATTGGTGTCCACGAACTTGTATAGGGGATTAGTGTCTCTTGTGAGTTGGTGCCCACAAAATTTATTGAAAAAAAATATAAACAATATTTTTCTGTGGTTTTATCCTGGGAGGGTGTTTCCACATAAAAATATTTGTCTCTCACGTGTGTGGTGATTTGTGAATTGTTTCATTATCGCATTGTTATTACTTGAAGTTATTGCTTTGGAAACAAAAGATAAAAGTTTTAGCTTATATTGTTCACCCTTCTCTTAGTATAAGCTTGTGTTCTTTAATTGGTATCAGATCAGGTACCTTCAAGAAATTCTAACAACTTCAAGGAGGATCTTATAAGAACACACATAGCCATTGAGGTGAAAGAAAATGTTCTTATTGTTGAAATCCAATAAAAAGGAAAAAATTCAAAAAATGAAGAGGAAGCCACAATGAAAAAAGAAGAGAAAGACATAGTGGGCATAAAATAGGAAATTTTTGTTGCTCTTGAAGAGTTGAAAAGGCTTAAAAATAAAAACTTAAAATTGAAGATTCAAGTAGAAGAGAATGAGGAGACAAAGGCAAATATTTCACAAGATATCACCAACTTAAAAGTAAAAATTGAAAAGGCAAAGTGAATTGATGAAGGTATGGCTAAGCAGTTAAAGTCAAAAGAGTTGGAATACGAAAAACAGGAACATGAGGTTGTCTCTTTAAGGAAGGAAGTAGAAAAATAAAATGATAAGATACATGGGTTTGAGAAAAGCACAAAAATCGTGGGTGACATTATCAAAGCACAAAGATATTTGGTTATAAAGACTGAACTTGGGTTTGAAGAATTTCAAAAGAAACAAAAGGGGGAGTTAAGATCAAAAGAAATAGAGGCATCAAAGAAAATAAGTAAATAAGAGCCAAATATCTATGCTAATGTATTGAGAAGTAGAAGCATCAAGAAGGAATAAAACAAAGAATCATAAAGGATTGAAGTCAATCATAGAAACAATAATGAGATAACCATGCAACCATATCCTCCAAGGCAATCAAATAGGTTTCAATATTTCTTCCATGGTTATTGTTTTTCATGTAATCAATTTGGTCATAAAGTTTTAAATTGTAGGGTTCGTGCTAAGAATTATTATGGTTTCACCAAGAGAAATTTCAATTCATTTGCACCTCTCTGGTGGAGAATAGTGTTCCTGGAACTTCCAAAATCAAGCAAGGAGGAAGGTCAAACTAAAGTTTGGAAAAATAAAAAGGAACAAAAAAAAAAAAGTCTATGTTGGTACAAATGAATCTTCATGTGTAAAATGAAGAAAATCAGTGGTACATTGATAGTGGTTGTTCAAGCCATATGACAGGTGATAAAAAAATTCTCTCTCTCAAAGAAATAAATGGAGGCACAATAAAATTTTGTGATAATTCTTCTACCAAATTTGGCGGAAAGGGAACCTTGAGTTTGGATAATGGAAGATCAAGGATATAGAATGTATTATATGTTGAATGGTTGAAGCACAACCTACTAAGTATAATTCAACTATGTGATCAAGGGCACACACTCACATTTCACCCAAATGGATGTGAGATCAAGAAATCCAAGACAAGAAAGCTTATTGCAGACACCCGTAGAACTACAAAAAATCTCTACATGTTGAGTGAAATTAAGGGAGAAAAATGCTTTTTATCACAAGAATATGAGAGTTGGTTATGGAACATAAAAATGGGCCACATCAAATTTGACAACATAGTTAAAATAAGAAAAAAATAGCCAGTCAGTTATTTACCCAAGATAGCAAAACCCCCAAGCACAATTTGCGCACAATGCCAGCATGGTAAGCAAACAAGATCAAGTTTCAAATCAAATAAATTCTCTTCATCCAGAACTTTGGATCTAATTCACATCAATCTATGTGTCTTTACAAGTACAAAGAGTTTACAAGGTGATAATTATTTCATTTTGTTTATTGATGATTATTCTAGAATGACTTGGGTAACATTCTTAAGAGAAAAATCAAAAGCATTTGAAAGGTTCAAGGTAATTCAAAGCACTTGTAGAAAATAAAATAGGCAAAAATATCAGTGTCTAAGATCAGATAGAGGAGGTGAATTTACTTCAGATGAATTTGTAGAATTCTGTGAACAACATGAAATCAAGAGAGAATACTCAGTAACAAGAACTCCACAACAAAATGGATTAGTTGAAATGAAGAATAAAATTGTTCAAGTCATGTCCAAGGCCATGATAAATGAGTCTAATATTTCTTATGCTTTTTGGAGAGAGGTGATTCATACAACTATTTATATCATCAATAGAGCTCAAGTAAGATTAAATCACCATAAAAATCCATATGAGCTTTGGAAGGGAAGAACAACTATTGTGAAGTATTTCAAAAATTTTGGAAGAAAATGCCACACTAGACGAGAAGAAAAATATTTGGGCAAGTTTGATTCTAGGTGTGATGAGACTATATTCCTTGGATACCCTACAAAGAGCAAGGCCTATAGATGCTACAATAAAAGATCACATAAAATTATGGAAATTACAAATGTAAGAGTTGATGAAGAAATAGATCTAAGAGAACCAAATCAAGATATCGTGTACCAAGAGGGAGAAAGTTACAAATATAAAGAAACTAAAGAAGATGATAATAAAATGACATTCTCAAGAACATCCCCAAATATACCATCTAAAATGTTAGAATTTTCCAAAATAGACATGCAAAGCATTACATAAAATATGAAGAGAAGAGTAGAACAAATTTCTTTATTCCAAGGATCAATTTTGTATAAATAGCAAAGTTGATCATTGAGAGTCATTGGATTACAACAACTCATCAAACCTGATGAAGACACCACTGAGTTTTCTCCTAACACATGGAGGAGATGAAAATCAAGTGTGTCTATCCTAGCAGAACTTAAGAGAATATTCACTTATTCTAACACCCGCTTAAGTGATACTACGGGAGATTTTTACAAATGAGTCCCAAAAACAAGGCTTGATGAGGTACTCATGTACAATGGCTTCTTTATGATGAGATGGTAAAAACCCAATGGGAAAGACCATAAATAAAAAAGAAGCAAGAAAGAGGCTTGTCTTCGGATGGTGAAGATTGTCCTCTTAATACAATAATAATGATGAGTCCCAACAACATGGCCTGATGAGGTACTCATTTACAATATACATAGTTGGTGAGAAAACTTCCTTGGGGAAAAACCAACTATCACAACTTTTTGAAGTGATGGTAAAAACCCAATGGGAAAAACCATCAATCAAAAATAAGCAAGGAAGAGGTCTGAGGTGTAGATCAATTGGTTCATCAAAACCCCATAAGGGGGCGGAGGTCCAAGGTTCAAATCTCAGGCCTCGCCGAACTGAATGCTTGTCCCTTTCCTAGTGGTTTCAGCGGCGTAAAAGGTTAAAAATGATTGTGGCATAGTGGTTATATGGGTGGACTATGCGAAGATCTGTGTGGCAACTTCTAGGGCGGACATCACAAAATACTATGGTGGCCATAAAAATTGGACAGCCTACCCGGATTCATGGCGGCTACTGATTCCACCATGTAATGTAAAAAAAAAAAAATGGAAGCAAGGAAGAGGCATGTCTTCAGATGGTGAAGATTGTCCTCTTATACAATAAGAATTATGAGTCCCAACAACATGGCCTGATGAGGTACTCATTTATAATATATATACAAGGTGAAAAAAACCCTCGAGAAAAACCATTTTTCACACAAAAAAATATCCAAGATAGAGGCATGTATTCGGATGGCGAAGATTGTCCTCATATATGCATGTTATTTGAGAGATGATAAAAAAAACACAAGGGAAAAAAACATTATCCAAATAATATAATGAGAGGTGGAAGACCTCTATGCCAATGTGGTTGTAATGCTCCAATTTTATCTCACAACTGAAGGTAACGTGGAGAAGGAAATGACTTGGTAAAGATATCTGCAATTTTATTTTTAGTTGGAATATAGTCCAAGTATATATTCCCGTTCTGAATATTCTATCGTATGAAGTGCATGTGTATCTCAATGTGATTGGTGTGCTGATGTTCAACTGGATTATGTGCAATATGGATTGTGTTCTAATTGTCACACTAAAGAGTTATAGGATTCTCATGGGAGAAACCAAATTCTCTTATAATTTGATGAAGCTAGAGAGCTTCCCGAATTGCTAAAACTGATGCCCTATATTATGCCTCTATAGAATATAAGGCTACAACTTGTTGTTTCTTGCATAACCAGGATATTGGTGAAGAACCAAGGCAAAAGACATAGCCAAAGTTTGAACATATATTTTCTACTGAACCTTCCCAATATGAATCCATGTAGCCAATGATATCCATGCATTTTCCCTTATATAGGAGCCCAAAGTGCATAGTGCCTTGCAAGTAATGGAGGATACTTTTTGTTGTTTGCCAATGACTAAAGTGAGGTTGATGAAAGAATATGGATATTAAGCAAACATCATATGAGATATCTGGGAAACTATAAGTAAGGTATAACAGACTTCCTACAAGCCGATGGTATAGAGTTGCATCGAATAGAGGGGATAAGCAGGAAGTACTAAGATTAATTCCAGATTGAAAAAGGGTAGGAGAAGGTTTACAATATGTCATTTTAAACATTTGAAGAAGATCTAGAGTGTATTTTCATTGACATAAGAAAATTCCTACATCTATTTGATTATTTGAATCCCAAGCAAGTAATGAGCTAGACTTAGATCAACCATTTCAAACTTTTTAGATAGGAAGTATTTTATATTATGAATGTGAGTAAATTTACTACCAGTGAGAAGAAGATCATCAACATATAAAACAAGAATGGTGATTTTACCTTTATTTCTCTAAATGTAGACTGTGTTATCAGACTCACAATGAGAAAAACCTACGAAAAGAAGGAAGGAGTCCATATTTTCATACCAAGATCTAGGGGCTTGTTTGAGGCCATAGAGAGACTTGTTTAGCCTACAAACAAGAGAGGACTATTGAGTGAAACCAGTAGGTTGTTCCATGAATATTTCTTATTTTAAGTCCCCATGTAAGAAAGCACTTTTTACATCCATTTGATATACAGGCCACTTTTGGGAAGTAGCCAACGCAAGAACCAATCTAATAGAATCCATTTTAGCAACTAGAGCAAAGGTTTCTACATAGTCAATGCCTTCAATTTGAGTAAAACATTTTGCTGTAAGCTTTGTGTTTGTCTATTTCTACAATAGGTCCATATTTTATTTTTTAGACCCATTTACAATGAACTAACTAAATTCCTTTGGGCAAGGGAACTAAATCCCAAGTTTTTTTTTTTATTAAGAAAGAAAAATCATTTTCCATGGCATCATCCCATTCTTTGATACCTGCTGCTTATTTTAAGGATTGAGGATCATAGGAAATAGACTAACTTACAAGACCAATGCCTATGGGGTTGTATGATCTAGTAGATGGAATATTTTGGATGTAAGGAGTAGATTCTTTAACAATGGTGCAGGCCCATTTTGGAATAGTGGAAGGATTAGAAGGAGTTAAAAGACATTGAGTTGGAGTTATAGGTTCCACATATTGATTATCAATTTCCAATTTAACCTCAAGAGTTGGATCTTCATAATATTGAGGTTCTACTATAGGAGAAGGTTTAATGGAGGAAGAAGGGGATTGAGGATCTCTTTGAGGGAATGTTTCATCAAATTGGACATTTATATGAAAAATACCTCATGAGTTGAGGGATCAAGGAGCCTGTATGCTTTCATTTCTTCACAATAACCAACAAAGATGAGCCTTTTGATTTTCTTATAGAGAGCCTTCCTTTTCTTCTTTGGGATGTGAGCCCAAGTAGTACATCTAAAAATATTGAAGAAAGAAACATCTGGTTTTGATCCAGACCATGCTTCTTCAGGAGTTAAATGGTCAAGAACTTTATGAGGTGTGCAATTTTGAATATAATTGATATAGTTAATAGCTTCCACCCAAAAAATTTTTGGAAGATCTCTTGGATGGAGCATTCAATTAGCCATCTCTTTTAATGTCCTATTTTTCCTCTCTGCAATACCATTTTTCTGAGTATTATGTAAGACAGAATGTTGATGAATGATGCCATGACTTGATAGAAATATGAAGAAATCATTACTGTAGTATCCCCCCTATTATCAATGCGAATTTTCTTGATTTTGCAAGAGTTTTTATTTTCAACTAAGACTTTGAAGACTATAAAGTGGGATATGAAATCAATTTTATATTTTAGCAAGTAAACCCAAGTTCTTCTAGAAAATTCATCAATAAAGGTTAGAGAATATTTTTCTCCTTTGAAAGAAGGTTAAGGAAAAGTCATCAAGTCACTATGGATTAGTTCTAGAGGGGACGAGGATTTTAGAGAACTACTTGAGTGGAAAGGATCTTGATGTTGCTTTTCAAGAGCACATCCAGGACAAAATCCATCAATAGAAGAGACTTGGGTAAAACTGTTACCATATCATGCGTTCTCAGTTCCTTTAGGTAGTGGTAACTATGATGTCCAAACCTTTCATGCCAAATTTTACTTTCAAGATCTCCATGAGCCACAAAATAGGGGGATCCTTCTATATTTTTGAATGCTTTGAAGTGAAATAGATGTAAGCTTTTGTTTTAATGTCACAATCCTCTAATTACTCGCCCTAACAAGAGGGAAAATATAAGTAATAGAGTTTTGTTTATTAAAATTAGCTTATAAGAAAATGCTTATACCCAAAATTTATTATTCTCAATACCTGCCCTTACATGAGGGAAAATATTAAGTAATGAGAGGAAAAAATATTAGGAGGATAGGCTTGAAATGCAAGTGGGTTAAGCTAAATATGGATATAAGAATATCTGAATTACCTGCCCTGATGAGAGGGAAACTATAAGTAAGAGAGATATCCAATATGAGAATTGGTGATTGGAAAATATATGCTCGGCCTTTATACCAATATTTCAAAAACCCACCCTAACTTGAGGGAAACTGTAAGTTTCTTGAAGGTATTGGTACGTGGAAACGTAGAAAATAAATTTTGAAGACAAAATTATGAATAGTATTTTTAGAACAAATAATATTTTTTATCTAGCAAAGCATATAATAATATGAAAACATCAAATCAAAGAGCTCCAAACTTGCAAATAAGACAAATTATTTTGATGAGCACAAGAGAGATGTTTGAAAACAGGGGGAACCAAATGATATATAAAGGATTCTAAGTTTAATCGTTATGGATCGCCAACCAAATTTTTTTTGAAATTATCAGGCTTGGCGGTGATTTACAATGCTTAAGGTGAGAGACGTTTAAAAAACTTTGTGCCTTTGCAATGTTATTTAAAAAAACTTTTAAAGCAACTGAAGTGATGTCGTCTCAAGGATACGAAGCAAACAAAAAAATATTTAGAAGATATTTACCATACGTGAGATTAGTGCCTGCAAAAAAGTAGTGTTGATGAAGAGGCGTAGGAGAGGCAAATACACGAACATTGATGGCACCATAAAAGGTATGGATTTGATTTACGATTTTGAAATGAACTTCGAGAAATAAATTGAAGCGAAAGCTACCTACAAGGATATAAAACACAAATGATAGGAAAGAATATTCCTATGATATTAAGCTTAAAATTATTTAAAATATATATTTTGAAAAATATAATCACTTGAAAAAAGTGTTTAACAATGTAATATTACGAATGTATTTTCATAAAAAATAGCCTTTTTTGTAAATAAAAAAGAAAAGGACAGATCTAATGAAAAAAATGTGGCAGTATATCTGAAAAAAATTGTATTAGAAGACTGTATTTTCCCTTCTTGAAGGATACAAATATAATATTTTCAGAATAACCCACATATATATATATATATATATAGCTAAAATAAAACTATATATAAGATCTTATGGAAGGCTAAAAAAAACCAACAAAAGATACAAAGAACTAGCTCCGAGAATCTTCAAGAGAGAATGCTAGAAAAATCTATCCTACTCTGGTACCATGTTAGAATTTCCCAAAATAGAAATGCAAAGCATTACACAAAATACGAAGATAAGAGTAGAACTGATTGCTTTATTCCAAGTATGAACTTTGTATAAATAGCAAAGTTGATCATTGAGATCCATTGGATTACAACAACTCATCAAACCTGATGAAGATACCACTGAGTGTTATACTGACACATGGAGTAGTGGAAACTCAAGTATGTCTATTCTAGTAGAACTTAAGAGAATATTCACTTTTTCTAACATAAAATACCATCTAGATATGTGCAAAAGAACCATCCAAAAAATATGATTATTGGGAATCTAGATCAGAGATAAACAAGGAGGAAAATAATGGAAACATGTGAACATGCCAACTTCTCTTTACTATCTAAAGTTGAGCCAAACAATTTCAATGATGCAAGCGAAGATAAATATTAGATTGAGGTAATTGAAGAAGATTTAGATCAAATAGAGAAGAGTGATACTTGTTAACTTGTCCCACGTCCAAAATATAAGAATTTAATTGGAACTAAATGGGTCTCCATAATTAAGTTGAATAAATATGGTCAGGTGGTTAGAAACAAAGCAAGACTTGTCTGCAAAGGCTATGCACAAGTAGAGGGAATTGATTTTGAAGAGATATTTTCTCCTATTGCTGGTCTTGAGGCCATAAGAATGTTGTTGGCCTTCTCAAGATTCAAAAATTTCAAAGTGTATCAAATGGATGTAAAATCAGCATTTCTAAATGATTACTTAAAATAAGAGGTCTACATTCAGAAACCAGATGGTTTCAGCCTGACAGACAAGCCAAATTATGTGTGCAAATTGAAGAAGGCTCTCTATGGACTAAAGAAAGCCCCTAGGTATTGGTACTCAAGGTTGGATAAATATCTCCAAGAACAAGGTTTCATAAAAGGTATAGTTGATAGTAATCTGTACATCAAGAATGAAGGAAATGATCAATTAATTATAGTAGTCTATGTGGATGACATCATTTTTGAAGGCAGTAACAACAAGATGTGTCAAAATTTTTAAAATTGTATGTAAAGTGAATTTGAGATGTCAATGCTTGTTGAGCTATCCTTCTTTCTTGGTTTGCAGATATCACAGTCAGATAAAGGTATATTTCTCTCTCAAACCAAGTATATAAAAGAAATGTTGAAAAAATTTAGGATGGAGGATTGCAATCCTGTGAGCACCTCCATGGTTACAAGATGTAAGTTAAGTAGATATCATGAGTCTCTTGAGGCTAATCAAAAATTGTATAGATCCATGATTGGAATTTTACTATATTTCATAACTACAAGGCCAAATACAATGTAGGTAGTTGGATTAGTGGTAATATTTCAAGATGCACCAAAATAAACACATGTACAGGCTGTAAAAATAATCCTCAAGTATCTAAAAGGAAGTATGGATTTTAGAATGTGGTATCCCAAAAGAGATAATATCACTCTAACTACATATACATATGTGGATTGGGTAGGCAGCGTGGATGACAAGAAAAGAACAAGTGGAGGAGAATTTTTCTTGGAGACTATTTGATCTCCTAGCTAAGTAAGAAATAAGCCTTAGTATCTTTATCTACTGCAGAGTACATTGTAGCAGCTATTTGTTGCACATAGGTTTTATGGATGAAACAAACCTTAAATAATTTCAAAATAGAGCATAATCATCTTATCTCCATATTGTGTGATAATACAAGTGCCATACATATTTTAAAAAATCCAATGATGCATTCAAGGACCAAGCACATTTCGATCAAGTATCACTTTTTGAGAGAACAAGTGACTGAGCAACATGTCAATTTGGAATACATTGCTATAAAGGAACAAATTTTTGATACTTTTACCAAGCCAATTCCAAAGGAAACATTTGAGTATCTCAGAAGAAATTTCAAAGTTTCACTCCCATATCATCATTGAACTCCTCAAGAAGAGAAGGTAGTAAGGGGGCGTTGTCAAGTGTCTTATCCTTTAGTCCCAAGGATTCTTTGTCATTGATGTCAAAGGGGAAGAATTTTAGTAAGGAAGAGCATCTTATCAGAGGACACATTTTATGATCATGTTGCAATAAAGGACAATTTTGTTGTAGGGTTTCCATTAATGACAAAGGGGGAGATTGTTAGAAATATTGAGTTGTCATTGATGTCAAAGGCAAAAATATCTTCAAGGATGAAATGTTGAGTTGTTAAAGGTAAAAATATCTTCAAGGATGAAATGTTGAGTTGTCATTAATGTTAAAGGTAAAAATATCTTCAAGGATGAAATGTTGAATTGTCATTGATGTTAAAGGCATAAATATCTTCAAGGATGATTTGAATTACAAGTATAAGCTTTAATATTTAAATTAAAAATTTAAATATTAAAGTTATAAAAATATTATAAAGTTAAACCTTATAATATTTAAATATTAAATTTAAATATTATAAATTAATGGTTTAAATATTTATATGGAGTTGAAGTTTGAAATTTTGATAGCGCTGACCTCTTGTACGTCAAGCAAGATTGAATGTAAGGTCAAAAACCTATATATCAAAGTGAGTTAAAATGTGTGGGCCAATGGTGCTAAATAAAGCAAGTTGAAAATTTATTTCAGAGTGAGTAATCAAATATCTTCGCAAGAGGAGGAGAAACCATTTTGAGTGGAAAAACTCTATAATAGGAGAAAAGTTGTACAAAGTGACAGTCGGGTGTTGGACAATGATTCCTTGGATAAATACATTCAAAATATTTGAAATGAGAGGGTAATTCTGGTTTGAATGATTTGATGGTTGTTGCTTGAATATCTTCAAAAAAGGGATAACAAGAATGTAGTGATGATGGTAATCGAGATAAAGAACAAATAGAACAAGGAAAAAACTCGTAGGTTTAAGGAAAACCATTAGAGAAAGAGGCATGCATGCCAAGAAGCCAACCAACAATAGTTGAATGTTATCAAGATTACAAACAGTGGAAGATGTTACAGGAAGGCATAGTGCCAAGGTACAAAATAATTTTAATTAAATATCTTTGTCATAAAAATCATGCACAGGTAAAATTCCTTGGACACAAAATTAGAAACATTAGATGCAACATTCATTTAAAGTGCACAAATCTGGATTTTTTTTGTTGTCGAAAAGAGTTATCATTTGATTTTAATTAATACCAGTGATCCTAGAATGTGAAGGAAATAATAATTTAAACATCTCACTGTCAACATATGTCCAAATAAGAGGAGCAGAGCTACATTGGATAGAATGTTGAATGACAAAGATAAGCAAAGTTTTATTGAGATATTGTGAGCACACCATGGAAATACAACAATGTTCACAAGTCAGATACAGGAATGCACTGCAAGTAGAACATATTGTGGAGTTCAAAAACAATCACAAGGTACATGCTGGAGTGCATTGAGAGAAGGTATTACCATGGAGCTCAACGATGATCACAAAGTAGATGGAGAGCAAGAGAAGGAGCACATTGCATGTGGGCATGTCGTGGAGTTCAGCAACGATCTTGAGTCAGTTGAATGAGAGCAAGAGTAGTGTTGAAATAATTTTGGAGGGTTCATCAATGAATGATGTATTGTTAGAATAGTGCACACTAAATTTGCTCAAGGAGGAAAACTATTGGAAGTTGTAGAGTATTTTCTATGTCATCAGGACAATGCATACATAAGGAGTAAAACGTATTCAATACATAGGAGCTGATGGGTAAAAATTTTAGGAAGATAATATAAAGTTTTCTCAAGGCAAGAGATAACAACATTTGTGAAGAATCGTTGACCACTTTTAGGAATCTAAATTTTATCATGTCAGGGTGGATTTCGTGTGCTAGTGATAAGAAATAATAAGATAAGTATAAAAGTAATTTTAGTGTTTATTATAAAGTAAATATCTTTATATGTCTTTGGAGAAATAAGGTGATCTATATAAGACCTTTAACTTTTAGGGTTTTGGAGTTACTAGTTAGTTCAAGAAAGCAAAGAGAAGAATGAATGCAAGTTTGATATCTAAGTGCATTAGTTAGTTTATGAAATATTAAAATTTTCTTGAGGCAAATATGGATCTATCTACAATAATAAGGAATGGTGCATGAGATAGTTACAAATCAACATTTACAATATTTGAGCAGTATTTATGAGTAATATTTTTGAGCATATTTGAGTAGTGTTTGTGAGTAGATTTTGTAGTAGATTTGAGCAGGGTTTGTGAGCAAATTTTGGAGTCGGATTTGAGGACATGCCTAAGCAATGTTTTGGATTAGATTTGTGAACAAGGGGATTTGTATCTCATGTGTATTGGTTTCCATGAACTTGAGCAAGGTGATTGAGTAGTGTTTGTGAGTAGATTTTGTAGTAGATTTGAGCAGGGTTTGTGAGCAAATTTTGGAGTCGGATTTGAGGACATGCCTAAGCAATGTTTTGGATTAGATTTGTGAACAAGGGGATTTGTATCTCATGTGTATTGGTTTCCATGAACTTGAGAAAGGTGATTGGTATCTCCTTTGGATTGGTGTCCATGAACATGAGCAAGGGAATTGGTGTCTCTTATGGGTTGGTTTCCATCGACTTGTATAGGGGATTGGTGTCTCTTGTCGGTTGGTGCCCACAAAATTTATTGTAAAAAAATATAAGCAATATTTTGTCATGGTTTTCTCCCGAGAGGGTGTTTCCATGTAAAAATATTTTTATCTCATGTGTGTGGTCATTTATGCATTGTTTCATTGCTTGAAGTTATTGCTTTGAAAAAAAAAAGTGTTACCTTATACTGTTCACCATCCCTCTCAGTATAAGCTTGTGTTCTTCAGGTAATTATACATTTTTTTATTACATGGTCATGTGTATAATGAGGAGGTAGTCCCATTGGTTTCTCAGAAACATGAGCATATTTGGTGAATAAACCCTGTAATTGCACTATATGGATTTGTTCCCCTTCCTTAGGGGTATTGATAGCAAAAAATTATGCTACCACTCCATGAGAAGATTTTTTAATATTTTTCCATCTTATGGGTAGAAATAAACTAAGACACTATATCCTTCATGCCACTTAATGTATATTCCTACCCTTCTTGACTAAACTTCACCCACAACTCAACAAAATCCCACAAAACTAGTCCTAATATTCACAACCATCCTGCTCCCAAAACTATATCATGGACACCCAATGGTAGGTAAAATATATCTATTTTGAGATTATAGTCCTCGATTTGATGTTTGAAATTATGAAATTTTCCTTTGCATGGTAAGGTGCCTCCATTAATTTAAAGGAATTACATGTAGTAATATAATAATTTTCTTGTTTAGAAACACATGGATCAATGAAGCTATGTTTACTGCTAGATTTAATGAGAATGAGGACCCATTGTGATTTGAAGTAGTCAATTACTTTCATTTTTTGGGGAGTGGAAACTCCTCCTAAAGCATGCATGGAGATTTTTTGTTAAGGTTCTTTTGGATATACTATTTGATCTATGGTTTCTTCCTTTTGAGGATCCTCCTCTTACTATAAGGATTCTGCAATTGGTACTTCATTCATGTCTACCAAATATAATTTTTATTGCACACACTTGTGATTTTGAGAATACTTTTCATCACAATTATAACATAACCCTTGTTCCCTTCTACTATCCATATCTTCATGAATATTTATTTTTTATAGTGGGATATTTAGTGGTTGGACTTGTCATAGTCTTGGATGGAAAATATGATCAATATTGAGAAACTTTAGAGGTGCATCCTAGAGCCTTGAATTTCTCTTTTGCCATTTTGACCAATTGTATTTCCTATGGTAATATTTGTGGTCTCAACAATTTTACCTCAACCCTAATTCCATCATTCAAACCACTCACAAAAGAACTTTGAAAGAAGTTGACACTTAGACCAATGGTATTATTGGCAAGTTTTAAAAATTAGGTTTGATAATATCAAATGGTTGAGGTTTGTCATAGTTTGAAAAGTGCATCTATAAAATTTAATATTCACTAGGATCTAAGTGACTAAGTAGACATTGCTCAAATTCTTGCTATGAAAGATAAGACTTGACCTTCCTAAGCCAAAAAAACTAATGTAGTGCATTGGATTCAAAATTGAAAGAGGCAATTGTCAAACACATGTAGCATGGGATATTAAGGAGACTAAAATATTGTTTGGCCTTACAAATCCACCCCTAAAGATATTTTCCATCAAATTTTGGGAAGTCTAATTTTGAAAATTTAAATCCATTATTATCTAGTACATTTTTTTGACAATGACTCGTACATGTATCTTGTTAATCATTATGACCAAAGGAGTCAATAGAAAAATGACTATCTAAATTTACCTTCATTTCCTTCTATGCCTTGATAACCACACTTATATATTCTTGGAAGTTTTTTATTTGTGTCTTGATATCATCCAAGGTGTTGTAGAATGAGGACCATAGTTGTTTTCTATAACTTTCCACATGTTTGGCAATACAATTATCTAATTCTTGTTGTTGACTACCTAAAACCACGTTGTAAGGATTATGACCAACTGGTGATACTTACTAATAATAGAAATATGGTTTCAAGGGTTAATAGTTTTAGTAAAGATCCCAAAAAGTGGTTGGGGTGCTACATATCAAAATGACCAACTCAAAAAAATGATCACAATGAGCTATATACCTCAACATTGATTTTGGGTAAGTCAATTTTTTTTTAAATGTTTTTTTCTTGAGGTTCCTAGTGTGGTCAATGTTTTCTTTGAAGGCTTGGTTCAAAATTTGATTTCTATGTCGACTAAACCTTTATGAATCTTTGTCTTGTCTATTTTGACTATTGATCACTCTTGACATTGTACTATCATTTGCTTGGTCTGACTCCTGTAGATATTTTTTATCTATTTTAGATTTTGATTGTCATAGGTAACTATTTTGTCATTGACAACTAATAATCCTATACTGATTGTTACTAAATTTCTTGACTGTTACTATCATAAGTAACTATTCTATCAATGAGAAATGATAACCTTATATTGACTATTACCAACTAATTTTTTTTACTATTACAAACACTAGCCCCCCTATTCCCATTGTTTCTAACTTTTGTGGATTTTGTCTACTTGTGATATTCTCTGGTCAAAAATTGACTCTTTTTCATGTAGAAATTATAGAATAGGGATATATTTTTCATATGCTCAATTTGTAAGACAAGGTTATAGTAACATATTTGAAATTCACAAACAAGATTTTTGTTGCAAGAATTTTTTTTGTAGGTTTTATATTCAACATAGTAGAGTATGCTAAGCCAAGGTGTATGTACTGCCCATAGGCCCTCTATTATACCACAATGGTGAATGATATTGCTCAAACCAATATTTCATGCCACTTTTCAAGGAGGATTCCACACATACCCTTGAGCATACTACCTATGTATTTGTAAGTACATGAGAGTAATCTTCTTGAATGCTATGTCTAGTGCATTATGGATAATATAAGGCCAAAAATATTATTAAGAGATAAATGTCTCTCCTAATCCTAGGGGGTATCTTGATAAACCCAAAGATACATGGGAGCTCAATTCTATAGATGAGTGTTGTCTAAGGGGTATCCTGATATACCTCAACATTGATTTTGGGTAAATCAAACATTTTGTTTAGTTTCTTTATTTTCAAGGTTGCTGGTGTGGTCAAAATTTTATTTGGAGGCTTGGTTCAAAAGTTGAGTTCTATGTTGACAAACCCTTTATAACTCGTTGTCCTTTCTATTTTGACTACTGATCACTCTTGACATTGTACTATCATTTGCTTGGTCTGACTCTCCTAGATATTTCTTGTATATTTTAGATTTTGATTGTCATACATAACTATTTTGAGATTGAAAACTAACAACCTTATACTGATTGTTACTTACTAAATTTCTTGATTGTTACTATCATACATAAGTATTCTATCAATGACAAATGATAACATTGTACTGACTATTACCAACTATTTTTTTTTACTATATCTAACACTAACTCTCCTATTCCCATTATTTCTAAATTTGGTGGTTTTTTTATACTTGTGATATTATTCTATAAAAAATTTAACTCTATTTCATGTAGGAATTCTGGTATAGGGATGTATTTTCATATGCTCAATTTCTATGACAATGTTATGGCAACATGTTTGAAATTTACAAACAAGATGATTTTTGCAAGAAGTATTTTTGTATGTTTGATATTCAACATAGTAGAGCATTCTAAGCCAAGGCGTATGTACTGCCCATAGGACCTCTATTATACCACAATGGTGAATGATAGTACTCAAACCAATATTTCATACCACTAATTAAGGAGGATTCCACACATACCCTTGAGCACACTACCTACCTTTGTATCAATATAGGAGAGTAATCTTCTTGAATGCTATGTATAGTGTAGTATGGATAATATAAGGACAAAAATATTCTTAAGGGATAAAGGTTTCTCCTAATCCTTGCGGATATCCCGATATACCCAAAGATACATAGGAGCTCAATTTTTTAGATGAGTTTTGTCTAAGGCTATTCGAGACCAATTACCCCTCACTTCAATAGATGCTTTATAGGTAATATAGCTTAGCCTATAATGACATATCCTCTATGATATTTTAAAACCTTGACATAGGTTTTCTAAGCTAAATAACAAATGCAAAAAAATAGAGGTTTTTTAAAACATAAAATATTATCCCTAATAGTTAGAATAGCAATAACTATCACAGTCATATTAAAAATAAATTCACACACAAAAATATTAGAAATAAATGTAAATGTAAAAATGAACAATCTCACAAATAATATAGAATTGCAAGCCACTTCGAGGGGGAAACCTCCTTCAATAATTTTAATTAATTATGCAAAAAAGTTACATATATTTCTTCTCCTCATAGTTTTAAAGACCTTATCTATGATCTATATCTCAAGGTTGGCTTACATGCAAAATGTCACCCAAGCTAGAATCTCCTACCTACACAATAGTTACATTCTTGATAATAGTTACACATAATGGTGCCACTTTTCTAGGCACTTCTAGAATCATAAATATTACAAAACCTTATTATGGGTGTTCCCAAAATTTATAAAATATTACAAAATATTATCATGGGTGCCCCCCATATTCACAAGAACAATATATCATAGTGTTAGGATGGGTTCTAACCGTAGTAAAACTTTGTTTTCCATAAGGTTGATATGCCTATTGAATCGATAATAGTATTAACCTTAATTTTAGCCTTTCAATAAGTTATTGGATGAAAAGGTTTATGGTGGTCCCTTCCAACATCAATATTTAACCAAGTGCCCTACTATCCTTGCTAGTTCATAACATAACCTATTCTAATAAAATAAAATTAAAATACATGAAAATTTAATTTTAAGCATAAGGATACAAGAAATTTAAATGAATATATAACTATAATCAAAACAAAGAAGTGTGTAATCAATCAACACACAAGAATTAGGCTAACAATAATATCTCATTCAAATAATATAAAGTTATAAGGTAAACCACAAAATTGATGAAAGGGTTACGTCTCAATCATCATGTATTTTATAATACACAGGAGTGTAGCTATGAATTCTCTTAGGAAAAAGATGTTTACAATGTATCCTATGGTAACAAGTGTTTACGCCTAAGTTTCCTTGGGTCAAAAACCATTATTCTTAATAAAAGTAAATATTTAGGGGTATCTTTAACAAAATGATATACCTCTAAATATTATATGTCTCTAAGAGGTTTAGAAGCATTCTAAGATGATTTATGAGGCCATTACCCATCAAAATGTTACTTTCCAAAGATTCTTCCAAAGATCTTGCTTTTCGTTTTGCCCCTTTGTAGGTCAACAAATAATTCTCTCATGGACTAAATGAATCAATCTCCACTTTGCTAATGATTGGCTAACATATTCTTTGTGTTGGTGAATTTGTCCACTTTGCTAGTGAATCATTTTTTTAATAATTAAATCCTTTTAAATGAATTGATATTTCATGAATGAATCCCACCTTGGAACACGTCCATCCACTTTTGTCAATTTTACAAATTTTATCATTTTGCAATGTTATTCCTAAGATCAGAAAATTCATTTTTATTTTTCTTTCATGACTCCTTCATCAAAAATTAAAAGGTGATAGCTACAACTATAATTATACATAGGTTAATGGATAGTGATGAATTGAAGCAAAATTTTGGCACATAAACCTCTAATTCTATAGAGAGTAGGTACATAGTCATAATTTAATGATTATGAATTATATAGACATAATATTTTTAAATGAATAGCTTGATCGGTAGGGTTCTAATTTATGTTTGTTATTATAATTAAAAATTGCTAAACTTTTAGTTAGTCTAGAAAAAATATTTAAGTAAATTATTTCATGTATTAACTTTACTTAAAATTATCCTTAATTATGATTTAATTTGTTAAATATATTTTTATGTTGAATAAACAATATTTAAAAAAAATAAATTTTTCTTAATACATTTTATTATAAATTATAAAAGAATAAATAATTTAAAATTCTTCTCATATTGATTACATATACTATATTGTTTATTAGTAATAATATTCAACTAAAATTAATTAATAAATCATTGTAGATCTCTTAACCAATTTTATTATAAGATACTACTTCATGATCAAAATATATGTTTTAAATTAATAAAAAATATAACTATTCACAAAACATTTGCTATTTAGTTTTTTAATATTTTAAACTAAATTCATGCATGATTATATATAATCTTTAATTTTACAAAAATTATAATGATTACTAACTATTTTTTAAACTTTGCACATTATTATTTTTCTCATAATTGATAAGATTTACCATAGCTTAATTTTATCTCAATCTACAAGAACAATAGTATTTAGAGCATGATGAGCAATGAAGGAGGTGGAAAAAAATTGAGGTGAAAGCTAGTTGGGTAAGTTTCTACTCTATTAAA
Source organism: Wollemia nobilis (assembly GCA_028583015.1). Taxonomy (NCBI): domain Eukaryota; kingdom Viridiplantae; phylum Streptophyta; class Pinopsida; order Araucariales; family Araucariaceae; genus Wollemia; species Wollemia nobilis. The sequence continues at coordinate 4,272,666 of JAQPPZ010007219.1, forward strand.
TATTCAAATGGCAAGCAAGTAGGAAGCCCTATGGATTCTTAGGCCAAATCCTTCGACTTGGATAAGAGGCCTTGGTTGTAATATATGGTGGGTAAAAGGAAGGATATAGCTCCTTTTTTTCATATCTCTCTTATGGGAGATCAAATTAAAGCTTTCAATGATCTTGCTAATATGGCGGTTATGCAAGGGGATTTGTTCCTGATAGGGAAATTTTTGGGAGCAAGGCAAGATTTAGATGTTATCCAAAAATGGGCTTTTAATAAGTGGATACCCAATGGCCATTTGGATATTATTGCTTTACATAATAATTTATTTTTTACCAAATTCATTTATGAAGAAGAATAGGAGAATGTTCTACTTTAGGATTCTTGGTTATTTGGAAGAAAGGAATTATTTATGAAATGGTGGTAGTCTAATTTTTACCCCCATTCTCAAATTCTTCAAGAAATTCTAGTATAGATTTTCCTTTTGGGTCTACCTCCCTATATGTGGCATTAAGATATTTTTGTTTGAACTGCTAGGTGTATGGGTCACCTTCTCACCATTGATCCAACAAATTTTGGTTGGTCAAGATTTGTCTATGCTCAATTTTGCATTAAAATTAATATTGATTTCAAAGCTCAATAGTGTTCATCTCGATGTTTGGCACCCGCATTCATCCTATAGAATATGAAAATATATCTGCTAAGTGTTGTATTTGCAATAATATGGGATATATATCTAAGGACTATCCGAAGAAGAAAATTCAAAACCAATCCAAAAAATGACAACCTAAGAAATCTATGGAAGTCAAGGAAGTAGGGGAGGCAATCTCAACGTTTTCCAAGGATTTTATTGAGGCCCAAAATCCCTCACCTATTGAATATGGGGAGATACTTACAATAAAAATACAAGGTACATTCTCTTCCTAAACTTATTTCCTTTGTAACAAATAAAATTCCTATGGAAAATATGTTTTCCTATCTTTTGAGTTAATAAAATTATATGGATGTTAATCCCCAACCCCACTCTTTAGAGGGTTTGGAAGAAGTTTATTTGGAATAAAACTTGCTTGTGGTCCTCCCCAAGTCTAAATTATTGAGTTTTTCCTTCCTAAGCTCTGATTCTATCATTTCTACCATTCAAAGGTCATAAAAAATATAGGACAATGATTCAGATTTACCTCTTAATGGGAAAGGTTTAAAAGGTAACCCAATATTAGCTTCTATTCTTTCTTACATCTAGAGCCTGCTAACAAAATAGGTAAGTGTTATAGATTCATCATATAATGGGAAAGTTTCAAAATATAGCCATATTTGGATCATAAGGAGCATAAAAAAGAGGCAATGGATATAGGATTTGAATCTAAGCACAGGCAACCTTTGAACCAAACCTAAATGTTGAGTGACCCTAAAAGATATAGGTAATGGAATCTAAATACCACTTTCTATGGGAGGGAGGAAGAAGCACCCCACTAAGTTTCAAAATATAGCCATAATTGGATCATAAGGAGCATAAAAAAGAGGCAATGGATGTAGGAGTTGACTCTAAGTAGGGGAAACCTTTGAACCAAACCTAAATGCTAGTTGACCCTTAAAGATATAGGTAATGGAATCCAAATACCACTTTCTATGGGAGGGAGGAAGAAGCACACCACTAAGTCTTGTAAATAAAAATATTATCTTAGAATATAATGGGTTTGAATACCCCTTCAAAGCAATGACTCGTTGCTTCTATTAGGAAGATGTAAAACATCGTATTTTTTAATTCAAGAAACTAAAATTAAGGAGAACAATTTTTATAAGGTTAATAATTTCATATAGGAGGCATTTTATTCTAAAATCCATGCTTTAGGATCAACATTAAACATTTTTCAATACCAATTAGCTTAGGGATTGTAGGTTTAAGCAATTCAAGAAGTTGGATGAGTGACTAATTTTAATCCCTCCTAAATTAATACCCATTATAACTAAAAAATTGGTCAAAATATTTCTTAAAAGTAGAGATGAGGAGGATAAATTAGCTTGGGTATATGACATATTTGGAGTCTACACATTGAAGGATGAATATGAAAAATCCCTTTAGAACCTCCTCGTCATGCATATAAGGTTGAATATTGAAAAAAAAAATGATAGTCCAAGGGTTGGCCAAAAGTAAACAATTTTTGCTTGGTAGTTCATGCACAATGAATTTCTTAATTTTGATAATATGATATGTAGGGGTATCATTCATCCATACCAATGTGTTTTGTGCTATAAAAGTGAGGTAAAATTTGACCACTTGATGTTTGACTCCTCATTCATGTGCCTGATCTAGTAGTGATGGATTTTAGCTTAAATCTAAGCCATTGGTGATTTGAACTAGATTAATATTTGGAAAATATGGGAGAGGGGTATATTTAAATTTTAATCTCCTTGTACCAGGTGGAAGCTTAGCTAAATATTTTTATGGTAATTTTTGTTGGAGAGAAATGACAAATATTTTAGTGAAACCATTCAATCCTTGGATGGAGTTTGGCAGGTTATTTAGAGCAAAGTGATGGAAACTATGATAGTGTATGCTAAATAGGAAACTCATGATGATATAGGAACAATGAAGAAGGAAGTTGAAGTGTAGAAGGGGTAGGACATATCTAGTAGAAAAACACACTCTTAAGGCTAGATTAAAATTGATTGAGCTAAAAAAGTTAATCCAGGTAGAGTTGGAATTGAAGTGGTCTACAAGAATCATGTTGGGGTAGTGCTCTATTGGTAACTGTAGGACTTAGGCAAGGCCATAAAAAATTAAGGAGAAGCCTTAGCTATAAATTCTACTTCTATGTGGGTTGTAAGACAAGGTTATATGAGGATAATCATAGAATTAGATTCTCAAACCTTTGTAGGAGCTCTAGTTTGCATAATAAACTTTTCTTTGAAGAGGTGGATATTGAGGATTCTTTTCACCCAAATCGAGGGGTTGTGGAAGGAATTGGATGATGTGATTTTGATTTATGTGGATAGAGATTTGAATAAAGTGGTAGAATTATGCATTTGAGACATGTATCGAGAAGGAGGTAGGGGTTCAATCACATAAGGGCATGACTATTGAGCATGAGAGAATTATGTAGGTTGGTGAACAAATCTAGTTTTTGGCTAATTTAAACAAACGTTTCTTAGAAAAGGTTTCAAAGATTCGGCTCTAATGCAGATCTCTTTTTAGGGTTGTAACCAAAAGTATTTATTTCTTACGATCTTGGGTTTAGAGTTATGAAAGTTTGTTGGAAATTTAAACGAAGTAAATAGGTGATCATGCTAACTAAGGTTGGAAGGAGTCTCATCCCATGTTGTAAATAATATTGTTTTAATATATATTTTTTAAATTAAAAAAAAAACATTTATAATATAAGGCTACATACATATTATTTAGCTTTACATTCTTTACCAATACAATTATTATATTGTCCTTCGAAATTAAAAAATAAAAACAAAATAATACAAGCTCCGAGGGCTAGGTGGATTGGTAATTGCATGCATGGCTAGGAACGTACCTAGAAGACACCCAGGTTCAAACCTTAGGGGTAGCCTATTTGCAAAGGTAGTAGTCTAACTTGAATCCTCTAAGTGTATGTCAGACCGATGATGACGGTAGGAATATCGAGTGACCAATGGTCCCCTTTACATTGAGTCAACAATAACGAGGCAAAATAGGTTTGGTGGGAGCAACCCTCTCAGTGTGCGTCATACAGATGATAACAGTACTAATCCTAAGCAACCAGTGATCCTCTTCACAATGGGTTAACAATAAGAAAATAGAATAGGTTTGGTGCAGATCATGTAATTTGAACCCCGGTATGTCATTTACTAAAAATAGTGTAATTGTAACGAACTCTATAATGTAACCAAAAAAATAATACGATGTGTTATGTCCTTTACAAATGACTTCGATAATTACCCTCTTATCTGGTAATGTGGAAAAAAAAGCTTACCAACACAGGGAAGGGCCTTGCCTTAAAATCCCGAAGAAGAAAAAAGAAATTATTGACAAAGAATGAAATATATGGTAAATCCCAAAGGTAGTAACATAGTACTATCACAATAGAATAATATTAGGCCTAGTGGAAGATTAGAAAATCTAAAGAAAATGCCTTCACCCTAAATGGAGTTCCTTAATTGAGAGCACGTCCGTGTTTGACTCGATAAGCTATGAATGAAGAGTATATCCGCCATGTAATTTTTAAAATGGAAAATTAGTGCTTGATTTTGGTTTTAATTCTATTGGAGCTTACTATCTGCTCTGAAACTTGACTCGGGAGTAATGATGTCATTTAAATTTTTATTTGTAATAGTTTTTTTTTTTAAATATATTTAAACTATATTTGTATTGAAAGTACGAGATAAAAAGGCAAGAATTAAAATTAATTAAAAATCTTTAAAAGTTTTGTTTGGTCCTAAATTACTATAAGCTTTAATTTTACTTTATTAAAATTAAAAATTAATTTTTAAAATACCATTAATAAAAAAAAATTATTTATAATTTATATTTTAAATTTTATGTAAAAATAGAGCATTCTTTTATATAATGAACATTATATTTTTGTATGATTCATAATTTTTTTTAATCTTTTATGTAAGGTTGACGTTTTTTGCTTTCATTTTTATTTTTTAAGGGTTAATATAATAATACAAGTCTAATAACATATTTTATGATTAAAATTTTTTACTTTTTATTAAATTAATGTTTTAAAATAATATAAAATTATATGTATATTAAAAGGTGCAGTCACATTTAAAATAAAACCACGAACCTTAAACTAACAAACACAAATTTTAAACCTCCGATGAACGGTCAACATTACGCCTTTATTTATGTACTGATTCAAATTTGTCTGAAGCAAATCTCACGAGAAGGTTCTGAGCACAACTCGACAACGTGGATATTTGTCTCCGCAGTCTACACTGCAAACACATATCTATTTTTAAGCCACAGAGGTTTCGTCGAGATTACTTGACTTGAGACAGCATAGTGGCTACCACAAGAGGAAAGGATCATCAACCCATGGCATAAAATCTAGATTCTGTTCAGATAAGTTTTCTGTGGCATTGGAAACATGTCCAGAGGCATCATCAGATGCAGTGGAGATGAGAGATAGAAGCTTATCTCGTTCCAAACGCATAATATCAAGCTCTGCTCGTGCCCCAGCCAACTGCGATTCCAGCTCAGCAATCCGCTTCTTTAGTCGATCGACTTCACTTGCACATCCATGAATGGGATCGATCGTTCTGGCCGTGGCTTCGTACACCATACTATCCACCAAATCTGCTCTCTGCTCAACAGGAAAACCCTGAAACAAAAAAAAGAAAAGAAAAAAACACAAAAACGTGTCTGACATATGAGCACTGTTGCCTAAATAAAAGAAATCAAATAAGCCATCTTAAGTACGCACTTGAAGCATTTTGACGACGTGGTTCGTTCCAAATATTCCCTGCACGACTTCAAATTTGTGTTGTTCGCTCCATGGGAAATACGGAGCCAGCATGCAATCTGCAAAACACTTTTTACGTTATATCCTGCATGCGGCACACGCCGGGGTCGACATCTTACTTATGGCCATGTTTAGAGTCTGTATAGGTAGAGAAAGAAGAATAACGCTTCTTTATAATAATGAATTCCAACAACAAGACCTGCCAGTTCAACCTTTGATTCGGGATCAGTCTGTAAGTATTCTTAAACCTATCATCTGATATTTGGTTCTAAAGTTGAGAATTTCATCAATAATGTAGTTGTAGTCCCCGTTGGGTTGACATCCCGACTGACTTGGATTCCCTTGAGCTTCGCTCTGATCATCTTCGAACTCACTTGATCCCAAGTACCAGGCCACTTGATACTCTATTTTGGCAATTTAGTTAGTCTAAGAATTTCTCAGTTAAGACCACATATATGGCTATGAATGAACCTGAAGATGATTGGTTTCTTTCCAATAGTATCTGGATCAAAAATATTATTCCTAAAATTATCATTTTTTTTGGCTGGCAACAAAAAAATAGACTCCTCACCACCGATAACTTGATAACCCGTAGTATGATCCTACCCAATAGATGTTACTTATGTAAATTTGGATGGGAGTCAATTAATCATCTATTTCTAGAGTGCCCCTTTTCTAGCCTTGTCCTGTCCATGATCCTATCAAATGTTTCCATCTCTTAGGTTACTTCTCAGCCTATCAATGATCTTATTACCTAGTGGTCAAACCCCTTTAAGTCCACCCATCTGAAGTTTTGGTGGTCGATCATTCTTCCTCACTTTATGTGGTAAATTTGGTTGGAAATGAATAATCAAGCTTTTCGATTTTTGTCCCTAGATCTAGAGTCAGTCTGTTTGAGAGTTGTGACTTTTACCTCCGAAAATGCCAATATCATGTCTTCTAATGATTTTCCTTCATCATCGTTTGAGATTCATATGCTAACCTATCTTTTGAGGTTTCTACTCATTGCCAAGATTGGAAAGATCCCTTATCTCTTGGATTCTCCCTCCCCTTAGTGGTTCAAGTTAAACTTTGATGGTGCATCAAAAGGCAACCCCGATGACGGGAGTTGTTGAGGCATAATCAGGAATGACAGAGGTCGTCTCATCATGTCTTATGTGGAAAAACACTGAGTCCAATCTAACAATTTTGCAGAAGCTAGAAAAACTTTCTGAGGCATCCAAATGGCTATCAAGATCAATATCCAGTACTTGATAATCAAGGGAGACTCATTAAACATTATAAATTATTTGAAAGAGCTCTCGCATTCACCTTGGAACGTGCAACAAATCATCAAAGAGTCCATTGTCTAGTTAAGGGCAATTAACAATAGGTGTATTCAAAACGTGTATAGGGAAGGCAATTGGGTGGCAGATACAATGGCAAACTTTGGGTTAATTGTCCAATCCTTGGTGACATGACAGGGCAACCATCACCAATGCATCATTGATTATTGTAGTGAACTTGCAGTTACTAATGTTGAATAGTGTCACGATGTCAAGGATCATGATGGGTCACAATGCAAGGCGCATTGTGTGACCTTATTACACTGATATGCCATGGTGACACATTTGCACTTGCAAAAGAAGGACAGACTGTAGAACCTCACGCTTTCTGTTTGTGCCCATGGGCGGTGTTGTAATAATAAAGGCTATATTTTAGCTTATGGATTATGTGTTTGGTCCAATTTTGGCTTGTTATGTAGGGAGTCGAACCTTCATGAAATCTTCCTTTCAGCTTGTATATAAGGTTTTGGGTTCCTTATAAAACTCATTACTAATAAAAAAAAAAATCATAGTACTATGCCTACTGAAAATCTAAATAAAAATGGAGTTCCTTAATTAAGAGCACGTCCGTTTGACTCTATAAGCTATAAATGAATAACATATCCACCATGTAATTTTTCAAATGGAAAATTAGTGAAATTTCTTGATTTTGGTTTTAACTCTATTGCAGCTTACTATCAACTCTGAAACTTTACTTGGTGTTAATGTTGAACGGTGTTTCAAAAACATATATTTAAATTTTATTCAAAAATTAAAATTAATAAAAATTTGTTAAAAGTTTTGTCTGGTTCTAATTTCCTATAAGTTTTAATTTTACTTTATTAAAATAAAAATTATTTTTATAACAACATTATTTTTAATTTACGTGGTGGAATCTATAGCCGTCACAAATCAGAGTAAGTTATTTACCACATTATTATTGGTTGCTCATCCTAAAATCCGTCACACTGTTCTTCGCCCAGTTCACCCAAACAACCACCATGCCACGATCATTTAAAACATTTTACACTCTTGAAAGTACCAGACATACAAGTGTTTCCAACAAGACGCGATATTTGAACCTTAAACCTTCATCCTTACAAAATTTTTGAACGAATCAATTGATTTACACCTCAGACTTAATTCTAATAATAACATTAATAAATTATTTTATTTAAAATTTATATTTTAAATTTTATTTTAAAACATTGCCTTTCTTTATATAATGTACATTACACTTTTATCTGATTCATAACTTTTTGAATCTTCAATGTAATGTCCCTTTTATTAAGCAGTTTTTAAACATTTATGTTCCAAAATAATATAAAGTTTTATATGTAGACTAACAAGTAGAGTGACATCTAAAATAAATAAATATTTATTCTTTCTTAAAGGATAATTGTCTATCCCTTTTTCACTTATTTAAGTATTATAAATATTTATTCCAAAAAAACTTTTAAGAACTAGATGGATTGGTAAGTGTAAGTGTGGTTGGAAATTTATTTATTATGAAGAGACCGAGATTCAAAGGGGAAACCAACTCTTATAAAGGTAACACTTTGCTTCAAATCGTCAAATACGCACGACCTTATGAATCCCAAACCACGAACAACGGTACTAACCCCGAATGATGGTACAAAGCCCCATCTCACGTCTGGTAAACAAGAACTAGACTCATAAGTTTATTGAAAACAATGTGTGATTTACTCTTAACAGTTATTAAAAATAATTAATATAACCAACTTTTCTATTTTAAAAAAAAATCTAAAAAACTTGCGACTAACAAACACAAATTTGGCTGCAACGACAGCTGAACGGTCAACATTACGCCTTTATTTGTGTACTGATTCGAATTTGTCTGAAGCAAACATATCTCACGAGAAGGTTCTGGGCACAACATGTCTCCGCAGTCTACTCTGCAAACACGTATCTATTTATAAGCCACAGAGGTTTCGTCGAGATTACTTGACTTGAGACAGCATAGTGGCTCCCACAAGAGGAAATGATCATCGTCCCATGGCATAAAATCTTGATTCTGTTCAGATAAGTTTTCTGTGGCATTGGAAACATGTCCAGAGGCATCATCAGATGCAGTGGAGATGAGAGATAGAAGCTTATCTCGTTCCAAAAGCATAATATCAAGCTCTGCTCGTGCCCCAGCCAACTGCGATTCCAGCTCAGCAATCCGCTTCTTTAGTCGATCGACTTCACTTGCACATCCATGAATGGGATCGATCGTTCTGGCCGTGGCTTCGTACACCATACTATCCACCAAATCTGCTCTCTGCTCAACAGGAACACCCTGAAACAAAAAAAAAGAAAAAAACACAAAAACGTGTCTGACATATGAGCACTGTTGCCTAAATAAAAGAAATCAAATAAGCCATCTTAAGTACGCACTTGAAGCATTTTGACGACGTGGTTCGTTCCAAAGATTCCCTGCACGAGTTCAAATTTGTGTTGATCGCTCCATGGGAAATACGGAGCCAGCATGCAATCTGCACAACACTTTTTACGTTGTATCCTGCATGCGGCACACGCCGGGGTCGACATCTTACTTCTTGCCATGTTTAGAGTCTGTATAGGTAGAGAAAGAAGAATAAAGCCTCTTTGTAATAATGAATTCCGGCAACAAGACCTGCCAGTTCAGATGATTTGCTGACATAGGATAGCGCGAAATTTGGGACCATCAACGTGGGAAATGTGGGAAATCCGAAACAGACTCAACAGTGAATGTGATATAGACGACATTACTGAAGAGTACGACATCGTTCCTTATTTTTTGTGGAGTGGCGGGGCCGCTGGTTGGATAGTTGAAAACCTCACAAGATGCACTACCTGTCACGCAGCACAACCATAGATTATGCTAAGGGCCATGGATATTTCAAGGCTATCCCTTTCCATTCATGTACACAATATAACTTTTTGATAGTTCCGTATATGTCTCGCAATTATGTTTGGAACATTGTATTTTGCAAAATATTTGACACATACGTTGAATGTTGTGACAAGGCAAATGCAAATCACGCATTTAGACTCTTCCCACGTTTGAAATACCGTTTGGATCAGCATCCCTTCAAGAGAGTACCTGACAAACTAAACTTCCAAAAGCAAACCTTTTTGACAGACATATTAAAAAATGATTTTATTAGCCATCACGCATTATTATTGTTAGATTTGAAACTGCAAAATAAAAATTTCAATGAAGATTTAAGTGAATAACGTGAGATGATCAGAAATGAGGCTGGGTCTATCACACCTACCACGTAAAAAAAAATGTTTTCCTAAATTTAAAGATTAGAAAAAATTGAAAATTTTAAATGAAAGGGCAACATAGCAAGGTATGGTAATCCAGATTGTATGTAATATCCATATGCCTTTTATTATATCACAGTAGTAAATGATAATGCTCGAACCAATATTTTAGACCACTACTCAAGGAGGATTCCACACATACCATTGAGCACAATACTTACCTCTCTATTAGTATGAGAGGGTAATATTCTCGGATGTGGTGTCTAATGCATAATGAAGAATTTAAGGGCAAAAATATTCCTAAGGGATAAAGATCTCTCATAATCCTAGGGGGTCTCCCAATATACACAAAGATACATGGGATCATAATTTAGTAGATGACTGTTTTCTAAGACCTAGATATTGGAGCCTGATCACCCCTCACTACAATAGATGCTTTACGAATAATCTATCTTAGCCAATAATGACATCTCCTGTATGATATTTTAAAACCCCCGAAATAGGGTTTCTAACATAAATAACAAATTCAAAACAATAGAGGCTATATGTTTTAAAAGGAAACTAGCAAAAATTGAAAACACAAAATCTTATACCTAATAGTCTAAATGGCAGGAACTATCACAGTCACAATAGAACATGACCCTGAAAAGTGCTCTTATACCACTTGTTAGGAACCTATTATTAAAAATAAACACACTCAAACAAATATTATAAGCTTAAGGATACAAGGAATTTAAATGAATATACAACTATAATCAAAACAAAGAAGTGTTAATCAATCAACACACAAGAATTAGGATAAGAATAATATCTCATTAAAATAATATAAAGTTATAAGATAGACCACAAGATGGATGAAAGGGTTTTGTCTTAATCATCATGCATTCTATAATCCACAAGAGTGTATCTACAAATTTTCATGGGAAAAATATGCTTACAATGGAGCCTATGGTTCCTATTTGTAGTAAGAGTTTACACCTAAGTTACCTTGGGTCAAAAACCATTATTCTTAATAAAAACAAATATTTAGGGGCATCTTTAACAAAATGATAAACCTATAAATATTATGTCTCTAAGAGGCTTAGAAACATTCTAAGATGAGTTACGAGGCCACTACCCTTGAAAAAGTTATTTTCAAAAGATTCTCCCCAAGACCTTTCTGATGAGGTCAACAAATAATTCACTTGAGAACTAAACAAATCCTTTCACTTTGCTAATGATTGGCCAACATATTCTTTTTGCTAGTGAATTTATCCACATTGCTAGTGAATAATTTTTGAATAAATAAATACTTATAAATGAATTGCTATTTCATGAATGAATCCCACCTTGGAGCAAGTCCCTCCAGTTTGGAGACTTTGCCAAATTTTATCAATTTTGCAAATTTTATTGTTTTGCAATGTTGTTCCTAAGATCACAAAATTAAAAAGTGGTAGCTACAACTATGAGTATGCATAGGTCAATGGGCAATGGTGGATTGAAGCAATTTTTTGGCACATAAAGCTTTAATTCGATAGAGAGTAGGGTACATAGTCAAAATTTAATGATTATGAACTATGTTGACCTAGTATTTGTAAATGAATAGCTTGATTGGTAGGGTTCTAATATACATTTTTTTTAGTAAATTTAAATTTGCTAAACTTTTAGTTAGTTTAGAAAAATTCTTTAAGTAAATTATTTCATGTATTAACTTTACTTCACATTGTCATTAATTATGATTTAATTTGTTAAATATATTTTTATGTTGAATAAAAAATATTAAAACAAAATTAAAAGTTCTTAATACATTTTATTATAAATAATAAAAGAAAAAAATAATTTAAAATTCTTCTCATAGTAATTAGATATACTATATTCTTTATTACTAATAATATCCAACTTAAATTAATTAAGAAATATTTATAGAAGTCTTAACCTTCTTTATTATGAGATACTACTTCATGATTTTAATAATGTTTTCTAGTTTTTTTTATATAATTTAAACTAAATTTAAACATGCTTATATATAATTTTTTATTTTACAAAATTTATAATTATTACTATCTATTTTATAAACTTTGCACATTATTATTCTTGTCGTAATTGATAAGACTTAGAGTAGCTTAATTTTATATTAGTCTACATTAACAATAGTATTCAAAGCTTGATGAGCAGTGGAGGAGGTGTAAGAAAAGTGAGGGGGAAGCTGGTTGGACAGGTTCCTACTCTATTGAATTTTCAAATGGTAAGCAAGCAGGAAACCTTATGGATTCCTAGGTCAAATCCTTCGACTTGTGTGAGAGGCCTTGGTTGCAAGCTATGGTGGGAAAAAGAAAAGGTATTGCTCCTTTCTGTCATATCTCCTATGGGAGAAGAAATCAATGTTCCCGATGATCTTTCTAAGATGATGGTTGTGCAAGGGAATTTGTGCCTAATAAGTAAATTTTTGGGAGCAAGTCCAAATTTAAATTCTATCCAAAATAGATTCTCAATAAGTGGAGACCCCGTGGCCATTTGGATATTATTGCTTTACCTAAGAATTATTTTTTTCCAAATTTATCTATGAAGAAGATCTAGAGAAAGACCTACTTTAGGATCATTGGCTATTTAGAAGAAGAGGATTGTTTAGGAAATGGTTTCCATCTAATTTTGACTCCCATTCTAAAAGTCTTTAAGAAATTCTAGTATGGGTTTGCCTTTTGGGTCTACCTCTCTATCTATGGTATGCAGATATTTTCATTGGAACTGTTAGGTGTATGGATTACCTTCTCATCATTGATCCAATAATTTTTTCTTGGTCAAGACTTCTCTATGTTCAATTATGCATTAATTTTAATATTGATTTGTAAGCTCAATAGAGTCAGCCTCGATTTTTGGCACCTGCATTTAACCTATATAATATAAAAATATATCTGCCAAGTTTTAGCTTTGCAATAATATGGGGCATTTGTCTAAGGAATATCCCAAGAAGAAAATCCAAAACCAATCCAAAAAATGGTAACCTAAGAAAGTTATGGAAGTCAAATAGGTAGGGGAGGTGATCTAAACAATGTCCAAGGGTTTGACTCGGGCTCAAGATCCATCACCTATTGAATATGGGGAGATACTTCTAGGAAAAAGATAAGGTAAGTTCTCCTCCTAATATTATTTCCTTTGTGATAAATGAAATTCCCATGGAAAATAATATTTTTTTTTCTTTTGAGTAAGGAGAATGATATGGATGTTAATACCCAACCCCATTCTACTAATGATTTAGAGAAAGTTTATTTCGAGGAAACCTTACTTGTCGATATCCCCAAGTATAAATTTTTGAGGGTGTCTCTCCCAACCTTTGATTCTATTATTTCTACCATTCAAAGGTCATAAATATATAGGACAATTCTTCAAAATTTACCTATTAATGTAAAATATTTATGTTGATTGTGGAGCCTGATTAATTTGAAGGCATTTGATATTAGGTCACATATTGGACAGTAGATTTTAGGTGGGCTTTTACCTTAAAATTGTAATGCACTTTTATAAAAGGATGTTGTATGGCGGCCGATTAAAATGTTCGGTGCGCGACTGTGTTACAAAGGGATTTTCTTAAGGTTGGCTTACATTCAACCTCCTTCAATAATTTTAATTAATTATGCAAAAAAGTTACATATATTTCTTCTCCTCATAGTTTTAAACACTTTATCTACGATCTATATCTCAAGGTTTGCTTACATGCAAAATGTCACCCAAGCTAGAATCTCCTACCTACACAATAGTTACATTCTTGATAATAGTTACACATAATGGTGCCACTTTTCTAGGCACTTCTAGAATCATAAATAATACAAAACCTTATTATGGGTGTTTCCAAAATTTATAAAATATTGCAAAATATTATCATGGGTGCCCCCCATATTCACAAGAACAATATATCGTAGTGTTATGATGGGTTCTAACCGTGGTTAAACTTTGTTTTCCATAAGGTTGATATGCCTATTGAATCGATAATAGTATTAACCTTAATTTTAGCCTTTCAATAAGTTATTAGATGAAAAGGTTTATGGTGGTCCCTTCCAACTTCAATATATAACCAAGTGCCCTACTATCCTTGCTAGTTCATAACATAACCTATTCTAATAAAATAAAATTAAAATACATGAAAATTTAATTTTAAGTGTAAGGATACAAGAAATTTAAATGAATATATAACTATAATCAAAACAAAGAACTGTGTAATCAATCAACACACAAGAATTAGGCTAACAATAATATCTCATTCAAATAATATAAATTTATAAGGTAAACCACAAAATTGATGAAAGGGTTATGTCTCGATCATCATTTATTTTATAATACACAGGAGTGTAGCTATGAATTCTCATGGGAAAAAGATGTTTACAATGTAGCCTATGGTAACAAGTGTTTACGCCTAAGTTTCCTTGGGTCAAAAACCATTATTCTTAATAAAAGTAAATATTTAGGGGTATCTTTAACAAACTGATATACCTCTAAATATTATATGTCTCTAAGAGGTTTAGAAGCATTTTAAGATGATTTATGAGGCCATTACCCATCAAAATGTTACTTTCCAAATATTCTTCCAAAGATCTTGCTTGTCTTTTTGCCCCTTTGTAGGTCAACAAATACTTCTCTCAAGGACTAAATGAATCACTGCACTTTGCTAATGATTGGCCAACATATTCTTTGTGTTGGTGAATTTGTCCACTTTGCCAGTGAATCTTTTTTTTAATAATTAAATCTTTTAAATGAATTGATATTTCATGAATGAATCCCACATTGGAACACGTCCATCCACTTTGGATACTTTGCAAAATATTTTCAATTTTACAAATTTTATCGTTTTGCAATGTTATTCCTAAGATCAGAAAATTCATTTTTATTTTTCTTTCATGACTCTTTCATCAGAAATTAAAAGGTGATAGCTACAACTATAATTATACATAGGTTAATGGATAGTGATGAATTGAAGCAAATTTTTGGCACATAAACCTCTAATTGTATAGAGAGTAGGTACATAGTCATAATTTAATGATTATGAATTATATAGTCATAATATTTTTAAATGAATAGCTTGATCGGTAGGGTTCTAATTTATGTTTTTTATTATAATTAAAAATTGCTAAACATTCAGTTAGTCTAGAAAAAATATTTAAGTAAATTATTTCATGTATTAACTTTACTTAAAATTATCCTTAATTATGATTTAATTTGTTAAATATATTTTTATGTTGAATAAACAATATTTTAAAAAAATAAAAAATTCTTAATACATTTTATTATAAATTATAAAAGAATAAATAATTTAAAATTCTTCTCATATTGATTACATATACTATATTGTTTATTAGTAATAATATTCAACTAAAATTAATTAATAAATCATTGTAGATCTCTTAACCAATTTTATTATAAGATACTACTTCATGATCAAAATATATGTTTTAAATTAATAAAAAATATAACTATTCACAAAATATTTGCTATTTAGTTTTTTAATATTTTAAACTACATTCATGCATGATTATATATAATCTTTAATTTTACAAAAATTATAATGATTACTATCTATTTTTTAAATTTTGCACATTATTATTTTTCTCATAATTGATAAGATTTACCATAGCTTAATTTTATCTCAATCTACAGTAACAATAGTATTTAGAGCATGATGAGCAATGGAGGAGGTGGAAAAAAATTGAGGTGAAAGGTAGTTGGGTAAGTTTCTGCTCTATTAAATATTCAAATGGCAAGCAAGTAGGAATCCCTATGGATTCATAGGCCAAATCCTTCGACTTGGATAAGAGGCCTTGGTTGTAATAAATGGTGGGAAAAAGGAATGATATTGCTCCTTTTTGTCATATCTCTCTTATGGGAGATCAAATTACAGCTCTCAATGATCTTGCTAAGATGGCGATTATGCAAGGGGATTTGTTCCTGATAGGGAAATTTTTGGGAGCAAGGCCAGATTTAGATGTTATCCAAAAATGGGCTTCTAATAAGTGGATACCCTATGGCCATTTGGATATTATTGCTTTACATAATAATTTATTTTTTACAAAATTCATTTATGAAGAAGACTTGGATAAAGTTCTACATTAGGATTCTTGGTTATTTGGATGAAAGAAATTGTTTATGAAATGGTGGTAGTCTAATTTTTACCCCCATTCTCAAAGTCTTCAATAAATTCTAGTATAGATTTTCCTTTTGGGTCTACCTCCCTATCTGTGGCATGAAGATATTTTTGTTGGAACTGCTAGGTGTATGGGTCACCTTCTCACCATTGATCCAACAACTTTTGGTTGGTCAAGATTTGTCTATGCTCAATTTTACATTAAAATTAATATTGATTTCAAAGCTCAATAGTGTTCATCTCGATGTTTGGCACCCGCATTCATCCTATAGAATATGAAAATATTTCTGCTAATTGTTGTATTTGCAATAATATGGGATATATATCTAAGGACTATCCGAAGAAGAAAATTCAAAACCAATCCAAAAAATGACAACCTAAGAAATCTATGGAAGTCAAGGAAGTAGGGGAGGCAATCTCAACATTTTCCAAAGATTTTATTGAGGCCCAAAATCCCTCACCTATTGAATATGGGTAGATACTTACAATAAAAATACAAGGTACATTCTCTTCCTAAACTTATTTCCTTTGTAAAAAATAAAATTCCTATGGAAAATATGTTTTCCTATCTTTTGAGTTAATAAAATTATATGGATGTTAATCCCCAACCCCACTCTTGTGAGGGTTTGGAAGAAATTTATTTGGAATAAAACTTGCTTGTGGTCCTCCCCAAGTCTAAATTATTGAGTTTTTCCTTCCTAACCACTGATTCTATCATTTATACCATTCAAAGTTCATCAAAAATATAGGACAATGCTTCAAATTTTCCTCTTAATGGGAAATGTTTATAAGGTAACCCAATATTAGCTTCTGAAAGCATGAGATTCCGAAAAATAAAACACTAATTACAATGAAAACAACTAGCTTGATGCATGAAATAACACAAATATAATCACATCAAAAGTGAGAGCACAACCCTTTTTATTCATGTGGTTCCAACTCGGTTACAATACGTCTCCTCCCATTTCAAGGGCTGGGAGAGTTAGCATGTTTCCATTACAACAAATGAATAGTGATATTCTTTTCCGCATGCCCACATTTGAAACGGGCGGGCCAGTGTTGCCGCCGCTTATGCCTGATGAATCCTTGCTCCTTGTTGTTCTTCCTGCGTTCAAAGAAACAACAAACCGTTTAGTAGCACTTGTAACAAGAAAATAGAACGTAATGCAAGATAACATGCAATTGAAAACGTAATGCAGGTGTAGAACGTCTAAAGTGTGATATGAGATATATTCGCTAAACTATTTAACAGTTTAAAATGTAATGCAAAATATATTCGTAATGACTAGTCTCTGCTGCCGAGCATCACCAAAAAGTTGCTGCCTACAACTAATTGCTGCATATATACGACAAACTAATCGCTACAACCTGTTATTCTGACAGAGAACCAAACATATACACAGACATGATATATTCGATGACTGTCTTATGATATATATATATTCGAACATTATTGATTGCAAGATATATTCGAACATAAAAATGTAACTATTTAAATACTGTTGACTACATGATATATTCAAAAATAGCATAAATTAAATTAAAACTAAGAACGTACATGGGGTGCCCAAGCGGGCCGCCCCCGTTAAAACTTGACTTTGACGACAATCCACTAGGAATGGGCCCAAAATATAAGATAATGTGGTGTCGGAAAATTGGTGGTTTACTGTGTCCAATGTCGGATCTGATGGTTCGGATCCACCTTCTTACAGCCACCAATAACCTCCCTTGCGAAAGAGATTACAGGTGTAGAAGAATGAATTCGAAAGGAATGCAATCGGGTCTTTGGTTTTGCAGCACTTCGTTGCGTTAAGAAAATGCTTGTTAACCTGTTTTCTAGGTGGGAAAGTCTACCGTTTTATAGACCCACGGGGTCTCTTTGGAAGGGGCACGCAGGGATGCCACCTGGCAGCTATGCCTTCAAAAGGGAGGAGACTCTGCCTTGACTAAGGCTTACCTGACTGCCCTTGTGACAGTCTACTAACTGCCAATCTGCCCACCTACGCGTGCATGCATAGCAGGCGGAAATAACTGAATGTCCTTGGCTGCAACTTGTTGAATGTATGCTTTGATGGCTTTAATGGCACTTTTGAATACTTGACTTCTGCCTTTGATTGATTAAATTTGCCTTTGATTGATTGAATGTTTGCTCAAGTATTTTAATGTCCGCCTAGAAAATGTGAAGTTCGTCGCGATATCGCGACACTTCGGGTGAGGCTCCCCTTTGGGCCTTAGGTGTCGCAATTTCATGACGTCACGAAATCGTGACACCCTCGACCAAAGCTCCCTTTGGGCCTTAGGTGTCGCGATTTCGTGACATCGCGAAATCGCGACACCCTCGGCCAAAGCTTTCCTTTGGGCCTTAGGTGTCGCGATTTCGTGACATCGTGAAATCGCGACACCCTCGGCAAAAGCTCCCCTTTGGGCCTTAGGTGTCAAGATTTCGTGACGTCTCGAAATCATGAAACCCTCGGCCAAAGCTCCCCTTCGGGCCTTAGGTGTCGCGAAATCATGACACCCTCGACCAAAGCTCCCCTTTGGGCCTTAGGTGTCACGATTTCGCGACGTCGCGAAATCGCGACACCCTCGGCCAAAGCTCCCTTTCGGGCCTTAGGTGTCACGATTTCGCGACGTCGCAAAATCATGACACCCTCGGCCAAAGCTCCCTTTCGGGCCTTAGGTGTCACGATTTCGTGACGTCGCGAAATCGCGACACCCTCGGCCAAAGCTCCCTTTTGGGCCTTAGGTGTCACGATTTCGCGACGTCGCGAAATCGCGACACCCTCGGCCAAAGCTCCCTTTCGGGCCTTAGGTGTCATGATTTCGCGACGTCATGAAATCGTGACACCCTCGGCCAAAGCTCCCTTTGGGCCTTAGGTGTCGCGATTTTGCGACGTCGCGAAATCGCGACACCCTCGACCAAAGCTCCCCTTTGGGCCTTAGGTGTCGCGATTTCGCGACGTCGCGAAATCGTGACACCCTCGGCCAAGGCTCCCCTTTGGGCCTTAGGTGTCGCGATTTCGCGACATCACGAAATTGCGATGTCGCGATTTCGCGACACCCTCGGCCAAGGTTCCCCTTTGCTTAAGGCTTGCTTGTATTTAAAGTTTGCTCTTGCTTAAGGCTTGCTTGCTTGCTTAAGGCTTGTTAAAACGACCAAATTTTCTTTGTTTACTTTTCGACCTTCTAAACTGCTGTGTAAGTGGCTAGGACCACTGTTTGACCTCTGAGGGCTGCCCTGAAAGTCTGTGTGTGTCAATGCGATCAGTGTTTGTAGTCACTTAATCGGATTGGTGTTGTTTTGGTGTCTACAGATGCCCATTTTTGGGAAGCGCTACGGGTGATGCAGTGCTGAGCAAAAATAGATAACCAAAGCACTAATGATTAGGGTTTCTTGGTAACCTAACCAACTTTTGATGCCCCAAGTATGGAAAGGGCATGCATTCTTGAATCCTTGCTTCTGACGAGCTAAGGAGTTTGATTTCAAGTGTTAACCTATTTTGGTGAGGTGTGACTTGAGCTTGGACATTGATCAGTCATGATTAGGCAAAGGGCGCAACCTTTTGTCCACAGGGGGAACCTTGTGTTCATGCTTCGGGAATGCCAAGTGTTTGATCAATTTGATTGCTGCTTGTTTATTGCCCCAAGTAGGAGCGTGATTGTCTTTGTCAATGATTCTTTGAATGCATGTCATTGCTTTGATTGGGTGTGTGCTTGTTGATTGGTGACTAAGTGTGACTACCCCCTCAAGCGACGAATCGATGAGGGAATGACCTTCATGAGAAAAGCGATGAGTCGCTTGACCCAAGATGACTTGTGCAAGGGTGCCTTTAGATGTTTTACCGTTTAAGCACGTGCAATTTCCTGACATTTGGACCTATTTTTGGTGGGTGTTAACCCTTTTGGTGATGCCATAATGGGGTGAAATCATCAAAAACCCATCTTCCCGTGGAGCGGTCCGGCTATGGTAGCCTTCTTGGGGAAGTAGGAGAGTGACAATTTGAGCCCCGACATCGATTTTTTTATGCCAAGAGGTTAAGTGCAAGAGCACTTGTGTCCGGCAATGCTTATTGCTTATGTTTTTGTGTTGCATTTTTGTGATGTTTTTGTTGTTTTGATTTTCTTTCTTTGTGTATATGTCATGATTTTATGTTATGCATAATGATTGATGTTGATGGATGCATGCTACTTTATATTGATGTATGCATATGGTATGATAAATGCGATTGTTGTATGTTGATTTATTTTGATGGATGCATGATGAATGCAAATGTTTTTGATTTATATGTGATATGTGGAAAATGAAATGGATGGATGGACTTTGTGATGTTTGGCTATGGCACCATAGACTGTTTAGAACTCTATTATTTTGTCTTTTAGGCGATTGTTGTGATGCATGACTTTGTATGTATACATGTGGTTTTTCTTTTTTTTTGTATTTTCTGATGGTATTGTAAGGATGAAAAGTAGCGCAGTTGGTTTAGAAATGTAGCTAAGGTTTTCCGAGACTCAGACGGTTTTAACTTACTAGCCATGATTGTACTTTATCTTACAAGACTTTTGAACAAGGTATGAATCGGACTTGTTTTTGACCAAGCTATTTCACATCCCTGTGTGTGCAATTGAGTTCATTTATGTGGTATTTGTCAGGATACCGCCAGGTGCTAGATGGGCTTTCAACCGAACTCGTCTCGAGGATCACCTAATTAGCTCCACTAACTCCTTTGTTGTATTTAGTTAGATTAATCTACGGTGTTATCCAGGATACCATAAGCTAGCTCATCCTTATGCAAACATTGGTCTGCACACATGCAAAGCGAATGTGACGGACATATCGTCATGCGGGTAGGATACCACCATTGCCAGATAGGCTATCAACCAAACCTGTAATGAGGATCACCTAGATGGTTTTCGAATGCTGAGAATTCCAGGGATTCAAGTTCAGGATATTTGTTGGCTGAATGATTTAGAAAGTTGCTCGTCTATATAGTGATGAAGATCACTGTTTATTTTCTATTAATTTTTTTTGAGCAAGGATTTTGAATAGTGGTGATAACCACTGTTATTTGATTTTGTATTTTGAGTATTGTGAGTTTGGGCTTGTGAGTGGCCTTGATCCTTGTGGACTTGGGGATGACTACCCATCCTTTGTAGGGACGTGTAGTACGAATCCTTACGACGTTGGGGACCAAGGGGGTGATGGAGATTATGGAGTAAGGGCATTGATCTTTTAGGCCTTGGGGATGACTACCCATCCTGGTTAGGGGCGGATAGTACGAATCCTTACAACTTGGAGACCAAAGGTGAATGGAAAGTGTTAGGATGATGATTTGTTGGAATTTTGTTTGTGAATGGCGTTGATCCTTTTAGGTCTTGGGGATGACTACCCATCCTTGGCGGGGACGTGTAGTACAAATCCTTACAACTTTGGGAACCAACTATGATTGGGATTTGGTAGTGGTGAAAACCACTGTATATGGAGGTGAATGGATAGGAAAGAGCTTGTCCTTTTGTCAATTCTTAGCATTCTAGAACCATTCGCACGGGGGGATGAGCAAGATAACCGTTTCACTTATGGTGACCTGGATTACTGCACAAGTTTCATCTTTCGTTCACACAACTTGGGAATTTTTATGTGTTTTAATTTGTGTTGGGATGTTACGTAACAAGGCGTATTTCAAGTGTAACTCTACCTTCATAAAATCTGTCTGACTTGATACATTACATGGCTAAAGAGCAAAATGATGACTGAATCACGAAAACCCTTGATACATTAAAAGACCACTGACTCTAGTGTGGTAAAAAGCAATGCATGGTGTTTTTGTTGTTTTTGTAAAATGGAACAGTGGGGAACAAGATGGACTAGCAGAGCAATTACAGCCCATGGTGCCTTTGACCTGTACGACCACAAATATGCAATGTATGGATGCAATGCTTGATGCAACTACATATTTTTGTTTTTTTGATGGATTGATTTTTGTGAATATGAAGATGAGGTGCGAGAAGAGCTCTCTATTGATGAATTTGAGTATGCCTAGAAATGAGATGCAAATTTTTTTGTTGTTTTTGATGATTTTTGTGTTGTTTTTGAATTTTCTTGATTTTTGACCAAGCGATTGTGGAAATCCTTGGAGCATTTTTGGATTGACCAAGCGATTTTAAGGATCCTTGGAGCATTTTTGGGGTTTGACCAAGCGATTGCGATAATCCTTGGAGCATTTTTGGGATTTGACCAAGCGATTGCGATAATCCTTGGAGCTTTTGGGGTGACCAAGTGATTGCGATAATCCTTAGAGATTTTTGGGGTGACCAAGTGATTGTGATAATCCTTGGAGATTTTTGGTTTGGACTATGGCTCTTCAAGGGATAGAGGTACCCCCAGCTTGATGGTCTTTGCACTCCGGATCTGGCTCTAGAGGGATGGGCACGAATGGATCGGCCCTATGCACGGATATGAGGACAGGGTCTACCCTCGATACTGATGTTGCTATGAGGTCTCTGGGTTGAAATTGATCTTTGTATGCCCAAAGTGGCGGATGTAACGCTTGGTCCCACTACGGTGGGTTAACGCGCCACTCATGCCCTAGTATTATGTTTATCTGTTGACATGCTTCATCGATATTTATGGGATGTCGATGCTGTCGCATGTGATTGCTGTGGGCTATCTCTATTTTATCCTCACCTTCGACCAGTGAGTACAGCTCATCAAAATCTAGAGATTCTAAGACATGGAGGATTGCATCATCAGGTAGCCCTATGGTTAAAGGTTGATCCTCTTTGAAAGGAGCCTCATGTAAGTTGGGCCTTGGGAGCTCCAAAATCTTGGTCTCTACCGACTCTAAGTGCTCTAGCGCTTTGCATGTATCGGGAGATTTGAGCTCCTCCTCTTTGGTTGGTTCTTGTTGAGGAACTTGGGGCCTATGGAGGGGTGGCCAGATAGCACCCCCCATGCCTTGGTAGGGCAGTTCATCCCGCTCTTCTTCTCGCTCGATTCCTTAGAGGCTTCTTGATGAATTTCTAAGGGTGGCTCATAAACCTGGGTGGATGTCTGAGGAAGGCACCCGTCATTGGTTATAGGATCGGCCTCCCGCTCATGTCTAGGAGGTGTTGGGGGTAGTGCTTGATGAGGTCGCGGAGACTTGTCTCGCACCTGGGGGTTGTGCCTCTCATAATGTTTTGTCTTATGTGTGTGAGGGGTTGGAGTCCTCTCCTGCATAGTGTGTTGGAACAACTCATCCTTCTAGTGCTGAAGGTGCTCTTTATTTAGAAGATACCATTGCTCTAACTGTTGTCATTCTAGCTCAAGTTGCGTGAGTTGCATCCGATGTGCGAAATGCTTGACAGATTCTAAGATAGTTGGTCTCACCGCCTCATGTTTAGAAGGCCTAGATGCCTCTCCAACATATCTATCTCGGTCGTAGTGATCCAAGATCTCTATAGGCCGCCTCCCTCTGTTGGAGGTAGTGGCATTTATCTCGAGGCTCTGGCCTCAGTGAGTGGTCCTGATAGATAGCAGGTGCAGAGGCGTATTGCTCCCGCGATGTATATTGTTTTTGAGGAAGGTAAGGGTCTTCCTCGTGCTCTCTTTCATAAGTAAAAAAGGGACGGATGGAGCTAGGTCGCCCTTCCTGAAGAGCCTTGTGCTCTGGAGGAACCTTGCACTCTGGATTTGTCCTTGTAGTCCTGACAACTAGAGGGGGTGAAGGAGGGATAGTGTAATGATGTGGTTCCTCCCGTTGAACCCTATGTTGACCTAGCGCTTCATCGCGCGGTGACCGCTCATAGCGAGCATCTAAGGGAGCTCTCCTACGAATGTACCCCTCATGGAGGGGTGTGTGCTGAGTGCTATGCTGAATAGGAGTGCTCCTAGAAGGGGTGCCCCTATAGTCCCTATCCGTTAAGGTTTGGAGGGGACTGCCTTGTGTGTCAGGCCGCCAAGGTGGTATGACCAAATCCATGGGGCTATACCGGAGGCGACTTGTGCCTCCTCTTTGTGCACCTTTCCCACTAGCATCCGCCCTTGATTGGGCTTGGCTACGGGTGCACACCATTGTGGTGCTTCTCTACTAGCTAAGCAGATTTTTATCTCATTTATGATGATTTTTCTTTTTGTTTACACTAAGCAAAAATGAACACACACATACACAAACCGTGATTATCTCTTTTAAGGATTAATAGTGTGTCCTAAACTGGTTTAGTGCATTTTGATGTTTTGTTTTGTTTTTGCAAGTTTTGAAGAACGTTTAAATGCATAATGTTGGCTCATATGACTCCCATAAATGGTCGCCCCTTCAATATACCATTGCCGGACCGATATACCAACCTCTCTATATACCCGCCCTTACGAGAGGGAAACTATAGGTACGTGAGAGCAGATGGTACATGGAACATAGGCGGTACGGAAGGGGGATTGTCCTGTTAATGACACCTACCATAGAAGACTTATCCTCGCGCGCATGGGAATCACCCCAATGACACTCGGTCAGCTTTCATCAGGATTTACGCCTAACAATAGTGACAATCGGGGAAATGGATGCAAAGCTAAGCCAAGGTGGTGATGAACCCACCGTTGGTCTTGCTCAAGGGTTGGGGTCTTACGACCAGCTCCTTGGTTTAATTTTACCACGTGAAGTGTGTGTGGTTCTTTTTATTTAAAAATGAAACAGAGCAAAAAAAAAAGAACTTTCCCTAAGCCATACAAACACTACAAACCGAGAAAACAAGAAATAGAAATTTGACGAATTTTTTTTTTTTTTTAAATAAATAAATAAAGCATGAAAATTGATGAAAACTTTCTCTACCCTTATTTAACAATTAAAAAAAATGAAAGTAAAAAAATAAACAAATAAAAATAAACAGAAATATCACAGCAGAAAATGACAGGGACAGTTAGAAACCGTTACCTCTTTTCTGCCCAAATTGCTTTTTTTATTCTCGACTCGGTACCTATAAGCACAAAACACAAAATCTTTAATTAGTTTTCAAATATTAAAAAAAATAGGGGACGATCGTCCCACCATGATCGCCACCGAAAGCATGAGATTTCGAAAAAGAAAACACTAAATGCAATGAAAACTAACTATCTTGATGCATGAAATAACATGAATATAATCAAATCAAAAGTGAGAGCACAACCCTTTTTATTAATTTGATTCCAACTCGGTTACAATACATCTCCTCCCTTTTCAAGGGCTAGGAGAGTTAGCATAATTTCCATTACAACAAGTGAATAGTGATCTTCTTTTTCGCATGCCCACATTTGAAATGGGCGGGCCAAAGTGTTGCCGCCGCTTATGCTGATGAATCCTTGCTCCTTGTTGTTCTTCCTGCGATCAAAGAAACAAGCAAATCGTCTTAGTAGCACCCGTAACAAGAAAATAGAACGTAATCAAATAACTTAGAAATTGAAAATGTAATACAGTGTAAACGTCTAAATTGATATGATATATATTCGCTAAACTATTTAACAATTTAAAACGTAATGCAAAATATACTCGTAATGACTAGTCTCTAGATGTCGAGCATCACCAAAAACTCTTGCTCCAACTAATTGCTCATATATACGACAAACTAATCACTGCAACCTCGCTATTCGATAGAGAACAAAACATATACATAGACATGATAATACTTGATGAACGTATTATATATATATATTCGAAACTTGATAGCAAGATATATTTGAACATAAAAGCGTATTCTATTTAAACACTATTAACTACAGGATATATTTGAAAATAGCATAAATTAAATTAAGAATAAGAACGTACATAGGGTGCCCAAGCGGGCCGCCCTGTTAAAACTTGACTTTGACGCCAATCCACTAGGAATGGGCCCAAAATCTAAGATAATGTGGTGTCGGCAAATTGATGGTTTACTGTGTCCAATGTCGGATCTGAAGGTTCGGATTCACCTTCTAACAACCACCAATAACCTCCCTTGCGAAAGAGATTACAGGTGTAGAAGAATGAATTCGAAAGGAATGCAATCGGGTCTCTGGTTTTGCAGCACTTCGTTGCGTTAAGAAAATGCTTGTCAACCTCCTTTTTTGGGTGGGAAAATCCACCATTTTATAGACCCACGGGGTCTCTTTGGAAAGGGCACGCAGGGATGCCACGTGGCGGCCATGCCTTCATCAGGGAGGAGACTCCGCCTTGACTAAGGCTTACATGACCGCCCTCGCGATAGTCCACTAATCGCCAATCTGCCCACCTACGTGCGCATGCATAGCAAGCGGCAGTAACTGACTGTTCTCGGCTACCACTTGTCTAACGTCTGCTTTGATGGTTTTAATGTCACTTTTGAATGCTTGACTTCTGCCTTTGATTGATTAAATTTGCCTTTGATTGATTGAATGTTTGCTCATATTTTAATGCGCCTAGAAATGCGAAGTTCATCGCGATATCGCGACACTTCGGGTGAGGCTCCCCTTTGGGCCTTAGGTGTCGCGATTTCATGACGTCACGAAATCGTGACACCCTCGGCCAAAGCTCCCTTTTGGGCCTTAGGTGTCACGATTTCGTGACATCGCGAAATCGCGACACCTCCCAACTTCCTTGCCGGGCACGCGGCCCCCCCCCCCCAACTCCCTTTGGGCCTTAGGTGTCATGATTTCGCGACGTCGCAAAATCATGACACCCTCGGCCAAAGCTCCCTTTCGGGCCTTAGGTGTCACGATTTCGCGACGTCGCGAAATCGCGACACCCTCGGCCAAAGCTCCCTTTCGGGCCTTAGGTGTCACGATTTCGCGACGTCGCGAAATCATGACACCCTCGGCGAAGCTCCCTTTCGGGCCTTAGGTGTCATGATTTCGCGACGTCGTGAAATCGTGACACCCTCGGCCAAAGCTCCCTTTGGGCCTTAGGTGTCACGATTTCGTGACGTCGCGAAATCGCGACGTCGTGATTTCGTGACACCCTCGGCCAAGGTTCCCCTTTGGGCCTTAGGTGTCGCGATTTCGCGACATCACGAATCGTGATGTCCGATTTCGTGACACCCTCGCCAAGGTTCCCATTTGCTTAAGGCTTGCTTGTATTTAAGGTTTGCTCTTGCTTAAGGCTTGCTTCTTGCTTAAGGCTTCTTTAAAATGACCAGCTTTTTTTTGTTTACTTTTCGACCTTCTAAATCGCTGTGTAAGTGGCTAGGACCACTGTTTGACCTCTGAGGGCTGCCCTGAAAGCTGTGTGTGTCAATGCGATCAGTGTTTGTAGTCACTTAATCGGATTGGTGCTGTTTTGGTGTCTACAGATGCCCCTTTTTGGGAAGCACTGCGGGTGACGCAGTGCTGAGCAAAAATAGATAACCAAAGCACTAATGATTAGGGTTTCTTGGTAACCTAACCAACTTTTGATGCCCCAAGTATGGAAAGGGCATGCATTCTTGAATCCTTGCTTCTGACGAGCTAAGGAATTTGATTTCAAGTGTTAACCTATTTTGGTGAGGTGTGACTTGAGCTTGGACATTGATCAGTCATGATTAGGCAAAGGGCGTAACCTTTTGTCCACGGGGGGAACCTTGTGTTCATGCTTCGGGAATGCCAAGTGTTTGATCAATTTGATTGCTACTTGTTTATTGCCCCAAGCAGGAGCGTGATTGTCTTTGTCAATGATTCTTTGAATGCATGTCATTGCTTTGATTGGGTGTGTGCTTGTTGATTGGTGACTAAGTGTGACTACCCCCTCAAGCGACGAATCGATGAGGGAATGACCTTCATGAGAAAAGCGACGAGTCGCTTGACCCAAGATGACTTGTGCAAGGGTGCCTTTAGATGTTTTACCGTTTAAGCACGTGCAATTTCCCGACATTTGGACCTATTTTTGGTGGGTGTTAACCCTTTTGGTGATGCCATAATGGGGTGAAATCATCAAAAACCCGTCTTCCCGTGGAGCGGTCCGGCTATGGTAGCCTTCTTGGGGAAGTAGGAGAGTGATAATTTGAGCCCCGACATCGATTTTTTTATGCCAAGAGGTTAAGTGCAAGAGCACTTGTGTCCGGCAATGCTTATTGCTTATGTTTTTGTGTTGCATTTTTGTGATGTTTTTGTTGTTTTGATTTTCTTTCTTTGTGTATATGTCATGATTTTATGTTATGCATAATGATTGATGTTGATGGATGCATGCTACTTTATATTGATGTATGCATATGGTATGATAAATGCGATTGTTGTATGTTGATTTATTTTGATGGATGCATGATGAATGCAAATGTTTTTGATTTATATGTGATATGTGGAAAATGAAATGGATGGATGGACTTTGTGATGTTTGGCTATGGCACCATAGACTATTTAGGACTCTGTTATTTTGTCTTTTAGGCGATTGTTGTGATGCATGACTTTGTATGTATACATGTGGTTTTTTTTTTTTTTGTATTTTTTGATGGTATTGTAAGGATGAAAAGTAGCGCAGCTTGGTTTAGAAATGTAGCTAAGGTTTTCTGAGACTCAGACGGTTTTAACTTACTAGCCATGACTGTACTTTATCTTACAAGACTTTTGAACAAGGTATGAATCGGACTTGTTTTTGACCAAGCTATTTCACATCCCCGTGTGTGCAATTGAGTTCATTTATGTGGTATTTGTCAGGATACCGCCAGTGCCAGATGGGCTTTCAACCGAACCTATACTGAGGATCACCTAATTAGCTCCACTAACTCCTTTGTTGTATTTAGTTAGATTAATCTACGGTGTTATCCAGGATACCATAAGCTAGCTCATCCTTATGCAAACATTGGTCTGCACACACGCAAAGCGAATGTGACAGACATATCGTCATGCGGGTAGGATACCACCATTGCCAGATAGGCTATCAACCAAACCTGTAATGAGGATCACCTAGATGGTTTTCGAATGCTGAGAATTCCGGGGATTCAAGTTCAGGATATTTGTTGGCTGAATGATTTAGAAAGTTGCTCGTCTATATAGTGATGAAAATCACTGTTTATTTTCTATTAATTTTTTTTGAGCAAGGATTTTGAATAGTGGTGATAACCACTCGTTATTTGATTTTGTATTTTTAGTATTGTGAGTTTGGGCTTGTGAGTGGCCTTGATCCTCGTGGCCTTGGGGATGACTACCCATCCTTTGTAGGGACATGTAGTACAAATCCTTACGACGTTGGGAACCAAGGGGGTGATGGAGATTATGGAGTAAGGGCATTGATCTTTTAGGCCTTGGGGATGACTACCCATCCCGGTTAGGGGGCGGATAGTACGAATCCTTACAACTTGGAGACCAAAGGTGAATGGAAAGTGTTAGGATGATGATTTGTTGGAATTTTGTTTGTGAATGGCGTTGATCCTTTTAGGTCTTGGGGATGACTACCCATCCTTGGCGGGGACGTGTAGTACAAATCCTTACAACTTTGGGAACCAACTATGATTGGGATTTGGTAGTGGTGAAAACCACTGTATATGGAGGTGAATGGATGGGAAAGAGCTTGTCCTTTTGTCAATTCTCAGCATTCTGGAACCATTCGCACGGGGGATGAGCAAGATAACCGTTTCACTTATGGTGACCTGGATTACTCGCACGAGTTTCATCTTTCGTTCACACAACTTGGGAATTTTTATGTGTTTTAATTTGTGTTGGGATGTTACGTAACAAGGCGTATTTCAAGTGTAACTCTACCTTCGTAAAATCTGTCTGACTTGATACATTACATGGCTAAAGAGCAAAATGATGACTGAATCACGAAAACCCTTGATACATTAAAAGACCACTGACTCTAGTGTGGTAAAAAGCAATGCATGGTGTTTTTGTTGTTTTTGTAAAATGGAATAGTGGGGAACAAGATGGACTAGCAGAGCAATTACAGCCTATGGTGCCTTTGACCTGTACGACCACAAATATGCAATGTATGGATGCAATGCTTGATGCAGCTACATATTTTTGTATTTTTGATGGATTGATTTTTGTGAATATGAAGATGAGGTGCGAGAAGAGCTCTCTATTGATGAATTTGAGTATGCCTAGAAATGAGATGCAATTTTTTTTTGTTGTTTTTGATGATTTTTGTGTTGTTTTTGAATTTTCTTGATTTTTGACCAAGCGATTGTGGAAATCCTTGGAGCATTTTTGGATTGACCAAGCGATTTTAGGGATCCTTGGAGCATTTTTGGGGTTTGACCAAGCGATTGCGATAATCCTTGGAGCATTTTTGGGGTTTGACCAAGCGATTGCGATAATCCTTGGAGCATTTTTGGGGTGACCAAGTGATTGCGATAATCCTTGGAGATTTTGGGGTGACCAAGTGATTGTGATAATCCTTGGAGATTTTTGGTTTGGACTATGGCTCTTCAAGGGATAGAGGTACCCCCAGCTTGATGGTCTTTGCGCTTCGGATCTGGCTCTGGAGGGATTGGCACGAATGGATCGGCCCTATGCATGGATATGAGGACAGGGTCTACCCTCGGTACTGATGTTGCTATGAGGTCTCTAGGTTGAAATTGATCTTTGTGTGCCCAAAGTGGCGGATGTAATGCTTGGTCCCACTATGGTGGGTTAACGTGCCACTCATGCCCTAGTATTATGTTTATCTATTGACATGCTTCATCGATATTTATGGGATGTCGATGCTGTCGCATGTGATTGTTGTGGGCTATCTCTATTTTATCCTCACCTTCGGCTAGTGAGTACAGCTCATCAAAATCTAGAGATTCTGAGACATGGAGGACTGCATCATCAGGTAGCCCTATGGTTAAAGGTTGATCCTCTTCGAAAGGAGCCTCATGTAAGTTGGGCCTTGGGAGCTCCAAAATCTTGGTCTCTACCGACTCTAAGTGCTCTAGCGCTTTGCATGTATCGGGAGATTTGAGCTCCTCCTCTTTGGTTGGTTCTTGTTGAGGAACTTGGGGCCTATGGAGGGGTGGCCAGATAGCACCCCCCATGCCTTGGTAGGGCAGTTCATCCCGCTCTTCTTCTCGCTCCGATTCCTTAGAGGCTTCTTGATGAATTTCTAAGGGTGGCTCATAAACCTGGGTGGATGTCTGAGGAAGGCACCCATCATTGGTTATAGGAGTGGCCTCCCGATCATGTCTAGGAGGTGTCAGGGGTAGTGCTTGATAAGGTTGTGGAGACTTGTCTCGCTCTTGGGGGTTGTGCCTCTCATAATGTTTTGTCTTATGTGTGTGAGGGGTTGGAGTTCTCTCCTGCATAGTGTGTTGGAACAACTCATCCTTCTGGTGCTTGAAGGTGCTCTTTATTTAGAAGATACCATTGCTCTAACTATTGTCGTTCTAGCTCAAGTTGCGTGAGTTGCATCCGATGTGCGAAATGCTTGATAGATTCTAAGATAGTTGGTCTCACCGCCTCATGTTTAGAAGGCCTAGATGCCTCTCCTACATATCTATCTCGGTCATAGTGATCCAAGATCTCTATAGGCCGCCTCCCTCTGTTGGAGGTAGTGGCATTTACCTCGAGGCTTTGGCCTTAGTGAGTGGTCCTGATAGATAGCAGGTGCAGAGGCGTATTGCTCCCACGATGTATATTGTTTTTGAGGAAGGTAAGGGTCTTCCTCGTGCTCTCTTTCATAAGTGAAAAAGGGACGGACAGAGCTAGGTCGCCCTGCCTGAAGAGCCTTGTGCTCTGGATGAACCTTGCACTCTGGATTTGTCCTTGTAGTCCTGACAACTAGAGGGGGTGAAGGGGGGATAGTGTAATCATGTGGTTCCTCCCGTTGAACCCTATGTTGACCTAGCGCTTCATCGCGCGGTGACCGCTCATAGCGAGCATCTAAGGGAGCTCTCCTATGAACATACCCCTCATGGAAGGGTGTGTGCTGAGTGCTATGCTGAACAGGAGTGCTCCTAGAAGGGGTGCCCCTATAGTCCCTATCCGTTAAGGTTTGGAGGGGACTGCCTTGTGTGTCAGGCCGCCAAGGTGGTATGACCAAATCCTTGGGGCTATACCGGAGGTGACTTGTGCCTCCTTGGATATTCCCCACAGCATCTGCCCTTGATTGGGCTTGGCTACGGGTGCACACCATTGTGGTGCTCCTCTACTAGCTAAGCAGATTTTTATCTCATTTATGATGATTTTTCTTTTTGTTTACACTAAGAAAAAATGAACACACACATACACAAACCGTGATTATCTCTTTTAAGGATTAATAGTGTGTCCTAAACTGGTTTAGTGCATTTTGATGTTTTGTTTTGTTTTTGCAAGTTTTGAAGAACGTTTAAATGCATAATGTTGGCTCATATGACTCCCATAAATGGTCGCCCCTTCAATATACCATTGCCCGACCGATATACCAACCTCTCTATATACCCGCCCTTACGAGAGGGAAACTATAGGTACGTGAGAGGAGATGGTACATGGAACATAGGCGGTACGGAAGGGGGATTGTCCTGTTAATGACACCTACCATAGAAGACTTATCCTCGCACGCATGGGAATCACCCCAATGACACTCGGTCAGCTTTCGTCGGGATTTACGCCTAACAACAGGTGACAATCGGGGAAATGGATGCAAAGCTAAGCCAAGGTGGTGATGAACCCACCGTTGGTCTTGCTCAAGGGCTGGGGTCTTACGACCAGCTCCTTGGTTTAATTTTACCACGTGAAGTGTGTGTGGTTCTTTTTATTTAAAAATGAAACAGGTAGCAAAAAAAAAAACTTTCCCTAAGCCATACAAACACTACAAACCGGAAAACAGCAAATAGAAATTTGATAGAAATTTTTTTTTTTTAAATAAATAAATAAAGCAAGAAAATTGATGGAAACTTTCTCTACCCTTATTTAAAAATTAAAAAAAATGAAAGTAAAAAAAAATAAACAAATAAAAATAAATAGAAATATCACAGCAGAAAATGACAGGGATAGTTAGAAACCGTTACCTCTTTTCCGCCCGAATTGGCTTTTTTTGATTCTCGGCCCTAAAATTTACAGGAAAAAATTCGCCCAGGAAAAAAAAAAAAAAAATAGTTTTTTTTAAAAAAAATGGTACCTACAAGCACAAAAACACAAGCTTTAATCAGTTTTCAAATCTTAAAAAAAAATAGGGGACAGCGTCCCACCGTGATCGCCACTGAAAGCATGAGATTCCGGAAAATAAAACACTAATTACAATGAAAACAACTAGCTTGATGCATGAAATAACATGAATATAATCAAATCAAAAGTGAGAGCACAACCCTTTTTATTAATGTGGTTCCAACTCGGTTACAATTCATCTCCTCCCTTTTCAAGGGCCGGGATAGTTAGCATGTTTCCATTACAACAAATGAATAGTGATATTATTTTTTGCATGCCCACATTTGAAACGGGCGGGGCCCAAGTGTTGTCGTCGCTTATGCCGATGAATCCTTGCTCCTTGCTGTTCTTCCTGCGTTCAAAGAAACAACAAACCGCTAAGTAGCACCTGTAACAAGAAAATAGAACGTAATGCAAGATAACATGCAATTGAAAATGTAATGCAGGTGTAGAACGTCTAAAGTGTGATATGAGATATATTCACTAAACTATTTAATAGTTTAAAACGTAATGCAAAATATATTCGTAATGACTAGTCTCTGCTGTCGAGCATCACCAAAAAGCTGTTGCCTGCAACTAATTGCTGCATATATATGACAAACTAATCACTGCAACCTGCTATTCTAACAGAGAACCAAACATATACATAGACATGATATATTCGATGACTGTATTATGATATATATATTCGAACACTGTTGATTGCAAGATATATTTGAACATAAAAACGTAACTATTTAAATACCGTTGACTGCAAGATATATTCAAAAATAGCATAAATTAAATTAAAACTAAGAACGTACGTGGGGTGCCCAAGTGGGCCACCCCCATTAAAACTCGACTTTGACGCCAATCCACTAGGGATGGGCCCAAAATCTAAGATAATGTGGTGTCGAAAAATTGGTGGTTTACTGTGTCCAATGTCGGATCTGAAGGTTCGGATTCACCTTCTAATAGCCACCAATAACCTCCCTTGCGAAAGAGATTACAGGTGTAGAAGAATGAATTCGAAAGGAATGCAATCGGGTCTCTGGTTTTGTAGCACTTTGTTGCATTAAGAAAATGCTTGTCAACCTCTTTTTTTGGGTGGGAAAGTCCACCGTTTTATAGACCCACGGGGTCTCTTTGGAAGGGGCATGCAGGGATGCCACGTGGCGGCCATGCCTTCTCAAAAGGGAGGAGACTCCGCCTTGACTAAGGCTTACCTGACTGCCCTTGTGACAGTTCGCTAACTGCCAATCTTCCCACCTACGCGCACATGCACAACAAGCGGCAATAACTGACTGTCCTCGGCTGCCACTTGTTGAATGTCTACTTTGATGGCTTTAACGGCACTTTTGAATGCTTGACTTCTGCCTTTGATTGATTAAATTTGCCTTTGATTGATTTAATGTCTGCTCAAGTATTTTAATGTCCGCCTAGCAAATGTGAAGTTCATCACGATATCGCGACACTTCAGGTGAGGCTCCCCTTTGGGCCTTAGGTGTCACGATTTCACGACGTCACGAAATCGCGACACCCTCGGCCAAAGCATCTTTAAAAAAATGATAAACCTATAAATATTATGTCTCTAAGAGGCTTAGAAACATTCTAAGATGAGTTACGAGGCCACTACCCTTGAAAAAGTTACTTTCAAAAGATTCTCCCCAAGACCTTTCTGATGAGGTCAACAAATAATTCACTTGAGAACTAAACAAATCCTTTCACTTTGCTAATGATTGGCCAACATATTCTTTTTGCTAGTGAATTTATCCACATTGCCAGTGAAAAATGGAGTCTTTATTCCTCCATTTATATCACCTATTGAATATGGGGAGATACTTCTAGGAAAAATATAAGGTAAGTTCTCCTCCTAATATTATTTCCTTTGTGATAAATGAAATTCCCATGGAAAATAATATTTCTTTTCTTTTGAGTAAGGAGAATGATATGGATGTTAATACCCAACCCCATTCTACTAATGATTTAGAGAAAGTTTATTTCGAGGAAACCTTACTTGTGGATATCCCCAAGTATAAATTTTTGAGGGTTTCTCTCCCAACCTTTGATTCTATTATTTCTACCATTCAAAGGTCATAAATATATAGGACAATTCTTCAAAATTTACCTCTTAATGGGAAATATTTATGTTGATTGTGGAGCCTGATTAATTCGAAGGCATTTGATATTAGGTCACATATTGGACGGTAGATTTTAGGTGGGCTTTTACCTTAAAATTGTAATGCACTTTTATAAAAGGATGTTGTATGGCGGTCGATTAAAATGTTCGGTGCGCGACTGTGTAACAAAGGGATTTTCTTAAGGTTGGCTTACATGCAACCTCCTTCAATAATTTTAATTAATTATGCAAAAAAATTACATATATTTCATCTCCTCATAGTTTTAAAGACTTTATCTACGATCTATATCTCAAGGTTTGCTTACATGCAAAATGTCACCCAAGCTAGAATCTCCTACCTACACAATAGTTACATTCTTGATAATAGTTACACATAATGGTGCCACTTTTCTAGGCACTTCTAGAATCATAAATATTACAAAACCTTATTATGGGTGTTTCCAAAATTTATAAAATATTACAAAATATTATCATGGGTGCCCCCCATATTCACAAGAACAATATATCGTAGTGTTAGGATGGGTTCTAACCGTAGTTAAACTTTGTTTTCCATAAGGTTGATATGCCTATTGAATTGATAATAGTATTAACCTTAATTTTAGCCTTTCAATAAGTTATTAGATGAAAAGGTTTATGGTGGTCCCTTCCAAATTCAATATATAACCAAGTGCCCTGCTATCCTTGCTAGTTCATAACATAACCTATTCTAATAAAGTAAAATTAAAATACATGAAAATTTAATTTTAAGCGTAAGGATACAAGAAATTTAAATGAATATATAACTATAATCAAAACAAAGAAGTGTGTAATCAATCAGCACACAAGAATTAGGCTAACAATAATATCTCATTCAAATAATATAAATTTATAAGGTAAACCACAAAATTGATGAAAGGGTTATGTCTCAATCATCATTTATTTTATAATACACATGAGTGTAGCTATGAATTCTCATGGGAAAAAGATGTTTACAATGTAGCCTATGGTAACAAGTGTTTACGCCTGAGTTTCCTTGGGTCAAAAACCATTATTCTTAATAAAAGTAAATATTTAGGGGTATCTTTAACAAAATGATATACCTCTAAATATTATATGTCTCTAAGAGGTTTAGAAGCATTTTAAGATGATTTATGAGGCCATTACCCATCAAAATGTTACTTTCCAAATATTCTTCCAAATATCTTGCTTGTATTTTTGCCCCTTTGTAGGTCAACAAATAATTCTCTCAAGGACTAAATGAATCACTGCACTTTGCTAATGATTGGCCAACATATTCTTTGTGTTGGTGAATTTGTCCACTTTGCCAGTGAATATTTTTTTTAATAATTAAATCATTTTAAATGAATTGATATTTCATGAATGAATCCCACCTTGGAACACATCCATCCACTTTGGATACTTTGCAAAAAAAATTCAATTTTACAAATTTTATCGTTTTGCAATGTTATTCCTAAGATCAGAAAATTCTTTTTTATTTTTCTTTCATGACTCTTTCATCAGAAATTAAAAGGTGATGGCTACAACTATAATTATACATAGGTTAATGGATAGAGATGAATTGAAGCAAATTTTTGGCACATAAACATCTAATTCTATAGAGAGTAGGTACATAGTCATAATTTAATGATTATGAATTATATAGACATAATATTTTTAAATGAATAGCTTGATCGGTAGGGTTCTAATTTATGTTTGTTATTATAATTAAAAATTGCTAAACATTCAGTTAGTCTAGAAAAATTATTTAAGTAAATTATTTCATGTATTAACTTTACTTAAAATTATCCTTAATTATGATTTAATTTGTTAAATATATTTTTATGTTGAATAAACAATATTTTAAAAAAATAAAAAATTCTTAATACATTTTATTATAAATTATAAAAGAATAAATAATTTAAAATTCTTCTCATATTGATTACATATACTATATTGTTTATTAGTAATAATATTCAACTAAAATTAATTAATAAATCATTGTAGATCTCTTAACCAATTTTATTATAAGATACTACTTCTGTTTTAAATTAATAAAAAATATAACTATTCACAAAATATTTGCTATTTAGTTTTTTTATATTTTAAACTAAATTCATGCATGATTATATATAATCTTTAATTTTACAAAAATTATAATGATTACTATCTATTTTTTAAACTTGGCACATTATTATTTTTCTCATAATTGATAAGATTTACCATAGCTTAATTTTATCTCAATCTATAGTAACAATAGTATTTAGAGCATGATGAGCAATGGAGGAGGTGGAAAAAAATTGAGGTGAAAGCTATTTGGGTAAGTTTTTGCTCTATTAAATATTCAAATGGCAAGCAAGTAGGAATCCCTGTGGATTCATAGGCCAAATCCTTCGACTTGGATAAGAGGCCTTGGTTGTAATATATGGTGGGAAAAAGGAAGGATATTGCTCCTTTTTGTCATATCTCTCTTATGGGAGATCAAATTATAGCTCTCAATGATCTTACTAAGATGGCGGTTATGCAAGGGGATTTGTTCCTGATTGGGAGATTTTTGGGAGCAAGGCCAGATTTAGATGTTATCCAAAAATGGGCTTCTAATAAGTGGATACCCTATGGCCATTTGGATATTATTGCTTTACATAATAATTTATTTTTTACCAAATTCATTTATGAAGAAGACTTGGATAAAGTTCTGCTTTAGGATTCTTGGTTATTTGGAAGAAAGGAATTGTTTATGAAATGGTGGTAGTCTAATTTTTACCCCCATTCTCAAAGTCTTTAATAAATTCTAGTATAGATTTTCCTTTTGGGTCTACCTCCCTATCTGTGGCATGAAGATATTTTTGTTGGAACTGCTAGGTGTATGGGTCACCTTCTCATCATTGATCCAACAACTTTTGGTTGGTCAAGATTTGTCTATGCTCAATTTTACATTAAAATTAATACTGATTTCAAAGCTCAATAGTGTTTATCTCGATGTTTGGCACCCGCATTCATCCTATAGAATATGAAAATATTTCTGCTAAGTGTTGTATTTGCAATAATATGGGATATATATCTAACGACTATCCGAAGAAGAAAATTTAAAACCATTCCAAAAAATGACAACCGAAGAAATCTATGGAAGTCAAGGAAGTAGGGGAGGCAATCTCAACATTTTCCAAGGATTTTATTGAGGCCCAAAATCCCTCACCTATTGAATATGGGTAGATACTTACAATAAAAATACAAGGTACATTCTCTTCCTAAACTTATTTCCTTTGTAACAAATAAAATTCCTATGGAAAATATGTTTTCCTATCTTTTGAGTTAATAAAATTATATGGATGTTAATCCCCAACCCCACTCTTGTGAGGGTTTGAAAGAAATTTATTTGGAATAAAACTTGCTTGTGGTCCTCCCCAAGTCTAAATTATTGAGTTTTTCCTTCCTAACCACTGATTCTATCATTTCTACCATTCAAAGGTCATCAAAAATATAGGACAATGCTTCAGATTTACCTCTTAATGGGAAAGGTTTATAAGGTAACCCAATATTAGCTTCTGAAAGCATGATATTCCGGAAAATAAAACACTAATTACAATGAAAACAACTAGCTTGATGCATGAAATAACACGAATATAATCACATCAAAAGTGAGAGCACAACCCTTTTTATTCATGTGGTTCCAACTCGGTTACAATACGTCTCCTCCCTTTTCAAGGGCTGGGAGAGTTAGCATGTTTCCATTACAACAAATGAATAGTGATCTTCTTTTCCGCATGCCAACATTTGAAATGGGTGGGCCCAAGTGTTGCCGTCGCTTATGCCGATGAATCCTTGCTCCTTGTTGTTCTTCCTACGTTCAAAGAAACAGCAAACCGTTTAGTAGCACCTGTAACAAGAAAATAGAACGTAATGCAAGATAACATGCAATTGAAAACATAATGCAGGTGTAGAATGTCTAAAGTGTGATATGAGATATATTCACTAAACTATTTAACAGTTTAAAACATAATGCAAAATATATTCATAATGACTAGTCTCTGCTGTCGAGCATCATCAAAAAGCTGCTGCCTGCAACTAATTGCTGCATATATACGACAAACTAATCGCTACAACCTACTATTCTGATAGAGAACCAAACATATACACAGACATGATATATTCGATGACTGTCTTATGATATATATATTTGAACACTGTTGATTGCAAGATATATTCGAACATAAAAACGTAACTATTTAAATACTGTTGACTACATGATATATTCAAAAATAGCATAAATTAAATTAAAACTAAGAACGTACGTGGGGTGCCCAAGCGGGCCACCCCCATTAAAACTCGACTTTGACGACAATCCACT
Source organism: Wollemia nobilis (assembly GCA_028583015.1). Lineage (NCBI taxonomy): Eukaryota > Viridiplantae > Streptophyta > Pinopsida > Araucariales > Araucariaceae > Wollemia > Wollemia nobilis. The sequence continues at coordinate 4,312,189 of JAQPPZ010007219.1, forward strand.
AGGAATGGGCCCAAAATCTAAGATAATGTGGTGTCGGAAAATTGGTGGTTTACTGTGTCCAATGTCGGATCTGACGGTTCAGATCCACCTTCTAACAGCCACCAATAACCTCCCTTGTAAAAGAGATTACAAGTGCAGAAGAATGAATTCGAAAGGAATGCAATCGGATCTTTGGTTTTGCAGCACTTCATTGCGTTAAGAAAATGCTTGTTAACCTATTTTCTGGGTGGGAAAGTCTATCGTTTTATAGACCCACGGGGTCTCTTTGGAAGGGGCACGCGGAGATGCCACGTGGTGACCATGCCTTCAAAATAGAGGAGACTCTGCCTTGACTAAGGCTTACCTGACTGCCCTTGTGACAGTCCGCTAACTGCCAATCTGCCCACCTACGCGCGCATGCTTAGCAGGCGGTAATAACTGACTGTCTTCGGCTGCCACTTGTTGAATGTCTGCTTTGATGGCTTTAACGACACTTTTGAATACTTGAATTCTGCCTTTGATTGATTAAATTCACCTTTGATTTATTGAATGTCTGCTCGAGTATTTTAATGTCCACCTAGAAAATGTGAAGTTCGTCGCGATATCGCGATGTCACGATATCGCGACACTTCGGGTGATGCTCCCCTTTTGGCCTTAGGTGTCACGATTTCGCGACGTCACGAAATAGCGACACCCTCATCCAAAGCTCCCCTTTGGGCCTTAGGTGTCATGATTTTGTGACATCGCAAAATCGTGACACCCTCAGCCAAATCTCCCCTTCGGGCCTTAGGTGTCATGATTTCGCGACGTCGTGAAATCGTGACACCCTCGGCCAAAGCTCTTCGGGCCTTAGGTGTCATGATTTCGCGATGTCATAAAATCGTGACACCCTTGGCCAAAGCTCCCCTTCGGGCCTTAGGTGTCACGATTTCGTGACGTCGCGAAATCACGACACCCTCGACCGAAGCTCCCTTTCGGGCCTTAGGTGTCGTGATTTCGCAACGTCACGAAATCGTGACACCCTCGACCAAAGCTCCCTTTCGGGCCTTAGGTGTCACGATTTTGCGATGTCACGAAATCGCTATGTCATGATTTCATGACACCCTCAGCCAAGGTTCCCATTTGCTTAAGGCTTGCTTGTATTTAAAGTTTGCTCTTGCTTAAGGCTTGCTTGCTTGCTTAAGGCTTGTTAAAACAACTAGCTTTTCTTTGTTTACTTTTCAATCTTCTAAACTGCTGTGTAAGTGGCTAGGACCACTGTTTGACCTTTGAGGGCTGCCATGAAAGCTGTGTGTGTCAATGCGATCAATGTTTGTAGTCACTTAATAAAATTGGTGCTATTTTGGTGTCTATAGATGCCCCTTTTTGGGAAGCACTGCGGGTCATGCAGTGCTGAGCAAAATTAGATGACCAAAGCACTAATGATTAGAGTTTCTTGGTAACTGATGGCGAGCCAAGATTCACACAACAAAGTTCACAGTAATTTTCAATTAAATTGCTTAATACAGTTTTGTTACAGTAGTCTTTCTAGGCATACAGCTCTCCCCCTTAATCCCGAACTCATCATCCCTTCCATTACAATTTTTCGAGTTTTTATCGAGGCCCCGATCCTCTAGGCAATTAATGCCCCGCCTAAAAAAATTTTAATTGGAATTTTCCCCATCCCTGGGTTTTTTGAAATTCTTGTCTTAAATGGCAATCTGCCCGATCTACCATGGCACTAGCATTGATGGCCTCCCTGCACCGGCCGCATTGTTTTGACCGTCCTCTGCACTGTTGTCTCCTCCATAAGCCATCACCTGTAATGGCTGTGTTGCCAGAAGAAATAATAATAAAAAAATGCGTGGCCGACACCTCCCTTCTCAACCTACGCGATCCCCATCTTTGTTCTCTTATACGTAGTCGACCGCGTGTAAATCTGGCCATGCCTTCTCCTTGTCGAAATAAATTTGGTACACGTACCCTTCACAACTGTCACGATACACGTGGCAGCCACGTGTCAGTTTCGGCCTTGCATGGCCGTCCACGTGTTCACCTTAGTCTGCTTTCTTTGTGGCCGCAATATCGCGACATGTCACGAAATCGTGACATGTCGCGATATCGTGACCCAACTACTGCCTTGCCTCTGTCCAAATAAAACCATCGTGATATCGCGACCCAGCCACCTCCATGCCTTGCCCTTTTAAAATCATCATGATATCACGACGTTCTCAACTCACTATACTTAAAAGGAAATTTTCAAAGTTGGATTGACCAAATGAGCAACACTGCCAAACATTTGAGTTGTGTTTTGGTGACATACCCATGAGAAGAATGGGCGAATATAGTAAATATTTATTTATCATAGTCACCTAAAGGCACTGTAAAATTTATAGTTTTAGTTGTTTCTTTCATCACATAATTATATGAAAATAAGACAAACTTTTAAACTTTATTTAAATAATAAATATTTTTTCTTATGTAAGATATTTTTTGGTGTGCATTGTTGTGGCCTGACCTATATAATATTAGACTACATGAATTTTTGGACGTTATGTGACATGTTTGGGATATCACCCTAATATTAATATTTTATATTTTTTGTGTAGATATTTTTTAAAAAATTTACATTAAGCATATACAAAATTATATTTTATAGATTTTTTTTACATTTTTTTAAAGCTTTAACAATGATCTAAAAATTATGTCATTTATATATTGGGTTTAGTTATCTCTATCAAAATAATTTCTATCCTTAGACACCTTTTCAAATTGTCAACCAATATCTTTTAAATCATTGAATTCTAGGTTTTATTAAAAAAGTTGCTTTAACTAGAGTGGACTACTCCACTTAGAGAGATATAGTTGTAGTGCATTGTCCTCACTAAATTCTCTTACTAATCATATACTTGAATCAATCTAAAGCCCCTAATTTAAGAGTTCATCTTCTTCCCCATTTAGTTCTCTATAAATGTTCCAAAAAGAAAAGCTTCACTTTGATCCAGAAGCTCTTTTATTTGAGAGAAAATGGGTTCTAGAATCATGTTTTTCATCCTAAAAACCTCAAGTACCTACTTTATCACCAATTTTAAGTCTCTGTAATTTTGAGTTTTTGGTATTCCTTTTGATTCCACTAACTAAACCAAAAATGTGTCGTAATTTTAGCATAATTATTGGAATCTTCTTCAAGTCTAGCCTTGAATTTGAATAATGAGAGTAAAAAATATATAGTAATCCTCTCATTCCATAAACTATGGGGACCTCGTATAGCCCCATAAAAAATATCCTTACCCCTAATTTGATATTTGGAGGGATTATTTATATTTTTACCTTTGTTGCTATAAAAATGTTATAGTTATTGAAACTTCCAATGATTTGTAAGGAGACTTTTCGAGTAGGTTTCTCCTAATCTTAAAATATTTTTGCATTCCTAGATAGCAATAATTTATATGACACAAATAGTGAACAACGATAAAACATTTGTATGACCTATTTTCAGACCAATATTTCAAGAACTCTCTTAGGGAGTATTCTTTCCATCCTATAGGAAGATTTCTCTATGTTATAACCTCCCTCCAACTTGTCTACTAAAGAAGCAAGCTACCGATAAATGTTCAATTGTTACCTTGTCTAACTTACACAAATGATAACTTCTTGTATCATTTCAACTCTTCTATAATATCTCCCATGTCATAATGCTAATTTTCATGGGAAGCCACAAGAACAATCATGTCTTCAATGTGGCTTTCTATTTCAATAGTGTCTTCGATGACTATGTTGAATCATCATTTATATCTTCCAGGAGAGTCTTATACATCAAATTTGAAGTGTACTATCCTATAGATTCATTTTTTCCTAGACCAAGTGATTAGTTTCCTCTCACAACTTAATATATATGCATATATCTTTAAGCATCCCCACATATTATTTCAACCAGTATTCCTCCTAGCCCTAAAACCCTAACATTGATATTTCCTTCCATCCCTATCTCTAATGTATAAATAATTAAAGGTTAATTGTTTGTATGAGAGTACTAATAATACCTTGAACTCATAGGGTCTCAATTATATTATTTGGTAGTTTGTACATACAACCACAATTAATACAAGGGTCTAAGCCTAGTATTATCCTTGAACCATACCCTATTTTCTAGGTAAGCAAATCACCTACAATATCAAATGCATGAATCATTGCTTTCCAACAAATTGAAAAATTATGGGTTTGCTTCATTGGGGACCTTATCCACTTCTAAAATATGAATGGATCTAAATATGTTTATTCTATGATCATATTCCATAAGCCTCCATTTGATATTATATTTCAAACACACTTGTCTACTATGGGTATTTTTTACCACCATCCACATGTACATTGACAAGAAAGTGCTAAAAACAAATAAACTATGCAAAATGAGAACATTTAGTTCAAAAGTGGCTATTTCTAAAGAGGATTGTAAGTTTTTACCTGACCGAGAACCAGGATGATCATCAAATTCAGAGGAAGGCTAAAAGTTTTGTCCTTCATATATACCATGGAAAAACTTAGAGATCTAGCCCAACTAAGGAGTTTGTGATGGCTAGAAGAATTACACTTGATCAGAGCCCAGTAAAATCTTGGATGCCCAACTTGTCCATAGGAGACCGAAATTTTTACAACCAACTAGATCCTAGGGTGGTCTAAACATTTTGTCACATGGATGCAGATAAATGAGCAAGTCCAAGAAGTACTAGAGGAATCAATCCCATACAAAGCCCATCAAGATACCAAACACCCAACCTACGATGGAAATATACTGCATTACAAAAATGTACTAAGTGTTAATACTACTAGAGGATTTGGACCCAATACAAATCCATAGGCTTGCCAATTGTTTGCCATGTGATCAAAATCCAATAAGAATAAGATCTAGAGAATATCATATGATTAATACTTGACCAAAGCCCAAGTGGATACTATATCTTCAGCATGTTTCTTAGATCCAACTTCAGATGCCCAAAGGATTTTTTCTTGTTCAATGTTTAGATAAGTTCCCAATCCCTAGCCTAATATCATAGGTTTCCAAACAATAAGAAAAATAAGTGTTGATGTTTCTGAGGTCCCTCTAACTTATTGAAGTCTCCTAGGATCTCGAATATATAATTTCACGACTTCACAATGCAAAATCTTGATAGTCGGATCAATTAGATCCAATGTTGGACCACCTATACGATTATTGCCATCAGCCTAGGACACTTATCCATCGAGATTACCTATCAAAGGAATATTAGTAGAATGATCATATTCATGGTAATCATGCAAGATATAGGGTGGATCAACCAAAAATAATCAATGAATATCAATGAACCAGATACAAGTAGCAGGCTCAACACTACTCAACATAGCACAAATGTTAGCCAAATCAAAAAGTAATGACAAGATAGTTGGAGCATCCATAATTTCAAATAATCCAACCAGCTAGTACTCCCTATGACATAAACTAATTCATTTCTGAGTAATGATATTTTTACATAATGATGAGATTGTAAAATATCCTATAAATACTATAATGTAAATTGAAATTTGGTCAGCTCTTAGGCATTTACAATTCAAATGTATATGTGCATTACTTACAACTTAATACAAATGAATTATTTTTTGGCCTCTAGTTTGATTTATTTGTAGAGCATGTATGTATTGATGACCATTTATTTCTAATTTAATCATGTTGAATGTTTATGGTGTTAATTCTAAATCCTAGAATTCTATTATACTCGTTTACTTGTCTATAATTTGTGGTTTGATTAAGATACAATATATTCAAATTTGATGTTCTATAAATGATTGTGAAGCATCTAGTTTGTTAGTAAGTCTATTATTTATTTGTGTGATCCTTGTTATTTTTTATGTATTGATATTGCTTAATATGTACCACTTTAAGTTTTGGCTTTGACATCTTTTATCTCTTTCAGCGTCCTTTTCCATCCATTTACGTATAGTTAGCCAAAACTTCAAGGAATTGACCTCCTTCAAAAATTGACCACTATAGCTCTCACGAGCACCCCGATCATTCAATGTTGGTCAAGTTCCATTTGTGCACAAACCTTTCCGTTAGATATATTTTCCAACCAACAATTTTGGCATACCCTGTGGGACCTGAAGGTCTCTTAGCTAGATAATTGAAGGATTGGTGATATCTTTTATTATCATATCTCATCAAAATCACCTAGTGACTCTATCCAAATCCAAAAAATTTTATCATACGACTAGTTGGCCTTAAAATCTTAAAAAACATGGTGATATTCTATTTTGGTTTACAATCTCCATCACTTGTAAATTTCATCCATCGATACATAGAAAATACTTGCATATACATATTTTATCTAGTCATATTGTGTATATCCTTAGATATATGATCACAAGATAAGCAACTAGAAATTTATAAGAGCCAATTTAATTCTTAGAATTAAAATTTAGTGGCTTCATGATTCATCCAATCTATACACCCATTTCAACATCCTCTCTAGTCCTAGTTGTAGATCTAACTAGTGCAACCACTTCCATTGCTACCAACCCAAATTCAATAATCCATCCTCCTACACCAATAGCAATGGTTGTAAACCCAAATCAAAATGCTCAAAACTACCCAACCTAGAATCATACCGAACCTCTGAAATCTACCCTGAAAGCTCTATTGATATATGATGGCATAGGAAAAATAACATATGAGAATTATAAATATGTGGCAATGCAGGTCATCGTGCATAGTATCCAAGATGAGGATTTCATGATAATATTTTGGGTAATATCACTAAAATAAAATATGTCCTACTCGTATAGAACCTTTTTGGATCTAACCATAACTTCATGGAATGAATTGATCGACAATTGATTGAAGAATTCAATGAACAGGCATACCCCTTCTCTCTATTGACACAACTTACTAGCATCCAAAGACATCCACAAGAGGAAATCATAGACTTCAACATCATATTCAGTTGAACATGAAAAAGGGTACTGTAAGACATGCATCCAACTTGTGAACAAGCGATAATATATTATTTGAGAGAATTTCCCTCTGATATTGGGATGTACATAATGCATTCCAACATACAAATATTCGTGAAGATTTTTCATGAAGCACTAAAATTGGATAAGGAATTGATTTTTGTAAGAAGGTTGCCTCCAAAGTTCGTGATTCATGTATATCTAGAATTATCTCAACAACAACCACCAATTCCAACTCCACGAAGCACTTTCTTAGCATACACTTCACTGATCAATTTTTCGTCCTAGTCACCTACTTTGAGTCCTCAAGTACTTCTTACTCCATTTGTAGTTCCACTACTCCTGTATCCTATTACTATCTTGACATTATATACACCAAACCCACATATTATCACCCTCCAATAAATGACAATTACTTTTAATAATCTCACTAATGAATTCATATCCATGAAGTGACAATAATTTGAGAGGAACTTTCAACTAGGAAGGTTTTCATATTTCATAAGAGACCAGACTGCTTCCATTAATAATCCCCCCAAAAAATAGAATGCCCTTTACACCAATCAAGAAGATTAACCTTCTTCATCAGGTTTTGAGTCAACTTACTGGTGCTCAACTTGCAATGAACCTCAAGGGAAAATCATGTGCATGGTGCATCAACACTATGTCAATAAAATTACCTTTGAGAAAGCAAAAAATGCACAAAAGGGGTAAGTCAATATGATGAGAGAAGAAGATGATTACAATATCATGGTGCTAGCCAAATAACAAGTGGCGATTCATACAAGATCTGAGAAGAAGCCTCTATCCATTGATATAAAAGCTTTGAACTCTTTCAAGGTACCTTATGAACCAAAATATATTTCAAATAAGGATGTACCTCTACCTACCCCAGTTCAAAATATAGTGTAACAAAAGAAAAAGGGAACCAAGGAAGCGACCAGACTAGAGATAAACTAAGATATACTTCCTTGACCAAATGCTAGAGGATTGAAGTGGACTAACATTATAACAACAAATATGAATAACCTACAAAAGAGATGAGAAAGCAAGTGGAATATTCTGATTTTAATATTGTAGAAGAATTGAAGAAAACCCCACCCAAAATAACTATGATTAATGCACTCCTAATTCTAGGATAAATAGATCTACTGCAGACATATTTCAACTTGATTAAATATTAATGCAAGTAGTAGATGAAGTTAAAACTAGCTCAAGGCCATCCTACTTCAATAACAGAGAAGAATAGGGCACCTCATTTTTACTTGTCTTGACAGATGGAGGGATGTGTGTTACAAACTTGTATGATTGATTATGAAGGAGATCACTGTTATGCCCAAGGCAGTCTACAAAGTAATGGGCATGGAATATATAATAAATAATCCTAGAGTATTACAATTATATGGTACCCATGTTAATATAGTTGGGGTGATCAAGTATGTCCCCATATAGTTGCATATAATACCTCAAATTATTATCGTTCAGAAGATTGTAGTGGTGGACTTAGAACCTTATTTCATAATGTGCCTATTAAGAGTATTTACTGCTATTTTGGGTGGTTATTTATCTCTTGATTATTCTCATATGGAAATTACTTTCAAAGAGTCAAGGTATTTTCTGAAATGAAGATATTATATGACATTCGAGTGTTGTCGTTATATTCGATCGGGGAACCTCTTTCTGAAATGGGTGGAATAGAATCTCTCTTTCTTGGAAAGGGTTGATAAACTTTGGGTTGGACCTCCTTCCCTTTCTCATTAGTTTTTTTTGGATCATTTCATATAGAAAAGTTTGGGGAAGAGCCACAAATGGATGCAGTGAACTTAATCACAAAAAAAAGCAAATTTAATGGAAGTACTAGAGGAAATGTAAGTAGAAGACCAGTTCACCATGGAGTATTTCAATGCTATGATTGAAATATAAATGCGCACTTACTAAATTATGAGGATGAAATAAGCCAAAAATACAAATCCAATAAGTGAAACTCCTAATCAAAAATGTGATCTACACAAGTCCTTTGAATTCCTAAATTTCAAGGCCATTCCTACATAAAAGAATGCTCAAGTTGATATAGTGGATTTTTTGGAAACTAGATGTTGTTCTATGACTAATATCACCCATGGACCCGAGAATGTAATATTTGTTTGCATAATCTCCATCCCTGATAGGGATAATTTTGGACAAGTGGTCAAAAATGATGAGCATATAGTTGATATCTTGATTAGAGAAATGATGGTATTCGTAGTCAGTAACCTTAAGGAGAGTAGGATGATGAAGAGAATATCATACAACTAGAAAGTGATCACATACTTAAAAAATTAGTAACTATGGGCATCTCATTGGAAAACAATGATATACTAGTTACTCATAAAATAAAGGTTGATAGTGATAGTTGTAAAGAGATACAAATTGACCTCGAAAGTTGACATCTATCAATCAATCAGACCTTGTCGACTGATCGAATAAAAATTGAGAGGGCTCTTAAGACATTGCTCTATTATCGGCTTTATAGAAGAGAAGTTGCATTACCAATAAATTTAAAACTTCTGGTATCAAGATCCAACAAAGATAATAGCCCGAAGCATTTGTAGCTTTTAGAGATGATAATGGTAAAACTTATCCAATCAAAAGAAGAGTGGAAAACAACACAACAATATTGGCCATCATCAAATTAGCATAAAACAATAGTTTGACCAAAATACAATAGTAATGGCATTTGAGGAAGGTGATATGGTACTCAAATGGATGTAGGACATTGCAAAAATGGGGATAAATGAAAAATTTGATTATTTGTGGACCGAATCATACCTAATAGAGTAGAAAAAAAGGTCAACCATCCTTTAGTTGTGCTAGCTATATGGTCATTTATTGTTCATTTTAATTGTGTGTGCCTTAATGCATGTCACCTTGGATTGGGATGAACTACTAGCACACAACATACATGAATAGCTGAAGGTAATTAAGAACAAGAAGTGTGATTTGTTTACATACCCTTCCTACATGGCTTGGATATTCTAGTTTTACATTACCTTAGAAAATAAAAATAGCATGAAGTTGTGGAAGACATATGAACAAGGTGTGAGCCACTCAGTATTGGACTAGACTCATGTACTGAGAGAAATAACCCCATATCTTGACTTTAGCAAGTAATTATTAGGACCAATGCTAGCAACGATCTATGGTAATTGTCCCAACACTTGAGAAGAAGCCACAAATATTTTGAGAGGAAAATCATGATAAAAAGGAGACTGGTACTTTTTAGAATAAGGGATCATCATCTAGTTATATGGCTTCTTTAAGTTTTCAAACTGCCTTATTTTATTACCAACTAGGTATTCAGGCTAGAATTTTGTATATAAGTCTACTTGATAGAACAAAGTATTGATTAGAGATCCAATAAGATTTTAGTGTTAATATTTTCCATTAAATTCAAGCACATCACAATTAAAAGGGATCCCTTACAATACAAAGCCTACAAGTCAAGCTTTTGATTTTTAATCTGCTAGTTATCTTGCACATGTGGATTTATGACCCAAATGGTATCTTGGTTGAGATTCTAAAGAATAATAGTAAAGTACCTAGGTTCAAGCATCTGCCATAGCCCAACATTGAGAGGTATAGGAACCTAGATGAGGGTCAGGTGGTACCATTCAAATATATGGAAATACAGGAAAGATCACCATGGATAAGCTGCTTCAATTATGAGCAGGTCTATGACCCAAAAAGAAATCTATATCCATTGCTAGATCCCGGCCTGATTGACATAGTCAATGATAATATAGGCTGGGAAGAATACAATTTCGAGAAATGGTGGATAATGCATTGCAAACACAATATAAACAAGGAAAATTACAATAACCATACAAATAATTTGTTCAATGACAAATTTGATGCTCAATATAGCACCTAGAAGAAAAAACATGAAAATAAACTCTTCCCAAAAATCTTAAGGATGTAGACTACCAATGAGATTATGTATTAGGAAGAGTAAGGATATGGAGATGATGTTGAGATAGAATAGGAACATTTACCTCAAAATCTACTAGCAATGGATATCAGGAGACCAAATTCACAAAGGGTGGTTGAAGTATCCTCTAAAGTTTAGCCTGAATATTCTAGTCAAAGCTACAAATCTGGTAAGAAGCAAAAGTATCACTCAAGTTCAAGGACATTTGAAACCATTAATACCATAAGGAAGTAAAGGGTGGGAGAAGATAAAGAAACTAAAAAATAGAAGACACAATAATTTAAATATAAATCACTAAGGTGTGAAGTGAAAGTTATGCAAACATAAGATGAACATGTACAAAGAGCTGAATTTAAAAATAAAATATCACAAGCCTCACAAATGGAGGATTTGGATTTGGAAGTGCAAGGCACATGTATGTCTCCTAAACTGCATCTTCTTATAAGCCCTTCATCCTTGGAGGTCCTAACCTCCCTACCCTATCAATTCTCATCTCCTTATGATATGATCTAGCAACAACTAATATTGAAAAAAGGAAAAACCCTTCTCCCCCATATTTTCACAATCCTTAGCCACTCAAGAAACTAATTCACTGCTTATTATTTTCCCCCTATATTAGGCAGTTCATCATCTAGGCTTTACCCCCGCAATCTTCTAGTCTTTCCACTCCACCCATATCCAAAATAAGGTAAGATATACAAGAAAATACCCCTTTCAACGTCTATATTGTCCTATCATATCACCCCCATATTGGCCTTCTTGACTTCTCTAGTTATTATAGTCACTACTCAAGAACCATTTCCAAATATTTTCTCTACTATTGAGCTATTATAATAAAACCAATAAAAATGGACGGAGGAAGAAAAGTAATTTGACCATTTGTAAGGCCCAAAGGACATAGTCGTCACCATGGGCTATCATAACGTCTTACTAGTAGTGATGACATTGAATCCCAATGGAGCAATTATAAAAATATGTTGAAGGGCAACAATAAGACCTGTATATGGCACACAATAATTACCTATTACTGAGATTCAATTTCAGATGCCCAAATAATTTTTTCTTGGTCAAAGCTCGGATGAGTGCCCAATACCCAAACTGATACCAAAGGTTTTTGGCTAGCAAGAAAAATAAGTGTTGATTTCACTGAGGCCCCTCTATCATATTGAAGTTTTCTAGGATCCCTAATATATGATATTATGACTTCTCAATGCATAAGCTTGGTAGTCGACTCAATCAGATCCAATGCTAGACCACCTACACAAGTATTGGCATCATCCTAGGACACCTATATATTGAGATTACCTATCATAGTAATATCAGTAGCAAGCTCGTATTTGTGGCCATCATGTAGGATATAGGATGGCTCAACTACAAATAATCAATGGATATCAATGAACTAGATGCAATTTGCAAGCTCAACACTACTCAACATAGCACAAATTTTGGACAAATTAGTAGGTCATTATGAGACATTTGGAGAACCCATACTTCTAAACAGTCCAACCATCTGGCACTCCCTTTGACATAATGACAATATATTTCTGAGTAATAATATTTTTTAATAATTATGAGATTGTAATCAAGCCTATAAATACTATAATGTAAAAGGAAAACTAGTTGACTCTTAGCTATTTACAATCCACATGTATATACAGACTACTTGCAACTTAATAAAAATTAACTATTATATGGCCTCTAGTTTGATTAATTTGTAGAGCATGTATGTATTGATAACAATGTATTTCTAATTTAAGCATGTTGAATGCTTATGGTGTTAATTCTGAATCATGGATTTCTTTTGTACTGATTCAATTATCTAGAATTTAAGGTTTGATTAAGATACGCTATATTTAAATTTTATTTTCTGTAATTGATTGCAAAGCAACTGGTCTACTAGGGATTTGATTGTTTAGTTGTGTGATCCTTGTTCTTGATTATATATTGATGTTTTTTAATCTGTACCATAATAAGTTTTGTCTTTGGCCTCTTTTATCTCTTTCAACATCCTTTTCCCCCTGTATTTAGGCATAGTTAGCTAGGACTTCAATGAACCAACCTCCTCTGGATATTGAATGTTGTAGTTCTCATGAGATCCCTAGTCATTCAATTTTGGTCAAGGTCTATGGATGCACAAACCTTTCCATTAGATCTATTCTATGACCAACAACTAATAGAGCCTTTAAAAATAGGAAAATGTTATTAATACCTTATCCTTAATTTTATCTCATTGGAAAACAATGATAGACTAGTTACTCATAAAATAATGGTTGATAGTGATAGTTGTAAAGAGATATAAATTGACCTCGAAAGTTGACATCTATCACTCAATAAAACCTTGTTGACTAACTGGATAAAAATTGAGAGGGCTCTTAATACATTGCTCTATTATCAGGTTTATAGAAGAGAAGTTGCATTACCAATAAATTTAAAACTTCTGGTATCAAGATACAACAAAGATAATAGCCCAAAGTATTTGTAGCTTTTAGAGATGATAATGGTAAAACTTATACAATTTAAAGAAGAGTGGAAAACAACACATAACAATATTGGTCATCATCAAATTACCATCAAACAATAGTTTGACCAAAATACAATAGTAATGGCATTTGAGGAAGGTGATATGGTACTCAAATGGATATAGGACATTGCAAAAATGGGGATAAATGAAAAATTTGATTATTTGTGGACCGAATCATACCTAATGGAGTAGAAAAAAAAGGTCAACCATCCTTTAGTTGTGCTAGCTATATGGTCATTTATTGTTCATTTTAATTGTGTGTGCCTTAATGCATGTCACCTTGGATTCGGCTGAACTACTAGCACACAACATACATGAATAGCTGAAGGTAATTAAGAACAAGAAGTGTGATTTGTTTACATACCCTTCCTACATAGCTTGGATATTCTAGTTTTATATTACCTTAGCAAATAAAAATAGCATGAAGTTGTGGAAGACATATGAACAAGGTGTGAGCCACTCAGTATTGGACTGGACTCATGTACTGAGAGAAATAACCCCATATCTTGACTTTAGCAAGTAATTATTAGGACCAATGCTAGCAACGATCTATGGTAATTGTCCCAACATTTGACTAGAATCCACAAATATTTTGAGAGGAAAATCATGATAAAAATGAGACTGGTACTTTATAGAATAAGGGATCATCATCTAGTTATATGGCTTCTTTAAGTTTTCGAACTACCTTATTTTATTACCAACTAGGTATTCAGGCTAGAATTTTGTATATAAGTCTACTTGATAGAACAAAGTATTTATTAGAGATCCAATAAGATTTTAGTGTTAATATTTTCCATTAAATTCAAGCACATCACAATCAAAAGGGATCCCTTACAATACAAATCCTACAAGTCAATATTTCTATTTTTAATCTGCTAGTTGTCTTGCGCATGTGGATTTATTACCCAAATCGTATCTTGGTTGATATTCTAAAGAATAATAGTAAAGTACCTGGGTTCAAGCATCTGCCATAGCCCAACATTGACAGGTATAGGAACCTAGATGAGGGTCAAGTGGTACCATTCAAATATATGGAAATACAGGAAATATCACCATGGATAAGCTACTTCAATTATGAGTAGGTCTATGACCCAAAAAGAAATCAATATCCATTGCTAGATCCCAGCTTGATTGACATAGTCAATGATAATACAGGCTGGGAGGAATACAATTTCGAGAAATGGTGGATAATGCATTGCAAACACAATCTAAACAAGGAAAATTACAATAACCATACAAATAATTTGTTCAATGACAAATTTGATGCTCAATATAGCACCTAGAAGAAAAAACATGAAAATAAACTCTTCCCAAAAATCTTAAGGATGTAGACTACCAATGAGATTATGTATCAGGAAGAGTAAGGATATGGAGATGATGTTGAGATAAAATAGGAACATTTACCTCAAAATCTACTAGCAGTGGATATCAGGAGACCAACTTCACAAAGGGTGGTTGAAGTATCCTCTAAATTTTATCCTAAACATTCTAGTCAAAGCTACAAATCTGGTAAGAAGCAAAAGTATCACTCAAGTTCAAGGACCTTTGAAACCATTAATACCATAAGGAAGTAAAGGGTGGGAGAAGATAAAGAAAATAAAATATAGAATACACAATAATTGAAATAGAAATCACTAAGGTGTGAAGTGGAAGTTATGCAAGCATAAGCTGAACATGTACAAAGAGCTAAATTTAAAAATAAAACATCACAAGCCTCAAAAATGGAGGATTTGGATTTGGAAGTGCAAGGCACATGTATGTCTCCTAAACTGCATCTTCTTCTAAGCCCTTCATCCTTGGATGTCCTAACCTCCCTACCCTATCAACTCTCATCTCCTTATGATATGATCTAGCAAAAACTAAGATTGAAAAAATGAAAAACCCTTCTCCCCCATCTTTTCACAATCCTTAGCCACTCAAGAAACTAATTCACTGCTTATTATTTTTCCCCTATCTTAGGTAGTTCACCATCTAGGCTTTACCCCCACAATATCCTAGTCTTTCCACTCAACCCATATCCAAAAGAAGGTAAGATATACAAGAAAGTACCCCTTTAAAAGTATATATTGTCCTATCATATCACCCCCATACTGGCCTTCTTGACTTCTCCAGTTCTTCTAGTCACTACTCAAGAACCATTTCCAAATATTTTCTTTACTATTGAGCTAGTATAATAAAACCAATAAAAATGGAGGGAGGAAGAAAAGTAAATTGACCATTTGTAATTCCCAAAGGACATAGTTGTCACCATGGGCTATCATAACATCTTACTAGAAGTGATGACATTGAAGCCCAATGGAGCAAGTATAAAAATATATTGAAGGGCAACTATAAGATCTGTATATGGCACAATAGGCAAGAATATAGCAGTAATAAATTTCCATTAAATTATTGGTACTGAAGATGGCACACACATCAATGGTCACAATACTACAATTTTGTTCACTATTCCTAGCAGAGTTGCAAGGGCTTTAGTGGTTTGTATTCTATATTTTTCCACTAGCCTACGTTATATGTATAGTCAATTTGATCTCTCTTTTTATGAGATAAAAAACCCCTAGGAGTCACAAAGAATGTGAATGTTTTTGAACACCACCCACATGCACATTGATAAGGAAGTGTTAAAAAGAAAGAAACTATGTAAAATAAGAACATTTAGTTCAAAAGTGGCTAATTCTAAAGAGGGACAAATTTTTTTACCTGATTGGGGATCGAAATGACCCCAAAAATCTGGCCTGACCAAGGACTGCGAATATACCAAGATAGATAAAGGACATAATATTTGTTCTTCACTGGGGCTAGGGAAAGGCCCAAATATTTGACCCAACTAAAGATCTTGTGGTGGCCAAAATAATTCCACTCGATCGTATCTTGATAAAATCTTGGATGCCCGACCTATCTAGAGGAGATCAAAAGTTTTGTAGCCAACTAGAGCCCAAGGTGGTCTAAAATTTTAGGTACATGGATGGATATAAATGGACAAGTACACGAAGTGGCATAGAAATCATTCCCAAATGAATTTTAATAAGGTACCAGATACCTGATCCACGATGGAAATATGTCCCATTGCAAAAATGTGCTAATTATCAATGTCACTATAGGATTCGGACTCGATAGAAACCATAAGGGTTTCCAATTATCCACCAAGATATTGAAACCCAACAATATTAAGATCTGGAGAATGTGGAATTATTTATACTTGATCAAAGCCTAGGAGGATACCAAGTATCCAACCTATTACTGAGATTCAATTTTAGATGCCCAAATAATTTTTGCTTGGTCAAATCTTGGATGAGTGCCCAATACCAAAACTGATACCAAAGGTTGTTGGATAGCAAGAAAAATAAGTGTTGATGTCAATGAGGCCCCTCTACTAGATTGAAGTTTTCTAGGATCCCTAATATATGATATTATGACTTCTCAATGCATAAGCTTGGTAGTCGACTCAATCAGATCCAATGCTAGACCACCTACACAAGTATTGCCATCATCCTAGAACACCTATATATTGATATTACATAGCAGAGGAATATTAGTAGCAATCTTGTGTTTGTGGCCATCATGTAGGATATAGGATGGCTCAACTACAAATAATCAATGAATATCAATGAACTGGATGCAATTTATAGGCTCAACACTACTCAACATAGCACAAATTTTGGCCAAATTAGTAGGTCATTATGAGACATTTGGAGCACCCATACTTCTAAATAGTCCAACCATCTGGCGCTCCCTTTGACATAATGACAATATATTTTTGAGTAATAACATTTTTTAATAATTATGAGATTGTAATCGAGCCTATAAATACTATAATGTAAAAGGAAAACTAGTCGACTATTAGGTGTTTACAATCCACATGTATAGACGGACTACTTGCAACTTAATAAAAATTAACTATTATATGGCCTCTAGTTTGATTCATTTGTAGAGCATGTATGTATTGATAACAATTTATTTCTAATTTAAGCATGTTGAATGCTTATGGTGTTAATTTTGAATCCTGGATTTCTTTTGTACTTATTCACTTATCTGGAATTTATGGTTTGATTAAGATACAATATATTTAAATTTAATGTTCTATAATTGATTGCAAAGTAGTTGGTCTATTAGGGAGTTGATTGTTTAGTTGTGTGATCCTTGTTCTTGCTTATATCTTGATGTTGCTTAATATGTACCACTGTAAGTTTTGGCTTTAGCCTATTTTATCTCTTTCAAAATCCTTTTCCCCCGTATTTAGGCATAGTTAGCTAGGACTTTAATGAACCGACCTCCTCTGGATCTTGAATGTTGTATTTCTCATGAGATCCTTGGTCATTCAATTTTGGTCAAGGTCTATGGATGCACAAACCTTTCCATTAGATCTATTCTCCGACCAACAACTAATAGAGCCTTCAAAAATAGGAAAATGTTATTAAGACCTTATCCTTAATTTTATTTGAGCTTGGCTAAGGATTTATATTTAACTAGGGAAATACATTCCCTTTTGTTTTTCCCTATCCATAAAAACATGTCGCTTAATTTTCTAACTTTGTCCAAAATTTATTTTCGTATAAGATCCATGGCTTACCAATATATTGGTATCGCCTCTAGCATAGACTTGACCAAATTCAATCCCTTACCCAAATAAAGCCATTTGTTGCACCATATATTAATTTTTTCTTCCATCTTATTTATCAACCAATTCTAGTCTTTTTTATTGTAGTAATTGGGTTTCAAAATTAACCCCAAATATTTAAACCTCTATTGAAGATTAAAATTATTAAAGAAAAAAAACTAACCTATCAATATGGTCTAATCCTAAATCAGAGGGTTAAAAGAGATGCTTTACTTTTATGCATTAATATGCATACCTTTTTCTAGATAGAAAAGATCTAAATATTTTTTATCTTTGATATAACTCTTACTATTATATCTATGAAAATGTGAACATCATACACAAAAAGTAGATAGTGACTTCCACTATTATACTCATTCTAATTCTCTTTACTACTCCTAAATTCATGGCTTCTAAAATGCACCTACTTAATCTATTAGCTACTAGAAGAAATAATAGTAGTGACAAGGGGTAACCTTGCATTATCCCCCATGAAACTTTGAAGAATTGAGTCTATCCCATTAACCAAAACTTCAAAAGAAAAAATACAAACATCTCGTAATCTAGTTTACCATCTACACACATAAGCCAATATGAGTATCATTCTTAGATATATCCAATTTACTTTGTCAAAAGTCTTAGAGATATCAAAATTCATCATAATTGCTATTTTATATTTTATTTTATGGTGTGTATATTTTCCTAAGTATCACTAATTGCTTCATGAATCTAGCTACCATGTAGGAAATTTAACTAATCAATAGATATAGAAGGATAGAGGAACATTGTAATTCTTGGTACGATTAATTTTGTTATGATTTTGTATATGGCTACATAAATAAATGGGACTAAAATTTCAAAGGAGGAAGGATTGTGTTTTTTGTAGTAAAAGCAATGAAGGTAGAGTTAAAGACTATATTTACTCTTCTTGTCTATCTAGAATCCTCTTCAACCTTGAGTAGGTTAGACTCCAAAAGGTCATACATCTTGAGAAAGAATCCCAAAGTCTAGCCATAAGGCCCTAGAATCTTATCTTTTTGGAAGGATATTAAAACAACATTGAGGTACTCTTTTGATACTTCCTATAACAAATCATCATTAGATTTATCATTTATAAATTTGGTAAAGGGAAGCAATTCTGACTATTTTAGCTATATTTACTTAAGTAGGATCCTTGTATAGTTGGACAAAATGCCTAACTCTCATGTCTACTATTCCTTTAAAGGAGGATATTTTACTTCCATATCAACCTTGTAGCTACCAAATTGTGCTTTATTGTCTTCTATAATTTATTAAGCTATGGGAAAAGTTAGTATTCTCATCTCTATATGCAATCTAGTGTGTTATACTTTTGATCCTCCACTTTGCTTCTCTCTCTACCAATAATATTATCTTCACTCATTCCAAATATTTATAGTTAAACCTTATTTCCTCATCCAATTCATTTTCAAAGTCATTGGCTAGATAAACTACAAGCTCCTCCTCCATCTTTGTTAGTTTTTGCTCATCAATTAGTTTCTTTTTATAGGAACAAAAAACCACCACTTCCTTAACCCTTTTTATATTTACTACAAATTGAATAATAGCATATTCTCTCAAACTAGGATTAAAATTCATGTATTCTAGTTTGACTAGAGTTACAAAGCTATAATATTTTATCCATTCATGATTTAATTTTAAATAAGAATGTGGTTTTTGCTTCTCATTTGCTATAACAATAATGATGGGGGAGTGATCAAAATATCCTTTGAATTCAACCTAATAATTTATTATATAAGTATCATTTATCAAATTTATAGTTGCTAAGAATCCATTCAGTCTCTTAGAAATTCTATCAACCCCATACTCATGTTTTTTCCAATACTACATCATGTATTTATAGGGGATGTAAATATCCACATCTATCGCATCCTAAAATAAATTTATCTACTTCTAGAAAATTTTGATCCATACGCTTACCCTAATACTACATTGTGTCTTTCTAGGGGATGTAAATGTTCACCACTATCACTATTTTTCTAAGCTCCATTGATAAGAATTCAGTCCTTACTCTTGAGTCATCCTAAACTAAATTTTTTTCTACCCTATGGCCACTCCTCTTGAGGTCCCTACAATAACAAGGGCAAAAATATCCCATCCTTTAAGCAATTTACTAAGATATTCCATCACTTTCATAGCTAACATTTTTGTCTCTTCAATTAAGAGAACCTTTTGACTATGAAGTTCTAACAACCTACATAGAGCAATTTTTTTGTTGAATTGCCCATCCCTTGGATATCATAGGAGACAAATTTCATTGATTAACTATGTTTGACATTATCCTTGCTCTAAGGATCCCATTTAATGAAAATTGCTTTTCTTATTAAACATCATAGAGAACTTTATTATTTGCCAATGAAATAAAATATCTTTTACTCCTCCCATGAGAAAGACTCCATGGACCTACATATTTACTAAGGTCTCGTCCAACCCCTCCTTCCTTTACTCTTTTTATTTTTTAGAGATTTTACAAGATACTTTTGGGTTTTTGAGGACACAAAACTTTCTTTAGCACCAATAAAATGATGTGGAAAAGAAAACTCAAAGTGGTTTACATATGAAATATTACTAAAAACCTTACCAAATTCTAAACCAATGTCTAGATATACTACTTCCAAGGAAGAAAAATTCATGGATACTCCTTACCCCTAAACTTAATGCTTACCTTACTCTAGGGGAGAGTTTATTTTATAAACAAGTATGTCTAACCATTGGTTAGTTTAAAGACTTGTCACCATTTTAGAGTGCACTAACCCAATGGGTTGGAAGTGTGATATGTTTGGGGTCACCCATGCCTTCTATGGAGCAACATAGTATGAAGTGTTGCGAGTAAAACGACCATCTATAAGTAAATCTCAATTATTTTTAATAGAGGTTGGATCCTCATTTGATTTAATACTTGGTGCACTAAGTCCTTAATGAGCTAAGTCTAGGGGTTTTTTAGGTAAGAAGAATTGTAATGAAAGTTAAAAAATTAAAAAAATTAAAAAATTGTAGATAATTAAAAGCTAAGAGACAAGGGCAATGTGCCAAGAATAAAGTGCCCCTTCCTAATTAAAATAAGAGGCTAGGAATGAACACACAAACCATTGTTAAATATATAGAAAGAACACACAAAATTTTGTGCAATGAAGAATTTGAAACACATCAAAAAAGAAGGACAAAGCATAATTATTCATGACTTACATTAACATACTTGAAATGATTACAAGGCATCTAGAGGATCAACACTCCTTAGATAGTCGCTTGAGGCTTGATCTTCACTTATTAAAACTAGAATATGAGGGTTGAAAGGAAAAACCTATAGTGTCAGATACTAGGCACAAGTAGACAATTTTTTGTGTATTTACAATACACTTTGGGCCTATTTATAATCTAGGATGAGTGTCCTTTCCCTCTAAAATTCTATCTAGAAGATCTACAAATCATCCTCTACTTTGTATCCAAAATACTTCTGCAACTGGAATCAATAGATTCAAGGTCTCTATACTTGGGACCATTGATTATATGAGTTTATGGGTCCCCACATGATAAGTCATTGCTTATATGTCTTATTGTTGCTATGTTGGAAACAATTATACCATTAATTTATTGTCATATTTCTTTTATAATATCCTATTTTTTTATGTATTTGGTATGGCATTCCTAACTAACATAGATCAATAGGGTAGGATCACTCGTTTTACAAGGAGTCACCACACTAATACATAGTTGGATTTGATAGTCGAGGTCACAAATGATATTTATCCTAATTTTTTCAATGTGTGCACAACTACCACATGTCTTTGGATAAGGTGGAACCTCCTTTGGCCAATGGTGGGAATCCATCTAGGTATTGCCTCCTTTCTCCTTAGGTTCTCGATTAGCCACCATGTTTCTAGCTTCAAATATCATTAGATCCTTTTTCTCATTTTTGTATTTCCTCTATCAAAATGACTATATATACCATTGGATGAAAAATCAATGGCTTGTGGACCTTACTACCTTCAATACCATTAGATTAGGATGAAATATGAGCATTTAAAGTTGATGAAATATCTAATGATTGGCATGAATTTCAGACTTGTCTATCTCTCTCTTGATATCCTTTCCTTTTGACCAATTTTTGGAGATGCTTTCCCATTACCTTCACTAGCCTTTCTCTTTCAATTGAGCCTTAGAGTGTAGCAGGGTGAGTGGGGGGCTATAGGGAAAATCTCCCTATAGTATTGGTAGCTTCTATGGATTTTTAAACTACTAAAATGAGTGAACCTAGGATGATTACAATTTCCTTGGGCACAAATTCAAAATTGGAAGGTAAGGAAATAGAAAATGAAGCAAGGAAAATGACCAAAATCTCAAAAATGGATAATGGCAAAATACTATATTTAGTTTGAGATCCCTTTCATATCCTAGTTATTTTTATTATGCTTCTAGAATTTGGGACCTTACATAGGGTGGGGTATTTCCTTTTATTTATATGTGACTAATAGAGCCTAAGATGGAAAGCATTCCTAGGAGGGTATTGACTCTGAACATGTTTTATGACTTTGAATATTAACTACAACTTTCAATCTTAGTCCATATCCCATTTTGATGAATTCTATCACACTCCTCGATTCTAGATGCTTTAAATTTATAATATATAGGTACTATTAAATCTTTTCATTTGACAAGTGTGCTTGAGTTTGGTTTTTTATGTTTTTCTTTCTTTTGCTCATTTTTGCAATATTTTTATCAATAATTTTTGCTTGGATTGTAAGGCTTGAATGATATTACGAAATCCCTTCTTGAGAAATTATTCCCTTCCCTACAATATTATTAGGTTTTATTTTATTGTTATATTGCTAGTTCTATTTCACAAATGAGCCAATATTATAATTTTAAACCAAATTACTCAAAGGGGTTGTCTCAACTTTCAAACCCATCCCATTATTTGGGAAACATATCCATATTTACTAATTGAATAGAAACCCTACCAATAGTGGATTCTTCTTAGCTAAGACTAGAAAGGATGTGAGGTCTCTCCTTAAGCTAGGGTTTATCTTAGTACCATCAAGAAGGCTAAAATATCTTGTTTGTTTGGCCCAAATAGTTAGCATAACTTTGTGGTACACAAACCTTTAAATTTGCTAGCATATTTTGGTATGATTTCTTACTAGTTAGCATCTTTACAATATTAGTTATTTGATAAGTGGTAGGAGATTTAGGTCCCGTCATCTCATTTAGCCTTGCATATTAATTTTTTTATGAATATTTCTTCTAGGAAATATTCCTAGAAATATATCTATTCTTAGGAAGCAAATTTATCTAGGATTTCATAAAAAACAATAGAGAAAAATTACCTCTCATAGACCTATTTCATTGAGAATATCATTAAATCCCCTTGTGTTTAATAATTCCTCCTATTAAAAATCCCTAATAGGCTAATTTTTTTCTCTATGTCTATCCTTCCCCGTGTTTGGTTGTGACAATTATCTCTTCTATTACTTTATAGTCCTATTAGTAGTGAATGATAATCCCCATGAGGATACTAACTTCCAGTGATATTTCTAGTCATTGGTTGTTTTGGACTTGTGCAATCACATTCTTTATACCAAATCATATCCAGGTAGGGTTATGCATAAGGGATCGACCCCAAAAAATATTTATATAAATTTGGCAAATCAGTTTTGAAATCTAGCCGAATAGTGTCCAAACACATGTAGAAGGTTCACTATTCTTAGGGTCAATGTTGGAAATTTAAACTTAAAATGGTCAAATTAGTATAAAATTTGGGAGAATCGACCCAAAAAAAATTGCACCCAAAACTTTTTGGCTAATGGGTCCTAGTCAATCATTCCAAATATTAGCCAATTCTAAATTTTGAAAATACTAGTTTTAGCCAATTTGGCTATAAATAACTGCTATACATAACCCTATATCCAAGCATTTCATTAATATATCCTAAAAAACATGGTGTTCTTACTTTTTCTAGAAGAAAAAACACTTGTTACAATGCATTAGAATATACACATTAGCTTTGATGAAAAAATCATAGAATTATCCTTGGTATGTGTGTAAAATCCCAATAGTTAGATTCACATACTTACCACAAGTATTTCTATCATTTGTTCTTGGATTTTGTGTGTGCCTTCCAAGTTTCAATCATCATGGCATTTAACAGATTGTCTTATAGTTTCTATTAGGTTTTGTTTTTTTGGTATATTACTTGTGTCATTTCTCAAATGAGCTAGTATTATAATTGCAAACCCAATTACTTAAAGGGTTTGGCTCAACATTCAAAACCATTTTATTTGTTGTGGAATAGATCCTCATTTTCTAAGCAAATATAAATCCTACCAATAGTGTATCCGTATTTGCTACCACTAAAAAGGCTAAAATTAATAAGGCTAAAATATCCTTAAGGTAGATTTTGTCTTAGCTATCATCAAGAAGGCTAAAAGCTCTTATTTATTTGGTCTAAGTGGTCAACATAACTTTGTGGTACAAAGAGATTTAAATTTTCTAGAATATTTTGGTATGATCCCTTACTACATAAAATCTTTACAAAATTAGTTATTTGATAAATGTAAGGATATTTACGTCCCCTAATGTCATTTAGCCTTACATAATAATTTTGTTATGAAACTTTATTCTAGCCATGATTTCTAGAAATATATTTTCTTGGGGAGAAACTTTATCTACGCGTTCATAAAGCACAGTGGAGAAAAATTCCATTTCATAGATCTCTTTCATTAGGAAGGTAATTAAAGTCCCTTGTATTTAATAATTCCTCTGTATATTGACCATCCCTAATAGGCTAATGTTTCTATCTATGTCTATCCTTTTTCATGTAAGTTTGTGATAATTATATCTTATATTTCTTGATAGTCCTATTGGTAGTGAATGATAATCCCCTTGAGGATACTAACTTCCAATGATATTTTTATTCATTAGTTTTTTTGGGCTTGTGCAAACACCTTCTTTCTATCAACTCATATCCACATATTTCATTAATATCTCCTAGAAAATATAGTGTTTCTACTTACTATAGGAGATTTAATACTTGTTATAATGCTTTATAATATGAACATTAGCTCTAATGAACAACTCATAGAATTTTCCGTGGTATGTGTGTAAAATCCCAATAGTTAGATTCACATACTTGACATAAGGATTTTTGTCATTCATTCTTGGAATTGGTGTGTGCCTCCCAAGCATCAATCATCTTGAACTTTGATAGATGAACTTATATTTTTATTAGAGAACACCCCCTATGAGTGTATTGAAATCATGCCAACTAAGGTTGGACCATGTGTTGCCATTATATTTTTTTGAATTTACATGGTGGAATCGGTAGCCACCATGAATTCAGGCAAGTTGTCCAGTATGTTGCCATAAATATTAGGATGATGCATCTTTAGCAATAGACAAGATTTGAATGAAGGGTAGGTGTTATTTTTAGTTTGAATCCTTCCTAATATTTTGAGGTTATTTTTTGAAATAGTGTCATGTTTCCTTGAATGGAAATACCTCCCCTTGATCATATGGGTGTTTGGAAATATTACAAGTTTTATCATGTGAATCTATCATCATCATTGCATTGGAGATAATTTTTAATAAGTTTTCTCATTTCTCTCCTTCTGTCTATTTTAAATATATATGTTATTTATAATATATACAATGGAGTACTTATGATGGTAGATCATCCCATGCCAGCTGGCTTGAATGATTCATTAGGATCTAAAACCCATATTTTAGATGCCCATTGTTCCAGATAGTCATTAAGGATGTATGGGTGCACCTCATATATGATATGATTATATTATTATAGCTCCTCTTTTTCCATGTAGACTTTATCCTCTCAAATTCCTTTGAAGGGCGTTTTCTCTATGTGGTACATGTGGAGAGGTTTCAATAGGATCTTGAACATGATATCATACCTAGTTCAGAGTAACATATGAATCTAGTCTAGTTATAGGTATCCTCTAATATTAGTAGTGAAGTCTCTTTAAAGACATATTATAAACATGATCAAATGATAAATTACTACCACATATTGGAAAACCATCCGGTTGGACCACTCTTGGAGTTCTATAGGAAGATTCTAAATTAACTCCCAAGAGTTGCACTAGGATATCTTCTATTTTAAATACCTTGATATTGACATGCTCAAGATTTAATTTAAGTTACTTATCTACCATTTTTCCATGACTAATTTTCTTAAACTTAAGTCCACCATGTAGTTATGTATCAACTTATCTCCATAAATAAGTGTTAGGTAGAATGGTGTAGGCTTGGGACAACTAGGCTTTGAGCTATCAACTTGTAGAATTATGGGAATCCCTTGTCTACTCATCTATGTCTACTTATTTAGGGTCTCTTCCAAGTATTTCATTTATTCAAACATTGAGAGGACATTCCAAATGCGTATAGATATGGTATACTTCCTCAAGTGCTCTACCACATTGAAAGGTCTGATAAAAATACCCTTCAAAATGTTATTTTATGATGTCAAAATATTGGATATTTTTCTCATGGAAGTGGCCTTACCATATTTAAAATAGTTTACCTTCAAGGCTATGGGGTTGCTCTTATAATTTTTGAAATTGCTTGAGCCTAATTTTTTGGTTTAGCTTGCATCATGATAATCCTTTTATTTTCTACTTTCCTTTTGTAGGGCCCAATATCTATCAATCTAGAATTTCCTTACTCTTCAATGGCACTATTCTTAAATTTGATAATATATTTTGATTAGACTTGTAGCCTAGAGGAGCATGCCTCATCCAATATGGTATGCATATTCACTTCATCCCAACTAATAAATATCTACACTAGAGCTGATGAATTGGAAACTAATGCCATGCTTCGAGGTTGAGAGGTATATTTCATACTTAGTATTATATCTTATGACTAATATGGATACATGTCCTTATGGTAAAAAGAAGTCATCCTAACTACTTGAGACTCAATTTTGATATAAAAGTTGGAATGGAGATAAGAGAAGGATAGTATCAACCGCTTATAGCTTCAACATAGTTATTTTGTGTGGAAACCAAGTCCCTAGCTAATATTATAGGAATTGTTTGGATTGGGACTAACATGGGTACTATAACTTAAGTCAGAGCTTATGACTGAGGATTTCTATTGGTAAAAAATAAAGTCTTGTGGTATCTATTTGAAGGTAATTAGAAATTCAGATTTGTCTATTAGAAAGGAAGTCTTGGGTAACTCTAGTAGTTAAATATTTGGGCATTATGCTTCCTTTTGAGGGATATGATATCATTATAGAGGATTTTAATTGTATTATATAGTACATCCATTTTAAAAGTAAATGTAGAGAGAATCTAATTTTAATCTAAGTATGTGGTAAGTTTAGTTGAATTGGTTGTGGGTTGTACAGTTAGAGAGGGATGAATGGAAGGAAACAATGATGAAGTTGGTCTAGGGACTAGCCTGCCTATTTGAATTGGTTCCTTTTTATCCTGGATGGTTATCTCATAGGCCTTTGGTAATGAGTTACCACACATACAATTGACCATCATGGCAATTTGAAAATTTATAGCTTTCAAATAGTAAATAAATTCTATACCTAGAGATGGTCGAATCTCATCTAAGATACTTTGCAATGTATTGTAGAATTAAACATTGAAAGTTTCCATTTCTTTTATAGGTACCATCTTGATGATTGTAAGTTGATCAAAGAATGATGCTCCATCTGTCTTCTCTCTGAATTTACTTATCAAGAGCTATGTCAATTACTCCTACATTCAAATTGATTATGGGATAAAGCTAAAGTACTATTCATGAGATCTTCCTCTAAGAGAAGACATCAATAGACTTAGGATCATATATTTATAGTTTAAATTTTATTTAAGATCATAACCTTCCTTTATATGGTGTACATTATACTTTTATATGATTCATAAATTTTTTAAAATATTCTATGTAATGTCCCTTTTACTAAGAAATTATTAAACATTTATGTTCCAAAAACTAACAGGTACAGTGACATCTAAAATGAATAAATAAATTTATAGATATATAAGAAACTTGGTAACTTCTCCTTCAAGAATTTATCATTATAATTGTCTGCTCCTTCACTTATCTTTCTTTGGTAAACATTTAATCCAATAAAAGGGACTTAAAAAACATAATATTAAAATCACCAACCTCAAACTAACAAGCAAAAATTTCAAACATGCCTACTATGATAGCTGAATGGTGAATATTACACCTTTATTTATTTATTGATTCAAATTTATTTGAAGGAAACATCTCTCATGAGAAGGTTCCAGGCACAACTCGACAACATGGATATTTGTCTCTGCAGTCTACTCTGCAAACATGTATATATATTTTAAGCTATAGAAGTCTCATCAAGATTACTTTACATGAAATAACATAATGGCTCTGACAACTGGAAAGGCTCATCGTCCCGTGGCAAAAAATATTGATTCTATATAGATAAGTTCTTTATGGCATTGTGTCATAAAAAAACCCATAGAAAGTAAGGATTGGAACAAGATTATTTTTTTTTCAATATCAATTAGTTGAGGGATTGTAGGTTTAAGCAATTTAAGAAGTTGGACGAGTAGTCAGTTTTAATTGCTCTTGAATTGACACCCATTGTGACTAAAATCTTGGCAAAAACATTTCTTACAAGTAGATATGAAAAGGATAAATTAGGTTGGGGATATGGCATCCTTGGAGTCTATAAAGTGAAGGATGAGTATGAAAAATATCTTTTAGAACCTCCTCATCATGCATATCAGGTTGAGGATTGAAAAAATATTTGGTAGTCCAAGGGTTGGTAAAAAGTAAACTCTTTTGCTTAGTAGTTCATGCATAATGAAATTCTTAATTTTGATAATATGATATGTAGAGGAATAACCCACCCATCCCAATGTGTTTTGTGCTATAGAAGTGAGGTAAAATTTGACCACTTGATATTTGAATCCCCATTCCTGTGCCTAATCTAGTAGTGATGAATTTTAGCTTATAGAATCTGAGCCAATGGTGATTTGGACTAGAATAATATTTGGGAAATATGAAAGAAGGATAGATTTAAATTTAAATCACTTTGTATCTCATGAAATCTTAGATTAATTTTTTTGTGGTAATTCTTGTTGGAGAGTGTAGACACCAAAACAACACCAATCTGATTATGTGACTGCAAACACTGATCGCATTCACACACACAACCCCCAGGGCAGCCCTCAGAGGTTAAACAGTGGTCCTAACCACTTTTTACAGCAATTTTGGGAAGTCAGGGATCAATTATGCACCCTCTAGGCACTTTGCTCAGAATCCATCTCACCCTGAGATGAATTCAAAATGGGATTCACCCCACCTAGGGACAAATTTTGAATTCGCTCTTGGGTAGGACGAATTCTAGGTTCAATGGGCAAAAAGAAAAATCTTGACAAGTGGCAGCCAGGGGCAGTCCATTAATGCCTCCTGCATCGCATACGCGTGTAGGTGGGTAGATTGGTTGTTAAAGGACTGTCACAAGGGCAGTTATGGAAGCCCGAGTCAGAGAGGAGTCTCCTCCATCTTGGGAAAGCATAGCCGCCATGTGGCACCCTTGCATGCCCATCCAAAAGAGACCCCTTGGGTCTATAAAATGGTGAAATTTCTCACCCAAAAAAAAGGAGGTGGGAAGTATTTTAAAGCAACGAAGTGCTGCCCAATTGATACTGCGCCTTAGCCCTTTTGTGATTCATATATTCTAGATCATTGATCTCTTTCGCAAAGGAGGTCATTGGGTGGGAATTGGAAGTGTGAATCCAGATCCAAAATCTGACAGTTGACCACATTACCCCACCCATTCACCAACAACCAGTTATAAGAGATTTTAGGCACATCCCAAGTGGATTAGTGCCAAAGTTAGGTTCTAACAGTGGGCGGCCCGCTCGAGCACCTCGTACTTCTTAGTGTCATTTTAATTTGTTATTTTGTCACTTGTTTATATTCCATTCCATTTTATGTTGTTTAGATAGTTTACAATTTTGATTTTAGCATGTTTTGATCAAATATTGTCATCTTTTGTCATTTTCATTGTCTTCACTAACTTGCAGGTAGCGACATCAAATTCTCGATGATGAAGGCTAAATTGGGGAAAACCGACCATCTGGGTCATCCCAAAATGACCCCAATTAGCTAAACCCCATTTTTGTAGGTGTTTTGGAGATCTCGAGATGCGAAATTTGGATGGATTTACTTCGGCACTTTGTCACAGGCGAATTCATCCTACCCGGGGATGAATTACAGCAGAATTCGTCCTGCCTAGGGATGAACTGCAGTTGAATGTTAATTGGCCAACTGTTTCGATGGCAGTCGCCCTTTGGTAATGTTTTCTGGTCTCTGTCAAATGTGCAAGAGACTTGTTTGTCCCACCGTGATCACCACTAAAAGCATAAGATTTCAGAAGATAGAAATACTAATTATTGCATTCAAGATCAAACAAATTCTTAAGTCCTAAAATGTGAAACACATGAAATGAAAGAAGCGAATTGAATGGAGACACAAGAAATTAGAGAAAGCACAACCATTTTATTCAACTCTCTTAATCTTGGTTACAAAGGTGCCTCCTCCCTTTTCAGGGGCTAGGAGCATTAAATGGATCTTGATTACAATATTGACTTAGTCTTCTTCCTTCTGCATGCCCATGCTTGAAATGGGTGGGCCAAAGTGTTGTCACCACTTGCGTTGATGAACCCTTGATTCTTGCTGCTCTTCCTGTGTTCAAAGACACAACAAGTCATTACTAGCACCTATAGCAAAAGATGAAATATTTGTTTTCTAGAAATAATGAAAGATGCATGCAAAAAATTGATTACATCGATAACTAAACAGATCCCAAACAGTCTGCAAATTTAACAGAGACAAGAGAACATTACCAAAGGGCCATTGCCATTAGAACAGTCATGAAAATGGTCATAAATTTGAATTCATCCTTGGGTGGGACAGATTCTACTGTAATTCATCCCTGGGTGGGACGAATTTTGCCTGTGGCAGAATGCCGAAGTGACCCTACCCAAATGTCACATCTTGGGATCTCCAAAACACCTGCAAACATGGGGGTTAGCTAATTGGGGGCATTTTGGGATGACCCAGATGGTCGGTTTTCCCCAATTTATCCTCCATCACCAGGAATTTGACGTCGCTACTTGCAAGTTAGTGAAGACAACGAAAACGACAAAAAATGATAATATTTGATCAAAACATGCTGAAATCGAAATTGCAAACTATCTAAATAGCATAAAATGGAATGGAATATAAACAAGTGACAAAAGAACAAATTAAAATGACACTAAGAAGTACGGGGTGCCTGAGCGGGCCACCCACTGTTAGAACCTGACTTCAGCACCAATCCACTTGGGATGGGCCAAAAATCTCTTATAACTGGTTGTCGATGAATGGGTGGGGTAATGTGGTCAAGTGTCAAATTTTGGATCCGAATTCACACTTCCAATGCCCACCCAATGACCTCCTTTGCGAAAGAGATCAAGGATGTAGAAGATATGAATCACAAAAGGGCTAAGGTGCAGTATCAATTGGGTAGCACTTCGTTGCTTGAAAATGCTTCCCACCTCCTTTTTATTGGGTGAGAAAGTTCACCATTTTATAGAACCAAGGGGTCTCTTTTGGATGGGCATGCAGGGGTGCCACATGGTGGCTATGCATTCCCAAGAGGGAGGAGACTCCTCTCTGACTCGGGCTTCCATAAATGCCCTTGTGACAGTCCTCTAATGGCCAATCTACCCACCTACATGCGCATGCAAGGTAGGAGGCATTAATGGACTGCCCCTGGCTGCCACTTGTCAAGATTTTTCTTTTTGCCCGTTGAACCTAGAATTCGTCCTACCCAGGAGTGAATTCAGGGTTCATCCCTAGGTGGGGTGAATCCCATTTTGAATTCATCTCAAGGTGAGATGGATTTTGAGAAAAGTGCCTAGAGGGTGCCAAATTGATCCCTAACTTCCCAAAATTGTTGTAAAAAGTGGTTAGGACCACTGTTTAACCTTTGAGGGCTGCCCTTGGGGTTGTGTGTGTCAATGTGATCAGTTTTTGTAGTCACATAATCATATTGGTGCTATTTTGGGCTATGACAGACTGGTGTGTCCCCCAATGGGGTGTCTCTATAATTCCATCTTGACCTGGACTGATGTAGAATCTCTTACGGGTTAGACTGCCAAGGCGGTATAACTAAGTCCTTAGGACTATTGCGGAGGTGACCTGTGCTGCCCCCTTGTACACTTTCCATAGCTTTCGCCCTTGATTGGGCTTGACTACGTGTGTACACCATAGTGGTGCTTTCCTACAATCTATGTAGATTTTATCTCTTTTATGATTTTTTTTGTTACACTAAGCAGAAATGAACACACACATACACAAACGATGATTATCTCTTTTTAATATTAATGGTGTGTCCTAGACTGGTTTTAGTGCATTTTGATGATTTTGTTTTTGTTTTTGAAAGTTTTGTAGAACGTTTAAATGCATAATGAAGGCTCATATAACTCCCATAAATGGTCTCCCCTTCGATATACCATGCCAGGACGATATACCAACCTCTCTATATACCCGCCCTTACGAGAGGGAGACTATAGGTACGTGAGAGCAGATGGCATGTGGTACGTAGGTGGTACAGAAAGGGGATTGTCCTGTTAATGACACCTACCATAGAATACTTATCCTCGTGTCTGTGGGAATCACCCCAGTGACACTCGATCAGCTTTCGTCAGGATTTACGTCGAATGACAGTGACAATCGGGGTAAATGGATGCAAAAATCAAGCCAAGGTGGTGAACGAACAGCTCCTTGGTTTAAAAATGCCAGTGATGTGTGTGGAGTTCATTTTAATTTGCAAAAATGAAACAGGCAGACAAAAGGAAACTTTCCCTAAGCCATACAAAAACTGAAAACCAGAAAACAGAAAATAGAAAATAGAAATTTGAAAGAAGTTGGTTAAAAACCCCTACCTCTTCTCTACCCAAAAGGATGTTTTCTGACTCTCAATTCTAAAACTGCACAGACTAAAATTTGTCTCCGGGTCAACTCCATTCAAAATCCAACACAAAATTAATTTTTCAGTTCTAGGGTTTCTAATCCTAACTGATTAATTTACAAACAAAACAAACTTTCCAAATGCAACAAAAAAATCAATTTTTAGTTCTAGGGTTTTTAACCCTAACTAATAAATTCCAAAAATAAATAAATAAATAAATAACATTCAAACAAAGATTAATTTTTCAGTTCTAGGGTTTTTGATCCTAACTGATTAATGTAAAAACAAAACAAAAAAAAACAAAACAAAATTTGAAAATTAATTTTTCAGTCTTAGGGTTTCTAATCCTAACTAATTAATTCAAAAACAGAACAAAAATTCAAAAAAAGAAAAACAAACAATTAAGTCCTAGGGTTTAATGTTCGGTTTATCCTAAGGTTTAGTTATAAGCAAAATAAAACTATTTTTTACCCACTATGTTTAGTTGTACACTAAGTCTTAGTTGTATTTAGTTAAGTTTTAGGGTTTTAGTTAAAATTGTGAAAAGCATCGTTATAAAGAAAATTAAATAAAACACTTGCAGCTTTAAACAAGCTAATAACTCTAGGGAGCACTTACTGGTCTCACTTCGACTCTGCCACTTGACCCTATTTGTGCACTCATGGTGTCAGGGAAAATCTAGCAGCACTTCGCTTCGCAGAATTTACCTCCTCCTCCTCAAAGCTCCAAATCGCAAGAAAAATCAGTTGCAAATGAGCCCAAACCCTAGATTTGGCCTTTAAATAAGCCTTTAGAGCTGGAATTCATCTTCCCCTAGGATGAGCACTCTGGTTAGCACTCGTCCCACCCTAGGATGAATTCTAAGCTGCTATTCGTCCCACCCCGAGACGAATTCAAGCAAGAAATTTCAAAAACAACAAAAAAATGAACAAAGATGCACCAAAAACTACCAATAAACTTGCCAGATCAGAGTGTTGTTGCAATGGACATTTCGGGCATGCAAAACTAATGTCGGGATCACAAATATTCGCTGTCCTACTCCCTAAGAAGGCTATCATAGCTGGACCGCTCCTCGGGACGACGGATTTGCGAGAATTTCATCCCTAAACGACATCAGCAAAAGGGTCAAAAACCCACCTAAAAATAGCAATAACATTGCTAAATGAAGGCGCCTTCTCACCTAACATTCTTGGCATCAAAAATAGACGTCGAGGTTATAAATTGTCACTATCCTACTCCCTAAGAAGGCTACCATAGCCGGACCGCTCCACGGAAGGAAGGATTTTTGCCAATTTCAGCTCCAAGAAGCATTGCAAAAAGGGTTACCACCCACCAAAAATAGGTTTAAATATCAAAAAATTGCACATACTTAATGCTAAACAATCTGATGGCACCCTTGCACAAGTCATATTGGGTCAAGCGACTCGTTGTTTTTCTCATGAATGTCATTCCCTCATCGATTCGTCGCTTGAGGGGGTAGTCACACTTAGTCACCAATCAACAAATACACACCCAATCATGGAAAATGGCATGCATTCAAAGGATCATTGACAAAGACAATCACGCTCCTGCTTGGGGCAGTAAACAAGCAATAATCACAAACTGATCAAACACTTGGCATTCCTGAAGCATGAACACAAGGTTCCCCCATGGATAAAATGTCATGCCATTTGCCTATTCATGACTGATCAATGTACAAGCTCAAGTAACACCTCATCGAAAAATGTTAACACTTGAATTGAGTGCCTTCGCTCGTCAGAAGCAAGGATTCAAGAATGCACACCCTTTCCATTCTTGGGGCATCAAGAGTTGGTTAGGTTACTAATAAATCCTAATCATTAGTGCTTTGGTTATCTATATTTTGCTCGATGCTGCGCCATGCACAACACATCCCAAAAAGGGGCATCTGCAGACACCAAAATAGCACCAATCCAATTATGTGGCTGTAAACACTGATCGCATTGACACACATAGCCCCCAGGGTAGCCCTTAGAGGTTAAACAGTGGTCCTAACCACTTTTTACAGCAATTTTGAGAAGTCAAGGATCAATTTGGCACCTTCTAGGCACTTTGCTCAAAATCCGTCTCACCCCGAGACAAATTTAAAATGGGATTTGCCCCACTTAGGGATGAATTCTGAATTCGCTCCTGGGTAGGATGAATTCTAGGTTCAACGAGCAAAAAGAAAAATCTTGACAAGTGGCAGCCAGGGGCAGTCCATTAATGCCTCCTGCCTTGCATGCACGTGTAGGTGGGTATATTGGCCGTTAGAGGACTGTCACAAGGGTAGTTATGGAAGCCCGAGTCAGAGAGGAGTCTCCTCCATCTTGGGAAGGCATAGCCGCCATGTGGCTCCCCTGCATGCCCATCCAAAAGAGACCCCTCGGGTCTATAAAATGGTGAACTTTCTCACCCAAAAAAATGGAGGTGGGAAGCATTTTCAAGCAACGAAGTGCTGCCCAATTGATACTGCGCCTTAGCCCTTTTGTGATTCATATATTCTACATCCTTGATCTCTTTTGCAAAAGAGGTCATTGGGTGGGCATTGGAAGTGTGAATCTAGATCCAAAATCTGACACTTGACCACATTACCCCACCCATTTGTCGACAACCAGTTATAAGAGATTTTGGGCCCATCCCAAGTGGATTGGTGCCAAAGTCAGGTTCTAATGGTGGGAGGCCTGCCCAGGTGCCCCATACTTCTTAGTGTCATTTTAATTTGTTCTTTTGTTACTTGTTTATATTCCATTCCATTTTATGTTGTTTAGATAGTTTGCAATTTTGATTTCAGCATGTTTTGATCAAATATTGTCATCTTTTGTCGTTTTCGTTGTCTTCACTAACTTGCAGGTAGCGATGTAAAATTATCTGTGATGGAGGCTAAATTTGGGAAAACCGACCATCTGGGTCATCCCAAAATGCCTCCAATTAGCTAACCCCCATGTTTTTAGGTGTTTTAGAGATCCCGAGATGTGACATTTGGGCAGGGTCACTTCGGCATTCTGCCACAGGCAAAATTCATCCCACCCAGGGACGAATTACAATAGAATCCGTCCCACCCAAGGACGAATTCAAATCGACGGCCAATTTCATGACTATTCTGATGGCAATGGCCCTTTGGTAATGTTCTCTTGTCTCTATCAAATTTGCAGACTGTTTGGGATCCGTTTAGTTATCGTTGTAATCAATTTTTCGCATGCATATTTCATTATTTCTAGAAAACAAATATTTCAACTTTTGCTATAGGTGCTACTAATGACTTGTTGTGTCTTTGAACACAGGAAGAGCAGCAAGAATCAAGATTTCATCAATGCAAGCGGCGGCAACACTTTGGCCCGCGCATTTCAAACGTGGGCACGCAGAAGGAAGAAGACTAAGTCAAGATTGTAATCAAGATCCATTTAACGCTCCTAGCCCCTAAAAAGGGAGGAGGTGCATTTGTAACCGAGATTAAGAGATTTGAATAAAAGGGCTGTGCTTTCTCTAATTTCTTGTGTCTCTGTTCATTTTGCTTCTTTCATTTCATGCATTTCACATTTTAGAACTTAAGCGTTTGTTTGATATTGAATGCAATAATTAGTATTTCTATCTTTCGAAATCTCGTGCTTTCAATGGTGATCACGGTGGGACCCTATCCCCTGGTTTTTAAGATCAAGAAACTGATCAACAAATTTGTCTTTGTGCTTATAGGTAACATTTTTCAAGCTTTGACTTTTATTCATCTTTGCCTATGGCGAATACCTGACTGTAATTCGTCTGACCTTGAGACAAATTCTAATTCGTCACAGACAGGGACGAATTCTTTTTTGTAATTCATCTCACGCAGGGATGAATTTATGTCTATACATTTTTAGGGACGAGGATCAAAAAAAGCAAGTTTAGGCAAAGAAAAGGTAAGGATCCTAAACTATTCCTGTCATTTTTTGCTTTTTTTGTTTCTGTTTTTTGTCAATTTTGCCTTCTTAAGGAAAGTAGTTGCTTCTACCTGTTTCATTTTTTAATAAAAATAACCACACACACATCACACAACATTTTTAAACCAAGGAGTTGGTCGTAAGACCCCAGCCCTTGATCAAGACCAACGGTGGGTTCATCACCACCTTGGCTTGATTTTTGCATCCATTTACCCCGATTGTCACTGTTGTTAGGCGTAAATCCTGACGAAAGCTGATCGAGTTTCGTTGGGGTGATTCCCAGCATGCAAGGATAAGTCTTCTATGGTAGGTGTCATTAACAGGATAATCCCCCTTCTGTACCACCTATGTACCATGTACCATCTGCTCTCACGTACCTATAGTCTCCCTCTCTTAAGGACGGGTATATAGAGAGGTTGGTATATCAGCCTGGCATGATATATCGAAGGGGCGACCATTTATGGGAGTTATATGAGCCTTCATTATACATTTAAACATTCTAAAAAACTTTCAAAAACAAAAACAAAATCATCAAAACACACTAAAATCAGTCTAGGACACACCAATAATCTTTAAAAGAGATAATCACCGTTTGTGTATGTGTGTGTTCATTTCTACTTAGTGTAACAAAAAAAATCATAAAATAGCTAAAATATACATAGCTTGTAGGAAAGCAACACTATGGTGTACACACGTAGTCAAGCCCAATCAAGGGTGGAAGCTGCGAAAAGTGTACAACAGGGCAGCACAGGTCACCTCCGCTATAGTCCTAAGGACTTAGTTATACCGCCTTGGCGGTCTAACCCGCAAGAGATTCTACATCAGTCCAGGTCAAGATGGAATTATAGAGACACCCCATTGGGGGACATGGCAGTCTATCATAGCCCCTTTTGGGAAGAAGCCTTACATGTAGCACTCAATGTAGATACGAGGCCTCCCTTGGAAGTTCAATACAAGTGGCCACCGCATAATGAAGCGCTGGAATGATGGAGGGTCCATGAGGAGAGGCTTCAAGATAATATCATACCTTCATTTCCTCCTCTTATAGTAAAAGACAATAGGACAAATTCAGAGCACAAGGCTCCTCTGACAAGGCGAGCCAACTCTGCCTGCCCCTTTCATAGTTATGAAGGGGAGAAAGAGGAAGATCCTTATCTTCCTCGAGAGCAATATATAGCACGGGAGCAATGTGCCTCTGCACCTACTATGTACCAAAACCATCCTTCGATGCCAGAGCCTCGAATAAATTCTGCCAACCTCGATAGGGGAAAGCGACCTGTGGAGATCTCAGTTCACCACGAATGAGATAAGTACATGGGAGAGGCATCTAGGCCATCGAGACTCAAGATGATGAAACCGATCAACCTGGCAGTCGCCAGACATACCACCCGCATAGTGGATATTATGCAGCTTAAACAAGATCAACACCAACTGGAGCATTTATATCGCCTCAATGAAGAGCGCATTAGGCGCCAAATAGATTAGTTGTTCGATAACACTGTGTCGGAGAGGGTTCTGACCCCTCGCACCCAAATGGCAGAACCAAACGAGAGGTGTAACCCCTTGGTACAAGACAAGTCCACGCGACCTAACCAAGCGTTGCCTCCAAGACCTCTTAGACCATAACAAGAGGCCACTCCCCGGAATAATGATAGGTTAACTCAGTGGGGACCCACTCATGGTTGTAGATCTTGCCCAGAGACTCCTCAAGAAGCATACAAGGAGTATGAACAAGAAGAAGAGCGGGCTGAAATGCCCTATCTAGGCGGAGGGGTTGTTTTTCAACCACCTCTCCACAGGCCTCAAGTCTACCCCAACCCACAATAGGAGAAAATTAGAGAATACGAGATTAAGTCTTTCGATGCATATAAAGTGCTATTAGAGCATTTGGAGTCTATGGAAACCAAAGTTGCTGGGCCCCAAAATCCCACGTTACATCAACTCCGTAGTCATCCGGTGCATCCGTCCGTGCCTGCACCTCCTTATCCTAAGCATTTTAAGTTGCCCCAGTTGGCACTCTTTAAAGGCGAGGAAGATGCCCAAGAGCATGTGACAAGGTTCTTGAGCCAATTCTTTGGAATTCAGGACAATGACACGTTGTTGCTTAGGACATTCATAACCACATTCGTAGGCCCTACCTTGGATTGGTTCACCCAGTTGCCGAAGCACAACATCAATAACTTAGATCAATTAGTGGATGTGTTCCTTGAATGTTTTGCCTTCAGCACCAAGAAGAAGGCATCACTGAGTGATCTTGCCAGCCTCAGGAAATATGAGGAGGAGACAATGGCGACCTACGAGAATTGATGGAGGACTCTACTTTCCAAGATACCTTAGCTTCCCCTTATGTCCGATCTTACACAGATGTTTGCACGAAGTTGCTTGAGATCAATCTCTGGGCTATTGCAGCTGCAGCAATATGCCACCTTAGAAGAAGCTCTGGCACAAGCTAGAATTATTGAAGAGATCAAAATAGGGGAGGGAAAAATCACCAAGCCTAAGAAAAAAGAGTGGAACAAAAACACCAAAATGGGGACTATGCAACAAAAACCCGCTGCGGTTAACCAAGTTGCTATAAATGTTCCCAAGCCTACACAAGACATACAGCCTCAAAGGGCTAATTATCAGGTAGTGCCCCCTAATAATTATGAAAGGGAAAACCAAAAATAGGGGCAAAATCAGCAGCATCACCCTAGGCAACATTTTACACCCTACACGGAGTCTAGGGACTCCCTATTTGACCGCTTGTCAATGGCAAATTTGATCAACCTCCCGGAAATTCAAACCATAGATCCAAATGCACCGAAGCCTAGGGGGTACCGGGAGGATTTGTATTGTAGATTCCACCGACGACAGGGACATGACCTTCATACATGTTGGAC
Source organism: Wollemia nobilis (assembly GCA_028583015.1). NCBI lineage: Eukaryota > Viridiplantae > Streptophyta > Pinopsida > Araucariales > Araucariaceae > Wollemia > Wollemia nobilis. The sequence goes on from JAQPPZ010007219.1 coordinate 4,352,025, forward strand.
ATTCAAAGGCTTGATACAAGACTTGATTGACAACAAGACATTGGTTGTAGACAACCCTGTAGCACCAAACAACCAGCAAATGGGAATTTACAGAGACCCCTTGCCTGCTCATGAGGCACAAGCAAAACCCCTCCAAATAAATGAGGTGCAACAAAACTTCCCAATGCAAGGATATGTAGGGATGATCTCCATAGTGACGAGGAACAAGAAATACCCAGGAGCTACTCCCGCGGTAACCACAAAAGAAGTTCCTTCAACGTCACAGTCTCAACAAAACCCTACGCAGCTACCTTCGCCTAGACCCATGTCCACGATTCAAACTAGACTTACCCAAATTCTACGGACCATGTCGGCTAGGCTCTCCATATATGAGCTAATTCAACAATCAACACCCCATCGGGAGGCTCTTATGGAGATACTGAAGGCTATAGAGTTGCAACCCTAGGAACCGAATTATTTCAACAATTTTATGGGGCATGTCAAAAGATGCACCGAGCCAGTCATCACTTTTTGGGAAGATGAAGTGAAGTTAGTGGCTGATGACATAGCGGATCCACCCCTGCATGTTATCGTGTGGGTCAACGGGATCCCCTATCAGAGTGTGTTGGTAGACACTGGCTCGTCTAGCAACATCATCACTACAACAGCTTTGAAAAATTTGAAGCTACCAGCCTCTCACATCACGGCCTCCACATATACACTGTGAGCATTTAACGATGCATTTGCTCAACAGTCGGCACAATTGTCCTACCCATTCAAGTGGGATAAAAGACAATACCAACATTGTGCCATATTTTGGAGGGTGATATGGCTTACAACATCTTGTTGGGCAGGCCATGGATAAGGGACATGAAGTGTGTCCCGTCAATAACACATCAATGCCTGAAGTATACATTTGAATGGGAAGTACACGTGGTTTTGACAGACCTAGAACCCTTCAAGTACTGCAATGCAGTGCACCTAATGCCGCAGTCGACCCTCCCATCAACGCATTTGGATTTCCAATTGAATCCATCTCGACAGGGTCTGATTTCATGAACATCCCCAAAGGTAGATCCACAAAAACCCCAGTCAGGTCCATCTTCATCAGTTGGTCCTTCATCAATGATGCCACCTATCATGGAAAAATAGAAGGACAAAGGGAAGAAACCCTTGGAGGAGGCACAACCCCTTGAAAATGAGCAACAATCAGTCTCCAACATATCTACTAAAGAGGTGCTTAGTTCAATAGAAGTGGAAACTTCTAGCCCACCCCACATGGAGTGGAGTCCATAAGAGATTTTGTTCCCTCTCCCTCAATCGACAACAATCATTGTTGAAATGGCCAATACAGGCCTGGGGGAGTATCTGGTGTGGAATGTTGTGGTGATGCCAGCACTAGAATCCATGCAAGACATGGGTAGGCCTCGCCTTCCCATTGATACAATTGTTCCTCTAGGCTACCTTCCCAACTAGACTAATTTTGTGTATGGGGGCCTTGATCATGGCACTGAGCCATACATGCGAGAGGACAAGGATGAAGAACCTTTCTTAGAGGATGTAAATTATCTGTCCAACCTGAACTTCACTCTGAGATATCTTGGCCAATGCAATTGGAATGGATATGGGTTAGGTCGGTATGAGCAAGAGGTGCGTGTCCTTTGTCAACCAAGATACCAAATGCCTTATGACAAGTCAGGTGTAGGGTTCAATCACCCCCTACCCTTAGACATCTTGGTCGATGACATGCAAGGCCTGAAGATAGACCACAAGGGTGGATTGGCATCAGACCCATATGCCAACCCAAATACAACATACACATTGGGGTATTATCTCCCAGGGTCAACAACCACCCTTTGTAACCTCAATCACCCTACTCCTTTTCTAGAAAGAGGTGAAAGTTTGGGGAACCACTTTCAGGGTAGATCTCCACAGTATCAAGAAGGATCTTCGAAGGATGAGTCAGACTATGAGCCAACATTATACGACTCCTTCGACTCAGATTTCAATCACTCGCAAGTGATTCCTATGGACGACTATCACGAAAATCTTTTGACAATGTTTCCTCTAGAGGCTCCAACCGAGCCAGTGATACATCAAGAGAATCAGGTCCCCCCATGAAGAGTGGCACAACCATAGTGGGGCTAGATAAATTTGCTTGAGCAAGTCAAGCCCTTAATACCACAAGCGATCAAAGCTAATACAGGAGGTTAGATCTCTGATAGTGATTACGAAGATGAAACTGAAATGGCATACCTTAATCACATGCGGTAGATGCAGCAGCGGTGCCCCTTGGAGATTAATGACCTACTTGATCATATGGGCATACTACATGGGCATGAGTGGTACGTAGACCCAACAGGGTGGGACCAAGTGTTGGATCCATGGCTCCAATTTTATGACGAGCACCGTCCACCCTAAGACCCTATAATGACATCAGTGCCAAGGGAAGACCTTGTCATCCTCTCTATACATAGGTATGATCCATTTTTGACCGTCCCTCTAGATCCAGATATAGAGCATAGATAACATCTAAGAAGTCTGAGTAACCACACCTGCGGTCATGGAGACCAAAATCATTCCATCAACATGATCTCCATTGATTTAACCGCACCCATCCACAATCTGACCGATCCGACAAAGTCATTGTATCTAGACATAGGTGCCATAGACTAGGACCACGCCAATTCCCCTCCATCCCCATCCGAGTACTGGAATTTCGATGAAATGTTTCATTTTACCCCTGAGCCAACTCAATATATCTTCCATGCTGACTGTCAACACTATTTATCGCCAAATTTTAAGATTTAAGCTTTTGTTTGATCTTGAATGCATCACACTAGTATTTCTATCTTTGGAAGTTTTGTTGTTTTTGATGATTTTATTTTTCTTTTGACCAAGCAATTGTGGGAATCCTTGGAGCTTTTTGGGTTGACCAAGCGATTGCAGGAATCCTTGGAGCTTTTTGGGTTGACCAAGCGATTGTGGAAATCCTTGGAGCTTTTTGGGTTTGACCAAGCGATTGCAAGAATCCTTGGAGATTTTTGGGGTTGACCAAGAGATTGTGATAATCCTTGGAGATTTTTGGTTTGACCAAGCAATTGATGGAATCCTTGGAGAATTTTGGTTTGACCAAGTGATTGTGGGAATCCTTGGATCATTTTGGTTTGACCAAGCGATTGCGGGAATCCTTGGAGCATTTTGGTTTGACCAAGTGATTGCGGGAATCCTTTGAGCATTTTGCTTTGACTAAGCGATTGATGGAATCCTTGGAGCATTTTGGTTTGACCAAGTGATTACAAGAATCCTTGGAGCATTTTGGTTTGACCACACGATTGCGGGAATCCTTGGAGCATTTTGGTTTGAACAAGTGATTGCAGGAATCCTTGGAGCATTTTGGTTTGACCAAGAGATTGCGGGAATCTTTGGAGCTTTTTGGGGTTGACCAAGAGATTACGATAATCCTTGGAGATTTTTGGTTTGACAAAGTGATTGATGGAGTCCTTGGATCATTTTGGTTTGACCAAGCGATTGCGGGAATCCTTGGAGCATTTTTGTTTGACCAAGTGATTGCGGTAATCCTTGGAGCATTTTAGTTTGACCAAGCGATTGCGGGAATCCTTGGAGCATTTTGATTTTACCAAGTGATTGCGGGAATCCTTGGAGCATTTTGGTTTGACCAAGCGATTGCGGGAATCCTTGGAGCATTTGGGATTGACCAAGCGATTATGGGAATCCTTGGAGCATTTTGGGATTGGCTACTCTAGATATGGAATGGTCGCAAATGACTGATGTTCAAGGGTTCTAATTCCTTGACTCCATCAAGAGAGGCTAGCCGGTATGTTCCAGGTCCTATTTTGTTATCAATTACATATGAACCTAACCAATTTTCCGTGAACTTGTCCGTGAGATGGGGCGGCAAACTAGAGTTCTATTGGTTTTCCTTTAAGACCAAGTCACCAATCCGAAAGTCCCTTAGGTGAACTTTCATGTTGTATGCTTTATTTAGCCGCTCTTAATAGATACATAAATGCTCAAGAGCATTGACGCACTGTTCATCAAGCAACATAAGCTAGTCTAATCGGTTATGCCATGAAGTGTCATCATCGATGAACTCTTGCATTGATATGCGTAGGGAGGGAATTTCAAACTCAAGAGGCATGATAGCCTCATAGCCATACACAAGCGAAAATGGAGTTGCCCCAGTGGGTGTCAGAATGCTAGTGTGATAAGCCCATAAGGCAAGTGGGATCTTAATGTGCCAATCCTTATGACTGTCTGTGACTGTATTTTTAAGGATAGCAACTTTATCATTGTGCATAACATAAAATAATGACATATACACAAAGCAAGAAAATCAAAACAACAAAAACATCAAATATCCATAGACGACAAACAATAAAATTGCCGAACAAAGGCACCTTTGCATCTGACATTCAATGGCATACAAAATTGACTTCGGGGTCACAAATTATCACTATCATACTCCCTAAGAAGGATACCATAGTCGGACCGCTCCACGAGAAGATGATTTTTTGACAATTTAATCCCCAAATGGTGTCGCAAAAAAAAAAAATCAAAACAACAATAAACATTGCCAGACACAAGTGCTCTTGCACTTAACCTCTTGGCATAGCAAAACTGATGTCGGGGTTTACATTGTCACTATCCTACTCCCTAAGAAGGCTACCATAGCCAGACCGCTCCACGGGAAGACAGATTTTTGACAATTTCACCCCCAAACGATGTCACAAAAGGGTCAAAACCCACTCAAAAACAACAAAAAATGCAACACAAACACAAAGCAATAAGCATTGCTGGACACAAGTTCTCTTGCACTTAACCTCTTGGCATAGAAAATCGATGTCCAGGCTCAAATTGTCACTCTCCTACTTCCCCAAGAAGGCTACCATACCCGGACCGCTCCACGGGAAGACGGACTTTCGACACTTTCACCCCATTATGGCATCACCAAAAGGGATTTTGCCCACCAAAAATAGGTCCAAATGTCAAAAAAATTGCACATGCTTAAACTCTAAACTATCTAAAGGCACCCTTGCACAAGTCATGTTGGGTCAAGCGACTCATCATTTTTCTCATGAAGGTCATTCCATCATCGATACGTTGCTTGAGGGGGTAGTCACACTTAGTCGCCAATCAACAAATACACACCCAATCATGGAAAATGGCATGCATTCAAAGGGTCATTGACAAAGATAATCACACTCCTACTTGGGGCAGTAAACAAGCAATAATCACAAACTGATCAAACACTTGGCATTCCTGAAGCATGAACACAAGGTTCCCCCATGGATAAAAGGTCGTGCCCTTTGCCTATTCATGACTGATCAATGTACAAGCTCAAGTAACACCTCACCAAAAAAGGTTAACACTTGAATTGTGTGCCTTTGCTCGTCAGAAGCAAGGATTCAAGAATGCACACCCTTTCTATGCTTGGGGCATCAAGAGTTGGTTAGGTTACTAAGAAACCCTAATTATTAGTGCTTTGGTTATCTATTTTTTGCTTGGCACTGCGCCATGCACAACACATCCCAAAAAGGGGCATTTGTAGACACCAAAACAACAACAATACGATTATGTGACTGCAAACACTGATCGCATTGACACACACAGCCCCCAGGGCACCCCTCAGAGGTTAAAAAGTGGTCTTAATCACTTTTTACAACAATTTTGGGAAGTCAGGGATGAATTTGGAACCCTCTAGGCACTTTGCTTAGAATACGTCTCACCCTGAGATGAATTCAAAATGGGATTCGCCTCACCCAGGGATGAATTCTGAATTTTCTCCTAGGTAGGACGAATTCTAGGTTCAACGGGAAAAAAGAAAAATCTTGACAAGTGGCAGCCAGGGGTAGTCCATTAATGCCTCCTGCTTTGCATGCGTGTGTAGGTAGGTAGATTGGCCGTTAGAGGATTGTCACAAGGGCAGTTATGGAAGCCCGAGTTAGAGAGGAGTCTCCTCCCTCTTGGGAAGGCATAGCCACCATGTGGCACCCCTACATGCCCATCCAAAAGAGACCCCTTGGGTCTATAAAATGGTGAACTTTCTCACCCAAAAAAAAAGGAGGTGGGAAGCATTTTCAAGCAATGAAGTGCTACCCAATTGATAATGTGCCTTAGCCCTTTGGTGATTCACATCTTCTACATCCTTGATATCTTTCACAAATGAGGTCATTGGGTGGGCATTGGAAGTGTGAATCCGGATCCAAAATCTGACACTTGACCACATTACCCCACCCATTTGCCGACAACCAGTTATAAGAGATTTTGGGTCCATCCCAAGTGGATTGGTGCTAAAGTCAGGTTCTAACGGTGGGCGGCCCGCCCTGGAGCCCCACACTTATTAGTGTCATTTTAATTTGTTCTTTTGTCACTTTTTTATATTCCATTCCATTTTATGTTGTTTAGATAGTTTGCAATTTCGATTTCAGCATGTTTTGATCAAATATTGTCATCTTTTGTCGTTTTCGTTGTCTTCACTAACTTGCAGGTAGCGACGTCAAATTCTTGGTGATGGATGCTAAATTGGAGAAAACCGACCATATGGGTCATCCCAAAATGCCCTCAATTAGTTAATTCCCATGTTTTTAGGTGTTTTGGAGATCTCGAGACCCGACATTTGGACGTATTTACTTTGAAATTTTGTCACAGGTGAATTCGTCCTACCCAGGGACGAATTACAGCAGAATTCATCCTTCCTAGGGATGAATTGTAGTTGAATGTGAATTGGCCAACTGTTTCGATGGCAGTGGCCCTCTGGTAATGTTTTTTGGTCTCTGTCAAATGTGCAGGTCATTTGGAATCATTTTATTCACCGGTTTAGCTAATCTTATGCATGCATCCTTCATTGGTTTTAGGATTAAACGCTCTATCTTTTGTCACAGGTGCTACTAACGACTTGTTGTGTCTTTGAACATAGGAAGAGCAGCAAGAATCAAGGGTTCATCAACACAAGTGACAACAACACTTTGGCCTGCCCATTTCAAACGTGGGCACACGAAAGGAAGAAGACTAAGTCAAGATTGTAATCAAAATCCATTTAACACTCCTAGCCCCTGAAAAGGGAGGAGGCACCTTTGTAACCAATATTAAGAGAGTTGAATAAAAGGGTTGTGCTTTCTCTAATTTATTTTGTCTTCATTCAATTTGCTTCTTTCATTTCATGCATTTCACATTTTAGGATTTAAGCGTTTGTTTGATCTTGAATGCATCACACTAGTATTTCTATCTTCCAAAATCTCGTGCTTTCAGTGGTGATCACGGTTAGGACACCAAAACATGGAAGAACAAATTAAAATGACACTAAGAAGTACGGGGCACCCAGGAAGGCCGCCCATCGTTAGAACCTGACTTCGGCACCAATCCACTTGGGATGGGCCCAAAATCTCTTATAACTGGTTATCGGTGAATGGGTGGGGTAATGTGGTCAAGTGTCAGATTTTGGATCCGAATTCACACTTCCAATGCCCACCCAATGACCTCCTTTGCGAAAGAGATCAAGGATGTAGAAGATATGAATCACAAAAGGGCTAAGGCACAGTATCAATTGGGTAGCACTTCGTTGCTTGAAAATGCTTCCCACCTCCTTTTTTTTGGGTGAGAAAGTTCACCATTTTATAGACCCAAGGGGTATCTTTTGGATGGGCATGCAGGGGTGCCACATGGCATCTATGCCTTCCCAAGAGGGAGGAGACTCCTCTTCAACTCAGGCTTCCATAACTACCATTGTGACAGTCCTCTAATGGACAATCTACCCACCTACACGCGCATGTAAGGCAGGAGGCATTAATGGACTGCCCCTGGCTGCCACTTGTCAAGATTTTTCGTTTTTCCCGTTGAACCTAGAATTCGTCCTACCCAAGAGCAAATTCAGAATTTGTCCCTGGGTGGGGCAAATCCCATTTTGAATTCGTCTCAGGGTGAGATGAATTCTGAGCAAAGTGCCTAGAGGGTGCCAAATTGATCCCTGACTTCCCAAAATTGCTATAAAAAGTGGTTAGGACCACTGCTTAACCTCTGAGGGCTGCCCTGGGGGCTGTGTGTTAATGCGATTAGTGTTTGCAGTCACATAATCATATTGGTGTTGTTTTGGTGCTTATAGATGCCCCTTTTTGGGATGTGCTGTGCATGGCACAACGCCGAGCAAAAAATAGATAACCAAAGCACTAATTATTAGGGTTTCTTAGTAACCTAACCAACTCTTGATGCCCCAAGCATGGAAAGGGCATGCATTCTTGAATCCTTGCTTTTGACGAGTGAAGGCACTCAATTCAAGTGTTAACCTTTTTCGGTGAGGTGTTACTTGAGCTTGTACATTGATCAGTCATGAATAGGCAAAGGGCACGACCTTTTATCCATGGGGGAACCTTGTGTTCATGCTTCAGGAATGCCAAGTGTTTGATCAGTTTATGATTTTGGTGGGACAAAAGCTCCAATGATTATCGCAATCGCTTGGTCAAAACCCAAAAAGCTCTAAGGATTATCGTAATCGCTTGGTCAAAAACCAAAATCTCCAAGGATTATCACAATCGCTTGGTCATCCCAAAAAGCTCTAAGGATTATCCCAATCACTTGGTCACCCAAAAAGCTCCAAGGATTATCGCAATCACTTGGTCACCCCAAAAGCTCCAAGGATTATCGCAATCACTTGTTCACCCCAAAATCTCCAAGGATTATCGCAATCACTTGGTCACCCCAAAAAGGCCCCAAAGGATTATCGAAATCCCTTGGTCACCATCAAGAAAATTCAAAAACAACAAAAATCATCAAAAACAACAAAAATCATCAAAAACAACAAAAATTTGCATCTCATTTCCAGGCATGCTCAAATTCATCAATAAAAGCTCTTCTTACATCTCATCTTCATATTCACAAAAATCATTCCATAAAAATACAAAAATATATAGCTGCATTAAGCATCGCATCCATACATTGCATATTTGTGGTCGTACAGGTCAAAGGCACCATAGGCTGTAATTGCTCTGCTAGTCCATCTTGTTCCACGTTTTTCCATTTTATAAGCAGTCCAAAAAATTAAAAAAACAAAAATACACCATTTACTGCTTTTTACCACACTAGAGTCAGTGGTCTTATAATGTATCAAGAGTTTTCATATTTTAGTCATAATTTTGCTTTCTAAGCCATATACTGTACACAGTCAGAAATATTTTACGAAGGTAGAGCCATACTTGCAATACGCCTTGTTACGTAACATCCCATCACAAGCTAAAACATAAAACAATTCCTAAGTTGTGTGAATGAAAGATGAACCCTGCAAAGCAATCTAGGTCACCATAAGTGAAACAGTTATCTTGCTCATCTCCCTGTGTGAATGACCCCAAAGAATGCTGAGAGTTGGCAAAAGGACAAGCATCATCCCTACCCAATTCCCCAGGAATCCCAAGTTCTCAAAAGTTGCAAAAGTCAAAATTCCAAAATTCAATATGCCAAAGTGCACACATCAAAAGGCACAAACAATAGTGATTCTCATCACTTCATATCCCAATCCCTTGCTCAAACAAAAAATAAATAAAACAAAAATAAACAGTGATTTTTATCACTACAAAAGAGCAAGTATCCCCTTACAATTGAAGAAAAGAAGGGAGTTGAACTTGAATCCCTGGAAATCTTAGCATTCCGACAGGTCATGAGGCAAACCGTAGTACCGGTTTGGTTGATAGCCTATCCGTAACTCATGGAAAACCTCCCGCATGACGATATATCTACTGCATTAACTTGTGTACAGATCAATGTTTGCATGTGGATGAGCTAGCTCATAGTATCGTAGATTGCATCGCAGATTAATCTGACTAAATACAATAAAGGAGTTAGTGGAGCTAATTAGGTGATCCTTAGTACAGGTTCGGTTGAAAGCCCATCTGGAACTGGCGGTATCCTGACAAATACCACATAAATGAACTCAATTGCACACATAGGGATGTGAAATAACTTGGTCAAAATCATGTCCGATTCATACCTTGTTCAAAAGTCTTGTAAGATAAAGTATAGTCATGGCTAGTGAGTTAAAACCGTCTGAGTCTCAAAAAACCTTAGCTACATTTCTAAACCAACAGCGCTACTTCTCATCCTTACAATACCATCAAAAAATACAAAAAAAAAAAAAAAACTCCATGTATACATACAAGTCATTCACCATAGAAATTACTTAAAAATAAAATAACAAAATCCTAAACAGTCTATGGTGCCCTAACCAATCAACACAAATTCATTTCATCCATTACATTTTGCATATCACATATATATCAAAAACATTTGCATTAATCATACCATATACATCCATTACCATCAACATGCATCCATCAACATCAATCATTGTGCATAACATAAAATAATGACATATACACAAAGCAAGAAAATCAAAACAACAAAAACACCAAATATCCACAGACGACAAACAATAAAATTGCCAAACAAAGGCACCTTTGCGCCTGACATTCTTGGCATCCAAAAACAAACATTGGGGTTGTAAATTGTCACTATCCTACTCCCTAAGAATGCTACCATAGCCGGACCACTCCACGTAAGGAAGGATTTTTGCCAGTTTTAGCTCCAAGAAGCATTGCAAAAAGGGTTACCACCCACCAAAAATAGGTTTAAATGTCAGAAAATTGCATATACTTAACGCTAAACAATCTGATGGCACCCTTGCACAAGTCATATTGGGTCAAGCGACTCGTTGTTTTTCTCATGAAGGTCATTCCCTCATCGATTCGTCGCTTGAGGGGGTAGTCACACTTAGTCGCCAATCAATAAATACACACCCAATCATGGAAAATGGCATGTATTCAAAGGATCATTGACAAAGATAATCATGCTTCTTCTTGGGGTAGTAAACAAGCAATAATCCATAACTGATCAAACACTTGGCATTCCTGAAGCATGAACACAAGGTTCCCCCGTGGATAAAAGGTCGTGCCCTTTCCCTATTCATGACTGATCAATGTACAAGCTCAAGTAACACCTCATCAAAAAATGTTAACACTTGAATTGAGTGCCTTCGCTCGTCAGAAGCAAAGATTCAATAATGCATGCCCTTTCCATGCTTGGGGCATCAAGAGTTTGTTAGGTTACTAAGAAACCCTAATCATTAGTGCTTTGGTTATCTACTTTTTGCTCGGCGCTGCGCCATGCAAAACACATCCCAAAAATGGGCATCTATAGACACCAAAACAACACCAATTCGATTATGTGACTGCAAACACTGATCGCATTGACACACATAGCCCCCAAGGCAGCCCTCAGAGGTTAAATAGTGGTCCTAACCACTTTTTATAGCAAGTTTAGGAAGTTAGGGATCAATTTGGCACCCTCTAGGCACTTTGCTCAGAATTCATCTCACCCTGAGGCAAATTCAAAATGGGATTTTCCTCACCTAGGGACGAATTCTGAATTCAGTCCTAGGTAGGACGAATTCTAGGTTCAATGGGCAAAAAGAAAAATCTTGACAAGTGGCAGCCAAGGGTAGTCCATTAATGCCTCCTGCCTTGCATGCGCGTGTAGGTGGGTAGATTGGCCATTAGAGGACTATCACAAGGGTAGTTATGGAAGCCCGAGTCAGAGAGGAGTCTCCTCCCTCTTGGGAAGGCATAGCCGCCATGTGGCATCCCTGCATGCCCATCCAAAAGAGACCCCTTGGGTCTATAAAATGGTGAACTTTCTCACCCAAAAAAAAATGAGGTGGGAAGCATTTTCAAGCAACGAAGTGCTGCCCAATTGATACTGCACCTTAGACCTTTTGTGATTCATATCTTCTACATCCTTGATCTCTTTCACAAAGGATGTCATTCGGTGGGCATTGGAAGTGTGAATCCGGATCCAAAATCTGACACTTGACCACATTACCCCACCCATTCGTCGACAACCAGTTATAAGATATTTTGGGCCCATCCCAAGTGGATTGGTGTTGAAGTCAAGTTCTAATGGTGGGCGGCCTGCCCGGGTGCCTCATACTTCTTAGTGTCATTTTAATTTGTTCTTTTGTCACTTGTTTATATTCCATTCCATTTTATGCTGTTTAGATAGTTTGCAATTTCGATTTCAATATGTTTTGATCAAATATTGTCATCTTTTGTCGTTTTCATTGTCTTCACTAACTTGCTGGTAGTGAAGTCAAATTTTTGATGATGGAGGCTAAATTGGGTAAAACCGACCATTTGGGTCATCTCAAAATGCCCCCAATTGGCTAACCCCCATGTTTGCAGGTGTTTTGGAGATCCCAAGATGCGACATTTGGGCGGGGTCACTTCGGCATTCTGCCACAGGCGAAATTCGTCCCACCCAATGGCGAATTACAATAGAATCCATCCCACCCCAGGACGAATTCAAATTGATGGCCAATTTCATGACTGTTCTAATGGCAATGGCCCTCTGGTAATGTTCTATTGTCTTTGTCAAATTTGTAGACTGTTTGGGATCCATTTAGTTATCTCTGTAATCAATTTTTTGCATGCATCTTTCATTATTTCTAGAAAACAAATATTTCATTTTTTGCTACAGGTGCTACTAACGACTTGTGTCTTTGAACGTAGGAAGAGCAGCAAGAATCAAGGGTTCATCAATGCAAGCGACGACAACACTTTGGCCTGCCCATTTGAAACGTGGGCACGCGGAAGGAAGAAGACTAAGTCAAGATTGTAATCAAGATCCATTTAACGCTCCTAGCCCCTGAAAAGGGAGGAGGCACCTTTGTAACCGAGATTAAGAGAGTTGAATAAAAGAGTTGTGCTTTATCTAATTTCTTGTGTCTCCGTTCAATTCGCAAAATCCGTCCCACCCAAGGATGAATTCAAATCGATGACAAATTTCATGACTGTTCTAATGGAAATGGCCCTCTGGTAATGTTCTCTTGTCTCTGTCAAATTTGCAGACTGTTTGGGATCCATTTAGTTATCGCTGTAATCAATTTTTTGCATGCATCTTTCATTATTTCTAGAAAAAAAATATTTCATCTTTTGCTACAGGTGCTACTAATGACTTGTTGTGTCTTTGAACACAGGAAGAGCAACAAGAATCAAGGGTTCATCAACGCAAGCGACGATAACATTTTGGCCTGCCCATTTCAAACGTGGGCATGCGGAAGGAAGAAGACTAAGTCAAGATTGTAATCAAGATCCATTTAACGCTCCTAGCCCCTGAAAAGGGAGGAGGCACATTTGTAACCGAGATTAAGAGAGTTGAATAAAAGGGCTATGCTTTCTCTAATTTCTTTTGTCTCTGTTCAATTCGCTTCTTTCATTTCATGCATTTCACATTTTAGGACTTAAGCATTTGTTTGATTTTGAATGCAATAATTAGTATTTTTGTCTTCCGAAATCTTGTGCTTTTAGTGGCGATCATGGTGGGACCTTGTCCCCTGATTTTTGAGATCAAGAAACTGATCAAAATTTGTGTTTTTGTGCTTACAGGTACATTTTTTGAATTTTGACTGTTATTCATCTCTGCCTGTGTCGAATACAGTACTGTAATTCATCTGACCCTGAGATGAATTCAAATTCATCTTAGACAGGGACGAATTCTATTCTATTATTCGTCTGACCCGGAGACAAATTTTAGTCTATGCAATTTCAGAATCGAGAGTTAGAAAACATCCTTTTGGGCAGTGAAGATGTAGGAGTTTTTAACCAACTTCTTTCAAATTTCTATTTTCTGTTTTCTGTTTTCTAGTTTTCAGTTTTTGTATGGCTTAGGGAAAGTTTCCTTTTGTCTGCCTGTTTCATTTTTTGCAAATTAAAATGAACTCCACACACATCACTAGCATTTTTAAACCAAGGAGCTAGTCATAAGACCCCAGCCCTTGATCAAGACCAACGGTGGGTTCATCACCACCTTGGCTTGATTTTTGCATCCATTTACCCCGATTGTCACTGTCGTTCGATGTAAATCCTGATGAAAGCTAACCGAGTGTCACTAGGGTGATTCCCAGCACACGAGGATAAGTCTTCTATGGTAGGTGTCATAGACAGGACAATCCCCCTTTAGTACAGCCTACGTACCATGTACCATATGCTCTCATGTACCTATAGTCTCCCTCTCGTAAGGGCGGGTATATAGAGAGGTTGGTATATCAGCCTGACATGGTATATCGAAGGGGCGACCATTTATGGGAGTTATATGAGCCTTCATTATGCATTTAAACATTCTACAAAACTTTCAAAAACAAAAACAAAATCATCAAAATGCACTAAAACCAGTCTAGGACACACCATTAATATTTAAAAGAGATAATCACCATTTGTGTATGTGTGTGTTCATTTCTGCTTAGTGTAACAAAAAAAAATCATAAAAGAGATAAAATCTACATAGCTTGTAGGAAAGCACCACTATGGTGTACACACGTAGTCAAGCCCAATCAAGGGTGGAAGCTACAAAAAGTGTACAAGGGGGCGACACAGGTCACCTCCGCTATAGTCCTAAGGACTTAGTTATACCGCCTTGGCGGTCTAACCCGCAATAGATTCCGCATCAGTCTAGGTCAATATGGAATTATAGAGACACCCCATTGGGGGACATGCCAGTCCATCATAGCCCCTTTCGGTAAGAAGCCTTACATGTAGCACTCAATGTAGATACCTTGGAAGTTCAATATGAGTGGCCACCATGCAATGAAGCATTGGAATGATGGAGAGTCCATGAGGAGAGGCTTCAAGATAATATCATACTTTCATTGCCTCCTCTTATAGCTAGAAACAATAGGACAAATTCGAAGCACAAGGATCCTCTGACAGGGCGAGCCAAATCCGCTCGCCTCTTTCATACTTATGAAGGGGAGAATGAGGAAGATCCTTATCTTCCTCGAGAGCAATATACAACATGGGAGCAATGCGCCTCTGCACCTGCTATGTACCAAAACCATCCTTCGAGGCTAGAGCCTCAAATAAATGTTGTCAACCTTGATAGGGGAAAGTGACCTATGGAGATCTTGGATCACCATGATAGAGATAAGTACATGGGAGAGGCATCTAGGCCACCGAGACTCAATATGGCAAAACCGATTGACTTGGCAGTCGCCAGACATACCGCCCGCCAAGCGGAGATTACGTAGCTTAAAAAATATCAATAGCAACTGGAGCATTTATATCGCCTCAATGAAGATCGCATTAGGTGCCAAACAGATGAGATGTTTGATAACACTATGCCAGAGAGGGTTTCGACCCCTCACACCCAAAGTGGAGAACCATACGAGAGGCGTAACCACTTGGTACAAGACAGGTCCCCGCGACCTGACCAAGCGCTGCCTCCAAGACCTCTTAGACCGAAATGGGAGGCCACTCCCCAGAATAATGATAGGTTCCCTCTACGGGGACCCACTCATGGTCGTAGGTCTCGCATAAAGACTCCTCAAGAAGCATACAAGGAGTACAAACAAGAAGAAGAGCGGGCTGAAACGCCCTATCTAGGTGGAGGGGTTATTTTTCGACCACCTCTGCATAGGCCTCAAGTCTAACCCAACCCACAATGGGAGAAAATTAGAGAAGATGATATTAAGTCTTCTGATGCATATAAAGCGCTATTAGAGCATTTGGAGTCTATGGAAACCAAAGTTGATGGGCCCTAAAAGCCCACATTACCTTAACTCTGTAGTCATTCAATGCATCCATCCGTGCCTACACCTCCTTATCCTGAGCATTTTAAGTTGCCCCAGATGGCACTCTTTAAAGGCAAGGAAGATGCCCAAGAGCATGTGACAAGGTTCCTGAGCCAATGCTTTGGCATTCAACACAATGATGCGCTGTTGCTTAGGAAATTCATAACCACATTCGTAGGCCCTGCCTCGGATTGGTTCACCCAGTTGCCAAAGCACAACATCAATAACTTAGATCAATTAGTGGATGCGTTCCTTGAACGTTTTGCCTTCAGCACCAAGAAGAAGGTGTCACTGAGTGATCTGGCTAGCCTCAGGAAATATGATGAGGAGAGAATGGCGGCCTACAAGAATCGATGGAGGACTCTACTTTCTAAGCTACCTTACCTTCCCCCTATGTCTAATCTTACATAGATGTTTGCACGAAGTTGCTTGAGATCGATCTCTAGGCTATTGCAGCTGCAGCAATATGCCACCTTAGAAGAAGCTCTGGCACAAGCCAGAATTATCGAAGAGATCAAAATAGGGGAGGGTGAAATCACCAAGCCTAAGAGAAAAGAGTGGAACAAAAACACCAAAACGGGGACTATGCAACAAAAACCTACTATGGTTAACCAAGTTGCTATAAATGTTCCCAAGACTACACAAGACATACAGCCTCAAAGGGCTATTTATCAGGCAGAGCCCCCTATTAATTATGAAAGGGAAAACCAGAAACAGGGGAAAAATTAGCAGCGTCACCCTAGGCGACAGTTTACACCCTACACGGAGTCTAGGGACTCCCTATTTGACCGCTTGTTAGCGAAAAATTTGATCAACCTCCCAGAAATTCAAACCATAGATCCAAATGCATCGAAGCCTAGGGGGTATCGGGAGGATTTGTATTGTAGATTCCACCAATGACAGGGACATGACCTTCATACATGTTGGAAATTCAAAGGCTTGATACAAGACTTGATTGACAACAAGACATTGGTTGTAGACAACCTTGTAGCACCAAACAACCAACAAATGGGAATTTACAGAGACCCCTTGCCTGCTCATGAGGCACAAGCAAAACCCCTCCAAATAAATGAGGTGCAACAAAACTTCCCAATGCAAGGATATGTAGGGATGATCTCCATAGTGACGAGGAACAAGAAATACACAGGAGCTACTCCCGCGGTAGCCACAAAAGAAGTTCCTTCAACATCACAGTCTCAACAAAACCCTACGCAACTACCTCCGCCTAGACCCATGCCCATGATTCGGACTAGACTTACCCAAATTCTATGAACCACGTTGGCTAGGCTCTCCATATATGAGCTAATTCAACAATCAACGCCCCATCGGGAGGCTCTTATGGAGATAATGAAGGCTATAGAGTTGGAGCCCTAGGAACTAAATTCTTTCAACAATTTTATGGGGCATGTGAAAAGATGCACCGAGCCAGTAATAATTTTTTAGGAAGATGAAGTGAAGTTAGTGGTTGATGACATAGCGGATCCACCCCTGCACATTATCGTGCAGGTCAACAGGATCCCCTATAAGAGGGTGTTTGTAGACACTGGCTCGTGTAGCAACATCATCACTATAGTGGCTTTGAAACATTTGAAGTTGTCGGCCTCTCACATCACAACCTCCATGTATACACTACGATAATTTAATGATGCAATCTGCTCGATAGTCGGCACAATCGTCCTACCCATTCAAGTGGGACAAAATACAATACCAACATTGTGCCATATTTTGGAGGGTGAGATGGCTTACAACATCTTGTTGGGCAGGCCATGGATAAGGGACATGAAGTGTGTCCCGTCAATAGCACATCAATGCTTGAAGTATACATTTAAAAGGGAAGTACATGTGGTTCTAGTAGACCTAGAACCCTTCAAGTACTGCAATGCAGTGCACCTAATGCCACAACTGACCCTCCCATCAACACATTTGGATTTCCAATTGAATCCATCTCGATAGGGTCCGATTTTGCGAGCATCCCCAAAGGTAGATCCACCAAAACCCCAGTCAGGTCCATCTTCATCAGTTGGTCCTTCATAAATGATGCCACCTATCATGGCCAAACAAAAGGAAAAAGGGAAGAAACCCCTGGAGGAGGCACAACCTCTTGAAAAGGTGCAACAATCAGTCTCAAAAATCTCTACTGAAGAGGTGCTTAGTACAATGGAAGTGGAAACTTCTAGCCCACCCCACATGGAGTGGAGTCTAGAAGAGCTTTTGTTCCCTCTCCCTCAATTGTCAATAATCACCGTTGAAATGGCCAATATGGGCCTGGGGGAGTATCTGGTGCGAAATGTTGTGGCGACGCCAACACTAGAATCCATGCAAGACATGGGGAGGCCTCACCTTCCCATTGGTACAATTGTTCCTCTAGGCTACCCGCCCAACCAGACTAATTTTGTGTATGGGGGCCTTGATCATGGCACTGAGCCATACATGCGAGAGGACAAGGATGAAGAACCTTTCGTAGAGGATGTAAATTATCTGTCCAACCCAAAATTTTCTCTGATATATCTTGGCCAATGCAATTGGCATGGATACGGGTTAGGCCAGTATGAGCAAGGGGTGCGTGTCCTTTGTCAACCAAGATACCAAATGCCTTATGACAAGTCAGGTGTAGGGTTCAATCACCCCCTACCCTTAGACATCTTGGTCGATGACATGTAAGGCCTGAAGATAGACCATAAGGGTGGATTGGCATCAGACCCATATGCCAACCCAAATACAACATACACATTGGGGGATTATCTCCCAGGGTCAACAACCACCCTTGGTAACCTCAATCGCCCTACTCCTTTGCTAGAAATAAGCGAAAGTTTGGAGACCCACTTTTAGGGTAGATCTCCACAGTATCAAGAAGGATCTTCGGAGGATGAGTCAGACTATGAGCCAACATCATACGACTCCTTCGACTTAGATTACAATCACTTGCAAGTGATTCCTATGGACGACTATCACAAAAATATTTTGACAATGTTTCCTCTAGAGGCTCCAGTCAAGCTAGTGATACGTCAAGAGAATCAGGTCCCCCCATGGAGAGTGGCACAACCACAGTGGGGCCAAATAAATTTGCTTGAGCAAGGTGAGCCCTCAATACCGCAAGTGGTTGGAGCTAATACAGGAGGTTGGATCTCCGATAGTGATTACGAAGATGAAACAGAAATTGCATACCTTAATCACATGCGACAGATACAACAGTGGCATCCCTTGGAGACTAATGACCTACTTGATCAGATGGGCATACTGCACAGGCATGAGTGGTACATAGACCCAGTAGGGTGGGACCAAGTGTTGGATCCGTGGCTTCAATTTTATGATGAGCACCGTCCACCCTGAGACCCTATAATGACATAAGTGCCGAGGGAAGACCCTGTCATCCTCTCTGCACATAGGGATGATCCATTCATGCCCGTCCCTCTAGAGCCAGATTCAAAGCATAGAGAACATATGAGATGTCCGAGTAACCACACCTGCGGTCATGGAGACCAAAATCATTCCATCAACATGATATCCATTGATTTAACCACACCCATCCATAATTCGATCGATCCGAAAAATTCATTGTATCTAGACATAGGTGCCATAGACTGGGACTGCACCAATTCCCCTCCATCCCCATCTGAGTATTGGCCTTTCGATGAAATGTTTCATTTTACCCTTGGGCCAACTTAGGATATCTTCCATGCTAAAAAGGAACCCGAGGTTCCTAACGATGATCTTAACTCAACAAATGATATCCATTTGATCCCAACTCCACACCAATTGGATGACGGATCCCACATGTCGGTCGAGGAGATGACTGACGTAGACATCGGCTCAGATCTAATGAATCCACAGATTATCAAGTTGGGGGTACATCTATCCCCTAAAGAGCAAGCCAAAAGCTCCAAGGATTATCGCAATCACTTGGTCACCCCAAAATCTCCAAGGATTATCACAATCACTTGGTCACCCCAAAAACTCCAAGGATTAATGCAATCACTTGGTCACCCAAAAAGCTCCAAGGATTATCGCAATCACTTGGTCACCCAAAAAGATCCAAGGATTATCGTAATCGCTTGGTCATCCCAAAAAGCTCCAAGGATTATCGCAATCGCTTGGTCAAAACCCAAAAAGCTCCAATGATTATCGCAATTGCTTGGTCAAAACCCAAAAGCTCCAAGGATTATTGCAATCACTTGGTCACCCCAAAAGCTCCAAGGATTATCGCAATCACTTGGTCACCCCAAAAGCTCCAAGGATTAATGCAATCACTTGGTCCCAAAAAGCTCCAAGGATTATCGCAATCACTTGGTCACCCCAAAAGCTCCAAGGATTATCGCAATCACTTGGTCACCCAAAAAGCTCCAAGGATTATCGCAATCACTTGGTCACCCCGAAAGCTCCAAGGATTATCGCAATCACTTGGTCATCACAAAAAGCTCCAAGGATTATCACAATCGCTTGGTCAAAACCCAAAAAGCTCCAAGGATTATCGCAATCACTTGGTCAAAACACAAAAGCTCTAAGTATTATTGCAATCGCTTGGTCATCCCAAAAAGCTCCAAGGATTATCGTAATCACTTGGTCACCCAAAAATCTCCAAGGATTATCGCAATCACTTGGTCACCCCAAAAGCTCCAAGGATTATCGCAATCACTTGGTCACCCTAAAAGCTCCAAGGATTATCGCAATCACTTGGTCACCCCAAAAAGGCCCCAAAGGATTCTCGAAATCCCTTGGTCACCATCAAGAAAATTCAAAAACAACAAAAATCATCAAAAACAACAAAAATTTGCATCTCATTTCTAGGCATGCTCAAATTCATCAATAAAAGCTCTTCTTACATCTCATCTTCATATTCACAAAAATCATTCCATCAAAATACAAAAATATATAGCTGCATTAAGCATCTCATCCATACATTGCATATTTGTGGTTGTACAATTCAAAGGCACCACAGGCTATAATTGCTCTGCTAGTACATCTTGTTCCACATTTTTCCATTTTATAAGCAGTCCAAAAATAAAAATAAAAATACACCATTTACTGCTTTTTACCACACTAGAGTCAGTGGTCTTATAATGTGTTAAGAGTTTTCTTCTTTCAGTCATAATTTTTCTTTCTAAGCCATATACTGTACATAGTCAGAAAGATTTTATGAAGGTAGAATCATACTTGCAATACGCCTTGTTACATAACATCCCATCACTAGCTAAAACACAAAACAATTCCTAAGTTGTGTGAACGAAAGATGAACCCTGCAAAGCAATCTAGATCACCATAAGTGAAACGGTTATCTTGCTCATCCCCTTGTGCGAATGACCCCAAAGAATGTTGAGAGTTGGCAAAAGGACAAGCATCCTCCCTACCCAATTCCCCAGGAATCCCAAGTTCTCAAAAGTTGCAAAACATCAAAAACTTGCAAAAGTCAAAATTCCAAAATTCAATATCCCAAAGTGCACACATCAAAAGGCACAAACAACAGTGATTCTCATCACTTCATATCCCAATCCCTTGCTCAAACGAAAAACAAATAAAACAAAAAATAAATAGTGATTTTTATCACTACAAAAGAGCAAGTATCCCCTTACAATTGAAGAAAAGAAGGGAGTTGAACTTGAATCCTTGGAACTCTCAGCATTCTGATAGGTCATGAGGCAAACCGCAGTACCAGTTTGCTTGATAGCCTATCTATCACTCATGGCAAACCTCGTGCATGACGATATATCTACTGCATTAACTTGTGTACAAATCAATGTTTGCATGTGGATGAGCTAGCTCATGGTATCCTAGATTGCATCGCAGATTAATCTGACTAAATACAATAAAGGAGTTAGTGGAGCTAATTAGGTGATCCTCAGTACAGGTTCGGTTGAAAGCCCATCTGGCATTGGCGGTATCCTAACAAATACCACATAAATGAACTCAATTGCACACACAAGGATGTGAAATAACTTGGTCAAAAACAATTTTGATTCATACCTTGTTCAAAATTCTTGTAAAATAAAGTACAGTCATGGCTAGTGAGTTAAAACTGTCTGAATCTCAGAAAACCTTAGCTACATTTCTAAACCAACTGCGCTACTTATCATCCTTACAATACCATCAGAAAATACAAAAAAAAAAAAACTCCATGTATACATACAAAGTCATTCACCACAACAATTGCTTAAAAATAAAATAACAAAATCCTAAACAGTCTATGGTGCCCTAACCAATCAACACAAATTCATTTCATCCATTACATTTTGCATATCACATATATATCAAAAACATTTGCATTAATCATACCATATACATCCATTACCATCAATATAAAGTAGCATGCATCCATCAACATCAATCATTGTGCATAACATAAAATAATGACATATACACAAAGCAAGAAAATCAAAACAACAAAAACATCAAATATCCACAGATGACAAACAATAAAATTGCCGAACAAAGGCACCTTTGCACCTGACATTCAATGGCATACAAAACCGACGTCGGGGTCAAAAATTATCACTATCCTACTCCCTAAGAAGGCTACCATAGCCGGACCGCTCCACGGGAAGACGAATTTTCGACAATTTAATCCCCAAATGCTGTCACAAAAAAAAAAATCAAAACAACAATAAACATTGCCAGACACAAGTGCTCTTGCACTTAACCTCTTGGCATAACAAAATTGATGTCGGGGTTTACATTGTCACTATCCTACTCCCTAAGAAGGCTACCATAGCCGGACCGCTCCACGGGAAGATGGATTTTTGACAATTTCACCCCCAAATGACGTCACAAAAGGGTCAAAACCCACTCAAAAACAACAAAAAATGCAACACAAACACAAAGCAATAAGCATTTCCGGACACAAGTGCTCTTGCACTTAACCTCTTGGCATAGAAAATTGATTTCGGGGCTCAAATTGTCACTCTCCTACTTCCCCAATAATGCTACCATAGCCGGACCGCTCCACGGGAAGACAGACTTTCGACACTTTCACCCCATTATGGCAACACCAAAAGGGATTTTACCCACCAAAAATAGGTCCAAATGTTAGAAAAATTGCACATGCTTAAACGCTAAACTATCTAAAGGCACCCTTGCACAAGTCATCTTGGGTCAAGCGACTCGTCGTTTTTCTCATGGTCATTCCATCATCGATACGTCGCTTGAGGGGGTAGTCACACTTAGTTGCCAATAAACAAATACACACCCAATCATGGAAAATGGCATGCATTCAAAGGATCATTGACAAAGACAATCACGCTCCTGCTTGGGGTAGTAAACAAGCAATAATCACAAACTGATCAAACACTTGGCATTCCTGAAGCATGAACACAAGGTTCCCCCATTGATAAAAGATCACGCCCTTTGCCTA
This sequence comes from Wollemia nobilis, assembly GCA_028583015.1. NCBI lineage: Eukaryota > Viridiplantae > Streptophyta > Pinopsida > Araucariales > Araucariaceae > Wollemia > Wollemia nobilis. The sequence goes on from JAQPPZ010007219.1 coordinate 4,374,971, forward strand.
TTCATGACTGATCAATGTACAAGCTCAAGTAACACCTCATTGAAAAAGGTTAACAATTGAATTGAGTGCCTTCACTCGTCAGAAGCAAGGATTCAAGAATGCACACCCTTTCCATGCTTGGGGCATCAAGGGTTGGTTAGGTTACTAAGAAACCCTAATCATTAGTGCTTTGGTTATCTATTTTTTGCTCAACATTGCGCCATGCACAACACATCCCAAAAAGGGGCATCTATAGACACCAAAACAGCACCAATCCGATTATGTGACTGCAAACACTGATCGCATTGACACACACAGCCCCCAGGGCAGCCCTTAGAGGTTAAACAGTGGTCCTAACCACTTTTTACAACAATTTTGGGAAGTCAAGGATCAATTTGGCACCCTCTAGGCACTTTGCTCAGAATCTGTCTCACCTTGAGACGAATTTAAAATGGGATTCACCCCACCCAGGGACGAATTCTAGGTTCAATGGGAAAAAAGAAAAATCTTGACAAGTGGCAGCCAGGGGCAGTCCATTAATGCCTCCTGCATTTCATGCGCGTGTAGGTGGGTAGATTGGCCGTTAGAGGATTGTCACAAGGGTAGTTATGGAAGCCTGAGTCAAAGAGGAGTCTCCTCCCTCTTGGGAAGGCATAGCCGCCATGTGGCACCCCTGCATGCCCATCCAAAAGAGACCCCTTGGGTCTATAAAATGGTGAACTTTCTCACCCAAAAAAAAGAAGGAGGGGAGAAGTATTTTCAAGCAACGAAGTGCTACCCAATTGATACTGCGCCTTAGCCCTTTTGTGATTCATATCTTCTACATCCTTGATCTCTTTCATAAAGGAGGTCATTGGGTGGGCATTGGAAGTGTGAATCCGGATCCAAAATTCGACACTTGACCACATTACCCCACCCATTCGTCGACAACCAGTTATAAGAGATTTTGAACCCATCTCAAGTGGATTGGTGCCGAAGCCAGGTTCTAACGATGGGCAGCCCGCTTGGGCTCCCCGTACTTCTTAGTGTCATTTTAATTTGTTCTTTTGTCACTTGTTTATATTCCATTCCATTTTATGCCGTTTAGATAGTTTGTAATTTCAATTTCAGCATGTTTTGATCAAATATTGTCATCTTTTGTCATTTTCATTGTCTTCACTAACTTGCAGGTAGCGACGTCAAATTCTTGGTAATGGAGGCTAAATTGGGGAAAACCGACCATTTGGGTCGTCCCAAAATGCCCCCAATTAGCTAACCCCCATGTTTGCAGGTGTTTTGGAGATCCCGAGACGCGACATTTGGGCAGGGTCACTTCGGCATTCTGCCATAGGCAAAATTCGTCCCACCTAGGGACGAATTACAGTAGAATCTGTCCCACCCAAGGACTAATTCAAATCGATGGCCAATTTCATGACTGTTCTGATGGCAATGGCCATCTGGTAATGTTCTCTTGTCTCTGTCAAATTTACAGACTGTTTGGGATCCGTTTAGTTATCGCTGTAATCAATTTTTCGCATGCATCTTTCATTATTTATAGAAAACAAATATTTCATCTTTTGCTACAGGTGCTACTAATGACTTTTTGTGTCTTTGAATGCAAGAAGAGCAGCAAGAATCAAGGGTTCATCAACGCAAACAACGATAACACTTTGGCCCGCCCATTTCAAACGTGGGCACACGAAAGGAAGAATACTAAGTCAAGATTGTAATCAAGATCCATTTAACGCTCCTAGCCCCTAAAAAGGGAGGAGGCGCCTTTGTAACCGAGATTAAGAGAGTTGAATAAAAGGGATGTGCTTTATCTAATTTCTTGTGTCTCCATTCAATTCGCTTCTTTCATTTCATGCGTTTCACATTTTAGGACTTAAGCGTTTGTTTGATCTTGAATGCAATAATTAGTATGTCTATCTTCTGGAATATCATGCTTTCAGAGAGAAATGATAAAAATTTTAGAGAGACCTTTCCATCCTTGGATGGCATCTTGTAGGTTATTTAGAGCAAAATCATGGAAACTATGACACTGTATGCTAAAGAGGAAACTCATGATGATATAGGGATAATGAGAAGGAAGTTGAAGTGTAGGAGAGGTAGTACAAATATAGTTGGAAAACACCCTTATAAGTCTGGATTAAAATTGATGGAGCTAAAAAAGTTAATCTGGGTAAAGTTTGAATTGGAGTGATCTACAAGAATCCTATTGGGGTAGTGCTCTATTATAAAATGTAGGACTTGGGTAAGGCCATGAACAATGAGGTAGAAGCCTTAGCTATAAATCTACTTCTATGTGGGTTGTAAGACAAGGTTATATAAAGATAATCATAGAATTATATTCTTAGATCTTTGTAGGAGCTCTAAATTTCATAAGGAACTTTGCTTTGATGAGGTGGAGGCCGACGATTGTTTTCACCCAAATTTAGAAGTTGTGGAAGGAATTGAATGATGTGATTCTCATTTATGTGAGTAGAGCTTTGAATAAAGTGGTAGAATTCTTCGTTAAGACAAGTACCGAGAAGGATTAAGGGTTCACTCACATAGTGGCATGACTTTGAGGACGAGAGAATTATGTAGGTTGGTGAGCAAAACCAGTTTTTGATTAATTTAGACAACCATTGCAGACATATGGTTTAGGAGATTCAGCTCCAATACATATCTATTTTTAAGGTTGCAACCAAAAAGTACTTAGTTCTTAGGATCTGGTTATGAAAGTTTGTTGAAAAGATAAAAAAAGGAAATAAGTGACCATGATAATTAAAGTTGAGAGAATTCTCATCCCATATTGTAAACAATCTTGTTTTAATATAATTTTTTAATATTCTTAAAAAATAAACATTTATAATAAAAGGTTATTCTGTATTATTTAGTTTTAAATTGTTGACTAATACAATTATTATATTGTCCTTCCAAATTAAAAAATAAAAATAAAAATAAATTAATACGATGGGCTAGTACGAATGAATTTAGTTACCCTCTTACCCGGTACGAAAAAAGCTTACCAACACAGCGAAGGACTTATACATTAAAATCCGGAAAAAAATAGGAAAAAAAAATTATTGACAAAGAATGAAATATATGGTAAATCCCAAAGGTAGTAACATAGTACTATGCCTACTGGAAGATTCAGAAAATCCAAAGAAAAATAGAGTTCTTAATTAAGAGAACGTTCGTGTTTGACTCTATAAGCTATGAATGAAGAGCATATCCGCCATGTAATTTTTCAAATGGAAAATGAGTGAAATTTCTTTGATTTTGGTTTTAACTCTATTGCAGTTTAACTTGACTTGGGGTTAATGATGCCATTTAAATTTTTATTTGTAATAGTTTGTTGAATGGTGTTTCTAAAAAAATATATTTAAATTTTATTCAAAAATTAAAATTGATAAAATTTTGTTAAAAGTTTTGTTTGGTTCTAAATTTATTATAAGCTTTAATTTAATTTTATTAAAATAAAAATTAATTTTAATAATTAATTTATATGGTGGAATTCGTAGTCGCACTAATCGGGGCAGGTTATCCCATATTTATGCCCGCCACAGGTTATCCCATATTTATGCCCGCCACACTATTAAGTGTTGTTTGTTTTAGAAGCCACTCATAGTTCTTCGTGCATTCCGCTCATATAACCACCATGCCACAATCATTTTAAACCTTATACACAGCTGAAAGCACCACGACGGACAAGCATTTAATCCAACAAAACCCGAGATTTGAACCTTAGACCTCCACCCGTTACAAAGTTTTTGGTCAAATCAATTAATCTACACCTAAAACCTAATTCTAATAATAACATTAATACAATATTTTATTTATAATTAAAATTTTAAATTTTATTTTAAAATATTGCCTTTCTTTTATATAATGTACATTATTCTTTTCTATGATTCATAACTTTTTGAATCTTCTATGTAATGTCCCTTTTATTAAGCAGTTATTAAACGTTTATGTTTCAAAATAATATAAAATTTTATATGTAGACTGGCAGGTACAGTGGCATCTAACATGAATAAATAAACATTTTTCCTTAAAGGATAATTGTATGTCCCTTCTTCACTTATTTTACCATCATAAATATTTATTTCAACAAAAATTTCAAGAACTAGATGGATTAGTAATTGTGGTTGGACATTTATTAAGAATAGACTGCGTTTCAATGTTTGGGGAAGTCAACTTTTTTGTAAAGATAGTAGTTTGCTCCAAATCCTTTAAGTGACTGACAACTACGATACAAACCCCAAACAGTACCCCAAACCACACTCGGTAAAGAAGAACTAGACTGATAAGTTTGTTGAAAACAGTCTGTGTGATTTACTCTTATCAGTTATTAAAAATAATGGCTATAACCAACTCTCCTCTTTAAAAAAAAAATTATTCCAAAAAAAATATAAAATACTTTAGATTAAAACCACAACTTCACTCTAACAAACACAATTTGGCTGCAACGACAGCTGAACGGTCAACATTACGCCTTTATTTATGTACTGATTCGAATTTGACTGAATCAAACATATCTCACGAGAAGGTTCTCGGCACAACATGTCTCCGCAGTCTACTCTGCAAACACGTATCTATTTTTAAGCCACAGGGGTATCGTCGAGATTACTTGAGTTGAAACACCATAGTGGATCCGACAAGAGGAAAGGATCATCGTCCCATGGCATAAAACCTTCATTCTGTACAGATAAGTTCTGTGTGGCATTGGAAACATGTCCACAGGCGTCATCAGCTGCAGTGGAGAGGAGAGATAGAAGCTTTTCTCGTTCCAAACGCATAATATCAAGCTCAGCTCGTGCCGCTCCCAACTGCGACTCCAGCTCAGTAATCCGCTTCTTTAGACGATCGACTTCACTTGCACATCCATGAATTTCCATCGTTCTGGCCGTGGCTTCGTACACCATACTATCCACCAAATCTCTTCTCTGCTCAACAGGAACACCCTGAAACAAAAACCAAAAAAAAAAAAAAATGTCTGAATATATGAGCTCTGTTGCCTAAATAAAAGAAATCAAATAAGCCATCTTAAGTACGCACTTGAAGCATTTTGAACACGTGGTTCGTTCCAAAGATTCCCTGCACGACTTCAAATTTGTGTTGATCGCTCCACGGGAAATACGGAGCCAGCATGCAATCTGCAGAGCACTTTTTACGGTGCACCCTGCATGCGGCACACGCCGGGGTCTTACTTCTGGCCATGTTTAGAGTTTGTATAGCTAGAGAAAGAAGAATAACGCCTCTTTATAATAATGAATTCCGGCAACAAGACCTGCCAATTCAGATGATTTGCTGACTTACGATAGCGCAAAATTTGGGACCCTCAACGTGGGAAATGTGGGAAATCCTAATACGATCGTGATCAGGCTCAACAGTGTATGTGATATATACGACATTAATGAAGAGAACGACATCGAGCAAACGACATTACTGAAGAGAACGACATCGATGCTGGACAGACTCAACAGTGAGTGTGATATAGAGGACATTACTGAAGAGAACAACATCGTTCCTTTGTTTTTTTGGAGGGGCGGGGCGGCTAGTTGGATCGTTGAAAACCTCACAAGATGCACTACCTGTCACTGTCACGCAGCACAACCATAGATTATCCTAAGGGCCATGGATATTTCAAGGCTATCCCTTTCCATTCATGTACACAATATAACTTTTTGATATCTCCGAATATGTCTTGCTATTATGTTTGGAACATTGTATTTTGGAACAAATTGGACAGATACATTGAATGTTGTGACAAGGCATATTTTAATCACACGTTTACAATCGTCTTTTTGTTGCACGTTTGAAATTTCGTTTGGATCAACATCCCTTGAAGAGAGCGAGTGACAAACTTAATATCCAAAAGCAAATTTTTTGAGAGCCGTGTTCTAAAATGATTTTATTGGCCTTCACGCATTTGTATGGTAGATTTAAAACTGCAAAATACAAATTTGAATGAAGATTTAAGCGAATAGTGTGAGATGATTCGAAATGAAGCTGGGTCTATCACATCCACCAGAGAAAAAGTAGCAAAAATGAAAATTATAAATGAAAGGGCAAAAAGAACAATTTGCACAATTAATTAGATTTATATGTGAAAGCAAAATATTAACTTGTTTGATATACCAATTTTTTATCAATATCATATATTATGTGGATTTGTAAAGAATTGTTTTGTTACTATCATCTTAAAAATATATAAGTTAATTAATTTTTACAGGATTCAAATGGATAGAAAACATAGAATATCATTCAGTTGATATTTGTTGGGAATCAACTATTAAAAACATTCACACAAATATTGCAAATAAACATAAATGCTCACATCATAACTATGAAATATAAATGTAAAAATGAACAATCTCACGAATAACACATAATCACATAGCACATTGAGGGGGCAACCCTCTTCAATATTTTTATTCAATTATGCAAAACTATACGCACATTCATGCTCTTCGCAATTTTAAAAACTTCATCTACAACCTGACTCTCAAGGTTCACTTACATGCAAAATACCACCCGAGTTAGAATCTCCTACATACAAAACAATTACATATAATGACACCACTTGTCTAGGAGCTTCTAGAATCACAACTATTACAAAATATTACAAAACCTTATTATGGATGTTTCCCACATTTAAAAAATATTACAAAATATTATCATGGGTGTCCTCCATGTTCACAAGAACGATATATCATAGTGTTAGGATGGGGTCTTAACATACCTTTCCACTTTAAAAATATTTCTCCTCAAATTTGAAGATGTGGAAACTGTTGTTGGAGCTGTTGCAGGGGTTCCCACATAGCAACTTCAAGTTGTAAGCCACATCATTGGACAAGAACATCGGTGATAACATATCGATGAAGGATATGCAATCTATGGTCTAAAATGCATTCAGGTTCAAGAATTATAGACTCTTCCTAATCCAAATATGGAAGTGTAGACTACACCTAGACCTTGTTGCCAACAACTTGCTTGAGAGAAGATACATGGAAAACTTGATGAATTTTGAAACCAGCAAAAAGGGCTTGTTTTATACGCAATCAACCCAATCTTCTATAACACCTGATAAAGACCATATTATTTTACAAGTTTTTTACAACCACAAAACTAGAGAGAGGATTTTTTGTATGGCTATAGGCAAAGAAAAATTTTATCTTCAATGTCAAACCTACATTAAGTGCATTGTTGATCAACTTGTTATTTCATGCGATTCTAAGCTAAATCTAAATTGACCTTGAGTTGGTGTAGAATGGAATCATAATGACAAAGAGTGGAATCCATAAGATGAACTTTAGAATTGCCAAGAATGTAGGAAGATGGTGTTGTTGGAGGCTAACCATAGACTACTTCAAATGGAATCACATTAGTGACAATGTGATATGTTGTGTTATACCACCATTCAACCAAAGGAATCCACTTGGCCTACCATGTAGGATATTTAGAGGTGAAGCAATGAAGGTATGCTTCAAAGAATTTATTCATAATTTTAGTTTGGCCATAAGTTTGAGGGTGATAGGCCAAACTCATCTTAAGTTGTGTTCCCTGCAACTTGAGTAATTCTTACAAAAAATGACTAGTGAAGGTGGGATCCTTATCAGAGACAATAGATTTAGGCATGTCATGGAGATGAAATATAGACTCTAGGAATATTTAAGCAACAATGGATGTAGTGTATGGGTGGGATAGGGAATAAAAATGAGCATACTTCATAAGATGATCCACTATCACTAGAATAATTGATTTACCTCTAGACTTAGATAACCCTTCAATGAAATCCATAAATATATCTATCCAAACCTACTTGATAATTAGCAAGGGTTGGAGGGTCCCTAGGGAACTTATAATTTCATCTTTGATACATTGGTAGTGATCACATTTGGAAATAATGTATGAATATCCTTTTTCATTCTTCATAAAAAAAATTATGCTTGGTCCTTGTATAGGTTTTGAGAAACCCTAAATGACTAGTTTTTGGGAAAGCATGCATCTCTATAAGTATGAGATACTCTATTTATGAAATATGGGGTACAACTAGATGGTCATAGTACCATAAATTTTGACCATACCAAGTATAACTAGGGCAGGAATGATGATTTATTTAAAGTTTACAAATGAGATTTTGCAAAGAAGAGTCCTTGATCATTTTCTCATGGATTTGATGAATCCACTAAGGACGTGGTATGGATATTGCATGGAGTAGGGCATTTTATTCATGTAGTTGGGATAAAGCATATACCACCATGTTCTACTTACCATTATTATAGGTGATATCATAGTCATAACCCAATAATTTTGAAACCTATTTTTGTTGTTCTAGGGTGGCCACCCTTTGTTATAAGAAATATTTAATACTTTGATGATTAGTTTTAACAAAAAAAATATTAGACAATAATATATGGATGTCAATGATTTACTGCATGTAATATGATAAGCATTTTCTTCTCATAAGTAGACTTCAACAACATTGACCTATGAGGGCCTTGCTAGTGAAATTCAAATGTTTACCTTCTTGCATTAAAACTACTCCAATGCTAAAATATTTAGAGAAGTCAGACATTACTAATATGGGGGTAGTGGCCATGACATACTTCAATTCGATAAAACCATTTTTGATGCAGGAGCATCCAACAAAATTTGGAAATTTTATTTCTTTTTCCTAAATTTTAGTGCATTTTGTCGGGGCCATAACTTCTCAACCGTAGCTCCGATTGACATGAAATTTCACAGGGAGCCATTTGGTAGAGTTATAAACAAATACGACTCAATAGAGTCCTATTTGCCAAAAAAATCCAATTTTTAGGGTCAAATTCCATCATCTAGTGCCCTGAAATTAGGTTTTAAAATTACTCACCTAGTTTTTTATGCTTTATGAGTTGTTCGGAGGTTAATATATCCTAATGTATTTATAGTTAGGACTTGAAACTTTATTTTTGGATTGCCTATTGTAAGAGGGATGTGCACCCCAATTTTGGGCCCCATATGACTCATTTTTAGTTTTTAGGGTTTTTTTGGCTATATAGCCACAAAATGAGGGTTTGTGAGGGAATATTTTCCAAGTTTTTGAATGAGAATTGGTTTGAGCAAGTTTGGCTCTCCATCAAGTGGTATTAGAGCTTAGGTTTCTTGAGTGTGTAAGCAGATCACTGAAAGTGAGGTAGTTTGCACCAGGATCTGTGGAAGGGTTGTGAGAAGAGAGTGAGGAAGAATGCCTCCACAAAGAAACCATGGTGGTGGGAGAAATGTGGTACCTGAAGGAGATTTTAGAGCTTTACAAAGGCAAGTGCAAGCCTTGCAAGAGAATTTACGAAGAGGGGTTGAGCCAAGGAGAGAAGACCGTAGTGAAGATGAAGCTTGGGAGGTTGATGATCCATCAGATGATGAAGTAATGGATCCTACAGAAGCTATATTATTTAGGGTCATATATCTAATCGAGAAGATGCCAATGTTTGATGTCTCCATGTATTATGGGAATATCAATCCAAAGGAGTTGATTGATTGGATCAATTATATGGAGGAGTATTTTGAGTATGAGGAGGTTCTAGATCCAGATCGAATCAAGTTTGAAAAATGAAGTTGAAAGGCCATGCTAGAATATGGTGGAAATAAGTGTAGCTAGAAAGAAATAGAAGAGGAAAGGAAAAGATAACCATATGTGATCGAATGGTAGAGAAGTTGAAAAGGCAGTTTATTCCTACATATTATGAATTGGATCTGTTGAGGAAAATGTAGAGTTTGAGACAGTCAAGCAAATTTGTCAAGGAATATAGAGAGGAGTTTTAGAAGATCTCAATCAGAATTGGCCATTCAGAGGCTAATAAGGAGAAAGTAGCTCGTTACATAAATTGGTTAAGAATGAATATCCAAGAAGAACTCATTTTGGTCAGGATGACCAACATTGAGGATGCATATTATTTTACCTTGAAGATTGAAGAGAAGCTAAACAGAATATTTGAAAGCAAACAAAGAGGAAGAGGTCATGGTGGAAGAACTGGTGGAAGAACCAGTGGAAGAAAATATGAATATCAGAAGAAGACTGGTGAAACAAGTAATAACTAGGATTAGAAATAGGAGAATACCTACTGCCCCCATGATTAGAACAATGGTTATCAAAGAGGAAGAGGTAGATCTGGACATGGGTATGCAAGAGGAGGATTTCATGGAACCTGTTTCCATTGTGGGGAAGAGGGACATTGGGCATATGAGTGTCCCCAACAGCAAGGGAGGACGAATAAGAGACCTGAGGGTCATGCCATAGCTATTGTAGAAGATGAAGGTGTTGAATCAGAACATTCTAAAGAAGCAAAAGGAGGAGAAGTGTTTATGAGAAGAAGAGCATTGATGAAAGGAGGGAAATATGTGGATCAGAGGAAGATATTATTTCACACAAGATGCAAATGTGCAGGTAAGGCCTGTAATGTTATCATAGATAATGGTAGCACATATTATTTAGTTTCAAGAGAAATGGTTACAGGTAAGGCCTATAATGTTATCATAGATAATGGTAGCATAGATAATTTAGTTTCAAGAGAAATGGTTCCATATTGAATTGCGTGGTTTAAGAAATATCATAGAGCATTAGTCAGTGAGCAGTCTTTAGTTAAATTTCATATTGGAAATTATCAAGATGAGGTTCTGTGTGTTGTTTTACTTATGGATGCTTACCATTTGTTGTTGGGAAGGCCATGATAATTTGACAGAAGTGCGGTGCATGATAGGCATGTGAATACTTACTCTCTAATGAAATATGGAGTGCGTCACAAGTTGAAGCCATTGAAGGAAGTGGATGAAAAGGTATGCAGTAGTGCCAGAATCTATTTAGTAGATGGTAGAAATTTTTTGGATGGCCTGAAGAGGGATTTTATGTATTATGCATTAATTCCTACTATTAAGAAGGAACAATGTATGGATATTTCAGTAGAGGTTGAAAGTCTGTTAGAAGAGTTTCCTGATATTATGTCAGATAATGTGCCTGAGGGTTTGCCACCAGTGAGAAATATTAGCCATCAAATTGATTTGACTACAAGAGCTAGTTTACCTGATAAGGCAGCCCATAGAATGTCTCCCGTAGAGAGTGAAGAGTTGAACAGACAGGTTCAAGAGTTGTTGAGTAAGTGGTTGATTAGAGAGAGTTTGAGTCCCTATGCATAATCTGCATTACTAGCATCGAAGAAGTATGGAGAATAGAGAATGTGTAGTAATTCCATAGCCATAAATAAGATTACCATTAAGTATAGATTTCCATTACCTAGAATGGACGATATAATGGAATGTTTGAGTGGAGCTAAATACTTCACAAATATTGATTTAAAGAGTGGGTATCATCAGATTCACATCAGAGAGGGTGATGAGTGGAAGATAGCCTTCAAAACCAAAGAGGGTTTATATGAGTGGTTGGTTATGTCGTTTGGGTTAACCAATGCACCTAGTACATTCATGAGGCTGATGAATGAGGTGTTGAGATAATTCCTAGAGAAGTTTGTTATTGTTTATCTGTATGATATTCTAATTTTTAGTAAGACATTGGAAGAGTATTTTATGCAAGTTTGGATTTTTTTTGAAAAGCTGAGGGAGGAGCAGTTGCTGATTAATTTGAAGTGCAGTTTTGTGAAGAAGGAGTTGGTTTATCTAGGATTTGTCATCTCAAATGAAGGTCTAAAAATGTATCCAAAGAAGGTGAAGGCTATCATTGAGTGGCCTACTCCAAGGAACATAAAGTTTCTATAGAAAGTTCATTAGAAACTTTAGCAGTATTTGTGTATCCCTGACAGAAACCATGAGAGGGGATAAGAAGGAGTTTAAGTGGACTGCAAAGGTAGGTGCAAGTTTTGAGATGTTGAAAAGAAGGTGACAAAACAACCCATTTTGATACCTCCAAATTTTAATAAATTATTTCAGGTTGATTGTGATGCTAGTGGCAGTGCCATTGGAGCTGTGTTGAGTCAGGAAGGTAAACCTGTTGCATATTTTAGTGAGAAGTTAAATGATGCTAGGAAGAAATATTTCGTTTATGATCAAGAATTTTATGCTATAGTTCAGACTCTTAAGAAATGGAGACACTATTTGTTAGCAAAATAGTTTGCAGTATATTAATAGTCAGGTAAAACTGAATCAGAGACATTTGAAGTGGGTTGAATTCCTACAGAGTTATACCTTTGTTTTGAAGCATAGGAGTGGGAAGTCTAATAGAGTTGCATATGCCTTGAGTAGAAGGCAAAATTTGTTGATAGAGATGAAATTGGAAGTCGTTGGGTTTGAAGAACTCAAGAGTTTGTATCCAGAGGATCCAGATTTTGCAGAGGCTTGGAAGGCATGTTTGTCTTCTACTACTTTGGATAGAACTAAGTGGTTGGATTTTATAATCTAAGATGGGATGCTATTTAGAAGGAACCAATTGTGCATTCCTAGAAGTTCAATGAGGGAGAATCTGATAAAGGAGAATGATAGTGGAGGACTAGATGGACATTTTGGTCGAGATAATACCATTGCCCTTGTTGGTGAAAACTACCACTGGCCACAGTTGCAATAGGATGTGAAGAAATTTGTGCAGGGTTGCAGAGTGTGTCATATGGCTAAGGAAGTGATATAGAATACAAGATTGTATCGGCCATTACATGTATTGGAGAGACCATGGGAGGACATTAGTATGGATTTTGTTCTTGGCCTACCAAGGACACAACAAGGGAATGAATCTATTTTTGTTGTGGTTGACAGGTTTTCGAAGATGGCTCATTTTATTCCATGTCAGAAAATGAGTGATGTAGTTCATGTTGTAGGCTTGTTTTTCAAGGATATGGTACGCCTTCATGGTCTACCCAAGAGTATAGTATTTGACAGAGATACCAAATTCATGGGTTATTTCTGGAGGACTTTGTGGAAGAAGCTAAAAATGGATTTGAAGTTTAGTTCTGCATACCACCCGTAGACTGATGGACAAACGGAGGTGGTGAACAGAAGTTTGGGTAATATTCTAAGATGCCTGGTAGGAGATAATCCCAAGGGATGGGATTTGATTTTGCCATAGGCATAATTTGCTTACAAAAATTCTATCAACAGAAGTACTCGTAAATCATCATTCCAGATTGTGTATGGGAACAACCCAAGGAATGCTTCTGAGTTGAGAATGATGGGTAAAGGAGAAAAGAGTAGTGTCAAGGTTGAAGATTTTTTAGAGCACATAAAGAGTTTACATGAAGAAGTACAATAGCATATCAGTAAGATGCATACTCAGTACAAGGCCAAAATAGATCAGAAGAGGCATTTCAAGGAGTTCCAAGCAGGATATGAGGTCATGGTTCACTTGAGAAATGAAATGTTTCCTAGCAAAACCTACAACAAGCTGAAGATGAAGAGTTTTGGACCATGCAGGATCATAGGTAAAAGAGATTCAAGAAATGCCTACGAAGTGGAACTGCCTAGTGAGCTGAATATATCACTTGTTTTAAATATTTTAGACTTGGCAGAATACCATGAAGGAGGCAGTAGTGAGACACCAAGTATATATTTGTGGAGTATTCCAACATCTACTCTAGCCATAGATGAGATAGATGAAATACTAGACACTCGAGAAGGCAGAAGTACCAGGAACAGGCAGTATTCATAATATTTGGTCAAGTGGAAGGGCAGACCTGTAGAAGATGCAACTTGGTTGTCCAAAATAGAGGTTGACCACCTGGGTTTTCCTCTAACAGTACAGAAGTGAAGGTCACTTCTCAATCCACCTCGGGTGTCTGATGTAGGAGCATCCAACAAAATTTGGAAATTTTATTTCTTTTTCCTAAATTTTAGTGCATTTTGTCGAGGCCATAACTTCTCAACCATAGCTCCGATTGATGTGAAATTTGACAAGGAACTAGTTTGGAGAGTTCTAAACAAATACGACTCCTTAGAGTCCTTTTTGCCAAAAAAATACAGTTTTGGGGGCCAAATTCCATCATCTAGTGCCCCAAAATTAGGTTTTAAAATTACTCACCTAGATTTTTATGCTTTTTGAGCTGTTCGAAGGTTAATATATCCTAATGTATTTAGAGTTAGGACTTGAAACTTTATTTTTAGCTTATCTATTATAAGAGGGATGCACACCCTAATTTTTGGCCCCATCCTACTCATTTTTAGTTTTTAGGGTTTTTTTGGCTATATAGCCACATAATGAGGGTTTGTGAGGGAATATTTTCCAAGTTTTTGAATGAGAATTGGTTTGAGCAATTTTGGCTCTCCATAAATTTTTATCTAGTTCAGTTCACATAAAAGAACTCTTCTTCAACATGGTGGTCAAGGGAGTCATTATCTTGCCATCATTCTTAAAAAAATTCCTATAATATCTAGTGAGTCCCAATAAGGCATGAAGTCCCTTTAAGGTAGGAGGCTTAGGCTAATCTTGAACAACCTAGATTTTCTTGGGATCATTTTGAAATCCATCCTTAGTGATTATGCTCCAAGTATTCAACCTCTTGTTGGACGAAAGAAATTTTGGACCTTTTGGATAGAGATGATGGTCAAACAAAAGTAGGAGTGTTTGATCTAAGTGCTAAAGATGTTCTGTACATTAACAACTGTAAATCAATATATCATAAAAAAATACTATAATGAATTATGAAGGAAAGAGAAAAAAATGGAACTCTTTGGACTCTAGAAGGTGGAATATGCATTGGTCAACCCGAATGGCATAACCAAGAGTTCACAATATTGTTCATGAGTTTGGAAGTTATTTTTAGAATGTCCTCATCCTTAATTCTAATTTGGTAGTACTCAAACCACAAATTCAAATTAGAAAAGTATTGTATCCCATGCAACTCATCAAGTAATTTATAAATCACTGGAATAGATAATTTGTCTTTATTAGTGATCTTGTTGAGGTCTTGATAATCAACATCCAAGTACCAAGTTCCATATTTTTTTATACTAACAACACTGGCGAAGAATAGGGGCTAACTCTAGAATAAATAACCTCAAATACATGAAGCTCTTGCAGGATTTTCTCAATTTCTAATTTTTGAGCATAGGGATACCTCTTCAGTTAGACATTATGGGGAAGACTACTAGGAAAATATTTTATTGCATGGTCATGTGAATGATGAGGAGGTAGTCCCATGGGTTTATAAAAAACATGCACATGTTTGGTTAATAAACCTTATAATTGCACTGGATGGCCATGTTCCCCTTCCTTAGGGTCATTGATAGCAAATATTTGTGCTACCACTCCATGAGAGGATTTTTTTAATAATTATTTCCATCTTATGGGTAGAAATAAATTTATCTACAACAACATTCATTCCACGTAAAGTATATTCCTTCTTGTCTTGACTAAAATTCACCCATAGCTCAAAAATATCCCATAAAACTAGTCCTAATATTTGAAACCATTTTTCTTCCAAAACTATATCACACCCACCTAATGGTAGGGAAAACATATATGTCTTGAGATTATAGTCCCCAATTTTAAGTTTGATATTATGATATTTTCCTTTGCATGGTAGGGTACCTCCATTAGCAATCATGACTTCAAATGAATTGCATGTAGTAGTGTAACATTTTCCTAGTTTGGTTACACATGAATCAATGAAGTTACGTGTACTACGAGAGTCATTGATAATGAGGACCCTTTGTCCTTTGAAGTAGTCTATTAATTTCATTGTTTGGGAAGTGGAAAATTTTGATAAATAATGAATGAAGATTTTCGGTTATGGTTCCTCTAGATCTCCTATCTAATCTATGGTTTATCCCTCTTGAGGATCATCCTCTTTCTCCAAAGACTTTATAGTTTATACTTCATTGATATCTAGACGATATAATTTTTGTTGCATACACTTATACCCCTAGAAATACTTTTCCTATAATATCTAGTGAGTCCCAAGAAGCCACGAAGTCCCTTTAAGGTAGAAGCCTTAGTTCGATCATGAACAACCTAGATTTTTTTGGGACCAAAATAAACTCCATCCTCCACCTCAAGTATTCAACCTCTTGTTATCTAAAAGAAATTTTTGACCTTTTTGGACAGAGTTGATGGTCAGATAAAAGTTTGAGTGTTTGATATAATTGCTAAATATATTCTTTCTAATAACGATTGTAAATCAATATATCATCAAAATAGACTATAATAAATTGTAAAGGAAAGGGCAAAATGGAATTGATTAGACTCTAGAATATGGAAGGTGCATTGATCAACCTTAATGACATAACCAAGAGTTCATAATGCCCTTCATGATTTTGGAAAGTTATTTTTGGAATGTTTTCATCCTTAATTCTAATATGATGATACCCAAACCAAAAATCCAACTTGGAAAAGTATTGTGCCCCATGCAACCCATCAAGTAATTTATCAATCACTGGAATAGGAAATTTATATTTAGTAGTGATCTTTTTGAGGTATTGATAATAAAAATACAAGTTCCAAGTTCCATACTCTTTTTTTGTACTAGCAATACTGGAGAAGAATAGGGGCTAACACTAGAATAAATAACCCCAACAACATGAAGCTCTTGCACAATTTTCTCAATTTCTATTTTTTTAGCATAGGGATACCTCTACAGATAGGCATTAGGGGGAAGACTACCATGAAAACATTTTATTGCATGGTCATGTGAATGATGAGGAGGTACTTCCATGGGTTCATAAAAATCATGAACATATTTGGTTAATAAGCTCTATAATTGCACTGGATGGCCATGTTCTCCTTCCTCAGGATCATTGATAGCAAAATTTTGTGCTACCACTCCTTGAGAGGAATTTTTTAATAAATTTTCCATCTTATGGGTATAAATAAACTGAAGCTACACTATCATTCATGCCACGTAAAGTATATTTCTTATCTTCTTGAATAAACTTCACCCATAACTCAAAAAATTTCTATAAAACTAGTCCTAATATTTTCAATTATTGTGCTCCCAAAACTATATCATGCCCACCTAATAGTAGGTAAAACATATATATCATGATATTATAGTCCCCAATTTGAATTTTGATATTATTCTATTTCCTTAGCATGATAGGGTGCCTCCATTAGTAATCATCACTTCAAAGAAATTACATGTAGTAGTGTAATAGTTTCCTTTTTTGCACACACATGGATTAATGAAGTTATGTGTACTACCAGAGTCATTGAGAATAAGGACCCATTGTCCTTTGAAGTAGACAATTACTTTCGTTGTTTTGGAAGTGGAAAATCCTTCTAAATCATGCATGAAGATTTTTGGTTGGGGTTAATCTAGATTTTCTATCTGATCTATGGTTTCTCCATATTGAGGATTCTCATCTTCCTCCAAAGATTTTACAGTTTGTACTTCAACCATATCTAGCAAATATAATTTTTGCTACACACACTTGTACCCCTAGGAATACTTTTCCTGTAATATCTAGTGAGTCCCAAGAAGCCACAAAGTCCCTTTATGATAGGAGCCTTAGGCCAACATTGAACAACCTAGATTTGATTGGGATCAATATGAACTCCATCCTTAGTGAATATATATCCTAAGCACTCAACCTCTTGTTAGTAAAAATAAAATTTGGATATTTTTGGATAGAAGGAAAAGGAAATTTAGCTTTCATAACAAGAAAAATCTAATTAACTAATCATTGTTTTTTTCTAATTTGAACCTTTAAAGACTTGTGAATAGCAGTACATACTCCCAAAAGTTAATAGTCAACAAAAGTAAAGTAAACTTTTACAAATACAGCAAAATGAAAATAGTTAATAAAAAAATTAACTTTCATAACAAAAAAAATCTAATTAACTAATAATTTTTTATTTTTTTCTAAATTCCAACCCTACTTGTAGCGACTTGTCAATGGTAGTACATGACAACACATACTATCAAAAGTTAATATCCATAAAAAATGAAGTATTTAAATAGTAAATTGAAATTCAATAAAAAAATTAACTTTCATAACAGTAAATTTTTTATTAATAAATATTTTTTTTAATTCTAGTCCTGCATGTAATGACTTGTAAAATGACAATGCATACTCCCAAATATATATATTTGATTGATAGAATTTTTTTTTTGATAAATACCCCAAACCTTAACCGTAAAAAGGAAATAGCCTTTTACAAAAGCCAGCAAAGAAAAAGGAAGTAATCCTACTAGGCCACCTTCGAAATTACATCGCAAGATTTAAACACAAATAGATAATCCAAAACCCCAAAGACCATATTCAAAATTACATCGCAAGAGTTAAACCAGAATGGATAATCCAAAATCCCAAACACCGTCTTCAAAATTACATTGCAAGAGTTAAACAAAAATGGATAATCCAAAATCCCAAAGACCATCTATGGAAGAAAATTTAAATAGAAAATAAGACAAGCAATAATAGGGTACATTATAAAAGATATAAGGGAAAGGAAGCCCAGAAAAAACTAGGAAGCCAAACTAAATTGAGAAGCGAGAAAGATCATATTTGAGCCTTTGGATCAATCTTCTTATCATCATCACTGCTATGGATAGGGACTGCATTTTTTTTAAAACAATTATTTATTTTAAACATCATTATAGTGATACAAGTCAACAATCTAACTAAGAAAATTGCTATCCCAAAATTGGATGCCTATCTGATTCAAGCCTAGGTTTACCATCAGATCAACAATTTCGTTACCTTCTTTGTAAATGTGCTAAACTAAGGAGTGATCAAAGAATTTGAGAATCCTTTTGAATTCATAGAGAGCAATATAAATAGGCCACATAGGAGGAGAGGAACCCTTGATAAATTTGATGGTATTCAACAAATCCCCTTCAACAATGAGATTGAGGAATTGTTTGTTGGCAGCCAATGTGAGACCCTAAAACAAAGCATAAAATTCAGCAAAGTTGTTATATTGAACACCAATTGCCTTGATGAAGGTAATAAGAATTCAGACTTGGTAATCCCTGATGAGACCTCCTTCACTAGCTTTTCTAGGGTTGCCTTTAGTAGCTTTATTGAAGTTGAGTTTAAACCAACCCATAAGGGGTAAAATTCAATGATCAGAGGACCTATCAAATTTGGGTAATTGATCCTTGGATGTTCTAGCAAAAATATTGAATTAAGAAATTAGACGGGTTTTAGTACCATGATCTCGGATTTTAGCATAAGGAACAAGACTAGCATTCTCCCGATTTAGTGTGAGAATTTTTTTAGTGATAGAAGTAGGGTTATAGGAAGAATCACTGAAATCCCTATTTTTCCTCTCGAGCTATACTTACCATAGGAAATGAAGGATATAGAAGGACCATAGGAAGTGGAGGTAGATGTGGTGGAAGGGATTGGGTCACTGGGAGCAAAAGCCCATGATGGAATTAGGAGGAGCTCATGAAATACTGAACTTCAACATGATGGAGGATAGGATGGTTGAGGTGAAAGGATATCTCAAGAAGATGTGGGGGATATATTCCTAATAGGAATGGCATATATAGCACTTGTTGATAAGGATTAAGCCATGGTTAGATTGGTTGTCTAAAGTTAAGACTTTGTTTTGTATAAAAATCTAGAAAAATAAGGTAACTTTGGGAATGAGATGGCGAAGCCAAATGATATTAGTTGAAAACCAATTTTGTAGAGGTTGTTCTTAGAGGAAGTAGGAAAATTTGATTGTAAACCTTCTGTGACCAGTGGTACCCAAAAGGATAGAATCCATAGATGACTAAGAAGGTATAATAAAGGTTTTGAACAAGTTTGAGAGGGCTTTGGCTAATTTAGTAGAACCGGGGATATCAGCAGATGAAGAAATGGGTTTCCAAGAAGGACATTGGTTACTATCAAAGGTAATGAAACTGGAAACTAAATTCCTAGTAGACCGATCAAGAAGAGGCTTTAAGAGACAAAACTTAGGATAATTTATGAGAGGACATTCTAAAATCCATAGTTCTTCCCCAAACCAAATGAGGTTTCCATTACCAAAATGCCATCTAAGGCATTTGGCGAGGATGCCTCTAGTGTGGGAAAATGCATTCCAAAATACTGAGCCATCAGGATAGAATGAATCAGCAAAAAAATAATAGTGCCTAAGGTATTTTATTTTGACAATATCAATCCATAGGGCTTTTGAGTCATACAAGATTTGCCATCCATGTTTGCATAATAAATCCATGTTCATTTTGGATATTTTTCAAAATCCCAAGCTCCCATAGACTTTCCCTATACAAAATTTGTCCCACGCTACCAAATAAATTTTTTGTTTATTTTCTTACCCTGACCAGAGAAATTGTTTCTAAATATGTTCAATTTATTGGTAGACTTCGTTCGAAACTTTGAAGACTAAAATAAATAAAATCAGAATGCTCTTGAGGTAAGCTTAAACTAATGTTGCTTTGACTACCTGACTACATAAAGAACCTTTCCACCCTACCAAATTTTTCATGATGCATTAAATAACTCCATTCCAAATTTTATTTATTGATTTTCCCTAAAAAAGGGGAAGGCCAAGGTAGGTGGCTGGTAGATTTGTAATGTTGCATCCCAGAATCTGAGCTATTTTGAGCTACCTTTCTTCAAAATTATTGATGAAATACAAGTTACTCTTTATGAAGTTGATTTTCTAACCATACACCTCTTTATAGTCATTAAGAATATGTTTGATGACATGAGCTTTAGGGACATAGGACTGGGTGGTAAGGATAGTGTCATCCAAAAATTACTAGTGGGAAAGGATAACGAGGACACAAGAGTATTTGATCCTATAAATTGACCCATTAGCACATGTCACCTTGAGAGCACACCCTAAGGATTCAGTAAGGATGATAAAAAGGAATGGAGACATGGGATCACCTTACCTCAATCCCCTATGGATTTTGAAATAACCAATCGAAGAGTCATTAACAAGGATGAAAAACTAGACTGTGTTGAGGCATTCCTTGGTGAGTCTAATACAGTCCTCATGGAACCCAAATTTGGAGAGGAAAACCAATATAAAATCCTAGGAAACTTAGTCAAAGGTTTTATTCATGTCCAATTTGAGAAAAAAACTTAACTTTTTGCTTTTAGATATGGAGTGGATTAGCTCATGAATGGTGATGATACCATCAGTAATCTTTTGTCCTTGAATAGAGCTTCCTTCTCATGGGTCTATTATTTGGTGAAGAATATCCTTCAAGTGATTGAATATTGTTTTAGTAAGAATTTTTTAAGGGACATTGCAGAGACTAATGGGTCAGTAGTCTGAGAGAGAATGGAAGTCCTAGGATTTGGAAAAAAGGGCAAAGAATATAGAATTGACATATCTCGATAAGGATTTGGTGCTGTAGATTTCCTGAACATCAGTAGTGATATTAGGGCCTATGTTGTCCCATAATTTCTAAAAAACCTTGGTGGAAACCCATATGGACCAGAAGATTTATCCGAGGATATTCAGAATAGAGCATTTCTGATTTCATCCTAGGAAAAGGTCCTAATAATTTTGGCATTGAAATCAAAGGGGACAAGGTTAAAGATATGGTGAATAAAAGCTTCTAAAATAGAGGGATGGCATTGGTGGAAGGTCCATTGAGATCCTGTAAGTGCTCCATAAATTAAGCCTTAATCTGCAAAATATCAGTAGTTATGGCTCCATTTATTCTATGAAGTTCTTTGATTAAGTTAGAGCTCCAATGTTTGAGGGTTGATGCATGGAAGAGCTTGGTATGGGATTCCCCTACTTTTATCCATAAAGCCCTAGATTTTTACCTCTAGAATATCTCTTCTTTGAACAGGATGTTGTGGAATGCATAAAGAAGAGATTTTTTGATGGCTCTTAAGCCCTGAGGAGGAGCACCCACCTAGATCTGAAGGTCCTGAGGAGTAGCATCTTCCTGAAGTTGCCTTTCAATTTTATTGAGCTTGTTGATAATAACTTTTTTGGTTTCAAAAATATTCTCGAAAGACTTATTTGTTCCAAATTTTGAGCTTCTCCTTAATGCAACAAAGTTTCTTGGCCACTTGAGCTATGCGAGATCCATCAAATTCTTGAGGCCACCATTCAATGATTTGATCCCTAATGTCAGTATGTTGGAGCCACATGGATTCAAATTGAAAGGGAGGTTTAAAGGAAGAAGTTAGATGCAACATTCAAATACGAGCGGGCTATGATAATAAGCAATTTTAGGAAGGGAAAAAAGGGTAGCATCACCTAGGAGGGGACTGGATTCCTTGCATATGAGCACCATATAAATATGGATTTGAATGAGACTATCACCAGCTCTTCTGTTGCTCCAAGTAAATATGTTGCCTTTGAGTTCCACATCCATAAGCTCACTATTATTGATAAAGTCAACAAACACCTCATAATATTTGGGTGTAATGGGATTCCCTCCAATATTTTATGTGGGATATAGATGAATTTTGAACTAACCTTCAATAATCCAAGACTTTCTAGGGAAGGTTATCCTCATATGCATTAGATAAGACCAAAACACTAATCGATCGAAATGGTTATTCGATGCGTAGACATTAGATAACACCCATATAAAGCCTGTGATCTTGCAATGAAAGAGAATGTTGGTCACACAATCATAAGAGGAAATAAGTCTTCCTTAAAACTGGGTGGAGCTCCATAGATATATGAGCCCTCTAGAAGAGCCACTGGTAGGACTGGAAATGAATTTTGAGCCTTTCTAGATGGAACAAACTATTTTTTGGTTATTATTTGAATCAATCTTTGTATTTTACAAAAGAATGATACTAGACATGTGTTCGCACCTCATAGAAGAAATTAGCCATTACTTGGTGGGCCTAATGAGGCCTGTTGTGGCTGATCCACAACACACCCCAAAATTGGGGACCCACCTTTTTTGCATGCTTTCAAAGAAGATCTCAGTGACCCAGATGCTAAAAATCAAGAAAAAGGCAAAATTGCACAAGGATAGAAAAGTGTCGCGAAATCGCGACATGTTGCTCCGTCGCGGCCGAAAATGAAAAAGTGTCGCGAAATCGTGACATGTTGCTCCGTCGCGGCCGAAAATGAAAAAGTGTCGTGAAATCGCGACATGTTGCTCCGTCGCGGCCGAAAATGAAAAAGTGTCGCGAAATCGCGACATGTTGCTCCGTCGCGGCCGAAAATGAAAAAGTGTCGCGAAATCGTGACATGTTGCTCCATCGCGGCCGAAAATGAAAAAGTGTCACGAAATCATGACATGTTGCTCCGTCGCGGCCCAGAGAGGAGAGAGAAAGACAGAATGGAAAATTGTCACGAAATCGTGACATGTCACAAAATCATGGTCAAAATAGTCAAATAGGGCACGAAGCAAAAAGGCGTAGCGATATCGTGACAAAAATCAGCAAAGGGGCACGAAGCAGAAAGGCGTAGCGATATCGCGACAAAAATCAGCAAAGGGGCACGAAGCAGAAAGGCGTAGCGATATCGCGACAAAAATCAGCAAAGGGGCACGAAGCAGAAAAGCGTAGCGATATCGCGACAAAAAGCAGCAAAGGGGCACAAAGCAGAAAAGCATCGCGATTTCGCGACAAAAAGTAGCAAAGGGGCACAAAGTGAAAAAGCGTCACGATTTCACGACAGGAAGCAGCCGAGGCGTACGGAGATGAAAAACGTCATGATTTCGCGATAGGTTGCGCCCTCACAGCTCGAAATAGAAAAACGTCACGATTTCGTGATAGGTTGCATTGGCAAGGCTGCTGGCAAGAAAATGTCGCGATATCGCGACATGTCGCGTTTTCGCGGTGAAAGCAAAGGAACAAAGCTGCATGCATAAAAACGTCACGATTTACATGGGGCCATTACAGAATGTGCATAGGAAGTGCGAAACACGTGGCATACAGGTGTCAGGGTTACAGAAGCGTTACATGTCAGCAGAAAATATCGAACGTTTCGGCCTCGAACATAAATTCAAAAGCAACGAAAAGGCGAGAATACGAAGCGATGCATTCTGGGAGGTGAAACGAAGCGACGCAGGGCAAAACAGAGAGCCGTATCAGATAGTATAAAATCAGAAGAGCAGATTGATACAGGGGTTGGAAATTGCTGCTAGCGGAGTTGTAGAGACAAAGGCGACAAGCCATTTTGGGCCTGCTATTGGAGCAATTTCCTTCACTTGTTCTAGTCTTATCAAAACTGGGACATTCTGTCATTGTAATTGATACATTTATTTTAATACAAAATTACAGAGAGTTGCATCTCACTGGCAAGAAAGGAGGAGTTATTTTTGCATGCAGAGATTGAATGTTTATCTTTCCTTTTTTAGATTTTAGGTTTATAGATGAGGTTTAATGCGAGTTCTCTCGGTTGCTTCATGCGAATGCCTAAATCTGAAAATTTATAGCTAAGACCCTAGAAACCAGCACCTGGCTTATCTGGATTGTGCGAGTTTGCAGGTTCAATAGGTTAGGTTGTGTGCAGAAACCTCATTATCTTCGGTTTTGCCAAATCGAGATCGTAGCACTCTGAGCGTAGCTTAGTTCATTCTTTTTGTTTTATTTTCTTTTTCTTTTTAGTTCTTTATTTCATGCATTTAATTACCCTCATTTAAAATAGGGAAATGTGAAAGAACTGCCAAAACCCGAAATCAAAATAGATCTGTCATAAAGATTAATTCACCGAGAGTCCATTGTAATTTTAGAATAGAATAAACCAGAGTGCCCCTTGTTAACATTCACTTGCAGCACTAAGGTATTCCCAGCATTTAAATTAAACAACATCATTGGTATAAAAAGGATAACATAAAAGGAACCTTGGAGAAATTATCTATGTAATTTCTTTGCAAGCAGAGGATTTGGGACTCGGATCCTACCGGAGAGTATGTTTTCACGACTGGGTGAAAACACCACTCAACAGATTGGCGCTAGAAGGAGGGCCTGATTGGTTTACTTTATTTTGATTTTCATACATAAGTAATATCTTTTTTATTTGATTTTGAAATCATCTCTTAAATCTCACAAACGGCTAAACTGCAGCATTTGTTTTTTTGTTGCAGGTTTTCTTGGAGATAACCGAGGGTTTCATCAGGCAGGCTGGACCCACCGCGTCGTATTGCGACTAGGTCCCAAACAACCAGGGAAACCATATTCCATGACCTTACACTCACTGGTACTCCCAAGAATAAAACCAAGCAAGTTGTAAGCTTACCAGTCACAAAAGACCTTTTTGCTCCAGGAACATCGAGTGGACCTACACCAGTGATATCAGTTGCCACTAGTGTACCTATTGTCAATAATATTTCCACTGCTCTTGTAGGGTTGTCCTCATCGATTTTGAGTCAAATGGCTCAACCTCCAGTAGCTCCTTGGTATGGAGCTAATAATATTCCTTTGAACATTGCAGGGGATATCCATGAAATCCCTAAGAACATAGAAATATTTTTGCCCAAATACAAACCAGATGGCCCAAGAACTGCAGAAGAACATATCCAAGCCTATAGGGATGTTTTAATAAGGTTGCAAGTCCAACATGAGGATGTGGCTTGCAGACTTTTCCCCATGAGCTTAGATCCAATAGCATATGAATGGTATATATGCTTGCCAACTGGTTCAATCACTTCATGGGCGCAAATGGAGAATGCCTTTGTCAATCAATTTAGGTCACCTTTGGATCCCGCAACCATTTACAATCAATTCATTACATGCAAAAGGGGCCAGGGTGAACCTATCAGAACATTTAATCAGAAATTCCAAAAGTGCTATAATAGAGCAGTTCGGCATTTTGCCATAGATCCCACAGTGGCCTTGCAAATATATTTTGGGGCATTGGATCCCATGACAGCCATGTTTGCGAGACGAAATCCTCAAGTCACCACGCTCGCATTAGCCTACAATGAAGCCATGACCATCGAGCAGCAAATGACACCACAGGGCTATGGATTTCCCCAGATGCCTATGATGGGACAATATGCTCCATATGGTCAAGCTCCCTTGGCAAATCAGATCATGGCACCACAAATGCCAAGCATGAATGCCTTCCCATATCAACAACCGTATCCACCAGCACCTGCGTATGCACCCATTCCAATCCAACCAATCACATCCATTCCACCTGTTCTCGCATTTTTGCAAAATAGTCAATCGACTATGCAAGGAACCAGCCAAGTTAATTCTCAGGCTATAGTTCCTTTCCCAAATCCAACTCCGATTCAAAGTGTCAATCCATACGGGAATCAAATTCCTCAAAACCCGACCCAAATGTTGAATCAAGACCCCACCAATTATGCAAATCCAACGGGGGTTAACAACAATGTGATTCCATCGAAGGAGATTTATTCGGAGGTCGAAGAGCTCAAGAAGATAGTTCATAAACTGAGCAATGACATGGTTCAAAAATAGAAGTATGAATCCCATGCCCCTCACTCAAATCAAAATTTTAACAATAGAGGGAGACATTGGAACACAAAGCCAAACAATGGGGGAGTACCCGCCCCCATTGCTAATCAACTAGATACTTCTGCAGGACCTAGTCAATCCAGCTCCCTTTTGAATCTTTCTGATTTGGCATGGGAAAAGGGGTGTAGGTTGCACAACACAAAAGAGCACAATGAGAGGAATTGTCCTGAAATTGCTAGATACACTCATTGTCTCCAGGCCCAAGTTGATGATTTGGAACTGGTGTCAAATGAGGGTCCATCGCAACATCAGGATGATAACATTATGGTGGTGGAAACTTTGTATCGTCAAGAAGGTGAGAGTGAGGAAGAAGAAGATGAAATTTTGGAATAGGAGGTGCAAGCTTTTCGAGATTTTAGAAAGGGGAATCATGGATACCATTTGAGAAGTAAATCTAAAGCCCCTAAAACCTCATCAACACCACCAAACAACTCCATTCTTCCTCCGGATACTAAGGCAGATAATAATCCTCCTCCTCCACTTAGAAGAGAAATGTCTAATGACGTGCAGAAGACAGTCAAATTCGAAAAACCAAACTATGACATAGTGGAGGATCTAAAGAAGTCCAAATCTAGCCTTTCGTTCTTAGACGCGGCTAGATTGCCTGGCCAAAAGGAGGCGTTGATAAAGGCTCTGAACTCACCTGATCAAATGTGGAAGGGAAAAGGAGTTGAGTCCCATCTGATTTTACGAAAGGAGAGACGGGATGTCCCGCCATTCTTATTGACTCTGAGAATTGCGGGTAAGAATTTGCATAACTGTTTGGTGGACACGGGTGCCACGAGCAACCTCATGCCTTCGGAGATATGTCAAATGCTAGGTCTACAACCTGTTTCATCCAAATGCAAGGTCTTGCAATTGGACCGATCAGAGGTAAATGTGGTAGGGACCCTATATGATGTCAAAATTCAATTAAATTCTGAACCCAGGGTCCAGCAGGTTGTCGACATTCTGGTTGTTAATATCCCAAGTAGATATGGAATGCTACTTGCAAGGGATTGGATGAAAACTCTGAATGGCTATTTTTCAATAGACTGCTCACATATGTGGCTACCCTGGAAAGGAATTGCAAATCAAATCAGAGTGGAAAATGAACCGAGGCTTAAAGAAATCATAACAAAATTTAACAAGCCGAATGAAGTTCAGTTTTCTGAGCCAGAACTGGGGGTTTATGCACTTGATGTTGAGGAAGCTACTGAAGAGCCTAAAAAGGAAACATGTCATGGTGGCTCTTTTGAGGAAAATGATTTCACATGGTTGCTTAGGTTTGATGGATCCAAATCTAGACAGGGAGTAGGAGCTGGAGTCGAGCTCACTTGGTCCAGGAGGTAAACCATTATTGGTTGCCTATAGATTGCAATTTCCTTGCACGAACAATGTGGCAGAATACGAAGCACTGATCTTTGGTTTACGTCTAGCATTGAGCAAACAAGTTAAATGCTTGAAAGTATTGGGAGATTCCGAACTAGTTGTCAAGAAGATTAAAGGACAGTATACATGCCGTGACAGGAGACTGAGCCTTTATAGAACTAGGGTTATGGACCTCATTGAGGAATTCGACGCGTTCAATATAGCCCTTATTTCTAGAAAAGGAAACCGAATAGCAGACTCTCTTGCAGTCGTCGCGGGCATGTTAAATCCAGTGGACATAAAAAGGTGTAAAAAGTTCTCCATTGAATTGGTTCCTTGTCCATCAATACCTGATAATGTCAAGAATTTCCAGGTTTTTGAAAATGACAGACACATCTTCAAATTTGTCACGAACTCGGGTATTTTTGAAAATCAGGTGATTGATGAGGAGCAAAGGTGGCAAGATGAAACAAAAAACGAGAGTGAAACCGCATGTCAATCCAACAAAATACCTAAAGACGTGGTTTCATTGGAGAAAATGTTCGACATGGGATACAAGACCAGAAAAGGAAAAAGGGTCCCACTCCCCAAAGATGCATGTGATTCAATTAATCTAGGGAGTGCAGACAATCCAAAGGAAGTGTACATTGCAAAGGCATGTACAGCTGAAGAAAGGAGCAACATAATACAAGCATTGAAGCATTACATGGATTGCATTGCTTGGAATTACAATGAGCTGAAAACATACAACCAAGACATCATCACACATACCATCCCTCTAAAGCCGGACTCCAAGCCTTTTAGGCAAAGACAGCGAGTTGTTAACCCGCTATTGGAGCCCTTAATAGAAAAGGAGGTCAAAATATTATTGGAAGCGAAGATCATATTTCCTGTTAGGCACTCAACCTGGGTTGCTAACCTCGTTCCAATAAGAAAAAAGAGTGGAGAGATTAGGCTGTGCATAGATTTTTGAAATCTTAATAAAGCCTCTCAAAAGGATAATTATCCATTGCCATCCATTGATGAAATTCTACAAACGGTAAATGGATCTGAAATGATGTCTTTTCTTGATGGGTATTCTGGATACAACCAAATTCTTATACATCCAAATGACAGGATGAAAACAGCCTTCACCACCAAGTGGGGGACATTTGCCTACAAGAGAATGTCGTTTGGACTGTTAAATGCTGGTGCAACATTTCAACGCGCCATGGACTATGCATTCAAAGGGCTTATAGGCAAATGTATCATCGTGTATGTGGATGATATTCCAGTATTCTCAAAGAAAAGAGAAGACCATGTCAAAGATTTGAAGAAAGTGCTTCAAAGATGCAGAGAACATGGAATTTCCTTAAATCCCAAAAAGTGCATTTTTGGAGTAACAGAAGGAAAATTGCTTGGTCACATCATTTCAAAAGAGGGCATATCCATCGACCCAGAAAGGATACAAGCTATCCAAAACTTGCCTCTCCCGGGTAGTAAAAAAGAATTGAGATCTTTCTTTGGGCAGGTTAATTTTGTGAGGAAGTTTATCTCAAGCTTTGCTGAGATAGCCAAGCCTCTGAACAAAATGCTCAAAAAGGATGTAGATGTGAGATGGAACGAGGAAAGTAGGGTGGCCTTTCAGAACATCAAAGATGCCATTTCCAGAGCCCCTGTCCTCATAAGTCCAGACTATTCTAAGCCTTTCTATATTTATGCTTTCGCATCAGAACACTCTTTTGCGAGTGTCTTGACCCAGAAAGGTGAGGATAGTGCAGAAAACCCCATAGCATTTTTAAGTGCCCCTCTAAAAGATGCTCAATTAAGGTATTCCATCCTTGATAAGCAGATGTACGCACTTTTTAAAACGGTAAAAAAATTTAGACATTACATTGTGCACAACAGAGTTATTGCCATCGTGCCTGACCCTGCTGTTAAGACCATGTTTTTACAGAACGAACTAGGTGAGAAAAGAGGGAAATGGATTTCCACCATCCAAGAATTTGATCTCGAAATCCAACCTATGAAACTAGTTCGAGGACGAGGGACTGGTGAAGGCGATCGCTGAGAATAATCCGCAAATGACATGCCAATATTCGAATACAGAATACATTTCTAAGGATGACTGGTATGTTGACATTGTGCAATTTTTATTGAATGGTAAGTGTCCTTCTAATCTGAATTCAACTCAAAGAAGAGCTTTAAGGCTTAAGTCTATCAATTATCTGATGAAATCTGGTGTTCTTTACAGGAAAAATCATGAAGGGATCTACTTGAGATGCCTGAACAAAGAAGAAGCTGCTAAGGTGTTGCAAGAATTTCATGGGAAACATGGAACTGGTCATGGTGCGGCAAATGCTACAACGCATCAAATCCTGAGAGCAGGATACTACTGGCCCCACATTTTCAAAGATGCACATGCCCATGTACGATCATGTCACATTTGTCAAGTGGCCGCCAATAGAGAAAGAAATGCAGCCATGCCATTACAACCTGTAGTTGAAATGAGACCATTTGCACAATGGGGACTAGATTTCATTGGGGTTATTAACCCAAATTCTTTTGATTCCCATAAATTCATACTAACAGCTATAGATTACTGTACAAGGTGGACAGAAGCAATTCCTACAAAACATGCCACCACGGACGTTGTAATAAGATTCCTTGAGGACCACATTATAACAAGATTCGGAATGCCCGATTCTATTGTCAGTGACAATGGTAAAGCTTTTATTTCTACGCAATTTGCAGATTGGGCATATGACAACAAAGTGAGCTTAAAATTTGCATCTAATTATTACCCTCAAGGAAATGGTTTGGCCGAGTCTTCAAATAAAAATTTGTTGAATATCATTAAGAAATTGCTGGAAAAGAACCCTCGGGATTGGCACAGCCAGTTAAAGTTTGCCCTGTGGGCAGATAGGACCAGAGTAAAAGAATCCATAGGGAATACTCCCTATCATTTGGTCTATGGGCAAGACCCGATATTTCCTGCAAATTTGAAGTTGCAAACCTTGCATTTCATACAAGAGTACTTGGGGACGAGATGATCAAGTTGAAGCCGAGGTTAAGTCATTTGCTGCACCTTGATGAAAAGAGGGAAGAAGCCATGAATCACATGAATAAACACCAGGAAGTTATCAAGAGATGGTTTGACAGAAGGGCTAAAATTAAGTCCTTCAGAATTTCAGATTTGGTATTACTATGGGACAAAAGACATGAGGAAAAAGGGAATCATCAAAAGTTTGATTGTCTTTGGTTAGGCCCTTATCAGATTTCAAAAATTCTCGGGAAAAATACCTTCAGGCTAAAAACTTTAGAGGGGAAGGATTTGATGTTACCGGTTAATGGGCGTGTGTTAAAGCATTATTTTAGTCCTTAGGTCGTAAGAGATTGATGTTATTCTTTTCGGTTTTGGTGGGGTTTTTCATATTTTGTTTTCATTGTTTAGGATTGTTAGTCTAGTTAGGATTTAGGTTGTGGGTGTGATTTCAATTGACATGCTTTGTTGTTTTTATAAAAAAAAAAAAAAAAAAATAAATAAATAAATAAATAATAAATAAAATTGAGATGTCAACTTATGCTTAAGACTAGGAGAATATGAAATATTGGAATTGTCTTGTAAAAGCTCCACAAGTAACACAAACATTTTAAGTTATATCGTTTGAAACTTGTGATGCATGAAGTAGTCAGTTTTGTATGGCAAATATTTCATCTGCAATTCAAGAGATAATGCATTCATGTTACATCTCACTTTACATATACATTCCATCTTAGTTGCATATGCATCTCAGATACAAATCATTAAAGTGTGTCAAATCCTCTTAGGGTTATGCTATAATATAAATGTGAAAAAAATCCTAAGGTTGGAAACTGAGCCTCATGATATCTAGAACTAAGCACATCTTATACACATTAAAAAGGATCTTGAGCAAAATGATTAAAACCTTGCTTGGAAGAAAAGGTTGGGCGAAAGAAGTATTTCATGTCTATCCTATTATGCAACATGATCCTTAAAACAAGTGGTTTTGACCATTTCCATAAAGCTTAAAGCCTAAAATCAGAGTAGTAAGGATAGGGCTAAATCCTCATCGAACTTAGGTTGAGGATCCAACTCCCCAAAGCTTTGATTTGACCTACATGGAGTAGTAAGGATAGGGCATAAATTCTCATCTCGCTTAGGTTGAGAATCTGATTCCCCAAAGCTCCTATGTCTCATTTCATAATAAATCTTGGATTGGAAGGATCGTACTACTTGTCCTCTGCAAAGGATGGGTAGTCATCCCCAAGGTCTAAGCAATAAAATTAATATTTTCCATTTTTATCCAAAGCTTGGATTGGAAGGATCGTACTACATGTCCCTAGCAAGGATGGGTAGTCATCCCCAAGGTCCAAGAAGTAAAAAATTAATTTTTCCCATCTCATATTTATATTGGATTGGAAGGATCGTACTACTTGTCCTCTCGCAAAGGATGGGTAGTCATCCCCAAGGTCCAAAGAAATGAAGGTAAGTCTTGGATTATGGGGTTAGGTATGCCCATGCATGGCAACATGTCTTGTCTAAAAAACAAGACCATTGTTTGTTCAAAGGGTTAGACTAGCATGACCATTTCTTCCATAATTGGTTAAATTATTTTGCTCAAAGTGAGGTAATGAATTCCAAATCAGAATAGTAAGGATAGGGTTAACCTCCCATCTCGGTTAGGTTGGGAGTCTGATTCCCCAAAGTTCTGATTTCACGTTCACTTGCACATGGGTTCAAGATAGTAGGGACTCATAACCAACTTTGGGATATAATAAAGCAATTCATTAGTGGATCCTAAGAGGGTTTGGTAATCTTGAATGTTTGTGCATGACACTAGAAAGTTTAGGCCTT
Organism: Wollemia nobilis; assembly: GCA_028583015.1. Taxonomy (NCBI): domain Eukaryota; kingdom Viridiplantae; phylum Streptophyta; class Pinopsida; order Araucariales; family Araucariaceae; genus Wollemia; species Wollemia nobilis. The sequence continues at coordinate 4,407,417 of JAQPPZ010007219.1, forward strand.
TACAAGGGCAAAATCTCTAAGCATAGTTATCAGGTTACACAAATCATTCACAATCTCACATATGCACTCATGTAAAACTGACAATGGAATGTTGATCAATTTCAAACGATAGGGAATGAAATACATTGCACACACCGAGCTAATACTTGATGATTTTGATGATTCATGTACTTCGATCTTTGGGCATTTGTTTATATTTCTTATGTGCTAACACATGTTTTCGTGTTGTATACTTTCAGGTAGGGTTCTCACTAAAATGCTCGGGAGCATTTGACAACAAAGTCGCCATTTGTTGTGGCTGATCCACAACACACCCCAAAATTGGGGACCCACCTTTTTTGCATGCTTTCAAAAGAAGATCTCAGTGACCCAGATGCTAAAAATCAAGAAAAAGGCAAAATTGCACAAGGATAGAAAAGTGTCACGAAATCGCGACATGTTGCTCCGTCACGACCGAAAATGAAAAAGTGTCACGAAATCGTGACATGTTGCTCCGTCGCGGCCGAAAATGAAAAAGTGTCACGAAATCGTGACATGTTGCTCCGTCGCGGCCGAAAATGAAAAAGTGTCACGAAATCGCGACATGTTGCTCCGTCGCGGCCCAGAGAGGAGAGAGAAAGACAGAATGGAAAATTGTCATGAAATCATGACATGTCGCAAAATCGTGGTCAAAACAGTCAAACGGGGCACGAAGTAGAAAGGCGTAGCGATATCGCGACAAAAATCAGCAAAGGGGCACGAAGCAGAAAGGCGTAGCGATATCACGACAAAAATCAGCAAAGGGGCACGAAGCAGAAAGGCGTAGCGATATCGCGACAAAAATCAGCAAAGGGGCACGAAGCAAAAAGGTGTAGCGATATCGCGACAAAAATCAGCAAAGGGCATCAAGTGAAAAAGCGTCGCGATATTGCAATAGAAATCGGCAAAGGAGCACGAAGCAAAAAAGCGTAGCGATTTCGCGACAAAAAGCAGCAAAGTAGCTCCGAATGAAAAAGCGTCACGATTTCATGACAAGAAGCATCCGAGGCATACGAAGATGAAAAACGTCATGATTTCATGACAGGTTGCGCCCTCATAGCTCGAAACAGAAAAACGTCATGATTTCGTGACAGGTTGCATTGGCAAGGCTGCTGGCAAGAAAATGTCGCGATATCGCGACATGTCGCGTTTTCACGGTGAAAGCAAAGGAACAAAGTTGCATGCATAAAAACATCGTGATTTACATGGGGCCATTATAGAATGTGCATAGGAAGCACGAAACACGTGGCATACAGGTGTCAGGGTTACAGAAGCGTTACATGTCAGCAAAAAATATCGAACGTTTCGGCCTCGAACATAAATTCAAAAGCAACGAAAAGGCGGGAATACGAAGCGATGCATTCTGGGAGGTGAAACGAAGCGACGCAGGGCAAAACAGAGAGCCGTATCAGATGGTATAAAATCAGAAGAGCAGATTGATACGGGGGTTGGAAATTGTTGCTAGCGGAGTTGCAGAGACAAAGGCGACAAGCCATTCTGGGCCTGCTATTGGAGCAATTTCCTTCACTTGTTCTAGTCTTATCAAAACCGGGACATTCTGTCATTTTAATTGATACATTTATTTTAATACAAAATTACAGAGAGTTGCATCTCACTGGCAAGAAAGGAGGAGTTATTTTTGCATGCAGAGATTGAATGTTTATCTTTCCTTTTTTAGATTTTAGGTTTATAGATGAGGTTTAATGCGAGTTCTCTCGGTTGCTTCATGCGAATGCCTAAATCTAAAAATTTATGTAGACACAAAAATAGCACCAATCCGATTATGTGACTGCAAACACTGATCGCTTTGGCAAACATAGCCCCCAGGGCAGCCCTCAGAGGTTAAACAGTGGTCTTAACCACTTTCATAGCAGTTTTGTAAGGTCAAGAAGCAATTTGGCACACTTGGACACTTTTCCCAGTATTCGTCTCACCCAGGGACGAATTCAAAATAGAATCCGTCCCACCCCAGGATGAATTCTGAATCCGTCCCTGGGTGGGACGAATTCTAAGCTTAACGGGCAAAAAGGCAAATGGTGCCAAGTGGCATCCCAGAACAGTCAGTTAAGGGCTCCTACCTTTGCACGCATGTGTAAGTGGACAGAGGGGTCGTTAGAGGACTGTTACAAAAAGCATTTATCAAAGTTCAAGTCAATGGAAGACTCCCCTCCCTCATGGGAAGACAAGACTGCCACATGGCGCCTATGGCCAACACTTGGCTTTTGTGCTTCCCTCCCAAAAGAGACCCCTTGGGTCTATAAAAGGTGGGACTTTTCTCACCCAAAACAGATAGGTTGAAGGAGTGTTCAAGCAACGAAGTGCTGCCGAATTGAAGACTCACTTGCATCCCCCTTTGTTCACCTTCCTACATCCATCAATATCTTTTGCAAGGGAGGTTGTTGGGTGGCCTTTGTAAGCTCGAACCTTACTCAAATCCGATGCATGGACATTTGAACCTACCAATTCGCCGACCCCCCAATCCTAAAAGGTTTTGGGCCCATCCTTGGTGGATTGGCTCCAAAATCGAGGGCCAATGGTGGGAGGCCCACTTGGGCACCCCCGCACCCCCCAAGTCCTAATTTTAGTTTTTGAGCACTTTAGATTATTTTTTAGATTGCATTCTGTGTTACTAGGTCTGATTAGTCTATAATTGCAATTTTGTAGTTTTTGGTCAGTGTTTAGGGTGTTTTGTATTGCTTTGTCATTTTGCTAACTTGCAGGTGTCAAGGTCAAATTCCTGAGGGTGGAGGCCAAATTGGGAAAATCTGACCATCTGGGTCGTTCCAAAATGGCCCCAATTACCTAACCCCCTATTTGTAGGAGTTTTGCATGTCCCGGGATCCAACATTGGAGCAGCAGCAGGTCGATTTCTCCTACTCAAAAGAATTCGTCCCACCCAGGGACGAATTACAGTCAGAATTCATCCTGCCCAGGGACGAATTCCAGTCTAAGGTGGATTGGCTAGCTGCCTCAGTGGCAGTGGCCTTCTGGTAACTTTTCTTACCTTCTGTCAGGTTTTTGAGCAATTTGGATTCACTGTTTTCACTGTTTCAGGCAAATATTTGTATGCATATTTTGTTAGTTTTAGAGAGAGAATGCTTTTCATTTGCAACAGGTGCTACTAACGTATTGATCATTTCTTTGTTCGTAGGAGAAACAACAGAGGCGAAGAACTCATCGACATCAGTGGTGGCATCATCTTGGCCCGCCCATTGCAATCGTGGGCACGCGAAAGGAGGAATCATTCAGCGATTGTAATTAAACCCTATTTGCGCTCCTAGCCCCTGAAAAGGGATGAGGCATTATTGTAACAGAGATCAAAGGAAATTAATGAAAGGGCTATGTTTTATTTATCTGATTGCGTCTCTTCCAATGTGTCTCTTTTCGATTTATGCAATGTACATTCCTAGGACTTAAGCGTGCTTAATTTTGAATGCAATTGCACTTGGTGTTTCTTTTGACCGGAATCTCATGCTTTCAGTGGCGATCACGGTGGGACCCTGTTCCCTGGTTTTTGAAATCACAGAAAACTGATTAAATTTTTGTGTTTGTGCTTGATAGGTACATCTTTTTTTGTTGCAGACTGCTATTCGTCTCTGACAGGGACGAATCCTTTTCTGAAATTCGTCTGACCCTGAGACGAATTCAAATTCGTCTCTGGGTGGGACGAATTCTGTTCTGCAATTCGTCTCCCAGAGGGACAAATTCCTGTCTGTGGATTTTCAGAGCAGAAATTCAGAGACAACAAGAGCAGCGAGAGAAGAGGTAGGGATTTTCATGATCTCTGTTATATTTTTCTGTTTCTGTTTCTGTTTCGTTAATTGTTTTCATTTAATCTTGCATTGCATTAGGGAAATTCATGTATGATAGTTTCATTTTGTTGGATAAAACGAATCCCACACACATCACGAAACAACTTTAAACCAAGGAGCTGGTCGTAAGACCCTAGCCCTTGATCAAGACCATTGGTGGATTTAATCACCACCTTGGCTTGATTTGCATCCATTTCCCGATTTTCAACTGTTGTTAGGCGTAAATCCTGATGAAGACAGACCGAGCATAGCTGGGGTGATTCCCATGCGCGCGAGGATAAGTTTTCTATGGTAGGTGTCATTAATAGGACAATCCCCCTTCCGTACCGCCTATGTACCATGTACCTTCTGCTCTCACGTACCTATAGTCTCCCTCTCGTAAGGGCGGGTATATAGAGAGGTTGGTATATCGACCTGGTTGGTATATTGAAGGGGCGACCTTTTTGGAGTTATAAGAGCCTACATGATGCATTTAAACGTTCTACAAAACCTACAAAAACAAAACAAAACATCAAAATGCACTAAACCAGTTTAGGACACACCAAGAATCCTTAAAAGAGATAATCACGGTTTTGTGAATGTGTGTTTTTAATTATGCTTAGTGTAGACAAAAAAAAAGAAGAGAAAATCATAAAATGAGATAAAAATTTATTTAGATAGCATAGAAGCACCGCAATGGTGTACACCCGCAGTCAAGCCCAATCAATGGCGGAAGCTCCGAAAGGTACACAAAAAGTAGGCGCAAGTCGTCTTCACTTTAATCCTGAGGATTTGGTCATACCGCCTTATAGGTCAAACCTACAAAAGAATCCAATTCAGAATCCTCGGTGGGGTATGCCTATTCAAAGCAGCCCCTTTCGGGAAGATGCCTTACATGTAGACCTTGACCTAAATAGAGAATCACCTCTTGAAGCTAGGCATGAGTGGCCATCGCACGATGAAGCGCTAAACAGGCACACTGTCCATTTGGAGGGGCAACGTGGATATGGCGTCCCTTCTTTACCTATCATCAGAACAGAGAGACCAAATCCGGAGCGCAGGGCTCCTTACATAGGGTGACCTAACTCCGCCCATCCCATTTACACTCGTGAAAGGGAGTATGAGGAAAACCATCACATTCCTCGAGAGCAACAAACAATGCGAGAACCTTGCATTTTTGCACCAGCAGGATATCATGATCACCCCTTGAGGCCAGAACCTCGAGCACATACCGCTTACCTCGACAGAGGGAAGTGACCCATTGAAACCTTAGAGCATCAAAATCGAGGTAAACCCATAGGAGGAACATTTGAACCTTCTGAACAAAATAGGGTAGAACAAATTGATCCTGATGTTGCTAGATATACCACCCGTCAAGCCCAAATCATGCGGCTTAAACAAAGTCAGCAAGAGATAGAGTATCAATACCGCTTGGATAAAGAATGCATGCAACGTGAAGAGGATGAGTTACGCTATGAAATACCTGAGAGGGGGCCAACCCCTCGCATCCAAAGAGCTGAACAGTATGAGAGGCATAATCCGTTGGCGCAAGACAGGTCTCCACGACCTCGTCAAGATCTGCCTCCAAGACCCCATAGATTTGAGAGGGAGGCAACTCCCCGAAACAATGATGGGTACCTTCAGCAAGAACTTGATCAAGGTCATAGGTTTCGCCCTGAGACTCCTCAAGAATTTTACGAGGAGTATGAACCAGAAGAGGAGTATATCAAAACTCCCCATCAAGGCAGGAAGGATGCCATTCGGCCACCCCTCCATAGGCCTCCAGTTTACCGAAACTTGCAACAAGAGTGAACAAGAGAGGAAGAAATAAAATCTTTCGATGCATACCAAGCGCTATTGGAGCGTTTAGAGTCGGTGGAGACAAAAGCTGTTGGGCATCAAAAACCCACACTACGTCTACTCCACAATAATTCGGTGCATCCCTCAGTGCCTACACCTCTTTACCCCGAACACTTCAAGTTGCCTCAATTGGCAATTTTTAAAGGTGAAGAGGACGCACAGGAACATGTCATACAGTTTCTAAGCCAATGCTTCGGCATTCAAGATAATGACGCATTATTGCTTAGAACATTCATAACCACATTCGCAGGCCCTACCTCGGATTGGTTCACACAACTGCCCAAACACAGCATAAGCAGCTTAGATCAGCTAGTAGATGCGTTTCTTGAACGTTTCGCCTTCAACACAAGGAAGAAGGCATCACTTAGTGATCTTGCTAGCCTTAAAAAATTTGAGGAGGAAACAATGGCAGCGTATGGGAACCGATGGAGAGCTTTGCTTTCTAAGTTACCCTACCATCCTCCCATGTCGGACCTCACGCAAATGTTCACGAAAAGTTGTTTAAAATCAATCTCTGGTCTATTGTTGCTGCAACAATACGACAGCTTAGAAGAAGCTTTGGCGCAAGCCGAGTCATAGAAGAGATTAAGATAGGCGAAGGCGCAATTGCCAAGCCTAAGAAGAAAGAGTGGAATAAAACCACTAAAGCTGGGACAACGCAACCACAACACGCTGCGATCAACCAAGTTGCGATAAATGTCCCCGCGCCTGTGCGAGAAACGCAGCCTCAAAAGGCTAACTACCGAGCGAGTGCCTCCCGCTTACGAAAGAGATAACGGGAGACGAGAACGATGATCAGCGAGCGTCGCCCTAGGCGACAATTCACCCCGTATGCGGAGTCTAGGGACTCCTTATTTGACCGCTTGTCAGCGGAAAATTTAGTTACTCTGCCAGAAATCCAAATTTTTGACCCTAACGTTCCCAAGCCTAGGGGGTATAGGGAGGAATTGTATTGCAGATTTCATAGACGCAGAGGACATGACCTAAATGGGTGCTAGAAATTCAAAGAACTAGTCCAAGATTTTATCGAAAACCAAACATTGGTCGTGGACAACCCCATCGCACCTAACAACCAACAAATGGGGGTATTCAAGGACCCCTTGCCTGCCCACGAGGCGCAGAAAAAACCGCTCCAAATTAATGAGGTGCGACAAGATCTTCTCGTGCAAGGATTTGTGGGAATGATTAGCATTGTAACAAGGAACAGAAAATACCCAACAGTTGCCCCCGAGGTACCTGCGAGGGAAGTTCCGTCGACATCGCAGCCTCAACAATGCCCGACGCAGTTACCTTCGCCTAGACCTGAGGTTACGATACGAACCAAAATCATGCAGAGTTTGTGGACCACGTCAGCTAGGTTGTCCATCTACGAGCTTATTCAACAATCAGCTCCACATAGAGAAGCTCTTATGGACATCTTAAAAGCCATTGAAGTACAACCCCATGAAGCTAATTCTTTCAACGCCTTCGTGGGACATGTGAAACAATGTACGGAGCCTGTCATCACATTCAAAGAAAATGAGGTCAAAACAATATCGAATGACATGCCGGATCCACCCCTACACGTTATCGCGCGGGTCAACGGGATCCCGTACAAGAGAGTGTTGATAGATACTGGCTTGTCCAGTAACATCATAACCACTGCAGTGTTAAAGCATTTAAAATTTCCAGCCTCTCACATCACAGCTTCCACGTACACACTACGAGCTTTTAACGATGCAATATGCTCGACAGTCGACACAGTCGTTCTGCCTATATAGGTAGGACAAAAGTCAATACCCACACTGTGCCATGTGTTGGAAGGCGAAATGGCTTATAACATACTTCTAGGGCGGCCTTGGATTAGGGACATGAAGTGTGTCCCCTCGATCGCACACCAGTGCTTGAAGTATGCCTATGAAGGGCAAATACATGTAGTCCCAATGGACTTAGAGCCCTTCAAGTATTACAATGCGGTACAATTCATACCTCAATCGACCCTACCATCAACGCATTTGGATTTTCAATTGAATCCATCTAAATAGGGTTCGATACCGTAGGCACCACTGGTGGCCAATAAGGCAAAATCCCAGCCAGGTGAGACGTCATCATTGGCTCCTTCATCATCAACGCCACCTATCGTGGCCCAACAGAAGGACAAGGGAAAGCAAATCATGGAGGAGGTTAAGCCTCTAGAAGAGGGGTTGCCCACGATCTCAGCAATATCAACAGAGGAAGCGCCCAACGCAACGAAAACCAAGATTCTCGAAAAACCAAACATGGAATGGAATCAGGAAGGACTACCGTTTCCTCCTACCCAATCATCAACAATCACTTTTGAGATGGCAAGTACGAGCTTGGGAGAGTACATAGTGCAAAATGTTGTGGCAACCCCCACACTGGAGTTAGTACAAGACATGGGAAGACCTCGCCTTCCCATTGGAACAATCGTCCCTCTAGGCTACCCACCGAACCAAACAAATTTTGTGTATGGGGGCCTTGATCATGGTTCTGAATCATGCGAACAAAAGGAAATAGATGAAGAACCTTTTGTGGAAAACATCAATTATCTGTCGAACCCAAAATTTGCCCTAAAATATCTCGAACAATGTAATTGGCATGGGTATGGGCTAGGCAGATATGAGCAAGGGATGCGGATCCTTTGCCAACCAAGGTATCAGATGCCATATGACAAGTCAGGGGTAGGATTCAACCATCCCCTACCATTAGACATCTTGGTTGAAAACATGCAAGGCCTAGAAATAGGCAACAGGGGGGGATTGGCACAAGACCCGTACGCCAATCCAAACATAGAATACACCTTGGGGGATTATCTCCCATGGTCTACAAACACCCCTGGAAATAGCAATAATCCCTCTCCTTTACTAGAGAGAGGTGAAAGTTCAGAGAGCAGTCCTCGAAGAGAACAACAACGGCTTCCAGATATTTTTCTGAAACTGTTCCCCTTAGAGGTTCCAGATGAAATAACACAGTCTCAAAAGAATCAGGTCCCTCCACTAAGAGTGGAACAACCGCAATGGGACCGGATTAATTCACTTGGAACAGGAAGAGTCCTCAATGTCGGAAGCAACAGATCTTGAAGAGGATGAACAATTTTGGATCTATGAAAGCGATTCAGAAGACGAGACTGAGATGGACTATCTCAGACATGCGCGACGACATCACCGTGCTCTAACCCATGAAGATCTAATGGGAAAAATGGGTATACGATTGGGACATGAATGGCACTTAGACCCAACGAGGTGGGACCAAGTGCTAGGCCTATGGCTTCAAATTCAAGTTGAGCATCGTCCACCTCGAGATCCCATCAGGACAACAGTACCAAGGGAAGACCCCGCCTTCCTTTTCGCACATAGAGACGAATTTGCACCTAGAGAGGATCCATTCGTGCATGTTCCCGTAGAGCCAGATCCAGAGTATAGGGAACATCTGAAAGAATCAAGTCGTCACACCCGTGGTTCTGGAGACCAAATTCATTCCATCCACATGATCTCCATTGATTTGACCACACCCATCCGCAATCCGACCGATCCATCATGGTCATTGCATCTAAACATGGATGCCATTGACTGGGATCACGTCAATTCACCATTGTCACCATCAGAGTACTGGCCTTTTGGTGAAATGCTTCATTTTACCCCAAGGACAACTCAAGATATTTTTCAAGTTGAAGAGGGACCCGAGGTCCCAAACACAGATCTTAACTCAGCTGATGATATCCATTTAATCCCAACTCCACATCAGTTGGAGGACGGATCTCACATGTCAATCGAAGAGACGAGCGACGTAGACATCGGCACGGATCTAATGAATCCAAGGATTCTCAAGTCGGGGGTAAGCCTTGTCCCCGAAGAGAAAGCCGATTACATTGCCCTTCTCAAAGAGAAGAAGGAAGTTTTTGCATGGTCATACAAAGATATGCCGGGACTAGACCCATGACTAGTCATGCACAATTTAACGCTTGATCCGAAAATCAATCCGATGTAAAGCAAAAACTAAGAAAGATGCACCCAACGGTGGCCTTGATGGTCAAAGACGAATTGCAAAAGCTGTTGGATGCATAATTTGTCATCTGCGTGGATTATCCGCCATGGTTGTCCAACATGGTGTCCGTCAAGAAGCCTGACAGGAGGATTCGCATATGCACCGACTTTCGAGACCTAAACAAAGCGAGTCCTAAGGATGATTTCCCTTGCCAAGCATCGACGCATTGGTAGACGCTACGACAGGTCACGAAATGCTCTCCTAATGGACGGTTTTTCAGGATACAATCAAATTCGTATCAATCCCGAAGACCAACTCAAAACGGCATTCACAACGCCTTGGGGACATTTTTCTATAAGGTCATGCCTTTTGGCCTTAAAAACGTTGGCGCTACATACCAACGTGCTATGACGTATATCTTCCACGATTACATGCACAAAACTTTGGAAGATTACATGGATGATTTGTTAGCCAAGTTTATCTTGCGCTCAGATCATCTCGGTGACTTAAGCAAGATTCTCGATCGCCTCATAGAGCATAAGGTCGATTGAATCCCAAGAAGTGCGTGTTCGGCGTCACATCTAGAAAACTCTTGGGTTTTATAGTCTCCAAAAGAGGCATCGAAGTGGACCCAAACAAAGTCAAGGCAATCCTTGAAATGGCTCCCCCAACCACTATCAAGCAGCTCGAAGTCTGCAAGGAAAGGTCGCGTCGATTAAATGCTTCATAGCGCAATTATCTGACAAATGCCGACCAATGAACAAACTATTGCACAAGGGGGTCACATTTCATTGGGATGACGAGTGCCAGTTAGCCTTTGATGAAATCAAACAATACTTGGCTTCGCCACCAGTATTGGCACCGCCTAGACCAGGTGTGCCGTTCTACTTATACATCTCGACTATCGAGGTGGCACTGGGCGCAATGCTAGCCCAGAAGAATGAACTTCACAAAGAACAGGCTACTTACTATCTTAGCCGCACCCTGGTCAGTTACGAGCTTAACTATGCATACGTTGAAAAACTTTGCTGGCAGTGGTGTTTGCTACCAAAAGGCTACGCCACTACATGCTGAGCAACACGACGTATGTTGTGTCTAAGGAGAATCCATTGCGATACATGATGAGTCGTACTTATCATAGTAGTCGCACGACAAAATGGATCATGTTGTTGATGGAATTTGACATTGAGTTTATTGGGCAAAAATCTATAAAAGGACAAGTCATAGCCGATCAACTAGTAGAGGCTCCTCTTGAAGACGATCAGCCTCTGGTCATAGAACTACCCGATGATGAGGTCTTCCATGTCTCAGAATCGCCAGATTCTGAAGAGCCTGAGTCTCAGGCCGACATAACCTTATTTTTCGATGGTTCTAAATGCGAGCAAGGTGGTGGCGTAGGAATTGTATTCTTCACACCGCAGGGCGCTCCAATGCCCCTGTCATTTAAATTAAACTTCCAGTGCACCAAAAACAATGCAGAATATGAAGCCTTGCTCCTAGGTCTTCAGACAACAATCGCCATGAACATCAAAAGACTAAACATCTTTGGCGATTCACTGTTAATCGTCAATCAAGTCAAGGGAATATATCAATGCAAATGCCCAGTTCTGAAGGCCTATAAAGCCCTCGTGGATAAATTCCTGGAAAAACTTGAGTGGTATGACATCGAGGCACTCCATCGATCATCGAATCGTTTTGCGGACACAATGGCCTCCTTGGGGTCACTAATCCCGCAAGACCTTTCCGGTGATATAACAACCATTCAGGTCAAAAACTTATCGCAACCCGTGATGGAGCGCGCAAGCTCAGACTTGGCGCCGAGGAATCCACATGATCCAGATCGAACCATCTTCGGATAAGTTCTTTCAAATTCGAGACTATTTGAAACACGCCAACTGGGGGTCTTTGTTCTCCCCCACTCCCATTAATAGCAACACAATGCTATTTTTACAAGTTCTCTCCCAATCAGCATTTGTTAGGGAAGAACTCCAAAAGGGATTGGTTGTTCAAACTGTCGAGGTATCCGATCAACAGGACTGGTATTTACCAATAAGAGATTACCTCAAGTTAGGTAATCTACCCTTTGGATTGACGCAAGCCGCAAAACGAACATTCAAATAGAAAGCGGCAAAATATGTCTTGATAGGAGACATTTTGTATCGTCACAGCTACGACGGAATTCTTCTTCGTTGCTTGGACCAGCAAGAGTCCACTTGGGCAGTCACCCAAGCGCATGACGGTACATGTGGCGGCCACTTCAGTGGTATGGCCATTGCAAAGCGCATTCTTCGCATGGGCTATTATTGGCCATCTTTAGAGCGAGATTGCTGCGCATATGTCAAGAGGTGTGTAAAATGTCAACATCATGCCAATCGATGCACGCACCTTCCCAGGCCCTACAGACAGTCCAGTCTACTTGGCCATTTTCGCAGTGGGGCCTCGATCTAATCGAAAAGATCTCCCTTGCATCGTCAGGCCGTCACACGTTTATCATAACGGCCACAGAATACTTTACCAAATGGGTGGAAGAAATTCCGTTAACCTCTACGACAGGACCCCGCATTGCGGAGTTCATTTTGCATTACATCATATGTCGTTTTGGTATTCCATCCAAAATAATCTCGGATAATGGGCCATCATTCAAGAACAAAGACGTGCGTGCTTTAACCACAAAGTACAAAATTCAGCACAACTTTTCAACACCCTATTATCCGCAAGCAAATGGGCAAGCGAGGCGTCAAACAAAATGCTAGTCGCCATCCTTAAAAAGACCGTCACGGACAGTCATAAGGATTGGCACATACAAATCCCACTTGCCCTTTGGGCCTATCGCACTAGCATTCGGACGCCCACTGGGGCAACTCCGTTTTCACTAGTGTATGGCTCAGAGGCAGTAATGCCTCTCGAGTTGGAAATTCCTTCCCTCCGCATATCAATGCAGGAATTCATCGATGATGACACTACACGGCAGGCGCGGTTAGACCAGCTTACGTTGCTTGATGAAAGACGCGTTAATGCTCTCGAGCACTTACGTATCTATCAAGAGCGGCTTAAGAGAGCTTACAACATGAAAGTTCACCTAAGAGACTTTCGGGTTGGTGATCTGGTTCTGAAGGAAAACCAACAAAACTCTAATTTTCCGTCCCATATGAGGGACAAATTCACGGCAAATTGGTTAGGTCCTTATGTCATTGATAGCAAAATAGGACCCAGGAACGTACAGGCTAGCTTCTCTTGACGGTATCAAGGAAACAGAACCCTTGAATATCAGTCATTTGCGACCATTTCATATCTAAGAAAGCCATGTACCAAAAATAAAAATAAAAAATAAAAAAAAGAAAAAACAACAACAAACAAACAAAAAGCTCCAAGGATTATCGCAATCTCTTGGTCACCCAAAAAGCTCCAAGGATTATCACAAATTCTTGGTCAACCCAAAAAGCTCCAAGGATTATCGCAATCTCTTGGTCAACCCAAAAAGCTCCAAGGATTATCGCAATCTCTTGGTCAACCCAAAAAGCTCCAAGGATTATCGCAATCTCTTGGTCAACCTAAAAAGCTCCAAGGATTATCGCAATCTCTTGGTCAATACAAAAAGCTCCAAGGATTATCGCAATCTCTTGGTCAACCCAAAAAGCTCCAAGGATTATCGCAATCTCTTGGTCAACCTAAAAAGCTCCAAGGATTATCGCAATCTCTTGGTCAAACAAAAAGCTCCAAGGATTATCGCAATCTCTTGGTCAACCCAAAAAGCTCCAAGGATTATCGCAATCTCTTGGTCAAAAAATCAAGAAATTCAACAAAAACAAAACAACAAAAATCATCAAAAACAACAAAAATTTGCATCTCAATTCTAGGCATACTCAAATTCATCAAAATCAACAAAAACACCATGCATAAATTTTACCACACTACAATCGGTGTTCTGGGAACGTACTAAGAGTTTGAGGAATTCAGTCATCATTTTCCTCTTTAGCCATGTAGTGTACCAAGTCGAACGGATTTTACAAAGGTAGAGTCATACTTGAAATACACCTTGTTACGTAACATCCCAACACAAATCAAACATTAAAATTCCCAAAATTGTGTGAAAGAAAGACGAAACACCACAAAATAATCTAGGTCACCACAAGCGAAACGGTTATCTTGCTCATCCCCTGTGCGAATGACCCCTAGAATGCTGAGAGTTGGCAAAAGGACAAGCTTCCTCCCTACCCAATTCCCTAAGAATCCCTAAAGTTCTCAATAGTTGCAAAACACAAAAATTTGCAAAATGTCAAAACTCCAAATTTGACAAAATATAGTGCACACATCAAAAGGCACAAACAACAGTGATTTTCATCACTCCATATCCCCAATCCCTTGCTAAAAAAAAAAAAAAAAATCAAAATAAACAGTGATCTTATCACTACAATGAGCAAGTATCCCAATACAATTGAAAAAAAAGAAGGGAGTTGACCTTGAATCCCTGGAACTCTCAGCATTCTGTAGGTCATAAGGCAAGCTTCAATACCAATTCGGTAACAGAAGTAAACCTCCCGCATGACGATATATCCGTCACATTAACTTGCATACGAGATCAATGTTTGCATGTGGATGAGCTAGCTTATGGCATCCTGGATTACACCGCAGATTAATCTTAGTACATACAACAAAGGAATTCGTGGAGCTAATTAGGTGATCCTCAGTACAGGTTCGGTTGAAAGCCCACCTGGCATCGGCGGTATCCTAACAAATACCACTAAATGAACTCAATTGCACACACAGGGATGTGAAATAGCTCGGTCAAAAACAAGTTTGATTCATACCTTGTTCAAAAGTCTTGTAAGATAAAGTACAGTCATGGATAGTGAGTTAAAACTGTCTGAATCTCAGAAAATCTTACATTCATCCCAAAACCATCTGCGCTACTTATCATCCTTATGATACCATCAAAAAAATACAAAAACAGCAAAGAAAAACCAGATAAATAAAAATATCATTCATCCATTTCAATTTATATCACATAGACATATAAAACATTTCAATTCATCATAACATCCGCATTCATCAAAATAAATAAACATGCATAACAAAAATCAATCACATCATCACATGTACAAATCCAAAAATAAAATCGGTATATATATATATATATATATCATCAAAAAAAGGTGCCCTCAGGCTACAAAAATAGGTCCTCAGACCCCACAATCATATCCAAAACCCAACCTAAGGCGTCGGCCACCATGATCACGCAGGATCGGTGCGACGGGAACTACCCCCCGTGGTGTGGGTCCTACGGGACCCTGCAGGGCGGCTACTGCTAGCCCCCGCATCATGCCTACTACCACCCCCCTCATCTAACCGCCTGCGACGAGATGATGCTTGACTGCTCAGTCAGACTATCCCTCGTCCGTCGAGAAGATCTGCTGATCGAAGGCTCAGGGAGCCGCCCGCCAAGGCGGATGACCTCCCTCTCCAAGTCTATCCGGTACAGACACCACTCTGCCTCCCGTCGATGATAGATAGACAATGCATCATCGCGCTGTGCCAAAATGCTATCCCGCTCTACCAACTGAGCCCGCAAAAGATCCCTCTCCAGATCCCGCATCCGTAGCAGCTCTGTAAGCCGCGCAACCTCATCGCCTACATCCGACCCCACCCCCTCCGTATCTGTCGGACGCATAGGACTCGCGGGGACGGTAGCCTGCTCAGGCTCCAACTGCTCCTCCACATCCTGCATGTCCGGATGCTCTAGAACAACCAAGTCCACATCCTCATCTCCCGCATCCACCATATCTGCATCATCCAACGGCCCTCCCCAATCACCCCCTGCCGCCTCAGCATCCTCCACTGCCGCCTTCGCGCCTCCCAGTGGACCCTCACCTCTCCAGCGTCGCAAAACCCACCACGAGTCATACTCAGTGGTAGTACCTACGTCATCCACATCCAACACCTCAATAACCGCATCCGACTCCTCGCCCAATGGCACGAGGACCGGTGGCTCCAGATCCCTCTCATCTCCCCGACGGCGATAGCCAACGGGATCACCAGGCAACCCCTGGTGCACCCCAAACTATCGTGTAACCCGGCGGTACGAAAAGAACTCATGCTCCGTCCCGTGCCGCCCAGTCAACCATCGCTCCCTCCGTACCCGTCGGAGCCACTCTCCAGCCTCAGGCCAAGCTGGACAGTCCCGATAGGGACGCCAAAACACCTCCCCTAGAGTGAGCCGCGAAAAGGCATCAATGTAGTGCTCAACTGCACCTGCCCATCGCCGACTCTGCCCCTGCTCCGCAGACCGTCGCCATAAAGCCGCATAACCAATCTCCTCATCCTCCATCACCGCCCGAGTCGTCCACGGTAACCCGGTAGGCCTCTCAACAGCTATGTGCTGCCAACCCCAGCACTGCAACAAGAAGCTACAACTGACACCCTTCCACTTTCGACAGCGGACCCCGTACAACTCCCCGTACAGCTGCGCCAACAAAGTCTGTCCCCATCTTAGGATCAACGGTGCCTCTATCGGGCACTCTGCCAACTGCCACACCAAATCCAGCAGGTTCCACGGGAACCTCGCACCTGACGAATTAGGGAGAAGAATTTTAGAAATAAGGCCCATCAGGAATGCGTGCCTCACTCCTAACACCCCCCTCTCCTTCCACCAGCCAACCAAAATCCTGCCAGCCTGGCAATCCGCCTCGGATGTCTCCACTGGGTCTGCTACACCCAGCTCCCCCCCATGCCCAAAACATCTCGTGAGTATAGCATTCCGCTGATCGAACGGAGATATCCTAATAGGCAAACCATCTATCAGAATCTGAAGCAACCGATAGACGTCCTCAAGAGTCACAGTTATCTCCCCTGTCGGGAGATGGAAAGTATTGGTCCACGGATCCCAAAGCTTGATCAGGGCCGTCAGATAGGCCTGATCCGAAACCACAGGCTCCAGTCGAGCCACCTGCTTGAGCCCAAGGGCATCAAGCCATTCCCAGTCGTCATCAGTCAAAGCCAACCGCGCCTCAGTAAAGGCAGCGGGTACACGGTACCGGCTCCTAACAACCTGCAAGCAAACAAAAAAAAAAAAAAAAAATAATAAATAAAAAAAAATGAAAAAGATAAAATTTTCAATTCTAGGGTTTCTAACCTTAGTTGTTAAATAAAAACATCACAAAAAATCTTAAAGTTTAGAAAAGCGTCAACACAAAAACATGCATTAAGTTAAAGCAAAAAAAAAAAAAACCCTAGGGTCACTTACAGGTCTCGCCTCGGCTCCGCCGCTCGAACCAGTTTGTGCACTCATGATGGCAGAGAGAATTCCAGCAGCGCTTCGCTTCGCAGATTACCTCCTCCTCCCAGAGCTCCAAAATCGCAAGAAAAAAATGACACAAATGAGCCCAAAATCAAGTTTTGGCCCTTAAATAGGCCTTTTGCACTGGAATTCGTCCTTGACCGGGACGAGCACTCTGATCAGTGCTCGTCCCACCCAGGGACGAATTCTCTAGCTGGAATTCGTCCCACCCAGGGACGAATTCAGGCCAGCACAAAAAAAAATCAAGAAAAATGACTAAAAATGCACTAAAAACAGACAATAAAACTGCCTGACAGGATTGCAAATGCAACTGACAACATGGGCATACAAAATCGACATCGGGGTCACAAATTATCACTATCCTACTCCCTAAGAAGGCTACCATAGCCGGACCGCTCCAGGGGAAGACAAATTTTGACAATTTAATCCCAAAATGGTGTCACAAAAAACAACAAAACAACAAAAAATGCAACACAAAACAAGCAATAAACATTGCCAGACACAAGTGCTCTTGCACTTAACCTCTTGGCATAGAAAAATTGATGTCGGAGTTTGAATTGTCACTATCCTACTCCCGAAGAAGGCTACCATAGCCGGACCGCTCCACGGGAGGACGGATTGCCGACAATTCAATCACCAAATGGTGTCACAAAAAACAACAAAAACAGTACAAAATTCAACAAAAACACAACAAAAACATTGCCGGGCATAAGTGCTCATGCACTTAACCTCTAGGCAAAGAAAATCGATGTCGAGGTCCAAATTATCGCTCTCCTAGTTCCCCAAGAAGGCTATCATAGCCGGACCGCTCCACGGGAAATAGGTTTTCGACGATTTCACCTCATTATGACATCACCAAAAGGGTTAACACCCACCAAAAATAGGTCCATATGTTGGAAAAATTGCACATGCTTAACGGTAAACCCTCTAAAGGCAACCTTGCACAAGTCATCTTGGGTCAAGCGACTCGTCGCTTCTCTCACGAAGGTCATTCCCTCATCGATTCGTCGCTTGAGGGGGTAGTCACACTTAGTCACCAATCAACAATCACACACCCAATTAAGGAAAACGACATGCATTCAAAGAATCATTGACAAAGACAATCACGCTCCTGCTTGGGGCGGTAAACAAGCAACAATCAAATCAATCAAACACTTGGCATTTCGTGAATCATGAACACAAGGTTCCCCCTGAGGATAAAAACGCCCTTCACTTGTTCATGAGTGATCAATGTCTAAGTTCAAGTCACACCTCACCAAAACAGGTTAATACTTGAAATCAAATTCCTTAGCTCGTCAGAAGCAAGGATTCAAGAATGCATGCCCTTTCCATACTTGGGGCATCAAAAGTTGGTTAGGTTACCAAGAAACCCTAATCATTAGTGCTTTGGTTATCTATTTTTGCTCAGCACTGCATCACCCGTAGCGCTTCCCAAAAAGGGGCATCCGTAGACACCAAAACAGCACCAATCCGATTATGTGACTGCAAACACCGATCGCTTTGGCAAACACAGCCCCCGGGGCAGCCCTCGAGAGGTTAAACAGGTGGTCTTAACCACTTTCATAGCAATTTTGTAAGGTCAAGAAGCAATTTGGCACACTTGGACACTTTGTCCAGTATTCGTCTCACCCAGGGACGAATTCAAAATAGAATCTGTCCCACCCCAAGACGAATTCTGAATCCGTCCCTGGGTGGGACGAATTCCAAGCTTAACGGGAAAAAAGGCAAATGGTTCCAAGTGGCAGCCCGAACGGTCGTTTAAGGGCTCCTACCTTGCACGCATGTGTAAGTGGACGAGAGGGGCCGTTAGAGGACTCGTTACAAAAAGCATTTATCAAAGTTCAAGTCAATGGAGGACTCCCCTCCCTCATGGGAAGACAAGACTGCCACATGGCGCCTATGGCCAACACTTGGCTTTTGTGCTTCCCTCCCAAAAGAGACCCCTTGGGTCTATAAAAGGTGGGACTTTTCTCACCCAAAACAGACAGGTTGAAGGAGTGTTCAAGCAACGAAGTGTTGCCGAATCGAAGACTCACTTGCATCCCCCTTTGTTCACCTTCCTACATCCATCAATCTCTTTTGCAAGGGAGGTTGTTGGGTGGCCTTTGGAAGCTCGAACCTTACTCAAATCCGACGCATGGACATCTGAACCTACCAATTCGCCGACCCCCAATCCTAAAAGGTTTTGGGCCCATCCTTGGTGGATTGGCTCCAAAATCGAGGGCCAACGGTGGGAGGCCCACTTGGGCACCCCCGCACCTCCCAAGTCCTAATTTTAGTTTTTGAGCACTTTAGATTATTTTTTTAGATTGCATTCTATGTTACTAGGTCTGATTAGTCTATAATTGCAATTTTGTAGCTTTTGGTCAGAGTTTAGGGTGTTTTGTATTGCTTTGTCGTTTCGCTAACTTGCAGGTGTCAAGGTCAAATTCCCGAGGGTGGAGGCTAAATTGGGAAAATCCGACCATCTGGGTCGTCCCAAAATGGCCCCAATTACCTAACCCCCTGTTTGCGGGGAGTTTTGCAGGTCCCGAGATCCGACATTGGAGCAAGCGACGAGGTCGGTTTCTCCTACTCAGAAGAATTCGTCCCACCCAGGGACGAATTACGATCAGAATTCGTCCTGCCCAGGGACGAATTCCAGTTTAAGGTGGATTGGCCAGCTGCCTCAGTGGCAGTGGCCTTCTGGTAACTTTTCTTACCTTCTGTCAGGTTTTGAAGCAATTTGGATTCACTGTTTTCACTGTTTCAGGCAAATATTCGTATGCATATTTTGTTAGTTTTAGAGAGAGAATGCTTTTCATTTGCAGCAGGTGCTACTAACGTCTTGATCATTTCTTTGTTCGCAGGAGAAGCAGCAGAGGCGAAGAACTCATCGACATCAGCGACGACATCATATTGGCCCACCCATTGCAATCGTGGGCACGCGGAAGGAGGAATCATTCAGCGATTGTAATCAAACCCTATTTGCGCTCCTAGCCCCCGAAAAGGGAGGAGGCATTATTGTAACGGAGATCGAAGGAAATTAATGAAAGGGCTATGTTTTCTTTATCTGATTGTGTCTCTTCCAATGTGTCTCTTTTTTGTTTCATGCAATTTACATTTCTAGGACTTAAGCGTGCTTAATTTTGAATGCAATCGCACTTGGTGTTTCTTTTGCCTGGAATCTCGTGCTTTCAAAGTCACACTAGTCACCAACAACAATACACACCCAATTAAGAAAACGATGCATTCAAAGAACATGACAAAGACAATCAGCCCCTGGCAAAACAAGCAACAATCAAATCAATCAAACACTTGGCATTTCGTGAATCATGAACACAAGGTTCCCCCTGAGGATAAAAATGCCCTTCACTTGTTCATGACTGATCAATGTCTAAGTTCAAGTCACACCTCACCAAAAACAGGTTAATACTTGAAATCAAATTCCTTAGCTCGTCAGAAGCAAGGATTCAAGAATGCATGCCCTTTCCATACTTGGGGCATCAAAAGTTGGTTAGGTTACCAAGAAACCCTAATCATTAGTGCTTTGGTTATCTATTTTTTCTCAGCACTGCGTCACCCGCAGTGCTTCCCAAAAAGGGGCATCTGTAGACACCAAAACAGCACCAATCCGATTATGTGACTGCAAACACTGATCGCTTTGGCAAACATAGCCCCCAGGGCAGCCCTCAGAGGTTAAACAGTGGTCTTAACCACTTTCATAGCAATTTTGTAAGGTCAAGGAGCAATTTGGCACACTTGGACACTTTGCCCAGTACTCGTCTCACCCTGGGACGAATTCAAAATAGAATCCGTCCCACCCCAGGACGAATTCTGAATCCGTCCCTGGGTGGGACGAATTCTAAGCTTAACGGGAAAAAAGGCAAATGGTGCCAAGTGGCAGCCCAGAACGATCAGTTAAGGGCTCCTACCTTGCACGCATGTGTAAGTGGACAGAGGGGCCGTTAGAGGACTGTTACAAAAAGCATTTATCAAAGTTCAAGTCAATGGAAGACTCCCCTCCCTCATGGGAAGACAAGACTGCCACATGGCGCCTATGGCCAACACTTGGCTTTTGTGCTTCCCTCCCAAAAGAGACCCCTTGGGTCTATAAAAGGTGGGACTTTTCTCACCCAAAACATACAGGTTGAAGGAGTGTTCAAGCAACGAAGTGTTGCCGAATTGAAGACTCACTTGCATCCCCCTTTGTTCACCTTCCTACATCCATCAATCTCTTTTGCAAGGGAGGTTGTTGGGTGGCCTTTGGAAGCTCGAACCTTACTCAAATCCGACGCATGGACATCTGAACCTACCAATTCGCCGACCCCCCAATCCTAAAAGGTTTTGGGCCCATCCTTGGTGGATTGGCTCCAAAATCGAGGGCCAACGGTGGGAGGCCCACTTGGGCACCCCCGCACCTCCCAAGTCCTAATTTTAGTTTTTGAGCACTTTAGATTATTTTTTAGATTGCATTACGTGTTACTAGGTCCGATTAGTCTATAATTGCAATTTTGTAGCTTTTGGTCGGAGTTTAGGGTGTTTTGTATTGCTTTGTCGTTTCGCTAACTTGCAGGTGTCAAGGTCAAATTCCTGAGGG
Source organism: Wollemia nobilis (assembly GCA_028583015.1). Classification (NCBI taxonomy): domain Eukaryota; kingdom Viridiplantae; phylum Streptophyta; class Pinopsida; order Araucariales; family Araucariaceae; genus Wollemia; species Wollemia nobilis. The sequence goes on from JAQPPZ010007219.1 coordinate 4,428,943, forward strand.
TGGAGGCCAAATTGGGAAAATCCGACCATCTGGGTCATCCCAAAATGGCCCCAATTACCTAACCCCCTGTTTGCAGGAGTTTTGCAAGTCTCGGGATCCGAAATTGGAGCAACGACGGGTCGGTTTCTCCTACTCAGAAGAATTCGTCCCACCCAGGGACGAATTACAGTCATAATTCGTCCTGCCCAGGGAAAAATTCCAGTTTAAGGTGGATTGGCCAGCTGCCTCAGTGGCAGTGGCCTTCTGGTAACTTTTCTTACCTTCTATCAGGTTTTGAAGCAATTTGGATTCATTGTTTTCACTGTTTCAGGCAAATATTCGTATGCATATTTTGTTAGTTTTAGAGAGAGAATGCTTTTCATTTGCAACAGGTGCTACTAACGTCTTGATCATTTCTTTGTTCGTAGGAGAAGCGGCAGAGGCGAAGAACTCATCGACATCGGCGACGGCATCATCTTGGCCCGCCCATTGCAATCGTGGGCACGCGGAAGGAGGAATCATTCAGCGATTGTAATCAAACCCTATTTGCGCTCCTAGCCCCTGAAAAGGGAGGAGGCATTATTGTAACAGAGATCGAAGGAAATTAATGAAAGGGCTGTGTTTTCTTTATTTGATTGCGTCTCTTCCAATGTGTCTCTTTTCCGTTTCATGCAATTTACATTCCTAGGACTTAAGCGTGCTTAATTTTGAATGCAATTGCACTTGGTGTTTCCTTTGACCGGAATCTCGTGCTTTCAATTTATAGCTAAGACCCTAGAAACCACCACCTGGCTTATCTGGATTGTGCGAGTTTGCAGGTTCAATAGGTTAGGTTGTGTGCAGAAACCTCATTATCTTCGGTTTTTCCAAATCGAGATCGTAGCACTCTGAGTGTAGCTTAGTTCATTCTTTTTGTTTTATTTTATTTTTCTTTTCAGTTCTTTATTTCACGCATTTAATTACCCTCATTTAAAATAGGGAAATGTGAAAGAACTGCCAAAACCCGAAATCAAAATAGATCTGTCATAAATATTAATTCATTGAGAGTCCATTTTAATTTTAGAATAGAATAAATAAGAGTGCCCCTTGTTAACATTCACTTGCAGCACTAAGGTATTCCTAGAATTTAAATTAAACATCATCATTGGTATAAAAAGGATAACATAAAAGGAACCTTGGAGAAATTATCTATGTAATTTCTTTGCAAGCAGAGGATTTGGGACTCGGATCCTATTAGAGAGTATGTTTTCACGACTGGGTGAAAAAGAAAAAAGGGTAGCATCACCTAGGAGGGGACTGGATTCCTTGCACATGAGCACCATATAAATATGGATTTGAATGAGACTATCACCAACTCTTCTGTTGCTCCAAGTAAATATGTTGCCTTTGAGTTCCACATCCATAAGCTCACTATTATTGATAAAGTCAACAAACACCTCATAATATTTGGGTGTAATGGGATTCCCTCCAATATTTTATGTGGGATATAGATGAATTTTGAACTAACCTTCAATAATCCTAGCCTTGCTAGGGAAGGTTATCCTCATATGCATTAGATAATACCAAAACACTGATCGATCGAAATGGTTATTCGATGCGTAGACATTAGATAACACCCATATAAAGCCTGTGTTCTTGCAATGAAATAGAATGTTGGTCACACAATTATAAGAGGAAATAAGTCTTCCTTAAAACTGGGTGGAGCTCCATAGATATATGAGTCCTCTAGAAGAGCCACGGGTAGGACTGGCAATGAATTTTGAGCCTTTCTAGAGGGAACTGGCTATTTTTTGGTTATTATTTGAATCAATCTTTGTCTCTTACAAAAGAATGATACTAGACCTGTATTCACACCTCATAGAAGAAATTACCCATTGCTTGGTGGGCCTAATGAGGCCTATCACATTCTAAGATAATACCTCCATTTGAGAGATTTGGAATTAGCTTTGCACCCGCCTCTCTTGAGAGGTGAAGGTTTGGATTATTTTCCTTCTTTGGATAATGGAACTTCAGCCAAGTCTAAGTTTGAAGACACCAACATGGTCTGGATACCACTAGAAATGGATACTCTTTCTTATTATCAAAACCAAAATCAACCTTCCTTACACAAGGTAAGTGGATATGACCTTGTACAGGGGATTGATGGGTCATGGAAGGGGAGACAAGCAAACTTAGAAGAGGACTAGATGACTTTGACCAAGAAGGAGAAGGGGGAGTAATAACAGGGCTATACTGAGGGGGTGGACACACAACCTCATTCCCACAAGGGGCCATGGGGGTTTTGAGTTTAAATGTGTTGCACAACAAGGGAATTAGGGGATTAAATGAGGAGGGAACCATGGGAGGGGATCCCGACAATTCATTCACAAATTCTTCAATAAGAATGCTGAAAATATTAGAGTATGTAAAATTTAAACTTACCTTATTGAAATTTGGTTAAGCTCTTGGTCCATAAGGAGGCTTCATTTCTTCAACACTCGAACCAGGAATGACGATCGAGTTATTTCCTAGAGCGGATACAGTGAGAGACCCTGACCCAAAATTGAAAAGAGGATCCTTCTGAGGAATTTTTGATGGGCCATGATCCTTTCTAGAATATTCCTTCAAAGTCGGACAGTGGTATCGAAGGTGACCTTGCTTCTTGCAATGGATATAGAAAGTAGGTTTTTTTCATATTCAAAGGCTTACTTCCACCTAAAGGATCCAACAACTAGATCAATGAAAATTGGAATTTTAGAGTCCGAATTGGTATTGACACAGAAGAGAACATATTTCATATGAGATTGATCTTTGGAAGCTAGATCAATGGTGATAAGATATCCAATAGACTCTGTAATGCTTCTCAAAATAACTTCCTCCTAGAAGTGAACAGGAAGGCATCGTAGTCTGACCCAAATGGGTGCAAGGTTGATGCTCTAGGTTTTTCGGTTGAATTCAAGGTCCCATATTCTGAGAAAGATACTTTGACATCCAAAGAACCAGGGTCCACTAGTAAATATGAGACTTGTGTCACCAGGGTTATTCAACCTAATCAAGAAGTAATCCCTAGTGAGAACAACAATGTACATGTGCCCACTAGGACGTCATTTAGCAAAGGCCTATTTGTGTATGGATTCTATATCCGGTCAAAAACCCACAAATTATAAAATTATGGATTCATTAGAAATTATATATTTAATGACATAGATCTTTATGAGGTGGGGTTTGAACCTTTGACCTCTCACAGAGAGGCCAAAACCTTTATTACTAAAATGCAACTTGATTTATTAGAAATTATGTTATTATTTATCTTGTAGAATTTTTGCAAACATGGCATTAAAATATACATGTAATATGAAATAATCATTACACTTAATTGAATTAAAATTAATAATAATAATAATATAAACTAGAAGAAAACATTGGTATAGTTAAAAAATTATAAAATAAAATAAAAGGTACTCTAAGTTCCATTGAAAAAATACTTTATTTATATTAAACTAATAATCTTTCAAATTTAATGTAGAAAGGAAAACTCACACTATTATAATATTTTGATGTCTTAGATGGCATTAAAATAAATTTGTATAATGAGACATGTAAATGCAACTAAAATAATAAATAATGTGATTTTCCTGGTAAGTTATATGTATTTATATAAATAAGGCTATTAAATGAAATCTTGATAAGAGTTTCAAAATAATAGATCATAGTAGTTTTATATATACCTTGTTTAAAAATAATGAAGAAGCATCGAATAATTTATTTCTTCATGGTTGCCTTGCTTAAACACCATAATTTGGGTTTGCTTTTTAAAAATTTAAAATAATAAAATATTGGATTAATTGCTTTAAACTCATGGCATATCTTTTGTAAATAAAATACATCATACTATTATTAATTAAAATTTATAATTTGAAACAAACAATCTAGATTTTTTAAAATAACTTATAAAATTATTGATTCATTAGAAATTATATAGATTTTTAATGAAATTGGTTTTTATGAGGTGGGGTTTGAACCTTGGACCTCTCACAGAGAGACAAAAACCCTTATTACTGTAATGTAGCTTGATTTATTAGAAATTATGTTATTATTTATCTTGTAGAACTTTTTCAAACATGGTATTCATCTTGGTGATATGATTTAAAAATGCATACAAAGACTATCAATGAGAATGGAGATAATACAAAGAATGTATATATAAAATAAAAATGTATATTTTAGGTTCTTTAAAAATAAAATGTCACATGCCGTTTGGTCCTATAAGGCTCATGAGGAATTTGAAACATGGTCTCTATGCTCCCAAGAGAGTGCTTTGACCAATGGGCTATATCATCCAACATGTTTTTTTTATGTAAAGGGTAGTTGGTTACATCCACATAGTTAAGGTTGTTGTTGTTTAATTTTATCCCCCAATCAGTTATCCCAATAATCTCTATTGATTTTCCATTATGGTTTGCTATTGGCCATGGTAAACTTTTCTATCAAAAATGAAAATTCCCAAGTTTTGAAAAAAATTACTCATACTCTTGCTATATCATCATCATCCATATTTTATATCTCCATTGGTTTCCATTAATTGATGTGATAATAGGTTGATGTGTATATTATGGAAATAGCAAAATATCCAGTATAAAAATAAGAAAACAATAGAGTATATATATTTCCAAGTAATGAGCAATATAAAGAATTTTCAAATTGTAAACCAGCAATGAAATAAGTCAACTTTTAGCAATTTTATTCATCAGATATGTCTTTGCATAAAAATCAATGATAAACATGTACAATTCTAAAATAGACTAGGTGTGGATGATAACACCTTGAAAGTAGACTTCACAAATATATAAAATTTAGTCCAAGGTTGTACCACTGATGGATCCAATGTAATGATGTTGGAAGATGGTTGGAACCATAGTAAAATCAATGGATCTAGACCCTGGAAGTATGCAATATACCAAATCAACACTTAAAGACCTTAAACTAATGCCCAAACTATCATTTCACTAACTAAGCTTCATATTTGAAATATATGAGAGTGTTCCCTTGGAAATTGAGCACTTTTCTAGGTTCCTTTGTTGCCCATTTCAAAAATCTGCTAGAAAATAATAGAGTGATGATGTTGAACCATTTTTCATTCTTTGATTAAAGTTTTTGTAAAGTCACAATGTCTATTTACTTTTGAATCTCAAGATCTAATTCAACCTCCTTGGAAAAAGTATAATTTTCCTCTTTTTTTGCTTTCTTCCTTGAATAACTTAAGAAACTGAAATATAGTGTAATACCAACATGATCCAAAGGAAAATTATGGAAAATATTAAAAACTACCTATATAAGAAAAACCTAAGAACTTGGCAATGATTTCCTCCTTCCATAATTGAAAAAAATAGTAAAATAGCCCAAATCCTCCTAGAGTCTTGAGACAAACCTCCAACCCTTGAAGTTGTTGTCTCTTCTTGAGTGCTCCACTCTTAGGCTTACCCAATGGTAGAGATCCAAGGCCCCTTGGGTGAGATCATTTAAAAACCAGCCAAAATCTTCTCCAAGACCAAAAATTTTGAAAAACAAGAATATCATCCTCTTTTTTTCCCTTCTTTTGTTTTTGTTATCTAGATATAACCTAATTAAGAGATGACGTATACTTTTAGGTTACTCACATGTTATCTAGGTGTTGATTTTGTCATACAACGTACCCCAATTTGGGGATCCACTTGAAATTTTGTGATTAATGTGAAATCTTGTTTGTCTATATCAAGAAATGTTGCAATGTGAATTTTGAAGTTGTTGAAATTACTGGAGATTCAAGTTCCAATCCCAGTAGGAAAAGTTCCTCACAAAATTAAATTGATTAAATTTCTCAATATTTAATGACGAAGGTCAAAGTTCAAGTTTTGACAAATCATGCATGGATAATATCCAAGCTTTGTTATACTATTATTATATGATGATGTGATACAATAAAGCTTATTTTTCAATTCAATATAATCACTTTTAGTTGGTTTTACAGGTGGAGAAAATAAAATGTGATTCACATATTTTTTTATACTCATTAACTGTGATGTGAAGATGAGATTTTATCATATGGTTATTTTATATTTATTTTTTCAAAGTTATTATCTAAACAATTATGTTGATTAATATTGGTTTGCTGTAATGAATTCTTATCATGCTTAAATATTTACATAGTTTTTAAGTTTGTGAGTATATCACTAACAAGTATAAAGTGGACGATATAGGATTCAATCACATATAACACCAATGTGTATCATATGAACAGAGTATTATGAAGATAAGTATCCATAGCAATGTGTCGAAAGCTATGTCTTCATCGAAAATGACTAGTGCTCAGCTTTGCATCACTGTGTGTTGTGGCTCGAATACATTAATGTAGGAGATTGGCTCCTACAAAAAAAACATAAAGGTCTCATTGTGATGGGTACAGTAGTACATTGTAAGTTGAAATAAAGTAATGGGTCTCATAGTATTTTGTCACAACACATTATATTACTAGTAATAATACAAATGACATTAAGCATTGTTGATGAGTAGAGGACTTACGCCATCTAATAGAACCATACATGAAGTATTTTGAATACAAGTATGAAAATAACCATTGATGGATAGAAGAAATATGCACGATACCAATGCTATCGTTTGAATATTACTTACAAGGTTTCAAATTTGAAGCACTACGTGACTAAGCCTATCTTGGTATTGGAAATCAGCTTGAGGATTCCATAACCTGGGTGCTTCTCTTGCATCACATGCATTAAAATTTATATTTATTCCTTAGCTTTCTTGTGTACACTATCCAAGGTCTCCCTAAGAATTAAAAGGTAAGCAAAACCATGCTAAGAGTTTAAATTGACACGCCATAAATATTTGTAAATGGGGATATCAATTTCATTGCATATATTGATGAGGGATGTACGAAATACCTGATAGAGAAAGTTACAATCGATATATATTTCTCAAAACTATGATTATATTCCCTTTGCATCTAAAGAAAGTGTAACATTTACATCATTTTTAGTGTTACATATGCATTATTAGTTGGATGCAGATTGATGCAAGATTTGAGCTCTGTATCAGAAGGCTTCAAATAATTGCTAGAGAATAAAGCAAAACCAAATTATGAGGATGAGGAGAGAAAAATAGTTTTGCATTACATTGTCAAGTTAGCCGTTTATTTTATGGTAAACACAAGGAAAGACCGTATTCATGGTTTTCTTCTAGGGGTAAATTCAGAGATACGTAATAACAAGACAACGACAACTAGAAGAGCATGTTATAAGCTTGGACATATCTAAGATTCGATAATCCTATGATATTTATAGTCTTGGTCATTGGTTTATCCTTAATCATTTTTTTGTTCATTGACTAGTATTCTCACAGGGCTCAAAGTACCATTCTATGGTGTATATCTATATAAATAAGATTAGAAGGAAGTGTATGTTTTAGAATTCATACTTTGTACTATGATGGTAGACATGGTGAGCATTTATGCAATGTCAAGTGACATAGTTATGAGAAATTGAATCTAAGAATGCAAACCCAATGTTCATGATCATAAAGAAAAGAAGTTTTTTTTATTACTCACATTTTTTCAATAGAACAAAACCACTCAATTTTTGTGGACGTTTGAAGCAGTTTAAAGCTTTGAATGTTTTGAGGGCATATTTTTATTGGCTTAAAGGTATAAATTTTTGGATTTTATTCCTTGAATATATGGATCAAGTGAGGGTGTGTCAATGGTACTTGCATGTCTTAGAAATGGTTTATTATGATGTGAGCCACTGAAACCTGTTGATGGAGGACTATAACAACATACATTTGTCTATATAAATGATGCCATTGATGTTGTGAGCCACTGAAACTTGTTGATGGAGGACTATCACAACGTACATTTTTCTATATAAAGGATGCCATTCATGTTGTTATGTGGATGATTGAAAAAACCCTCCAAAGATAAATGGCCTCATTTTCAATGTAGACAATCCCAAAATTTGAGATAGTTGGTTGCACTGATGATTGAGATATACTCCAAAGTAAGTGGCTAATCACCTCTAGAGAAAGCAATATTCCAATAGGCAATGACCATATAGAAACATATGATTAAACATATTTACATATTTGTAAAATTGATTCTATTAATAATTACATGGTTCATGTAAATAAAATTTGATCCAAAATTAAACATAGTTATTAAAGGATTCTAATAATATAAGGGTTGAACTGTTATGAAACCTGTTTCAGAATAGTTATGCCACCAAACAATTGAAAATGAAAAAATTATAATATTATAAATACCCATTGAGACCCAATGAGAAGGGGTTAAAAATCATTTTGGAAGAAGAGGAATTGGAGATAAGGGTTAATTTTTGAAGAAAGTGTTTCTTCCTGTGTTACTGGATTGAAGTTTTTCATCCATTGTAATTTTCAGATTCAAGGTTTTCTGAAGAAGTATTTAATTGAATATATTTTTTATTTCAATATATTAAATTTATTTGAATATTGCATGCACATGCATATGGTGTCATTATTTAAACAATAATTTTTAATGTATTGTTTATTTTCTCAGAGTATTGCACTAGTTTTAATGCAAGTTGTGTGAAGACAGGTCTATTTAAGTTTAGTTCATGTTTAGATTATATTCAGGGTGAAAATGCATAGGTTATAGTAACATGTTATGTTATGTTTTATTTATTTTGTTTTAATTTATTTTATTCCTTTTTTTTATAAACCCTAGATTTTGCATTTTTTAAAATTAATCGAATAAAAAAATTAAAACCCTAAAAAAATATACATAAATATAAAAATTCGAATTTCAAAATTTCATTAAGGTAAATGATTATTTCAATATGAAATTTTGAAGTCTTGACATTGCACAGTTTATAATAATCATTTGATTTTAATCAATTATAATCCAAATAATAATATTAAACAAAAACATTATAAATTTTGGGTAATTTGATTAAAATAAGTTTCAAAGGTTAAAATAAAAAATTTATTGAATTTCAAGGTTATTATTCTGAAGTGAATATTTGATAATTATGTACACATTTTAACAATTTTCATGAACAACAAAGTTTTTAAAAACTTGATTTTTTGCAAATAAGATCAATTAAATAGACCCCTTGTTAATAGTCATGTGCATTTATGAGGTATCCAACTAAATTTACATTTCACATATTGATAAATTTATAAGCAAATTGAATATATCAAATAGAACCTTGGGAAATTAAAACATTTATTTCAAGAGAGGATATTCCTGACCGTGGGTATGTTTTTGTAATTGGAAAAAATATCACTCAACATAATTGACACTAGAAGGAGGGCATGAAGGTAATTAAATTTTATTTTTAGCATTTGAAGTTGTTCAAATTAATTTAAAAAAAAATGGAAATTGTTCAAATTAATTTAAAAAAAAAAATGGATATTTTATGATATAAGTTGTATTAGTTTTGATTTGATATAAAACGAAAATATTTGGATGGTTATGGTTAAATTGTTGTTATTATTGTTGAACATGATGAGTTAACCTTCTAAAATTTGAAAATTGTGAATTTTTCACACATAGTTTTGCATGTTAAAGCTAGAACTATTTATCACCTCTCCATTGACATCAATGGTAGTAATTGCAACTTGGTTAGGTATTCATAGCAGTCCATTGAATATTCCTAGAGTGACCCATGAGATTATTTAAAATGCATAAATATATTTACCTACATATAGGCATGATGGAATGAGATCGGCTAAGGAACATATTCAGGGATAGAAAAACATTTTAATTCATTTACAAATTATGCATGAAGATGTAACCTGTAGAATGTTTCCATACACATTAGATGAGTTTACTTATAATTTGTATATCAACATACCTTCAGGCTCTATCACTTCTTGGGATAAACTAGAAGCAACATATTTCAGTCATTTTAAATTTGTTGACCCAATTATTAGATACCATTAATTTACCTCTGCCCATAGAGAACCTAATGAATCCTTGATATTATTCAATGATAAGTTCCATAATTTGTATACAAAACTGGTGACACCTTACACCCTTTTAGAAAAATAAGCCATCCAGATGTACATTGGAGCCTTAGACCCATTTACTTCTATGTTTTTGAGGATAGTTCCTCAAATTACATCTTTTCCCAAAGCATACAGTGAGGCAATAACATTAGAACAACAATTGATTTCTCAAGGTGTTAGTATGGGTCAATTACCATCACTTGTATAACCTAGAGCTCATAATTAGATATCACAAATGAGTAAGATTTTGGCACAACCCTATCCCATGATCAATTGTTTCCCATGAGTTATATATCGCAAATAGTACCAATATTTTAATTTGGCAACCTTGAATAAAATGATGCTTAATGTGAGAAATTAACATGGTGAAACTGACTATCTAGATGTTATAACTACTTTAGATATTGTCCAAAATGAGGTGAAAGTTTAAGGGTTAGTACCCACTAATGAATTTTGTAGGAATTAAGCTAACTAGAATGCAATGACAACTATAGTAGTGGAAACATATGAACCTTTAGAAATGAAGGAAGATAAATATGAAGATGAATCTGAAGAAGAATCTTACGATGACATGAAAGAAGGGATAGAATCTCACCAAGTGTTTTAGAAAGATAATGATTATGTTATTCAATAGAAAGAAAGGGAAGCACTCACTTCTTTCGCACTTCCCATAGGAACTTTTATCCCACTTGATGTGCAATAAACTAAAAGCCTTGTCTCACATTAGGATCCTACAATGCCTATGCAACTAGAAATTAGTATCTCTTTACCTCTGATAAAAATCCAAAACATAATACCCAGGTGTTGTAGGTGAGTTGGAGAGGAGAGGGCAATCCTCCAAGGGAGTTCCCAGGTTCAAATATCCACCCTATCAAAAAGTTGAATTGGGTATCAAAAATCCAATTGATAATGTTGGTGCGGGCACTCCCGGGTGACTTTGACGGTGTAGAACCCCTGTTCGTGGTCTCTCATACCAAGGCGGGCCCGCAAGGGGTTTTTTGCTTTAAAAAAAAAATCTCCGGAACATCAAAGTTTTGGATATGATCTCATTGAATAACCAAAGTAAAATATTGCTCTATTTAAAATAACTCAAGCTGTTGACCAGGAAAATTTGTTACATAAAACACCCCCTGACCAATAGGATTTATTGTTAGAAAATGATAGGCATATTTTCAATTTTGTGACTAATTCTGGTGTTTTTGAAAATTAGGTTATGATGAATATGAAAGGCTACAAGATGACAAAAATGAAGATCATGAGGTAACCATGAAAACCAATACAATTCCCAAAGGTATAGTTTCTCTTGAAAGACTTTTTTGAGATTGATTTCAAAAGTAAAAGATGTAATAAAGTCTCATTAAAAAATGATACTTATGTGTCACATCCCACCTCGACCCGAACCCTTGTTCTTTGCAAAGAGAAATGAAATTAATGCTTTATTTTTGAAGGCATAGAAAATATTTAAAATTTTCAGGTATTAAAAATAGTGGTGATTTGTTTAATATTTTTGAAAATGCATTCAAGAAAAGAAATGACATACTTTAAATATAAAAAAATGAGGTTTTCATGTAAATAAAATTATTGGCATGCTTTGCAAACAAATGTAGTGTTAAAATACTTTAAGAAAGGTATTTAAACCCTAAGATCCATTAATAACTATGAGAATAAGAATATGTACTCACAAGCTCTAGAAGAAATTTTAAAAATAATTTTCTAAGTCCTTAAAAGCACTATTGGTTGCCTTTGTGTGCATCATGTCCTCATGGTTGCAAAAAAAATACTATGCCACTAATTTGCATGCATCACCATCCACCTGACCTCTCAAGTAGATCATTACCTATACTACCCTTAACCATTTGAGAAGGCACCCCCTAAATGCTATAAAATACCACCATGGGTTAACCAAAAAGGGTCATGGATGCTAGAAAAATCCTAAGGAAATATTGATAGGTAAGCTTGGGCTTAGGGATTATGCTCTTTCCCCTTTGGTAAATTAGAAACCAAATAGCCCCATATTCTTAGAGACAATTGGTCTAGATATTTATAGAGAGTAGAGCAAGGAAGGAGGACCAGATAGAGGAAGGTTTCAAGGAGCTTGGATAATGAAATTTTTAGGTTATATTATACCTTATAACCATGTTATTTGTTTTGAATATACATTTGATTATTGACATAATTGAATGTGCATCTGGTTAATGACAATTGCATGCTTTGTATGCATGTATAATTTAATCTATTGGAGATGACTAAACCTATTCCTTGTTGATTGGTTTTATATAGGGTTATGCATAGTGGCGAATATTCACAAATTGGGTGAATATTAGGATTTTCAAAATTTGTAATTGGCGAATATGAGGACCCTCAACATTGGTCAATTCGCCTAAAATTTTTAGGACCAATTTTTTCTTAGGGTCAATATGCCAGAATATATATCCAAACATAGGCATATTTGTACTCATTGAAAAGCTCTTTTCGAGTCTAATCTAATGGTGGTGTTTTTATGAAGTTATAAGATCATTTAATAGGTCAAAATGTTCTCCAAATATGAATTTACATTTTTGATCTTCAAATACCCCAAAATTTGATGTGAAGATAATTGATTTGATTTGCTTAGGATTTGCCATGATTCACCTTGATTTTGATTAGGATTCACCATTTATTTAAAAGTATATTTTGAGTCCAACCCATTATGCATAACCCTCATTTTATATGGTCCATCATTGCATTTAATTAATTAATTAGTTTGAGCCCTTGTTATTTGGACAAACGAGTTGTCATTTAATTAATTAATTTAGGCTATTGTTATTTGGACAAACAAGTATTAATGGATTAATCGATACTCTTGAAGAGCAAGTCGTGTCATTTAAAAAGTTGTTGTTAAACCCAGTTAGGGAAAGCTTTTGACCAAATTAAATTTAACTATGTTCCTAGGAAGCTAAGGGTCACTACACATTTGAAACAACACCACCAATGGTACCACCACCTGATGGTTACCAAGTTAAATAGTGTGCGAGTGCTTTTGAGGAGACCTTTACCCACACCACATTGGGTGTGGGATAATACATTTAAAACTATTTTAAAAAATAAATAAAAGGGAGAACCCCTGCCTCATCGTAGAGATATCAACTTGTTGAGAGGATTATCACCCACAATGGAGGATTATTTCCCAACTAATGATCCCCCATTTGCGAGTAGCTCAAGAATCTCTCACAAACAGGAAGATGGGTAAATCACTGAAACCATGGTTGACATACCAATTTAGCGATGGATAAAATTTTATGTGTAGTTCTTAAAAAATCCATGGGGATAGTTGTACATCATTTAGCACATGAACCCCTTGGTAGGTATCATTTGTTGTATATACTCCAATGTAGTACCATATTCTATATTGCCCTATCATGTTATACTTGTTGGACATTTTGAGGAATGTTATTGTCATTGATGTCAAAAGCATTGTTGAGCAATGTTCGTCATTTTTGAGGACATTAGGAGAGCTCAGAAAATGAAGACAAGAAGAAAAAAAAAAAAAAAAAAAAAAGATCAAGTTAAAGGAGATCAAGGACAAAGTTGAAAAGACCCACATGTTAATTTAAATTAAAATATTTTAATCCCTGATTAAAATTTTAATTTAAATATTGATAAGTGCTAAGGTTAATTTAAATATTTATTTAATATTTAAAATTAACTTTACTACAAATCTAATTTAAATTAAAGTATTTTAATTATTGATTAAAACTTTAATTTATTAATGTTGGGTGCTAAAGTTAAGTTAAATATTTATTTAATATTTAATTTTAACTTTCCAAATCAAATTCGAATTGGAAATTCGAAATGTGCCGACGTTGAAGGAAGCAAAACCCTATGTATAAATATGCCAAAATATTGGCATTTGAAATTATCCATGCGACTTATGGTTGGCTCGTGAAAAGAGAAGGGAATTTCGCATGTGAAAATCGAGCAAGGGAAAAAGACAAGAGTTTGGCATCCTCCGAAAAAGACACGAAGTGCTTGCAGCTTAGTTGGCAGCCAAGGGCTGCGTAAGACATCGGTGGATAGTTGAGGCAGGTTCGAAACCCACGCACATGATTTTTGGGAAGAAGGTCTGCGTTTGTCTTTTGCGCCGAACGTGGGGAGAAGGTAAAGGCACCGAAGTGCCTTTTGGCTCTTGTGGAGCCACGCAGCCCAAGCGGTGGGCGCTAGCACTGCGAAAGCGCTTGGGGGAGAACCAACGAGGGTTCAAATCCCACCAAGGCCCTTTTGAGTGCATTGAGGTATGTGATTTAATTTGGTTGTCTTGGCCTACGAAAAGTTAAAGGGAAAAATAATGTTTTTATTTTTCTAAAGTAATTTTAATTAAAGTACTTTGCATGTTATTTGGTGTGTAAGTTATTAGGGGAGTTAAAAGGAAGTGCAAAGCTTTAATTTATGAGTTGGAATTTTAGAGGCTAAGGAGTTATAAGGAAGGTTGAATTTTATATTTTGAAATTGAAGAATGTTGAATATTATTTATTTCAAGTTGGATATTATAAGGAGTAATTAAGTGCTAACTTTTGTATTGAAGAAAAGTTTTGAAGAAGAGTTAGAATGATATTTTTGTCATCTAACCTTGGTGTTTGGTAAGGAAAGTGGTTATACTTGAGACAAGTTTTAAAGACTATTCTTCATCAAGAAAAAGGTATGGGCACATTCTTCATTGGCTGAAATAATTGATTGATTGAGTTTTTCTGAAAACAAGTTTGGAGTGAAAAGGAATTGGTTAAGTTTTCCTTTGTGAGTTTTGGTTGAGACTTATTGATGAAGGTTTTTTGAAAGAGTGTTAATGCTATAAGAGATCTTGTTTGATTAGCATTGTTGAGAGTGGTTTTCTGGAATAAAGAGTTGTTGTTAAAACCTTGTTTGATAAGCATTGTTGTTGAAGCCATTGGTTAAGTGAAGAACTTGAACTAGGGTTTGAAAGATCATGAGTATCATTGTTATGTGAGATTGGTTGATAAGCATTGTTGGAAACATTTTGAGTGAGTGTTCATATGCTTGAACTAGGGTTTGTAAGCAAGGATTATTTCATTGAGTGATTGGTTGAGTAGATTTGGTTGAGCCTAGTCAAGTGGATGTGTTGAAATGATAGTACAAGTTCCATAAAATAAATTATTCTATATTCTAAATTGAGTTGAGAAAGTGATTGAGAGTCTTATGAGTGTGAAGCATATTGAGTCTCTAACAATTCTCTATATGTTTCTAAAGAGTGATTGAAAGTGATTGAGTATTAAGGTGAATGTGAAGCATATTGAGTCTCTAACAATTCTCTATATGTTTCTAAGAGAGTGATTGAAAGTGATTGAGCATTGAAGTGAATGTGAAGCATATTGAGTCTCTAACAATTCTCTATATGTTTCTAAGAGAGTGATTGAAAGTGATTGAGCATTGTGATGTGTGTAGAGCATATTGAGTCTCTAACAATTCTCTTTATGTTTCTATGAGATTGGACAAGTTCTAGTGTGGACTTGTTGAGCATATTTGAGGTAAGTCTTTGAGAAGACTTGTGGACAGATTTGTGTGAGCTTTTGTGGAAGCTTACAATACATATTGAGAGAAGATTTGGATAAGTTCTAGTGAGGACTTATTGAGCAGATTTTGACAATTCTAGAGAGGACTTGTGGAATATTGGGGTGAGTTTTTGGGGGAGTTAAAAGGGAGTTTTGGAAGAGGGTGGGGGGGGGAGGGGGGGGAGGGGTGTTGGGTTTGTTCAAACCTTGAGTTAAGGTTTGGGGTAGATCCAATAGAGTTGATTTGAGATTGAGTCAAGCTTTGAGTTAAGGCTTGAGGATAGATATTGAGGATAGATTTGTGCTAGATCAAAGGACTATGTTTAGTATATTCAAGGATAGATTTTGGTGTATATTTGAGGACAGGTTTGTGCCAGACCAGAGACAAATATTAAAGATAGATTTGTGCTAGATCGAAGGACTATGTTTAGTGTAGATTTGAGATAGATCTTTGGAGGTGACAGAGTATAGAGGATGATAATCTCTAGTGGATAGAGATCCATTAGCTAGGGTAGTGAGGATAGGTGTCTTCAGTGGATAGAGATCCATTAGCTAGAGTAGTGGGGGAAATAGTTCTTCTAGAAGATCATCATCCATAGTAGAGGAGAAAGGAGTTCTCCTATGGATAGAGATCCATAAACTTGATTAGGGGATTGGTGTCTCCTTTGGATAGAGATCCATAAATATTGTAATAGGGAAAGGATTCCCAAGATATTTATTGAGAAATTTTTAGTAAAATATTTTCTCCATGGAGTAGCCCACATTGGGTGAACCATGTTAAATTGGTGTCTCTATTGTGTGTGATGATTTGTGCATTGCTTTGGTTATTACTATTGATATTGTCATTGATTATATTGGATAATACTGTTTGGAAAAGAAAATTAAAAAGTGGTCTTATACTATTCACCCCCCTCTCAGTATAAGCTTGTGTTCTTCAATTGGTATCAGAGTTGGTTCCTTCAAAAAAGGTTTAACAACTTGAAGGAAGATCTTACAAGAACACAAATGGCAAAGAAAGGCAAAGGTAGAACCATGAGACACAAGAAGAAAAGAACACACATGGTCATGAAAGAAAAAGAAGATGAATTTGATATTGTTGTTTTGGGAGGAAGAATGGAAATAGATTCAAGAGATGAATCAAGCAGTGGAGAGTTAACCAGATTGATAAAGTTTTGTACCAGATGTAGGAAGATAGGTCACCTTGCAGTTCATTGTTCACAAGAAGGTGAAGAATATTTTGTTTGTGGACAACTCGGTCATGATGCAGGTTATTGCAATGGTTTTAGTAGCGGTGAAGATGAAGATGGTTCAGAAAAGGATAATAGGGACAACCAAAATAGGTATGAAGAAGAAACTCTACTTTGGACAATAGAAGAAATTGAAGACCAAAGGAAAGAGAAAAATTTAGAAAGAGAAAAGGAGGAAGTCACTCTTAAGGAACTTGTTGAGTTGAAAAGGGAGAACTTAGAATTAAAGGCTCAAATACAAGAGGATGATAAATGTAAGACAAAGCTTCTACAAGATCTCTCTGACTTGAAAGTTAAGGTTGAAAAGGTAAGGAAAGTTGAAAAAGATATGGTAGAACAATCAAAGGTAAAAGAGCAAGAATGTAAAAGACTTAGTGTTGATCTTGAAGAATTAAAAAGGGAGAACTTGGGATTAAGGGTTCAAGCTCAAGAAGATGAGAAAGCAAAAGCAAAGTTTCTACAGGAACTCACCAACTTCAAAATCAAGGTTGAAGAGGCAAGAAAAATTGAAGAAGGTATGGCCAAAAAATTAAAGATAAAAGATCTAGAGTGTGAAAGATTAGAACATGAGATAGTTTCACTAAGGTTGGAAGTAAAAAGCTCCAAGGACAAGCTACATAAGGTTGAGAAAAATTCAAATACTTTGGATAGGATTATCAATGCACAAAGATCATCAGTCACAAAAATAGGACTTAGTTTTGAAAAGAACAAGGGAAACAGGAAGCAGAAAAAGGAGAGTCAAGCTCAAGCACCAGAGAAGAAGAAGCATCAAAATAAGTAAGTAAAAGAGAGAGTGAGACTTCTAAGGATAAGTTGGAAAATAGAAAGTTCAACAAGGAAAGGAACAATACACAAGTAAGGAACAGATGGAACTAGAAACAGGATAGGGTAGAAGAGACTAAGAGACCAATGGGGTCTAGGCAAGGAAATTTCAATGGACGATGTTTCTCATGTCACAGATTTGGGCACATGGCTTCACAGTGTAGGACACATGAAAGACAGGAAAATGGGAATTTTAGAAATAGGCAACTTTTCCATGGGTATTGCTACTCATGTAATCAGTTTGGTCACAAGGCAATAAATTGTAGGGTTCATGATAGAAAAGGATATGGCTTCACTAGGAGAAATCCTAAGATATTTGCACCTCCAAGGAATAATAACATTAAGTGTTATAAGTGCAATAATGATGGACATACAACAAAGTGGTGTAGAGCAGACATTCTAGAATCAAGTATGAACAAGAAAATGAACAGGAACAGGAAAAGGGATATGGATATGAACAAGAACAATAAGAACATGGATATGAACAAGAACAAGAATAGGAACAAGAACATGAATATGGACATGGATAGGAATAGGAACATGGACATGGAAAGGAATAGTCAAAGGAATCAAAAGGATCAGATAAGAAGAAAAGAGGATAAAGGTAAAGACTAGTGCTTGATGGGAGTAGAAATACTCCCACCCCAGAATTAACCACCTCAAGAGGAGGTGGGGGAGGGGCTAAGCTAAGAGACTCATTCTTAGCCCCGAGCCCCAAAGGTGACCCTTTGCCATTGATGTCAAAGGGGGAGAGATTTGAGTAAGGGGAGAGATTTGGTATTTGAGTAAAGAGGAGAGATTTGAAGAGAGCATTAAGCTAGGGGGAGCAATGTCCCAGGGGAGCAGAACAAAGAAAAGGTTAAGTTTTTAGTAAAAATAATTTGGGTTGCCATCAATGACAAAGGGGGAGATTGTTGGACATTTTGAGGAATGTTATTGTCATTGATGTCAAAAGCATTGTTGAGCAATGTTCATCATTTTTTAGGACATTAGGAGAGCTCAGAAAATGAAGATCAAGTTAAAGGAGATCAAGGACAAAGTTGAAAAGACCCACATGTTAATTTAAATTAAAATATTTTAATCCCTGATTAAAATTTTAATTTAAATATTGATAAGTGCTAAGGTTAATTTAAATATTTATTTAATATTTAAAATTAACTTTACTACAGATCTAGTTTAAATTAAAGTATTTTAATTATTGATTAAAACTTTAATTTATTAATGTTTGGGTGCTAAAGTTAAGTTAAATATTTATTTAATATTTAATTTTAACTTTCCAAATCAAATTCGAATTGGAAATTCGAAATGTGTCGATGTTGAAGGAAGCAAAACCCTATGTATAAATATGCCAAAATATTGGCATTTGAAATTATCCATGCGACTTATTGTTGGCTCATGAAAAGAGAAGGAAATTTCGCATGTGAAAATCGAGCAAGGGAAAAAGACAAGAGTTTGGCATCCTCCGAAAAAGACACGAAGTGCTTGTAGCTTAGTTGGCAGCCAAGGGTTGCGTAAGACACCGATGGGATAGTTGAGGCAGGTTCGAAACCCGTGCACGCTGATTTTTGGGAAGAAGGTCTGCGTTTGTCTTTTGCACCGAACGTGGGGAGAAGGTAAAGGCACCGAAGTGCCTTTTGGCTCTTGTGGAGCCACGCAGCCCAAGCGGTGGGTGCTAGCACTATGAAAGTGCTTGGGGGAGAACCAACGAGGGTTCAAATCCCACCAAGGCCCTTTTGAGTGCATTGAGGTATGTGATTTAATTTGGTTGTCTTGGCCTGCAAAAAGTTAAAGGGAAAAATAATGTTTTTATTTTTCTAAAGTAATTTTAATTAAAGTACTTTGCATGTTATTTGGTGTGTAAGTTATTAGGGGAGTTAAAAGGAAGTGCAAAGCTTTAATTTATGAGTTGGAATTTTAGAGGCTAAGGAGTTATAAGGAAGGTTGAATTTTATATTTTGAAATTGAAGAATGTTGAATATTATTTATTTCAAGTTGGAGATTATAAGGAGTAATTAAGTGCTAACTTTTGTATTGAAGAAAAGTTTTGAAGAAGAGTTAGAATGATATTTTTGTCATCTAACCTTGGTGTTTGGTAAGGAAAGTGGTTATACTTGAGACAGGTTTTAAAGACTATTCTTCATCAAGAAAAAGGTATGGGCACATTCTTCATTGGCTGAAATAATTGATTGATTGAGTTTTTCTGAAAATAAGTTTGGAGTGAAAAGGAATTGGTTAAGTTTTCCTTTGTGAGTTTTGGTTGAGACTTATTGATGAAGGTTTTTTTGAAAGAGTGTTAATGCTATAAGATCTTGTTTGATTAGCATTGTTGAGAGTGGTTTTCTAGAATAAAGAGTTGATTCTAAGAGATCTTGTTTGATGAGCATTGTTGGACATTATTGAGTGAAGAACTTGTTGAGAAGATCATGAGTATCATTGTTATGTGAGATTGGTTGATAAGAATTGTTGGAAACATTTTGAGTGAGTGTTCATATGCTTGGACTAGGGTTTGTAAGCAAGGATTGTTTCATTGAGTGATTGGTTGAGTAGAGTTGGTTGAGCCTAGTCAAGTGGATGTGTGAAGTGATTGTTCAAGTTCTATAAAACAAATTATTCTATATTCTAAATTGAGTTGAGAAAGAGATTGAGAGTTGATGAGTGTGAAGCATATTGAGTCTCTAACAATTCTCTATATGTTTCTATGATTGAAAGTGATTGAGAGTTTGTGAATGTGAAGCATATTGAGTCTCTAAAAATTCTCTATATGTTTCTAAAAGAGTGATTGAAAGTGATTGAGTATTGAAGTGAATGTGAAGCATATTGAGTCTCTAACAATTCTCTATATGTTTCTAAGAGAGTGATTGAAAGTGATTGAGCATTGTGATGTGTGTAGAGCATATTGAGTCTCTAACAATTCTCTTTATGTTTCTATGAGATTGGATAAGTTCTAGTGTGGACTTGTTGAGGAGATTTGAGGTAAGTCTTTGAGAAGACTTGTGGATAGATTTGTGTGAGCTTTTGTGGAAGCTTACAATACATATTGAGAGCAGATTTGGATAAGTTCTAGTGAGGACTTATTGAGATTTGGACAAGTTCTAGAGAGGACTTGTGGACATATTAGTGTGAGCTTTTGTGGAAGATTACAAGGCATATTTGAGATAAGTCTTTGAGTAGACTTGTGAGCAGAGTTGATTGATTGATTTGTTCAAACCTTGAGTTAAGGTTTGGGGTAGATCTAGCAGAGTTGATTTGAGATTGATTCAAGCTTTGAGTTAAGGCTTGAGGATAGATATTGAGGATAGATTTGTGCTAGACCGAAGGACTATGTTTAGTACATATTCGAGGATAGATTTTGGTGCAGATTTGAGGAAAGGTTTGTGCTAGACTAGAGATAGAGATTGAGATATATTTGTGCTAGATCGAAGGACTATGTTTAGTGCATATTTGAGATAGAGCTTTGGAGGTGATAGAGTATAGAGGATGATAGGTCTCCAGTGGATAGAGATCCATTAGCCATGATAGTGAGGACAGGTGTCTTCAGTGGATAGAGATCCATTTGCTAAGGGTAGTGGAGGCAAAGTTCTTCTAGAGGATCACCATCCAGAGCAAGAGGAGAAAGGAGTTCTCCTATGGATAGAGATCCACGAACTTGATTAGGGGATTGGTGTCTCCTTTGGATAGAGATCCATAAACATTGTAATAGGGAAAGGATTCCCAAGATATTGATTGAGAAAATTTTAGTAAAATATTTTCTCCGTGGAGTAGCCCACATTGGGTGAACCACGTTAAATTGGTGTCTCTATTGTGTGTGATGATTTGTGCATTGCTTTGGTTATTGCTATTGATATTGCCATTGATTATATTGGATAATATTGATTTGGAAAGAAAAGTAAAAAGTGATCTTATACTGTTCACCCCCCTCTCAGTATAAGCTTGTGTTCTTCAATACTCCCAACCAACACATATTATCAAGTTGGCAGACTGTGTTTATGATAGGCCCAATCCAAAATACTAACATGGAGTGCATAAACCTAGGAAGACAAGTTCCATTGATATAGTGTTGTAGCAATCCCACATGAGGTATATAGCAAACTTGTGTGGTGGAAAATTTCATAAGTAACATTGCTTTGAAGATGTGGAGGTTGAGGATTCTTGTCATGCACATTACGAATTTGTGGAAGGAATTGGATGATGTGATTCTGATTTATGTGGTTAGAGCTTTGAATAAAATGGTAGACTTC
This sequence comes from Wollemia nobilis, assembly GCA_028583015.1. Taxonomy (NCBI): domain Eukaryota; kingdom Viridiplantae; phylum Streptophyta; class Pinopsida; order Araucariales; family Araucariaceae; genus Wollemia; species Wollemia nobilis. The sequence continues at coordinate 4,450,786 of JAQPPZ010007219.1, forward strand.
TTAGTTAATACAGGTACCAAGAAGGGGTAGGGATTCAATCACATAGTGGTATGACTATTGAGGATGAGAGGATTATGCAGGTTGGTGAGCAAATCCAGTTTTTTGCTACTTTAGACAACCATTGCATACATATGGTCTAGGAAATTTAGCTCCAGTACAATTTTTTTTTTAGGTTTGTAACCAAAAGTAGTTAGTTCTTATGATCTTAAGTTTAGAGTTATGACCATTTGTTAAAAAAATAAAATAAGGTAATAAATGATCATTCTAACTAAAATTAGCAAAAATCTCATCCCATATTATAAATAATCTTATTTTAATATATATTTTTTAAATTAAAAAATAAAAAAAATTATTTAGCTTTAAATTGTTTGCCAATACAATTATTATATTGTCCTTCCAATTTAAAAAATAAAAATAAAATAATACGATGTGCTATCTCCTTGACGAATGACTTCAATAATTACCCTATTACCCTGTAATGTGGACCCAAAAAGCTTACCAACACAGGGAAGGAGGAAAGCACCTTACTTTAAAATCTGAAAAAAAAATATAACATATATTGACAAAGAATAAAATATAAGGTAAATCTCATAGTATTATGACATGATATTTTCAAGGGTTAAGTGGATTGATAAGTGTAAGTGTGGTTGGGCAATTAACAAGAAGAAACCTAAGTTCAGACTTTGGAAAAATTAACCTTTTACAAAAGTAATTTTGAATCCTCGTAGTGCGTGTAGGTTGACCCATCTCACGCCCAGGTTAACAACAAATAAACTAATGGATTTATTAGCTACATTAGCTTTTGATTTGAACCCTCCACGATATTAAAAAAAAAAAAATACAAACATAATACTATGACAATAGAATAATATTAGGCCTAGTGGAAGATTCAGAAAATCTGAAGAAAATGCCCTGCACGCTAAATGCAGTTCCTTAATTGAGAGCACGTCCGTGTTTGACTCTATAAGCCATGAGTGGACAGTATATCCGCCATGTAACTTTTCAAATGGAAAATTAATGAAATTTCATGATTTTTTTGTTTTAACTCTATTGCAGCTTACTATCAGCTCTGAACTTGACCTGGGAATAATGATTTCATTTAATTGTTGAAAGGTGTGTTAAAAAAATTATTTAAATTTTATTTAAGTTAAAATTATAAAATAAAAGGCAAAAATAAAATTTTAAATATTTAAAAATGTTCAAGATAATATTATAAATATTAGACCTGCTGTTATTTTTATTAACTATATCTTTTCCTTATTGATTAGTTACATAAGGAAATGTAACCACTACTTAATCCTCAACAAAGTTTCAAAGGTGAAGAAACATCTTCATTGAAATACCAAAACCAAACCAAACTAATATAACCAACGAGAAAGTTGGTATCTTAATATATTAAGAAACCATAAAGAAGGAGGATTGATTATTTTAAAATGTTTGACTTTAAGAATATGCGTTTGGAAGATTTTCAAATGTAATAAAGGGAATATTAATCAAATTATGTTTTAATATTCTTTAAATCAATCATTTTAAAATAAGGGTTCCTTCCTTTAATTACTTTAGCTCATAAAGGAACATAAAAATCTAAGATAAAAAGAACGATGCAACAAAAAAATTTAATTAATTAGCATTAAAAACCAAGGGCAAGACAATGCTAACACCCTAAAACCAAAGCGAAGTCAAAATCCTAAAATGAAGTGTGTAAAAATTGGCGATAATATTATCTTGAACATTTTAAAAATAGTTTATCATTTAGTTCTCTTATATTTAAAATTTTATTATTACCTTTTATCTTATAATTTCCTTATTAAATTATATAAATTTTATTTATATTGAAATTATAGGATAAAAGACAAGAATAAAATTTTAAATATAAGAGAATTAAATGATAAACTATTTTTAAAATGTTCAAGATATTATTATAAAAATGTTCAAGATAATTTTAAAAAGCAAGAATTAAAATTTAATAATAATTTAATATTAATATTTTAGTGATATTACTATTTTGTTGGTGTTTACATTATATTTATTTTTTGTTGTATATTATTCTAAGTTATTCAACTCGTAAATTAATTTATCTTTGCATTTCATTGGAATAATCACAGTTGTTATATTTCTAGTTAATTGTCTCCTACCATCAATGTATTTTATACTTGTAAGAAAATTATTTTTCTATTTGTATTTTACTTCCTGTTCCTTGCATAAAATGTTTTAAACTCTATGGCCATATTTTTCTTGAGGCAATCTTATCCAAGGTTTCAAAATTGAATCTAAATTGAATGGTTTTTTTATCACACCAACAAGATATTTTAATTTTAAAAGATAAGAATAAAAATTTAATAAAATGTTTTTTTGGTTCTAATTTTACTATAAAATTTATTTTTATTTTATTATAATAAAAAATGAATTTTAATAATAATATTAATAAAATATTATTTATAATTTATATTTTAAATTTTATTTAAAAACAGAGCTATAATGTACAATATACTTTTCTGTGATACATAATTCTTCGAATCTTCTATGTAAATTTCTTTAGCTGGTATTAAAAGTTTATGCTTCAAAAATAATCCTAAATTTTATACGGATGGGTACAGTGACATCTAAAATAATAAATAGTATTTTTACATATATAAAAAAATTGGTAACCCTTTTCCAAGGAAATTATTATTATAATTGCTTATTTCCTTATCTTTAGTTTTTTTTTTTTTTAATTACATAGGAGAGTTGGTTAGAGCTACTATTTTTAGTAATTGGTGAGCTCAAGGTTCAAACCTTGGGGACTATTCCTAACATACCTATTCATCTTGATATTGTTGGGGACCACCATTTCATCGAGATTAGTACTATCATGGTACCACTCAGAGGATTCGAAGTATACTATTACCTTTGCAATGGGTTAACTTCTCCCAAAGATTTGTACCTAGATCTCTTCTTGGTAAATGTCCAGCAAAACCTCCACTTACCAATCCACCTAACCCCCTTCTTCACTTATCTTACTTTAATAAACATTTACTCTAAAAAAAACCTAAAAATTTAAAATTAAAACCACCAACCTCAATTTAAAAAACACACAAATTTCAAACATGAATGCATGGATAGTTGAATGGTCAATATTTTGTATTTTTTATGGAGATAATTTTTTTTTAAATAATACAATAAATAAATATTAAGTTATATTTTATAGATTTCTTTTTTACATTTTTAAAATATTTAACAATGATCTAAAAATTAAGTTGTTTATGTATAGTATCTAGTTATCTCTATTATACTAAGCTCTATCCATAAACACATTTTCAAATTGTCAACCAATAACTTTTAAGTCACTGACTTCTAAGTTTTATTAAAAAAATTGTTTTCACTATCCTTGCTTTAACTAGAGTGGATTACTCCACTTAGATAGAGATATAGAATGGTTTTAGTGCACTGACATTACTTAATTCCCTTACTAATCATGTGCTTGATTCAATCTAAAACTCCTACTTTGAGAGTTCATCTTCTTCTCTATTTAGTTCTCTATAAATGTGCCAAAAAAGAAAAGCTTCAATTTTATCCAAAACTGCTTTTATTTAAGAGAAGATGGGTTCTAGAACCATGTTTTATATCCTAAAAAAATAGAGTACCTAGTTTACCACCACTTGTGAATTTCTATAAATTTGAATTTTTCGTATTCTTTTTTATTCCACCAACTGAACCAATAATTGAACTATCATAATTTTAGCATAATTATTGGAACCTTCCTCTAGGTTGGCCTTGAATTTGAATAATGAGAGTAAAATATATATATTAATACATCCACTCCATAAACTATGGGAACCCCCTATCTAGCCCCATAAAAAAATCTCCATGCCCCTAATTTATTGATGTTTGGAGGGATGATTTTTTTTATTACCTTTTTTCTATCAAAATGTTATAGTTATTGAAACTTCTAATGATTTGGGAGGAGACTTGGTAAGTAGGTTTCTCTTAATATTGAAATATTTTTGCATTCCTAGATAAAAATACTCCATATAACACAAATAACAAGAGAGCTATAAAACCTTTGTATGACATTTTTTCAAACCATGATTTCAAGCACTCTCCTAGCAAGTCTTCTTGCTATCCTATAGGAAGCTTTATCTATGCTATAACCTCCGTCCAACTTGTCTAGTAAAGGAGCAAGCTACCAAAAAATATTTAATTGTTTCCTTGTCTAACTTACATAAATAAAAACTTATTGTATCATTCCAACTCTTCTATAATACCTCCCATGTCATAGTGCTATTTTTCATGGGAATCCACAAGAACAATCATGTCTTCAATGGGTCTTTCTATTTCAATAGTGTCTTCCATGACTATGTTGAATCATCATTTCTATCTTCCAATAGAGTCGTATACCCCAACTTTGAAGTGTACTATCCTATAGGTCTATTGATTTTCCATATCAACTTATTAGTTTCCTTTTGCAACATGATGTATATATCTTTAAACATCCCCACATATTCTTCCCACTATCATGTCTTCTGGCCCTAAAACCCTAACATTGATACTTCCTTCCGTCCCTATCTCTAATTTGTAAATAATTCTAGGTCAATTGCTTAGGTGAGAGTACCAATATCTTGAGCTTGTAGGGTACCAATAGTATTATTTTGTAGTTTATGCATATTACCACAATTAATCCAAGGGTCTAAGCCCAATATTATCCTTTAACTATACCCTATTTTCGAGGTAAGTGAATCACCTACAATGTCAAAGGCCTAAGCATTGCCTTCCAAAAAATTGAAAATTTATAGGTTTGCTTCACTAGGGCCCTTATCTACTCCTAAACTAAGAGTTGATCTAAATACTTTTATTTTATGATTTTATTCCATTAGCCTAACTTTTATATTATATTTTAAACACACTTAGATACTAGAACCTTGTTAAATAGGAAAATATTATTAAGACCCCATCCTTTATTTTCTTTGAGATTTACTAAGGACTTTTATTTTACTAGGGGAATACATTCCCTTTCATGTTTCCCTATCCATAAAAACACGTAGCTTAATTGTATAACTTTATCCAAAACTCCTTTTGCTATATGATCCATATCTTACCAATATATTGGTAACACCTCTAGCATAGACTTGAACAAAGTCAATATCTTCCCCAAAGAAATACAGTTCTTGCACCATCTATTAATTTTTCATTCCACCTTCTTTATCAACCATTTCTAGTATTTTTTAGTATAGTCATGGGGTTTCAAAAATAATCCCAAATATTTAAATCTTTATTGAAGATCAAAATTGTTAAAAGGAAAAAAATAATCTATTAATACACTCTAATCCTCAATCACATGGTTAAAAGATATGCTTTACTTTTGTGCATTAATATGCATACATGTTTCTAGAAAAAAAAAACAAAATATTGTTTTATCTTCTCTATAGCTCTTACTATTCCATATATGAAAATGTGAACATCATCCACAAAAATTATATGGTGACTTTCACTATTCTACCTATTCCAATTCCCTTTACTATTCCTACCATCTTGGCTTATAAAATACACCTACTTTATCTAGTAGCTACTATAAGAAATAATAGCAGTGGCAAGGGGCAAACATGTCTTATCCCCCATGAAGCTTTGAGGAATTAACTGTAACCCATTAACCAAAATTTAAAAATAAAAAGAACACAAACATCATATAATATAGTTCACCATCTACACACAGATCCCAATATAAGTATCATTCCTAGATATATCCAATTTACTTTTTCAAAAGCCTTGGAGATATCAAAATTCATTACCATTGATATTTTTTGTTTTATAGTATGAATATTTTCCTAAGTAGCATTAATTGCTTCATGAATCTACCTCCCATGTAGGAACTTGAACCACTCAATATATATAGAAGGAGAGATAAACATTTTAATTCTTGATACAATTAATTTTATTATGATTTTGTACATGGCTACATAAATAAATGAGACTAAAATCATCAAAGGAAGAAGGATTGTGTTTTTATGGAATAATAGCAATGAAGGTAGAGTTGAAGACTATATCTACCCTTATTGTCTACCTAGAATCCTCCTCAACATTGAGTAGGTTAGATTCCAAAATATCATATATCTTGAGAAAGAATTCCAAAGACTAGCCATAAGTTTGTAGACTCTTATTTTTTTTGAAGGAGATTAAGAAAACTTTGATCCACTCTTTTGAGACTTCCTAAACCAAATCATCATTAAATTTATCAACTATAAATTTGGTAAAGGAAATCTATTCTGACTATTTTAGATAAATTGACTTAATTACGATCTTCGTATAGTTGAAAAAAATGCCTTACTCTAATGTCTACTATTGCTTTAAAGGAGGAGACTTTACTTCCATCTCAATATTTTATCTCTCAAATTGTGGTTTGTTATTTTCTATGATTTGTTAAGCTATGCAAAAATTTAGTATTCTCATTTCCATCTGCAATATAGTGTGCTATATTTTTGAGCCTCCACTTTGCTTCTCTCTCTACCAAGAATTGTATCTTCATTTGTTCCAAATTTTTATACTTAAACCTTATTTCCCAATCCAATTTTTTATTCAGAGTTATTAGCTAGATAAAATACAAGATTCTTCTCAATCTCTATAACTTTTTGCTCATAATTTAGTTTCTTTTTATAGACCCACAAAACCACTACTTCCTTAGCTTTTTTAGATTTGCTACAAATTGAATAATAGCATATTCTCTCAAACTAGGATCAAAATACACCTATTCTAGTTTGACTAGAGTTATAAAGCTACAATATTTTAGCCATTCATGATTTTATTTAAAATAAGAACATGGTTTTCTCTTCGCTTTTTCTATAATAAGCATGTTGGGGGAGTGATCAAAGTCTCCTTCAATCTAGGAATTTAGTATATAAGTGCTATTTACAAAACATATAGCTACTAAGAATCCATCCAGTCTCTTAGAAATTATATCAACCCTATCCTCATGTTTCTCTATGTTGGAACCAACTTTATAGCTACAAGCATAACAAACCCTTGGCTTCAAAATTTTGGATGAAGTAATAAGCTAGTGTAAAAGTTATTGTAGTCATGCCCCACACTTCACTCATAGAAAGATTTAATTTTTAAATCACATCCTAAAATTAAATTATCTACTAGAAATTTTTGATCCATACGCTTATCCAAATACTAAATATTATCTTTATAAGGGACATAAATATTCACCACTATCACTATTTACCTAAGATACTATGACAAGAATTTAGTCCTTAATCTTGAGTAATCCTAAAATAATTTTCCCTCCATCCTATGACCACTCCTCTTGAGAACCCTATAATAGCAACGGCCAAAAATTCCCATTGGATTTGAAAGTATGATGTGATTATGGGTACCCATGCCTTGCATAGAGCAACATAGTATGAAGTGTTGTGAGTGAAAGGACCATCTATAAGTAAATATCAAGTATTTTTAATCGATGTTGGATCCTCATTGCATTTAATACTTGGTGCACTAAGGCCTTCATGAGCTAAGGCTAGGAGGTTTGTAGGTAAGAGCAATTGCAATGAAAGTAAAAAATAATAAAATAAAAAGTTTCTAGATAATTAAAACCTAATATACAAGGGCAATGTGCCAAGGATAAATTATCCCTTTCTAACTAAAATAAGTGGCCATGAATGAACACACACATAACTATCGAATAGATAGAATGAAAACACTAAATTTTACACAATGAAGAATTTGAAACACATCAAAGTAGTACAAAGCATAATTATTCATGACTTACATTAACATACTAGAAATTATTACAAGGCATCTAGCCTAGAGAGGCTCAATAATCCTCATATAGTGGCTTGAGGCTTGATCTTCACTTATTATAACTAGAAGATAAGGGTTGAAAGGAAGAGCCCACAAGCTGGTCATATACTAGGTACAAGTAGACAATTATTTGTGTCTTTACAATACACTTTGGACATATTTATAATATAGGATGAGGATCCTTTCCCTCTAAAACTATATGTAGAAGATATATAAATCATCCTCTACTTCTTATCTAAAATCCTTCTGCAAGTAGAATCAATAGATTTAATGTCCCTAGACTTCGAGCCATTAACACTATGAGTTTATGGGCCTTCACATGATAATTCATTGCTTATATGTCTTTTTGTTGCAATGTTGGAAAAAATACTACCATTAATTATTTATCATATTTCTCCTAGAATATCCTACTTTTTTATGTATTTGGAATGGCCTTCCTAACTAGCATAAACCAATAGGGTAGGCTCACTCATCTAACAAGATGTCACCACACTAATACATAGTTGGATTTGATAGGCTAGATCACAAAAGTTTAACCTTAATGACCAATGGTTGGTGTCTCCTTAAATGCCCTTTTGAATACTTTTTTGATGTGTGCACAACTACCACATGTCCTTGGCTAAGGTGGAACCTCCTTTGGTCAATGGTGGCCTTCCATCTAGGAATTGTCACATTTTTTCTTAGGATCTCAACTAGCCACCATGTGTCTAGATTTAAATTTCAATAGGATATTTTAAACCTTTATGTACTACCTCTATCAAAAGACTATATAGACCATTGGATAAAACATCAACGACTCATAGGTCTTACTACCTTTGATCCCATTACCTTCGTTTTAAATATGAGTGCTAACTATTGGTGAAGTATCTGATGATTGACATGAATTTTAGACTTTTATACCTCTCTTTCGATGTCCCTTCCTTTCAACCAAAGTTATAAAATGCCTTCCCACTATGTCCATTGATCGATCTCACCTTTGATTGAGCCTCAGAGTCTAGCATGGTGAGTGAGCGGCTATAGGGAAAATTCCCCTAAGTATTGGTAGCTTATAGGGATATTCAAACTACTAAAAGGATTGAACCTAATATGCTTGCATTTTCCTTGGTCACAGAGTCAAAATTGGAAGTTGAGGAAATGGAAAAATAAATCAAGTAAAATGAACAAATCTCAAAATTATATAATGGTAAAATATTACCTTTAGTTTGATATCCCTTTTAGATCCTAGTTATTTTTATTCTCCTTCTTCAATTTGGGACCATGGATAGGGCGGAGGGTTTCCTTTTAATTATATCTGGCTAATAGGCCTCATTAGGAAAGCATAACCACGAGGATATTGACTTCGATCAAGTTTTATGACTTTAAATATCAACTAGAGATTTCAATATTAGTTAATATATTATTTTACTGAATCCTATATGACTCTTTGATTCTACATGCTTCAAATATCTAATATATAGGTACTATCAAATATTTTTATTTGACAAATGTGCTTGAGTTTGGTTTTTTTTTTTTTGCTCTCTTTTTCTCCTTTTTCCTTGATGTTTTCTCAACATTTTTTTCTTGGACTATAAGGCTTGAATGAGATTACCAAATATCTTCTTGAGAACTTAGTGCCTTACCTATAGGGTTCTTAGGTTTTCTTTTGTTTTTATCTTACTAGTTACATTTCAAAAATGAGCTAGTATTATAATTGTAAATCCAATTGCTTAAAGGGGTTGGCTTGACTTTCAAATCCATCCCATTATTTTGAAAGTATTTCCATATTTACTAAGTGAATATAAACCCTACAAATGGTGGATATCTCTTATATAACACTAGAAAGGTTGTGAGGTATCTCCTTAAGGTAAGGTTTAGCTTAGCTACCATCAAGAAGGCTAAAATATATTGTTTGTTTGGTCCAAGTGGTTAGCATTACTTTGTGATACAAAGAGCTTTAAATTTGCTAGCATATTTTGCTATGATCCCTTCCTGCTTAGCAAACATAAGTTATTTGATAAGTGGAAGGAGCTTTAGGTCCCCTCATATAATTTAGCCTTGAACAATAATTTTTTTATGAAACTTTCTTCTAGGCATGATTCCTAAAGGATAGCTAGTCTTGGTGAGCAAATTTATGTAGGAGTTCATAAAGCACAATATAAAATTTCTCTTTCGTACACCTCTTTCATTGGGAAGGTCATTAAATCCACTCGTGTTTAATAATTTATCCTATTGAAAACCCCTGATAGGCTAATATTTCTCTCTATGTCTATCCTTCCTCATGTTTAGTTGTGATAATTGTCTCTTCTATTACTTGATAGTCCTATTGATAGTGAATTATAATCCCCATTAGGATACTAACTTCTAGTGATATTTGGAATCATTGGTTGTTTTGGGCTTGTGTAAACACCTTCTTTCTATCAAATCATATCCAATCATTTCAATAATATCTCGTACAAAACATGGTATTGTTACTTGTTCTAGTATATTTAACATTTGTTGTGCTTTAGAATATGCACATTAGCTCTGAGGAACAACTCATAGAATTATACCTGGTATGTGTGTAAAATCCTAATAGTTAGATTCACATACTCGCCACAAATATTTCTATTTTTCGTTCTTATATTTGGTATGTTCCTCCCCAAGTGTCAATCATCATGGCCTTTAAGAAACTACCTCATATTTTGTATTATATTTTATTTTGTTGGTATATTGCTTTTAACATTTCACAAATGAGCTAGTATTATAATTACAAACCTAATTACTCAAAGGGATTGGCTCAAATTTCAAAATCATTCAATTTTTTGGGGAATAGATCCTCATTTTCTAATAAAATAGAAATCCTACCAATAGTGGATCCCTATTCACTACCTCTAGAAAGGTTCTAAGATCTCTCTCTAAGGTATGTTTTATCTTAGCCACAATTAAGAAGGTTAAAGTCTCTTGTTTTTTTGTCCCAAGTGGTTAACATCACTTTTTGGTACTGAGAGCTTTAAATTTGCAAGCATAATTTGGTATGATACCGTACTACTTAGCATATTTACAACATTGGTTATTTGATAGATGGAATAATATTTAGTTCTCCTCATCTCATTTAGCCTTGCAACAACTATTTTATTATAAAACTTTCTTCTATGTAGGATTCCTATAAAGATAACTTTTCTTGGGGAGAAAATTTATCTAGGAGTTCATAAAGCGCAATTGATAAAAATTCTTTTTCATAGAGATATTTTATTGTGAAGGTCATTAGATCCCCTTGTATTTAATAATTCATCCTTCTATTGACCATCCTTGATAGCCTAATATTTCTATGTATGTATATCATTCCTCGTGTTAAGTTGTGATAATTATCTCTTTTATTTCTTGATATTCCTATTGGTAGTGAATGATAATCCCCATGAGGATACTCAATTATAATGATATTGCAAATAATTTATTGTTTTGGGCTTGTGCAAACACCTTCTTTCTATAAACTTATATCCAAGAATTTCATTAATATCTCCTACAAACATAGTGTTGTTACTTGTTCTAGGATATATAACACTTGGTACAATGCTTTACAATATATACATCAGCTTTGATGAACAAACCATAGAATTCTCCTTGGTATGTCTGTAAAATACCAATGTTTGGCATGTGCCTCTCAAACATCAATAATCTTGGTATTTGATAGACAGACTTAAATTTTCTATTAGGGTATACCTCCTAGGAGTGTATTGGGATCATGCCAACTAATGTCAGATCTTATGTTACCATAAATATTAGGATGATGCATCATTAGCCATAGATGATCTTTGAATGAATGGTAGCTATTATTTTTAGTCTGAATCCTTCCTAATATTTTGAGGCTACCTTATGAAATAGTGTCATGTTCCCTTGCATGGAAATACCTACCCTTGATTACATGGATATTTAGGAACATTGCAAGATTTATCTTGTGAATCTATCATCCTCTTTGCATTGGAAATAATTTTCAATTAGTTTCCTCATTTCTCTCTCTCTCTCTCTATCTTTTAAATATATATAATATTTACAATATATACAATGAATTACTTAGTATGGTAGATCATACCATGCAAGGTGGCTTGAATGATTCATTAAGATTTGAATCCCATGTTTTAGATGCCCATTATTCTATATAATCATTAAGGATATTTGGGTGCATATCATATATGAGTGTAGACACCAAAACAACACCAATCCGATTATGTGACTGCAAACACTGATCGCTTTGACACACACAGCCCCCAGGGCAGCCCTCAGAGGTTAAACAGTGGTCCTAACCACTTTTCCAGCAATTTTGGAAGGTCAAAAGGCAATCTAGCACATTCAGGCACTTTGCTCAGTATTCGTCTCACCCAGGGACGAATTCAAATTGGAATTCGTCTCGCCCTGGGACGAATTCTGAAATCGTCCTTGGTCAGGACGAATTCCAGGTTTAACGGGCAAAAAGAAAAATTGCGCCAAGTGGCAGCCGAGGACAGTCAATTAATGACTCCTGCCTTGCATGCGCGTGTAGGTGGGTAGATTGGCCGTTAGAGGACTGTCACAAGGGCAGTCATGGAAGCCCAAGTCAGGGAGGAGTCTCCTCCCTCTTGGGAAGGCATGGCCGCCACATGGCACCCCTGCATGCCCCTCCAAAGAGACCCCCTGGGTCTATAAAATGGTGAAATTTCTCACCCAAAAGGAGACAAGTTGGAGGCATTTTCAAGCAACGAAGTGCTGCCAAAATTGAACACCGCCTTTTACCCCTTTTATTCACTTCTTCCACATCCTTGATCTCTTTCGCAAGAGAGGTTATTGGGTGGCTATTGGAAGTGTGAATTCGGTTCCAAAACCCGACATTTGACCACATTTGATCCACCAATTTGCCGACAACCCATTCCAAGAGATTTTGGGCCCATCCCTAGTGGATTGGTGCCGAAATCAAGTTCTAACGGTGGGCGGCCCGCCCGGGCGCCCCGCACTTCTTAGTGTCATTTCAATTTATTCTTTTGTCATTAGTTTATCTTCCATTCTATGTTATGCTATTTAGATAGTTTATAATTTCAATTTCATAATGTTTTGATCAAATATTGTCATCTTTTGTCGCTTTTGTTGTCCTCACTAACTTGCAGGTAGCGACGTCAAATTCCCGGTGATGGAGGCCAAATTGGGGAAAACCGACCATCTGGGTCGTCCCAAAATGCCCCCAATTAGCTAACCCCCATGTTTGTAGGTGTTTTGGAGATCCCGAGACGTGACATTTGGATGGATTTACCTCGGCACTTTGTCACAGGAGAATTCGTCCTACCCGGGGATGAATTACAGTAGAGTTCGTCCTGACCAGGGACGAATTACAGTTGAAGGTGAATCGACAGAGTTTTGTCCGATTGTTTTGATGACAGTGGTCCTCTGGTAATGTTCTCTGGTTTATTTCAGATTTGCAGGTTATTTGGAACTATTTTACTTATTGATTTAGCTAATCTTATGCATGCATCCTCCATTGGTTTTAGGATTAAACGCTTTATCTTTTGTCACAGGTGCTACTAACGACTTGTTGTGTCTTTGAACGTAGGAAGAGCAGCAAGAATCAAGGATTCATCAACGCAAGCGACGGCAACACTTTGGCCCGCCCATTTCAAATGTGGGCACGTGGAAGGAGGAAGACTAAGTCAAGATTGTAACCAAAATTCATTTAACGCTCCTAGCCCCTGAAAAGGGAGGAGGCATATTTGTAACCGAGATTAAGAGAGTTAAATAAAAGGGCTGTGCTTTCTCTAATTTCTTTTGTCTCCGTTCGATTCGCTTCTTTCATTTCATGCTTTTCACATTTTAGGACTTAAGCATTTGTTTGTATTTTGAATGCATCGCAAATAGTTTTTCCTTTCAAATATTCCGGAATCTCGTGCTTTCAGTGGCGATCACGGTGGGACCCTGTCCCCTGATTTTTGAGATCACAGAAACTGATCAAAACTTGTGTTTTTGTGCTTACAGGTACCTTTTTCAAATTCTGACTGTTATTCGTCTTTGCCTGTGGTGATTACCTTACTATAATTCGTCTGACCCTGAGACGAATTCTAATTCATCTCAGACAGGGACGAATTCTATTCTGTAATTCGTCTCACACAGGGACGAATTTTTGTCTATGAATTTTTAGAGCCGAAGATCAGAAACAACAGGTCTAGGCAGAGAAAGGTAAGGGTTCCAAACTGTCCCTGTCATTTTTTGATTTTTTGCTTCTACTTTCTGTCAACTTTTGCTTGCTTAGGGAAAGTAGTTGCTTCTGCTTGTTTCAATTTTAATTAAAATAAACCACACACACATCACGTGGTATCTTTAAACCAAGGAGCTGGTCGTAAGACCCCAGCCCTTGATCAAGACCAACGGTGGGTTCATCACCACCTTGGCTTGATTTTTGCATCCATTTACCCCGATTGTCACTGTTGTTAGGCGTAAATCCTGACGAAAGCTGACCGAGTGTCGCTGGGGTGATTCCCAGTGCACGAGGATAAGTCTTCTATGGTAGGTGTCATTAACAGGACAATCCCCCTTCCGTACCGCCTACGTACCACGTACCATCTGCTCTCACGTACCTATAGTTTCCCTCTCGTAAGGGCGGGTATATAGAGAGGTTGGTATATCGGCCTGGCAATGGTATATTGAAGGGGCGACCATTTATGGGAGTCATATGAGCCTTCATTACGCATTTAAACGTTCTTCAAAACTTTCAAAAACAAAACAAAATCATCAAAACGCACTAAAACCAGTTTAGGACACACCATTAATCTTTAAAAGAGATAATCACCGTTTGCGTATGTGTGTGTTCATTTCTGCTTAGTGTAACAAAAAAAAAAAATCATAAAAGAGATAAAATCTGCTTAGCTAGTAGAAGAGCACCACCATGGTGTACACCCGTAGCCAAGCCCAATCAAGGGCAGAAGCTGTAGAAAGTGTACAAGGAGCGGGCACAAGTCGTCTCCGCTTTAGTCCTAAGGACTTGGCTATACCGCCTTGGCGGTCTGGACTACAAGAGAATCCACACCATTCCATGTCAAGATGGAATTATAGGGATACCCCTCTGGGGGACATGCCCATTCAACACAGCCCCTTTTGGGAAGAAGCTTTACATGTGGCACTTAACGTAGATAGAAGACCTCCCTTAGAGGCTAGATATGAGTGGCCACCATGCGACGAAGTGCTAGAGAGGCACAGTGTCCATGAGGAGAGACAACGTGACTATGGCATCTCTCCTTTGCCTCCCCTCACTGTTAGAACAAGTAGACAAAATCCAGAGCACAGGGCTCTTCAAACAGGGCGAGCTAACTCCGCCCGCCCCTTTCACACCTACGAAAGGGAGTATGAGGAAGAACATCACATTCCTCGAGAGCAATATACAGCATGGGAGCCTTGCGCTTCCGCACCTGCTAGATACAATGATCACCCATTGAGGCAAGAGCCTCGGGTAAATGCCGCCAACCTCGACAGAGGGAAGCGACCCATTGAAATCTTGGATCATCAAGACCGAGGCAAATACATAGGAGAGGCATTCAAGCCTCCTAAGCCCTAGATGGTGGACCAACTTGACCTGGCAGTCACCAGACATGCCGCCCGTCAAGCCCAGATCACACGGCTTGAACAAGAGAATCAACAGTTAGAGTGCTTATACCGCCTCAACAAAGAGCGCATGCAGCACGAAGCGGACGAGCTACTTTACAAACTACCTGAGAGGGTGCCAACCCCTCACACTCAAAAAGTAGAACAATATGAGAGGCATAATCCCTTAGTGCAGGACAGGTCCCCGCGACCTCATCAAGTTTTGCCTTCGAGACCCCATAGACCTGAGAGGGAGGCCACTCCCCGAAACAATGATGGGTACCCTCTGCGGAGACCCACTCAAGGTCATAGGTCTCACCCAGAGACTCCTCAAGAAGCTTATGAGGAGTATGAACCAGAATTAGAGCGGGCTGAAATGCCCTATCCAGGGAGAGGGGTTGCCATCCGGCCACCCCCCCATAGGCCTCCAGTCTCCCACAATTCACAATGGGAGCAAACCAAAGAGGAAGAAATTAAATCTTTCGATGCATACAAAGTGCTATTAGAGCATTTGGAGTCTATGGAAACTAAAGCTTCTGGGCCCCAAAAGCCCACGTTACGCCAACTCCGTAGTCATCCGGTGCATCCGTCAGTGCCCGCACCTCCTTACCCCGAACATTTCAAGTTGCCTCAGTTGGCAGTCTTTAAAGGTGAAGAGGATGCTCAAGAGCATGTGACAAGATTCCTGAGCCAATGCTTTGGCATTCAGGATAATGATGCGTTGTTGCTTAGGACATTCATAACCACATTCATGGGCCCTACCTCGGATTGGTTCACATAGTTACCGAAGCACAACATCAATAACCTAGATCAATTAGTGGATGCGTTCCTTGAACGCTTCGCCTTCAGCACCAAGAAGAAGGCGTCACTGAGTGATCTGGCCAGCCTCAGGCAATATGATGAGGAGACAATGGCGGCCTACGGGAATCGATGGAGGACTCTACTTTCTAAGCTACCTTACCTTCCCCCTATGTCCGACCTCACACAGATGTTTGCACGAAGTTGCTTGAAATCGATCTCTGGGCTATTGCAGCTGTAGCAATATGCCACTTTAGAAGAAGCTCTGGCGCAAGCCAGAATTATCGAAGAGATCAAAATAGGGGAGGGCGCAATCACCAAGCCTAAAAAGAAAGAGTGGAACAAAAACACCAAGACAGGGACTACGCAACAAAAACCCGCTGAGGTTAATCAAGTTGCTATAAATGTCCCCAAGCCTGCACAAGAAGTACAACCTCAAAAGGCTAATTATCAGGCAGTGCCTCCTAATAATTACGAAAGAGAAAATAAAAAATAAGAGCAGAATCAACGGCGTCACCCTAAGCGGCAATTTACACCATACACTGAATCCAGAGAATCTTTGTTTGACCGTTTGTCAGCGGCAAACTTGATTAATCTGCCAGAAATTCAAATAATCGATCCTAATGCGCCCAAGCCTAAGGGCTACAGAGAGGATCTTTACTGTAGATTCCATAGAAGGAAAGGGCATGACCTTAACGCCTGTTGGACGTTCAAAGGTTTAGTGCAAGATTTGATTGATAATAAAACATTGGCAGTGGACAACCCCATAGCGCCAAATAATCAGCAGATGGGGGTTTTCAAGGACCCTTTGCCTGCCCATGAGGCACAGGCAAAACCTCTTTAGGTCAATGAGGTGCGACAGAATCTCCCCATGCAAGGGTATGTGGGAATGATCAGCATAGTGACCAGGAACAAAAAGTACCCAGGAGTTGCCCCGAGGCAGCTACAAGAGAAGTTCCAACAACGTCGCAACCTCAACAACACCCTGTGTAGTTGCCTCCGCCTAGACCCGAGGTCACGATACGGACCAAACTCACGTAGAGTTTGTGGACCACATCGGCTAGGCTTTCCATTTATGAGCTTATACAGCAATCAGCACCCCATCGGGAAGCTCTCATGGAAATTTTGAAAGCCATCGAGTTGCAACCCCATGAAGCGAATTCCTTCAATAACTTCATGGGACATGTGCAATGATGTACGGAGCCAGTCATTACCTTCCGAGAAGATGAACTTAAATCAGTATCGAATGACATGGCAGATCCACCCCTGCACGTTATCGCACGGGTCAACGGGATCCCGTATAAGAGGGTGTTGGTAGATACTGGCTCGTCCAGTAACATCATTACTACAGCAGCATTAAAACATCTGAAGCTGCCAGCCTCTCACATTACCGCTTCCACTTACACACTGCGAGCATTCAACGATGCGATATGCTCGATAGTTGGCACAATTGTTCTACCCGTTCAGGTAGGACAAAAGATGATACCTACATTGTGCCATGTTTTGGAAGGCGAGATGGCATACAACATATTGCTAGGGCGGCCATGGATCAGGGACATGAAGTGTGTCCCTTCGATAGCTCACCAATGTTTGAAGTATGCATTTGAAGGAGAAGTACATGTAGTCCCTATGGACTTAGAACCCTTCAAATATTGCAATGCGGTGCAATTGATGCCGCAATCGACCCTCCCATCGACGCACTTGGATTTTTAGTTAAATCCATCTAGACAGGGTCCGATGCCGCGAGCACCACTGGTGACTAATCCATCAAAACCCCAGCCAGGTGCATCTTCATCATCCGCTCCTTCACTACCAATGCCACCTATCATGGCTAAATAGAAGGACAAAGGGAAACAAATCTTGGAAGAAGCCCAACCCCTGGAAGAGGCGCCGCCAACAATATCAACTGTCTCAACTGAAGAAATACCCAGCATAGTGGAAGTTGAAATTCCTAAGCAACCCAACATGGAATGGACTCAGGACGAGCTTCCATTCCCTCCCTCTCAATCACCAACAATTACTATTGAAATGGCCAGTACGGGCCTGGGGGAGTATCTAGTGTGGAATGTCATAGCAACGACAGTGCTAGAATCAGTGCAAGACATGGGGAGACCTCGCCTTCCCATCGGGACAATTGTTCCTTTAGGCTGCCCACCAAACCAGACCAATTTTGTCTATGGGGGCCTTGACCATGGTGCTGAGCCATGCAGGCAAAAGGACGAAGACGAAGAGCCTTTTGTAAAAAATATCAACTATCTGTCTAACCCGATTTTGCTCTAAGATATCTCGGCCAATGCAATTGGCATGGATACGGGCTAGGCAGGTATGAGCAAGGGGTGCGTGTCCTTTGCCAACCAAGATACCAAATGCCTTATGACAATTCGGGAGTAGGGTTCAACCACCCCCTGCCCTTAGACATCTTGGTGGAAAACATGCAAGGCCTAGGAATAGGCAACAAGGGTGGGTTAGCATCAGATCCTTATGCCAACCCGAATACAATGTATACATTGGGAGATTACCTCCCATGGTCAACAAACACCCTTGGTAACATCAATAACCCTTCTCTTTTGATAGAGAAAGGTGAAAGTTCGAACACTAACTTTCAAGGAGAGCATAAACAGTGTCCAGAAGGATCTTCGAAAGATGAATCCGAATCATATGATCCCTTCGAATCCAGTGGTGATCACCCACAAGAGATTCCCAGGGATAACTATCAAGAGATCCTTTTGAAACTATTCCCTTTAGAGGTTCCAATTGAACCAGTGCTGTGTCAAGAGAATCAGGTCCCCCCACAGAGCGTGGGACAACCGCAATGGGACCAGATTAATTTGCTCGAACAAGATGAGCCTAATATGTCGCAAGTAGTGGTTGGAGAAAATGAATATTTTTGGAGCTCCGACAGCGATTCGAAAGATGAAACTGAGATGGCCTATCTCAACCACATGCGACAAATGCAACAATGACACCATTTGAGGATTAATGACATATTTGCAGACATGGGCATAGTGCCAGGGCACGAGTGGTACGTAGACCCAGCAGGGTGGGACCAAGTGTTGGATCCATGGCTCCAAGTTTACGATGAGCACCGTCCACCCCGAGACCCTATAATGACATCAGTGCTGAGGGAAGACCCTGTCTTCCTATCAGCACATAGGGCCGATCCGTTCGTGCCCGTCCCTCTAGAGCCAGATCCAGAGCATAGGGAGCATCCAGAATGTTCGAGTTATCACACCCATGGTAATGGAGACCAAATTCATTTCATCCACATGATCTCCATTGATTTGACCGCACCCATCCGCAATCCGGCCGACCCCGCATGGTCATTGCATCTAGACATAGATGCCATCGACTGGGATCGCGTCAATTCACCTCTCTCCCCATCAGAGTACTGGCCTTTCGGTAAAATGCCTCATTTTACCCCAGGGACAACTCAGGATATTTTTTAGGCTGAAGAGGAACCCGAGGTTCCCAACGCAGATTTAAACTCAGCTAACGATATCCATTTGATCCCGACTCCACATCAGTTGGAGGACGGATCCCACATGTCGGTCGAGGAGATGACTGACGTAGACATCGGCTTAGATCCAATGAATCCATAGATTATCAAGTTGGGGGTAAGCTTATCCCCTGAAGAGCAAGCCGACTACATTGCCCTTCTCAAAGAGAAGAAGGAGGTTTTTGCATGGTCATACAGAGACATGCCGGGGCTAGATCCATAGCTAGTCACGCATAATCTTACGCTTGATCCGACAATCAAGCCAGTTAAGCAAAAACTACGTAAGATGCATCCAACAGTGGCCTTGATGGTCAAAGATGAATTGCAAAAGCTGTTGGATGCATAGTTTGTCATCTGCATGGATTATCCGCCATGGCTGTCCAACATGGTGCCCATCAAAAAGTCCGATGGGAGGATTCGCATATGCACCGATTTTTGAGATCTAAACAAAGCGAGTCCTAAGGATGATTTCCCCTTGCCTAGCATCGACGCATTGGTAGACGCTACAGCAGGTCACGAAATGCTATCCCTCATGGATGGTTTCTCAGGATACAATCAGATTCGTATCAATCCCGAGGACCAACTAAAAATGGCGTTCACAATGCCTTGGGGGACATTTTGTTATAAGGTCATGCCTTTTGGCCTTAAAAATGTCTGGCGCCACCTACCAACGTGCCATGACGTACATCTTCCATGATTACATGCATAAAACTTTGGAAGATTACATGGATGATTTGTTGGCCAAGTCTCTTTTGCACCCAGATCATCTCGATGACTTAAGCAAGATCCTCGATCGCCTCATGGAGCATAAAGTTAGACTGAATCCCAAGAAGTGCGTATTTGGCGTCACATCTGGAAAACTCTTGGGTTTTATAGTCTCAAAGCGAGGCATCGAGGTGGACCCAAAGAAAGTCAAGGCAATCCTTGAAATGGTTCCCCCAACTACCATCAAGCAGCTCAGAAGTCTACAGGGAAAGGTCGCGTCAATTAAGCGCTTCATCGCATAGCTATCTGACAAGTGCCGACCCATGAACAAATTATTGCACAAGGGGGTAACATTCCACTGGGATGACGAGTGCTAGTCAGCCTTTGATGACATCAAACAATACTTGGCTTCGTCACCAGTATTGGCACCACCTAGACCAGGAGTGTCATTCTACTTATACATCTCAGCCATCGAGGTGGCACTCGGGCGCCATGTTGGCCCGGAAGAATGAACTTCACAAAGAACAAGGCTACTTACTATCTTAGCCGCACCCCGGTCGGTTATGAACTTAACTATGCATACGTCAAGAAACTCTGCTTGGCAGTGGTGTTTGCTACAAAAAAGCTATGCCACTACATGTCGAGCAACACTACGTATGTTGTGTCTAAGGAGAATCCATTGCGATACATGATGAGTCGTACTTATCATAGTAGTCGCACGGCGAAATGGATCATGTTGTTGACGGAATTTGACATAGAGTTTATTGGACAAAAATCTATCAAAGGACAGGTCATAGCCGATCAACTAGCAGAGGCTCCTCTCAAAGACGATCAGCCTCTAGTCATAGAACTACCCGATGATGGGGTCTTCCATGTCTCAGAATCGCCAGATTTTGATGAGCCTGAGTCACAGGCTGACATAACCCTATTTTTTGATGGTTCTAAATGTGAGCAAGGTGGTGGCACGGGAATAGTATTCTTCACACCGCAGGGTGCTCCAATGCCCCTATCATTTAAATTAAATTTCCCATGCACCAACAACAATGCAGAGTATGAAGCCTTGCTCATAGGTCTTCAGACAACAATCGCCATGAACATCAAATGACTGAATATCTTTGGTGATTCGTTGTTAATTGTCAATCAAGTCAAAGGGGTATTCCAATGCAAATGCCCAGTTCTGTAGGCCTATAAAGCCCTTGTGGACAAATTCCTGGCAAAACTTGAGTGGTATGACATCGAGGCACTCCCTCGATCATCGAATCATTTTGCGGACACAATGGCCTCCTTGGGGTCACTAATCCCGCAAGACCTTTTCGGTGATATGACAACCATTCAAGTCAAAACCCTATCGCAATCCATGATGGAGCGTGCAAGCTCTGACTTGATGCCAGGAATCCACATGATCCAGATTGAACCATCTTCGGATAAGTTCTCTCGAATCCATGATCATTTGAAACATGCCAACTGGGGGTCCTTGTTCTCCCCTACTCCCATTAATAGCAACACAACGCTATTCTTACAAGTTCTATCCCGCTCAGCGTTTGCTAGGGATGAACTTCAAGAGGGATTGGTTGTTCATACCATCGAGGCTTCGGATCAACAGGATCGGTATTTACCCATTAGAGACTACCTCAAGTTAGGTAATCTCCCGCTTGGATTGACGCATGCCGCAAAACGAGCATTCAAGCAGAAAGCGGCCAAGTATGTCTTGATAGGAGACATTTTGTATCGTCGTAGCTATGAAGGAATCCTCCTTCGTTGTTTGGACCAGCAAGAGTCCACTTGGGCAGTTGCCCAAGTGCACGATGGTACATGTGGTGGCCACTTCAGTGGTATGGCCATCGCAAAGTGCATTCTTTGCATGGGCTATTATTGGCCATCTTTAGAGTGAGATTGTTGTGCATATGTCAGGAAGTGCATAAAATGTCAACATCATGCCAATTTGATGCATGTACCTTCCCAGGCCTTGCAGACAGTCCAATCCGCTTGGCCATTTTCATAGTGGGGCTTCGATCTAATTGGAAAGATCTCCCCTACGTCATCAGGCCGTCACACGTTCATCATAACGGCCACAGAGTATTTTACCAAGTGGGTGGAAGCAGTTTCGCTTACCTCTACGACAGGACCCCGCATTGTGGAGTTCATTTTGCATAACATCATATGTCATTTTGGTATTCCATCCAAAATAGTCTCGGATAATGGGATGCCATTCAAGAACAAAGACGTGCATGCTTTGACCACAAAGTACAAAATTTAGCATAGTTTTTTGACACCCTATTATCCGTAGGTGAATGGGCAAGCAGAGGCGTCAAACAAAATGCTAGTCACCATTCTTAAAAATATGGTCACAGACAGTCATAAGGATTGGCACATTCAAATCCCACTTGCCCTGTGGGCTTATCGCACTAGCATTCGGATGCCCACTGGGGCCACTCCATTTTTGCTGGTGTATGGCTCCGAGGCAATCATGCCTCTTGAGTTGGAAATTCCTTCCCTCTGCATATCAATGCAAGAGTTCATCGATGATGAAGCTATGCGGCAGGCCCGGTTAGACCAGCTTACGTTGCTTGACGAACGACGCGTTAATGCTCTTGAGCATTTACGTATCTATCAAGAGCGACTTAAGAAAGCTTACAACATGAAAGTGCACCTGAGGGACTTTTGGGTTGGCGATTTGGTCTTGAAGGAAAACCAACAGAACTCTAATTTGCCGTCCCACCTAAGGGACAAGTTCATGGCAAATTGGTTAGGTCCATATGTCATTGATAGCAAAATAGGACCCGAGACATACCGGCTAGCTTCTCTTGACGGAATCAAGGAAACAGAACCCTTGAATATCAGTCATTTGCGACCATTCCATATCTAAGAGAGCCAATCCCAAAATGCTCCAAGGATTCCTATAATCGCTTGGTCAATCCCAAAATGCTCCAAGGATTCCTATAATCGCTTGGTCAATCCCAAAATGCTCCAAGGATTCCTATAATCGCTTGGTCAATCCCAAAATGCTCCAAGGATTCATATAATCACTTGGTCAATCCCAAAATGCTCCAAGGATTCATATAATCGCTTGGTCAATCCCAAAATGCTCCAAGGATTCCTATAATCGCTTGGTCAATCCCAAAAAGTTCCAAGGATTTCCACAATTGCTTGGTCAAAAATCAAAAACAATAAAATCATCAAAAACAACAAAAATTTGCATCTCATTTCTAGGCATGCTCAAATTCATCAATAAATAGCTCTTCTCACATCTCATCTTCATATTCACAAAAAAATCAATCCATCAAAAATACAAAAATATATAGCTGCATTAAGCATTGCATCCATACATTGCATATTTGTGGTCATATAGGTCAAAGGCACCATAAACTGTAGTTACTCCGCCAGTCCATCTTGTTCCACATTCTTCCATTTTATAAAACAACAAACAAAAAAATGCCATGCATTGCTTTTTACCACACTAGAGTCAGTGGTCTTTTAATGTATCAAGAGTTTTTATCATTCAATCGTCATTTTGCTTTCTAGCCATGTAATGTACCAAGTCAGACAGATTTTACGAAGGTAGAGTTCTACTTGGATCAAACCTTGTTACGTAGCATCCCAACACAAATTAAAACACATAAAAATTCCCAAGTTGTGTGAACGAAAGATGAAACCTGCACAGTAATCCAAGTCACCATAAGCGAAATGGTTATCTTGCTCATCCCCCTGTGCGAATGGTTCTAGAATGCTGAGAATTGACAAAAGGACGAGCTCTTCCCTATCCATTCACCTTGATAAACAGTGGTTTTTACCACTACCAAATCCCACTCATAGTTGGTCCCCAAAGTTGTAAGGATTTGTACTACACGTCCCTGCCAAGGATGGGTAGTCATCCCCAAGACCCAAAGGGATCAACGCCATTCACAAACAAAATTCCAACAAATCATCATCCTAACACTTTCCATTCACCTTTGGTCTCCAAGTTGTAAGGATTCGTACTATCCGCCCCTAACCAGGATGGGTAGTCATCCCCAAGGCCTAAAAGATCAATGCCCCTACTTCATAATCTCCATCACCCCCTTGGTTCCCAAAGTCGTAAGGATTCGTACTACACGTCCCTGCAAAGGATGGGTAGTCATCCCCAAGGCCACAAGGATCAAGGTCATTCACAAGCCCAAACTCACACTGCTCAAAATACAAAATCAACTAACAGTGGTTATCACCACTATCCAAAATCCTTGCTCAAAAAAAAAATTAATAGAAAATAAACAGTGATTTTCATCACTATATAGACGAGCAAGTCTCCCAAATCATTCAGCCAACAAATAACCTGAACTTGAATCCCTAGAATTCTCAGCATTCAAAAACCATCTAGGTGATCCTCATTACAGGTTTGGTTGACAACCTATCTGGCAATGGTGGTATCCTACCCGCACGATGATATATCTGTCACATTAACTCGTGTACAGATCAATGTTTGCATGTGGATGAGCTAGCTTATGGTATCCTAGAGAGCAACACAGATTAATCTATCTAAATACAACAAAGGAGTTAGTGGAGCTAATTAGGTGATCCTCAGTACAGGTTTGGTTGATAGCCTATCTGGCACTGGCGGTATCCTGATGAATACCACATAAATGAACTCAATTGCACACACAAGGATGCGAAATAGCTTGGTCAAAGACAAGTCCGATTCATACCTTGTTCAAAAGTCTTGTAAGATAAAGTACAGTCATGGCTAGTGAGTTAAAACCGTCTGAGTCTCAGAAAACCTTAGCTACATTTCTAAACCAACTGCGCTACTTTTCATCCTCACATTACCATCAAAAAATACAAAAAAAACCACATGTACAAAAGCAAAGTCATCCACTACAGCAATCGCCCAAAAACATAATCACAAAGTTCTAAACAGTCTATGGTGCCTTAACCAAACGACAAAAATTCCATTCATCCATTTCATTTTTGCATATCACATATAAATCAAAAACATTTGCATTCATCATAACATATGCATCCATCAAAATAAATAAACATGAATACATCCAAATTCATCAACCATCATGCATAAAATCAAATCATCACATGAACATAAACAAAATAAAGCCATATATATATATATATATATATATATATATATCGTCAAACAAAAATGCCCACAAGCTACAAAACTGGTCCTCTGACCCCGCAATCATACAACAAAATCCCCAACCTAAGGCGTCGACCACCATGATCACGCAGGATCGGTGCGACGGGAACTACCCCCATGGTGTGGGTCCTATGGGACCCCTCAGGGTGGCTACTGCTAGCCCCCACATCATGCCTACTACCGCCTCCCTCATCCAATCGCCTACGACGAGATGATGTTGACTGCTCAGTACCACTGTCCCTCGTTCGAGTGAAGATCCACCTCCCGATGGCTCAGGTAGCCGCCCACCGAGGCGGATAATCTCCCCCTCCATCTCCATCCAGTGTCGAAACCACTCTGCATCCCATCGATGATAGTAAGCTAATGCATCATCGCGCTATGCCAAAACCCTCTCCCGCTCTGCTAGCTGAGCCCGCAGGAGATCCCTCTCCCGCAATGCATCCCCCAGCTCCTGGTCTCGCCTCCGTAGCAGCTCCGCCAACCATGCATTCTCAATGCGTAACCTAGACTCCATGTCCCCCACATCCGCCTGAGGCATGGGACTCTCTAGAACAGCAGCCTGCTCTGGCTCCCACTGCTCTGCCATGTCCTGCATCTCCAGCTGATCCGGAGCCCCCAAATCTACATCCTCACCCCCCACCTCCACCATGTCTGCATCATCCAAAGGAGCTCCCCAATCATCCCCTGGTGCCTCAGCACCCTCCCCACCCGCCGCTACCCCCTTCGTGCCTCCCAGTGGCCCCTCTCCTCCCCACCGTCGTAGTACCCACCACTGGTCATACTCAGCGGTAGTCCCGACGTCATCCACGTCTGGGACGTCGATCACCGCATCTAAATCCTCGCCCAATGGTGCGATGATGGGTCGGTCTAGAGTCCTCTCATCCCCCTGATGTCGATAGACCATGGGTTCACCAGGAAACCCCTGGCGCACCCCAAACTATCATGTAACCCGGCTATACGAGAAGAACTCATGCTCGGTCCCGTGTCGCCCAATCAACCACCGCTCCCTACGTACCCGTCGGAGCCACTCTCCAACCTTCGGCCAGGCCGATAAGGTGCCAAACCACCTCCCCGGAGTGAGCCGAGAGAAGGCATCGACATAGTGCCCTACGACACCTCCCACCGTCGACTCTGTCCCTACTCTCCGGACCGCCGCCAGAACTGCATACCCTATCTCCTTATCCTCCATCACCGCCCGAGTCATCCATGGTAACCCGGGTGGCCTCTCAACCGCTATGTGCTGCCAACCCAAGACTGCAATAGATAGCTACTGATCCCCTTAGCCGAAATGGACCTCATACAACTCCCCATAGAGCTATGCCAATAGAGTCTGTCCCCATCTCAAGATAAGTGGTGCCTCTGTCGGGCACTCTACCAACTGCCAAACCAAATCCAGCAGGTTCCATGGGAACCTCGCACCTGACGAGTCAGGTAATAGCATGTTGGAAATGAGGCCCATAAGGAATGCGTGCCTCACTCCCAACACCCCCTCTCCTGCCACCATCGGACAAAAATCCTACCAATCTGACAGTCAATCTCGGTCGTCTCCACTGGGCTCTCTACGCCCAACCGCTCCCCATGTCCGAAGCATCTCGTCAGTACAGCTGTCCGTTGATCACGCGACGATGTCCTGATGGGCAGTCCATCTATCGAAATCCGAAGAAGCCGATAGATATCCTCCA
The DNA here is from genome assembly GCA_028583015.1 of Wollemia nobilis. Taxonomy (NCBI): domain Eukaryota; kingdom Viridiplantae; phylum Streptophyta; class Pinopsida; order Araucariales; family Araucariaceae; genus Wollemia; species Wollemia nobilis. The sequence goes on from JAQPPZ010007219.1 coordinate 4,477,916, forward strand.
AAGTAATAGTCATCTCCCCTATTGGGAGATGGAAAGTGTTGGTCCGCGGATCCCAAAGATTGATCAGGGCCATCAAATAGGCCTGATCCGTGACCACTGGCTCTAGTCGAGCCACCTTCTTGAGCCCAAGGGCATCAAGCCACTCCCAGTCAGCCTCAGTCAGCACCCCCCACACCTCAACAAAAGCAGTGGGTACACGGTACCGGCTCCTAACAACCTGCAAAAGAAAATAATTCAAAAAAATTAAAAACATGGAAAAGAACTATACAACAATAACATGAATATACAACATTGCCTACCAATGTACAAAAAACAAAAACAAACAAAAATTCAAAAAAAAAAAAAAAATTAAATTTTTCAGTCCTAGGGTTTCTAATCCTAACTGATTAATTTAAAACAAACAAACAAAAATTCAAACAAAAAAATTAAATTTTTCAGTCCTAGGGTTTCTAATCCTAACTGATTAATTTAAAACAAACAAACAAAAATTCAAACAAAAAAAATTAAATTTTTCAGTCCTAGGGTTTCTAATCCTAACTGATTAATTTAAAACAAACAAACAAAAATTCAAAATTCAAACAAAAAAAATTAATTTTTCAGTCCTAGGGTTTTTAATCCTAACTGATTAATTTAAAAACAGAACAAAAATTCAAAAAACAACAAACATTAAGTCTTAGGGTTTACGTTACGTTTATCCTAGGATTTAGTTCTAAGCAAAATAAAAAATGTTTTACATAAGTTTTTCGCTAAGTTTAAGTTGTACACTAAGTCTTAGTTGTCTTCAGCTCGGTTTTAGGGTTTCAATTTTAAATTTTTTGAAAAACATCATCATAAAGAAAATTAAAAAAAAACAATTGCAATTTTAAACAAACTAATAACTCTAGGGAGCACTTACCGGTCTCGCTTCGGCTCCGCCGCTCGATCCGGTTTGCGCACTCATGATGGCAGGGAAAATTCGGCAGTGCTTCGCTTCGTAGAATTAACCTCCTCCTCCCCAGAGCTCCAAATCGCAAGAAAAAAATAGATGCAAATGAGCCCAAACCCTAGTTTGGGCCTTTAAATAGGCCTTTTTAGCTTAAATTCATCTTCCACTGGGACGAGCGCTCTGGTTAGTGCTCGTCCCACCCTGGGACGAATTCTAAGTTGGTATTCGTCCCACCCTGGGACGAATTCAGGCCAAAAAAATAAAAAACAACAAAAAATGAACAAAAATGCACAAAAATAGTTAATAAACCTGCCCGATGAGAGTGCTCTTGTACTTGACATCCCGGGCATGCAAAATAGACGTTGGGGTCACAAATTGTCACTATCCTACTCCCTAAGAAGGCTACCATAGCCGGACCGCTCCACGGGAAGACGAATTTTCGTCAGTTTCAGCTCCGAAAAGCGTCGCAAAAAGGGTTACCACCCACCAAAAATAGGTCTAAATGTCAGAAAAATTGCACATGCTTAACGCTAAACCATCTAAAGGCACCCTTGCACAAGTCATCTTGGGTCAAGCGACTCATCGCTTTTTCTCACGAAGGTCATTCCCTCATCGATTCGTCGCTTGAGGGGGTAGTCACACTTAGTCACCAATCAACAAACACACACCCAATTAAGGAAAATGACATGCATTCAAAGAATCATTGACAAAGACAATTACGCTCCTGCTTGGGGCAGTAAACAAGCAACAATCACAATCTGATCAAATCACTTGGCATTTCGTGAAGCATGAACTCAAGGTTCTCACAGATAAAAGGTTGCGCCCTTTGCCTATTCATGACTGATCAATGTCCAAGGTCAAGTAACACCTCACCGAAAAAGGTTAACACTTGAATTGAGTGCCTTCGCTCGTCAGAAGCAAGGATTCAAGAATGCATGCCCTATCCATACTTGGGGCATCAAAAGTTGGTTAGGTTACCAAGAAACCCTAATCATTAGTGCTTTGGTTATCTATTTTTGCTCGGCGCTGCGCCATGCACAACGCATCCCAAAAAGGGGCATCTCGTAGACACCAAAACAGCACCAATCCGATTATGTGACTGCAAACACTGATCGCTTTGACACACACAGCCCCTAGGGCAGCCCTCAGAGGTTAAACAGTGGTCCTAACCACTTTTCCAGCAATTTTGGAAGGTCAAAAGGCAATCTAGCACATTCAGGCACTTTGCTCAGTATTCGTCTCACCCAGGGACGAATTCAAATTGGGATTCGTCTCGCCCAGGGACGAATTCTGAAATCGTCCTTGGTCAGGACGAATTCCAGGTTTAACGGGCAAAAAGAAAAATTGCGCCAAGTGGCAGCCGAGGACAGTCAATTAATGACTCCTGCCTTGCATGCGCGTGTAGGTGGGTAGATTGGCCGTTAGAGGACTGTCACAAGGGCAGTCATGGAAGCCCAAGTCAGGGAGGAGTCTCCTCCCTCTTGGGAAGGCATGGCCGCCACATGGCACCCCTGCATGCCCCTCCAAAGAGACCCCCTGGGTCTATAAAATGGTGAAATTTCTCACCCAAAAGGAGACAAGTTGGAGGCATTTTCAAGCAACGAAGTGTTGCCAAAATTGAACACCGCCTTTTACCCCTTTTATTCACTTCTTCCACATCCTTGATCTCTTTCGCAAGAGAGGTTATTGGGTGGCTATTGGAAGTGTGAATTCGGTTCCAAAACCCGACATTTGACCACACTGATCTACCAATTCGCCGACAACCCATTCCAAGAGATTTTGGGCCCATCCCTAGTGGATTGGTGCCGAAATCAAGTTCTAACGGTGGGCGGCCCGCCCGGGCGCCCCGCACTTCTTAGTGTCATTTCAATTTATTCTTTTGTCATTAGTTTATCTTCCATTCCATGTTATGCTATTTAGATAGTTTATAATTTCAATTTCAGAATGTTTTGATCAAATATTGTCATCTTTTGTCGCTTTTGTTGTCCTCACTAACTTGCAGGTAGCGACGTCAAATTCTCGGTGATGGAGGCCAAATTGGGGAAAACCGACCATCTGGGTCATCCCAAAATGCCCCCAATTAGCTAACCCCCATGTTTGCAGGTGTTTTGGAGATCCCGAGACGCGACATTTGGATGGCTTTACCTCGGCACTTTGTCACAGGCGAATTCGTCCTACCCGGGGACGAATTACAGCAGAGTTCGTCCTGACCAGGGACGAATTACAGTTGAAGGCGAATCGGCGGAGTTTTGCCCGATTGTTTTGATGACAGCGGTCTTCTGGTAATGTTCTCTGGTTTATTTCAGATTTGCAGGTTATTTGGAACTATTTTACTTATTGATTTAGCTAATCTTATGCATGCATCCTCCATTGGTTTTAGGATTAAACGCTTTATCTTTTGTCACAGGTGCTACTAACGACTTGTTGTGTCTTTGAACGCAGGAAGAGCAGCAAGAATCAAGGATTCATCAACGCAAGCGACGACAACACTTTGGCCCGCCCATTTCAAATGTGGGCACGCGGAAGGAGGAAGACTAAGTCAAGATTGTAACTCAAATTCATTTAACGCTCCTAGCCCCTGAAAAGGGAGGAGGCATCTTTGTAACCGAGATTAAGAGAGTTAAATAAAAGGGTTGTGCTTTCTCTAATTTCTTTTGTCTCCGTTCGATTCGCTTCTTTCATTTCATGCTTTTCACATTTTAGGACTTAAGCGTTTGTTTGTATTTTGAATGCATCGCAAATAGTTTTTCCTTTCAAATATTCCGGAATCTCGTGCTTTCAATGAGATAATCATATTCTTATAGCTCCTATTTTTCCATATAGACCTTCTCCTATCAACTTATCTTGAAGAGGATTTACTCTATGTGGTACATGTGGAGGGGTTTCAACAAGATCTTAAACTTGATATCATACCTAGTCCAGAGCAACATATGAGTCTAGTATAGTTATAAGTATATTTTTATATTATTAGTTAAGTCTCTTGAAAGACATATTATAAACATGATTATATGATCAATTACTACTATGTCTGGACAAACCATCAAGTTAGACCATTCTTGGAATGCTATAGGAAGGTTCTAAATTAAACCCTAATAGTTGTGCGAAGGTTTAATCTAGTTGAACTACCTTGCTATTGACTTGCTCAAGAGTTAATCTAAGTGCCTTTGCTACCTTTTTTGGTGTGACTAATGTACTTGAACCTAATTCCACCATGCAATTATGTATCAACTTATCTCAACAAATTACTATCAAGTAGAATGACATAGGACTGGGCCAAATAGACTTTGAGCTAGTGATTTGTAGCATGGTGGGTATCCCTTGTCCACTCATATATGTCTACTTATTTAGGGAATTTTTAAAGTATTTCATTTATTCAAAATATGAGAAGATATTCCAAATGGGTATAGCTATGGTAGACTTCTTTAGGTGCTCTACCACATTGAAAGGTTTGATAGAAAGACCCTTCAAAATGATATTTTATGATGTCAACATCTTATCTCTTTTTTCATTGCAGGTGTTATTATCATATTTAAAATAGATTGCCTTCAAGGCTTTGGGGTTGCTGTTATGATTGTTAAAATTTCTTGAACTTAATTTATTGGTCTAGCTTGCAATCCAGACATTTTTTTATTGTTTACTTTCCTTTTATAGGTCCTAGTATTTTTCAAACTAGAATTTCCTTACTCTTCAATGGCCTTCTTATTCACATAGGTAATATAATTTGATTGGACTTGTAGCCATGAGGGGCATGCCCCATCCAATATGGTATACATGTTTTGATGCGAAAACTAAGAATAAAAACACACTAAGTAATCTTATTTTCAAGTTGTGCTTAAATAGCACTATTCACAACAATAATCTCCCAAAATAGGAAGATGCTTAACCAAAAGCTATAGTTAAGCTAATATTATAACTAATAGATCTTGCTAACTCTAACAAGAAGACTAATATTACCCAATGACTTATGTCATCCAAATCTACCGATATTTACAAGTTGGAATAATATATTATTCAAATACACCTAGACTTAGGACTTAATACTTAATGAAATAAGTAAAGCTAACACCTAGTCTAGAACTCACACATTCTAATTTATAATTAGGACTTTAGTCTTAATTAAATGATAAAATAAACTAAGCCTAATAAGCATTAGCCTAGATCTAAATATTTCCACATCATCCCTCTCCACCATAGAAGCATTGGACTCCAATGCTTTTACAATAGGAGTGAGGGTTGACATACAACACTCTGAAAACAAAGCTGACTGAGATGCTAAAAAATATCATGTGGACCATGATTCACAATCAATGTTGGAGCTAAAGATCGTGATACATCACAGTCAACAATTTGTATAAGATCTTGATGAGGTAATGAAGAAGCATGAATAGTCTGTTGTGGATTCAGTGTAGTCTGCTAAAAAATAGGAACTAGTGAAGATGGAAATGGTCGCTCTAAAATAGCTGGAAGAAGATTTAGAGCAACAAGAGGAGGTTCCAATGAATAAAATGCCTTCGTAGAATGAGGTAATGCAATGAAACATGATGATGATGTCACCTTGGTAGGAGGTGGTACATCAAAAGCAAGTGTGTCATGAGGCCTATTGAAGACAAAGTCTATATTCTCTCATAGATAAAAATTAGGTATAAGTGTGGTCTAGGGCTGAGAATGAAGATAATATTGCCTATGCTTATGATACAAAGTGTAGGTTTGATGATATGCATCATAAATAGCCCTCTTATCAAACTTATAGGGCTACCCAAGAATAAGACCACAATAGTCCATGGGAGTCACATCACAAGTGACTTGATCTACATAATGAGACCCAAAAGCAAATGACACAGTGTAAGTCTTTGAGATGTACGAGTTGGAATTCATATCCTTCCATCCGAATGAATAAGTATGAGGATGTGGTTTCATAGATAATTTAAGCCTATCGACAACATATTGGTTTGGGATCTATTGTTGATAATACAATCCACAAAGAAATCATGTGTGAGGTGGGCTTTAGAGACAAATAAACGGTCACACCCACCTTTTTGATGCAATAGTGTAACATTGTTAAGTTTTCCTATCAATTCATCATATGCTCTCCCTTCTCCCATAACCACAATGGGGACCTTTTGGGGCTCCTCCACTATAGGTTGTACAAGTAAGTTCTTCTATTTCCTAAAACACTCAGATTCTAAGTGTCCCTATCTCTTACAATGATTACAATATTTATTTGCATTATAAGAATTTGGAGAAGAAGAGGAAGAAGAAGAAGAACTAGGAGAAGAAGAAGGAGAAGAATTGGAAGGCATCTTGGCCTTTGAAGACTACTGCTGATTTGAAGAGCGAGAAGTTTCTTGTGCTTGAGTGGAGAACTTCTCTTCAAACAATTGTGCATGATTGAAGGCCACAATAATGGTTTCCAAGGGAGTATATTTGATCTCCCTATACAAGTTCTCTTGAAGGCCACTTGTAAATTTTACAATCAACTCTACTGCAAGATCTTTTACACTCAATAAAATGCATAACCTGTTCAAAGAAGAGATATAATCTTGTACAGACATATTGTGACCTTGGTGTAATCTTCAATTCTTGTGCATAATTAGAAGGATAAAAAGAATTCTTCAAATATTGAACCAATTTGTCATAAAAAGTAATGAGATTATATTCATCTTGTCAATCTAAGATGACTAGCTTTTCTAACCCACTCAATTTAAGTTAGCAAAAGGAACTTTATCATTTAATGGAACGTATGTATAAGCAAGCCATTTTTCCATGGCCATGATCCAGTTATTGAGCACATAAGGATTCTAGGAACCATCATAGATCTTGACATCACATTTGAGATGAGATTTACTATATCTAGGGGCTTTTCTTCAGGAGCATACTGAACTAAAATCTCTTCTACTTTTTTGGCCAAATTACCAATAGTTTTTGCTAAAACAAACATTTGGTCATCCAATTCTGATGTCATTTATGATCTAGTGTAAGCCAGATCAATTACAAAATAATAGCCTCTCCTAGGCTATGACATTTTTTTTTGAAATTTTGATCTTCTACAAGAGGGATTTACAAAAAGTGCAAATACATATCCTCCCTTGTTTACAATTTTATGCCCTATTCCCAAACAAAAATATGACTTATTTTGCAAAAATTCAAGGAAAAAAAGGAAAGCAATGAACACAAAATTTAATTAATTAATAAAAATTAATTAATTTAATGCAGAATAATCAAATTTATAGCAAATTTGTAGCTTAAAAAAATAAAAAGAATTAATATCAACCAAAAATTAAATTAATTAATAAAAATTAATTAATTTAATGCAGAATAATCAAATTCGTAGCAAATTTGTAGCTTAAAAAAATAAAAAGAATTAATATCAACCAAAAAATAAAGTTGGTTATAAATCTTCTCCAAAGTCAGTGATAGTAGATATTTAATAGTAAGTCAATGTTGATATATCGGCTTTGGTAGTTGTAGCGGTGAATAAACAATCCATAGGTCAATGGTCGTATGTCCAACATATGTGCGCCTTGGCCAGCCCCAGCGGATTGGCTCTTCGGATTATGCGTATAGCGCCTTAAGAACCTACAGGTTCTTCTCCCCATGAGCAATGTGGGATTAACCTGCTAATAACACCAAAGAGAAAACCAAAAAATTATTTTAGTTGTTAAATCCATGAACCAATCAAATCTCCACAAAAATATAAGACATCCACAGCGGGCACGTATGCGGTGACTAGCTAGCTCGACGAGCTAGCTACTTACATATATGTACCTTGCACCTTTTAAACAATGTGGTTTCCCTTCTTCAAATTGCCATCGAACAAATCGTGATGTCACCAAAAAACCTTCTATTCCCACTAGAAAAGGAATTGTAGTGCGTTGAAACTATCTACAACATCACCGTCAGAATGGCCCTGGCCACGTAGCTTCCGGAGGAAAGATCTTTGGGGTAGAAATGACGTTGAACAAGGGGATCGCTATCTGGACTTGAATCGTAGTCAGGATGGACGATTGAAAAATCCTTTGACAATGATTTGCCAATAATGGTAGGTGTCTGCAAGTGCCAAAGTGGTGGTCAAAAACCTCTCAATATGTAGTGTTTGGAATAGAAGATCGATGTCAGTGTGCAGTAGCTTCACCAAAATTATCAGGTGGCCATCGAAGAACTGCTACATTAGGAATTCGATAGATGGATTTGTATTCTTTGATAGTGTCAGGGGATGCATCCATAGCTGCAGAAGAGTATCATTGGTAAATACAGAATGGAATCATTATGGGGATGACTATTGTCGATGGTTAGCACTGACATTCAAGGCTGCTGAAAATGGCTCACATCGGTAGCGAGTTGCTGGCTGATTTTTTTGATCGAGATGGATACCATAGCTATTTTATGGGGATTTAGCTACTACGCCATTAATCGATGTCACCGCCAGTAGGGGGTAGCCCGACGTCGGTGACAAACCTATTGGTAGCAAGGTTGAGTTCGTCATTGGGATGACCACACCGAAGGAGATGCATCGGGAGGAGAGAGCCCATTGGATGAATGAATTAAACACCAGTGAAAATTGACCACCGTTGGATTTGGCCACCAATTGTGTGGTGCACCGATGAAAATTGACCTCCATCATCTACCGTTGTTGGTAGACTATCGACAGTGATGGAAGTGGCAGTTTGCAAGCACCTAATCGAGCAAAAATGTTGCCCGCTTTTTTCCAAAATTGGGAAAATTAAATTTAAAACAAAAAGAATTTAATTAATATTAATATTATCAATATTAATATTAATCAAATTTTATTTTTAATGCAAATGGGGTAAAGCTTGAACTAGGAGTAAACAAGCAATTTTGCACTAAAATCATTTCTACACAACTTTCTACTAAAGACAACTAAGGGAAGACCAATTTTAATCCTAAAATTAGAATTTGGAATGGAATTTTGGAAAGGGATTTCACACCTAATTCCTATGCAAATTAATGGCTTCCTAGACCAACTAGGAGTCCAACTAGTACAAGCCTGATCATAGGCTATGATACCAATGACGAGGAAACTAAGAACAAAAACACACTAAGTAATCTTATTTCCAAGTTGTGCTTAAAAAGAACTATTCAAAAAAATAATCTCTCAAAATAGGAAGATGCTTAACCAAAAGCTATAGTTAATCTAAGATGCTAACTAAAAGATCTTGCTAACTTGTTGATTTGCGCAATACCTTGAGTCTTTGTTTTTTAGAAGATCTTTCTTTGAAAGGGATGTTAATGCTCCTGATGCTAAACAGAGGAATAAGAAAGTCAAGGTTAAGGATTTCCTTGTTAATGGCAATGATGCTGAAGCAGATTTTTCATTGCAAGCCTACAAGATCTCACAACAAAGCCTGCTTTTGAGAAAAATTGATGGTTGTGTTTTCTTCAGTGTTTTGGTTTCCCTTTTCTCCTGATTCTTTGAGCTTTCGCTTTTCCTTCTCTTCGAGGTGGCTGAGGATAGCCTTTAGTATGATTTTACTATGTATTCTATGTAGGTTGAGGATTACCTCAAGTTTTGTTTCTATGTTGCTTTATTGTTTCTAGTTGGTGCTCTTGTGGGCTGATTTTACCTTTTGTAATCAGGTTTTGGATCCCTATTAAAACCTTTTTTAATAGAATCTATTTAATCGATAAAAAAAATGCTAACTAGAAGATCTTGCTAACTCTAATAGGAAGACTAATATTTCCCAATGAATTATGCCATCCAAATCTACCGATATTTACAAGTTGGAATAAGATATTATTCAAATACACCTAGACTTAGGACTTAATACTTAAGTAAATCTAACACCTAGTCTAGAACTCACACATTCTTAGGAATTTAGGCTTAATTAAATGATAAAATAAACTAAGCCTAATAAACATTAGCCTAGATCTAAACATGTCCACATCACTTTTGCTTCATCCCAATTGATAAATATTTATATTTGAGATGATGAATTGGAATCTAATGCCATCGTTGGAGGTTTAGTGGTAGGTTTCATACATGGTATTAGGTCTTATGACTAATGTGTATGCATGTCCTTGTGGTAAAAAGAGTCATCCTAAGTACTTGAGAATCAATTTTGATATAACAGTTGGAAGAGAGATAAGAGAAGGAATGTACCAACCACTTAGAGCTTCAACATAGTTATTTTATGTGGAAAAAGTCCTTGGCTAATCTTGTAGGAATTTTTGGATTGGTACTAACATGGGTACTATATACTAACTTATATCCTATGACTGACTAGGATTTCTAATGGTAAAACTTGAAGTATTATGATTTCTATGGGTATCGTCTTCTAAAAAATTTGATACAAACTTTAGCATTGAGATAGGAATTAGGTCCCATATATTAGGTTGATTTGGAGGAATTAGGGAATGTATAATTCCATATTGGGAACTTCTAGGAGGATGGTTTAGCACAAATTCTATTTTGCATCATTGATTCCTCCTCCTTTGATTCAGTGGTGGCACTAGCTCTTATTGATTAGATTAGGTTAAGGCCCTAGTTAAAAGCCTTATGCTCATATATTTATAGGCCATTTCCTTGAGAATAAAATTTCTATGTTGATAGATAGTGCTTCAAAATCTCAAGAATAGAAACCCCTACTAGAATCTTAATTCATCTTTTATTGGATTACTCCTTCAATATTTCTCTTCTCAATGGAGTCACCAAGTCAAATTCTCAATTATTCACTTCAATAAGATTGAATCTGATCTTCACAAGGGTCACAATCGATATTATTATTTTAAGTTGATAGGACAAACATATAAGCTTATCCCATAACACATGTCAAAAAAGTAGTTTTCATATCAAGGTGCACAAAACCATTAGTTTGGAAGTCTAACATGCTTAGGGGTACTTGCGCCTCATATAGGGAACTAAAATAAGTATCATGAGAAAAAGGACCATCTATGGGACAACCTCTAGGGTTTTTAATCAAGTAAAAATCCTCATTATATTTAATGCTTGGCACATTCAAGCCTTCATGAACTAACTCCAAGGTTTTTGCAGGTAAGAGGAATTGCAATGAAAATTAAAAGATGCATAAAAAGTAAAATTTACATAAAACTAAAACATAATATATGGGGGTGATGCACCAAGAATAAAATACCCCTTATTGAATAAAATAAGTGTCCATAAATTAACACACTTACCATTGTCTAATAGCTACAATAAACACAATAAATCATGCACAACAAGAAATTAGAAATACATCAATGAAGGAGGACAAAGTGAATTTAGTCATGGCTTCAATTAACATGGTATAAATGATTACAAGGCATGCAACCTATAGAGGCTTGATACTCCATAGACAATGGCTCAAGGATCAAGCTTCACATATTACAATGAAGAAGATGAGGGTTGAAGGAATATCCCAAAAGCCCATATACTAGGCATGATCAGTCAACTCTCAATCCATTTAAAATACACTTTAGGTCTATTTATAAAATATTAGGAGGGTCCTTTTCCTTCGAAACTATGTGTAAAAGGCTTATCAATTATCCTCTACTCTACAACAAAAATTCTTCTACAACTAAAATCAATAAATTTAATATGTTTTTATCTAGGGCCATCAATACTAGAATTTTTAGGCCTTTGAATGACAAATCATCACTAAAATATCTCATTACTACTATTTTTGGGATGGTTGTGTCATTAAGTCCTTGTATGTTTCTCCTAAAATACCCCACTTGCTAATTTAGTGGGAATAGACTTCTTGAATCGCATACTTTGGTAAGGTAGTATAAAATGTATTATGGGCAATCACCTCACTAACATATGGTTGGCTCTAATAGGCTAGAACACAAAAGGTCAACATTGATGGCCAATGATGGGTTCTTCTCTAACTTCCCTTTTGCATGTATTCTTATAGATTCTACCCCATGTCCTTAACTGAGGTGGGACCTCCTTAAAATAATGGTGGAACTAATTTGTCTAGGCACTAGTACCTTTCTCCATAGGCTCACAATTGATTGTGACATGTTTTGCTTTGGATATCACTACAGATTTCTTCTTCTTTCTATGTTCTACTCTATCATAAATACCATGTAGATTATTGGATGGAAAATAAATGGTCTACAAGCCTTTCTACCTTCAATACTACTAGGTTGGGGTGAAATCTAATGATTAATCATTGATGGAATATCTAATGGGTTTTTGACTTGTCTACCTCTCTCTTGATATCTCTTCCTTATGATCGAAGTTAATAGGTGTTTTTTTACTTCCTTTATTGGCCTATCCCACTTCTTATTGAAAATTATAGTAAAGTGAGAGGGGTTTGTAGGAAAAATTTCTACACGACTCAAAGGATAATTTTACTATAATTCCATGTGAGAAATGAGATTTACCAATAGTTTCACTTTAAAATCTTGTATACAATTTCAAGATCATGATATATAACTTGTGCTCTAATATTCCTATCCTTGATTCAATATAAGATAATTCCAATTTCTTCATTTGATCTAATACAAAAAAATTATGTCCACATTCTCTACATCTCTTGTTATTTCCCCTTACTTATCTAGCTTATGTTACTTATGTATTATAATATAACAAATATATGAGTGATCTATCCAAATGTAAAATTGCATCTCACTATCACCCATAAAAACCCCTCTTCCTTCTAATAGCAAACCTTTCTAAAAAAATAAGATAATAGTCCCCCAAAATATTCCTATAATTATGAAAATGCACACACCTAAGAGGGGCACCAGTGTAGTCTAGGGTTTGAACATGCATCCTTTTTTTGCATTTAACATAATTTCCCCCACCAATACATCTCTTCAATCAACATCAATAATAATGGTTGACACTATTCTCAAGCATGACTCATGTCCACCTCCAAGAAGGAACTAATGCATGTGTCAATGGATTGGAATTGTTTTCTAGATCTAAATTCTAGAGGTAGCCTTGGTAACTTTATTGATATAGGGTAAGTAGGTATAAAAGTGGTCCTAGTATCAAAACAAAGGTCCCATAATTTAATAATTATCAAAGTTGACCCTCAAAACAATTTCTTTGACAAAATATTTTCCATATTTTCATTAGTCCTAAATTGAAATGACAACCACCCTCTTACTTGAAGTAAGAACCTAGGAACATGCCATAGGACTTCCATCTATTCCATGGACATATAGTCTACCATAGAAATTTTAAAAATTACATACCCATAGAACCTCTTGATAAGAATTTTCTTTGAGAGTTCAATGACTTCCCTCATTTCCCAACTTCTCCTAGGATTAATTTTGGTTTCTTTCTCTTCCTTCAAATGCACCTAGTTACCTTTTTTTTTCTTACAAGGGATTTTTCTTCATATTTTCTCCTTCCAAATTATTTTATCATCCCTCACAACCCTAATAAGAGAGTTGTGGTCTATGTCAACCATGTTTCTCTAAAGAGAATATATCCCAATCTCCACTCTTATCTAGGAGCTATACCTCCTCTTATAAAATCATCATAGGCTCAATTCCATTTTTTTAACTTTTGAAAGATGATTTTCTTCTTCCATACTTATTTCCACTATTGAATATGAAAATCCCCTCTTAAGGATCCATTGAATAGTCTATTACTTCTACTTGAAGACTATGTTTCAAAAAATCCCTAAACCTTCCCTCTCATCATGATCCATTATCATTAGGACATAAATTTCAAGGTATTCTCCATTAGAATTTGTGGTAGAAACCCTTACCTCAATATAGAAATCCCCATTGTCATTTATTCCCCTTGCTTCCCTCATCCTGGTCATAATATTGCTGGAAAAACACTCTAAAAGTCCATCCTCTTATCCCATGTCTTCAAAATTCTAGGTTTAATATTCATGTCACATTTTATATCACTTTTACTATTCTTCTCAAATTTCCCTCTTTCTCTCCCATTGCTCTTTTTTGCACTAAACTCACTAAAAAACCCCTCATAAATACCTCCTTTAAACCCTCTACTAAGCTACTATATCTTGTTCAACCAAAGGGTTGTGCGATGGATCTAAAATGTGTGATAATAACTATAGTAGTGATCTATCCTTATCCTTGTCCTTTATGTATCTCCTTTACCCCTTCATTATCAGAGTTGAAACCCTGAGCCTCTTTGACATCCATATACACCTTAATGCAACATCACATACTATTTTTTAGGTATAAGTGTAGCAATTTTAATATATTTCTAAATGTGTAATTTTCTTACAAATTATTAAAGTCCCTCTTATAGCATGGACCATTCTTCCATAGTCCGTTCATGAATGATATTTATATTGTACTTCGAGGCTTGTGAATCCCAACACTATTCTCCATCCATGAAACCTAAAATTGCACAAACTACAACCTAACATAACAACCAAAACTATGAAGCTTTAATAGATTGTAAACATAGTGTTTTTTAATGTCTACCAAAAAATTTATGTGAGCAAACATAGACCCTAAATAGAATATATTAGAGTGGGATATGTTTTTAACAAACAATATCCAAATTTTCTTCTATAGTCCATTCATGAGAGAGCTCTAGGTTGCATTTTAGGGCCTACAAATCCCCAACATTATTCTACATCCATATTTTTATGAAACCCTAACATGCATGGACTATTCCCTAATGGGATGACTAGATCTATGAAGTTTTATAAGATTGCAAATTTATTCTTCTTTCATCATTCTATATTTTATTTTTTAACAAAGTTATTTAATTTCCATACTTCTTAAGATAAATAAGAGATGTGAAACATTTCTTTGTTGACATATTCATAAAATAATATAGTATAAAAAATATTTGTTCAGTCCATAAATATTTAAATTATTTGAAAGAATAAAAATTTAAAAGAAAATTTTATCTAGAAAAAAACAAAACTTGTATTTCAAGAAAATAGATACGAACAAAATTCTTACATATTTTATAGTAACATACTGGAGTGAAATTAATCATGCATATGAACCTTTAGTTTGAAATGAAATATAAAACATATTGAACATTAAGGAAATATATGTATAAAATTTCATTTATAATTTGTTAAACCGTTTTTTAAATAAATTTTTAATAGTATTCTAACAATTAATTTAATTAATTAAATGGTTTTAATTCAATTAGTTAGATTCATCAACCTTTAAAGAAAATAAAAAAGATAAAAACATACCTAATGATACATGGATCATTTCCAAGCTATTGTAATACCAATAAGTGGTAACGATGTAATATAGGTGAGGCCCATTTCTATCCCATAAAACCAATTCAAAAAAATAAATATTATGATTAAAATTAATATTCACTATTAATAGGTCTAAGGTGTATAACAATTGGCTCAATCAAACCCCGTAAGGGGGATAGAGAGTCCAAGGTTCAAATATTGGGTCTCGTTAGACTGAATTTGCATCCCTTTCCTAGTGCTTTCATTGCCATAAAATGTTTAAAATGATTATGGCATGGTGGTTATAGGGGCGAACTACACGAAGAACTGTGTGGTGGCTTATGGGGTGGAAAATGTAGAATACTATTGTAGCCTTAAAAATTTGGATAGTCTACCCAGATTCATGGTGACTATTAATTCGACCATGTAAATTAAAAATAAATAGTCACTGTTAAAAAAAAAAATTGTTTCATTAATAGACTAACAATAAATATATTTTCTTAAAAAATTTAAACCTTTCAACTAATTTTTTATAATACAATATAAATTATTCATTAATTTAATACTATGGAAATTCTACCTTCCCATTTTTTGGAAGGTGGGGTTCTGGAAAGAGTGTAATAATACGACCTTCAAAAATATTTATAGAAACCCAGCCTAGGTTAGTTAAAGAATTTTTTATTCTCTTTTCAAAATTATTTCCAATATCTCCTTTTGACCTTGTCCCCCTCCTCCTTCTAAAGCTTCCCTAATTGCTATCTTGGGCCTACCTATTAGAAAATACCCCCAAGCCAACCCTCCTATATGAAAATCCTTGTGGACTCATCGTCCTATGGATTGGATCAAATTTAATTTTGATGGAGCTTCTAAAGGCAATCCTAGCCTAGCAAGAGCTGGAGGTTTCATTAGAAACAAAAAGGGGAGATCATTGCCACCTTTGCTAAAAATATTGAAAATCAAACTAGCCATATTTCTAAGGTGAGAGCACTCTTTCAAGTTTTGACCCTTCTTCCTAGGATGGATGCAAGCAAAAGTCCTTATAGAAGGATATTATCATAATATTCTCAACAACATAAATGGTATATCCTCCACTGATTGGAATATAGCTAATATTTTGAATGAATCAAAGGGGTTCCTAAGTAACTTTGAAATATTTCAATTCTAACATATTTATAGAGAAGGTAAATCATTTGCAGATCATATTTATAACTTGGGTACCCAAATTGAAGGACTGAGGGTGTGGAAAGATAACATTCCATATGATGTTAGGAACCTACTATTAAAAATAATCAAACTCACACAAAATACTAAAATTATGTAGAAACACATGCAATATTACAATATCATAATGTGGAAAAGTAAATGCAGAAATAAACACTCTCAAAACAAGGACTGAATCAAGAAATCTTCTACGGGGAAACCTCCTTCAAGATTTTATTCACTTCCAAAAATATACATACAACACTACATCTCACAGATTTAAGGAATTCCTCTAACAACTAAATCCAAAGGTTGGTTTACATGCAAAATGCCATCCATGCTAGAATCTCCTACCTACAATCAGTTACATTCTTGAAAAAATTTCTACATAAAAGGGTGTCATTTGGCATAGGAATTTCTTAATCAAAAACTATAATAAAACATTACAAAATATTAACATAGGTACTACCCAAGTTGCACAAGAAATATTACATCAAGTGCTAGGATGGGGTCCTAACATGCCCTTACCTTTCAAAAACCTTTGCCCTCAAAACTGAAGGTGAGGAAACTATTGTTGGATTTGGTGAAGAGGTTTCCTTGTCATATATTTTGGTTGTAAGTTGTACCACTGGATAAAGACATATGTGATAACCTAATAATTAAGGGTACACAATATTTGATGAAGAATGCAACCAGGTTCAAGAATTATGGACCCTTCCTCATAGAACTCTAGAAGTGTAGACTACACCTATCCCTTGTTGCCCATAACCTACTTGAGACAAGACACATGGAAGACTAGATGAAGTTTTGAAATATCCAAAAGGGCTAGTTTGTACATCATCACCCCAAGTCACTACAAAACCTAATAATGACAATAGTATTTGGTAGCAATTTTCTAACAACCATGCAACTTGAGAGATGATTGTTTGTATGGTTGTAAGCAAAGGAATACCATATCACCAATAGTGAAGCTACATTTTATATGTTCTTTATCTGCTTGTTATTTCATACAATTATGATCCATGTCCAAATTGAGCTTGTTTTGGCAAAGAATGGAGTCACGTTGATGGAGACTAGAATCCAAAGCCTGAACCTTACACTTCCTAGACTGTAGGAAGTTGGAGCTAGTGGAAGCTAACCATAAACTACTTCAAATGGAGTCACCTTAGTGGAATAGTGATAGGTGGTGTTGTACCACCATTTAGCCAAATGAAGCCACTTAGCCCAATGAGTAGGATGTTTAGAAGTGAAGCAACAAAGGTAGGTTTCCAAGAATTTATTGATAATTTTAGTTTGGCTAGTAGTTTGAGGGTATGCCAAACTCATCTTGAGTTGTGTCCTCTACAAATTGAATAATTCTTACCAAAAGCAACTGGTGAAGGTAGGATCCTGATCAAAGATAATGGATTTAGGTATTCCATGGAGGTAAAATATGGAGTCAAGGAATATTTGGGTGATAATGGATGTAGTATAAGGGTGGGATAGGGAATAGAAGTGAGCATACTTTGAAAGACAATCCACTATCACCAAATTTACCTCCTAATTTTTATATCCCTTTGATAAATTCCATATATATATCTATTCAAACTTTCTCAAGAATGGGAAAATATTGAAGTGTGCATAGAGAACATGTAGTCTCACCTTTCATGTGTTTACAACAATCACATTCAACAACAAATGTTTTGATATCTTTTTTCATTCCATCCTAGAAAAAGGTACACATGGTTTGGGTATATGTTTTAAAAAACCCAAATAACTATCTATGAGAGATGCATGCATTTCATGGAGGATAATATCCTTGATTTGAGACAAATGGAATAACCAAATGATCATGAAACCAAATAATCTTTACCATTCAAACCATAACCCATGTGGGATTGAGCATCCTCTTGGAGATGGTGGAGGAGAGTTTGCAATGATGAATACTTGGATAGATCTTCTCAAATTTTATGAATCTATTGTGAAAGAGGAGTAGAGATAGCATGTAGCATGGCTTGATATTCATGGAGGAGAGACAAGGCATCAACCACCACCTTATATTTATATTTCTTATAAGATATGTCATAGTCATATCCCAACAATTTGGAGATCCATTTTTGTTGTTCTTGAGTAGCCAATTGTTGCTCTTAAAAATATTTTTGACTTTTATGATTAGAATTGATGGATCATTTTCGATCAATGAGATATGGATGAATTTCCTTCTCATATATGGACTTACCCAAATTTTAAGGAGAAAGTTCCTTGCTAGTAAAAGTGAATGGTTGACCCTGCTACATTAAAACTACCCCAATACCTATGCTTGATGCATCACTCTCGATGATAACAGGTTTGGAAAAATTTGGCATTGCCAAAATGGGATTGGTGGTCAAAAACATACTTCAAACTCACAAAATCCTTCTCAGTAGACTCAGTCCACACAAAATAATTTTTCCATAACATGGTTGTGAGGGGAGTTGTGATCTTGCCATAGTTTTTATAAATTTTCTGTAATATCATGTAATACACAAGAATCCATAAGTCACTTCAAGGTATGAGCGTTTCTTCTAAGTGATGAATATGATCCTCCCATGTGTGACTATAAATTAGTATATCATCAAAGAAGACTATATTGAATTGACAAAGATAAGGGAAAAAAATATAATTCATCAAACTTTGTAAGGTGGAAGATGCATTGGTCAACCCAAAAGGCATAACTAAAAATTCATAATGCGCTTCATGAATTCTAAAGGTTGTTTTAGAAATATATTTTTTCTTGATGCAAATTTGGTGATAACCCGATCATAAATCCAAATTGAAAAAATATTGAGCCCCATGCAACTCATCTAAGATCTCATCAATAAAAGGAATAGGGAACTTATCCTTGATAGTAATATTATTAAGATCCTGATAATTCACACACAAGTGCCAAGTGTCATATTTATTTCTAACTAACAACATTGGTGAATAATAGGGGCTAACAATTAGAATGG
Organism: Wollemia nobilis; assembly: GCA_028583015.1. Classification (NCBI taxonomy): domain Eukaryota; kingdom Viridiplantae; phylum Streptophyta; class Pinopsida; order Araucariales; family Araucariaceae; genus Wollemia; species Wollemia nobilis. The sequence goes on from JAQPPZ010007219.1 coordinate 4,497,115, forward strand.
ATAATTCTAGAAGCTTGAAGTTCCTATATAATTTTCTCAATTTTATTTTTCTGAGCATAAGCATACCAGTATGGGTGAACATTAGGAGGCAAACTTCTAGGAACAAATTGCATGGAATGATCATGTGAGTGCTAAGAAGGAAGTCCCTTGGATTCCTCGAAGACATGGGCATACCTATTTAATATACCCTATAATTATTGTGGTTGACTAGACTCCTTTTGATCAAGAGTGGTGATAGGCAAAAGTTGAGCTAATACACTATGGGAAGATTTATTTAACAAATTTCCATATTATGAGAAGAAATAAACTGAACTACTCCTACCTTCGTGCCACAAAAGGTATATTCCTACCCATATTGACTAAATTTCATCCATAATTTTGCAAAATCCCATAGGACTGGTCCTAACATTCATAACCATTACACTACCAAAACTATATTACACCCTCCTAAGGGTAAAATAAAAATGTCAGAATTGAGATTATAGTCCCCAATTTTTAGATGAACATTATGACATTTTCCTTTGCATGGTAGGTTTCCACAATTAGCAATCATAACTTCAAAGGAATTGCATGTGGTAATGTAACAGTTTCCTTGTTTGGCAACACGTGGATCAATAAAATTATGTGTGATTCAAAATTTAATCAAAATGATGATCCTTTTTCCTTTGAAATAGTTAATCACCTTCATGGTTTGGGGTGTGGATACTCTTGTTAGAGCATGCATAGAACTTTTTGGTTGGGATTACTCTTGATTGACTTGTTGGTCTATGGTTTCTATTTCTTGAGGATCCTTATCATCCTTAGAAGAGTCAAAAGTGGGAACATAATCCATATCAAGAAAGTACAATTTTTGTTGCACACATCTATGCCCTCAGGTATATTTTTCATCAATAATTATAAAATAATCCTTGTGTTTTTCTATTATCCATCTCGTGACTCAATGTTTTTATAGGTGGAAATTTATTTGTCGAACATGACATTGGATTGGTCAGAAAATATGACTTAGATGGAGGAAATTTAGAAGTTTGAACAAGATCCTTGAATTCTCCCTCTGCAAATTTGACCAATTGTCTGTCTTGTGGTAATGTTTGAGGTGACAACAACTTAACCTCATCCCTAATGTCATCCTTCGATCCACTCACAAATTTTTTTTGGAAAGAATCAACACTTAGTCATGTTTTTTGATTGGCAAGCTTTTCAAACTGAGTTTGGTATTCTTGAACAGTTGAAGTTTTTTGACTTTAAAAAGGGCTCCTGTAAAATATTCAGGCTAGCTAGGACCAAAGCGAGTGAGTAGGCATTGACAAAAATAAGAGCAAAATAAGATTCAACATTTCTAATTAACAGAAACCAATGGAGTGCATCTGATTCAAAATTAAAAGAAGCAATGGTCAACCGTAGGAAATGATCAACATTATGAAGAGTGAAATAGTGTTCTACCTTACAAATCCACACCTTAGGATCTTTACCATTAAACTTGGAAAAGTCTAATTTTTGTAACCTTATCTCATTGTGGTTGGGTATAGCTTGTTGGTGGTGGATTCTACCAATTTCATCTTAGTCATGTTGAGCTACAAAACTAGTAGAGGCTCTACTATCTAGTTCAAAATTCATTGATTTTTTTGCAACGATGAGATTAGATATAGATTCTTGAATAGAGTAAAGTTGTAACTGTATTCCCTCTAAGTTTTTGTTAAGAAACACCAATATTTGGATGCCCATATTGTCAACTTTGTTTTGATGTTTGCTCTATATTACTTGTTGGTGATTTCTCTCAACCATAATTAAAGGTTTGTATGCTTTTGTGGGACTTACTAAATATAGCTAGGTAGCTTTTAGGAGTTATTATTTTTACTAAGGGTCCAAAACCTAGTTTGGAAATTAGGTTTCAACACTAATTTTAGGATAAGGTCCACTCCAATGGCCGCTTGATCTGAGAACTCCATGAGGATATAGATTGAATTCTTTAACTTTTTGTGATCTCCTAGTTGGGTGCAAGTCGATGGCAAGGTAATTTATTCAATTTTGACTTAAAAATTCAATAGTGGGTCATTGAGGGTCTTTGGTGCAAAATAATAGTTGCTTCAACTCCACAAAATTTTGGATCAATTTGATTTATCATTGAGTAATTATGGGCTTAACAAGAAAAATAAAAATTACCAAATTTGGAAAATTGGTGTAAAATTTGACAAGGAGCTGCAAAGAATAGTTTTTGTTTAATAGAATGTAGAATTGTTTGCTAAATTTTGGAGTCAATTTTAGCGTTGAGTGAAGATATATTCGTGTTTTAGTAAAAGTTCATTTATTTTATTTTATTTTATTACCGGTGAGGTTGATTTTACCTTCGAAGACTGTGTCCAATAACTGTGTCATCTGTCTCTGCCTTGTATATTCTAATTACTAACAATTGACTAACTCCTGACACTATTATGTTCCATTTTTGGACTATCTAGCATTTAACTGATTCCTGATACTATTTTATTTCTTGTCTGACTCTGAATTTATCATAGATATTCCCTAACTATTTTGACTATTAGAGGTAATTATTCTGACTATATTTTGACCACCATGTATTGATGGTTACTGATGAAAGTTTTCTCACTATAGCTAACTTTGACTTCTTGTTTCCCCTCTTTTAGACTTTGAATCTTATTTTTCACTTGTTAATTTAAGTGATTTTGTATTATCTATTTTGCATGTAGGAATTATGGAATAGGGATATCTTATTCATATGCTCAACTTCCCTGAAGGATATGGTAACATGTTCAAATTTTTGGTTGTAGATTAAGTACATCAAAAAGACATGGAGAACAAACCTTGTTTGTAGGTTTAAACAGAACCAATGTATGGTACACAAAGGTGTAGGTAATACCCATAGGCCATCTGTTATATTGTAGTGATGAACAATAGTGCTTAAACCAATATTTTAGGCCACTACCTAAGGAATATTCCAGACATACCCTTGAGTACACAATCTGACTCTCTAATAGTACAAGAGGGTAATAATTCAGGATGTTGTGTCCCATGGACTATGGATGATACAAGGTCAAAAATATTTCTATTGGGTAAAATTTTGTTTAATCCTAAATGGTCTCTCGATACATCCGAAGATGCATGGGAGATCCATTTCATGCATGAGTGCTTTTGGAGGCCTGGGTATTGAAGTCTGATCACCCCTCACTTCAATAGACATTGTATGGGCTATCTATCTTAGCCAATAATATAGCTTCTACATAATATTTTAAAACCCCTAACACATGGATTCTATCCTACTCAACTACTATAAAAATGACTATAAATGTTTTTGACATTTTTTTGAATATATATATATATATATATTGTGGACACCTAAAAGTCACACATGTTCACTTCTAGACTCTTGTACATCTACATACACATGTGTATGCTAACACAGGCTATATTAGTCATTCGTAGGTTCCTAAACCTACAAAACTAGGTAAAAATCCTCCAAAACACCTCCTACCCACTAGGAGACCACCTATTAGCCCCATGAGGTAAATTATGAAGAACACAAGCTTATACTAAGAGGGGGGTGTGAACAGTATAAGACCGCTTTTTACTTTTACCTTCAAATCAACTTTTAATTCTATATTATGCAGTGTATAGAAAGCAGTATTAATAGCAATAATCAAAGCAATGCACAAAACACCATCCACAAAAGAGACACAACAATTTACGTGGTTCACCCAATGCGGGCTACTCCACGGATAAAATTTCTCTCTAAATTTTATCAACTCACAATCTGGGAATACCTTTCCCGATTACAATATTTATGGGCACCAACCCAAACGAGACACCAATCCCCTAGCTCTATTCTGGCTAGTGATCCTCTAGAATACCTCTACCTCCTCTGCCCTTAGCAAATGGAACTCTATCCATAGAAGACACCTGTCTTCCCTGCTCTGGCTGGAGACCTCAGTCCTCAAATCTATCACCTGCAAAGCTGGTCCTCTAATTTGCACTAAACACAGTCCTTCGGTCTAGCACAAATGTCCTCTTTCTCTTTCTCTGGTCTGCACCAAACATAGTCCTTCGATCTGGCACAAGTCTTCTTTCTCTTTCTTTGGTCTGCACCAAACACAGTCCTTCGGTCTGGCACAAGTCTGTCCTCTTCCTCTATTCTTCACAAAACATAGTCCTTCACTCTTATTGCGCAATCACAGCTGCACTTGATCAAGCATCGACCTTTACACCTCTGTGCAATCATAGCAGTAATGTCTTCACGCACTCTACTTCCTTGCAATTCCTCTAACTTAGAAGATTCGATGAAATGCACTTAGTACACTACAATCGAATTTCACACTTAGCTTCTCAATGATCGAACTTCACCCCCACACTCTATCTATGAACATCACTCTATGAACACACACTTCGATCGATGATTTTTCTCTTCAAACAGCCCTCCTCTTATACTCAAACTTTCAATATTAAAACTTTGATCCTAGTCAGCTACATAACCCTAAACAACGTCGACCGCAAACCCTAATCTTCATCGGCCCAGATTTAACTTTGTCGGCTCAAATTTAACTCTAAAACGCTTCTATAGCTTCTACTGTGAAACTACAACATGTCATGATACCACGACATCTTTTGCAATAGTACACCTTCTTTTTCCTGCTATCGCGATATCATGACACTTTTGCTTCTTTTGACTTCCTTTTTTTTTTGTCGTGATATCGTGACACTTTTTGCTTTTGATGACGTCATCTTCTCTTCTGTCACGAAATCATGACCCTTCTGTCTTCATGGCCTTCTTCTCTACATTTGTCATAAAATCACAACACATCTACTTCTACTGATGTCATCTTCAATTCTATCACGAAATCGTGACCCTTTTGTCTTCATGGCCTTCCTCTTAGCTTCTGGCGTGAAATCAAGACACTTTTCCTATAGAAGACCTGCTTCCACTTTTTGTCATGAAATCGTGACACTTTCTCTATTCGTATGCTTTTCTTTTATCCTGTCATGAAATCGCTACATCTTCATCCGCTGGATTCTTCACTTCTGCCTATTGTGAAATCGTGACACTTTCTACATTTGTACGCTTTTATTTCATCCTGTCATGAAATCATGATGCTTTTAGCTTCCAAAAGCTTTCTTTGCAGCTTTTCATGAAATCGCGATGCTTCTCATTCCAAACTCTTCCCTTAGCTGCATGTCATAAAATCATGACAGTTCTTACTTTGAGCTTTTTAGCATGTCACAAAATCGTGATAGTCCTTACCTCGACCTCTACAGCATGTCACAAAATCTTGACATTTTTCATGTTACTTTCTCTCTCTTTGAACTTGTCATGAAATCACGACAGTTCACATTGCGGAGTCTCTTTTCTGCATTATGTTGTGAAATCGTGACACTTTCTCATCCATACAACTTTCCTGGCAATGTGTCATGAAATCGTGACACTTTTCCTTCTCTACCTTCCTACATTTTTTGAGTCATGAAAATGTGACATGTCGCAAAATCGTGACACTTTCCATATTGCTCTCCTTCTCTGCCAACATGTCACGAAATCATGATAGTTTTGCTAGCACTTTCTCTCTCCTCAAACATGTCACGAAATCGTGACAGTTTTGCAAGCACTTTCTCTCTCCTTGAACATGTCACAAAATCATGATAGTTTTGCTAGCACTTTCTCTCTCCTCAAACATGTCGTGAAATCATGACAATTTTTCTAGCACTTTCTCTCTCCTCAAACATGTGAAATTGTGACAGTTTTTCCAGTCGGTTGCATACTTTTTCTAACTTGTCTTTTTCTTGAACTTTTGCAAATGGGCCACTAAGGACTTCTTGGAAACCCACTGATCATGCTCTGAATAACCTTCAACAAAACAAATTCATTGACATCAAATCAAATTGCTTCAAGAACTTCTTGAAATCAATGACAACATCTACACTTGAGCAAAGGCAATGTACCCAAGGTACCCAAAATTGCCAACAGTCTCCCCCTTTGTCATTGATGGCAAACCTTTACTGAAACACATCTTAAGAGCCAAAACTGAAACCAACTATGCCAACAACTTGAGAATCTGCCTTTAAAGTTTTGCTCCCCCTGACTTGAAGCTCTTCTCTTCACTTGAAGCTCTCCACCTTACTCATATCTCTCCCCCTTTGTCATCAATGGCAAAGGGTCACCTTTGGGGCTCGGGACTAAGTATTACCCTCTTAGCTTAGTCCCTCCCCCACCTCCTGATGAGGTGATTAAAACAGGGTTGGGAGTAAACCTCCCATTAGGCACTGATCATCATTAGCATCTAAAACTTCCTTGCCGGGCCTTCTCTTGAACTCTTTGTCCATATTTATGTTCTTGTCACTGTTCTTGCTCTTGTTCTCATCCATGTTCTTGTCCAAGCCTTGATCCTTGGACCTGTTTATACCTCTATTTTTGTTCCTGTTCCTGTACTTTGGAATATCAGCTCTACACTGTCTAGCTGTGTGACCGTCATTGTTGCACTTATAACAAGTAACAATGTTATTTTTGTTTGGCATACCTATTCTTTGAATCCGCCTGTTATGAATGATTGTGTTCCTGTAATTAGCCTTGCAAAAAATTGCCATATGCCCGAACTGTTTACAGGAGTAGCAATACCCTTGAAAGAAATTACGGCCCCTGAAACCGTCATTTATCTTCCTTACTTGAGTCATGCAATGCGAAGCCATGTGGCCAAACTTGTGACATGCAAAACATCTACCATTAAACATTCCTGTAAATGACCTTCTAGGTCCGGTAAACTTCTTCTTTGCATTCAAAATTTTGTTCTTTGTTTCTGCGCATCTATCACTCACAAAATCTTTCTATGAAATACTCTCTTCATCAGAGCTCTCTTCTTTTTGAAATTTCTTACTAGATTCCCCAACCTATTCCTTGTGTGGTTTAACAAAACCAAGACCTATTTTATCTATTGTCTTTCTTTGACCTTTGATAAATGATTTAACATTTTTGGAGCTTTCTTGAAACCTGTACAACTTATCCTTGTACTCTTTAGTTTCCTCTTTCAAAGAAGCCATTTTCTGTTCTAATTCACTATACTCAAGCACTTTAGTATCTAACTCATTCTTAAGTTCTTGTGTCTTAGCCATAGAGACGTCAAGACTTTCTATAAGATCATCTCTCTCCATACAACATTCATCTAACTTATCCTTGAGTCTAGCATTCTTCTTTCTTTTCTTTTTCAAAGCACTAAGAGCATTAGTAAGTTCACTTTCAAGATCCTTTATTTGTTTGCTTTCTGAATCATCAGAGTATTTTACAGATTTCTTATCACTAGAGGTGCTACCATTTTCAAAAACCATACATGCATCTTCCTTATAGTTTTCTGAAGCATCGTCATACATACTAGTAACCAATTCATTATTTTTGCAATCATCCTCAAGGTGACCAAAATTTCCACATCTAAAATGTTTCATGATAATGAATCTATGTTTCGATTCTTCCTCTTTTTCTGATATGAACAACATCTCATTTTTAGTATCACTTGAAGAACTTTCACTATCACTACTAGAACACTTACTTGATTTTTCTAGGTATAAACTCTTCTTGTGCTTGTGATAATACCTCCTTCCTTGATTGCTGCGCTCATCTTTGTTTTTCTTGTGATGCTTGTGCTTTTCAGAATCTTTGCTCTTAGAATCTTGTATATCTTCATCACTTTCATTCTTGGAAACAGTACAGTCAGTAGCATAATGACCAAATTTTCCATAGTTGAAACATCTTATATTTTTCATGCTTTTGTGCTTTCTAGTTGAAGACTCATCACTTTCTTGAAGCTGTTTGCCCTTTGATTTCTTGGTAGCCTTGAAAGCTACCTCTTTCTTGACATCAACCTTCACTTGAGTTCTCAACTCAAATGTTGCAAGTATACTATGGAGCTCATCCTTTTTCAACTTATCCAAATCTTTAGCTTCCTCAATAGTAGAAATATTTTCACTAAATCTATTAGGAAGATATCTTAAAATCTTATCACAAACATCATTTTCAGCAAGCTCAAGACCTAAGTATTTCATGGAGTTAACAACCTCATCCATACGAAGCATGTAGTCACTAATATTTTCATCATCATTCATCTTGAGTTGTTCAAACATACCTTTGAAGTGTCTCAACTTGGCCTTTCAAACATTTACATCACCCGTGTGAACCACCTACAGCTATTTCCACATTTCACTAGTTGTCTTGCAGTGAATCACCTTGGTAAGATCTACCTTCTGTAAACCCTTCAGTATAGCATTCATTGCTTTTGAATTGCTGTGATGTAGGAGCCTGTCTTCTTTAGTATAAGGACCATGTTCAGAAATAGTGTACCTATCTTCAATCACTTCTCAAACCTCATTCCCAAGTGCCATTAGATGAACCTTCATCCTTGCACTCCAAAGACCAAAATCTGATCCATCAAGAATAGGTGCTGCATTGCCACTTGAATAATCCATTGTGTTCTTTGCTAGTTTTTCCTTCAAGCTGTTTAAACTTTTCGAAGGAACCTGCTCTGATACCAATTGAAGAACACAAGCTTATACTGAGAGGGGGGGTTAACAGTATAAGATCACTTTTTACTTTTACCTTTAAATCAAATTTTAATTATATATTATGTAGTGTATAGAAAGCAGTATTAATAGCAGTAATCAAAGCAATGCACAAAACACCATCCACAAAAGAGACACAACAATTTATGTGGTTCACCCAATGCGGGCTACTCCACGGATAAAATTTCTCTCTAAATTTTATCAACTCACAATCTGGGAATACCTTTCCCGATTACAATATTTATGGGCACCAACACAAAGGAGACACCAATCCCCTAGCTCTATTATTGTTGGTGATCCTCTAGAAGACCTCTGCCTCCTCTGTCCTTAGCAAATGGAACTCTATCCACAGAAGACACTTGTCTTCCCTGCTCTGGCTGGAGACATTAGTCCTCAACTCTATCACCTACAAAGTTGGTCCTCTAATTTGCACTAAACATAGTCCTTCGATCTAGCACAAATGTCCTCTTTCTCTTTCTCTGGTCTACACCAAACATAGTTCTTCGATCTGGCACAAATCTTCTTTCTCTTTCTCTGGTCTACACCAAACATAGTCCTTCGGTCTGGCACAAGTCTGTCCTCTTCCTCTGTTCTTCACAAAACACAGTCCTTCGCTCTTATTGTGCAATCACAACTACACTTGATCGAGCATCGACCTTTACACCTCTGTGTAATCACAGTAGCAGTGTCTTCATGCACTCTGCTTCCTTGCAATTCCTCTCACTTAGAAGATTCGATGAAATGCACTTAGTACACTATAATCAAATTTTGCACTTAGCTTCTCGACGATCGAACTTCACCCCCGCACTCTATCTACGAAAGTTTCTCTACGAACGCACACTTCGATCGATGATTTTTCCCTTCAAAAAACCCTCCTCTTATACTCAAACTTTCAAGATTAAAACTTTGATCCTAGTCGGCTGCACAACCCTAAACAACGTCGGTTGCAAACCCTAATCTTCGTCGGCCCAGATTTAACTTTGTCGGCTCAAATTTAACTCTGAAACTCTTCTGTAGCTTTTGTCGTGAAACTACAACATGTCACGATATCATGACATCTTTTGCAACTATACACATTCTTTTGCCTACTATCACGATATCATGACACTTTTGCTTCTTTTGACTTCCTTTTTGTTTTTGTCGCTATATCATGACACTTTCTGCTTTTCCTGATGTCATCTTCTCTTCTATCATGAAATCATGACCCTTCTATCTTCATGGCCTTCTCTGCTTTTGTCGTGATATCATGACACATATGCTTCTGCTGATGTCATCTTCAATTCTATCACGAAATTGTGACCCTTCTATCTTCATGGCCTTCCTCTCAGCTTCTGGTGCGAAATCATGACACTTTTTCTATAGAAGACCTGCTTCCACTTTCTGTCATGAAATCGTGACACTTTCTCCATCCATACGCTTTTATTTTATCCTGTAGCAAAATTGCTACATATTCATCCGTTGGATTCTTCACTTTTGCCCATCATGAAATCACGACACTTTCTACATTCATACACTTTTCTTTCATCCTGTCATGAAATTGCGATGCTTTCAGCTTTTGAAAGCTTTCTTTGCAACCTATCATAAAATCACGATGCTTCTCATTCCAAACTATTCCCTTAGCTGCATGTCGTGAAATCATGACAGTTCTTATTTCGAGATTTTTAGCATGTCACGAAATCGTGACAGTCCTTACCTCGACCTCTGTAGCATGTCACGAAATCATGACATTTTTCATGTTACTTTCTCTCTCTTCGAACTTGTTGCGAAATCATGACATTTCACATTGCAGACTCTCTTTTCGGCATTATGTCACGAAATCATGATAATTTCTTGTCCGTACAACTTTCCTGGCAATGTGTCATGAAATCGTGACACTTTTCCTTCTCTGCCTTCCTGCACTTTTTGAGTCACGAAATTGTGACATGTGAAATCGTGACACTTTCCATATTGCTCTCCTTCTCTGCCAACATGTCGTGAAATCGTGACAGTTTTGCCAGCACTTTCTCTCTCCTTAAACATGTCGTGAAATCATGACAGTTTTGCCAGCACTTTCTCTCTCCTCAAACATGTCACGAAATCGTGACAATTTTGCAAGCACTTTCTCTCTCCTCAAACATGTCACGAAATCGTGATAGTTTTGCAAGAACTTTCTCTCTCCTCAAACATGTCACGAAATCACGACAGTTTTTCCAACCGATTGTATACTTTTTCTAACTTTTCTTTTTATTGAACTTTTGCAAATGGGCCACTAAGGACTTCTTGGAAACTCACTGATCATGCTCTGAATAACCTTCAACAAAACAAATTCCTTGACATCAAATCAAATTGCTTCAAGAACTTCTTGACATCAATGACAACATCTAAACTTGAGCAAAGGCAATGTACCCAAGGTACCCATAATTTCCAACAAATTAAGCCCTCACCTACACCTAATTTTCCTCCATGGGACCTTATCCCTATCAAAAATCCTAATTAGGTTGATTAGTGATCTAATTCATCATTGACATTTGATTAAATGCACTTTTCACTTAAGTAGGATTAATTAGGATTCTAAACCAATATTAGCCCTAAGCACACTCCCACACATGTATGCACATGATATTAGTTAGGATATTTCCAAATATCTTATCTAAACCCTAACATAACCTAGAATTTAAATAACCTTAGTTAATCCTAACTCTTACTCACACGTGTGAGGAGGAGATATTTTTCTATAGAATGAGGGTTTGATACCTATTCAAACCCTAACGTAAATCCAGTATGAAGTGAATCTAAGGGTTGGTCTATCTAAACCCCTCTCCTGACCTCATATTTTTCTATAAATAGAGGGCTCCCCCTCCTATTCTACCTCTCTCTCTCTTTTAGCTAACTTACAACAACTCTACAAAAATCTAAGCAGAATACAATCTAACATATCTACACCGTACATACATCATAATATCATCTCAAGAGCACATCCAAAAAACATTCTTTAACAGAAATGACCTACAGATCAATTCACCCTCTACCCTATGAATTCATACTTTAATTCACCCCTTGCCATGTGAATTGACCCTACAGTAGTCCTACAATAGCAGATCTATCAGGTATACTTTCTGTCATGTTTTTATAGTCATTTATCTAGTTTACATCACTTTTACTTGCATATTTAATATTGATTTGTCTTATTCAAAATTAGTTCTAACTAAGGCAAGACCACAAACACACTAACTCTCTTTTGCAGGTTCCAAACAGGTGCAAATGCAAAATATCAATAGAAAAACCACAGGTGGCACGCATTACACATGAATCCCACGTACATTGAGGAACCCTCAATATATATCATTAGGATTGTTGTACATTTATGAAATAAGAATGGGAATACTCACTATTTGTAACCTAAAGTATTTCTTTCATAAATAAAATCAGCATTTATGGATAATATGTGTTATATCAAGTTGTTTGATCAAGTGGCATCTTTCGTCTGCTTCATTATGGCATGCCTGGTGGGACCCCCAAAAAACTTTGTGATAGAATAGCATTTTTACAAATCTAACACAATTTTTTGTTTTTTGTGTTGTTGTAGGTACCATTCCAGATAGAACAGAGACTCTAAAAACCTTGAATACCTCCTCATGTCATCAAAACAAAAGTTTTGGGCTCCTAAATCTGATTCATCCCTCGACATGTGAATTCAGATCTGATTCATCCTCCGCCCTATGAATCTAGAACACTTGCTCCAAAAACCCCTCAAATTGTAGAGGTCTACAATAGAGACTCAAAATAATCCATCTGGAGCAAAAGAAACAAGTATTTTCGTTAAGCTTCTCTAGTTTTGATCATTCATGTGCAAGGAAATATTTTGTTACAAAATGCATCACGTCATGACATGAAATTCTCTTTCAATGCATTCTCATTTTCAAATCATATGTATTAGGTTTTTTCATATTTCTCTTTCCTTACCTAAATTAGAATTGCATTTAATTTCACTCAAATCATCAGGATGTGCTTCTATTTTACGTCATGCTCTTTATGACTCATCAATTTTCAAAGTCATTTCCATTACATTAGATAAGTTTCAAATTCTTCTTTTCAAAAACCTGCATGTAGATTAGAAAGTTTAGTCTGATTTATTTCAAGAATATTTTCATGTCCTTTTACAAACCGCATGTCAAATAGGTTTCCCATTTCTTGCTTATGGTATTCCCTCCATTTTCTTTCAAAAGTACATTTAAAATTTCCATTCTAAAAGTCACATTTAGAATTAGGGTTTTCAAATCTCTTTATCCATCTTTCATCAAAGTAAGTTCGAAAATTCCACCTTGCACAATAATCAATTTTGGTTTTTTTTTTGTGTATTTAGAAATAAGGTTTCTGACATCTCTTTCCACTTTTTTCACTAACGTAAACTTAAAATCCATTTTCATTAAGTCAAACCTCGGATTTCTTTCTTGTAATTAGATTAGGAATTTCCTATTTCTTTCATAAATCCTCACGGTACATTGCAAGTTTCAAATTTCTTTTCATATAATGTTAGATTAGAAATTTTTCCATTCCTTTCACAAATCCTCTAGGTAATTTGCACATCTCTTTCCATATCATTAATTTAGGATTTCTAATTCCTTTTTGTATAAATCTCTCTCACATTTATTTCATGTTTCAAAATTAGGGTTCCATAAATCCCTCTTCTCACATGCTTTGCTTTTCAAAATTAAGGTTCCACAAATATCTCTTCTCACATGCTTTGCATTTCTTATTTACATACTTTAAAGCATAATTCCTAGTTTATTTTCCAAAAAGACACACGGTTAGATTTCTTTTTAAAACACATTTTAATCTAGCTTTGCTTGCAAAAATGCATCTAGGGCTAGATTTACATTTCAAAAAGGCATCTAGTTAGATTTCTCATTTTTACATCATTGTTAGATAAAAAAAACCCAAACACTCACATGGTATACACAAGTGGTGAGACTGGATCTCATCCCTAATCCATCAGTTGATACTGATGAGGTAGGAGTCTTACCCTTCGCCGACTCACCCCTCTAGACACCTAGCAGCCCCATAAGAGTGGTTTTTTGTATTTCATCATTGAAAAATCCCCCACTTTTGCGATTGGTCTTCCATATTTCATCATTGGGAGGAGCCTTGAGAGTGGGATAGGTTTAAATGCCTTCGTTCACAAGGCTTACATAATTTATGAACATGATATTTTTTTTCATTGACTAAACTCACCCAAGAGTGAAGCAAAATCCTGAAAGGGCAAGTAGCAAGTCTTAAACATTACCAACTCTTATTGCAAGAGGTTATTGGGCTTATTAGCACATTTTGATTCCCTCCCTTATAGGCTATAATTTTATTGCACCTTCCATACATGTCATCATTCGCCAGTTGCAACACTATTCTATTCTGTGTAGCCTTGGGTGTTGCAGGAGGTTCCATGATGATGACATTCTTGATATTTGTAGATTTATCACCCTACTACTTGTGATATTTCCTAGGAAGTATATATTTCAACATAAAAACACACTAAAAAACATAAATACTTTTTTTTTATGCATTTAGAATTGATTCGAATTTCACATTGTTTGCATAATCACAAACAAGTTTTAGCACATTTCATGGTTCAACACTTTGTTAGTCAGCTATTTATATTATGTCACTGCTTAGTCACTATCATATTCATAGATTGAGACTAATTCACCCCCAACCTGTGAATCAAGTCTCAATTTTCCCCTGACCTAGGAATCATGTTTACAGGTCCAAGGATTGGTCAAAATTCATAGGGTTACTCAAAAACCCCTTGCGAGATCACCCAAAACCACAAAATTCAGTTTATGTGCAGTCTTGAGCCCACATTCACCTCACACGATATAATACCTACTATCACACGTCGTCAAGCATGCGAGCAAGTGCACCTTGAGGAAGAGGTATTCTTCACCCCTTCCAGTCAGTATCCTTCTTCCTCTCCTTCTATAGGGGAAGTCCTCACACTCATAGTTGATCTACCCATAGATTCACATCCACTTTTTACACACATGTCTTCTACTGATGAGATCCCTACTTCATATCATGAAGATGATCCATTCCTTCCTCATTCTCCTTCACCCAATCCACCTTATATATTATGTGATCATGTTATCTATACATCTCTAGTACATCCTGCTCCTTTCTTGACCGTCGATGAAGAAATATTGCCTACCTTTCCTACCTTTGTGCATCCTTTTTTTAGAATGACTCTTCTTTGTTAAATCGCACTCCCTCGATGTCACATCATTCACCCCTACCATAGGAATGATTTTAGACCCTTCATCTTCTACACCAGCCACTCAGGTGCCATCATTATAAGTCCCATCATAACAACCTCCCTTGAACCAACAACAAGAGCCACTTCTACCATCATACGAAAACTCTTCCCAAGAATTTCCACCACCACTTGCCCAACAATAATTATTCCCATTATTTAAGGATATATCATAGACACCTCCTCAAATACAACCAATTCAACACCGTTAGTAGTAGCCCAATGCTTACACCCAACCTGAAGTGTAAATATTCACCACATCACCTCCTCAAGCTTCCACCTCAAAAGCTTGTCCTTCCTCTCCATCAATCTTGCTTATGTTATATCCTATTGGAAATAATACCACCCAATATTATATTACACCTTCATCCACCTATATATTTATATTACCTCCTCCTCCTCCATTCAAGATCCTGACTGTAGGTCCCCTTCCCACATATGGTCCATGACCTTTAACCTACACTCCTACTCCCCTAGGATATTCTACTCAAAATAATTTTCCTATCTCTCATCCTTCAGGAAAAACATAGGTCCCATAATTTGATACCTCATCTAGTCTACCTTTAACACCATCTATCCAGACACATTTACTATTGTCTACTAGACCCACATTCTTTGCACCTCTCCCTACTTGGTCATTGCCTCCTACAACCCAACCATTATAGCAGTCTTATCTCCAGTAGATACCTATACAATAATCGCACAACCCTTAATCACAATATTATTATCCTCAATATATGTTTGTTTCACAACCTAGTATTCCACCTACTATGACACCATACATCATTCACCAGCCACTTCCTCAGGACCAGTTGCAATATGTCACTTCCCAATACTAGGAAGAACAACAAATCCAATATCCATCACACTCTTAAGCTCCACCTACCTTAGCATCATCCTTTGCACCTATAACATCTAAAATTAAACTCTTGCAAGATGAAGTAAAGATGCTAAACCTTTGTACCACTAGCTACTGATCACAAAAACCTACCTATGATGAACTTTGTAATGATCCAGTCCATCCCTCTATTCCCATTCCTTCTTATCCTTATCACTTTGAGATCTAGAATTTTGATAAGTACAAAGGCAAAGAATACGTGCCAGAACATGTTAGTAACTACCATTCAATTTGCTACCAACTTTGTAGTAGAAATCCCCTCATGTTATGTAACTTCTCCCTCTCACTTGAGGGAGAAGCCCTTGATTAGTACAACATGCTTCCATGCCATACCCTATACACCTTTGAACATCTGGCCAATTCATTCTTAGAACATTTCTCTATTATCAAGGAGCCAAATTAATTTATTTCATTAAGCACATAACATATAAATAATACATGATGTCGGAAAACGATAGCTGAAAATAATATCACCTATTCTAAGCTAACCACGAACAACAAATATGCCTAATAATATAATATTTGTCGACAAATAACAAGTTTCGGTAAAAATACTAACCTAGGTAGATAAAGCAATAATCTAACCTATGGTAATTACCCAAGTAATGGGATAATTACTCTAACATCCCCCTTTATTACATTATTTAGGTAATACATACATATTGCCCCATACAACAATATTTGGGTAAAGTATATAACTGCCCCAATACAGTGAAGAAGAAGAAGAGAAATGAAAGAATGTTGGCTCTTACTTTATATTTGGCTCTGGCTCTAGCTCTAATCATACCATTGGATGTGTACCTCTAGGTCTATCTCAGTATCTACCTGTTAATTTACCTTTGGATAATTGCCTATGGATCTACCTGTAGATCTGCCTCTAGAACTTTGTCTTTGGGTATGTCTTTAGGTCTATCTCTAGGACATTGTCTTTGGGACTGCCACTTGGTCTATCACTGTGTTTTCCTTAGGGTCTACCATAGATTTTACCTTTTCGATAGAAGTCATACAACATTTCTTTCATCATCGTCCATTGCGTGTGATATGTCCATACTCAATCTATATGAACCTTGTTGGCCATTTTCACTTTGCACCAACAACTAGAAGAAGAGTGATTCGTACATCCACATGAATCACAAGGATGTAATTTCCAACATCTAGCTGCAACATGTCCTGTCTTTCCACAATGACTACAATAATGCTTTTTAGGAGTTTTAGGAGATTGAAGTTTTAAAAACATGGTATTACTAGTACTTGCATGTCCAGTATAGCCAAGGCCTTAATTATTTGCCCTGACATTTAGCATTATAGGAGTTTTAATGCCTTGTTCCTGTTTACTTAATATCTCACCATTGAATCCCATTTTCTTCATCAGTTTTGAACAAAATCCTTTGGTGTGTTGTTCAAAACACTCAATTTCATCATCTTCATCAATAATTTTAACAATATGGTATTTTTCATTATTGATGATATTATGGAGCTCTATTTGAGGAGTTTCATTTTTTAAGTCACTAGTGTCGCAAGAAAATTTTACTTTTGAAATGAGATCACCCGTGCTACAACCGATATCTACCATTGAAGGTAGGAGGTCACATGCATCACAACAAGCATTTGCCATCATGGGATCAAGGTCACATGTGTCACAACAAGCATTTGTCACCATGGGATCAAGGTCACATGTGTCACAAAAAGCATTCACCATCATGAGCTGAAGGTCACTTGTGTCACTACAAGCATCAACCATTAAGGGTTTGTCCTCTATTTCCTCATTTATTTTAAATTTCACTTTATGTTGGGAACGATCAAGTGCAATAAATAATAGGTATATACCCCTTATAACGCCAATAGGAAATCGAGCACAATTTGTCTATAGGTTTTTACAAGACTTAGAATCATCAAGGAGGGCTACAAAATAATTTTTTAGTGTGAGAAATGTACCCTCCTCATAAAAATCCAACCCATCCATCTCTGGTGGAAAATAAGGATTTTTAACTAATGTAACAACATCATCAATTTTTTTAGGGGCTAGATTTTTCTTTGATCTTCCCATATTTGAAGGTGTCAGTCTCTGCCGAAAATGCACCTTTTACAAGGGAATGTTTGCAAAATATTGACTAAGGTGTCGGTCACTGCCAAAAATGCACCTTTACAACTTGTTCCCTCATTTTTGCAAAAAGAGGGAGGAGGAAAATAATGAGTATCCCCCCTTGTTGCAAAAATATTATATCCCCCCTTGTTTGGAGAAAAAATGTATCCCCCTTTATTCTTCAATTTTCAAAATGAAACATGAAATAACTTTGCTCCAAAGGTATGTAAAAAAAATTGTTTAATTTTGAAAACAAAAAAAAAAAAAAAAATTAAGAAACAAATTTAACTTTAACTTTAAAAATAATTTCTCAATTTAAAATAAAATTAAGAAATTTATATTTTTTTAAAGCAAAAGAAAAATTTAATTATTAAAATGAAAAACTTTATTTGTAAATGAAAAAGAAAAAAAAAATTAAGAAATTTTTTTTTTACCTTGAGCCTTCGCAGGAGTTGAACCATGGACCTCCTACTAGCCAGATCTTAGCTTGAGGCCTCCAACCACCTCGACTACCGGCCTCAGTGGTGATTAAAACCTTTATTTAACTTGAGGATTTTACCTAAAGCATTGCTTGGACCACTCTGCCTCCGCTCAGCCAGTGGTAGTGCTCCACAAGCGATGATAACCTCTTCACATCATTAGCAGTGGGTCTTTGGCTTGCTGGATCTGCAGGGAGATTGGTAGCTATCAAGTGGCTAAGGTTGTCCACCAATTGTCAAGGCGGTCATATATCCTAGTGAAGCGAGCATGACATCATCGAACGCATTGCAAATTGAATGATGTGGTAAAATCATGGACTCAAATATTTCATGGCAATGCAGTGAATAGAATGCTAAGGTCTGTTGCAAATGCACCATGATCCTCAAGAACTAGAACCGATCTGCTGACTTTGTGAGAGTTGGCTTCTCAAGGTGGCATGCCTTCTCATGGGTTGCATCTCTCCTCAAGGCAGAATCTCAATTGAATTCATGCAAAGTCTGCAATCACGATCTGTCTATTCATGTGAATTTGGTGCTCATTCTATGTGAATATGAAGATAAATTGCCTATAAATTTATATCACCTACAAATTCTCTCCTGTCCATATCTACTGAGTTTGAGGTCACTAATTTCTTGTAAAATTATCATCAAAAATCACTAGATCTTATATGTGATCAGTAGTTGCAGCATCGCATCATTCATCTACGATCAGGTCTTCACACAGCGATGTGGTCATCATAAAATTTTTTATGTCATTAATCCCACATAGGACATGTAAAGCACATAAAGTGCTTTATAAGGGAGAATGCTTCCTTTCTAAGTGACCACCAGTTGGTGGTTATATGTCCTTAAGTGACCTTTTATCGGGTGCTTTGTCTACCCTTTGGTTTGATCCCCCATTAGTCCACGTATGTCGTCCATCCTACGTTAATCCTTGCATCACTAGGGTCCTATTTAGAAATCCAATTTTTTTATCAATGGTTGGTCCGCCATGTTAGGTCCCTTCATCCAGATCTGTTTGCATCAGTGGCTGTTCTGACTTGGCATCTCCCAGCATCAGGTATGTAGGTCCTCTAGGTAGGTCCTCCCACATCTAGTCATGTCTAGGACTTAGAAGTCCATTTCCCATAGTCCAATCACGTCCACACAGGTCCCGTCAACCTGATGGCTATTCGCGAGATCTATGTTCAGTCTCTTTAGCCTGATGGATGTTTGTGGGATCTGTGTCCAGTCTCGTCAGTCTCTCAGTCTACATAACATAAGCTGAGAGAAATGATTCTGATACCATATTATCAAGGAGCTGAATTAGTTTATTTTATTAAATAATACATGATGTCAGCAAAAGATATCAAAAAATAATATCGCCTATTCTACGCTAACAAGTAACAACAAATATGCCTAATAATATAATATTTGTCGATAAATAACAAGTTTCG
Source organism: Wollemia nobilis (assembly GCA_028583015.1). Taxonomy (NCBI): domain Eukaryota; kingdom Viridiplantae; phylum Streptophyta; class Pinopsida; order Araucariales; family Araucariaceae; genus Wollemia; species Wollemia nobilis. Next base: position 4,516,829 of record JAQPPZ010007219.1, read on the forward strand.
GTAAAACTCCTAACCTAGGTAGATAAAGCAATAATCTAACCTATGGTAATTACCCAAGTAATGGGATAATTACTCTAACATTCTCTATCAACATAACAAAGAATACAAATTTCTTAGATGTCTATGCCCTATGATAAGTTGATGATGAGCCCATTACTGATTTTATCTCTCAATGGAGATCGATCATACATGACCTGGCTCATAGTGTCCCAACTATTGAACTTGTTACACTTTTCTCCAAAAATTTCACAAGCATATCTCCACTTCCCTACAAATTCATCGAAGCCACACCTTTGAAGAAGTCATTGCTCAAGCTAATGTCATTGAGGACATCAAAGTCCAATTAAGAAAAATCAAGCTAAGAAAAAAACCCTCATACAACTCTAATTTCCACTTCAATAGGAACACACCTAATCAGCCCTTCCTTAGGCCACCACAAGCCAATCACATGGCAACAACTACCTTAGCTACATCACATATTCCACCACCTCCTTCTCCTCAACAAAAACTATTTAAAACCAATACACCTCTTCCACCTAGACCATATTAGGCTCGAGGACCTCATCCTCCACCCTCACAGTGTAACTTAACACAACTTTCTAAGTCTATCCCAACCTTCTTCCAAAGGTTATACGAGATAGGTCACATCATCCTACCGAACATTCAACATCTTGATACAAACACACCTAAGCCTCAGGGAAACATCAAGCAAGCCTTCTATGGATACCATAGACAATGTGGCCATGATATCGAATCATGTCATTATTTTTCATGGTCTGATATAAGATCTCATTGATCAAGGGACCATTCAGGTTTTAAACCCTCTTGTACTACAGAAATAGAACCTAGGGATATATTAGAATTCCTTACCTATGCACTGGGGAACTAATCCTCAATCACCTCAAAATAATACCTTAGGGCCACCAATACAAGTCAAAAATATCCACCATGAGCCCCCATCACGCGATGTAGTGGGCATGATCAATATCACCACATGAAATTAATGTTATCCTTCATGCCATCCTACACTGGTAGCCTCTACACCAGCACCATTCATTTCCCCACAAGCACCTATGGCTTGTTAGGCTCCACATCATCCCCCAAATAATACCATCACCATTCATGGTAGCCTTACACATTAGATATGTAATACTCTTTCAAATTAGCCATTTTTTACCTCCTACAACAATCTCAACCCCATCATAAGGCATTGAATGACATCCTTCACTCTATCAACCTTAAGATACACGATACCAATATGTTTGTCAATTTTATGGGTAATATCTCGTGCTATCTCCATCCATCTATTAGTTTCCATGACCACGATATCACCGAACTCATAGGCGGAGGAGTAGATCCTCCCCTTCACATTTGAGCAACCATCGATAACATCACTTACAAACATGTTCTCATTGATACCGGTTCCTCAATCAGCATTATTTCCACTATTGATCTGCATCACCTGCACATTTCTCCTGCTCACTTCTCCACAACCTCACTGGATCTTCATGCATTTTATGGTTCAATGTGACCTATAGTAGGATCCATTATCCTACCAATTTTTGTAGGTGTATGTACTATTACAATTCCATTCCATGTTATTCAAGGGGAAATGTTGTATAATATCTTGCTTGGACGTCCATCGATTAGAGATATGCAGTGTGTGCCATCCACATTACATCATTGTCTTAAATACATTTACAATGGGCTTGTTCATTATGTTCCTACTAACAGGGACTCTTTAAAATTTTACAACATCATAGATTTACCACCTGGACCTTCTTCATATACAACACATGTCATTCCTCTATCTAATCCTCACCCACCAGGAGTATTCATACATCCTCCCTCATAAGTGACTTCACCAAAACCTTCATTTGAGAAATAGATGCACTTAAAACAAAAAATACCCATGCCACCATCATCATCAAGTACAAAAGCATCTCCTACGACCGTATCATTTTCACCACCTTCTTTGTGGCCCCCACGACCTTCACAAACTTCATATTCTACAAATCCACCACCTTTATCAACAACATGCTCAACATATTTGTCATGGATGACCCCCACCTCGCATCCATCTTCCTCTACATAACCTCCTTTATTACCTACACTGCTAAAACCAACACTCCCCTTTCATCCGTGACCTTGGTCATTCACATATCATTGTAGGTAACTAGCAACACTTAATCCTCCTACCTTGCAGTTCCCACATACTTACAAACCCATCCCATATATAGTTACAAAATACCATGATTTGGAGCAACGAGTTACCACCTTGATGACCAACTATTTCATTCATCTATGACCACCATTCAGGATTCCTAGCTTGCATCATCATCATCTAATTCAGAATCACTGCCTCATTAACCCATGCACACATCACCCTAGGTTTCTATATTTATGATAAATACTGTTCCTAGTGACTATATCATCCACGTCATTCATTTGCACTCACCTCATATCCAATCCATTCGCAACTTTGGTCACCCGTCCACTTTGGTACTTACCATTGGTATAGTCATATGATTAGGTTCCCTAGAAAATTATACAAACTTTGTGTATGGAGGCATTGATTTTTCACTCTTGACTATCATCCCTCCATTAACATAGTCTAGCTTTTTTAGTACATTAGATCACATGTCCAACCCCCAATTTGTATTATGTTATCTCTAATGCTTTCATTGGCATGGATTTGGGCTAGTAAGTTATGAACAAGGGTTACGCATATCCATAAATCCCCATGTATAGTCAACCATAGATAAATCCAGTTTAGGCTATCACCCCACTACAATCCACACACTTAAGGATGAAATTAAGGACCTCTTCTTACATCATTTCTTGCTTCCAACACACATCTTGGAAGAATATATGGACATGAATTTTTTAGAGGAAATTTGATCTCCTCAATCAACCATAACTTTTCCACTCGATTTCTTTTAGGAAATGCCCCTTCCCAACACTATGTCATCATGTTGTGTCGATGCATTAACAAATAAATTTGTTGAATTATTGTTAGATGCTCATTACCCAAAATATAATATGACATATCCACTACCCTCACCACAACATTTGGCTAGATTATTGCCTATACATCGACAACTCCATCATTCTATGACTCGATAACACTCTCCACCTATCATCTTGAATCATTCACTATATTTGCTTGGATGATCACATATTATTGAGTCTTTATCATTAGACTCTTCACTACCTGCATCTCATAAGACCTTGATTAACATGGTTGATATATATCTATTTGCCCCACTTCAGTGCACACATAAACCGACTCGCAATGACACACCCAACCCAAATATCCTTGAATTTATACATGTTTCACCTACAACTGCATCACATGATTTCTTAATTTCACCCCATGTCCTACGTGGTGTGAATGCTCCATCACATTCCACCCCACTCCACATTCTATAGGTTCACCATGCAAGCATCTATCTCAATGATGAATTTGATGTGCTAGAGGCTATCGATGACCTCCATATTATTCCAATCCCTAAAAAACTTTGATATGGCTTGCACATGCTCGTGGAAGACTCTATTGAGGTAGACATTGCAGAGGATCCCAAAACTCCACACATAGTCAAAATCATTGCTAGCCTCTCACAAGAAGAGCACATTGCATTCACTACATTCCTTAAGAAATATATTAAAGTATTTTCTTGGTCGTACAAGGACATATATGGCCTTGAACCTTCCCTAGTGGTTCATAATCTCACCCTAGACAAAGATGCCAAACCCTTCAAACAAAATTTGTAATGTATTCATCCTACAGTTGCTCTCCTCATCAAATTGGAGCTCCAAAATCTCCTTGATGTCGGTTTCATTGTTCCCATAGATTACCCCAAGTGGATTTATAACATGGTACCAGTCCCAAGACCCTCCAGTAAGGTCTATGTTTGCATTTATTTCTATGACCTAAATAAAGCTTATCCCAATGACAAATTTTCCTTACCAAACATTATCTCACTTTTCGATTCTATCGTAGGCCATGAAATGATATCCCTCATGGATGGATTTTTTACATACAATCAAATCAAAATAAATCCTTATGACCAACATAAAACATACTTCATAATCCCCTAGGGGACCTTCTACTACAATATCATGCCTTTTGGCCTCAAAAGCACTGGAGCAACCTATCAAGATGTGATGACTTACATTTTTCGTGATTACATGCAAAAAGTTATAGAAGATTATGTCGATGACCTTATCATGAAATCCAAAGAGTATTCATAGCACCTCACTAACTTAAACTAAATATTTGATCACTTATTAGAGCACAATGTGTGCCTTAATACAAATAAATGTATCTTTGGTATCACTTTAGGTAATATATTATGGTTCATCATCTCTAAACGAGGCATTAAAATTGACCCTAAAAAAGTTAAATCCATACTTGAGATAACTCCACCCATAAAAATCAGACAATTATGCAACTTGCAAGGCAAAATCCAATTGATATGTCGCTTTATTGCCCAACTCTCCAAAAAATGCAAGCCATTTAATCACCTCTTACAAAAGGGGGTCACCTTCAAATGGGATGAGAACTGCCAAAAATCCTTTAATTCAATCAAAGCCTACCTTACCTCTTCACCAGTTTTATCTCTCCCAGATCCATAGTTGCCACTCATGCTATACATTTCCACTATAGACTTCGCACTTGGTATGTTGTTAGCACAAAATAATATGATCAATCATGAGCAAGCCATATATGACATCAGTCGTACACTGGTTAGTTATAAAACCTGTTATACATCCATGGAAAAGTTGTGCTTGGAAAATACGTCATTACATGCTCAATCACATCACCTTCATCATCATTCGTGACTACCCACTCCACTACACAATGAACAAGAGTTATAACAACTCTTGTACTTCTAAATGGATTATGCTCCTTACTAAATTCGATCTAGAATTTATATACAAAAATTCATTAAGAGGTAGGTCATCACAAACTAGCTCACAGAGGCCCCATTACCGAATACTCGTCCTCTCATCATTCAACTCCCCGATGATTCCATATTTAATATCACAGAAAATAAAGAATATGTTGAACCTGAGATAATGGCTGAGTTCTTTAATTTTTCCCATTGCACACACGCTGGAGGTACAGGCATAGTATTTTTCACCCCAGATGGAGAACCCCTTCCATTCTCATTTAAACTAGGGTTTCCTTGCAAAAAAAATAATGCAAAATATGAAGCCCTTATTCTCGATTTAAAATAGGTGCATTCCATGCAAATTTATTGCATTCACATAATTGGAGATGCTCTCATTATTGTAAACCAAGTTTAGGAGAATGGCAATGTTGCCACTCCATTCTCCAACAATATAAGCAAATCGCCCAGAATCTCCTTGCCTAGTTTGAGTGGTATGATATCAAAGCCTCTCCGCATTCCTCCAATCATTTTTCCAACATAATGGTCTCCTTAGGATCATTGATACAAAAAAAATCCCTTTCCAATACCATGCATGTGTCTCTACACATACTTACCAAATCAACTATCTCATCTTCACATCACATAGATGATGATGGCATTCACATTGTGCAAACCGAACCACATGATCCTTGGTTTTCCAAAATTAAGGATTATATTAAATTAGGATTTCTACCTATGACCTACCACATGCTGAATGCTGAGAATTCAAACAACATGCCATTTGATATACATTGTTGGGGGACTTCCTGTACCATTGTGGTTATGATGGTATTCTCCTATGCTACCTCAAACCACATGAATCCGAAAGGGTAATATAAGAAAAAAATGATGGTACCTGTAATGGCCACGTTAGTGGCATGGCTATTACCAAGCATATCTAATGCATGGGCTACTAATGGCCCAAAATGGAACATGACTATTGTGAATATGTCAAGTGATGCATAAAATACTAGCAACATGCCAACCTCACGCACCTTCCTTTGCAAGCTCTTCAACCAATTCAATCCAGGTGGTATTTCTCATAATGGGACCTTGATCTCATTGGGAATAGCATGCCTACCTCATCAAACAACCATAAATTCATCATCACTACTACCCAATTATTTAAGTCAAAGCTATCCCACTTGTCCAAAAAATAGGAGCTAAGATCACGGTATTTATTATAGATCACATAATATATCACTTTGGTATTCTCTCTCAAGTCATCTCTGATAATGGAAACTTCTTAAAAAACAAAAATATTCATGCCCTCTATGCCAAATTTAATATTCACCATAGCTTCTCAATCCCATATTACCCATAGGGTAACATCCAAGTCGAAGCTACCAACAAAACCATTTGCTCTGTCCTTCAAAAAATAGTTGTAGAATCCCATCATGATTGACAAAATAAAATATCTCTTGCCTTGTGGGATTACCATATGAGAATCCATACACCCATTGGAGCAACCCACTTCTCTTTGGTCTATGGTGCTGAAGCCATTATACCCCTTGTACTTGAGATACCTTCCTTGTGAGTCTCCATGAAATACTTCATCAATGATGACATAGCCTGTCAAGACCATATTGATCAACTAATGCTCTTGTATGAGCGTCACATTTACACCATTGAACACACACGGGTCTATCAATACCATCTTCATTGTACCTACAACAATAAGGTACGCCAACATAAATTCCAAGTCGATGACCTAGTCCTTAAAGAAAAATAATAAATCATGAGTCAACCCCATCAACAATGAGAGAACTTCACTCCTAACTAGTTAGGCCCATACATCATTACACAAAAGTTTGGATCTAGTGCTTATCGATTAACAAACCTTGAAGGATCTGATAAACTTGAGCCTATCAACATCATTCATCTACGCACATTCAATTCCTAGCCTATCTAGGTTGGAAACCACATACAATGTATATAGGATAATCACAACACATTCTTGATTTACATCACACATACACTCCACTACATCCCACACATTCTCTATCACTCTCTGTTACATAATAGAGCTACTTTTAATTTTTATGTAATTTTTATGTTGTGGGTATTTGTAGGTATTATAGCATCAACGCCATCATATTTAGCTACATGACCTTATCTTGGATACACACATCTAGCATATAGTCACCTACACCATACAAGACCCCCAGATGCTATATTCCATACCAGTCAACCCAACCAATCCGTCTCAACCACCTTATGTGGTTCATGTATGCCAACATTCCACATCATCCCATTTTGATCACCACAACTCACCCCACCATAGCTCACCCTACAGTAGGTATGCTTCTTATTATCCTTCTTTAGAATATAGTTGTATATTTTTATATCCCTTGAGGATAAGAAAGAGCACTCTCACCCATCATCTTCCCACACGTGAGAGTCATCCCCACATCACCTGGTAGACCCCAAGGATCCATATCTACCACCTTCCTTAGTTCACCAACTTGTACCACCGTATTGCCTCTCTAACAAGGGTACTAAACCTATTCATGCATATTCTATAGGACTACCTCCACCATTACCGACTGGGATGTCACCCTAAAACTTATCCCTTCACTACCATGCCACCTATGCTACTTCCACTTGCATTCCCCATCTCGATAGTGTCACCTTCCACAACTCTCCCCTACACCACCTATCCTTTGAACTCCACCAACATCATTTCATGGCCTCCTTCTCTAGCCTATTACATAACTAGCATAGCAGTTCCATTCTCCTCCCTTATAATCTTATGCATCTCCTTCTTCAAATTCATACCTCCATCCCATATACCCTCCTAAATCTTGGTCCCCACCTTCTCCAATTCCATTGCCTCCCCCCATTGACATTCAATATATTATATCCTATCTTGACAATATCGAGTTAAACTTGAGTCATTTTCATTATCAGTCCTCTTTGCGGTATTATACCCTAACCCGACCGATATCACCATCTAGTCTTACCATTCATTCTTGAACCTGATCTATATTCGACTCTCTTATCCTAACTCGACCACATATTCCCACAATAACTCCTTCATGTGCATCGCCACCTGATCCATATTATATCATAGGCCAGTTCGGTCCACACCATTATTCTAAATATTCCACCATTTTTTCACTAGGGCCTCATCACCTTACCCAAAATATTCCCTACTGATCCTTCATGCCCTAAGCTACATGATTACAATGAAAATCACTTTTGCATATACCATCATCATCTAGGGCACGATATTGATGTGTGTCATACATTCGAATACATTATTTAGGATATATTTTTTGATGATGTTCACTCGCATCCTGAACAAGCCCTCTTGCCTATTCACCTTCAAAGCCCCCAAAACTAGCTAGTACATCACTCCACCCCATAACAAGATTCATTCGCTCCTACACCTCGCTATTTTCAGCAACCATCCAACTACGCTACTTACCAAAATCTGAGTTGTCTTATCACTTCACCAAGTCACTCTTAACCCAATCCGCATAATTTCATATAGTTTTTACTTGATTTCGTGTTATTCATTTTCTTCCATTCCATCTCCTCGCCTCATTCCTCATTAGCATTGTTGAATGGTCACACTTCGAGCTGCTATATTCCTATGCTAATTGTCCTATCCTCTATTTTCTTTTATTTTACTTCTCTTTTACATTGTTGTTTCAACTTCTTATATTTGTCACACTTTTCCATTTTCATGCTATTTTACATATTTCATCTAGATTCTCTATCCATACCCATCAATCCCACATGTGCTTTCCTATTTATTTTCTTTTCTCTTGGTTGCTACATCCTCCTACATGCTGGGGCAACCATTATTAGGACTCTCTATTTTTTCATTGTCATCCTACACATGCATCCTTTCACAAAATTTATAATATTATCTATTTGCATCATGCATGTTTCTTCTTATACATATGGATCTTTCATAATGCATCTCACATTACATTTATTTTACATATCCACCCTTCTTCTATGGTTTCATTCATGTTTGTATATTCCATATGTAGAAATGTGCCCCAAGAAGGAATAACACACACACACTTGTTAGCATTACCACTTGGATGTCCACTCCCTCTCTCAGGATTACAGGATCTATGGTATTTTGTATTTTATTGACCATTCACAAGTTTAACCAATCAAATGTTACCTCTAGTTGACAAATTATTACACTCCTTACAATTTTCTTTGGGTAGTTAAACCTATTACAAGGACCATTCACACAAGTCACATCTTAAGAAAATTTTGAGTGTAGGGAATATAACACCTTGGATATATATCACCATCTAGAAAAAAATTTCCCCTACTCATCATATCATTTGCATGATCAACATACAACCTAGGGATAAAAAAAGGGATAAGCATAAGCAAAAATTAGAAAAGGGGGAAGAAAAAAAAATCCAACACCCATACAAAAATAAAAGAGCACCACAAAATGATAAGCAATAATTGAGGGGAAAAAAACAAAAGGAAAAACCTCCATATATCACAATTATTATGCTTTATCGCCTTTGGTACTTAGGTTTAACATAACATCATGGAATGATTTCCATCTCTCGTAATAGGCCCTAAACACATACTTCACAATGGAATAGTCTTACAAGTGGTGACACATATATCACATTAGCGACCTTATTTGGTACAAATCATTGCACACTTGTGGATGAGCTAGATACTTCGGATATGTTTACAATGGGTTAGTCCTACATCCCTAAAAAAGGATAAATGAACATCACTCATTTGCACACACATGTCCTTGATAGACTTTGACCTAGCCAGGTTAGTTATGAGTTGTTGATATATCTCACTCATATAATCATAAGGTTTTATTTCTATAACTATGATTGTAAAAATTATTACATACGCACATATATTCATCCATGGTACATATACTTCCTTATATTTTATACAACAAAAACACAAGAAATCGCACCCACATTCAAATAAAATCACAACACATATATATAAGAGTTGCACCACAATAGGTATCTATGTACATATTAAGATAAAAAATACCATTAGGTTATAAAATGGGTACAAGTCCATAAACCATAATTATATCATCCTATAGGCTACAAAAACCAGCAATACGTCACTATAAACTAAAAGCATCAGTTCGACCGATCACCAGGAGTCTCTCCACTCCCCTCATGGGTGACCCTACCCTACATTACTTTACGTACCACTGCTGCCCTAGTATACCCTAACCCTACCCTAGATGTTTGAGTCATCACAGGAGCCACACTCCCTCCTAACAATTTTGCTACAACCTCTATCCCCACTCCTCTTTGTGCAATAAAGGCCATACTTTGATGATTGTGTTGTGAATGTGTTTGCACTTGTGATCATGATATCGACCATGATCACGACCCAATATAATCCAATAGTCAAATCCCAATATAAAATATTTTCTCAATAGATATTTTAAATATGATCAATGGTTATAGGTAGGTTAGTCCTATCCCCTATAAGAGTAATGTGTCATGAAAATGGCCTAGGTTTGAGAGTTTTAAACAAGTCATGAGTCAATGCCCAAACTACTTGGGCTCTAGGAAAAAACCAAAATAAGTGCTTAACGGATTCTTGATGATGATAGAAAGTACATGTAGTGCTAGTGATTCCCATGTGTACCAAGCATTTTCCAATGGGAAGACCTTGGCATAGAAGATATCAAGTAAAATGTATAATATTTGGTTTGAAAACAATGTCCTAAAGTGTGTGGAAAATATGTTTCCAAACCATGTTGGAAGACTAAAGTACTCACATTGCATCAAGCAGGTGTAGCATATGCAAATAGGGTGATAGCCATGAGTACCCTTTACACGATTTATAAATCCTAAATACAATATCTATAGACAATTTCTAGTATTTCCACCATTAACAAGTGCTCCTAAAATTTTATGGAGCATGTTATGAGGGATGAAATTCATGACCACTTGAAAGGTTTCTCTATATTTCTCTACTAGGTTTAATTAAGTATTGTCTTTTGGTCATTGGAACTAATTTATAATATGCTTGAAAAACAATTGAAAATAACTTTTATATCTTAATGGAAAAAAAGGCTCATATCTCAGGGACATTAACTAGTAGATGGTCTTGTAAGGTAAAATTGGTGCACCACCAAACATATTGTTAGTTGATGGATAAACCATTATTCATCACATTACTATTTCATATGGGTAATGATTTGATGGCCTTCCATATGCTTCTAGCTACAAAAATACCCTAGACATGCACTAACATGTTCATAACCAAAATTGAGTGCAAGCCAAGTTATTTATAATGTTTCTACCCATAAGGTGCTCCAAAGGAAATGTAGTTATCGATAAAGATTTTCCAATCTTTGTTACCCTACTGGGGTTTAATGATCCATTTTCTATAGAGAGAAATCCATTGTCATTGGGTATATGGAAGACTCATCCTTCTAGAGTCTCTTTGGAGACAACAAAATTCCTAAGCAACTTTGAAGAAACATTTTCCCTCCTATGAATAGGCCCTCAAAAATTCTCTAAGAAGTTTATCTAATTGTTTGTATGAGGTTTTTCAGGAGTCCCAATATGAAAAGTATTAGATGTGATTCACTTCCAAGATCTTGGATCATACTTGTAACATCCTACGTAATGAAATAGGGTTGGTAATCCACTTATACAATTTCTTTTTCCACTCTGTTAATGAAATATTGTTAAAGAGTAGATAATATGGAATGGAAAGCAAAAAATATCTCTAGAAATATAAAAAATTCTCCAATTTGAATCCCCTTGCAAAAATTCTTATTGAGTGATGAGGATTTTGAATGGAAGTATTATATTTAGCATTGAATATTCCACCATTGAATTCTAGAGGCTAAGGCCAAGGAAAAAGTGTTCAAACACTATAGGGCATGCTTGATGGTGTCTTTCTCCTCAAAATTTTTTTTTATGAAGAAATTGTAACACAGCAGTGGAGTATTCCCGATGGGGAGGTGTTTTCCAGAGGTAATAATGATTCCTAGGTTGAGTCTACCAAATTGAACAATCTTCTAATTCCTCGAATGACCCTTGTACGATCTATAAATTACTTGTACGGACCTCAAATACATACACTATATGATGTCAAATTGTATAGTAACCAATATGGTACGATCTTGCACTCATTAAAACTGACATATGTTGTTTTGGAGGCTGGCGTACATAGTTTTGTAATCGTTCAAGCCAATTTACCAAAACTGCCAAATCAGGTAAGTTCCTATCAATCGCCTGTTTTACCAAATTGAGTAATAACTCTTTGTACAATTTGAATGATGTACGATATGTGCGATCCAAAGGTACATCAGGATGTTAATTACTATACTCTTCTACTCCAATATCTCTTTGGGATGTTTTGTAAAGGTTTAATAGCCTAAACAAGATAGTTTCATTCACAAGCAAAACATCCAATCTGGACTAGTGAGAGATTCCATCCACAATTACGTCCAAAAATCATACAATCTGCTTCAGTACATCTTTTCCAACATCCACATACTCCTAGATCATTCTCCATGATTCCACCAGTAACAATCTACTCACAAGCTGCAACAAAGCCTACAACTAACATATATCAGTAAGGAAGAAACTCAATTACACAATGATCATCCAAAATGTATCAACCATACACAAAAGGATTGTACACTGTCCTCCACAACATTTTTTATTCTCATTAATGGTTATCAACTTAGTTACAATGTGGAAAACTCTCTCATAGTAATTGCAATAATTTAAAATATGTCTATCTCTCTACTCTAGAAACTAATAACCAGTAAACTAGTAGCCAAACCTACAAATTCAAAAATGGGGCCTTATATAAAATTGCCTAGGCCATTCCAAATTGGTTCCTAAGAAAATCTGTTATTCACAACTACCCATCTAGAACTGAATATATTATTTTGGCAATTTCCTAAGTTTACACCTTAGGTTAGCAAATCCATGTGACATTTCATCCCAAAATTACATTTCCTTTACATCTGAGTGAATTTTAGTGCACCCTGTATGATTTTCCACTGCTCTATATGGTTTACCACTTCAATTGTATGATCCACTGTACGATTTGCTCCCAATGTATGGTTTCCAAAAACTTGAGCAAATCATCCCAAAATATCAAAATTTAGCAAATCATCTTTTCTTCTTATGGGAGGTGGATTTGCTGCCTACAGAAACTTGCAATATTATTGCTTAAATTATATATTTTCAATAACATACATTACATGGACATATTTTTTCATGGAGACTGATCAGGGATAGCAAAAAATTTGATCTCTGGCGATTTGGCGTTTTGGCGGGAAACTCTCTGTGCAGGCAACAGGCGATGTTCTTGGATTGGTGGGGCGAAGGTTAATCCAGGACATCAGGTGGCTTCCTGCTCTGTTTTGTTTTTGCGGATCTGAAGGATCGCTTGCAGCTCCAGGAGGGCCCAATGGGGTCTCCTCCAGACCCTCTCTCTGGGAGAAAGGGCTCTTACGCGGAAATGCTCAAAGACAATCCTTCGTCTTCTAACGACGAAGCTCAGAGAAATAATCTGAATATGATGCTCAAGAATGCTGGAAGGGGTTCCACAGCACATCGTGTCAACGGATGTCTCCCTCAATCCGCTTCGAGGCCTAAGATTGTAATCGAACCAAAGCTGGTCGAAGACACAATTCTATACAAAGCCGATCATGATTTGATTTGCAAATTCATGGGTATCCGACCTACCCTAAATTTCTTGCACACTTGGGTCAGACAGAACTGGGAGCCCCATGGTGAGTACTCCCTGTGGTTTATTAGCAATGGGTATTTCATCGTTAGCTTTTCTTCTTTAGCTGATAGGAACAGAGCGTTTGAGTCAGAGAAGAGAAACCACGGTCCGGCAGGGTTATTTGTTCAACCCTGGAGAGTGGGTTTCGATCCCCGCATTGAACCCACGGCTGTCCCGGTCTGGATTCGGCTGTACGCTCTCCCAATGGAGTTTTGGGGGGAGCAGGTCTTGGAAATGATAGGTAACTCCCTGGGTAGATACCTGGGCATCTCCAAGGATACTATAGAAGGTACCTCTGGTGTCTATGCTAGAATCTATGTGGAAATGGATATTAGCCAGCCTCTACCAGCAGAGGTGGAACTGGAACTGGCAGGAGTATCCTGGATCCAACAGTTAGATTATGAGGCTCTACCTTTCAGATGCAGAGTCTGCCACAAACATGGGCATTTGGCCCGGTTCTGTCCAACTCTTCTGAACTCCAAAACGGAAGCCCAGCATGGCATGCCAAACCGCTCCAAAGAGGGTAAGTCCAGTTCTGCCAAAGAAACATCCAATACTCCTCAAGCTAATGAGGGTCAGAAATATGGCTTTGAACAAGCCAAGAGAAGGAGAAAGCAGAAGAAAAATGGTAAGGAGCAATTTCAATCCAAGCCAGCCAACAGATATGAAATTTTTAAGTCTTTAGTAGATCAGGAGGACCAGGATATGGAAGGTGTGGATGGGAATATTGAGGCCCATAACCCTCAAACTCATGTTTCTCCTTCATCTCCTCCTATCTTAGAACAGGTGCTTGAGCCCACTGAGGTATTGCCACCAGAAATTGTAGGGGCACTGACAGTGCACTCCCAAGAGCCGCCAGTAATTAAAGATGTTAGCATGGGAATTGTAGAAAAAAATCGAGAAAGGCCAGCCCTGGGTATTTCTCAGGTAGAAAAGAGATCCAAAAATAGCAACACTCAAGGAGCGGGCAGAAAGTCAAACAAGGACCTGATTGCAGCTCAAGGAGATAAGCTGATCAATGGAGGATCGGTGAGGACTATTGATTCTTACTGCTCTCAAGGTTTTCAATGATTATACAATATTGGAATGTTAGGGGTTTAAACAGTAGAACCCATCAATCTGTTGTTCAAAGACTCTTAGGAAAACGTAAAACAGACTTTTTGCTTATTCAGGAGACAAAAATGTCTTTAGATATTATGAGTAAAATAGTTAATAGAATCTGGCGGGGCGCTGGTCATATGGATGTGGCTGCCCAAGGTGCTTCAGGGGGAATTGTTACCCTCTGGAACCCTCTGGATTGGACTGCATTAGAACATATAGCTTGGAGGGGTGTTCTCACATCTCATTTTAGAAATAACTTCACAGCAGAACATGTTTTAATCACTAACTTTTATGGGGCCCAAGACCTTGATGGCCAGAGGCTCCAATGGAAAGCTGTTCACAACATGAGGTCTTCCAGGGAATGTTTTGACTGGATTATTGCAGGGGATTTTAATGCAAAATTATCTGCTCGTGACCAGGAAGGTGGCACCCCAATTTTGGATCCAGGGGATCGGCTTCTGATTGCCCAAGTTCAGGCCTTTCAATTAGTGGACGCTCAAGGCCCTGGAACCTTTTTTACTTGGACTAACAAGAGGAAGGAGCCACACAGCAGGAAGGTCAAGTTAGATCATTTTCTGGTCTCGGAGGAGGCTTTTGTAAAATGGAATACTAAGTTCCAGATTTTGGAGGGCCCTGTTTCCGATCATTTTCCCATTTTGCTGGAGGGAGGGACTTCGATAGGGCAGCATCACAGGCCTTTTAAATTTGAGAATTTTTGGTTACAAAAGGAGGACCTTCGACAAAAAATTCCACAATGGTGGGCAGAAGGCCGTCCACCTTTTGGGACAGCAATGTTCAAATTTCATAAACAGCTTCACTTTGTCAAACTTCAACTGAAACATTGGAGGAAAGAAAATAAGTCGGATTTCCAGTTCCAAAGGGCCCCCTTGGTGGCCAGATGGGAGGAGGTTCAGAAACTCTTTAGGGAAGGATCAATTACTGAGCAACTCAAATCGAAGATGATGCACTGCGTAAAGCGGTTGAGGCCATTGACAACCAAGAGGAGATATACTGGAAACAGAGGGCAAGAAATACTTGGTTATTAGAAGGGGATAGAAATACCAAATTTTTTCATCGGTCAGCTTGTGCTAGGAGACAGATGAATAACATGGAAGCCCTTAAAGATGAGAATGGACATTCCTTTGATACTCTTCCTGGTATGCACTCCCACTCAATTGATTACTTTTCTAAACTTTTTAAGGAAAGTATGGAGCTGGATGTTGAGGCTCAGAACGAAGTTCTTAATGTTATTCCTTCTATTATCTCTGAAGAAGACAATCGGGCCCTGCTTAGACCCATTGAAAGTGATGAATTGAGAAATGTGGTCTTTGGTATGAGTACTGGAAAATCTCCTGGTCCAGATGGCTTTCCTATTGAGTTTTTTTAGGCCTTTTGGGACACTTTGGGGGAGGATGTTTTGGCTGTCACAGAGGAATCCAGAACCAATAAAAGAATGCTCAGGGCGATTAATCACACCTTCATCTCTTTAATTCCAAAAGGGGAGGAGGGGACTCATATCTCTGATTTCAGACCTATTGCTTTATGCAACGTGATTTACAAAATAATCACTAAGATAATGGCTGAGCGGCTTAAACCCCTTCTTCATAACATCATTTCTTCAGAACAAGGGGGCTTCGTAGAGGGAAGACAAATCTTGGATGGGGTGGTTCTTGCTCAGGAGGCTATCCACTCAATGCAAAAATCGGGCAATAAAGGAATGTTCATTAAACTGGATATGTCCAAGGCTTATGACCGGGTGGAGTGGAGCTTCTTGTCAAAAATGATGGCAGCCTTTGGTTTCTCCCAGGATTGGATTGATTGGGTCATGAGTTGTGTTTCTACGCCCTCTTATTCTGTTCTCATTAAGGGTCTTCCCTCGCATCCTTTTGGAGCCACTCGTGGTCTTCGCCAAGGAGACCCTTGCTCTCCCTATCTTTTCCTCATTTTGGCTGAAGGATTAGGCAGACTGTTCTTGAGGAGAAGGCAACAAGGCCTGCTAACTGGTATCAAGGTTGGGGAGGAAACTTTGACTCACTTGCAGTTTGTGGACGATACTGGATTGGTTGGTGTGGCCAGTCTTAGGGAAGCTAGAGGAATCAGAGATACTCTTAATGTCTACCTTAGGGCTTCAAATCAGGTCCTCAATGACAGGAAGTCCAAAGTGGTCTTTTTCAATCTTGACCAAAGGCTGCAGGAGAGGGTTATTGAGATCCTGGGATTCACAAGGACTTCCCTTCCAATAGTTTACCTGGGCGTTCCCCTGCATTTCAAAAAATTAAAAATAGATATTTGGAAGGATCTATTGGAAGGCATCAAAGATAGAATGAATCACTGGTCCCATAAATGGTTAAGCTATGGGGGTAGATTAACCTTCCTGCAGTCAGTTATTCAGGCTATGCCAATCTATAAATTCTCTATCCTGGCTGCCCCTCATACCATCTGGAAAGAGTTGGACAAAATGGCTAGAATATTTTTATGGGAAGGTGCAAAAGGGAAGAAAAAATGGGCTTTGGTTGGGTGGGATAAAGTTACCCAGCCTAAGGACAAAGGAGGGCTGGGTCTGAGAAGTTCCAAGCTTAATAACAGAGCCTTGGCTGGAAAACTGTATTGGAGGTGGATTTCCCAGCCAACCTCCCTATTCAGCAGAATCCTTTCCAGTAAATATTTGGGTCATGTACACCCCAATGAGGTGGGCCGCTTTCCCTTGGAAGGTACTGGATCCTTAGTGTGGCAGACTCTCAAGCTTGGATCTCAGGTTATCAAAGACCAATTATTTTGGAAAGTGGGGAGAGGGGATAAGGCACGTTTCTGGACTGATTCTTGGGACCAGTATCCACCCATCATTGCTACGTTTCCTGAGCTACAACCAATCAAGACCGCCTTAGAAGCCCAGGGCTGGATCCATATTGATAACTATTTCCACACCAGCCAATTGGGGGAGTATAAATTCAAAAAGTTTAAGAGGTGGGAGGAGTGGCCAATTACTATCCCTCCGGAGTTGGCGCCCATCTTGCACAAAATCTTGTCAAAAAGGTTCCTCATAGGGAGGGATGAGGAGGATGAATTAGCTTGGGGCTATGGGAGCCTTGGGGTCTATTCAGTAAAGGATGGGTATGAAAAGATCCTCCCTGAGCCTCCCCCGCACTCATTTTCGGTTCAGGATTGGAGAAGGATTTGGCATTCCAAGGGCTGGCCGAAAGTGAATTTCTTCGCCTGGCAGCTTATGCACAATGGAATTCTCACCTTTGACAATCTCAGAAGTAGGGGAATCATTGGCCCCTCTCAATGTGCTTTATGCCACAAACATGAGGAAACTGCTGATCACCTGATGTTCGAGTGCCCTTTTACACATCAGATTTGGGAGCGCTGGTTCTCTCAATTTAAACTCCAGGCTAATGGTGATCTAAATCGTGCCAATATTTGGGAAAAATGGAAAAGGGGCAGATTCAAATCCACAACTCTCCGAATTGGCTGGGAGTTAGGCTTTCTCTTCATTTGGTGGCAAGTTTGGCTGGAGAGAAATGCCTGGATCTTTAGAGACACTTTCTCCTCGATAGACGGCGTTTGGCAGGTCATCTGGAGCAAAGTCACAAAAACTGTTGCCATCAATGCTGAAGAAGAGAATCAGGCTGGTCTTGGGCATCTAGAAGAGGGGGTTGAGGGGCAAGAGGGACAAGACAGAGTTTGCTGGAAACCTCCCCCAGTAGGTTGGATAAAGATCAATACTGATGGAGCTGCAAAAGGCAACCCGGGCAGTGCGGGTATTGGTGTTGTCTACCGGGATCATTCTGGTGCGGTGCTTTACTGGGAACTACAGGGCTTGGGCAGAGCCACAAACAATGAAGCTGAAGCCATTGCCATCAAATCAGCTTCTATCTGGGCTGTTAAGCAGGGTTACAGGAGGATAATTCTCGAATCCGATTCTCAAGTCCTGGTCGGCGCTCTTGATTGCATGCGAAACTTCTCCTCGAAAGCTTGGAGACTACGGATTTTGATCTCCCAAATCAAGGAGTTATGGAGGGAGTTAGATGATGTTATCCCTGTTTATGTGAGCCAAAATTTGAATACGATAGCTGACTTCCTTGCGAAGATGGGTGCTGAGAAAGAGGTAGGGGTGCAGCTGCATAGTGATATGCCTCTGATAGATGAAGTGATACGGCAAGGTCTGGAACGATCCCTGCAACAATGAGCACAAAAACGGCTAAGGATGGTTTTTGTCGCGATTTCGTGACCTGTTGCGCCGTCGCGGCCTTTGCTGGAAAGCTGTCGCGATTTCGTGACATGTTGCACTGTCGTGGTCTTTGGAGAGAAGTTGTAGCGATTTCGCTACTTACTGAGTTGTTGCGGCCTTTGATGAGAAAGTGTAGCGATTTCGCTACCTGTTGCGTCGTCGCGACCTTGGCTGGAAAGCTGTCGCGATTTCGTGACATGTTGCTCCGTCGTGGCCTTTCCCGGATAGCTGTCGCGATTTCGCTACATGTTTCGTTGTCGTGGCCTTTGGAGGAAAACTATCACGATTTCATGACCTGTTGCGCCGTCGCGGCCTTTGGTGGGAAGGTGTCGCGATTTCGCGACCTGTTTCGCTGCTGCAGTCGTTGGATGGAAGCCGTCGCGATTTCGCGACGCTTTTGGAAAAAATGCGTTAAGGGGAAAAATCGTCGCGATATCGCGACATTTTTGGTGAAAAGCTGCCCAAGGGAAAATTCGTCGTGATTTCGTGACACTTCTGCCGAATGGGCTCCCGGGGGAGAAATCGTCGCGATTTCGCGACATTTTTGCAGCAATGGCACTAAGAGGAAAAGTCATCGCGATATCGCGACACTTTTGAAGATCGGGCATCAAGGTGAAAATTTGTCACGATTTCGCGACATTTTTGAGGAAAGGATGCTAAGGGGAAAACTCGTCGCGATTTCGCGATAGTTTTGGAGAACAAGCTTCATGAGGGAAAATCGTCGCGATATCGCGACTCGTTTGAGGAAAGGGCGCCAAGGGGAGAACACGTCGTGATTTCGTGACACTTTTGCTGAAGGGCCGCCCAAGGGAAATCTCGTCGCGAAATCGTGACACTTCCGATCAACTGGAGCCATGAGGAAAAGACGTCGCGATATCGTGACACTTTTGCAGTGTTGGCGTCAAGGGGTGAACTCGTCGCGATTTCGCGACACTTCTGGAGATCAGGCGCCTTCTGGCTTTCTCGTCGCGATTTCGTGACGCTTCTGGCGTCTGGGTGCTTTGGTGTTGTGCCGTCGCGATTTCGTGACACTTTTTGTGTTTTGCGGCCTCGGCGTTGTTCTGCCGCGATTTCGCGACATGTCACGATTTTGTGACATGTCGCGATTTCACATGTCGTGATTTCACGACTTGTTGCCGTGGTGCGGCCGTGGTTAGGTTTGGTGTCGCGATTTCGCGACATGTCGCATTTTCGTGACATGTCGCGTTTTCGCGCCCTGTTGTCTTCTGGCTTCTTTGCTTTCGGTTGGGATGTTTTTTCTCCCACTTGTAACTGTTTTTTGTTTTAATACAAGTTTTTTTCAATTTTTTCAAAAAAAAATAACATACATTACATTATAAATATGTAACATAAATTTTGTTTTTGATAAAAAGGTATAATAATAACTATATTAATTTGGAAAATAACTAGAGTACAATAATTAAACTAGAATTATCACACACTAAATATTATGTGAGACAAAACCATTAAACTAGAATTATCACATAAAATTGGACATGACAGATCAACTCTAAGCTATTTATGCATCAAGAGATATAGAACTAAATCTATATGGTGGATCATGGTCCAACGAGCCTCCCAAGGTGGGATCTAGAGTGTATGGTGGAGGATCCCAACATGGCTTTGCACTTTTGTAAGATATTTCATTTACTTCATTGTATTTTACATCCCTCCTCAAGGATATGGTAAGGTTGTGATGAGAAAACATGTTGCTATTACACCATCCTTGGGATCCTAGCTAGTTATAGGGAAAAAATGGATGAAGTGGTGAGTAATTATATTCCCTAAGTTTGTGTTGATGACTATAACGAGAGCCTGCAAATCCTAACTATGGTGATTGTGGGATCACATCCTCCATGAAGGAGATGTTGGTAGGATTCAAGCCACCATGCATAGGGAATTAACCCAGTGGTCCATGTAGATATAATTATAAAAAATGCATAAGTTTTTTTAGTTTCTTGAGATACACCATTTGAACATGAATCCATGCTAATGATACCAAAATTAATTGTTGCCTTTTTAAATATGGAGGCTATGATAAGAAAATGATGAGGGAAGGACCTAGAAGGAAACCAACAAAAAATGTTGAGGGCTAATTTATCCTACTAGAGAGAGGTGTGATAGGGTGAGGCCATGCAAACATTGCAAAAATATTTGGAATTTTATACATAAATAATAATCAATAACATATTTGTATTTAGTATTAAATGTTTATTTAATGTTTATATTTGTTAAAGTAATGTTGTTATAAATATTTATGTGAATTATATTAATCAAATTAAATTTATATTTTATTGGTTTAACTTAAATATGAGGTGTCATACTGTTATCATGCAACACAAATAAAATTAGTTTTATCATAGTTTTATGTTTGTATTTAAAGCATCTCTTGTTACTCATTAAAATATATATTTTTGAATATATCATTAATATTCCAAATAAATTATTACCTTTTTTTTATTTGATGGACGAAGGAGCTAGTCATCGAAAAAATGACAAAACACTTCAACCAAAAAATAAGCTAATGAGAGTTATAACAATAGAAAAATTATAACATTAAGCATAAATTATCGTCTAACCAAGATAGAATCCACTAAAATAATCAAAATAAGAGAAAATGAGCATCCCTCCCATATAAACAAGATCTAGGCACCAAAAACCACTAAAAATATTAAACCAAAAATAACACTAGTTTTGTGCCCAAACCGACAAACTGCATAGAGGCCATTCTGCCCTCGCCATAAGAGATAATTTGGATCTCTTCTAGAAGAAAGGCCTTGCTTGAATCAACCCAAACACCCCAAAAACAAGGTGAAATAAAAAAATCCCAAAAATATAGCCATGTAACCCTGGGATCAAACACAACCACTAGTGTTGGAACTAGAGATAAAAACTTTGCAAACCACCGAAGCTAACCAGAGTAATAGAGCAACCAGATTCTATGCTAGTCGAGGGAACAACAACCAGATATTACTATAGCAATAACATCCCAATATCAACCCAAATGGATTTAGGTCAGTGTTTGGCTCTATCCCCCTCATGGACCTTAACCATATTTTCAATGATAAATCAAACCCATAAGAAAGCAAAGTAGTCTAACCAAGTTTACTCAACTGGAAACAAACCCTAGTAACAATGTCACCCAAAAACTAACCAAAGTAACACAGAGCAAAAGCTATCTGAAGGGTCAACAACTAGAACTTTATATATTAATAAAAATAGCCCAAGATCACCCCCCATAGGTTTGGGTTGGTATTTGACCCTATCCCCCTCAGGAACCTTGACCAAATATTCAATGGTAAATCAAACCCAAAATAAATATAGAGTGAACCAACAAGACCCCCCAACCAACAAAAACCTTGGTCACAAAGCCATCCAACCAATGCAGAGCATAAAGACCATAACAAATAGCTAGGTCCAATAGGGAAAATAGGAGACCTCCTACTCATAGGTTTTAAGATTATCGAAGCTGGAGCGACAGGTCAACCCGGAGTCAATTGCTTGAATCTACTCAAAAAATTCCAAAAATATAGCCATGGAACCCTGGAATCAAACATAACCACCAATGCTAGAACTGGAGATAAAAACTCTGTAAAACACCAACATTTGGTGCTAGCCGACAGAACACCAATGCTCTAACCAGATTAATAGAGCAACAAAATTTGGTGCTAGCCGACAGAACATCAACCATACATTATTGCAGCAACAACAACCCAATATAATCCCAATAAGTTTGGGTTGGTATTTGAACCTATCCCCCTCAAGGACCTTAGTAAGATTTTCAATGAAAAACTAAACCCATAAGAAAATAGAGCAATCTAACCAAGGACCCTCAACTGGCAACCAACCCTAGTAACAACATCACCCAACAACCAACCAAAATAATGCAGAACCAGAGCCAACCAAGGGGTCAACAAACATAACTTTTTACAAAGATACAAATAACCCAATATTGCTCCTCGTAGGTCTGGGTAAGCATTTAGCCCTATTCTCCTCAGGAACCTCAACCATATATTCAATGAAAAATCGAACCTAAAATAAATACAGAGTGAACCAACAAGACCCCCTAACTAGCAAAAACCCTTGTCACAGAGCCATCCAACCAATACATAGCATAAAGACCATAACAAAAATCCAGGTCCAACAGAAAAAGCAAGAGACCTCCTGCTTAGAGGGTTTCAGAGCATCATTGGAGCGAGAGGTCTCAATTACTACTTATTTTCACTATAGCTTTAGATATTGTAATTCTAATAATTCATCTTCCTTCATATGTGTTTAAGATAATTAATATTTTTGTTATATTATTAAATATTATTAAACTTTTTTGTGATATGTTTGCCATACTATAGTTTATCTTTTTGTTCTCATTCAAAAACCTCAAGTTCAAACCATACAAGATATGTGTTACAATGAACTAAAAAAAAATCTAATATTTGATATAGTTCTTTAAAAATATTATGATAGACCTTAGTGGCACCAAACAAGAGCAACCCTTTCATAACCAATTTAAAAATATATATATCAAAATAATTTTCAAGACCTTGCTTTATTTATATATATATATATAATAGAAAATAATTAATTTAAGAATATTCCAGTAACATTAATAGATTATAGCACATGAAATTAATATTTTAATTAAAATTTAATGTTAATTTATAAATAATATTTTTAAATTTTAGACATAAATATATTGCAAAACAATATTTTTATATAAATAATCATTCAAAATATGTGATATAATCCTTAACATATTTTGTAGCAAATTAAGCCTTATATGCTTATTCTTTCTATGTTTTTATTTATTGAAATATATAATAAAACATATATATTTCTTTTATATTTTATTTTATTTTTTATTTATATATATTCACACACTCACCCACACTAGGGTTCAAACCTTGGACCTCCTAAAGAAAAGTCAAACCTTGAACCGTTGCATTGTCGTCCTAAACATTTCTTTAATATTAAAAATAACCTTTCTATTTTTTATTTTTAATACCTATTTTTTCAGATACACAAATTTATAGCTTGTATGTTTTATTAAAAATTATATGCAATCCTTATATATTGATCTGTATTGTTTTCATCTTCAACTTTGAGGAAACTAAATAATACCTTTTTACTTAATATAGATGTTAATATAGATGTTTAATATATTAAAATTAATTTTTTAGCGAGACAAATTTGATTAATTATACCTCTTTAAAAATATTTATTATCTAAATATTAATTTTATCTTCAATGCCTCAGATCGCTTGTCCAACATTCTCAGTTTCAGGCCATTCAAGTTGATAGGCAAAGATTCACAGACCTTCCAGATATGTCAAAGCCTTTGTTTCACATTATCAAGTTGTTATTGCTTCTCAACCCATTAATGATGTTATAAGGCAAGCTCTTGTTGACTGTACTATTGTTTTCCTCAACAAGATTTCTCCTAAGCAAATGATGTTCTATGACACTCCTCTTTCTTTGGAAGATCTAAAAAATGTCTTGTCACTCATGGCCAATGATAAGGCACGTGGTCTTGATGGCTTCCCATGTGAATTATAAAAATAATTTTAGGATATTCTTGGTTCTAATCTCCACAAAGTGTATCTTGAAGCCCTGCAATGTGGTTCGCTAGGTTCCATTATTAACAAAGACAATGCTAAATTTATTCCTAAGTCTGGAGATCCTGAGCTCATCACTAATTGGAGGTCGATCACCCTGCTTAATGTGAGCTATAATATTATTGCCAAAGCCCTTGCACTTAAGCTAATATTTCTCTTGCCTTTGATTATCAGACCTGAACAAACTGGTTTTGTTTAGGTAAGATACATTCTTCTTGTTGTTTGGGAAGGTATGGAGTGTGCAAGAAATTTTGAACAAGATGATTTATTCATTAAGATTGACTTTGAGAAAGCCTATGATAATATGGAGTGGTACTTCATCACTGCCATGCTTCAGACTTTGGGCTTTGAACCAGTGTTTGTGAGCACTACTCTTATGTTATTTCGAGATGCTTCAGCTATTCTTACTCTGAATAATAGTCAACGTCAGTCAATTTATCTTGGTCATTCCGTAAGACAGGGGTGCCCACTTGCTCCATCTTTTTTCATTCTTTATATAAATGCTTTTGGCTATTTTTTGGCCCATAAGGTGGGTCAAGAATTAATCAAAGGTATTTCTCTCCCCAATTCTAATCGTTAGTTGCTCAATGGTAATTTTGCTGATGATTATTTTTTAACACTTCGAGAATATGAGAAATCATTTTCCTCAAATATTAGTTGCTTAGAGGTGTTTTTTTTAGCCTCTGGTTCTTCTATTCAATGGAAAAAACCTCTTGTTTTCGATAATATCAATCCTAGCTGCCATGTTGGTTGTGTCATTTCCAATGGACTTGGATTCAGCCAGGGTTAGGTGTTTAAATTTATTAGAATTCCTTTTGTATTTCATAGTTCCTATGCTCAATTGTGGTAGTATGTTATTGAGAAAGTGGACAAGAAGCTTTCTTACTAGACTAGTAAGAAACTTTTTATGGCAAGAAAATTTTAGATTTGTTCTAACGTTTTAGCCACTACCCTTGTCTATTATTTTTCTTGCTAGGTTCCATCCAAATTTTGTTATAAAATGTTGGATAAGTTTTTGAGATATTTCTTGTGGGTAAAAGACTCTGTCAAATGAGGTTTTCATCAGGTAGCCTAGGAAATTTGCTATTTTACCAAATATTGTGAAGGCATGGGTTTGTTTGATTGTCACTAACAAGGTTTTGCCCTTTGTGCTAAATGGATCACCCGATATTTAATTGGGGATGAATCTTGGAAAGTGTTGGTCAGGCATTACATTTCTTTTGGTTTGCTTCAAGGGAAGAAAATTTGGAAATGGGTGGTATTGCAATCCATCCTTAATACCCTTATCATTGTTAAAGTTAAATGTTCTTTTATCATTCAAAGTATTTTGAAATCCTAAGAGGCCTTCAAACCCTGGATTAGTTGGAAAGGGATTTCTGTGAAGAAGGTGCCTCTTTGCCTTCCATGAATATTTGCTGGTCTACGGTTATAACTTGGTACAACTCTCCCCTAGCTCTAGTGCAGTGGATTAAAGCACAGAGGTTCTATAAGCATGGTATTGCTTCCATTTTTTATTTCTTATTTTGACATAGTAGGAGTTGGATATCCTGGGAAATTTTTTGTCAAATTCATAATTTAAATCCTGGTGATAGAGATACTTATGAGGTGGTTATTGATAGTATTCTATTTTCTATTTGGTGCAAACTACATAAGCATTTTCAAAAACCCTGGTGGTCAGATTGGTGTTGGCCTAGGAAACATAAAGCTCATCTAGGTTACAAATGACTCACTCGTAAGTTCCAATGGTTAATAAGCTCACTATGAGATGAGACTTAGTCTCTCTTCTCTCCCAATAGAATAAGAGGTTTCAGATTGCTTGGGCTAGTTATATTAAACCTAAACAAAGTTTTTTACTTAGAGTCTCTTGCACCAAGGGTTTCCTGTTGGCAATAGGCTCAAGCATCTAAGTTTTCATAATCCCATTTTCTCAAATTGTAGATATGCAAAAGATTTATTGCATATTTTTTTGTTTTGTGATCGGGCTCAATCGACCTGGGAATGGCTTCTTAAAATTTTCAGACCTTTTATGCAATCCTGGGTGCATGCTATTTTGAGTGACCCTATTACTTTTTCCTTCAACTTGGGTGTTGTTTGGAATATTTTTAGAATTGATACCCTGTTTCATCTTTGGATGTTTTGGAATAGAGTTGTTTTTTCTCAGCAAGATGTTGGGTGTGTCTTTTCTTTTGCTGATAAATATGATATATTTTTTTATTTTTGATTACATATTCAAGTACAGGTTGAAAATGAACATATGAGGTTGTAGTACTTACGTACCCTCATGGGAGAATATACCCTGCGCTATGAGTTGACATATTTGACACTATTTTGATGGTTTTTATCTGGTTTTTTATGGACTATTTCTGACACTCTTTTTTACTCCTAACCACGGTGGTTAGTGTGTTGATTTACAGGGTGCACTAATTCCACCTGCCCTTTTTTATATAATTAAACATTATTTTACTAATATAATGGTTTTTCTTCTAAAAAACATTATAATATATATTTACTTTTATCGAGACAAATTTTATTAACTATACCTCTTTTCCAATCTACAAATTAAAAATATTAGCTATCTCAACACGATATTATATAAATAATCATAAAATTAAAAATAACCCTTATTAATTTTCATTTCCTTTGTAAAATCAAATACAATTACCTAACCTTATGGTGATATACTAGAAAGTATGTTCTTAAATCTAATGAATACTACCATATTTCTTTGTAGCAACATATATATATTCTATGTATTACAAGAAATAATTTATATTATAAAAATTGTAAAAGTGAATACGTTTATTTATTCATTTATTTATATTTTATGTAAAGTGGATTCATCTTTAAAAAAAAATAAAACATACTAAAGTGCACGCAATAATTTGGTCAATTAGGGTTCAATGAGTAGAATAATTGGTTCCCCAGGTGGAGGTCCAAGGTTCAAATATTGGACTGAATGCTTTTCCCTTTCCTGTGGCGTAAAAAGTTTAAAAGAGGTGAACAATTCAAAATCATGGCCACCAATTCCACCATGCAAAAAAAAACATTCATTACATTATAAACATTTTAATAAAGTACAACTAATTTTTATCTATTCAAAAATAAATAAAGTAATAAAATTAAAGTATTTGGTATGAAATACAAATATTTAAAAAATAATATGTAAAATAAATCAATCAAAATAGAAAATAAATATTTCTAAAGAATTTTATTTTTAAATCACACTAAAATATTTTTTATTTATAATCAATCAAAATACAAAATAAATATTTCTAAAGAATTTTATTTTTAAATCATACTAAAATAATGTTTGTTTATAATTTTATATGTTATTTAAGAGAATTGGTCATGTCAAAAATTTTAGGGTAAAAATATTCAATCAAGTGTTATAAAGTTTAAGTTTTTTATAGAAAAATAGTAGAATTATCATAATATTAAACTAAAATAGATAAATAAATAAAAATATTTTTTATAGTTGTGTAATTAAAAAACACATATAATATAATATAAATATTACAATAAATTAAATTAAAAATATAATTAATTAAAATATAATAATTAAATCTATCTTAAAATAATTTTTTTTTTTTTTTATCAATTTGATTTTTAGAATTTGATTTTGAAATATAAAAATATTTCTTAAATGTAGGGTTTACAAGAAATTAAGGCACTTAATCGAAGGATACCTAAATCATTTTATTTTTTTTTAAATTACACTAAAATAATATTTATTTATAATTCTTATATGTTATTTAAGAGCACTGGTCATTCAACAATTTTAGAGTAAAAATATTCAATCAACTGTAATAAATTTTAGTTTATTTGATAGTAGAAATATCATGTTATTAAATTAAAATAGATAAACAAATTTATTGGAAAACAAAAATATATTTATAGTTGTGTATTTAAAAAATACATATAATATGAAATAAAAATTACAATAAACTAAATTAAAAATATAATTAATTAAATATAATAATTAAATCTCCTTTCCTCACTCAGGTGTTGCAGGTGAGTTGGAGAGGAGAGGGCGATCGTCCAAGGGAGGTCTTAGGTTCAAATATCCACCCTACCAAAAAGCTAAATTGGTTATCCAAAATCCAATTGATAATGTTGGTGCGGGGTGACTCCCGGGTGACTTTGACGGTGTAGAACTCCTTGTTCGTGGTCTCTCGGGCCAAAGCGGACCCAAGGAATTTTTCCCTTAAAAAAAAAATTCTCCTCTCCTCAATGCTAAGGTATGTGTTAATGTGGAATTTGAAAAATAATTATGAAATTCAATTTTTGGAATTGGATTTTGGAATGTAAGAACCTTTCTTACATGTGGGGTTTGTTATAAATTAAGGCACTTTGCCTAAGTATACCCAAACCAAAATCTTCTTTCTCAAGGTTCCAAGGTTTAGAAGAAAAACTCACACAATCATAATATTTTGATGTTATATATAACATTTAAAATAAATTTGTATAGTAAGACATGCCAGTGCAATTAAAATAATAAACAATTATCATGCATTTCTCCGGTAAACTTTAATATACTTTTGGTTAACATATCAAAATAAAAATTACATTTGATAACAGTTTCAAAAGAAGAGAACATCATAGATTTTTTATATATACCTTCTATAAAAGCCATCAAGAAGCATCAAATAATTTATTTTTTCCTTTTTGCTTTGCTTGTAAACCATCTTTTGTTTGGGTCTATTTTTTTTAAATTAATTTTATTAATATTAAAAGAATTAATAAAATATTGAATTAATTGTTTTAAAAATGAGGCATTATAGGGAAAACAAATTAAGCAATTATTTATTAGAATGAAAGAACATATTTAAAAATATATACAAATCATCAAATTATTAAAAATTATATTATTATATTTTGTAGAAATTTTACAAACCTGGAATTTATCTTGGTATCTATTTAAAATTACATACAAGGATCACTAGGACATGAGTTTAGGTTCACTAAAATTATTTTTAGTTGTATTATTTAAAATTTAAAGAAAGATGATGGAATAATGCTTTTAAAATAATAAAGGCAAACTTTACTCAAATTATTGAGATTCATAAATAATTATTAATGTTACGAAGAATAAACAATATAAATAGTTAAACGATAAAGCTATTTTCTATATTCACCAATTATTGTTGTAGAAAGAAGTATCGTAAATCCAAAAGGTTTAATACTATGACAATAGAATAATATTAGGCCTACTAGAAGATTCAAGAAAGCTAAAGAGAATGCCTTGGACGCTAAATGCAGTTCGTTATTAGAGAGCACGTGCGTTCGACTCTCTAAGCTATGAATGAAAAGCATATCGGCCATGTAATTTGTTAAATGGAAAATTAGTGAAATTTCCTGATTTTAGTTTTAATTCCATTGCAGTTTACTATCAGCTCTGAAATTTGACCTGATGTTCTCTAAATTTTTATTCGTAATAATTTCTTTAACGGTGTTTTCAAAGATGCATTTAAATTTTATTTGTGTAGGTCAGTGAAATTATGAGATAAAAGGTAAGAATTAAAATTAATTATATATATATATATATATATATATATATATATATATATATAGATTCTACCGTGTATATATGGTGGAATCAATAGCCCTTACAATGGGTATTCTGTTAGTTTCAGTTAGTTCATTTTTATAATTATCAAGTCGCAATTATTTTAGTGGTTGAAAGTACTAGGAAAGGGGGACAAGCGTTCAGTCAAACAAAGGGCAGATATTTGAACCTTGGTACCTCGTCCTCCTTACGAGATTTGGAGGAACCAATTGGTCTATACCTGGGACTTAAAAACTTTCCTTAATAATAAAAACATCACCAAAGAAACCCTTAGACCCTTGACCACAACTAGCAAGGAATAAATTTTTTGTGTATCCCTATCCCCAGAGAGAATGGGTATAGTACAGAGAGAATGGGTATAGTACAAGGATCCGCCACAACCAACGCCACAACCAACGCCACAACCAACGCCCTAACCAACGCCCTAACCAACGCCCTTTGTTATGTTCTCCACCATAATTAAAAGTTTTGTTTGGTTCTAATTTTTGTATGACTTTTACTTTTGCTTTATTAAAATTAAAAAATTACTTCTTATAAAAACATTTTATTCCTAATATATATTTTAAGATTTATTTGAAAAAGAGCCTTCAAATTATATATTTTTTTATGATTTATAATTTTATTGAATCTTTTATGATTCATAATATATGTGGTGTGTTGGCTTTCTTACTCCTATGATATGATTGAAATTTTGTTCACATTAATATCTATCTATTAAAAAATATATCAAACTATTATTAAATTTTTATAATCCAAAATAATATAAAATTTTATATGTATACTGAGAGGTACACTTACAGCTAAAATGAACAAATAATTTCATTTTAATCAACAAACTTCAAACCTGCGTACCACGACAGACAGCTGAACGGTCAACATTACGCATTATTTATGTATTGATTCAATTTTGTCTGAAACAAACATACCCCACGAGAACGCTGTGGGCACAATTGGGCAGCGTGGATATTAGTCTCCTCAGTGTCCTCAGCAAACACGTATCTATTTTTAAACGCCATAGGTCTCGTCGAGATTACTCGACTTGAAACAGCATAGTGGCTCCCACAACAGGAAAGTATCATCGTCGCATAGCATAATATCTTGAGTTTGTTCAGATAAGTTCTCTGTGGCATTGGAAACATCTCCACAGGCTTCATCAGCTGCAGTGAAGAGGAGCGATAGAAGCTTATCGTGTTCCAAAAGCATAATATCAAGCTCTGCTCGTGCCGCTGCCAACTGCGACTCCAGTTCAACAATTCGTTTCTTTAGTCGATCGACTGCACTTGCAGAGCCATGAATGGGATCCATCATTCTGGACGTAGCTTCATACACCACACTATTTTCCACAGGAACAGCCTGAAACAAAAAAAGAAAAGAAAAGAAAAAAAAAAACTCGTCTGAAATATGAGCTCTATTACCTAAATAAAAGAAACCACATAAGCAGAAACGCCATCTTAAGCACTCACTTGAAGCATTTTGACGAAGTGGCTCGTTCCAAAGATTTCCTGCACGACTTCAAATTTGTGTTGATCGTTCCATGAGAAATACATAGCCGGCATGCAATCTGCAGAGGACTTTTTACGTTGCATCCTGCAAGCGGTGCATGCCGGGGTTGCCATCTTTCTTCTCGCCATGTTTAACATCTATTGACGGAGAGAAAGAAGCATAACGCCTCTTTATAATAATGAATTCCAGCAAAAAGAACTGCTAGTTCAGATGATTTGTCGATTTAGGACAGCGAGATATTCGGGACCATCAACGTGGGAAATGTGGGAAGTCCTAATACGATCCGGAGCAGACGCAACATTGAATGTGGCATATAGGACATTAATGAAGAGAACGACATCGTTGGTTGTTTTTTGTTCTTTTCCCCGGCTATTCAACGTTTACTTGTTGTCGTTGAAAAACAAGAAATTTGGTGGTTGGATCGTTGAAAACCACACAAGATGCACTAAATGTCAGGCAGCACAACCATAGATTATCATTAGGGCCATGCAAATTTCAAGGTTATCGCTTTCCATTCATGTACAACATATAACTCTTGAATAGTCGCAATTATGTTTGGAACATTGTATTTTGCAACAGATTTAAAACATACATTGAATGCTGTAAGGCAAATACTAATCACACATTTAGAATCTTCCTTTTCTTGCACGTTTGAAATTTCGTTTGGATCAGCAGAACTTGAAGGGAACGCATAAGGACAAATTTAACACCTCAACGCAATATTTTTTTCACAGTGATGTTGTAAAGTGATTTCATTGGCCATCACGCATTCTTAGTGTACATTTCTGACTGGAAAAAATAAAATAAAATAAAATACATCAATGAAGAATTAACCGAGGAGATGATTGGAAATGAGGCTTGGTTTATCATACCCACGAGGAAAAAGAAAGATTTCCTAATTTAAGGAGTAGGAAAAAAAATATAAAAGAACAAAAAAAAAAAAAAAAACATTTTCACAATTAATTAGATTTATTTTTTAAAGTAAAATATTAATTTGTTTGATATACCATTTTTTTGTATTCAATACCCTATATTATTTGGGTTGTAAAGAATTGTTTCATCACTATTATATTTTTTTAAAATAAAAGGGTAAAAATTTATTGACAAGAAGACAAGATTACAGAGTACAGTGAAGCCCCTAGCCAGGACTCAAGTAGGCGACAAAATAAGCTAAAACCATCAGAATGGATCAAAACCCAAAAAAGATAGCAAGAACAAATCACATTAAGTCTAAACATCCTTGTGGATCAACTCCCAGAGGTGCTGAGAGTCCCTATACAAGAGACTCTCCGAGTTATCCATAATCCAAGGACACGAAAGCTCATAAGCCCTTTTGGCCAAATAATCAACAACCCCATTCCATTCCCTTGAAATGTGCACAAAGGAGATGAATTTGAACTATTTACTAATTCTAAGAATCTGAACGGCCACAAAGACGAACTGCCAATTAACATCCTCCAAC
The DNA here is from genome assembly GCA_028583015.1 of Wollemia nobilis. Classification (NCBI taxonomy): domain Eukaryota; kingdom Viridiplantae; phylum Streptophyta; class Pinopsida; order Araucariales; family Araucariaceae; genus Wollemia; species Wollemia nobilis. The sequence goes on from JAQPPZ010007219.1 coordinate 4,549,983, forward strand.
CTTTTTTTGTTTAAACGATTAACCAAAATTTGAGAGTCGGAATCACAGATGCTCTTGCGCCAACCAAGCAAAATCCCCCTCTACAAGACCTCGAGAATCGTAAGAGCTTTCATAAAATTGTTGGAGTGAACACCTTTATAAATGGAAAAGAAAAATTTGACAACATCAATAGAGTTTGTCCCAACACTGCCAATTCCTGCATGTCCAGGATTACTCGTAGATGACCCATCAATATTAATTTTTAAAACTCCTCTAGGGGGTGACCTCCACTTACCATATCTCCTAACTGTCTTGATAAGCTAAGAAGCCTTGGTAGGGTGAGAAGAGCCTGCTCCAACCCCAAAGAGACCCTGGACCTATCGTACCTTCTTCTCCCTAGATTCCAAAAGAGGGTTCACATTGCATTTTCTATAGATAGTTTCTTGAACCATACCAAGGATCCTTTGCCAGATCTGTTAAACAGCCAAATGACTAACCTAAAATATGTGATGGTTTTTTTTGAGCTAAATAATACCAGATGATGCAAGAAGGGCCCAAATTCGAAGCCACCTAGAGGAAGGGGGTATTGGTCGAAGGTTTACCCAGACTACTCCGAAAAACCACCAAGGAGAGCACATGAAAATAAGGATGGTTCCAGGTACTCCACCAACGATACCAAATACCTCTAGTAAGGGAGCATTGGAAAAATAAATGAGAAGAGACATCCTCAATATTACCACAAAGGACACAAATAGAGGTACCCTGAAATCCCCTCTTCCAAGCTACCAACCAAGGAAAAATTTACATTTAGACCAAGCAAATCTATTCCACACCTTTTTCCATGATGTGACAGGGAAGTTCCCGAACTTCTACATATCAAGAACCTGGTAGCCATAGGCTATAGAGTAGGTTCCCTTGAGATCAGGGTTCCAATCCAAACTGTCTTTACCCCTCAATGAAGAACATGATCTCCTTGCATAATACATAAATCACATATTTATCCTTAGCCAATTCCCCCTGGGACCATTCCTATGGATATTTCGACTTATTCATCTCCATACTACCAAAATACTGGATTATTTTAAAGTTGTCCACTTGAGACAATATTACTTCCAAAAAATAAATGCTTAGGGAATGTATCCTAGGATATTGAGTCAAGATAGGAGGATGGCCATCCCAAGAATCCCCCCAAAAAAGAGCATCTTTTCCCCGATTACAAATCCAGAACAAACCCTTCTTAATTAAATTAGCCTCTCTTTTCAGAGTGTCCCAGATAACTGAACCTTTTCCAACCAAGCTGACTCTAAATATATCAACCTCAAAAATACCTCTCAAGTACTTACAAGATAATATTTTAGCCCAAATTTAATCTTGAGAATTACACCATCTTCAATAAATATTTGTAGCTAGACCTTACCTAGAAAGAGCCACCTATCGCTACCCAAGGCCTCCCTCTTGAACCGGGCTACAACTAGAATCCCACTTAACCAAACTCTATTTAGATTGAGCAAGTCTTCTAGACCATGAAAATTATCTTGATAAAGCATCCATGTACCTAATGAAATGAGAGGGAGCTATTTTCACAAAAAAAATGTAGATGGGTAAAGCTTGAACAATATATTTTAAAAGCAACATATTGATCCCAAAGGAGAGCCATCTGACAGTCCAGTGATTAACCTTCCTTATAAACTTATCTAGCATATACCTCCAAGAATATCTAGGTAGAGGATGAGATGAAATCAAAATACCAAGATAAATGAAGGGGGAAGTCCTAACCTGAAATCTTAGAATTTGAGTAATCCTAGATTGAATAAGAGGAGGGGTATTGAAGAAGAAAATAGAAGACTTGTCCTGATTAATAAATTTTCTAGAAGCACCAATATATATGTCAAGATACCGTCTAATGTTGCCAAATTTCCTAATAGTGGAAACTCCCAACAAAGTAGTGTCATCAACAAAGTGAAGGTGGGAAAGAGGCGGTGAACTACTATCCCACATCCAACCTCTTGGCAGTTTTGTCACCTTGCCACATTAAAATTTTATAAAGTTTTATTTATGATTTTTATTGTAAAATACAAAGTATAATGGACAATGTAGCACTTTAGATATTTTCCAATACATATTTTTTTTGTTGTTATTTTTTTTTAAATCCCTTACTTTAATTTTTCATGGATGTTGTATTAGGAGATAATGAAGTTTTCAAAATAAAATTATTATCATAAGTAAAAGAAACAAAGAAAAAAAGTTAAATGTTGTAAAGAGCAAAGAGCATCAACATCACCAACAGGAAGAGAAAGAAAAGTGAGTTCACCCCGAGAGAGGCGAATGTCATTTTTACCCTCTTTAGGAGTGAAAAATAATGGTAGAGGTGATTACACCCTGAAGGAATCAAGGTCACTCATAAAATATCCAAGGAAAGAGGAACGGATGTGTTTTCGACTGAAATGTGCATAAAAAGTAGTTTCGTCTCTCCTCGGGGTGAACTTCAGGTTGAAATAATAGTCTGGAAAAAAATCATTATGTCATGGAGTTGGAAGGCACTAGGCAATTCCAAAGGAAAACAAGCTCATAAAGTCTTATGCAAAGGAAAGGGTATGAGTTGGTCAAAGAAAATATGAAAAGTAGCTTCACCCCAAAGGAGGGACATAAATTCTTTTCGTCTCTCTTTGGGGTGAAACTTAATTTAAAATGATCAATCACCTATGGGTCAACCATCAAAAATATGAGCAAAGGATTAAGGCTCGTTCACCCCAAAAGAGGGGCAAAAATCCTTGTCACCTCTCTTTAGGGCAAACATTGTTTTAAATCACAAGTGACCACATCATCCAGAAGAGCTGGCAAAGTTAATGTTTTAAAAGGGCTTTCACCCCAAGAGAGGGGTGAAACTCCCTTTCGCCCCTCTTTGGGGCAAAACATAGCAAAAGGAGGAGTTTAAAAGATAGCGCATTGAGGGCCAGGCAAGGAAAAATCAAAGAAAATTTTGAAGAGAGCTTTCACACGAAGTGAGGGGTGAAAAACATTGTCACCTCTCTTTGGGGTGAAAGTGTAATATTTAATATTATCAATGCAAAAGGAAGGGTTGGCATTGTGGGGCCCTCTTTTAAAGATGGTGTTTTCACCCACATATAGGTAAAGAATTAAAATGGGAGTGAGTGCTTAATGCAAAGTTTAAGATGTAGCAAATTGAAGGTGCCCCTATTGAGAAGTGTCATGTGGTTTCACCTCTCTAGGGGGCGAACGGAGTTTTTAAAATAAATTTTAGGAGAAGGAAATTTGTAACACGTGCTACTTCAAAACAACATAATCAAAGCTAATGTTGCCTCTCGAAGGGGGTGAAAATACATGTCTCCCTCATCTAGGGTGAAATCAAAGAAGATAAGGGGAAGGAGTTTTCGGGGTGAAATCACCAAGATGTTAGTCAAAAGATGAACAAAGTCATTGTTGTCGCCCATTATGATCCCAAAAAGTTTATTTCACCTCATTATTGGGTCAAATCAATTCCTTTGCCTTTATTCTCAAGAGCATTGCTTCCCAATGTGTTATTTTTGTAGATTCTCTTGGAAAGGGTAAAAGAATAGTAGAATTTAATTTTTGAAGCAATGTAAGCAGTGTTTCCAGGATTTTTGCTTTGAATTTGCAAGAGTGGATCCCATTCTTATTAATTTTCAATGCACTGCCCATTGAACTTACTATTTTTCAAGATAGATTTAATGCTCAGTGGACTTTCCTAGTGAAGGTGAAGTTTCAATAAGTAAGGATGATGTAAATTCAACAACCAAGATCTCGATTCTTGGGTAATTTTATTGCGTTCCAAGGCACCGACACACAAGGCTACTTTTCATCATTTAATATTACTGATTTCTTCATGTGATTCTACCATCAGAGCTGGATTATAGTTTCCATGAAGAATATTTTGACCAGAACATCATTGACACCGAGGATAAAATTATTCTCATTGGTTTTTGATCTATCAACATTTTTTTTGTAAGTGCATTAAATGAATAGTTACTAGGATAAAACCCTAGGTTAGTTACTTCTACTACCCCATCAATTATAACATATTCTCATTTAGCTAGTGTGTTTTTTATCCCTTTGAGTCTTGCTAGTACAACCACTAGTTTTCCGCCCCCCCAACCACACACACCAGTCCACATGGCTCAAAATCCACCACCATAGTAGCCACCACCAAGGAAATTTCCAACATGGAACCATTATAAACCTCTAAATTTTCAATCTCAAAACCCGATCCTGCAAGCGATGATGAATGCTTTACCAACTTACGATGGTATGGGTAAAATGACTTATGAGAATGTTCAATATGTAACTACTTTGGTGATAATTCATGGTATCACAGAAGAGGATATAATGGTAATATTTCTTATTCTCTCTGATAAAATTTACTTTACTTGTACATGTCATTACAACCTACAATCATTACCACCTATGACCAATTAGCTGAGCTTCTAATCAAATTTTTCAATAAACAAGCGGATCCGTTCTCCCTACTGCATTAGTTCACTACTATTTAGAGACATCTGCAGGAGGAAATAATGGAATTTAATGTCAGGTTCACCCTAACTTGGCATAGGGTTCCTGATGATCTTTGACCGACTCCTTAACAAATAGTCTTTTCCTCCGTCCAAGCTTTCAACTCTAATATTAGTATGCCTATTTGATAGCCCAATGCTAATACGTTTCTTGAGTTGTATTTTGTAACACAAAATACTGAAGCTGATCTGATTGTTATCGGTAAGATTTTACCAAAATAGCCATGCCCATTTTCCCTGATCTTTTATAGTATTTGTATGCTAATGCATCCTCTCAAAATTTATCTGTGTCACCCATGTATACAATTCCTTCATGGAACCCGAGTACATCCCAAACCATGACAATAGTTTTCGTATCTCTACTTCCTACTCTAGCTATTCTGCAATTACCATCCCTAGTTCCATTCTCGACACTACCATATCCACCTATTCAAATTACCATTACTAGCTTCCCCAACACCCACAAAACCTGATCTACAAGATAAGGTGCTAAAATACTTGCAGTCTATGAATTATGCTATAAGAGTGATAGGTAACAAAATTATGGTGATTAAAAGAAAGTAGGCTAAAAGCAATTTTATACCATGGATATCTCAAAAATCATAAATCACCAGAGAACAAGAATTTTCTCCTAGAAAAGCTCCTAGAAGGGGTACTACTATGCTTACAAATGAGGAAGTTGGTCTGTCAGAAAGAACATTTTGGTGTTCTACTTATAATGATCCACACGGTGAAGACACCTGCATGGTTCATTTGAAATATGTGCATACACTAGTGGATAGCTATTCTAGTGGTCAATTCAACATCACAAAAATTGATCACAACTTCATGATCCCATCAGTTGAAAAAAAATTGGTTATCAAAAGATCTAGAAAAGAACCTATCATTGTAGATATGACTGAAATACATCCATTAATTTTGAGTTCCTAGATATTTTTACCTAGATATATCATGATCTTAAAGGCTACAACAAATATGTGATCCATCATACCATCAAGTTACATTAAGGGGTAAAACCCTTTAGATAGAAGTAGTGGTTAGTGAATCCAAAGATTGAGGTGCTATTGAAGGTGAAGTTGCTAAAAATATTGGAGGTAAAAATCATATACCCTATCAATCACTTGACATGGGTGGAAAATATTGTACCAGTGTGTAAGAAGAATAGAGACATTCACTTGTGCTTGAATTTCTATAATTTGAACCAGGTATCATTGAAAAATCATTATACCTTGCCACAGATCAATCAAATTCTTCATGTAGTCGCTGGAGCACAAATATTTTAACTGCTAGATGATTTCTTCGGTTACAACCAAATATAGGTAAAGGATGAAGAGCAACATAAAACAACATTCACTACCATGTGGGGCACCTTCACCTACCAACAAATGCATTTTGGTCTATCAAATGTTGGCACCACATTCCAGCAAGCAATGGACATAGCATTTTATGAGTTGTTGAATATCATTATTGTGATATATCTGGATGACATGACTATTTTTCCATATGACAAGAAAGAGCATGGTTCTCACCTGAGATAAGTTTTCAATAAATAACATGAGTTTGGAATCTCTATCAATCCCAAGAAAACAATTTTTGCTATTGGAGAGCGAAAACTCCTAGGCCATGTGATTTCGAAGGATGGGTTAGCCATTGATCTTGCTAGAGATGAAGCTCTCTTGAAGTTGCCACTACCAACCAATAATAAGGAACTACAATCATTTTTCAGATATATTAATTTTTTCCAAAAATTCATTGCAGACTTTGCTCAAGTCATGAAGCCGATGACTAACCTTCTTAAGAAGAATATAGATTTTAAGTGGATAGAGCAGTGAAAGTGAGCTTTCTAGGAGACCAAAGAAATAATTGTCCAAGGCCCTATCCTGATCAATAAAAATTATTCAAAGGATTTTATCCTTTACACTATGGGCAAACAAGAAAGCTATGTGGTTTTTCTCACACAAAAGAGATATGATGGAGATGAACAACCAATTGCTTTCCTGAGCCAGACTATCTAGTCGTATGAGAAGTATAATTTTATTTAGAAGGAAGTCTACATTGATATGAAATATTTGAAGAAATTTTGGTGATTTGTTTTGCAGAGCAAGATAATTGTCTATATCATCCATCAATATGCCAACAGTTTCATTATTCAGGGTGAATTTGGTGATAAAAGAGGGTTGGATTTCCAAAATATAGTATTTTGATGTAGAAATTCAACCCACTAAGCTGGTTTATGTTTGAGCACTTTACGAAGAACTTTATAAGAGCACCACTTTTTAATCAGTTGATATCAAGGCTGATAATACACTAAGTGAGAGCAATCTCACTAATAAAGCGTCTATTGGTCAATGGAATCCTCCTCAAATGTGTTAAGGAGATAGAAAAACAAAAAATTATAGAGGAATTTCACTCTGGTCTATTAGGCGGCCACTATGTAGGTAGGTCCATGGCACTTAAGATCATCAAAGCAGGTTATCTATGGCCTACTCTTTTCTCAGATGCATTCAAAGTCAGTAAGAACTATGACTACTACCAGAGATATATAGGTAGAAGTAAGAAGACATCTTTACCCCTTCATCCCACACAATTCAAAGCGTTGTTTCAAAAATGGAACTTAGACTTTATCGGGGTTATTGATCTCAATTATTCTACCCAAAATAAATACATTATGACTATAATAGACTATTTCACCCGATGGGCGAAGGCCATTCCAACTAAGAAAGCTGATCATGCCACAATTATCTCCTTTCTAGAGGGTTTAATCATTCAGTATACCTGATGTGATTGTGATATATTATGGGACTTCCTTCATTGGCGCTAAAATCAATGAATTCATAGGTAAATATGGTATTTATCTAAAATCATCTTCTAATTACTACCCGTAGGTGAATGGTTTGGTCAATTCTACTAATAAGAATTTGTGAGAATATTAAAGAGGATACTTGGAGACAACAAGAGGAGTTGTCATCTACTGCTAGACCAAGCCTTATGGGCAAATCATATCTTAGTTAAGAAATTAATTAAGGCCTTTGCTTATTCCATGGTGTACAAAAATGAGGTAGTTTTACCTATACATATTGAGATACATGTCCTCTGAACCTTGTAGATGCTTGTTGATGAGGATGATGAATTTGATACTATGAGTGTGAGATTAGCACAACTCCTACAACTAGAAGAATAAATAGATAAGGCATACAACACTTTCATGGAACACACCAAGACAACACATAAATGATTTAGCAAGAAGGCATTTGAAAGGGCATTTAAATTTGATGATCTAGTGTTAAAGTGGAACATTGATAAAGTAAATCCTGGCAAGCACCATAATTTCAAATCTATATAAGAAGGTCTATTTTATATTTCAAGGGTGAAATCAGTCAATTCCTATTATCTCTAGGACATGGATGGTCGGGAGATACCATTTCTAGTAAATGATTTTCATTTGAAGGCTTGTTATCACTGAATTTTTAAGAACAATTATGTATATATGTACAAATGTTTTTAAATTTTACTTTTTGAGTATTTTATGCGTATTAATTAAAAAAAAAAGAAAAAAAAGTGATCTTATTCTACCCCAATCAAGCGATTTCTCCCCGAAAGCAAGTCTTCAGTGGTAAAAAATAATTTCGCATCAAAAAAAAATTTAGGACCTTATTTTCAATTTTGGGCAAAAATCATTTAAATCACTCCTTGGCAAAGTGAGTTCAGAAAGAAAGTGGAATTATTTTATTAAAGGAGTAAAATATCACACGATATATATATATATATATATATATATAATGCTTTCGCCCCAAGAAATGGGTGAAAATCACTTTCACCCCTCCTTTAGGGTGAAAGGAGAAATAAAAGATAAAGGGTTTTTTAAAAAAGAAAAAAGAAAAGAAAAAAATATGTAGAAAAAATGCAACGAAATTTTTAAAAATTTCCCCAAGTTTAATTTTATCATGCAAGTTTTTTATTAGGGGGACAAAATTCTATTGTGGATCAAAACTCCGAGAGAGTGAAAACGCAAAGGGAAATAAAAATCATATGCATTTTTAAAACTCCTAGTTGAAAAGAAATTTTTGACAAAAGTAGGGTGAAACTATTTTTTTTAATTTGTGTTTCCGAAAAAAAACTCAAGTAGTTAAAAGGTTATTTTTTAGAAAGTCATTTTTTGAGGTGAAATAAAGGAAGAATATTATTTTAAAAGAGCTTCAAATATTATGATTTTTCCAAGAAAACAAGAAGGACAATTTTCGAAGCATGGGTTGATGAAAGAAGCAAGTCACAAAGGTCTTTTCGCCCAGGAATAGTTTTAGAAAGCAAAGTGCATCCATCAAATGTTTTTTGCAGGTACAAGGTTATTTTAGAGTGCTCAAGTGACATTTTTTAGCAGATGGGCACACCCAAAGAAGATCAATTTTACCCAATTTACCCATATTGACATTATGAAGTTTTAAAGTTGCAGAATCAATTTATTTTCATTTCGAGGAGTGTCTATCTTTGACACTTGGTATTTCTCATTCCTAGGGCTAGCCGTTGATGTTCGATGTGTGATTTTTAAGATCGACAACAACCAAAGCATGAGGTTCAAGGAATATTTTAGGAAAAAGGAAGTTGAAGACAAAAAAATTATTTAAAATAGTACCTGGCATGAAGATCAAGATGCACGTTCGCCCAAAATATTTGAAAATTAGCACGTGCATTAAATATGGTAGATGAAGGTGCAGTTATAAATTTGATTCACCCATGAAGAGGAGGTAATTTTTTTATATTTTTTGAAGCATTGTCGCATTTTGTTAATTAAATGCAGGAATTACTGGGCATTTAATCATTGTTGAAGATGGGTAAAAAATACTACAAAATCAAAGAAATCCATAGAACCAAAGAAGGTGTAGAAGAAATTTGAGGGAAGAAATAAGTCCAAGAAAGCAACACAAAATTAAAATCTTGATCTAGATCCATATTTCGATATTCTAGCTCAAGTTGGAGACTACATTATTTCAAACAAGGGCATTAAGAAATTGCACTAGGATGTAGGTGTTGTAGTGGTATAGGGGTTGATGCTGGAAAGTCCTCTCACCATTGCATATGATGCTCATATTTTATGGTATTTTTGCACACCAGTCCATTATTACCTGGAGTTGGTGGAGGCAATTTCATAATTTTATAATCCCAACACCAAAGCTATGGAGAATGTAAAAGGAGATGTACTATTTACCATATCATCTAATGGTTTCTAGGAGGTATTCGCTTGTGGAATTAAACATCCTTTCAATTTTATTTTTGAGAGATTGCATCTTGATGAACAGGAGAAGAAATATCAGTCAACAATAACACTGCATTGATTTATAGAGACCCAGCTGATAAAAATACCCCAGCATGGTGAATTGACAAATTTACCAAATCCATTGATGAATTTCAAGAGCCCATATTTATTTTCTATGGTGGATTGATTTTTGGGTCTTTTGACTGATTCAATAGTGCAAAATTTGTAGAAAGCATTGGTGCAGTGCATTTTCTAATTTGAATTCTACACCCCTACTACAATAATAGTGAGGACAAACACGATTTTATTTGATTGGGTTGATTACATTTCTAGAAGGATGCATACCCACATAGAGAAAATATAGAGTGAAGGATTCATGGCATTCATTTATACCTCATTTTTAATATGGTATTTCTTATTTCTATGAATCAAAAATTTTCATTCATAGAAGTTAGGAAGGTTGATAGAGGAAATAAGAGATTGCTAGTGTATTTGTGGACCTCAAGCTTGTCAAGGAAAGAGTATTTTTATAATTTTAACTATATTTTTGTGGGTCCTTCCTTGGAGCTAATTTTTGGAAAATATGAGAGGGTACTAAAGGTAATGAGAGAAAATTATCTCAAAGGAAAGAGGTGATATAGTTTTGCTAATATAGGGCATCGTTCTACACATTTTCGACTATAATGGAAATCTAGTTCTTCTCCCATATTTTGCCATAGGTCACCTTTTTTGCATTGGAGGTCATTCACCATCAATGATGTATATGAGGCATGATGAGTAAAAATAACCATGTGTGCTATACCTTTTCACTTCGAAGACATTAAGGTGAGCCAGGTGGGCCATAATAAGTTAATTACTGAAACCTTCTACCACATTAGTATGTTGAATTTGCCGCAGTGATTGAAGTACGATACTTTGGGTCACTTCATAGAGTAAATTAAGGCCAATAGTTTTCATTGCTACCCCACGCTAGATATTGAGAAACACAAAAATAATTCAGAGGGGCATGACTTAGAGTGGCACGTGGAAAATATGATGTCGCTCCTACCATGGCTCAACTTTTACAAGATGGAGTCCGAGTATAATCCTACAATATATAAACATCATATTCCTCATCTAGGTTATTTAGTTAGATGAAGGAGCAGCTTCTGGGTTGGTCTGAATAAAATATTACAAACTGGTGGATTGTGAGTTCTCATCAAGAAAAAATTAGGTCATTGTATGGCTTTGTGATGGATGAAACATTTTTGAACACCTATAATAAGTTTTACACCAGTTATTAGTCAGTCACTTTCTCTAGTATTGTACCTTGAAGTCTTCAAAAATATAGGAGTGTGGAAAACATGGCTGAATAAGAAAACCTCGTGGACCAAGAAGTACCACTTGTAGAAGAGGAAGAATGACAAGTGCTGGAAGAGCCACTGCAACATCGGGTGAAAAGCAAATGGGAGAAGCTACCCATTATAAAGATTTCTAAGAAGTGGAAGGCTGATGGAGTTTCTTCAAACCCTCCTCCTACATTTTAGGTTGAATGGATAGAAGTGTTAGAAGCTATCCCCTTGGTTTGGACAGAGCCAATGGGCCAAAACATAGAGATTATAAATCTTGATAAAATTGCAATGGATCCAAAGGACCGGGTGGAGAAGGAGCTAGTGCCACAACCACCTTCACCCTCATCATATCAAATAATTTTAGAGCCTGAAGGTACGTTCCATTCATCTTATCCTATTCTCAAGCAGTTAGTGACTGTTGTTTCCTATCCTCCAGTTTCCACCATTGTTTCATCTCCATTCGATATGCCTTCCATGTCAATTTTGATTCCTATCTCCCAGTATCCATTCACCAACACTCCCTCTTCTTCTACTTCCCTTTCTTTTAGTTCTTTTACATCTACGCCAAATCCATTTTTTCTTCTTGTATATTTCGTTCCAAGAGCCTCCATTATGGTTGTAAGCACACAAGCTCCTCTTCAAGTGATTGTGACCATGGCAAAACCCCTTGCTTCCAATCATGCCACCACCTCCATTTCATAAACTATTTCCACTATACCATTTTCCACTTTCTTTGAGCTAAATCCATAACAAGCTTGTTTCCCTTTTATCCCATTTTTGGAGCTCCAGGTGTTGCCCAAATCCAAGATGGAGGTTGTACAAGAACAACCCATTACAATAAATATTAGGTAACCTCATTTGAGTTGATCATAATGATTTAAGATTCATAAAATAAGGGAGGTATTGGTACTATTAAATATGTTGAAGAAATTTTCTTTAATCCTAATGCCATGGAGGCCCATACAGTGAAAATATTTCCCCAGGTTTAGAAGCCTCAAGGAGAGATGACTCCAAGTGACTATACTTATGAGATCATCACCAAGAACCTTACAAAGCTCAATAATATGGATATGATGGGGAATATTTAGGTATATATGAGATCCTTGTACCTGCATGGCAAGCATTATAGAAGTATTTTTCGAAGCTGAGGCAAATATTACCAAGTTGGAGGAGACTTTGGCTAAAACTCAAGCATAGCGGTAGTCTATAAAATCAAAGGCGACTATTTGGTAGAAGAAGGGAGAATATTTGGAGAGAAAAATTCAAAAGTATGAGGAGGCCAATGGAGGAGCAGAAGCATAGGTTGAGGCATTGAAAGGCCAACTCCAAAGTTTGTAGGATCAGTTGGCTATGAAAACAATACAAGAAACTATTATGACCAAAGAAAAGGTTAAGGATGCACGCATCCATTTTCTTGTTGATTGTAAAACCATGGCAGAAAAGGTGTCACAAGTCCTCATGTACCTACAAGAGATACATACAGTCATCTCATATGGTTGACATGTAGTGGAGTATGGTTAAGATCACCTAGAGCCCATCCTAGTAAAGGCTACACAAATGCAGGTGTTGGCTAGATTGGATCTCAGATTTTGTCCCATGAGTGACATGGTCTGAGCTTGGGAAAGTGCTAAAGTTATACTGTAATATTATTTTTATAAGTTTGACTAGGTTAAGGAGTCTTAAAATCTACATTATGTGTTTGAACAAGAAATAATATTTTCAACACTCTTCTTTAATGTAGTAGCTGAAAATGATTTCCTAGTTTCACTGATGATGAGGGGAACATTCTGTCAAAGGATAACCTAGACGTAGTTTGGGAAATTTTTGTTGATAATATCTTTGAAATTTATGATTGGGATGAGCCTCTCATTGAATACCATGTGCTACCTCTAATGATAAAATTTACACGCATCTAATCTAGGAGCTTAACCAGCTAGAAAATTACATTGATATGGAGCAAGTGGAGACCTTTAGGCACCTTGTATATTATCTTAATGGCCCGGAGCTAATAAGTGAAGATGCTTGGTCTAAATCTATTGTAGTGTTTGATGCCACAATCATGCATATTTAAGAAGAAGTTGCAGTGAAGGAGATAGAGGAGTCACCTTGCCACCCCATGATCTGGATACCCCATGAGCTGCCAAAAATATTGGTAGTTTTGTCACCTTGCCACATTAAAATTTTGGTAAAATTTTGTTGATGATTTTTTTTTTCAAAGGTAAATTATAATGGATAATTTAGTATTTTAGATATTTGTCAATAAATATTTTTTTTGCAATTATTTTTGTTTTAAATCCCTTCCTTTAAATTTTCATGGATACTATGTGCGAGATAATGGATTTTTGAAAATAAAATTCATGTCATAAGTAAAATAAATAGAGAAATAAAGTTAAATGTTGTAGATAGAAAAGAGCATCGATAGTGCCAACAAGAAGAGAAAGAAAAGCGAGTTCATGCCAAGAGAGAGGTGAAAGTCATTTTTTCCATCTTTGGGGGGAAAAAATAATGGCAAAAGTGATTTCACCTAGAAGGAATCAAGATCGCTCGAAAAATGCCCAAGGAAAGAGGAATATATGTGTTTTTGCTCGAAATGTGCATAAAAAGTAGTTTCACCTCTCCTTGTGGTGAACATCAGGTTGAAATAATAGTTGAGTGATAAATCATTATGTCACGGAGTTGGGAGGTGCCAAGAAGTTTCGAAGGTAAACAAGCTCATGAAATGTTATGCAAAGTTAAGGCCACAAGTTGGTCAAAGAAAATGTCAAAAGTAGGTTCACCCCAAAGGAGGGGTAAAAATCCTTTTCGCATCTCTTTTGGGTGAAACTTAATTTAAAATTATCAAGCGCTTGTGGTCCCACCATCAAAATTATGAGCAAACGGTTAAGTCTCATTTATCCCAAAAGAGGGGTGAAAATCCTTGTTGCCTGTCTTTAGGGTGAAAATTATTTTATTTCACAAGTGGCCACATTGGCTAGAATAGCTAGAAAAGTTAATTTTTTAAAAGGGCTTTTGCCCAAAGAGAGGGGCGAAACTCCCTTTCACCTCTCTTTGGGATGAAACATAGCAAAATGAGGAGTTTAAAATATAGTGTGTTGAGGGCCAAACACAGATAAATCAAAGCAAAAATTTAAAGAGAGCTTTCACCCTAAGCGAGGAGTGAAACTCATTATCGTCTCTTTGGGATGAAATGGAAATATTGAATATTCTTAATTCAAAAGGAAGGGTTGACGTCATGGGGCCCTCTTTTAAAGATGGTGTTTTCACCCACAGAGAGGTAAATATTAAAATGGGATAACTTAATACACAATTTAAGATGTATCAAATCAAATGTGCCCATGTTGAGAGGCGCCATGTGGTTTCACCTCGCCAAGGGGTGAACAAATTTTTTAAAATAAATTTTAGGTGAAGGAAATTTGTAAAGCACTCTACTTCAAAAAAATGTAGTCAAAGTCAATGTCACCTTCCATAGGGGACCAAAATCCCTATCTCCCTCCTCTAGGGTGAAATCATAGAAGATGATAACAGGAAGGAGTGTTCAGGGTGAAATCACCAAGACATTAGTCAGAAGCCAAACGAAGTTATCGTTGTCACCCATTATGGTCCCAAAAAGGCTATTTCACCTCATTATTTGGTGAAATTAATTTCTTTGCCTTTGTTCTCAAGATAATTTCTTTCCAAATCATTATTTTTGTAGATTCTCTCGAGAAGGGCCAAATAATGATGGAATTTAATTTTTGAACCAATGTACGTAACATTTCCAAGATTTCTACTTTGAATTTGCAAGAGTGGATCCTATTCTTTTTCATTTTTAATGCACCACCCATCGACCTTGCTATTTTTCAAGATAGATTTAATGCTCGGTGGACTTTCTTGGCGAAGGTGGAGTTCCAAGGTGCAAGGGTGAAGTGAATTCAACAACCAAGATAGATCCTGATTCTTGGGCAATTTTGTTGCATCCCAATGCAACGATGCATAAGGTTGCTTTCCATAATTTAATTCTACTTATTTCTCCATGTGATTCTCCAACCAAATCCATATCATAGTTTCCATGAAGAATATTTTGACCAGAACATCACTGATGCTGAGGAACAAATTATTCTCACTGGTTTTTGATCTACCAATATTTTGTTTGCAAGTGCATTAAATTAAATAGGTGCAACCCTCTATAAATACTAGTCATTTTCATGTAAGAAAAGGAGGATGGACACTCTACAAAAAAAACATTTCAAGTTTTTTGCATCAATATAAAGGTTTTTGCTTCTGGATATTTAAATGATGTTGCTTTGATGATTATTTGCATGTCATTTCTGAATGCATTTATTTCCATTATCTCTTGTGTTAAAATTCTACTTCTGAATTTAATATTTTCTAGTGAGGGAGTGAACACTGAGATGCTCTTTGGATGTTGTCATTGTAAAAATGTAAGAAGTTACTATGCTTGCACTTCTATTGTATGCTAATAATTGCTTGGATTGGATTTTGGATGTCAGTCTATCCCCATCCTATACTTCTAGATTATAGCCATATTTTCCTATTTATTTCCTATTATCCTAAGCTTTCAACTAAAGTATATTAGGAAGGGAGCCATCCCTCTCTAGGTATTGGTCTAGAGGACATTCCTTTCCTTCGACCTTTCAATGTTTCTCGGGTCTAGGGCACACAAGGCATAAACTTTGTAACTAGATGGATTCATGACCAACACAACCCTGAATAAAACCATGCCTAACCTGAGACTTGAGAAATCTTCCCAACCCTTCCACCATAATGATAATAAATAAGGATATAGAAGATATCCTTGCCTTAGTCCCCTCAAGACCTTAAACAACTCCAATGGCTCATTATTAACTAGAACAAATAACGAGGAAGAAGAAACACAACTCATCACCCATCTAATCCAATCCTCCTCAAAGCCAAAAGTAGTAAGAACTTTATGAAGAAAGGACCATTTGACCCGGTCATAGGATTTGGCCATGTCCAACTTAATGAACATATATTTCTCCTTAGAAGTTTCCATCGAGTGAATAGATTTCATAGCAATAACAACCCCATCTAGGATTTTTTGATTAACAACAAACCCACCTTGCTCCTTAGAGATGATTTTTCTCAATCATTTCTTTTGCCTCTCGACAATCATGTTTGTAATGATCTTATACACAACATTGTAGAGAGAAATAGGCCTTAACATATCTAGGGAATTTGCTCCTTATTCCTTGGTAATAAACACCAAAAAGGTAGTATTTAGGACCCTTAGCATCTGTTTGTTCTTATGGGACTCATGGACTAGCTCCAAAAGATCAAATTTGATTAACTCCCAAAATTCCTAATAAAAATCAATAGGGAATCCATCCGATCCTGGGACTTTCTTTTTATTCATCTTGAAGATAACATTTTCCAACTCCTCAAGGGAAATTGGACCCATAAAATGCTCATTCATTTCTCTAGAAACAATTGAGGGAATACATTTTAGAATAAGATTTTTAGCCTCTTCATCTGAGAGGGAGTCCTCCTTAAAGAGAGAGGAAAAATACCTCCTAGTCTCTTCTAAAATATACCTGAAAGAATATAGAAGGACATCCTAATAATTTACAAGAGAAAAAACTAGGTTACGATTATGATGAGCCTTAAATAAGTTAAAAAATATGGCCATGTTCCTATCCCTTCCTAAAGCCAATCCACTTGATATTTCTATTTCCAAAAATATCTTCCCTCAGCTCCCATTTACCAAGGTCTTTCCCAACCCTAGATTCCTCAATGAGAAGCTCCTCCGTGAGTCCATGATCTATGATCTTCCTTGAAGATTTTTACACATTTCTAAGAGCCACCAACTTAGCCAAGGAAAGGTTCCAAAAATTTAGACTATTCGACCTCTTCAATTTATGCTAAACAAATTGCAACTACTTCATAATGGAATACATAGTGGTACCATGAGAAGGTTTGTTATTGGTCCACCAACTTTACATGAAATGATGAATCTTAGGATATTGAAGCCACATAAGTTGAAACTCAAAGGAATGATTCTTCTTTCGCCCAAACTCAAGAGAAAATATTTTTATAAGCCAATGATCAGATCCCCTACCCTCCAAAATCACATAACTAGCACTTTTGTTATTACCAATACAAAAAATGGAGATAAAAAACCTATTCAGCCTCTTTGATATGGAATCTTCCCCACATATTCTATTGTTCTAGGTAAAGATCCAATTATCTGGATTTATGTCAACCAATTTTAGGGCCTAGATATTAGCACTGAAGATAGAATAAAAATGCTCGAGATGATAAACCCCACCGTGTTTCTCCTCCATACAAGTGATAGAGTTGAAATCTCTAGCCAAAATCCATGGGTACAAGGGAGCAAGAATTCTCACAAAGCCAATGTGCTCCTAAAAATTCACTTTATCATTGTAATAAATAGGAGCATACACATTTATGTGTAGGATGGTTTCACTAGATTCATTATCATATTCGATCATCAAAATAGACCATCTACTAGAAATCCAAGTAACAGGAGAGATCTTAACCAGAACCCATAAACAAGTAATTCCACAAACATATCGACATGTACCAATACACTGGAATTAACCCCTTATCCATAACTTGAGAGAAATATTAAACATATTATCAGTTGCCAATTTAGTATATTGAACAAACACCACATTCGAAGAATGAAAATGAATCAAATCACGAATAACCTTTTATCTAAGGATGTTGTTCAACCCCCTTACATTCCATTAAAGGATAATAATTTTTGGGGGTTATAAAATGGGAGTCCAATGTTCTCACCAAGCCTGACTCCACCAAAGTCTCCCCCATTAACTTAAATTTTATCCTGGCCTTTCTTTTGACCCACCATATTCTTATCTGAAGCACCTTTTTTAATTATTTTCTACTGTAATCCCAACACCGTAGGAGTTTGGTAGTCCAAGGATGATTACGTTGGTATCTGATTAGGAGATGGCATAACTAAATATGTGTCACTTTTCAAAATAGTTTTCCCTCCATGGATAGAGCCATCCATACCAACTATACTTGAAACCAAAGCCCTATGTTCTTCACTTAAACCCCCTAGATTTGATTCCTTAGGTTCAACCTCAAGAAGAGATATTTGATTTAGACCTATTATATCTGCATCAGATAGCGACATTTTAGGTATGTCCTTGCATTGATCAATATCGTTTAGTATCTCAAAGCATTTTTTTGGCTATCCTTAAGGTCTCTTTTTGTCCTTCCTCTATTTTGAGGTTTTACATGAATAAAGGCTTCCTTATCCCGATCTCCTTCTTTTATTGGGTCTTTTCCTTTATCTAGATTTTATCCAGATCAAGAAAGACAAATATTTTAAGCCACAGATGGGACAAACTTAAGGTATTTTCTTTGTAGGTTTCCATATTCCTAACAGATCTGATAATGAAATGAAGGAGCTTCACAATCAAGTTGTTGAACCCATGTAGTCGATCCAAACTATATTTCAATAGAATCTAGAATAAGATTATTTAAATCAATTTTGACACAGATAGAGGCAATAGAGATTACCTTTTTATCCATCATCTATTGTTATGGTCCAACTATATTTTGAATAAGAAGGACAATCATATGCAAGATATTATTTATCCAAAATTCTAATAGGATCCATGGGAGCTGAACCCGCACTAGAATCTGTGATGGCCACTCCTCTGACAGGTTGAAACCCACATGCTAGGGTTTAAGAAAGAGTCCTTCTTGGTTATATAAATAAAAACCCCCTTCAAATTCTTGGTTAAAATCCACAAGGTAAGATAAAACAACCATAAAATGGCTATTTGCACTCAGTATCACCTCCACATCACCTTAAGGGTTCCAAGTCTTCCTAACGCAAGCATCCAAAAAGGGAAGATAAATTAAGATGTGCATAAATTTACCATTAAGTGCATGCTTGGTTAAGTACTCCACATCTTCTACCATCAAGTCTAGTTGAACCACTAGAACCATTCTGGCTTCACATCATTCCAAAAATCCATTATTCTTTAACAAGAGATTACCGGTATGCAATGGGAAATCATATTCCTTCCAATAATTTTTAGATGAAAAAATGTCACTAGCATGCATGCTCTATGACAGGACTGATGCCATCACAATATCCCTCCAATTATTCAGACCTCCTCCAAAAACTTCTACCATCTCCTTCGAGATTTTTTTTTCTCCATATTAGCTAGGGTTTCTTCGGAATATCTTCAGCTAATCCTTCAATTATTTCATCACTATCATATTGAAGATAAATAAGTTGTTTAATTTATTTATCATACAAATAATTAAATATAGAACATCAATGTTAAAATCATGAATTAGATTACTTAGTTGACATTAAAAATTCTATTTCCATAAGGGTAAGATGCCTATTGAATTGAGGAATAGTATTTACCTTAATTTTATATTTTGAACAAGTTATTGGACAAAATGGTTTATGGTGTCTTCCAACTACTATATTTAGGAAATATTCCCACTATCTTTTCTAATTCCTAAGCCAACATATTTTAAGTATATGAAATTAAAGTGTAAAATTTAAAAGCATAAAAACTAAAATTTAAGTTTAAAGGTGCAAGGTATTGAAATGAAAATACAACCAACAAGGAAGTGTGCAATCAATCATCATATGAGAATCTATATAACAATAATATCCCATTTAAATAATATGAATTTATAATACAATCCATAATATGGATAAAAGGGCTATCCCTTCGTCATCACACATGTCATAACACATTCTATAATCTAGTGGAGTAGTATCATTAATGGAATAAAAAAGACTTATAAATCCTCTCCCAATTTCATGAGTTACAAAGCACAATATGGGTTTCACAAAGTGTAACTATGAATTCTCATGGGAAAAAGGTGTTTACAATGGAGTGTATGGTTCTATTTGTATTAAAATTTTATCCTTGAATTACTTTGGGTAAGAAACCTTTAGTCTTACTAAAATTAAATATTTAGGGGTATCTCTAACAAAATGATACACCTATAATGTTACATACCTCTAAGAGGCTTAGAAGGATTCTAAGATGAGTTATGGTGCCACTACACATCAAAATATCACTTTCCAAATATTATTCATGGTAACTTGCTTATATTTTTATTATTTTGTAAGTTAGGAAGTAATTCACTCAAGGAACTAAGTGAATCAATTCACTTTTCTAATGGTTCACCAAAAAATTCTTTGTGATAGTGAATCACTCCACTTTGCTAATGATTTACAAATAAATTCTTTGTGCTAGGAAATTGGTCCACTTTGCTAATGATTTACAATCAAATTCTCTATGCTAGTAAATTGGTCCACTTTTCTAATTAATCACTCTTGAATAAATCAACCCTCTTGAGTGAACTAGCCTTTCACAAATGAAGCCCACCTTGGAGTGATTTGCTCCACTATGGAGACTTTTTCAAATTTGATCAATTTTGAAAATTTTGTTGTTTTTCAATATTTTTTCTAAGATCACGAAAATCACTTATATTTGACTTTCATGGTCAATTGTTTGAAATTAAAATACAGTATTCAAGCTACTATAATTTCATAGACACTATTGTGATTATGCATGTAGACGGAAAATCCTCCTCCCAAAAGAAGAAGATGTGATAAATGGATTTGTCCAATTTTTATAGTTTTGACAAATTTTGTAAATTGTACAGGTAGGAGTAAACCATACATATAGGAAGGCAAACCATACAAGTCAAAGGTAAATCATACAAGGCACAATGAAATGAAGTGAAATGCATAGGAAATGTAATTTTAGGTTGTAATTGCACATGTATATGATTATTAAGGTGGTAGACTTAGTACAAGTCTTAATTAATGTATTTTGTTATGCATAGGTGGTTGTAAATAACTAATTGCCTTAGAAACCATTTTGGAATGGTATGGGAAACATTATATAAGGCTCCATTTTCATTTTGATGGTCTGGACATCTATTGAGTATAATCTGATAGTGTTGGATTCTTCTAGTTAATCTAGCAAGTTTTAGGAGTTATAATATGCTCTGAGGAAAAAATTGTATGAATATAAATGAATAATAATAAGAAATAATAACTTCTCACACGTATTGTATGATTTTGGAATTATTGAATAGCAATTTATGGTTTAGCTTTGTTGCATGTACTTCTGTTTGATTGTTTTGGCTAATTTATGCATTGTTGTGGAATAATGGATGAAACTAGAGCTAGTGTAGCTTCGTGGAATGATTTGGAATGATGGTAAACCCAAGGGAGATGTATTAAATTTTTTTATATAATTTTTTTATGTTGCCATTTGGATTTTCAACTCTCTCAAGCTCTGTTGATATGTTTTGCATATTATTGGAAAATGATTCATTACTATAGTAAACCCTTACAAAACCTATCTAAGAGAGATTGGTACAGTAGAGTATCTAAATTAGTACTTTAATATACCTTATTTTTGTACATATCATACATATGAGTCTATACAAATCATACAGAAGATAGTTACCTAATTTGGTAGTTTATGCAATTGGAAGGAACTTACCCGATTTGGCAGTTTGGGAAATCCGACTTGTTGAGTTACAAAACTATGTACGGAAGCCTAAAAAATAAAATTTGAAGTATTGGTTGAGTGTGGAATTGTACAATATATGCCACTATATAATTTCATACCATACAGTGTATCGATTTGCCTTCCATACAAGTTGTTCATTGGGTGAAAACTAGTAGTTTTAGAGATCATACGGTCGTATGATTTGGTAAACAAGTTGGGATTGGTAAATTGACCATTTTAGGCATTATAAATCACCTCTCCACTAGGAATATTGCTTCCATGTGCTACATTTAGTGTCGTTGCCTTATCAAATATGGAATTTTTGTTAAAACGGGTTAAATTGACAAAGAAAGAATACTACAAAACTAGATGTGAATGATAGACACCAGTTTACAAAGACGTAAGATATGGGAAGTACAAGAAAAAATTCTAGTAAGAATGAGCACGAGGATTTATTGAAGAGATAATGTTAGTAACTCAGACCATAGTACACATGAACTAGAAATAGAGCAAGTTTGGACATTGAAAGGAGACTTTAAGGTGTTATCAATAGAAACAGAAAAGGAGATACCAGAACCATCTATCGTAGAGGTAAGAGTTGACAAAAATGTAGTGCAAGAGGATGGATATTGGATGGTGAAACCTAATAAAGTGATGGAATAGTTGCAAAGGAGTACAGATAACAAGCGTCAAGCACCAGAGTAATAAGATGCGAGATCTCAAGAAGAAGGACCAAGATCATCTCCCTCACATCAATGAAGGAGGTTGTAGAGTGAAGACACACGTGAGTTTGGTAAATGATTGGTGGAACAAAATAAGATACCTTAGATAGAAACTTTTGACAATGATTGTAGCAAGATACCCCTAAGGAGGAATCAAATAATATTCCATGAGAGACCTCAAGTGATAGTGATGATTCTCCAAAGATGGCTAATAAGGCAGCCAAGCAGAGACGTCCACCTTTTATAGGTGACGGTAAGGAAGACCCCACAAGACATATCATAACTTGTATAACCATTTGGATGGTGAATGGTGTATATCAACCATATAACTAGGTAAATTTATTTCTTGCTACATTGATAGGATTGGTGATCAATTGGTGTCTAAAAAGGGAAAATACAACAAATTTTCAGACTTAGAATCAAGTAAAAGATAAATTTTTTGAAGAATTACATCCTTTAAAGGATGATGGAGACATTGTTACTGAGCTTTGCATGATGAAGTAGAAGGAGGATGAAGATGTAAAATCATACAAACATAGACTAAAGAAGTTAGTAGATAATATGCAAATACCTCTAGTAGATATCTAGGTAAAGCAATGGTTTGTTGATGGATTACTACCAAAATATAATAAAATGATGAAGGAAGTACCATCAAAAATATATAAAGATGTTGTGAAGCATGCAAATAATTTTGAAAGTTAATCAAAATAGACGTATACAATAATTTTATCTCACCCCAAGTCTAATGATTTAGATAGTGGAGAATATAACACCATACAGAGGATAATAGCATCATTTCATTAGCATTTTGATAATATCATGAAAGAATAAAAGATAAAATATGATAGGAATGATATTTGGTGTACATAATGTAAAATTGAAGGGCATACAAATATAAAATGTCGATGTAATGATTATTATCATATTTACAATGTGATGGGACATGAGGTAATGTTATGTCCATATAATGCAAGAGTACATCCATAGATCCTGACAATCTAGGAGCAAGAAGAGAAATAGAAGACCCTATAAAGTGAGAAATAGGTAACAAGTGGTAGTTATAGAAATAGCAAACGAGGTGGAAAGCCTAACTAGGTTGATTGGCAAGGAGGACAAAGCCATTTATAGTATGACTCAAAAGGGAGGTTGACCATATAGTGTCGCAATTTCTAAGAATGGGGGCATTTTGCAAAAAAAATTCCTTCACCTTAGAGAGATAAAATGTTGCAATAAAGTACTACACACGTGTAGGTGGTGTGGTCCAGGGTACCAAAAAGAAGCAAATTTCCCAAAATAGGTGAGTTCTAGTAACCCATAGAATACAAATTATTTAGACATTGAGGTTCCTCAAGTTAATGAGGAAACCCAAGAATTTTTAGCCATGACAAAGAATCAAGCTAAAAAGATAAGTATCCAGAGCTAGCAAAGGAAAAGCATCACTTGTAAGTACCAAAAAAAATACTACAGGATGAAGCACAAAAAGCTAAACAAGTAAAGTTAGATGAAGAGAAGGAACTAAAAAATATAGTAGAAGATAAGGTTATTATGTAGAGTCTGGTAGCATAGGTCTTGGATATTATAGTAGATATTAAAATGTTGAACCTGTTGGAAGATATTCTAGCATTGCAGAAAGCAATGCTGGAATAAATAAAACCGCATAAGGTGATGGAAGTGCAGAGCCAACTGATTCAGGAGAAGGAAAGAAAAGATCAATTTATGGATCCAATTATATTGATGATTGATGTGGGAAATAAACCTACATTACTTCATATGTAGATCCTTGGGCATAAATTGAAACAAGTCATTATGGACAGGGGATTCAATGTCAATGTGCTACCCAAAAGAACTTGGTTAGAATTAGGCACTCCATATTTATGGGAATCTATATTTCATTTATATGGTGCTAACCAACATGGTATTGAGATAAACGGAGTCTTGACAACACAAGAAGTGGTGAAAGCTGACCAAGAATTTGTCTTGAATTTTGTTATGATTACAATGCAAAATCCTACATATGATCCTCTATTAGGAAGAGGGTGGCTACGAGTAGCCAAAGTTAATCATAGTTGGGGAAAGAATCATATTACTTTCAATAAGGGATGATATAAATATATGATTAATATAGCTAATAAAAAAGTTAGTTAATATGTAGCTATGACAGATAAATCAAAAAATTCCTCAGGAGATGAAGGGTATTTACCTGATGGAGAATGAATGCTATACCTGAAGGAATGTAGTGAAGACAAAGCCATATATGATAGCGGACTTCTTCATTGGAAAATAGAGGAGTATGAAATTTTTCATCCCAAATGCCTCTGTATTGATTTAGAGGAGATCAGTAAAAAACAAGATGAACCGAAGGTCAGCCAAGAACCCAAGGAGGCAGAAGACAAATGGACATTTTAAAAAAGTTTTGCAGAGTATACATTAGGATATGCAGAGATTGATACAAGAATTACATACCGAAATAATGTAGAGAAAGCAGTAACTGAGCTGAATAATATAAAATATGGACCTTGGATAGTGGACATCAATCTAGGAATGGAAGAGGAACCTAGGATGATTCACTATGGTGATGACTAGAACCCTGTACTAAAAGCGATGACTTTTAAAATATTCTTAGAATATAAATATGTCTTTGCATGGACATATAATAACCTGAAGGGAGTACCACAAAAGTTATGTATCCACAACATTGCACTAATACCTAGAGCACAACTCGTAAGGAGGAGACCATATAGAATGAACCCAAAGTATGTTGTATTAGTGAATGTAGAAATAGAAAATATGCTAGAGGCAGGAATCATATTCAGGATGACAACTAGTGAATGAGTATCACCTATAGTGATTACCTTGAAGAACTAAGTGGACAATATTATAATATGTGTGGACTTTAGGAGTCTAAATACAGTAATTATTAAGGACCCCTTCCTTATTCCCTTCACAGATTCTATCCTAGAAGAAGTCGCAGGACATGAGATCTATTAATTTTTGTATGGTTTTTGGGTTACAATCAGTATAGCTAAGGATTATAAGATTAATACCATATTTATTATGGATAATGACATCTACATGTACAATAAAATTCCATTCGGGCTCTATAATACCTTAGCTACATTTCATTGTATCATATTGTATATATTTGATCAGTTGGTAACAGGGAACTTCGAAGCATTTTTGGATAATTGGTCCTTTTATGGTAAGATTAAGGAGAATATTTCTACCCTAAGTGAATGTATGAGCAGGTGTATAAATGCATGAATATCATTAAATATTTGGAAATGATGCTTGATGGTACCATATGAAAAATTGTTAGGACACATAGTGTGTAGTGAAGGATTAAAAATAGACCTTGATAAGATTCATGTGATATTACACATGGAGGAACCATACGATGTGAGTTCACTTAAAACCTTCTTGGGATCAATGGGATGTTATCGAATTTTTATCAAGAATTATGCACATGTGTCCTACCAATTGGATTCATTATCAAAGAAGAATATTCCTTTCATATGGATAGAGGAGCACTAATGAGACTTTGAGGAGTTGAAGGTTAAACTTATGAGTAGTCTGATTTTGGTGTTCCCAAACTGGGATAAGGAATTCCATGTCCATATTGATTTTTCAAATTTTACAACTGGATGTGCTTTAGCACAAGAAGGATAGTTTAGGCTAGATCAACCTAATTTCTTTGCTTGTCACTTATTGTCAAGTTTGGAGAGAAATTACAGTATAATAGAAAGAGAATCTCTAGGAATGGTATATGCAATCCAAAAGTTTAGGCATTACCTATTTGTAAATCCCTTCACTTTCTATGTCGACCACCAAGATATATTGTACTTGATTAATAAACTAGTTATACAAGGATGTGTCAGTAGATGGCTCGTCACCCTATAGGAGTTCATATTCTGAGTAGTATTGAGACCTGGTAAGAAGCATACCATTGTAGACCAGTTATCTTGGATACAATTAGGAGAGCCTATAGGAATAGGAGTTCTGGATGAATTCTTGGATGCACAATTATTCACTATCAATGTTTTTATATCATGGTACAAGTTTATTCACCAATACCTATCCACGTGTGAGTTACCACAAGAAATGATGGCAACCAAGAAAAATAAAGTGATCATAAAGTCAGTACCCTTCTAGTTGATAGCAATATTGTTATATAAAATAGGAAGCAATGGTATCTTACATAGATGTGTAATGGAATAAGAAGTCAAAGTAGCATTGAAAGAGTCTCATGAAGGCTTAGTAGTAGGGCACATGCGACTAGATGAAATAGCTATGAAAATATTACCAACTAGACTATGGTGGCCGACACTGTATAATGATGTGAAAGAGTATGTTAAAGCATGTGATACTTGTCAAAGAGTAGAAAAGTCGGTAAGGAGGGAATTTATACAATTACATCCATCACAACCCCAAGAACTATTTGAAAGGTGGGGATTAGACTTTGTTGGACCATTGAAGACATCTCAAATAAGGAAGTGTAGATACATCATAGTAGCAATGAAATACTTGAAAAAATGGGTTGAAGCAACAGCATTACCTAATAACTCAACTAAAAGTACAATGAGATTCTTGTATGAACAGGTGATCACAAGATTTGTTATTCTGCTAAAGATAACAAGTGATCAAGGAGGACACTTTGACAATAAAATCATCAAAACACTGATGATGGAGTTTAGAATTTTGCACTCATTTTCTAGCCCATACTATCCTAGAGTAAATGGATAGGCAAAAGCAACAAATAAAGTCCTAGTATCTACTTTGTATAAAACCTATGGAATAGAGGGAGAATATTGGAAGGAGAGGTTACCATCTATTTTATGGGTATATAGAACAAATTTTAAACCAACAACAGAGAATACACCTTTCCAATTGATGTATCGAAAGGACGTAGTGGTTCCAGTCATATTCTTGATAACAAATTTAAGAGTTGTAGTAGAGCATCGCTTGGGTGATCAATAAATTTTGGAAGAGAGACTAAAAATACTAATCAAATTAGAAAAAAATAAGAGTCATGGTACAATGGGTGATTGAGGTAGCTAAAAAAATAAGAAAGGCATGACATGCCAAACATTTGAGGAAGTTAGAATTTAGTCTGGGTGACTTGGTTCTAAATTTTAATGGAAAGAGGGAAATCAAGATCAGTAACTTGAAGATGTTATGAATTGGTCCCTATAAAGTGGTTGAAGTAATGAATAATGGAGCAGTCAAGTTATAGAACTTGAATGGGATGGAGGTACCCAAAACTGTAAATGGTTCAAATTTTAAGCCTTACAAGGTACATTGTTTATTCATTTCTTCAAAAGATATTGAACAACAAAGACAAGCAAAAGCTCAACGAAGGAATCAAGATGATCTAGGTCCATCATAGGAGCAGCCTAACATGGTACTCACACACTTATTTGCAGAAGGGGAGGAGACACGACCAACTATAGAATAACAAGATTTGGTACCTCGACCCAGAGAAAGAAGAAGATTGTGATTGCATATCAAATTTGTGTATGGGACCAAACGAGTAGAAGAGAAAGATGAAGAATGAATTTATCCAAATTAAAGAGGACATCAGGAGATAGTACTATTACCTAAAAATAGGGAATGGCAATAATAAGAACCCCAAGTAAGAAGAAATATGATGTATCCTCAGGTAGAATAGAGGGAATTACCCCAGCAAGTGGAAGGATGAAGAAGGATATGATTAACAATATGGTATGAGGATAGAGTGGACACTTTTGATATGGAAGTTCTAGGAGAATACAAGAATGAGATCATCGATGAAGAATTTTTTGGAATTACTCTATTGTCTTAGATAAGGCTATTATAGCATAATATGCAATTACAGACTCATCAACTGCAAGAAGAATACCAAACATCGCGAGGTCATAATGCAATATTGAGAGAACAAACCATCTAGAAATTTGATAGTACAATACAAAGGCTAGATGAGCAAAGAACAAGTAGGCTATAGGAGCTGGAAAGAGAACCTGGGGATGATGAGGGGATAACTTGAAGAATTAGTGTAAGAAATGATAGAGTGAGCATAATTTTTCAAGTACCACCACGTGATCCACCAATGACGAATGAAGACACAAAAATAATATGGCAAGATATTGAGGAAGCAACTACATCACTTGAATCATAGGGCCATGCATAGATGGATTTGATTGAATCCAATAACAAAGGAATGCCTTGGCTATTAGGATAACCTAGCACATAAAGTAGTAATGAGGATGATTCCCTAAGGAACCCCTAGAATGCTTGAGATGATCGTGATCCCCCAGCATGTAAAACCATACATCAATAACTATGGAGATCATAGGAAAATCAAACCAACCTTGATCCATAAGCATATATAATAGCCCATCAATAGTTGAGAAGACAAAAGAGAAAAATATAAATATTGGAGAGACTAATGAATTTACCAATATATTGGGCAAAACAAAGAGAAGAAAATCAGAATAACTCAAGTTATAAGATAGACTTTTCTGACATATATAGAGAGGTCTTGGAAACCTCATATCCATAAATAAACTTCAAGTAAAGAATATGAATATATCACATAGTACGTGTGGATCATAGAATCAGGGCACTATGTCAATTTTCACTAAGCACAAGAAGAAGTATAAGTCCACTAGCCAACATTGAGTTGGTAGAGATATCTCATGATAATTGAGCAATGGGAGGAAGAAACAAAGAAGGACTCCCAAGGATTCAACCAAGAAGGGGAGGAGGTATTCAACCATGAAGTGAGCAAGGACAAGGTGATGTTATAATTATAGTAGGAAGAGGATGAAGAAGGTTTTAACCCCCTACTCCTAGATGGCTAGGAGATACACCTTTAGCTTGTATGACTTGGACAAGGAATCTGTGAGGGTTACCATGGATGAGAGAAATATTATCTAGCCCTACAAGGTAGTATCCACAAGTACAACCACCACTAATCCAATGATAAACTTAAAGAGTAGTATGTGTTAGAGGTTTACTCCAAGAAATGGATGAATCACCATTGGCGTAGAGAAACCAAATATCAAGAGGAATAATATGGGGAAGACACTCACGTGGGAGAGGCCTTGTTGGTAGAGGAAGAGTATATTTTATAGATGAAAGGAATAAGGGACAACTAAGGATATGATCGCCAATTCTGGAGCCCAAATTGATCCTAGGGGATAGGTAGATAAGTCACTCAAATTATAGTAGAGTAGTAATAACACCGCTACTAAGGGATCAATCACCTATGCAACAAGTGGAAAGGACACCAGGTAAATATATTCTAGCTTGTAATTATACAATTCCAAATTGTACACATGGTAGTGGAAGGCCATGGAATTCAGTAACATTATAAGTGGAGATGAATCAACCTAGAGAACAAGTGCCACCAAGTGACACAACCACTCAGAACATCATAGTCAAACCTCCAAGAGAGGAATCTGATGGGATGGTACAAGTGAATGTCACTGTATGATTTCCACGATGATAATTGTGTATAGCTTACGAACTGAAAAAAAAGAGAAAAAAAATAAAAAATAAAAGAAAATAAAAATGAAAAAGAAAATGAAATAAAATACCTTAATTGTGAAAATACCTTAGGACGTAATTAGGAAGGAAGTGGGTTAAAGATAAAAAATGACAGCCTCTTCAAGATACAAAATATTTTTTATTTCTCTAAGTGATAGATTGTACAAATCAATTCTAAGATGAAAAAGCACAAGTGATAGATTGTATAAACAAAATTTCAAATTCAAAAAGCATAAAATAGAGATCGCACAAGTGGAATTGGAAAAAGTACATTGGAAATTGTACAAGAGGGTGTGTTGTATGGTTTAGGTCGTATAGTGTAC
Organism: Wollemia nobilis; assembly: GCA_028583015.1. NCBI lineage: Eukaryota > Viridiplantae > Streptophyta > Pinopsida > Araucariales > Araucariaceae > Wollemia > Wollemia nobilis. Next base: position 4,580,177 of record JAQPPZ010007219.1, read on the forward strand.
AATTTTAGGTATAGTGTACGATTTTCAACCATCGTATTAAATATTCACATGTGTGAATCAATGAGTTATCAGAAAATAACAGGAAAAAGTTAAAAATTGTATGGAAACTAATGAGTTATCAATCATCTAGGTAAGAAAGATGAAGAGACATGCAAAATTGCACAATTTTAAAATTTGACCAGTTAGGGTTTGGATATAGTTTAAATAGAAGCCTTACCCTAGCAATTTTAAAAATCGTACAAAGAAAGAGTTTGAATTTTTTGGGAGAACAAAGGTGAAAAGCATGCAACTAAAAAGAGGCAACTACATGGGCATTAAAATTCATAGTAATCTGCAATAAATTGTGACCCATTTTCGAATTCACACTAGGGAGACTTTTTGCATTCAAAAACATCAAACCGAAGAAGGAAAAAGAAGAAAAAGTGAGGGTTTGACTCCATTGAAGGAATAATTTGATCTCAATTGGAAATAAATGAGGTTTTATAGTAAATAGTGTCCAAACATGAACTAGGTCATTGAAAAACATACATTAGGGTTCAAAGAAGTGGTGGATTGGAGCTAGAGCGAAGAAATTGCAAGGAAAAGAAGTTACAAACCCTAATTTGACAAAAGTGGCCAAAAACGAAAGGGAGAAGATGGAGGAAGGAAAGGAGCATACTATACAACTGTAATCGATAGCCAAGAAATTTTCATTTTTGGGGATAAATTATGCCAAGGATGGAACATTTAGAAAATTGCTCCCGAAAAGCATTGAAAAGATAGGCACATTTCGAAAACTAGGTTAGAGAGAAATCATAGAAGAAAAGGGAAAATATGATTTTTTTGTGAATAAGGGTTTGAAAAGATGTTCTATATAATTTTATGGCATATTGTATGATTTTATACAATTTTAGGTAATTGTTGGTATATTTTTAGCCATTTAGAGAAAAATCGTACGAAATATTATGGATTCAACAAAGGGGAATAACTGGAGAGGAATAATGTATGGAGTAGTACACCCCTATATGATTTTAGGCTGTAATTGTATGATTTACAAAAAAATTAATAATTGAAGACCGAACAATGATAAATTGGATGATTGTACGTGTAGACACCAAAACAACACCAATCCGATTATGTGACTGCAAACACTGATCGCTTTGACACACATAGCCCCTAGGGCAGCCCTCAGAGGTTAAACAGTGGTCCTAACCACTTTTACAGTAATTTTGGAAGGTCAAAAAGCAATTTGGCACCTTCAGACACTCTGCTCCAAATTCGTCCCACCTTGGGATGAATTCAAAATGGGATCCGCCCCACCTAGGGACGAATTCTAAATTCGCTCCTGGGTAGGGCGAATTCCAGGTTCAACGGGAAAAAAGATAAATTGTGCCAAATGGCAGCCGAGGATAGTCAATTAATGATCCCTGCCTTGCATGCGCAGGTAGGTGAGCAAATTGAACGTTAGAGGACTGTCACAAGGGCAGTCATGGAAGCCCAAGTTAGGGAGGAATCTCCTCCCTCATGGGAAGGCATGACTGCCACATGGCGCCCATGCATGCCCATCCAAAGAGACCCCTTGGGTCTATAAAATGGTGAAATTTCTCACCCAAAATAGGGAGGTTGGAAGCATTTTTAAGCAACGAAGTGCTGCAAAATTGATACCACGCTTTACCTTTGATTCACCTCTTCCACATCCTTGATCTCTTTCACAAGGGAGGTCATTGGGTGGTTATTGGAAGTGTGAATCCGGATCCAAAACCCGACACTTGACCACATCGATCTACCAATTTGCCTACAACACATTACAAGAGATTTTGGGCCCATCCCAAGTGGATTGGTGCCGAAATCAGGTTCCAACGGTGGGCGGCCCGCCCGGGCGCCCCGCACTCCTGCGAGCCTAATCTTCTTTTTTAAGAATGATTGGGAATTCATGGTAGATTGTTCTTTTTGTCATTTGTTTATTTTGCATTCCATATTATGCTGCTTAAATAGCTTGTAATTCTGATTTCATAATGTTTTGATCAAATCTTATCATGTTTTATCGCTTTTGTTGTCCTTACTAACTTGTAGGTAGGAGCGTCAAATTCACATGGATGGAGGCCAAATTGGGGAAATCCGACCATCTGGGTCTTCCCAAAATGCCTCCAATTAGCTAACCCCAAGTTTGTAGGTCGTTTGGAGATCCCTAGACATGACATTTGGGGTAGTATCACTTCGACGCTTTGTTGCAGGTGAATTCGTCTTACCCCGGGATGAATTACAGTCTAATTCATCCTACCCCGGGATGAATTACAGTCGAATCCATCCTACCCAAGAGCGAATTCAAATCGGTGAAGAATTTCATGACTATTTCACTTGTAGTGACCTTCTGGTGATGTTCCCTTGTTTCTGTGAAATTTGTAGATTGTTTTGATTCAGTTCATTTATCCTTTTATCCAGTTTCATGCATGCATCCTTCATTGTTTCTTTAGAGAGCAAACGCTTTGTATTATTCACAGGTGCTACTAATGATTTTGTTGTTTATTTGAATGTAGGAGGAGCAGCAAGGATCAAATATTCATCCACACTAGCGGCGACAACACTTTGTCCTGCCCATTTTGCATGTGGGCACGCGGAAGGAGGATCACTAGTCACTATTGTAGCCAAGAGACAAGTTTGACGCTCCTATCCCTGAAAAGGGGGGAGACGTCATTGTAACCGATATTGAAATACATCAATAAAAGAAGAGGGTTGCTTTCTACTTCTTTCATTTTGGTTCTCAATTTGTCTAAGCTTTCTCCCTATTTCATGCATTTCTAATTTGTAGGATCAAGTACATTTTGTTTTGCATTGCATCGTGCTTGGAGTTTTCCATTTTTGTTTCCGAAATCTCGTGCTTCCAGTGGCGATCATGGTGGGACGTTGTCCCCTAATTTTTGAGATCAAGAAACTGATCAAAATTTGTGTTTTCTTGCTTACAAGTGCCATTTTTCGAACTTTGACTGTTGTTTGTTCCAGCCTATGGCGAATACAGTACTGGAATTCATCTGACCCTGGGACGAATTTGAATTCGTCTCAGCCTAGGATGAATTTTGTTTTGGTATTCGTCTCACCCAGAGATGAATTTCTGTCTATGCAGTTTCAGGGCCGAGAATAAGAAACATCCTTTTGGGCAGAGAAGAGGTAGGGGTTTTTAACAAGCCTCTATCAAATTTTTGTTTTCTATTTTTTGATTTTCAACTTTTGTATGGCTTAGGGAAAGTTTTCTTTTTGTTTGCCTGTTTCATTTTTTGCAAATTAAAATGAACCCCACACACATCACGTGGCATTTTTAAACCAAGGAGCTAGTCGTAAGACCCCAGCCCTTGATCAAGACCAACGGTGGATTTCATCACCACCTTGGCTTGATTTTTGCATCCATTTACCCCGATTGTCACTGTTGCTCGACGTAAATCCTGACGAAAGCTGACCGAGTGTCGTTGGGGTGATTCCTAGCACACGAGGATAAGTCTTCTATGGTAGGTGTCATAAACAAGACAATCCCCCTTTCGTACCGCCTATGTTCCACGTACCATCTGCTCTCACGTACCTATAGTTTCCTCTTGTAAGGGCGGGTATATAGAGAGGTTGGTATATCAGCCTGGCAATGGTATATCGAAGGGGCGACCATTTATGGGAGTCATAAGAGCCTTCATACTGCATTTAAATGTTCTTCAAAAATTTTATAAACAAAAACAAAAATTAAAACACACGAAACCAGATTTAGGGCACACTTTTAATCTTTAAAAGAGATAATCATCACTTGCATGTGTGTGATCTTTTCTATTTTGTGTAGCATAAAAATCAAAAAAATCATAAACAAAAGATAAAAATCTACGCATTTTGTAGAGAAGTATCACAATGGTGTTCACCCGCAGCCAAGCCCAATCACGGGCGGATGTTGCGGGGAATGTCCAAGGAGGCACAAGTCACCTCCGATACAGCCCCAAGGATTTGGTCATACCACCTTGGCGGCCTGACACACAAGGCAGTCCCCTCCACGCCCCGACGGAATGGGACTATAGGGGCACCCCTTCTAGGGGCACTCCCTACCAGCACAACACCCAACACACACCCGTTCAGGAGGGGTATACCTATAGGAGAACTCCCTTAGACACCCGCTATAAGTGGCCATCGCATGATGAAGCGCTAGAATGGAAGGGGGTCCATAAGGAGGGGCCACATGACTATGCCATCCCTCCTACACCTCGCATCATTGTTAGCAACAACTAGTCAAATCCATAGCACAAGGCTCTTTAGGCAGGGTGAGCCAACTCTTTCCATACCTTTTTCACTTATGAAAGAGAGCATGAGGAAGACCCCTACCTTCCTCGAGAGCAATATATAGTGCAGGGGCAATACGCCTTCGCACCTGCTATCTATCAAGACCACTCACTGAGGCCAAAGCCACGAGGGAATGTCGCTACCCCCAATAGAGGGAGGTAGCCTATAGAGATCTCGGATCACCACAATCGAGATAGATATCTAGGAGAGGCATCTAGGCCTTCTAGACATGATACGATGGGACCAACTATCTTAGAATTTGCCAAACATATCACCCATCGGGTGCAACTCACGCAACTTGAGCTAGAGTGACTATAGTTAGAGCAACGGTACCTTCTAAATAAAGAGCACCTTCGGCGCCGGAAGGATGAGTTGTTCCAACACACTATGCAGGACGCAAAGGATTGAGAGGACTCCAACCCCTCACACGCATAAGACAAAATATTATGAGAGACACAGCTGGGTGCGAGATAGGTCTCCATGACCTTATCAAGCACCGCTACCCCAACACCTCCTAGATAGGAGCGAGAGGCCACTCCTCAGACCAATGATAGGTGCCTTCCTCAAGCACCCACCCGGGTTCATGGGCCACCCTCAGAAATCCCTCAAGAAGCCTCTGAGGAATCAGAGCGAGAAGAAGAGCGGGATGAAATGCCCTACCAAGGCATGGGGGGTGCTATCCGGCCACCCCTCCATAGGCCCCACGTTCCTCAATAGGAACCAACCAAAGAGGAGGAGCCCAAATCCCCTGATACATGCAAAGCATTAGAGCACTTAGAGTCGATAGAGACCAAGATCTCAAGGTCCCAAAAGCCCAACTTACGTGAGGCTCCTCTCGAAGAGGATCAGCCTCTAACCATAAAGCTACCCGAGGACGAGGTCTTCCATGTCTCGTAAGTCACTAGGAATTTTGATGAGCATGGACTCTTGGTTTTCTAAGAAATGTGAGGATAAACTAGAGATGGAATATCTCAATCAGCATGCGATGGCACAATCGACCTTGTACCCCATGAGATATTGATGAGCACCAATAGCTAGGCATAAGGCTAGGGCATGAGTGGCGCGTTGACCCAATGCAGTGGAACCAAATGTTGAATCCACCACTTTGGGCATACCAAGAGCACCTTCTGCCCAGAGACCCCCTAGCAATATCAGTATCGAGGGTAGACCTTGTCCTCCTATCCATGCATAGGGCCGATCCATTCATGCCAATCCCTCCAGAGTCAGATCCGGTGCACAAAGATCATCAAGCTGGGGGTACCTCTATTCCATGAAGAGCAAGTGGATTACACCAAATGCTCCAAAGGTGTCCATAAACCCTTTGGTCAACCCAAAAGCTCCAAGGATTATCGCAATCACTTGGTCACCCCAAAATCTCCAAGGATTATCGCAATCACTTGGTCACCCCAAAAGCTCCAAGGATTATCGCAATCACTTGGTCACCCTAAAATCTCCAAGGATTATCGCAATCCCTTGGTCACCCCAAAAGCTCCAAGGATTATCGCAATCCCTTGGTCACCCCAAAAGCTCCAAGGATTATCGCAATCACTTGGTCACCCCAAAAGCTCCAAGGATTACCGCAATCACTTGGTCAACCCAAAAGCTCCAAGGATTACCGCAATCACTTGGTCAACCCAAAAAAGCTCCAAGGATTATCGCAATCACTTGGTCAACCCAAAAAGGCTCCAAGGATTCCCATAATCGCTTGGTCATTCCCAAAATACCCCAAAGGTGTCCATAAACCCTTTGGTCAACCCATAAGTGCCCCAACGGTGCCCATAAATGATGTAGGAGCATCCAACAAAATTTGGGAAATTTTATTTTTTCCTAAATTTTAGTGCATAATGTTGGGGCCATAACTTCTCAACCGTAGCTCCGATTGACGTGAAATTTGACAGGGAGCTATTTGGGAGATTTTTAAACAAATATGACTCGTTTGAGTCCTATTTGCCAAAAAAATCCAGTTTTCAAGGCCAAATTCCATCATCTAGTGCTCCAAAATTAGGTTTTAAAATTACTCACCTAATTTTTTATGCTTTTTGAGCTGTTCGGAGGTCAATATATCCTAATGTATTTATATTTAGGACTTGAAACTTTATTTTTAGCTTGTCTATTGTAAGAGGGATGCGTACCCCAATTTTGGGTCCCATCCGACTCATTTTCATTTTTAGGGTTTTTTTGGCTATATAGCCACAAAATGAGGGTTTATTGATGGAGAGCCAAGCTTGCTCAAACCAGTTCTCATTCAAAACTTGGAAAATATTACCTCACAAAGATAGCACTTTGTTGCACAAAATCCCCCAAAGGTGCCCACAAACCCTTTGGTCAAACCCAAAAGCTCCAAGGATTATCGCAATCGCTTGGTCATCCCAAAAAGCTCCAAGGATTATCGCAATATTTTGGTCAATCCCAAAAGGCCCCAAAGGTGCTCACAAACCCTTTGGTCAAACCAAAAGCTCCAAGGATTATCACAATCTCTTGGTCAAACCCAAAAGCTCCAAGGGTTATCACAATCCCTTGGTCACCCCAAAAGCTCCAAGGGTTATCGCAATCCCTTGGTCACCCCAAAAGCTCCAAGGATTATCGCAATCGCTTGGTCAAGAAAATCCAAAAACAAACAAAATCATCAAAAACAAACAAAATCTGCATCTCAATTTCATGCATACTTCAAAAATCAAAATACATATAGCTGCATCAACATTGCATCCATCCATTGCATATTGTTGATCACACAAGGCAAAGGCACCATAGACTGTCATTACTTGGCAAATCCACCACCTTTCATATTTTCCATTTTGAAAACAATACAACAAAAATAAATGACAATCACCATTTTGCCATATCATAAATCAGTTGTCATCCAATGTATCTAGAGTTTTTGTCATTCAACTTTCATTAGATCTCTAGCCAAGAATTGTACAAAGTCAAACGGATGTTACAACGGTAGAGTTTTACTTGAAATACACCTTGTTACATAGCATCCCATCACAAGTTCAAAAGCACATAAAAACAATTCCCAAGTTGTGTCAATGAAAGATGAAACCTATAAAGCAATACAGGATACCATACAGTGAAAAAGGTTATCTCGCTCATCCCCCTGTGTGAATGACCCCAAGAATGCTGAGAGTTGGCAAAAGGACAAGAATCTTCCCTACCCAATTCCCAAGAATCCCAAGTTCTCAAAACGTTGCAAAACCTCACAAAAATTTGCACAAAGTCAATACTCCAAAACATCGACATCAAATCCCATAAAGTGCATACACAAAAGGCACAAGCAATAGTGATTCTCATCACTCCAAAATTCAAATCCCTCGCTCAAAAAAAAAAAGCAAAACAAAAATAAACAGTGATTTTATCACTATAAAAGAGAAAGTATCCCCATACAAATGAAGAAAAGAAGGGAGTCAAACTTGAATCCCTGGAACTCTCAGCATTCAAAAAGGTCATGAGGCCAGCCTCAGTACCGGTTTGGTGGATAGCCTATCGGTCACTGGAGGCAAACCTCCCGCATGACGATATATCTGTCACATTAACTTTTGTGCAGATCAATGTTTGCATGTGGATGAGCTAGCTTATGGTATCCTAGACAGCATCGCAGATTACTCTGACTAAATACAACAAAGGAATTAGTGGAACTAATCAGGTGATCCTCAGTACAGGTTCGGTTGAAAGCCCATCTGGCACTGGCGGTATCCTGACAAATACCACAAAAACAAATTCAATTGCACACATAGGGACATGAAATAACTTGGTCAAAAACAAGCACGATTCATACCTTGTTCAAACATCTTGTAAGACAACAGTACAGTCTTGGCTAGTTAGTTAAACCATCTGAGTCTCAGAAACACTTAGCTACATTCTACGCCAACCATTGCATATAATCCATCCCTATATCACCATCAAAAAAAAAAAAAAAAGAGCAACATATATACACAAAAGCATTTACCACAGCAATCACCCAGTACACAAAGCCATAAGTCCTATATAGTCTATGGTGCCAATGCAAAGTTATCAACAAATCATTTCATCCATTCCATTACCTATCATATAAATCAAAAACATTCGCATTTATCATACCATATGCATACATCAATATAAAGTAGCATGCATCCATCAACATCAATCATTGTGCATAACATGAAATTATGACATATACACAAAGCAAGAAAATCAAAACAACAAAAATATCAAATATCCACAAACAATAGCAATAAAAGTGTCGAACAAAGGCACCTTTGCGCTTGACATTCAATGGCATAGAAAACTGATGTCGGGGTTTACATTGTCACTACCCTACTCCCGAAGAAGGCTACCATAGCTGGACCGCTCCACGGGAGGACGGATTTTCGACAATTTAATCCCCAAATGGTGTCACAAAAAAATCATAACAAAACAACAAAAAAAAATGCAACACAAACAAACAAAGCAATAAGCATTTTCGGACACAAGTGCTCTTGCACTTAACCTCTTGGCATAGAAAATCGATGTCGGGGCTCAAATTGTCACTCTCCTACTTCCCCAAGAAGGCTACCATAGCCGGACCGCTCCATGGGAAGACGGGTTTTCGACGATTTCACCCCATTATGGCATCACCAAAAGGGATTTTACCCACCAAAAATAGGTCCAAATGTCGAGAAACTGCTTAAGATTTAAATGAAAAACATCTAAAGGCACCCTTGCACAAGTCATCTTGGGTCAAGCGACTCGTCGCTTTTCTCATGGAGGTCATTCCCTCATCGATTCGTCACTTGAGGGGGTAGTCACACTTAGTCACTAATCAACAAACACACACCCAATCAAGGCAATGGCATGCATTCAAAGAATCATTGACAAAGACAATCATGCTCCTGCTTGGGGTAGCAAACAAGCAATAATCACAAATTGATCAAACACTTGGCATTCCCGAAGCATGAACACAAGGTTCCCCCATGGGCAAAAGGTTGCATCCCTTTGCCTATTCATGACTGATCAATGTCCAAGCTCAAGTCACACCTCACCAAAATAGGTTAATACTTGAAATCAAATTCCTTAGCTCGTCAGAAGCAAGGATTCAAGAATGCATGCCCTTTCCATGCTTGGGGCATCAAAAGTTGGTTAGGTTACCAAGAAACCCTAATCATTAGTGCTTTGGTTATCTATTTTTGCTCGACGCTGCGCCATGCACAGTGCATCCCAAAAAGGGGCATCTATAGACACCAAAATAGCACCAATCCGATTATGTGACTGCAAACACTGATCGCTTTGACACACATAGCCCCCAGGGCAGCCCTCAGAGGTCAAACAGTGGTCCTAACCACTTTTACATCAATTTTAGAAGGTCAGAAAGCAATTTTGCACCTTCAGACACTCTGCTCCAAATCCGTCCCACCCTGGGACAAATTCAAAATGGGATTCGCCCCACCCAGGGACGAATTCTGAATTCGTTCCTGGGTAGGGCGAATTCCAGGTTCAATGGGCAAAAAGAAAAATATTGACAAGTGGCAGCCAAAGACAGTCCATTAATGCCTCCTGCCTTGCATGCGCGTGTAGGTGGGCAAATTGAACGTTAGAGGACTGTCACAAGGGCAGTCATGGAAGCCCAAGTCAGAGAGGAGTCTCCTCCCTCTTAGGAAGGCATCTCTGCCACATGGCGCCCATGCTTGCCCATCCAAAGAGACCCCTTGGGTCTATAAAATGGTGAACTTTCTCACCCAAAATAGGACATTGGAAGCATTTTTAAGCAACGAAGTGCTACCAAATTGATACCACGCTTTGCCTTTGATTCACCTCTTCCACATCCTTGATCTCTTTCGTAAGGGAGGTCATTGGGTGGTTATTGGAAGTGTGAATCCGGATCCAAAACCCGACACTTGACCACATCGATCTACCAATTCGCCTACAACACATTACAAGATATTTTGGGCCCATCCCAAGTGGATTGGTGCCGAAATCAGGTTCCAACGGTGGGCGGCCCGCTCGGGTGCCCCGCACTCCTGTGAGCCTAATCTTCTTTTTTTAAGAACAATTGGGAATTCATGGAAGATTGTTATTTTTGTCATTTTTTTATTTTGCATTCCATCTTATGCTGCTTAAATAGCTTGTAATTCCGATTTCATAATGCTTTGATCAAATCTTATCATGTTTTATCGCTTTTGTTGTCCTCACTAACTTGCAGGTAGCAGCGTCAAATTCCCGTGGATGGAGGCCAAATTGGGGAAATCCGACCATCTGGGTCTTCCCAAAATGCCTCCAATTAGCTAACCCCAAGTTTGCAGGTCTTTTGGAGATCCCTAGACACGACATTTGGGGCAGTATCACTTTGGCACTTTGTTGCAGGTGAATTCGTCTTACCCCGGGATGAATTATAGTTGAATTCGTCCTACCCCGGGATGAATTATAGTCGAATCCATCCCGCCTAGGAGTGAATTCAAATCGGTGAAGAATTTCCTGACTGTTTCATTTGTAGTGACCTTCTGGTGATGTTCCCTTGTTTCTATGAAATTTGTAGACTGTTTTGATTCGGTTCATTTATCCTTTTATTTAGTTTCATGCATGCATCCTTCATTTTTTTTTAGAGGACAAATGCTTTATCTTTGCAATAGGTGCTACTAACGATTTTGTTGTTTCTTTGAATGCAGGAGGAGCAGCAAGGATCAAAGATTCATTCACACCAACGACGACAACACTTTGGCCCGCCCATTTTGCATGTGGGCACGCGAAAGGAGGATAACTAGTCACTATTGTAGCCGAAACATGTTAACGCTCCTATCCCCTGAAAAGGTAGGAGACGTCTTTGTAACCGATATTGAGAGAGTATAAATAAAAAGGGCCATGCTTTCTATACCTCTTTCATTTCGTCTCTTTTCCCTTATTTCATGCATTCAAATTTCTAGGATTAAAGAGTTACATTTCATTTTGCATTGCATAGCTTTAGTGTTTCTTTTGCAACTTTTGAAATCTCATGCTTTTAGTTGCGATCATGAAAACACGAGATTATGGAAGTTGAAAAGAAACACTAAAGCTATGCAATGCAAAACGAAATGTAACGCTTTAATCCTAGAAATTTGAAATGCATGAAATAGGGAAAAGAGACGAATTGAGATGAAATGAAAGAAGTATAGAAAGCACAGCCCTTTTTATTTATACTCTCTCAATATCGGTTACAAAGACGTCTCCCGCATTTTTAGGGGCTAAGAGAATTAACATGTTTCAGTTACAATAGTGACTAGTGATCCTCCTTCTGCGTGCCCACATGCAAGATGGGCAGGCCAAAGTGTTGCTGCCGCTGGTGTGAATGAATCTTTGATCCTTGCTGCTCCTCCTGCATTCAAAGAAACAACAAAATCATTAGTAGAACCTTTTGCAAATATGAAACATTTGCTCTCTAAAGAAAAAATGAAGGATGCATGCATGAAACTGAATAAAAGGATAAATGAAATGAATCAAAACAGTTTGCAAATTTCACAGAAACAAGGGAACATCACCATAAGGTCACTGCAAATGAAACAGTCGAGAAACTCTTCAACAATTTGAATTCGCTCCTAGGTGGGACGAATTCAACTGTAATTCATCCTAGGGTAGGACAGATTCGACTGTAGTTCATTTCGGGGTAGGACGAATTAACCTGCAACAAAGCACCGAAGTGATACTGCCCCAAATGTCACGTCTAGGGAGCTCTAAAAGACCTGAAAACTTGGGGTTAGCTAATTGGAGGCATTTTAGGAAGACCCAGATGGTCGTATTTCTATAATTTGGCCTCCATCAATGGGAATTTGATGCTGCTACCTGCAAGTTAGTGAGGACAACAAAAGCGATAAAGCATGACAAGATTTGATCAAAGCATTATGAAATCAGAATTACAAGCTATTTAAGCAGCATAATATGGAATGCAAAATAAACAAATGACAAAAAGAACAATCTACCATGAATTCCCAATTGTTCTTAAAAAAGAATATTAGGCTTGCAGGAGTGCTATCTATCAGGACCACTCATTGAGGCCAAAGCCCCAAGGGAATGCCGCTATCCCCAATAGAGGGAGGTGGCCTATAGATATATCAGATCACCATGACCGAGATACATATGTAGGAGAGGCGTCTAGACCTTCTATACATGAGACAATGGGACCAACTATCTGAGAATTTTCCAAACATGTCGCCCGTCGGGTGCAACTCACGCAACATGAGCTAGAGCGACTACAGTTAGAGGAACTGTACCATAGTAACAAAGAGCACCTTCAGTGCCAAAAGGATGAGTTGTTCCAACACACTATGCAGGAGGGGACTCCAACCCCTCACACGCATAAGACAAAACATTATGAGAGGACTCCAACCCCTCACACGCATAAGACAAAATGTTATGAGAGGCACAACCCCTAGGTGCGAGACAAGTATCTACGACCTTATCAAGCACCGCCATTGACACCTCCTAGATATGAGCAGGAGGCCACTCCTATAACCAATGATGGGTGCCTTCCTCAAGAACCCACTCAGGTTTATGGGCCACCCTTAGAAATTCATCAAGAAGCCTCTAAGGAATTAGAGCGAGAAGGAGAGTGAGATGAAATGCCCTACCAAGGCATGGGGGGTGCTATCTGGCCACCCCTCCATAGGCCCCAAGTTCCTCAATAGGAACCAACCAAAGAAGAGGAGCTCAAATCCCTCGATACATGCAAAGCACTAGAGCACTTAGAGTCGATAGAGACCAAGATTTTGGAGCTCCCAAGGCCCAACTTACATGAGGCTCCTCTCGAAGAGGATCAACCTCTGACTGTAGTCACACTTAGTCACCAATCAACAAACACACACCCAATCAAGGCAATGGCATACATTCAAAGAATCATTAACAAAGACAATCACGCTCCTGCTTGGGGCAGTAAACAAGAAATAATCACAATCTAATCAAATCACTTGGCATTTTGTGAATCATGAACTCAAGGTTCTCACAAACAAAAGGTTGCGCCCTTTGCCTATTCATGACTGATCAATGTCCAAGGTCAAGTAACACCTCATCGAAAAAGGTTAACACTTGAATTGAGTGCCTTTGCTCGTCAGAAGCAAATATTCAAGAATGCATGCCCTTTCCATGCTTGGGGCATCAAAAGTTGGTTAGGTTACCAAGAAATCCTAATCATTAGTGCTTTGGTTATTTATTTTTGCTCAGCACTGCGCCACCTGCAGCGCTTTCCAAAAAGGGGCATCTATAGACACCAAAATAGCACCAATCTGATTATGTGACTACAAACACTGATCGCTTTAACACACATAGCCCCTAGGGCAGCCCTCAAAGGTTAAACAGTGGTCCTAACCACTTTTATAGTAATTTTGGAAGGTTAGAAAGCAATTTGGCACCTTCAGACACTCTGCTCCAAATCCGTCCCACCCTGGGACGAATTCAAAATGGGATTCGCCCTACCCATGGATGAATTTTGAATTCGTTCTTGGGTAGGGCGAATTCCAGGTTCAACGGGAAAAAAGAGAAATTGCACCAAATGGCAGCCAAGGATAGCCAATTAATGCTCCCTGCCTTGCATGCGCACGTAGGTGAGCATATTGAATGTTAGAGGACTGTCACAAGGGCAATCATGGAAGCCCAAGTTAGGGGGGACTTTCCTCCCTCATGGGAAGGCATGACTGCCACATGGCGCCTATACATGCCCATCCAAAGAGACCCCTTGGGTCTATAAAATGGTGAAATTTCTCACCCAAAAGGGGATGTTGGAAGCATTTTTAAGCAACGAAGTGCTACCAAATTGATACCATGCTTTACCTTTGATTCACCTCTTCCACATCCTTGATCTCTTTCGCAAGGGAGGTCATTGGGTGGTTATTGGAAGTGTGAATCTGGATCCAAAACCCAAAACTTGACCACATCGATCTACCAATTTGCCTACAACACATTACAAGAGATTTTGGGCCCATCCCAAATTGATTGGTGCCAAAATCAGGTTCCAACAGTGGGCGGCCTTCCCGGGTGCCCCGCACTCTTGCGAGCCTAATCTTCTTTTTTAAGAACGATTGGGAATTTATGGAAGATTGTTCTTTTTATCATTTATTTATTTTCCATTCCATCTTATGCTTCTTAATTAGCTTGTAATTCTGATTTCATAATGTTTTGATCAAATCTTATCATGTTTTATCGCTTTTGTTGTCCTCACTAACTTGTAGGTAGCAGTGTCAAATTCCTATTGATGGAGGACAAATTAGGGATATCCGACCATCTGGGTCTTCCCAAAATGCCTCCAATTATCTAACCCCAAGTTTGCAGGTCGTTTGGAGCTCCCTAGATGCAACATTTGGGGCAGTATCACTTTGGTGCTTTGTTGCAGGTGAATTCATCTTACCCCAGGATGAATTACAGTCGAATTCATCCTATCTCGAGATGAATTACAGTCGAATTCGTCTTGCCTAGGAGCGAATTCAAATCGGTGAAGAATTTAATGACTGTTTCATTTATAGTGACATTCTGGTGATGTTTCCTTGTTTCTATGAAATTTGCAGACTGTTTTGATTCAATTCATTTATCCTTTTATCCAGTTTCATGCATGCATCCTTCATTGTTTCTTTAGAGAGCAAACACTTTTTCTTATTCGCAGGTGCTACTAACGATTTTGTTGTTTCTTTGAATGCATGAGGAGCATCAAGGATCAAAGATTCATCCACACCAACAGCGACAACACTTTGGCCCGCCCATTTTGCATGTGGGCACGTGGAAGGAGGATCACTAGTCACTATTGTAGCCGAAACATGTTAATGCTCCTAGCCCCTGAAAATGTGGGAGACGTATTTGTAACCGATATTGAGAGAGTATAAATAAAAAGGGTTGTGCTTTCTATACTTCTTTCATTTCATCTCAATTTGTCTCTTTTCCCTATTTCATGCATTTCAAATTTATAGGATTAAAGCGTTACATTTCATTTTGCATTGCATAGCTTTAGTGTTTCTTTTTGTTTCTAGAATCTCGTGCTTTCAAGTACGATCTAGAAGGATTGTTCCTAAGGAAATATTATAGGAGTAAGAAGAAGAGAAAATTCTACGATTTGCAATAGATTGTATGATGTGCAACAGATTGTATGATTTCCAACACTCTTCCAATGGTATAATTGGTGATGTTCTAGTAGGAATACAACCGAAGGTATGGCAAGAAAATTATTTCAATTGAGGAGTTTGAATACCGGTTGAGAAGAATTATAGCCAATAGGGTGGAACAATCACCAAGATCTCTACACACGAGATATTCATGGCCACAAAATTACCAAGGGTAAAAATATCAGTTCCATGATTGGTGTGGTACTCATCCTTGGAGAAGAGGAAGATACATGCCATGGAGAGGTTAGAGGTGCCATAGGGCTTACAGAAGGAGAACACCGCCATGATACCAAAAGGATAAATGACAAAACAAAGGGTTCCTAGGTGAGAATTTAGGACTGAGGTACATGTTATAGATCTGTATGAGGATCTTAGTAGTATACCTAAGGAAGGTTAGGTGGAGATAATCAATATTTTATATTTACAACATGAAGGAGAAACATACAAGTGATGGTAGAATAATGATTAGAATAAGAACCATCCTTGGAGGGAACACTTTGAGGAGGTTGGTGAAGCTATAATAGTGCAAGTGCCACCATACTAGAAGACCTTATTCTATAATTATCTATTACATATATTTCAAGCATACAATCCTAAAACCAGAACTACCTTTGTCAATGTAGGCAAGAGGTCAGTAAGAAAAGAATTTATGGCGGATGCATTCAGGAAGACTTTCAAATTTATAGCATATGATACATAGAGAGTGAATAACTTGGTTGATCCGATTGAGACATATCAAATCACCACAACACTTACCAATGTGAAGTCATTGACTAATGCAAAGATATTGGTCGCAGGGACTCAAGGAATTAAATAGAGCCAGTTGAATGGGAATGATTGGCCATGTGTGATGAATACTGTGATGGCTCAACTGTAAGGAGATACATGGGCCACAAATATACCAATCTATATGGAATAGTATGTAAAATATATCACTAAAGGAATTATGTATGATTGGGGTACCTATATAGAAATAAATATGCATGAGGTACTGATGAAAAGACCGAAGAACTTAAGGATGACTTTCCATGCCATTGTATTGTTATTAAATGCAATTACAAAAATGGGAATCCCATTTATAGGTTTTATAGAATATTGGAATGTGAGGGTAGGACACCCAACCATTTTAAGGTGGGCAAAGTCAGTACCAATTCATAAGGAGACTCCAAAGAAGTCTCAGACAAAGAAGGAGTAGCAGGTCGTAGATGTACAAGAGAAAACTTCTTCGGATGATGAGGATGTACACCCTCAAAGAAAAACACCTAGGATGTACAAGATCTGATTTTGAGGCTAGATTTAGTTCGCTTGAAGAAGAGAAGCGACAGGTCTCGCAAATGACGGAGGATAGGATAAATGAGTTAGAGGCTCAAATCAGAGCTAAGTATAAATAGATGAAAATACAGTTTGCCAAAAAATATAACCAAATAAAAGCTCAAGCTAAGAATATATAAGAGCTTATGAAGGACAAAAAAATATATAATGATATGGTCCTGGAGAAGTTATCACAACTGAAGGCCAAAATACTATTCGTGCCTTAGAATCTAATGTTGATCGCCACCTGAAGACCATTACAGAGAAGAATGAGGAGCTTCAAGTGGTAACCTGAATAGAAGCTCATTTGAAAGAGAAGTTGAAGAATAGTGCCACCAATCATGAAAAGCAAATGAGAAAACTCTAGAAGATTGTTGAAGAGAAAGCAAACTTCCATGGGGTTAAAGCAGTGGAAATGGGAAACTATGCAGCTAGGTTGAAGAACGAACATACAATTCTTCAATCCCAAGCGAATGAATTGAAATATGTGGTTAAATATTATGAAACATGACTGAAACAAAAGGGTGAGTCGGTGAGGACACCAACCAATTTAAAGGGAAGGGTAGATGTAGGTAGCAAATCGTCCTCCTAGAAGAAGAAGAATTGATAAATGGATTTACCCAATTTTTATAGTTTTGAAAAAATTTGTAAACCATACAGCTAGGAGTAAACCATACAATCGGGAAGGCAAACCATACAAGTCAAAGGTAAATAATACAAGGCACAATGAAATGAAGTGAAATGCATAGGAAATATAATTTTAGGTTGTAATTGCGCATGTATTTGATTATTAAGGTGTTAGACTTAGTAAAAGTCTTAATTAATGAATTATGTTATGTATGGGTGGTTGTAAATAACTAATTACCTCAAGAAACACTTTGGAATGGCCTGGCAAACATTATAATATAAGGCCCAATTTTTTATTTTTATGGTCTAGACATCTACTGAATATAATATGATAGAGTTGAATTTTTTTGCTTAATATAACAAGTGTTAGGAGTTATACTATGCTCTGAGGAATGGATTGTATGAACAGAAATGAAAAATAATCAGAACTCATAGCTTCTCACACGTATTGTATGATTATGGAATGATTGAATAGAAATTTATGGTTTAGCTTTGTTGCATGTACTTTTGTTTGATTGTTTTGGCTAATTTATGCATTATTATGGAATAATGGATGAAACTAGTACTAGTGTCACTTTTTAGAATGATTTGGAATTATTGTAATCCCAAGGGATACATATTGAACCTTGCTATATGATTTATGGCCATCTCCATTTGGATTTGCAACTCTCTCAAGCATTTTTGATATGTCTTGTATGTTATTGGAAAAGGATTAATTACTACATAAAACCTTTACAAAATATATATAAGATATATTGGTCTAGTAGAGTATCCAAATTGGTACTTGGTTATATCTTTATTTCATATAGATCGTACATCTAAATTCGTACAAATCGTACATAATATAATTACCCGATTTGGCAGTTTGGGAAATCCAACTTGATGAGTTACACAACTGTGTATGAAATCATGCAAACCTAAATATGAAGGATTGGTTGAGTATGTAATCGTACAAGCTCCACCACTGTATTATTTCAGACCGTATAGTGTGTTGATTGGCTTCCATACAAGCTATTCATTGGGTGTAAACTAGTAGTTTTAGAGACCATACGATCGTACAATTTGGTAAACAAGTTGGGATTAGTAAATTGACCATATTAGGCATTATAAATCAGCTCTCCACCGAGAATACTGCACCCCTGTACTAAAATGCATAGGTCAATGGGCAAAGGTGGAGTGGAGCAGTGTTTTTGACACATAAACCTCTGACTATATAGAGAGTGATGTATTTACTCAAATTTTAATGGTTCTGAATTATGGTGATCTAATATTTGTAAAAGAATTATTCAATCATTTGGGTTCTGATTTATTTCTTTTCTAAAAATAATTTTTTTAAACCTTTAGTTATTGTCTAGAATAATAACTTAATTAAACTATTTAATTCATTTATTTTACTTAACACTATCCTTAATTATGATAAGATTTTTTAAATACAAAACTATTTTTATGTTGAATAAAAATTATAAAAACATGATTTTAAATATCCTTAATAAATTTTGTTATAAATAATTTTATTTTATTTATTATTTATTAATTTTTATTTATTTATATATTTTTTAATTCTATATTTTGAACTAAAATTAATTCATCAATATTTATAGAACCCTTAATATCCTTTACTATAAAGTATTACTTCACCATTATAATATATATGTTCTAAAAATAAACTAACAATATAATAACTACTTGTAAAATATTTATTTATTTGTTTATTTTTTATATTTAAAATTAAATTCATTCATAATTATATAATCTTTATCATATATTATTATTATTATTATTAAAATTGATAAAAATGAGCCTAATTTAATTTTATGTCAGTCTAACCCCAACCTATTCTCTTAAAACAATGCTGAACATAGAATTGAATAATACTTGCTCCTAATCACTTAAATTCAAAAATATAATATTAATATTCTTATATATGCAAGACCACGTATATCGACCTTATCTAGAACCATACTAACAAACACAAAAAATTGATTAAGTGAGAGGAGGTATTTAAAGGGTAGCTAAACCTTTTAAAAACAATAAGCAAAAGCTTCTAGAGAGAAACCAAAGTGGAACAAATAAAGGACTATCCCACCAAAGGGATCCAAAAACCAAACTTCATATAGTAGGAAAAACCAGGTGAAGCCAAGATATATAAGATCCAAGAGAATCAGGAGTTGTAGAGGAAGTAAATCCTGCCAAAAGCATAAACTACCAACATTGTAATTGAAAAAAAGAACAAGAGCAAGAAAATTCAAACCCACGAAGCGGTTCCCATCCAAAAAATAACTAGATAAAAGTTCCAACAATTACCACCTAAAATAAAAAAATCAAATTTGAAATAGGTACACCAAATAGCCCATCCACAGAAACCCGAAAACTGCATTCGAAGGACTAAAATCTAGATAGTGAAAAGGGCTAAGGAAAAATCATTGAAATCTAAAATAAGAGGCCCTTGATCAAGGACCCATTAATACCTGTCCCAAATTGGATCCATATCTAAATTAGAAATCACATCTGAACTACAAAAACCACCCCTATTCTATATTTGTTTTGTAAACTACAAGAATCTTCTTTGTTTTGGCTCTAGACTATACACAATTTTAGCACCCTAAAAATTGAATAGATGAACTCCTTCCTTCTAGGAGAAAAACTTCATTTGTAATTTGATGCACTAGGAAACAAAAATTAATAACATAAATTGTGATTGGATCCAATTTCCCTAGCAAAGGACTAGGAAGGTTGATAATTTCCAGCATCCATCTTCAAAAAATATTGAGAGCCATTGGAAATTTCCTAAAAGCTTTAATTTATGGTCTCCCAACTTTACACTCTACCCCAACACCTAAATATCTCTTTTTATGACTTCTTAATTTATGGCTAAGAAATCCTTTCTCCAAGAAGGCTTTCAAGGAAAATTTAGGTTTATCCACCCTCGCCTCAAGAGAGGATAGAAGGGGATCAATGCTCTCCTTTGTTACATCCACACCAGAAGAAAATAAAGCCTATAACACTAAATTTAAAATATGAAAATGGTTCAAATTATTTAACAAAGTAATGGAATCACCAACCTAAGTAGATTGGTTTAGAGTGATCAACTCATTGATAGCGAGGGGTATCTTTGGGTATCCACCCAGGGAGGAATCTCTTTATTGAAATGAAAATTTTGTGACTATATCCACTATATTTTCTCCCACTGTCTATATTTTTTAGACCCTTCCTTTTGAGTAATGGATTTCTTTTATTTCTCCACCAAATTATTTTGGATAGACTTACCCTTAGAGTTTACCTTCAACTAGATTTTTTCCACCTTATATTAACACAAAATTATTGATTGCCATATATAGACACATGTACAAACTTTAAGAGATCAAAAATGTAGTATACAAATAGTTTATAATCTCTTAATTCACTATACTTAAAAGGTCAATCTCAATTTCTTAGTCATTTATGACACTAAGCAAAAGCACCACAACAATCCATGATTGTTTTACCAAAAGAGCAACACTAACAAATGTTTGAGTAATGTTTTGGTAACATTCCCATGAGAAGAATGGATGAATGTAGTAAATGTTTATTTAGTATATTAACCTATAGGGACTATAAAATTATAGTTTCATTTGTTTCCTTTATCACATTATATCGTACTTGAGACACCTTTTAAATTATATATAAATTAATGAATTAGTAACTTGTTCTTATATAAGATATTTTTTGGTGTGCATTGTTCTGTCTTGGTTGGTACAATATTAGACTACATAAATTTAGAGAGGATGTATATCATATTTAATATATCATAAGGATATTAGTATTCTATATTTTATTTTGGAAAAAGTTATAATTTTATACTAAGTAAATAAGAAACTATGTTTTTTAGATTATTCTTTGGTGTTTATTTAAAGTTTTATTAATATATTTAAAATATAGTCACTTATACATCATAGCTAGTTATCTCCATAATACTAATTTGTATCCTTACAAACCTTCCCAAATTGTCAACCAAAATCTTTTAAATCATTGAATTTTAAGTTTTTGAAAAATATTACTTAATTTTTTAATATATTATTATGGTATAGGGAAGGGGTTTTGAGAGGCTTCCCAAGACTTTTACACTTTCATAAATTAATCATTAAATATTGAGAAAAAAAACAAGATAAATAGGAGATAAAACATCCAATTGAGGACCCACACAGAAATATTCCATCAATTAAGACAACCTAAAACATATTACTAAACACCCAACACAAAATACCATTGTAGAGAAAGAGCCAAACACAAAGAGACTAGAATTATCAACAAATCAGGCAAAGGAAAGATTAATCAAGTTCATGGGCCACCAACTCCATTTCCTCATGTGAACTCAAAAAATATGATGTCTTTACTTATCTTCCTTTGATTAGAGGAAATCATGAGCATCTTTTGAAGAGACAAAACCTAATATTTTTTCATAAGTTTCAAAATTTGACACCCATGGAGGTGGGAAAAAATAAAATAAATTGTAAAAATATGTAGTGACACATGCCACACTTTTATTTCCCCTCTATGAAGTCTTTTTGCATATCGATTGAGTGGAGATTATCATTGCCAAATTATGACCCATGCCATCTAAATAGTGCCTTCTTGATGACATTGAATCCATATATTCCACACCATAATTGCTTGAAATTCTCTCAAACCAAAAAATTCCTAGATTAGTAGTAGTGGCATTTTTATGTGGAATAAAAAGAGAAAGCTATTTGCTTCAAGAGTCTATCCAAGAATCCTAAAAAGAAGATTTTTGCTACAAACATGAGAATGAAACAATAAAACTATAATTAAGAAGAAATTTTACATATGAGTATCAAATAATAATGCTAAATAGCTGCAACATATACCCCAACAATTCTCTAAGCTCTTACATTGAATTGTTAAATTTTCACCTCACAAAAAATATTAGAGACAAAATACATAAAGGACAAGGAGTGCATAAGGAAAGTGAGCATCCTGATATGATTAGGATGATGTTGGGTTCCATTAGGTAGAAAGTCTACACACTATTGCCCTTGTCCTTGATTTATATAGAGTGGATTAATCTTCTCAAATAGAGATACAAAACAACTATAGTGTATTGCCCTCACTAAATTCCTTAACTAGGAACATACCTGGTTCAACATGAAGCCCATCCTTTGAGAGTTCATTTGCTTTCCTATTTAACCCTCTATAATTATACCAAAAACTTAAATATTCACTTTGATCCATAAATTCTTTTATTTGAAATAATATGAGTTGTAGAACAATGTTTTCCTTTCTAAAAATACCAAGAATATTGTTTATTACCACCTATGAGTATTCATAAATTTAGATGTTTTTTTTATTTCTTGTGATTCTACAAACTAAGACAACAATTTTAGTGTCATAATTTTAGCATAATTATTGTAACCTTCTCCCAATCTAGCCTTAAATTTGAAATAATGAGAGTTAGAAATATATAGTAATCCTCTTACTCCACAAACTCTAGCGACCCTTTTTATAGACCCATAAAAAAGTCTCTAGACCCCTATTTTATTCATATTTGTAGGGAATATTTGTGTAATTACCTTTTTTGTTGTCAAAACATTATGGTTACTAAAACTTCTAATGATTTTGGATGAGACCTATGAAGTAGGATTCTCATGATACTGAAATATTCTTGTGTTCCTAGGAAGTTTTATTAGAGCTAATTACCCATCATGCTACCAAGAGTTTTTGGCATGCTAGGTGGGATATAATTTCATAGATCCTATTTCAATTACTCATAGGAGTCAATATTTTAGTGAACAGTATTGAACTCACATCCGGATATTGTATATTCACCAAGAAATTCCATTGAAGGATAAGAATCCAAAGAAATTGGTGACTTTGCTTGTAAGGAAGCTCATAATCAAATTTTTACAATGCCAAAAATCCTAGATAGTTCACTAACCACCAACCAGATGGATCCACTACTACATTAGTCAAATTTTAAAAGCCATGGTTGGACAAATTTTTCTGGCCTAAAATAATGTTGAACCACTTGATCTCCCAAGTTTTCATGAAATTCCAATCGATGAATTGAAAATTGTAGTTGTTTATGATGGCAATGGTAAGACTACCTACGAGCTTTACCAAGAAGTTGTAGCTTTAGCTATCATCTATAATATTACCTTTAAATATGTAATGGTTAGACTTCTAGCTCAATATCTATAAGGTAAAGAACTATAATGGTATAGATCTTTGGAAGATAATAGTGTTAAGGCTTGGGCAGGCCTGGTTGAACCTCTAATATTAATATTCAATGATCCAAGTGATGTATTTGGTTTTCTCATGTAGTTTTTATACATCAAAACACATATTTCAAAGAGGCTCCTATATTTCAACATCATATTTAAAAAATTATGGGGTAAACTTCCCAGGGAGGTAAGACCATCTCAAGCACAAGCCTATATTTACTATGTCTAAGCTATAACCCATATTTGAGCCTACATATCTAGGAATACAAAGAGAAAAAAATTTCCTAGGTTTTAGATAGCCATGAAAGCTAAGAATACATTAATCTTGGTAGTAAAACTTCCTCCTAGATTTAATTACATAGATACCCCGTTTTCATATAAGGTAGTAACATAAGTACCTTTTATGAGCCCATGGTTTCCATAATTACTAACTCCTATAGATACAATACCTTTATGTTACTATTCATAGAATAAAATGCATAAAAAGAGTTTATCAAAAACCCAAATATCCCAAGAAATAGTAAAGCTCATCCAAAAACTAACCAATGAGTTAGTGGAAATCAGGCACCAAAATAATGAAGAATACTATAGGGATGCTCAAAGCTCAAAATAAAATTTCCTTTGAAACTCAAGTTAAGTATAAAGAAGAAGTTTATGTAAGAAATTTTCAATGCACCAATAGAGAACAACGAGATGAATATTTCAGTTTGGGTAAACTCAAGTGTTTAATATCTAAATATTTCAACAAAGGTAACTATTAGTTGAATTCTATTATAGAGATAATAAACACTAAGAGGAAGTTGTAGCTCTCATAATGAACCCAAACCATAATCTTGCAATAGAAAAATTCTCTACAATGGATCTGGATGGATCAGATATAAGAATGAATCATCATGATAGATAGCCTTATTCTTAGAACATAGAGAATGTGAAGCATAACATAGAGCAGTATCCTAATAAGGAAGCCAAGTCAAATAAAAAAGAAGAAAGGTCAAAGATATGTCTAAAGAAATGTAGTATAAAAGCATTATGCCTATATTGCTATAACAAATAGACTTATAAAAAATTTTACTATCCAGACATAACAAGATCTCAAAGAAAGGATTTCCTAAAAATCTATGGAGAAATAGTAGAAAATATCATTGAGCTAAAAAGTATGTCCTAAGGAAGTATTAGTATAGAAGTCAATGAATTGGGGGAAGTTCTTCTTGTGTCTAATCATGTAAATCTAGTTGAAATAACTTCTCATGGCTCAAATTTTGACTTTATGCACAGCTTAAATCCTAAATTAACATACAAACAGTCCTTCCTTGGCCTTAGCAATGTTTATTTTGTCATTTTTACTTGTCAGTGTCTTGGAAGGATGGGTGTTGCACAATTTTTCAATCGACTTAGGAGTTGATGTTTCCACTATACCTTGAGTATTTTGTGATGCAATGGGTATACAATACAATAAAATTGATTTTAAAATATTGCATATCATAGGATTAATAGTCTAAAAGGTAGGAGTCATCAAAATACTCCTAATTTTATTACATAAATTTCCACACTTAGCAACAATTCAAAATGTGGTGATCGTTGATTTTCCATCAACATTTGAAATGAGCTTTTTCATAAAATTCATAGAATATTTAGGAGAACATTTATCACAAGATCAAATTATTATCCTTTGTATTCAAAATATGGTATGGTTTCAAGGTAAGAGGTTTTGGCCTTACCACATTGGGAGATATCAAGAAGAAAAATATACACCTGGAAAAAATAGAAATAATTGATTCGTTAGAGAGTAAGCAGTAACCAATCAGTAGTAGGTTAGTCTTTAGTGGATCTAAAGCAATATGGTTGTCACATAGGTAATTGGCATAGTTTAGAATCTTATGTTGCTTCTTAAATTTTGACATAATCAAAATTGGTAGTATGAGCTAGAATGAGAACACCTTCAAGGAAAAAAGGCTTATAAAAGGGAGTTCCTTTCCTAGTAGCCACTCACACTTGAGGAAGAATTTCATATTGAGGTTATATGCTATATAAGTTTTAGGGAAAAAGGATAATTAATAAGGTTTCTTTATGAAATCTATATTGAAGTCTAAAAATCCCTACACATAGAAATAGGTAAAGCAACATTGAAGAAAGTTGATCAATCTTAGCCTTATTTGTTGGAAATGTTGTCTATTCCATCATTTGGATTTTGTAAATGTATCCTCCAAGACACATACCTAGATTACTTCCTGTACAAGTTATCTAGTGACTTCACGCAATTTAATAAATGTACAAGTATCCATGTGCAAATTGTACATGTGCAAGGTGTCCTATGCAAAGCTAGATAGAGTGTTGAGCAAGCATCCTATTTTACATATATAAGGATGGCCTCTTAGATAGATAGATAGAATAATCATAATATATTGTTAGATAGTGTAGGTTAGTGGATTGTATTCCACACCATTTACTGGTAATGGATGTGATGTAGATCTGTAGCTTTGTTAATGGAGTGCTCACTTCCTCCATAGCTACAATATAACCTTTTATATGCTTTATATTTTAGCATACTTCAATCATCTAGTAGATTTACATTCTTGCATGTCATTCTACATCTTGTGATTGTTATCTCTTATGGATCATTATTTAAAAGCTAACAATGGTATTAGAACCATGGTAGATCTAATCTGTATAGGTCATTACACAACCACATTGTTGGTTAGCCTAAGAGTTTTGTCAAACTGATGTACCATTGGACTAGTCACTGGAAAAAGGTCTAAGGACTATCTAGGTGGTATATTTTGGGAGAGTCACATATATAGGACTAAAAGGAATCTTAGCTTTAGAAAATACTGAGATATTTTTTTTCTAGAGTCTTTTCCACATAGTTGTTATGAAAACTCATGGAAACTAGGACTCAATATTTCAATCCACTAGATTGATAGATAATCTAGTGAAGATCATATAGATCATATGGAGTTTTCTAATTAGTGCCTAAAGTTTCTTTTGTTTTAGAAAATTAATCCTCAAATAATTGGGACTCCTCCTATGATAGAAAGCTAAAAGAATCCAAATCCATTACCTGACGGTCAATGTGTCCTCATAGTGCAGAGGTTAGTTCATCGTGCGAGAGAAGAATATTGTGGAAGAAGACTTCTAGTGAAGGATCATGGTGAATATAGGAGACTAAAGATATCCATTGTTGGATTATAGAAATCCACACTTGAAGAACAAGCCACAAGAGCCTTGATACATAAATGCCATAGAAGCCTTGCAGAAGAATCCAAAGAAGTATTATACTAAAAATACCATAGAAGCCTTGATTTTGGAAAGGCCATAGAAGAATTGATACTGAAAAAGGCCATAAGAGTCTTGGTATTGAAAAATACCACAAAATCCTTGATCCTAAACAAGAATTTGAGAAGAATATCGAATTCAGACTAAATATTTCAGTACTAATATTCTTGTTGTAGGAATAAAAGATTCAATTAGTTGGAAGACTTCCTACAAGAAATTTAGGAAGAGCATATTCTTTAGAATCAAATTAATATTGAAGCAAAAGAGAAGATATTAGGATAATATCTAATTGAAGAAATTCTAGTATTGGAAGAAGAATAAGGACTAGGAGACTCCTACTCGAAGCTAGAAGTAGTAGAATCAAAAGAACCAAAATAAGATATCACCACCAACACTTACAGAAGCATAAGGTTGAATAAAATGTCTAAGGTAAGACCATCATAATCTATTATATCAAAGACCTTGAGAAGGTATCATAGAGCATCCAAAAAATTCTAGGAGAGCCTTGTTGAAGATCAAGGGAGTTTTTGAGAACTCATTGAAGAAATCCATTATCTAGGTGAATTCCATAATAGTGAAGGACTTGGGACAATTATCACCATTCGACAACAAGCCCAAGAGTATAATTTTGCAAGGATTTCTAAATCCAAGAATATGTTTGGCAAGGAGTGCCAAATTCTAGAAGAAGATCCTACTTTAAGTTAGAAATCAACAAGAGGACTTGAAGATAGAATAAGCTCATCAAATATATGATATTTGAAGATTACCTTTCATAGTGAGAAGGCACTTCCATAGATACATAGACTTATCTAAATCTATAGCAGAAGGAAAACACAAGATGAGAACAAGCCACCAAATCCTAGGATCATAAAAAAAGTTTGAGACCATAATTTAGTGATGAATAATTTGTGTAGGACATCCTATTGGAAGTATTAACTTCATGTTTCTAGACACCAATGTCTACATCCTCTATAAAGGTGGAAGAAGAGCTATATAAAAAGGTATGCAACTTATGGTGCAAAAATATTCATTAAATTGAACTACTTATTAGCTTTATTAGAGCACCTGAAATTGGATTAAATTTGCAAAAATAAAATTAGATTTCAGTATTCTAAAGTGCAAAGGGAAACAAATTCTTTTTAAGGATTCAATTGCACATTTATTAGTATTTTATTATATTCTAGATTAGCTTCTACAACTACCTATTATCTATTATTGAAAAAGAAGACTAAGTCCTACAACATTTATTGTAGTGAAATTGTAAAGTAGCTTCTAAAGATTCATTTTAGGTTATTCTTGATTAGTTACAGTATATTTTTAGTGAAATTTTTTGAGAGTTTGTTGGAGTGATGAGATGTAATATTAGTGCATTAAAAAAGATCTTGTACTATTATACCACTATCAAAAAGAAAATTAGTTTTGTGTTTCCTGAAAGGCACAAAGTTTGATTTTTATAAAGTGTCTAAAGACACTATTGAAGAACAAAAATCTACAACTTGATGTGGCTAATAGAAGCCACCAAATAGGGTTATAATCCTTAATATTTGGAGAAGAACATAACAAACCAAAAACATAGATAGAAGCTTATGAAAGTGAGACTTGGTGAGTCTCAAAATCAAAAGCATTACAAGTGAATGCAAAGGAAAATATGCTGAAAATTTCAATCAAATAAAATAATTTCTATCTACTATTATTGAAACTTGGACTTGTTATCAAAATATTCCAAGTAAAAAGGGAAAGGTGCATCTATTGTTAAATACAACCTCAAACACTTGTATTGCAAGAAATATACCACAAAACTAGAATCTTGTAAATTTGGAAATAGAGTGGAAAAGAAGGTTTATTAAAATATTTATTGTACACACTATATCACATTATCTTGCACTACTCTAATATGGTTTTTGATAGCATAAGTGCATATTCAAAAAGTGCCATATTAGGGTAAATTTTCCTATAGGGAAAATAACAGCCATAAAAGGTCGAACATCAACACTCTTTCTCCCAATCTAGAAGGATTCGTTCAAGGACTCATCTTGGACGTACATACCTACAAAAAAAGGTCACTTTAGATCATCCATGAGCCACATTTATGTAGATAAGTGAGTGGAAATTAATATCAAAAGGATGTCGAAATAAAAATGGAAAAAACAAAGCGTTTGAAGGTATAAAAGAAAGGAAGAAAGGTGTTACATTGATGGTCTTAATCCTAGAGAAGACCACTTACAAAAGGAAGCATTGAACTAAAATTCAATATATGTAGCATATCTCTCATTCACCTATGAAGAAAAAATCTTGCTTGCTTCCCAATCAACATTGCAAAGCTAGAAATATATGGAGTTATAATATCCATCTTTGAAGGTATTACAAGAATGGTCTCCATGCAAAAATGACACTTGGCATTTTAGTCATAATTCCTATCAATTCTATAGAGACTTCTAAGAATGATTCACAAGAAAAACACATACCACATGGTATTCTTCATAAGCTTCACACAAGAGCCTATACATTTTCAAGAAGCATTGGACAAATATTCTGAGTGTTATGTAAAGAAGAGAGTGCTCTTTTATAACGTACATGAAACTTCTCACAATGCCTATGATCCACATTATTTAAATGACATATTTTAGTCCACGACCAACATGCAAGAGTGAAGCACAATCAAAATTTTTGAAGTAGGAACATAGCATAGTCAAGGTGTGAGATAAGCAACATAAATGTTTGAAATATAGCATGGAAGAGAAGGGGGAAGGAGCATTAAAAGCTCCCAATTTTTAGAAGATAAATATTTTCAGTGGCTACGTACAACATTCACATCAAGCTTCCATTAAATCTCCATTAATATGAGTACTCAAGATACATTCTAGACAGTATTATATTCAGCCATGGAAAGCACCGAATATCAAGGAGATATTGTATATAAGGTAAGGTCTAAAGCCCATTGATCATTTCTTTCATAAGTTGGAGTTATAAGGATTATAAAATAAGGTTGAAACTTAGGGTTTTGAAAGCTAAAGGGGTGACTTATCTTATTCTTTTAATATTTACAATCTTAATTAGGAGGAATAAGGAATTTAACTTGGATTAAACTACATTGCAAACATTATTGTCATTTCTCTAATTTTCTAAGAACTTGGGAGTCATAAGGGTTACTCCATAAAATTTATTTTATTTGGAAATTAGAAATAATCCAAGGGAGATAAAAGAGGTTATTTAGGTATTTTATTAATGTTGGATAAGTTTATTTTTTACTTGTCTCAAATCTCTAAAAAGGGGATAAAATATTTCTAACATGAAAACCTCTTAAAAATAGAAATAGTGCTTAGTTCAATTAGTAGTAATAAGGTGTTAAAAGTTGATTTTTCATTCTTGAAAAACTTGTAGAAAATCAACCAAATTTGAACTATATTTTTACAAAAGCACTATATCATACTTTAAAACATTAGGAAGTCATAAGTCTTGATATTAGGAAGTTTTGAAATATCATGTAACAAATTCTTCCTAGAAGAATCTCAACTTCTTAAGGGTCCTAATTATTTTTCTTGGAAAAATAAAGTGAAAGCAATTTTAGTATATGAAAAACTTTGGGATGTTGTCAAAGATAAAACTCAGAAACCTACCACAGGAGAAGCAAAAATCCTAAAGTTTGAATACAATGATTCAAAGGCCTTAATGATAATAACTTTTTCTATCATTGATGAGATTCAACCATATATCATTTCAGCCATAACATCTTCAAATGCATGTATAAGCCTAGATAAAATATTTTAAGGAAATAATAAGGCAACTATTCTTCATTTACAAACTCACAATCATTAAAAATGAATAGTGGAGAGAGTATAGAACTATTCCTAAGGAAGGTAGCAGATATTAAAAGAAAATTGTTAATCTTAGGTTAAAAAATTAAAAAGGAACTTCTTACTCAAGTAATCATGAGAGCACTTCTAGAAAGCTATAAGCACTTGGTAACATCTTTGCAGGACCTAAGTAAAGATACGTATTTTTATGATTTAGTCAATATACTTCAAGAAAATGAAGTAGAAAATACTTTAAAATATGAAATGACTAACACTACATTGGAGTCAAAAGATAATCCACAAAGAAATATTATTTCTACATCATGAGGATGGAAAACATGGTATTTTTAGATCTATAGAAATAAAGGACAAAGTACCAGCTATTACAGATATAATCCTAGAAATCAAAACCAAAGAAATTAGAAAAATAATGGGAATTGTTTTCAACTACAATAATACCAAAGGAGCCCTCATCAACAATAATTTTAGCGACCTAGAAATTATCCTCAACTTTAATATTAGAAGAAAAATTAGAAAGGTCACTTGGTTCAGAGGATAGAAGAATTGGAATAACCCAAAGATAATTTTTAAATGAAATATCTATCAACAAATGGAACATACTACTGCAACACTAAATATTTGCTTGAATAGGTTACAAAGAATTTAGAATAAGAAGACTACGAAGACCAACTAGAATATTAATAAGATCCATATTGTAGACTAAAGTCTTCAATACCCAAATAATGTAATACAGGGTAGTGTTGAAAATAATATCTATTCCATAATTTGGGCTATATAAATGTATCTTCCAAGATACATACCTAGATTACTTCTTAAGCATGTTATCTAGTGACTTCATGCAATGTAATAAATGGACAAGTGTCCATGTGTAAGTTTTACATGTTGAAGGTGTCCTACAAATAGCTAGATAGAGTGTTAGGCAAGAATCCTATTTTACATATATAAGGATGACCTCTTATATAGATAGATAGTACAACCAAGAAATATTTTTAGATAGTGTAGGTTAGTGGATTGTGTTCCACACCATTTACTGGTGATGGATGTGATGTAGATATATAGCTTTGTTAATGGAGTGCTCACTCCATCCATAGGTACATTGTAATATTTTGTATGTTTTATATTTCAGCATACTTCAGTCATCTAGCAAATTTACTTTCTTTCATGTTATTCTACATCTTGTGATTATTATCTCTCATGTCTCATTCATAAAAAGTTAACATTCTTGGTGTTAGATAAATCTAGCATGTAAATTATGGCATTCCAAGAACCATTCCAATGTTAGAAAAAACTATTCTGGTGTTAGCTAATATTATATTTATGTTTACTATAATTTCTCCTCCATTGATAATACCTATTCTCTTCTTAGCCTATGAAGGGTTTCAGAAAAAGTAGCCATAATCCTCTAGTTTTTTGTTCTACCCTTTCTCAAGGATATTTTAGTGGTGTCAAAAGAGCAAGGTCTAGAGAAAGAGAATGAAAAAAAAAATGTTTGGATTTAAATGATCTGATGGATTGATAAACTCATCAATCCTCATTTTTTGATAGGCATGACTAGTTGTGATGATCATTTCCAAATCTCTCTTCTATTTGTGGAGTCTACTAAGATAAATTTGGGACAATAGAAGCAAAAATTATAACCCCATAAATAATACGTATATGATTCACCTATTTTTCTATCTTGTTATTTGAAGCCAACACAATTAAACACCAAGATAGTGCAAAGGTGATGTAGGTACGCAAGAAAATATCCAAGATGAATAAAGAGGGTTCATAATGCGTATTGTGCAGTTATGAATTTATTATCACTTCTCATCTTCTTCACTTCCTTCCATATTCACATTTAGATTGTATAAATCCTTCACATTGCAACCCTTCTTCCAAATATTCTCCGCTATCTTTCTTCATATTTTCAACTCTATAGCCTAGTGGAAAAGCTAGCCCAATTTATCTTTCACAAATATTTACAATTATTCCACATGACTATGGTAGTATCTACAATGGATGCTCTCAGTATCCTCATGATAAAAGTACGTGTAAAAATTC
The DNA here is from genome assembly GCA_028583015.1 of Wollemia nobilis. NCBI lineage: Eukaryota > Viridiplantae > Streptophyta > Pinopsida > Araucariales > Araucariaceae > Wollemia > Wollemia nobilis. The sequence continues at coordinate 4,612,811 of JAQPPZ010007219.1, forward strand.
ATCATAATAATATCATGAAGTACATTTCCATATGTAAGTTGAATACATATAAAATTTGGTATTAAAGTTTGAAAAGATAAACATCATTCTAAGTTGATATCCATATGCTACAATAATAAGGTCATGAATGCAAATACATGTTGTATTAATGATAATTAAATTTCATAGAGCTATGATTGATTGAATAAAAAAGGAAATAAAGAAACTAGGATGGTCACATGGGTAACCATATCTAATAAATTAGTGCCAACACTAAAAAAATCTAGTTCAGTTAAAATCTAGTTGTCATCAACTTCAACAAAAGGGTATAAAAGGATGTCTAGGGCCACATAGTGCATGTAGTTTCTCTGATCATTCTAGAAATACATGTATTTTGTTGAACTAGTAAAGAGTTAAATGGAGTCCTACAACATAGAGGAGGCCTACCTATGTAATTTTGTAAAGAAGAAATTTAGGAAAGAAAAAAAGCTTTTGAGTACCTAGAATATTTGCCTAATGTAATTTACATGAGTGAACATTCATCTAAGGTTGTTGCTCTAGATCTGAAATATGCTCATGAATTTTTCAATTTTTTTAAGATGTTTGTACATAGGTATCATTATTTTCTTTTATTTTCTTTCTTTTACCAATGTTCACCTTACCTTCATGAATCCACATCCTATCTGCCTATATATATCACCACTAGCATCAACCCCTCCATTTCTACTATTCTTCATTTCTCACCCCTTATCATTTGTTTCATGTTTTCCAATATTATTCACCTCTCCAATCATGTCCCTACCACCCAAAGTGTTCATAAACCTTAGTGTTGTCTTCCTCTGGTACTTTTCTTCCTCTATATGTTGTAATGCACCATGTATTTTGTAGGCAAATAGAATTTAATTTGTAGTAAGACATATTTTAAGGTGTGTTTTAGATACCTTATTGTAGATACAAAATCTATTAACGTCCCTTACATATCCACCTTTGTTAAATTAATAATTTTTTCTAAATATATTTAATTCTTCATAACTCCAAGTTTTACCTCCATCAATTTTTTTGTATTTGATCATCCTATCTTCTAGCTCCATTGTATCTCAAGACTATTATCCCATAGATAAGATATTTCAGGTTCTCAATTTTGAAAGTAAAATTACTTGAAAGTCACCAATAATGTAGGTAAATTTAATCATCTACATCGAGGATGTGGTTTTGTCCAAGTCACCTAGTCATAGTGCTAAGACAATAGTGTAGAAAATTGCATGCAAAAAATTAGAAGGCAATTAAAAAATCTCTAGATTAAGCTTCTATATCATAATTAAATATAAAATATGGTATAAATTAGGATGGAGGGTAATGGATAAGTACAGATAGTATAAATGTATGACTAAATGTAAAGTAGGGCAAGGTACATAGTAGCAAGTAAGAAAAATCTTATCGGATATTAAAATATGTGAAGGAAATTAAATCGAACAACATAGAGTGAAAGACATGAAAATTTGGCTAAGTGATAAAATTGTACAAACATTTCATGATGTTGATGTTAGAAAATACATAAAAGTAATCTAACACCCAATACTCTTCAAAATAGAAGACTAATAAAGTATGTCAAAGCTCAACATCTAGCATCCAGTATCCAACATTGAGGAAAAGAGCAAAGGAATAAATCAAGTCAAATAGATAATAATGATGATGTCAATTAGGAAGCATAAAATATCTAGCATAGTATGAAGTAATGCCTAAGCAATAAATATTCTAAGGCATTAGGTCTAGCATTTGATACCTATCATCATACTTTGTAAGGTTTTCAAACTTCCAAAGGTGATGATGTCATCATCAAGAGCCTGAATTCCTACCAAGCCAAATTAAATATTGGATTGTAAATAAATACAAGGAAGAGAACCCAACAATAAAGTATTAAGTAAAATAAAATTGATGTTTGACATCACGCATAAGAAAATGACTACTAGATTTTTCAAGCAATGATGTCATAAAAAGAGAAAAGAACCTTTGGCACCCAACATGAATATAGAATAGGAGGAACAACACTTAGCTAAGATTAATAATTTGATAGTAGGAAATATGCTTTCATTCGAATAGCCTTTGCATAAATAATTCATAATTATTCTAATAAACAGGGTCATGTGTGTCAATCAACCACTTGAAATCATTACTATTAGAATATCCCAATGGTTGAATCCTTCTCGATCACACACCTGCCCCTACACAACTGGCTAAGTGCAAGAAAAAGTTGTGGAATATCATTAGATAGTTAAAATATAATGAGGTAGCATGTAGTACAACCTTGCAATGAAATTTGTACTACATATCAATAAATCATGCTCAAACTAGTTAAGTGTAGCTAACTGGAATATGACAACATGAATTAGATAATTGAGACCATTGAAAATCTATATATACTTGAATGTAGGTCATTAAAATGGTCATACATTTAATGTCTAAAATTGCATAATTTTATGGTTGAGGTTATGTGTCCTCTTCCTCAATTCTTTGCAGAACATGTATACATGACAACTAAGTGATTAACCATTTTTTGTTAAAGCTATGAATAATTAATTATGTTATAGTTATTCTACTTTATGAATTTATCCTTCATTTTTTTATTCATTAGTTTTGGAATGCTTGGTAATGCTTAGCACTTGCTATGGCTAATTTTTTTATCAAAAGGAAAGTAAGTTGGTCTATTAGGTAATTTGGTTTAATTCAGATTGTAAAATATCATGCACTATTTCTATTGATGTTGCTAATTTAATACCATTTTTAGCTTAGCTTCTAACATTTTTGCATTCCTTAATTTAGTTTGCAATCCCATTTTAGTTAGCTTAGCTAGGACGATAGGATCCATGCTACTTCAAAGGTTGACTTAGAGACCTCTATTTTAGATTCATCCAATCTTGGTCAAGGTCTTGAGGGTGTGACTCATCCACTTAGGTAAATTTAGGACCAATACTCCACATGCTACAAAAGGAGAAACTATTTGTTAAAGATCCAAATGTGTCTATGGGGTCTAAGACATAGAATAATATTTGGGACATATAGTAATTCATGATGAAGATAAGGTAAATCCCAATAAATTCAAAGCTATGTAATATTTTCCCTTTTGTAAATACCTTAAACAAATCCATGTACTTCTAGAACTTATAGGCTATTACAATAAATTTGCCTATAACTATGGTCATATTTTGGTGCCTCTCATTGCTATCACCAAAAAGGATTCTTTTGTTTAGACCGAAGTTGCTTCTCAAGATTTCTAAGAACTCAAAGAACTCAAAGAAGTTGTGTTCCATTGGAGTTATTTCCACTCTTGATTTTAGAAAGCACTTTTCCATTAATTGTGATGCTTTTTCATAGGTATTGGAGTTTTTTTAATGTAAGATGATCACCCATTGGCCTTTGAAAGTAAGCAATATTTAGGTAAGAATTTAGGATGGTTCACTTATGAATAGTAAATGCTAGTTTTTTTTTAAAACATAGATAAATGGAGGACTTATTGGTTGAATATCCATTTAATCATTAAGACTAACCATAGTATCCTCAATAATTTCTTACAACAATGTTTCTCATTCCTTGAACAAAATAAATGGATGATCAACATCTTGGGTTATAATTTTATCAATAAGTACAAGAAAATAAAGGATAATGTGGTGGTTGATTCATTATATTGTAAATATTATTATGATGCATGTGGTTATCAATTCCATTCTTGATCCTTATCCACAATAGTTTTCCTAACTTTAGAAATATTGGATTCTGATTATGAGACTACTCAGATCATTTAGGATCATCATTTCATTATTACTTCTCATACTTATATGAAGTGCTTCATAAATAAGATCATATATATATTTATCAATATTCAACTATTAAATAAAAGGTTCTCCAATAACTACATGCATCTCCTTTGGTGGGACACTCAAAATTCTTGAAAACACACTAGCGAGTGAAGCAATCACTTTCTTAAAAAGAATTAAAAGTAAATTTAAAGATATTTGTGAGTAGGTGTGAGCTATATCAAGGTAAAAAAGAGGAAATAATTACATTTCTTGGATGGTTGCAACCCTTGGTTATTTCTAATTTCTAATGGGAGCACATATCCATGAACTTCATTGAGGGCCTTTCCAAATTAGAGGGAAAAATAGTGATCTTTGTGGTAGTAGTTCAATTTTTCAAGTATGTTCATTTTATTGCTTTAAAATATCCCTATTCTACAAGAAATGTTACCAATGTAATTCTTGATTATGTTTTAAAGTTCCATGGTATGCCCAAAACCATCATGAGTGACTATGAACCTATCTTCACCAGTAACTTCTATATGAAAATGTTTTGTTTTAGTCGTACCAAGTTGAGTATATCTTAATATTATATATATATATATATATATATATATATATATATATATATATTTTAAATAAAGGGATACAAATTTATTGATAAAAAGTTTGGATTACAGAGTACAACTAAGATTCCAACTAGGACTCAAATAAACAACCAAACATGCTAAAACCACTAGACTAGAATGACACCTAAAAAAGACAACAAGAACAAACCACATTAAATCTATACATCCTTGTGGATCAACTCCCATAGGTATTGAGATTCCCCATATGGGAGACTCTCCCAATTATCGATACTCCAAGGATCCAGCAGCTTAGAAGCCCTTTTGGCCAGGTAATCAGCAACCACATTCCATTCCCTTAGAATGTGCACAAAGGATATAAATTTGAACTCTTCACTCATTTTGAGAATTTAAAATGCTACAGAGGCCAACTGCCAATTAACTTCCTCCACCATTTTACTATTTAAAATATTAACCATAATTTAAGAGTCAGATTGATAGATAATCCTATGCTAGCCAAGAGAAAACCCCTTCCACAAGGCCTCAAGAATTGCAAGAGATTCCATAAAATTGTTGGAGTGAAGACCTTTATAAATGGAAAAGAAAAAATTGAAACAACCAGTAGAATCTCTCCCAACATCACCAATGCCAGCATGTACAGGATTACCCCTAGATGATCCATTAGTATTAATTTTTAAAACTCCTCTAGGGGGTGGCCTCCACCTACCATCTCTCTTAACCTTATTGCTGAGCTGAGGAACCCTACTAGGGCTAGAAGAGTTCACACCATCCCCAAATATAGCAAGGGCTTGTTGTACCTTCTTCTCCCTAGAATCTAAAAGAGGTTCCACATCACATTTGCTATGGATGGTTTCTTGAACCATATACATGATCCTTTGCCAGATCTATTGAATAGCCAAATAACTGCCTTGAAATATGTGTCGATTCTATTCAAGCCAAATTTTCTAGATGATGCAATAAGGGCTCAAATTCCAAGCCAAATGAAGGAAGAGGGCCTTGGTTGGAGGTCTGCCCAGACTACTCCAAAACTCCACCAGGTAAAATACATGAAAACATGGATGCTTCCAGGTGCTCCACCAATAGTGCCAAATATCTCTAGCAAAGGAGCATTGGAAAATTAAATGAGAAGAGTCATCCTCATTCTTAATGTAAAGGACAAAAAAAGAGGGACCCTGAAATCCCCTCTTCCTCACATTATCCCAAGTGAGGCATTTATTACGAGCTACCAACCAGAGAAAGAAGTTACATTTTTGCTAGGCAAATTTGTTCCACACCTTTTTCCACCAAGTGACAGGAAGACTCCCATACTTTTGCTTATCAAGAACCTAATAACCTTAGGCTACCGAGTAGGTTACCTTAGTATCAGGGTTCCAAGCCAGAATATCTTTACCCCTCAATGAAGAACAAGTCCTCCCCATAAGAATAAGAGCAAACACCTCTTTTTCCTTGGCCAGTCCCCCCTAGAGCCATTCTTGCATATATTTCCACTTGTACATCTCCATATTTCCTAAAGACTAGATTTTTTTAAAGTCCTCCACACTAGACTAGCTTTCTTCCAAGAAAAAAATGCTTAGGGAACGTAACCTAGGATATTGATTCAAGATAGGAGGGTGGCCATCCCAAGAATCCTCCCAAAAAAGAGTATTTGATCCCTGATTGCAAATCCAGAACAAACCCTACTTTATTAAATTAGCTCCTCTTTTCAGAGTGTCTCAGATAATAGAAACTTTCCCAACCAAATTGACTCTAGGGATATTAGCCTCAGAAATACCTCGCAAGTATTTACAAGATAATATTTTAGCCCAAATATGATATTGAGAGGTACACCATATCCAATAAATTTTTACAACCAAATCCTACCCAAAAAGAGATTTCTATCACAACCCAAGGCCTCCCTCTTACATCAGCCTACATATAGAATCCCACCTAACCAAACTCTATTTAGATTGATCAAGTTTTCCAGACCATAAAAATTGTCTTGACAAAGCATCCATGTCCTTGATGAAGTGAGAGGGAGCTATTTGTACAAAATATCTATAAATGGGTAAATCTTGAACAACAGATTTTAAAAGCAACACTCTACCTGTAGTGGATAGCCATTTGAAAGTCCAGTGATTCACCTTCCTTCTAAACTTATCAAGCATAGACTACCAAGAAGATCTAGGTAGAGGATGAGATGAAATTGGAATACCAAGATAAATGAAGGGGGGAGTCCCAACCTGGAATCTTAGAATACGAGCAATCCTAGCTTGAATAAGAGGAGGGGTATTGAAGAAGAAAATAGAAGACTTGTCCTCATTAATCAACTGTCCAGAAGCACCAAGATACATATCAAGAGACTGTCTAATATTGCCAGCTTCTCGAATAGTGGCAACTCCGAACAAAGTAGTATCATAAAAAAATTGAATGTGGGAAAGAGGTGGCAAACTACTATCCCACTTCCACCCCTGAATGAGACCTTGCATGACTTGATACTTGAGAAATATTTGAAATCCTTCTGCCATAATGATAAACAAATAAGGAGATAAAGGGTCTCCTTGCCTCAATCCCCTTGAGGCCTCAAATAGCTCTAATGGCTCATTATTAACAATAACATATAATGAGCAAGAAGAAACACAACTCATCACCCATATAATCCATTCCTCCTCAAATCCAAAAGTAGTAAGAACTTTCTGAAGAAAGGACCATCTGACCCGATCATAGGCTTTGGCCATGTCCAACTTAATGAACATAGTTTTCTCCTTAGAATTTTCCATTGAGTGAATATATTTTGTAGCAATAACAACCCCATCCAAGATTTTTTGGCCAACAACAAACCCTCCTTGCTCCTTAGAGATGATTTTGATCAACCATATCTTCAGCCTCTAACCAATAATTTTTGTGATGATCTTATACACAACATTGCAGAGAGCAATAGGCCTGAACATATCCAAGGAATTTGCTCCCTCTTTTTTAGGTATAAGCACCACAAAGGTAGCATTTAGGGCCCTTAGCATCTGTTTGTTCTTTTGGGACTCATGGACCACCTCCAAAAGATCAAATTTTATTAAATCCCAAAAATCTTGATAAAACTCAATTGGGAATCCATATGGGCCTGGGGCTTTTCATTTTTTCATATTGAATACAACATTTTACAACTCCTTAAGGTAAATTGAACCCATCAAGTGCTCATTCATATTTCTAGAAACAATCACTGGAATACATTTTAGAATAAGCTTTTCATTTTCATCATCTGATAGGGAGTCCTCCTTGAAGAGAGAGGAAAAAATACCTCTTAGTCTCTTCTGAAATATCCCTGAAAGAAGAGAGTAGGGAACCTTGAGAATTCATAAGATATGTAATCAGGTTACCATTACGGTGAGCCTTAACTGAGTTATAAAATAAGGTTGTGTTCCTATCCCCTTCCTGGAGCCAAACTACTCGAGCTTTTTATTTCCAAAAAAATTCTTCCCTTAGTTCCCATTCAACAAGGTCTTTCGTAGCCACAAATTCCTTAACAAGAAGCTCCTTCGTGAATCCCTAATTTCTAATATTTCTTGAAGATTCTTCCATCCTCCTAAGAGATGCTAGATTAGCCAAGGAAAGGTTCCCAAATTTCAGTCTATTCCATCTCTTCAATTTATGTTTTACAAATTATAGTTGCTTCATAAAGGAATACATAGCGGTGCCATGAGGAGGTTTTCCAGTGGTCCACCAGCCTTGCAGGAAATCATGAAGATTAGTATAATGAAGCCACATAATTTGAAACTTAAAGGAGGGATTATTTTTTAGCCCTAAATACAAAGCAAAGAGTTTTATAGGCCAATGATCAGATCCCATACCCTCCAGAATCATAGAACTAGCACTTATGTTATTACCCATCCAATAACTAGATATCAAAAACCTATCTAGTATCTCTAAGATGGAAGCTTCCCCAAACATTCTATTGTGCCAAGTAAATATCCCATTGTCTGGCTTGATATCAACCAAGTTTAGGACCTGGATATGAGCACTGAATACAGAAGAAAAAGGCTCGAGACAGTCCACCCCACCATGTTTCTCTTCTAGACAAGTGATAGAGTTGAAGTCTCTAGCCAAAATCCTAGGGTATAGGGGAACCAAACTTCTCACAAAGCAAATGTGCTTCCACAAATTCACTTTACCATTGTAATCATCAAGAGCATACACATTTATAAGCAGGATGGTTTCACCAGATTCATTATCATTCTCGACCATCGAAATAGACCATTTGCTGGAAATCCAAGTAAGAGGGGATATCTTAACCAAATTCCATAAACAAGCGACACCACCAACATATCCACATGCACCAATAAACTAGAATTTCCCTCTTCTCCACAACTTGGGAGCAATATTGAACATACTATCACTAGCTAATTTAGTCTCTTGAATAAACACCACATCTGGAGAATGCACACAAACCAAATCACAAATAAATTTTTGTTTGGGGATGTTGTTCAACCCCCTTACATTCCATGAGAGGATAATCATTTTTGGGGGTTATAAAAATGGGAGTCCAATGTTCTCACCAAGCCTTGATCCACTAAATATCCCCCATTAACTTAATTTTATCCTAGTCCTTCTTTTGACCCACCTTCATATTATTATCTGAAAAACTTTTTTTAATTATTTTCTATTGCAATCCCAATACCGTAGGAGTTTTGTAGTCCAAGGATGATTGCATCAGTGCCTGAGTAGGAGAGGGCATAACTAAATCTATACCAATTTTTAAAATAGTTTCCCTTATAGGGATAGACCCATCCATGTCCCCTATACTCATATCCAAAGCCCTTTATTCTTAATTTAAAACCCCTAGATATGATTCCTTAAGTTCCCCCTCAAGAAGAGACATCTGATTCGGCCTTGTTATATTTGCATCAGGTAATGATGTTTCAGGTATCTCCATGCACTTATAAAGATCATCTAATATTTCAAAATAGTTGAGTAGAGCATCTGGTTGGCTATCCTTAAGGTCTTTGTTTGCCCTTTGTCCTCTATTTTGGGATTTTACCGAAACAAAACCTTCCTTATCCCATTCCCATTCCTTTATCGGGGATTTTCCTTATCAAAACTTTTTCCAGACTGATAGGGTCCATTATTTTAAGCCACAGGTGGGACAAAATTAGAGCATTTTCTTTGCAGATGTCCATATTCAAGACAAATCCGACGATGAAATGGAAGAGCTTCATAGTCAAGTTTTTGAACCCATGTAGTTGATCCAAATTGTATTTCAATAGAATATGGAATAGGATTAATTTAAGTCAATTTCAACATAAATACGAGCAACAAAGATTACCTTTTTATCCATTGTCTATTGTTATGGTCCAACCGGCTTCCCAAGCAAAATGGCAATCTTACGCAAGATATCAGTTCTCTAGAATTCCAAAAGGAGCCATGGAAGCCGTACATATACTAGAACCCATGATGGTCACTCCTATGATGGGTTGAAATCTACATGCTAGGGTTTAAGAAAGAGTCCCACTTGGTTATAGAAATAAGGACCCCCTTCAAATGCTTTGTTACGATCTGCAATACAAGAGAAAACCACCATAAAATAGTTGTTCGCACTCAACATAACCTCCACATCGACTTCAAGATTCCAAATTTTCCTGACCCAAGCCTCCCCAAAGAGGAGAGAAATTTGGATGCCTAAAAATTTTCCAATAAGGGCATGTTTGGTTAGATACTCCACATCTTCCGCCACCGAGTCTGGTTGAACCACTAGAACTAGTCTATCTTCACATCGTTCCAAACATCCATTGTTATTTAATAAGTGGTTCTCGACATGCACTCAAAAATCCTATTCCTTCCAGTCATTTTAAAATGAAAAATCATCACGAGCATGCACTCTTTATGCCGGACCCGATGCCATCACGATATTCCTCCAATTTTTCAAACCTCCTTCGAAAGCTGCTGCCATCCCCGCAGAGCAATTTTTGTTCATAAAACCCTAGCAGAGTAGTTTTTCCTCATAAAACCCTAGTAGAGCTCATCTTAATATTATATTTAATATAATTATCAAATACAAATTGTTAAAAAAATATCTAGGTAATTACCTTCATTGATTTACTCAATAAAAGCAGTATAAATAGGAAAAATGGATTTCATTAGCAGAATGGTGGTACAATACTTCCTATCATTATCCATTTAAGATGTTTCCATTTGAATGTTTGTATGGTCAAAAGCATCCATCCATCATGGACTATGTCTCAAGATATTCCAAAGTGGCCCAAGTAGATTATTTTTTATAATAATGTTGAATTGTGCTTCAACTTCTTAAAGATAATTTGACCCAATCCTAGAATCATATGAAGTAGCAACATGATTTACACCATTTTGTATTGCAATTCAATATAATAGATATGATCATTTTGTGCCTATAACATGATAATAAATTGTATTTAAATACCAAGTCAAATGAAATGTTGGCTCAATTTTATGGATCATGCAAGGTGGTTCATCATATTGATGAAGTAGCATATCAATTGGAGCTTGCACCCTCTCCATGCATCCATCCAATTTTTCATGTATTTTATCTCAAAAAAGTTATTAGCCAAAGGTGAAGTCCTAGATAGAGATTCCATTACTTGAATAAAAAGGTTTAATAACTCTTCATCCTAAAGTAGTATTGTGGTATAGATTGTGTCATCTTCAATCCTGATAAATTCAAGAGTTTCTCATCAAGCGGAAAGACCTTCTAGAAGAATACATTACAAGGGATCCCAAAATAATTTTCTAGTATTTTTTAACATTGAGGACAAAGCTTTATAAGGTAAGAAGCCATGGGTTCCAATATAGCCATGTCACATATATTTTAGTTATTAAATTTTAATATTTTAGGCTCCTATGTGCAATAATCAGCATTTGAGCTTTATGATTTGGTTTTATTTATAAATAATGTGAAATATTCATTATTTTTAATCATCGAAGATTTTGGAATTTAATTAGCATGTTCCATGCATAAGATACTTTACCCTCTTCAAGTTTTTGTGATACTTTATCCTCTCCAAGTGGATGCTAATTTTTTATGGCATTGATTTGGTTGGATTTTATATTTACATGTTTGTTCTTGCAAATAAAATTATTTCATGCTTGGGTATTTTTAATTACTTCCTACTATTTCTATTATTTTTCCAAGTTGCTCTATAATAGCCTTGATTACACGACTTATTTTCTGATTATATGGTCATTCCTTCCTATCTTCCATCATTAGATATTTTGGATAGTTTGACTATTAGAGATTTTTAAATTATTCATCCTCTAAATATTTCTTAGTTTATTCTTTGAAATTTTTCTATATTTTTTATATCATTCTTTTAAAAGTCACAATCTTGGACATTTCATTCTTCCTACACCTTTCAGGATTATTGTATGACTTCTAGTTTTTGGGATTTAGATGTTGCACATCATAAAAAAAATTCCTTCCTATTTCTATTAGATCCATAGAAAGTGTCAACAATTTTTTATCAAAATTTTTGTTATCTGAGGATATTTGCTTTTCAAACCTTCTACTACCCTCTAATATTTGGAACATTTAGTCATATTTTTTTCCCACACTCGTCCACCACCTTATTTTCCATTGAGGCCATTTCATTAAATATTGCTAAGGCTTGCTCCTTCCATGTGTAATTAAAATTCACTATAGTTCTACCGATGCATAGAGGAAATTCATATTGATGAGGATAGAAAACCTAGATAAAGTTGTTTATTTATTCATTAGGCATAGAGTCAAAATATTCATTAGAGGTGGAGGCAATAATTTTTTATAGCATTTGTATTATGATTGCATATCTTCACAACACTTAAAATTTATGTGAACTCCACAAAATTGGGATTACTCATTCATAGTTGAGTCTTACTCCCTCATGTTATAGAAAAACATGGAGTTTTATCTACCACTTTCTTAATCATATTCTTGTTTTTTGGATGTCACCATTTTCGTCACCCTTATAATTGCTTTCTTTTTATGATTTGAAATTTCTTTTATGTAGATATCATCCAAAGATCTTCATTTGGTTAGTGTGTTGAGCCCTTTATTGTCTTTGTCTGGTCTAGTTTACTTCTTGTTGTCCTTTTGTCACAATGCTTTGGTAAAAAATTAGATGATCAAGCCTACTAAACTTACTCCTACAGACATTATCCTCTTTATTTTTATCTGCCACAAGCCTTGAGTTTTATTCAATGGGCATATTGTTGATACCATTTTTCAAAAATCACTCTCAAACATAATTACAAAAAGAGGGTGGCTCTTATACTAAATCCACCCCTTGTGTTAAGGGATGGATTTGTGTCCATCGAATATATCTAATTTATTCTAAAATTAGAGCCTTTTTAGTTACCATTAGAATGGCTCTAGATTTTATAATTAATGTGAGGCCTAGTTTAGTTACCACTAAAAAGGCTATACCTATTTTTTTGGTCTAGCTGATGTAGGTAAATTTCACCACTTACATTCACAATCCTTTCTTATGATATGAATTGCAATTTTGTTCAAACCATATAGTAATTTTTCCAAGGCATCAGTTCAATAAAATTGTATTTAGTAGCTTGAAGGCATCAATTCCAATAATGTATGAAGCTCTTGAGGTAGATTCAACTATAAAAAGAAGGTAAAACTTAGGTCAAAATATTTTAGAATAGCACAAAAAGTAGAAATGCATGGATAGATGTAAAACATTGGCTACACAAGTAGTAAAATGGTAAGCACAAGCATACCAAATAGAAATTAATTCCAATACAATAAAATTTGGTAGCAAAATCAAAATATAGGACTTTATATAAGTCTAATGCCCAGGTCAATCATATCTTAAGCACTGGACATATTTTTTGGCTAAGTATAAAAGTGGTTACACATTTTAAATTCTTATGTCATCAAAGACATGATACAAGTATGGCATCCAACATTCTCCAATGATGGATAAGAGCACCAAGACTAAGGAAAAGGTAGGTAAGTGCATAATTCCACAGGAATAAGAAAGATAATACACCATTACTAATAAAATATGACTATATACCAATAATACACTAACTCTATAAAGGTAGGTAAACCATTAAAGAAAAAGGAAGGTGATCTACAACCATGATAGCTAAAATTTCATAATAATAGTAATCTAGCATCAGTCCATTAGATATTCAGTATCCCCAAGAGATGGATAGATAGAAGGTCAAGTCATCCTACCAATTTTAGAAGAAAATTTCTACCCTTGTAATCCATAAAAAACAATAGTATTATCTTTGTAAACGATAACTAACTTTAGAATTCCATGTATATAACAATATGAGGACTATACTAATACTAGATACATGCTGAAGAAGACTTATGAAAGAAGAAAGCCCAAATTTGTTATAAAATGATCAAGTCATTGTAGATTTTTATGAAAATGAAAAGCTTATCCCAATGAAATAAGGAAGAATACTCCAATTTTGTGTATTATAGATGACATACAAATAAAACTTGTCGTAGACAAGTAGAACTAAATAAAGGTAGTTGTGTAGCTTGCATGTGTGATATTTTGAAGACAGACACAAATTATGTGAAATTATAGGTTTGCTATACAGGGAATGCATTTTTTTTGGAAAATAATGAGAACTACCTTGTAAAAGGAAATAACATATCAACCAATATAAAATTAGTTTTGCTCACATGAAGTCTATAAGAAGGTTTCTTCTTTCATTGTTGCTTCATCATCTTCAACTCCAATAGGCTTTACAGTCTATGAGAAGGTATGCTAGCAATAAAATATCCATTTTGATTATCCCCATTATTTTACTTCTCTTTTTTCCTTGAGGAATATTATAAATATACCATAGAAGCAAATTCCAAAGGTAAAAGGACAAGGGAAAGAAGATGGGCTATTTGAAGATATTTTGAGACTAATTAGCAAGAAATAGTCATAAACAAGGGGGGGATTTTAAAACCAAGCCTAAGAAGCATGGGGAGCACATGTATTGGCATAATCTTATAATACACAAAGAACTCCATATTTTTAGGCCTGGCCTAACAAATTTTCCTCTTAATCTATGTCTCAAAAATTGAGGATCCTTATAATCGTTCGAGACCCAGGTATGATAACCATGAACCATACTTAGGGACAAGTAGTGAAGTTGTATCCTAGTAGGATAGTTTTATAATCCATCCATTCATCTAATATATCCCTCATTTTACCTCATATTATGTTTTTTCCTTGTCCAAATCTAGGCCATCCCCCTTAAACCATCCTCTTTCATCCTCTACTATTTTCTTAATTCCATAGCCTAATGGAAAGGCTAGCCAAATATTCCCTCTGTAATAAACTACAATAATTTCATATGATTATGGAAATATGCAAAATTAATTCTCTTATTTGCTTAATGATGAAAGAAAATTCTGAAGGTCATAATAAAAATAGAAAAGCTGGTGAAATATGACACTGTAGAATGCCTTGACATATGTAAGCTGAACACATGTGGATTCTAGTAGTGGATTTTGAAAAAGTTAAAATCATGCCACTCTAATAGTTGTATGCCATGATCATAATATGATAAATTAGGAACAAGTTGCATTAATATATATGCTATGGTGGTGATGTTGTAAATTTGAGCAAGTTTTGTTGTCATTGATATCAAGAGATTGTGTTTCAGTTTCGTCATCATTAATGTCATCAGGTGGTTTTTCCAAAAGGTAAGGTTTTAACAGTAATAGGATATAATATTTATTTTTAATATTATATGCCTAAAAAGGCCTAAAAGGTTGAAGACCCAAGGAAGGAGAAGCAGGTTTAAATTAAAATAATAATATTATAATATTTAATATTATCGGGAAAAATTATGAGGTGAAGAAAATGAGGTTCAAGGAATTATTAAAATAATCTATCCTTGAAAAGGACATTTTTAGAAACTCGCAAAGGATTTCATTTAATTTATTTAAATTAAAATATTTTAACCTAAAGGTTAAAATTTTCATTTAAATAACCTTGGTCACCAAAGTTTAATATTAAAAATTAAATTCGTATTTCAAATTTCTAAAATTGACATTGAGCTGATGTCGAAGCAAAAAGGACAAGGTGTTTTTAAAGGGGAATTAATATTTTAATTTCCTTATGCATGCATTCTAATCCCATTTTTTATGCTAATATTGTAGGCTAATTTATTGTGAGGAAGAAGAGGTTTTCACATGTTTTTAAAATCTTTGGAGTGTAGACGATTGATTAAATGCATGTGGTGCAACCCAAGTATTTTATAACGTTGGTTAGCACAATTGGTGTCCAAGATAGTGTTAAGACATATGTAGGGTAGAGGTTGGGGTTTCAAATCCCCACATAGTTGTTTTGAGAAGGCGGGAGGTATTTCATTTTCATTCGTTGAAACATGTGGAGGTAATAAGGAGGAGTGTGCTCATGTTAGTGTTTGTGTGGGCATGTGGCCCAATGGGTGTGTATATTTGGCTAGAGCACAATGGTGATAGTTGGTTACTAGTTCAAAGCATAGCCAAGGTGTGCACTATTGATTTTGCATCGTGAGCCAAGGTGTATAAGGTAAGCATTAAATTATTTATTTAAGTTTTAAACTATGCCAAGGTTGGGAAGCATATACGTTTTGGCCACGTGATATTTTATATAGCGCCATGATAAAAGCTAGAGAGTCATAAGGGTATTTGGATATTTTATTATTTTGTGCTTATAAAAAATAATTAAAGGTTCGAGTAATAAGGGTTGAATAAGGGTTCAATTTTTGAATATTATTTTTGGGAGTTTATAAGGTGTTATAAAGGAACTTGGTAATTTATGCATTGAATTTTTTGAAGTTAACAAAGGAAATTGATTTTTATGTGTTGAGTAATATTTTAAGAAGTTTGTAGATAATAAGGTGTCCTTGAGACTTGTTAATTTTCTAATGGTGAATTAATTTTGAGGAGGATATTTGTGGAGATTTTGAGATAGGTTATTTATATCTAAACTTGAAATTAGTAAAGAGGATTTGATTGTGATTAAGACATGTATTAAAGACATATCTCGTATGGGCACATATTCCTTGTGAGTGAAATATTATTGGATTGAATGTTGAGATATGCAAAGTTGGAGTGAAAAGAATTGTTTGATAAGCATTGTTGAAAATTTTTGAGTGAGTGTTCATGTGCATGATCTAGGGTTTATGAAAGAACATGAGTATCATTGTTATGTGAGATTTTTTGATAAGAATTTTTGGAAATATTTGAGTGATCCTTCATATGCATGATTAGGTTTTGTGAAAGAACATGAGCATCATTGTTACATGAACTTGAGAAATATCTTGAACTAAGGTTTGTGAAAGAACACGAGTATCATTGTATGTAAAGTTGAAAACTATCTTGAATTACGGTTTGTGAAAGAACATGAGTATAATTATTATGTGAAAACTGAAATCATCTTAATTCAAGGTTTTGATTTCCATAGTGTGAGTTGTTGGGAGTATAGTGAAACACTTAGTTAGAATTTGGAAGTAAGGTGTGTTTCATTGAGTGGATGATTGAGTAAAGTTGGACAAACATTATTCATTGAAATCATTGGAGTAATAGTTCAATATTTGTGAAAAAAAATTGTTCTTTATTCTAAATT
Source organism: Wollemia nobilis (assembly GCA_028583015.1). Classification (NCBI taxonomy): domain Eukaryota; kingdom Viridiplantae; phylum Streptophyta; class Pinopsida; order Araucariales; family Araucariaceae; genus Wollemia; species Wollemia nobilis. The sequence continues at coordinate 4,629,737 of JAQPPZ010007219.1, forward strand.
GATATGAAAGAGAGTTTGAAACTGATAGAGTGATTTTTAAGTGTGAAACATATTGAGTCTCTTACCATTATCTATATTTATCTGGTTAAACAAGGTTTTGAGTGAAACTTGTTTATGTGATTGAAGAGGTTTTTTGAAAGAGATTAAGTTGAGTTTTTGTATGCAAGTTTTACAATTGAATTAAAAATGTTTTTGTGTAAGCTAGTGGAAAACCTTGAGTAAGTCCTAGAGGGGACTTAAGAATAGAGTTGAACAAGCTTATGTGAAATATTGTGAGCAGATTTGAGTAAGTCCTAGAGCGGACTTAAGGACAAATTTGTGTGAGCTTTTGTGGAAGCTTACAAATAGATTTGAGGTAAGTCTTGGTGAAGAATTTTTGAGCAGATTGGACAAGTTCTAGGGAGGAATTGTTGAGTAGATTTGAGTTAAGTCTTGGTGAAGACTTGTTGATAATATTTAAGATAAGTATTGGTGAAGACTTGTTAAGAATATTGGACAAGTTCTAGGGAGGACTTGTTGAGCTTATTTGAGGTAAGTCTTAGTGAATACTTGTTGAGAAGTCTTAAGGTAAGTTTTTCTGAAGACTTGTTGAGAATATTGGACAAGATCTAGGGAGGACTTGTTGAGCAGATGAGGTAACTCTTGGTGAAGACTTGTTGGGTAGATTTTAGGTAAGTCTTAGTGGAGACTTGAGAGCATATTGAGAAAGTTATTGAGAGGACTTGTGGATATATTTTAGGAAATTCTTGAGAAGACTTGAGAGCATAATTGATTGATTAATTTTTTCAAGCTTTGAGTTAAGGCTTGGGACATATCTAAGATAAGTTGATTTGTGATTGGATCAAGCTTTGTGTTAAGGCTTAAGGATATATTTGAGGATAGAGAATGGTGTAGATTTGAGGATATATTTGTGTCATATAAAAGACAAATTTTGGTGCAGATTTGAGGGTAAATTTATGCCATACCAAAGACACACTTGTGAACATATTTGTGCTAGACTCAAGGACAGTGTTTAGTGTAAATTTGTGATAGATATTGAGCAAGTTTGAGAGTAAGCTTTGTAGGTGACAAAGTAGAGGATAGTAGTCTACAATAGATATAGATCCATTAGCCAAATTAGTGAGGATAGAGGTCTCATAAGTGAGGACATAGGTATTCTGTGGAGAGATATCCACAAGCTAGTGCAATGGAGGTAGTTGTCATCTAGATGATCACCAACCAGAGCAAGAGGAGAAGGAGTTATCCTATGGATAGAGATCCATGAACAAGCAAAGGGAAAATAGTTCTCTTGTGGATAGAGATCCATGAAATTGATTAGGGTATTGGTGTCTCCTTTGGATATATCTCCATAAACATAGTAATAGGGAAGGATTCCCAAGAGATTTGTTCATAAAATTTTAGTGAAACATTTTATCCGTGGAGTAGCCCACATTAGGTGAACCAAGTAAAATTGGTGTCTCTATTATGTGTGATAATTTGTGCATTGATTTTATTACTGCTATTGATATCACCCTTTATATATTGGATAATATTGTTTGAGAAAAGAAAAGTAAAATTTGATCTTATATTATTCACCCCCCCCTCTTAGTATAAGCTTGTTTTCTTCAATTGGTATCAGAGTGAGCTCCTTTGAAAGAGTTTAACAACTCAAAGAAAAAGCTTACAAGAACACATATGGATTCTCAAAGTGGATCTTTAGTAAATAAGGCACCATTATTCAATGGGAAAAATTATGCATTTTGGAGTGTGAGAATGAATATTTTCCTAATGGAACTAGGAAATGATATATGGCAAGCAGTTGAGGATGGGTACATATCACCAGCTACTACACCTACAGATAAATATGGTAAGCTCCTACAATTGAATAATTTAAATTTAATGAATGAAATCTTAAATGGTTTATGTGAAACTGAGTTTTTAAAAGTTATGCATTGCACATCAGTAAAAGAGATTTGGGATAAAATAAAAAATATAAATGAGGGAGACAAAAAATTCAAGATGGTAAAATTGCAAAATAATAAGAAAATATTTGAAGACCTAAATATGAAGGATGAGGAAGATATTAATACATACTTACATTGTGTAGATGAGGTTTTTAACTCCATGCAAGAACTTGGATTTAAAGTGGAAGAATAAGATGTTTGTCAAAAGGTTTTAATATCACTCCCTAAGAGGTATAGTGAAAAGGAACATAGAATAAATAAGAGATATTGAAACTTTGACAAAAGATGAGTTACATGGAACTATCATAGCTTTTACGATGCGAATAAAAGAGGACTGTATCCCCCAGAAAGAAGAAACCTTCAAAGTTACAAAGAAGATAAAGGGTAATATGTTGGATTCAAATAATGAGTCATCTAGTGATGAAGAAGCAAACTATGACAGAAGGAACAAGGACACAAGAAATCACAAAGGTATGAAATTAGTTAAGTGTTTCAATTATGGTAAATATGGTAACTATGCATCTGATTGTCTAGGATCTAGAAATAGCAGTGGTGATGAGAGATAGTATCATAAGAACAAGGAAGCAGGAAAATATAGGTACCAAAACAAAAACATCTATGGATAAAACAAGCATGAAAATAAGTTTTTCCAAAGGCATAAGAAATTTTTTTATGTAGAATAAGGTCCTTAGATAATGAAGAAGAAGAAATTCTATTTCTAGCAGTAGAAAAAGAATATATTAAGAAAAGGGTAAAAATGGAACCGATAATTCTCAAGTGTTTTAGGTGTGGTAACTTTGGTCATATTGAATATAGTTGTATAAGGAATGGGTTAAGTTTTAGTGAAGATGAATATGAATATGTTGTTGAAGGTACAAAAGAAGAAAGTATTATTATGACAATATAAAAATAAGGAAGTGCTTTTAGTGGAAATGAATCAGAAAATAATGAAGATGATATTGAAGATAAAAAGAGTAGAGGAAGAATAAAAAAATTCAGAGGAAGGAGAAGTTGATCTTGAGGGCGAGATTATTTTTTCTCTTAAGTAATTAAGAAAGATAAGAAAGTAGAACTCAAAATTCATGATTCAATAAAAATAATGTGATGAATAGAAAATAAATCTTATAGAAGATCTAACCAACTCAATAGCTAAGACAAGGATATTTAAAGAGAATTTTTAGGAAAAGGTTTTTTAATTTGAAAGGGTAGATGATGAAGTAGCTTTACTAAGGAAGGAAGTAAAAGAGTCTAAATATAAACTACATAGGTATGGGAGAAGTTCAAAATACTTGGATAAGATTATCAAGGTACAAAGATCTTCATCAAACAAGACAAGACTTGGTTTTGAAGAAGAATATAGAGGATGAGGAGAGGAGTCAATCTCAAGCTCCAAAGAAGAAGAATATTTAGAAGAAGATACTGAAATAGAAAATGAGACTTATAAGGATAATTTGGAAAATAGAAAGTTCAACAAGGAAAGGAATAATGCACAAATGATAAATAGATGGAACAGGAAACATCATATGGAAGAAGAGACTACGATACCTATGGGATCAAGGCAAGGTTTCTTCAATGGACATTTCTTCTCATGTCATAGGTTTGGACACAAGGCTATGCAGTGCAGGACACATGAAATACACGAACATGGAGTTACCAATAGAAATTTTAGAAATGGGTATCTCTTTCAAGGGTATTGTCACTCTTGTAATCGGTTTGGTCATAAGGCAGCTAATTGCAAGTTTCATGACAAGAATGGAGATGGATTTACCAGAATTAACTATAATACATTTACACCTTCAAGGAATCACAAAATTAAGTGTTATAAGTGCAATAATTCTATTCATACGACTAAGTGGGGTAGAGCAAAATTTCCAAAAATAAGTAGGAACATGAATTTTCAGAGAAATCAAAAGTATTAGTTGAGGACGAAGGTGGACAAAGGAAAATAGTAGTGACACCTCAAAAAGAGGAGGTGGGGAGGGGCCTGAGGTAAGAATATTATCTTTAGCCCCAAATCCCAAAGGTGACCCCTTGCTATTGATGAAAAAGGGGGAGATATTTGAGGTAGGGGAAGAGCATTTAGTCAGGGGAGTAGTTTCTCAGGGGGAGAAGATTTTGAAAAAGGAAAAAGCAATGGTTAAGGAAAAGTGTTGCCATAGGAAAAAGGGTTGCCATCAATGAAAAAGGGGGAGATTTTTGGAAATTTGAGAATGTTTTGTTGTCATTGATGTCAAGATATTGTGTTTTAGTTTCATCATAATTAATGTCATCAGGTGGTTTTTACAAAGGCAAGGAAGGTTTTAAAAGGAATATGATTGAAGAACACAAGATTATACTAAGAGGGGGGGGGATGAACAGTATAAGACCTCTTTTTACTTTTTCCTTTATACTTCAAAATAGTAAAGAAATATACCCAAATAAATATCAAAGCAATGCACAATATCATCCACAAAGTGACACCAATTTTAACATGGTTCACCTAGAATGGTTGGGCTACGTCCACAAAAATTTTCTCTAAAAGTTATCTCAAAGTTATTTGGGAATCCTTCCCAATTACAATGTTTATGAGCCTTGGCCCAAAGGAGATACCTTCCCCCAATCATAATTTATGAGCCTCTGCTCAAAGGAGATACCTTCCCCTCTGTTTTGGAAATGATCCCTCAGAAGATCAACCACCTCTACCTCTTGCCAACACATGGAACTCCTTTCCACCGAAGACCTCCTATCCTCAATGCTTAGCCTAAGAGACCTTTGCCTTCTATGATCACGTCCATAGTAGCTCAGCAACCTATACCAAACACAATCAGTCGGTCTAGTACAAGTCTTCCTATTTCTGTCAGATCTATACAACTCTTGAATAAATCAATACTCTACATACAAGCCTTCTCAAAGACTTGCCAAATCTGTCCTCAGGTTCTTCTCATAGAACCAATGCACCTCTATCCTCAAGTTCTCTGATAGAACTATCAAAATCAGCTCACAAGTCCTCTGCTAGGACCTGTCCAAATTTTTTCACAAGTCCCCATCGAAACCTATCCAAAAACCGCTCACAAGTCCCCACTAGAACCTGTACAAAAACTCAGCAAGCTCACCAAGAAAAACTTTCTTAGTAGGAAATCACAAAGTGAATTTTTAGAGACCCAATGTGATTTGTCAAACTCATAGAAGCATAAAGAGAATTGTTAGAGACTCAATATGTTCTATACTCAAATCCCAATCTCAAAACTCAACTCAAATCAACTTAGCTCAATCTCAATCTCAAATATGAAAACTCAACTCAATATCTAAAATGGATAGGATAGAATTTTTTCTTTCAAGAACATGAAACCCCAACAATTGCCAACTATGCAAAGAATCACATAACAATGATACTCATGTTCTTTTCACCATCAATTAGGGTTTCAACAACAATGCTCATCAAACAAGGTTTAGTCAACCAACACCATTCAACTCAACATCAACCTTGAAGCATTCAACCAATCATCACAAGAAAAGGAAACAAGTATAAATCCTTTTCCCTCCAAAGATATTTGAACAAAACATCCACCAACACAATATCACCAAATGCAAAGAATAACTTGCTCAAATCAACTCAATGGAGTAAGCCCAATATCATGAATCAAGTAAAGCAATAACTTGATCAAACAACCTCTATGGAAGCAACTCAACCATGAAACTCAAAACAACCAACCAAGGGTTCCACCAACTCAATGCAAGTAGCTAGACTCACAAATATAAACCCTAGTGCACAAAGATTCCACTATCTCAAACCAAAAATTATGCATTCACCAAAAAATCTCCTTAAGGATAACAATGCATAAGTAGTCTTCAACAAACCAGAAAATAGGATTTACACCCAACCAAAGGAAACCTAGTTGAAAACCTTTTCACTCCAACCTTAATTCAGAAAAACATACACCAATCATACTCATAAGGAAAATGTGCCCATACCTTTTTGGAGTAGAAGAAAATTGATCCTTAAAGCTGTCACCACACACAACCTTCAAAGTTCCAACCAAGTTAGGGTTAGAACCAAGATAAATGAGCATATATAAAAACTTTCCTTAATACACCTTTTAGCTCCTCTTCTTTAAAAACAACCACCAAAGAAGCCAAAAACACAACCAAAACTTACACCTTATATATCCATTTTTAAATTTAGCATAGCAAAAGACTAATATAAAAAATACAACCAAAGAAATATCCCCTTATTTCTCCTATGTCTTTTAAACAATGCTAAACAATGCCAAAAAATCATATCAAGAAAATAATAACACCTTATAATGGCTGCCCTTGAAGAATCCAAAATTCACGGCACAAAACACGTTTTAATAAAAACATGACTAATTCATGCATAGCTCCCTCTGCGGGGATCAAAACACAGACCTCCGCCTATGCAATGCCCAAACGCAGCCTTCGCTGCCACTAGCCCACAAGTGGCTTACGAAGTCCAAGACAGACTTCCTTCCACATAAACGGTCAAGCTTTTCAAAATCTTTTCAAACCACGAGCTCTCTTCTTTCATAGCGTAAACAAAACATTCAATCGCAGCCAAACCAATTAATTGCCTTCGATTTTCCAAGTGGGTTTAACCTTAGGAACCTTATCATATTTATAGTCCATACGTGGACTTTAGAACCCGTCGGCTACAAAGAAAAGTAATTTCGAATTTAATCGAAATTTGCTTTCTAAAGGGTTTAAAAACCCTTAAAAGTATTTTTAATAAATTAAAAATAATTTCTCCCTTAATTAATTAAATAATTAATTAATTAAAACATTGAAGGGTTTTAAATAATAATTAAATAAATAATAAAGAGAACCTCCATTTATTTTAATAAAAACCATTGCCAATGGAATCTCTTCGGATTCTCTTAAAAATATTCTCTTGGAATCTTCCACCTTTGAAGCCAACACATCCTCTTAACATTAATGTCATTTCCTTTTGACATCAATGACAACTCATAGACAAGAAGGTAGGATCTCAAACCCAAAATTTCCAACAATCTCCCCCTTTGTCATTGATGGAAAACCATGCTTCTCAACAACACAGAAACTCAACATAAACAACTCCCCCTGTCTTGAGGCTCTCCCCCTTACTCATATCTCTCCCCCTTTGTCATCAATGGCAAAGGGTCACATTTGGGGCTTGGGACTAAGAATGAGCCTCTTAGCTTAGTCTCTCCCCCACCTCTTGATGAGGTGATTAATTCTTGGGTGGGAGTAAAACTCCCATTAGGCACTGATCATAATTAGCATATATAACTTCCTTGTCGGGCCTTCTCTTGAACTCTTTGTCCATATTCCTATTCTTGTCACTATTCTTGTTCTTGTTCTCATCCCTGTTCTTGTCCATGACTTGATCCTTGGACCTGATCATGCCACTGTTCCTGTTCCTATATTCTAGAATTTCAGCTCTACACTGTCTGATTATGTGATCTTCATTGTTGCACTTGAAACACTTGACGATGTTGTTTCTCTAAGGTAAACTTGATCTTTGAATCCACCTGTTCTGACCAAACCTGTTTTGACCAAACTTGTTCTGATTATTTACCTTGCAATAGACTGCCTTATGCCCAAACTATTGACAAGAGTAGCAATACCCTTGAAAGTAACTAGCACTTCTGAAACTGTCATTTACCTTCTTCACTTGAGCCATGCAATGTGAAGCCATGTGACAAAACTTATGACAAGCAAAACATCTGCCTTGAAATTTTCTTTTATTTGACCTCTTGGGTCTTGAAAACTTGTTCTTCTCATTCTGAATTTTGTTTTCTATTTTTGTGCATCTATCATTCAAGGACTCATGATCTGAAATACTTTCCTCATAAGAAATCTCTTCCTTTTGGAGTCTCTTACTAGACTCTCCAACTTGTTCCTTGTGTGGCTTAACAAAACCAAGTCCTGTTTTATCTATTGTCTTTCTTTGACCTTTGATGAGTGACTTAACCTTTTTGGAGCTATCTTGAAACCTGTAGATCTTATCCTTGTACTCTTTAGTTTCCTCTTTCAAAGAAGCCATTTTCTATTCTAACTCATTATACTCAAGAACCTTAGACTCTAACTCATCCTTGAGTTCTTGTGTCTTAGCTATAGAGAAGTCAAGACTTTCTATAAGATAATCTCTCTCCATACAACATTCATCTAACTTATCCTTGAGTCTAGCATTCTTCTTTCATTCCTTTTCCAAAACACTAAGAGCACTAATAAGTTCACTTTCAAGATCCTTTATTTGATTTCCTTTTGAATTATCAAAGCCTTTTTCAGATTTATTATCACTAGAGGTGCTACCCTTTTCAAAAACCATACATGCATCTTCCTCATAGTTTTTTGAAGCATCCTCATACATACTAGAAACCAAATTATTATTTGTACAATCATCCTCAAGGTGACCAAAATTTCCACATCAAAGACATTTCATGATAATGAATCTATGTTTCGGTTCTTCCTCTTTTTCTGATATGAACAACATCTCATTTTCATCATCACTTGAAGAACTTTCACTATCACTACTAGAAAACTTACTTGCTTTGTCTAGGTAGAAACTCTTCTTGTGCTTGTGAGAATACCTCTTTCCTTGATTGTTGTGCTCATCTTTGTTCTTCCTGACATTTGTATCACCTGTATGAACCACCTTCAACTATTTCCAAATTTCACTAGCTGTCTTGCAGTGAATCACTTTGGTGAGATTTGCTTTCTGTAAGCCTTTCAGGATTGCATTCATTGCTTTTGAATTGCTGTGATGTAGGAGCCTTTCTTCTTTAGTATTAGGACCATGTATAGGAATATTGTACTCATCTTCAATCACTTCCCATACCTCATTACCAAGTGCCATTAGATGAACCTTCATCCTTGCACTCCAAAGACCAAAATCTGACCCATTAAGAATAGGTGTTGCATTGCCACTTGAATGATCCATTGTGTTCTTTACTAGATTTTCCTTCAAGTTTTTAACCTTTCCAAAGGTACCTGCTCTAATACCAATTTAAGAACACAAGATTATACTGAGAGGGGGGGGTGAAAAGTATAAGACCTCTTTTTTACTTTTTCCTTTATACTTCAAAATAGTAAAGCAATATACCCAAAGAAATATCAAAGCAATGCACAATATCATCCACAAAGTGACACCAATTTTAACGTGGTTCACCCGTAATGGTCAGGCTACATCCATAAAACTTTTCTCTGAAAGTTATCTCAAAGTTCTTTGGGAATCCTTCCTAATTACAATGTTTATGAGCCTCGGCCCAAAGGAGATACCTTCCCCCACTCATAATTTATGAGCCTCTGATCAAAGGAGATACCTTCCCCCAATTAGAATTTATGAGCCTCTACTCAAAGGAGATACCTTCCCCTCTGCTCTGGAAATGATCCCTTAGAAGATCAATTGTCTCTCCCTCTTGCCAGCATGTGGAACTCCTTTCCACCGAAGACCTTTTGTCCTCAATGCTTAGCCTAAGAGACCTATGCCTTCTATGATCACATCCATAGTAGCTCAACAACCTATACCAAACATAGTCAATCGGTCTAGTACAAGTCTTCCTCTGTCAGATCTGTCCAACTCTTGAACAAATCAATCCTCTACATACAAGCCTTCTCAAAGACTTGCCAAATATGTCCTCAAGTTATTCTCATAGAACCAATGCACCTCTGTCCTCAAGTTCTCTGATAGAACTATCAAACTCAGCTCACAAGTCCTCTGCTAGGACCTGTCCAAATTTGCTCACAAGTCCCCATCGAAACCTATCCAAAAATTGCTCACAAGTCCCCACTAGAACCTGTCCAAAAACTCAGCAAGCTCACCAAGAAAAACTTTCTTAGTAGGAAATCACAAAGTGAATTGTTAGAGACCCAATGTGATTTGTCAAATTCATAGAAGCATAAAGAGAATTATTAGAGACTCAATATGTTCTATACTCAAATCCCAATCTCAAAACTCAACTCAAATCAACTCAGCTCAATCTCAATCTCAAATCTGAAAACTCAACTCAATATCTGAAATGGATAGGATAGAATATTTTCTTTCAAGAACATGAAACCCCAACAATTGCCAACTATGCAAAGAATCACATAACAATGATACTCATGTTATTTTCACCATCAATTAGGGTTTCACCAACAATGCTCATCAAACAAGGTTTAGTCAACCAACACCATTCAACTCAACATCAACCTTGAAGCATTCAACCAATCATCACAAGAAAAGGAAACAAGTAGAAATCCTTTTCCCTCCAAAGATATTTGAACAAAACAACCACCAACACAATATCACCAAATGCAAAGCATAACTTGCTCAAATCAACTCAATGGAGTAAGCCCAATATCATGAATCAATTAAAGCAATAACTTGATCAAACAACCTCTATGGAAGCAACTCAACCATAAAACTCAAAACAGCCAACCAAGGGTTCCACCAACTCAATGCAAGTAGCTAGACTCACAAATATAAACCCTAGTGCACAAAGCTTCCACTATATCAAACCAGAAATTATGCATTCACCAAAAAATCTCCTTAAGGATAACAATGTATAAGTAGTCTTCAACAAACCAGAAAATAGGATTTACACCCAACCAAAGGAAACCTAGTTGAAAACCTTTTCACTCCAACCTTAATTCAGAAAAACATACACCAATCATACTCATAAGGAAAATGTGCCCATACCTTTTTTGGAGTAGAAGAAAATTGATCCTTAAAGTTGTCACCACACACAACCCTCAAACTTCCAACCAAGTTAGGGTTAGAACCAAGATAAATGAGCATATATAAAAACATTCCTTATTACACCTTTTAGCTCCTCTTCTTTAAAAACAACCACCAAAGAAGCCAAAAACACAACAACCAAAACTTACACCTTATATCTCCATTTTTAAATTTAGCATAACAAAAGACTAATCTCAAAAATACAACCAAAGAAATATCCCCTTATTTCTCCTATGTCTTTTAAACAATGCTAAACAATGCCAAAAAATCATATCAAGAAAATAATCACACCTTATAATGGCTGCCCTTGAAGAATCCAAAATTTGCGACACAAAACACGTTTTAATAAAAACATGACTAATCCATGCACAACTCCCTCCGCGGGGATCGAAACGCAGACCTCCGCCTACGCAAGGCCCAAATGTAGCCTTCACTACCACTAGCCCACAAGGGGCTTACGAAGTCCAAGATGGACTTCCTTCCACATAAACGGTCAAGCTTTCCGAAAGCTTTTCAAACCACAAGCTCTCTTATTTTGCAGCATAAACAGAACATTCGATCGTAGCCAAACCAATTAATTGCCTTCAATTTTCCAAGTGGGTTTAACCTTAGGAACCTTCTCATATATATAGTCCATACGTGGACTTTAGAACTCGTCGGCTGCAAAGAAAAGTAATTTCAATTTTAATCGAAATTTGCTTTCTAAAGGGTGTAAAAACCCTTAAAATATTTTTAATAAATTAAAAATAATTTCTCCCTTAATTAATTAAAACCTTGAAGGGTTTTAAATAATAATTAAATAAATAATAAAGAGAACCTCCATTGTTTTTAATAAAAACCATTGCCAATGGAATCTCTCAGGATTCTCTTAAAAATATTCTCTTGGAATCTTCCACCTTTGAAGCCAACACATCCTCTTAACATTAATGTCATTTCCTTTTGACATCAATGACAACTCATAGACAAGAAGCTAGGATCTCAAAACCAAAATTGCCAACAATGATATAATATTTATTTTTAATATTATATTCCTAAAAAGACCTAAAAGGTTGAAGACCCAAGGAAGGAGAAGTAGGTTTAAATTAAAATAATAATATTATGATATTTAATATTATCAGGAAAAAGGATGAGGTGAAGAAAATGAGGTTCAAGGAATTATTAAAACAATCTATCATTGAAAAGACCCTTTTTAGCAACTCACAAAATATCTAATTTAATTTATTTAAATTAAAATATTTTAACCTAAAGGTTAAAATATTAATTTAAATAACCTTGGGTGCCAAAGTTAAAGGTTAAAAATTAAATTCATATTTTAAATTTCTAAAATCGACTTTGATTCAACATCAAAGTAAAAAGGACAAGGTGTATTTAAATGGAAATTAATATTTTAATTTCCTTATCCATGCATTCAAATACCTAAATTTATGATATGATTTTGGGTTGATTTTTTGTGAGGAAGAAGAGGCTTTCACACGTTTTTAAAGTATTTGGAGGGTAGATGATTGATTAAATGCATTTGGCACAACCCAAGTGTTTCATAATGTTGGTTAGCGCAGTTGGTGGCCAAGAGAGTGTTAAGATGTTCGTAGGGTAGAGGTTGGGGTTTCAAATCCCTGCATGGTTATTTTTAGAAGGCATGAAGTTTTTTGTTTTCATTCATCAAAATCTGTGGAGGCAATAAGGAGGGGTGCACCTGTGTTAGTGTTTGTGTAGGCATGTGGCCCAACAACTACCTAGCTTTGGCTAGAGTGCAACAAAGATAGTTTGTCACAGGTTCAAAGCACAGCCAAGGCATGCACTATTGATTTTGCAACGTGGGCCAAGGTGTATAAGGTAAGCATTAAATTTTTTATTTAAGTTTTAAATTACACCAAGGTTGGAAAGTGCATACATTTTGGCCATGTGATATTTTAGATAGCGCCTTGGTAAAATTTAGGGAGTCATAAGGGTATTTGGATATTTTATTATTTTGTTCTTAGAAAAAATAATTAAAGGTTGGAGTAATAAGGGTTGAATAAGGGTTTAATTTTTTAATATTATTTTTGGGAGTTTATAAGGTGTTATAAAGGAACTTGGTCTTCTATGCATTGAATATTTTGAAGTTAACAAAGAAAATTGATTTTTATGTGTTGAGTAATATTTTAAGAAGTTTGGATATAATAAGGTGTACTTGAGACTTGTTAATTTTCTAATGGTGAATTAATTTTAAGAAGGATATTTATGGAGATTTTGAGATATGTTGTTTCTATCTAACCTTAAAATTAGCAAAGAGGATTTTATTGTGATTAAGATAGTTTTTGAAGATATATCTCCATCAAAACAAAAGGTATGGGCACATCTTCTTTGTGAGTGAAATATTGTTGGATTGAATGTTGAGATATGCAAAGTTGAAGTGAAAATGATTGTTTGATGTTGAAAATGTTTGAGTGAGTGTTCATGTGCATGATATAAGGTTTATGAAAGAACATGAGTATCATTTTTGTGTGAGATTGTTTGATAAGCATTGTTGGAAATATTTTAGTGAGCCTTCATGTGCATGATTAGGGTTTGTGAAAGAACATGAGTATCATTGTTATGTGAAGTTGAGAACTATCTTGAACTAAGGTTTGTGAAAGAACATTAGTATTATTATTATGTGAAAACTTAAATCATCTTACGTTAAGGTTTGAGTTCCATAGTGTGAGTTGTTGGGAGTATAATGAAACACTTGGTTAGGGTTTGGAATTAAGGTGTGTTTCATTGAGTGGATGATTGAGTAAAGTTGAATGAGCATTATTGATAGAAATCATTGGAGTGATAGTTCAATATTTGTGAAACAAATTATTATTTATTTTGAATTAATTTTAAAGAGAGTTTGAAATTGATAGAGTGATTTGTGAGTGTGAAACATATTGAGTCTCTTACCATTCTCTATATGTTTCTCTGGTTAAACAATATTATGAGTGAAACTTGTTTGTGCGATTGAAGATATTTTCTTAAAGAAATTAAGTTATGTTTTTGTATGCAGGTTATATAATTGAATTGAATAATATTTTTTGCAAGCTAGTGGATAGACTAGAGTATGTCCTAGAGGGGACTTAAGGAAAAAGTTAAGAAATATCATGTCAAATATTGTGAGTATATTTGAGTAAGTCCTATAGGAGACTTAAGGACAGATTTGTGTAAGATTTTATGGAGGCTTACAAGCATATTTGAGGTAAGTCTTGGTGAAGACTTATTGAGAATATTTAAAGAAAATATGTGTGAAGACTTGTTGAGAAGATTGGACAAGTTGTAGGGAGGACTTTTTGAGCATATTTGACGTAAGTCCTAGCGAAGACTTGCTGAGTAGACTTAAGGTAAGTCTTGTTGAAGACTTGTTGAGCATATTTGACAAGTTCTAGGGAGGACTTGTTGAGCAGATTTGAGGTAAATATTGGTCAAGACCTGTTGGGAAAATTTGAGGTAAGTCTTAATGGAGACTTGAGAGTATATTGAGCAAGTTATTGAGAAGACTTGTGGACAGATTTGAGGCAATTCTTGAGAAGACTTGAGAGAATAATTGATTGATTGATTTGTTCAATATTTAAGTTAAAGCTTGGGATAGATCTAAGAAGATTTGATTTATGATTGGATCAAGCTTTGTGTTAAGGATTGAGGACATATTTGAGGATAGAGTATGTTGCAGATTTGAGGATAGAGTATGATGCAAATTTAAGGACAGATTTGTGCTATAGCAGAGACATATTTTGGTACAAATTTAAGGGTAGATTTGTGCCAGAATAGATATAGACTTGTGATTATATTTATGCTATATCGAAGGATAGTGTTTAGTGCATATTTTTAATAGATATTGACCAGATATGAGAGCAATATTTAGAGGTGATAAAGCAGAGGATAGTAGTCTCTAGTGGATAGAGATCCATTAGCCAGGGCTGTGAGGATATAGGTCTTCTGAGTGAGGATATAGGTATTCTGTAGAGAGAGATCCACAAACCAATTTAGTGGATGTAGTAGTCTTCTAGATGATCACCAGCTAGATCAAGAGAAGAAGGAGTTCTCTTGTGGATAGAGATCCATGAACCAATAGGGGTGAAGAGTTATCATATGGATAAATATCCACAAAATTGATTAGGGGATTGGTATCTCCTTTGGATAGAGGTTCATAAATATTGTAATAGGGAAGGATTCCCATGATATTTGTTGAGAAAATTTTAGTGAAATATATTCTCCATGGAGTAACCCACATTGGGTGAACCACATAAAATTGGTTTCTCTATTGTGTGTGATAATTTGTGCATTGCTTTGATTACTATTGTTGATATTGCCATTTTTATATTGGATAATATTATTTGAGAAAAGAAAAGTAAAAGTTGGTCTTATATTCTTCATCCCCCCTCTCAGTATAAGCTTGTGTTCTTCAGGTGAGTTATGATTGGATGAAAAAAAAAGGAAGTAAAGGAGCTAGATATTTACACAAGCAATAAAAATTTGGAATTAGGACCAAATTTGACAAAATTTAATTTAATTCATAATCCAACTATCATCAACATCAACAAAGGGCTATAAAATATTTGTAGGGCTACCTAATGCATGAAGTTTTCTATGTTAGAGTAGTTATGAGCAACCATGCATACTATCAAAGCAACAATACAGTGCATGTTGTTAAACAACCTAAAGGTGATTTAACTGCATAATTTTACAAGAAGGCAGTTGAAAGAAAACTTTTCTCAAGTTCTTGGAATATTTACCTAATATAGTTTTCATGGGTGAACATTCACCTAAAGCTACTGATTTAGATATAAATTAGTCCATAACTATGGTTGAATATGCTCATGGAGTTTTCAATTTTTTTGGAGGTGCCTATGCTCTTGTATATCCATTTTCTCTTCTCTCTCTTCCCTTACCAATATTTCCTTCCTCATTTTTCCTATGCTTTCTATATCTTCATGTCATCCAGTTCCATAGTCCTCTCCATACCCTTTCTACCTAAATATCATGCCATAATTACCATAATAAATATGTTCTAGCATCCATGCCTTTATGGCTTCTTATAACTTTCTTCTCATTTAGTAAAGTCTTCACCTCTCCAATCATTTCATCACCCTATAAATATTTGGAATATTTTTTACTTATGGTTTTGTAGTGCATACCATATGTTATAGGTAAATGGGATAGATTTTGAATAGAAGCCTATTTCAAAAGTGTTTTAGAAGCTTGTCCTTATTCTAAAATACTTTTAATTTTATTAGTTATAAGCTTTTACTACTCCCACACCTCCGTTTTCATTCAATATAGCTTCTAGCTCCTATATTCCTATACACTTCCAACATCCCATAAATAATTCTTACTAGGCACTCAATTTTGCAAGCAAAAGTCCTTAGAAGTATCTAATAATCTATGTAAATTTAACCACCTACATCCATAATCCTTGCACATGAGACAAATTGCAATTTTATTCAATCCATATAGTTATTTTACCAAGTTATCATTTTAGCACCAGATGAAGCTCTTAAGGCAGATTCAACTATAATAAGAAAGTAAAAATAAGGCTAAAAGATTAAAAAACAATGTAAAAAATAGAAAGGTATGGTTGGATAAAAAATATTGGCTGGTAGGTAGCAAAGCAATAAGCAAAATCATACCAAATAGAAATTAATTCCAAGACAACAAAATCTGTTATCGAAAGCAAAAGATAATACTTTTTGAAAGTCTAGCATTTGGGTCAAAAATATCATAAGCATCAAAAATAATTGTTGACTAAGCATAAAATGGCGGGACATTTGATGTTAGTAAAGGCATGCCAAAAGTATAGAATCCAACATTCTCTAAAAGAAGAAGCTATTTGAGAATGTTAATACTTAGGCACCTAATGTTAAGGTAGATCTTATTAGATTTGAAATTATTGCCAGGTTTTGAAGAGATCCAAATGAATAATGATATATATTTCACCATAAATACATGAAAATACGACATTGTATGGAAGAAGGGCCCAATAAAAAATATTCTAATCCATTTGGTCCAACATAGAAAATACAAAAAAAATATTAGAAACTAACATATATTTTGGAAATATTCTTTGCATGGTTTCTAATAGCATCAGGATTTTGAAATAATGATGTTATCATTAAAAGCTTAAATGTTTGATAGCCAAAATGAGCATTGAACAGAAAAAAATCTAAGGTATAGAACCCAATAAGGAAGCACTAAGGCTCAATAAAAAAACTCAACACTAGACAAAAGAAATATGTAAAAGTTTGCTAATTGTTAGGTGAGGGTTGGATCATAAAAACCACATACATATCAATAGTTTTAAAACACCCAAAATAAAAAATAGATATGATATTAAAATTCATGCAAAATAAAATCCCCAACATTGAGTAGTACTCCCTCTTGGCACCATATATTTTGAATTAGATCTAATTAGAAATTATTATTGCATTGTATCCAAATGCCTAGTATCATTGTTATCGAAAGAGTCAAATGGCTAAATATTCCTACATCATACATCTTTCATTGCTCAACTAGCTTAACATAATAGAAAGAGGTGGATTATGAATAAATTATTAGAATCAGATGGTGCATCATGTGAGCCAGCTTCAAAAATAAATATGTGCTACACACACTTGAGGTAGTTTATTGTGCCTAATATAAAAATGACATCCATCCTCTACACCTAACATGGTAAGTTTACAATCTATATGAATAACAATGATGGAAATTGGATAATAAATTGGTCATTTTGCAATCACTTGCTTTAACAATCATCAATTCCACTTTGGAAAGTATAGAATATGCAATTACCATCCAAATGCAATGTTATTGACCAACTATATAGTTACGATGGTTCATTGTATGGTTACAATAAATCCTTAGTGCAATTACTCAGTATCAGATCTACAATGTTTGATGTAATATTTTGGCATAACGGGAATTGGATAACTCTAATGATGGGATTACTAACTTAGTAATCCATCATGCATAACTGGAATCATAAATACTATTCTATATCCAACCATAAATTATATTTCTCATTCCAAAAATCATACAACACCTTGCAAACATGGCAATTATAATGTATAGGAAGAAATTAATGAATAATTCTTCATCCACAATTCTCATACATAGTTGGGTATCAATCCATACTTTATTATCATTGTTGAATCATTCCAATACAATAGTATATTTTTAAAACTACATGAAGTCTACAATCCATACTCAATCGGTAACATGCACATACACAACAATGTTGTATTATGACATGTAATTCTCCTTAGCAATCAACAAAAATATTGAACAACAATGGACAACACTGAACAACGATCCATAGCATTGACCAACACTAAACCATACTAAACAACATAAAAAAATGAATGGGGTGGATTATAATGCATGTCCAAGCCATTCCAATGTAGTTCTTAAGGCATCACATCATTTACAAATATGACCTGCATCTTTCCATCCAACTTAATTTCATTAATGCTTTACTAAGGTTCTAATTTGATTTTTGTTAAATTAAATTTCATGCATATTATAACTCATTTGATTTCATTTCATGCATTTGCATTTATATCCCTACATTAAAAAATTAAATAAGCATACATTATACAATTAGAAAAACCCTACATTGTACAATTAGACAAACCCTACATTGTACAATTAGACAAAAATGTACTTTCACTAGAATTGTGCAAATCAACATATCGTCATTTATTCTTCTGGGAGGTGGATTTTCTGCCTACAATGTGAACTTATCCTCTTTCATCAATCTTCACTTTATATGCTTAGAGTGCCTCATCAAATCAACTTTACCTTTGGAAACACTCAACTACTCTACTTCTATACTAGTTTTATTTTTATTTTTAATTTCTATGTCCTCCTTCTTTGGTGAAGCCTTTTCCACTAAGGAGGTGAATTTACGAAGGAAAGAGGGTGTTCTTTGCTTCTTAGTTATAGAATTATTAGGGGAGTTTACATTCTTCTCAACTTCTAAGGGGATTCCATAATCAAGGCCCAATATTTACACCACCATATTATTTCCTTGTTTTGTAATGTGCTCAAACAATATTTTTAGCAACCATTTATGGAGAGGAATCATCACATCTCCTTTATGAATATGCATTATAGTCTTTTCCATCAACTTGAAAAAATTTGATCATATTTTTATGTTAAAAATTATTCAAAAAGGCTAAGTGAAAACAACTACAAAGTGGTTATCAAGGGTGAAATTTTTTAAAATGACTATAGTCATTCTATCCCATGCCCCTAGAAGGGATTCCCATAGAATCCCATTCTAAATTTTATCTGGGTTTTCTCCATTTATTTTTAATATCTTAAGTTCTTTAGATAGGGAGTGCTTCTCCCTGTTGATGCATTCTCAGGAGATGGGTAGGACACAAACCTCTAATATTATAGGAATATTGATGTTAAATTCTAGGTCTTTAGATTTAACCTTACCATATTGCCACAAGTGGGAAATGTCAATGGAGAGCTCTCAATCATATCCATTAAAAAAATTCAAAAACTTGAGTCCCCATTTTTCCAATATTTCCCAAATATCTTTACTAAGCATGAGAGCATTAGGATCTATTCTTTTTATATCTTACCCCATGTTTTACTTCTTTTCCTTCCTACTTCTAAAAAAACTCCTAAGACCCAAATGAGGCTCATCAAATAGAATTGATCCTAAGGGATGACTAACTAGAAAAAAATTAGAAGTGAGGTTGTATTCATGCATGTCACTCCATGCTTCTAATTTTGACCAAAATCTATAAGTTTCTTCAAGCATGGAGGGGGCACATCCCAACCCAAGCTTCATTCCTAATAAAAACTCTACAGCCTCCTTGAAGAATATGAAAATATGAAGTATGAAGGGTGAAGCCAATAGGAATTAGGAGAGATACTATTGAGAAATGAGGAATCAAGGATCAATATGGAAACCAAGTGTTTAAAAAGTATTTGGGATAGAGAGGATCATAAATAGTAGGGAATACATGAATGAAAAACATTATGATAGAGTAGAAGACACATGGAGATTTCAAAGGTTGCATATGCATGATATAAAGCCAATTCCCATAAATCATGAAGATATAATATGTGAGGAGTGAATAAGTCCCACCCATCACAAGATTATAGTTGAATAAAAAAGTAGAAGGGTACACCATTCTAAGAAGATCTTCCTGTTGATGCTACCACATGTAGGCTATGAGAAGTTCCCTTTATTTTAAAATTGTAATTATTTTTGGAGGTAGGATAGCATGCCATTCTAATATGATCATCCCACTAAAGCAGACCCATATAGGGTTTGAAATGTGAACAAGTCCCCCTCATATCAAAGTTATTTCTTATTTAGATGGCATGGATCCCACCATATTAGCTTGTTGCAGCTACCAAGTGGAAAAAGATGAAACTATATACCTTTTACCACTAAGAAAATTGAACCCAATTTTCAAAAGGGTCAAGTGGTGCCAATTCAACCTATTAAGGATCTAACACAAAATATCCCCTTGAATCAAAGTAAAGGATGAGGATTTTCTTAATTGTCAAAAACACTAAAACTAAAGAGGCAGCTTCCATCTTGGAATCTCTCCCTTGACTATTACAAAAATTAATGAAGGACTCAAGATCCATAAATAGTGGCATTAGTATCTCTCAAGGAGAGCTATGTTAACACTTGAGGGAACCTTTTCCTCCAAATATTAAGGCCTTCCTAGTGAATACCGAGATTAGCCATGGTGTCTACAGTCATATTCCCTTTCCTTTAGTTTCCTCCATCAAGTATTCAATGTTCCAATTGGTGGTTTAATGTCATTTATCATGTTGATAATGTTTTAAGAGTATAATTATATGATCACCCTCCTATAGTCTAGAGGTTTAAGAAGATTTACTCCTTAAAAAATGGCTGTAGATTTAGAAATATGATTTTTTTGGGTCCCCAATTTTTTTACAAAGGTTAGAATAACTTCATCTTTTTCATTTATAATAACACCTCCAATACAAGTAAATCTTGTATTCCCTTTAAATATCCCATCAAATTTGAGCTTTATCTAACTTTTATGGGAGGGATCCATCTTATATAGAAGTGGTATATTCTTCCTATGTTATCCACATACATATTTATAGAGGGAAGACCCAGGTTCTCTACCAATTTGGCCTCATCCAAGCTTCCGTAGTCTTTGTAGAAGGAAATGCTTGAGATATTTTCAATGAAAGCATCTAGAATTTTGATTCCCACCGAGATTGTATTCCTTTTGATATTCTTGAATACTCTATTACTTATTTTCTTCTACACACCCCAAAGCAAATGAGGGAGACTTAGAGACTAGAGTATGTGAAGTCTTTTCCTAAAGAAAGGAGGGATCCATTGGCCACACAAATATACCAAGTTTTTCAAATCCAACCAAAAAATGCCAAGGTTCTCTAGTGGGAAGTGAAACACTTCTAGGGTGAAAGGACACTCATTGAACATAAGGTGAATATTTTTTTCTTTCTTACCATAAAGTTTCTCTATAGTAATAACCTTGTACTATAGAGTTGACCAAAATAAAATATTGATTTTAAGAATAAGGTTTTTGACCCAAACATGATAGCAAGGGAACCAACCCTTAGACTCACATTTCACAATGAATTTTACCAAGAAGAGGTAATTTTATTCCTCTTTCCTTATAATGGAATATTCATATTCAAATTTCTTTAGTACCTATGTTCTCCGCTTATTGGAAAGAATTATTTTATCTTACTCCTCTCCTTGATTTAAGTCTAGAGAAATAATTGGTTCCCATATTTTCTTACATTTAACCACTTCTATAAAATTTGTAACTTTGGATCCAAATATATGGAGGGTTATGGGTTCAAATATTGCAAGATTAGGATTATCAATCAGGGGGGATTTAATAACCATTGATATTTCCATAAGTTAATTTTAGCCCCATTACCTAAATTCTATCTAATTCCTTTTTGGATAATATTTTTAGATTTAAAGAGACTATTCCAAAGGTTTGATCCTAAAGGAGGATTAGAATCCTAAAGAAATTTCCATCTCCTCCCAAAATATTTTGTAGAAAGGATATGAACCTAGCTTAAATTTTCCTTCTTAAGGAGCTTCCAACCTTGTTTAGCCACTTATACATTATTTATTTTCTTCAATTTACTAAATCCTAGACCAACTTATTCTTTCTTGGAATAGACCTCATCCAAGGAGATAAGAGGGGATCTTCTCTTCTGAACTAGACCATAGGAAGGTTTTTTGAAAATGCTCAATTTTTTGAGAAATCTTCATCAAAATTTTGAAAAGGGACATGAAATAATGGGATGCTTTGGAGAGTAGATTTAACGAGTTTCGATTTTCTCATTTTACTAAGAAGCACCCACTTCAAATATACTAGTTTCATTTGAAATATTTCCAAAATTGGGGTTTACAAATTATCCTTAGTTTTTCCTTTGAAGATGAGCATTCCTAGGTAAGTTGAAAGGAACTCAACTATTTCACATCATAGAATTTGGGAAATATTTATTTACCTTTTGTGAGTTTAAAGAAGTTTCTATTTAGGATGTTGATTTTTTCCCTACCATTTGCTCATAAGAATAAAGGATATTCTTGACATGATTATATTACAATATAGAGGAGATAGTGGCTAAGAGGGAGTCATCAACAAATTGTTGAAGAGTGAGTAGATTAAGAGAAGTAGCAGGTTTGACTCCATCAATGACCTTCATGGTAGAGGTAACTTTGAAAGATATTTCTAGAGATTTTGTTAGGAAAGAGGGTTCCCCTGATGCAAGCCTCTAGAAATCTTGAAATACCTCAAAGCATCCCCATTGATGATAACAGAGAATTTGGCCAATGAGATACATTCCATAGAGAGGTTAACCTAAATCTAATGAAGTCTAAAGTTGTACATTACTTTTAACATAAACTCCTAAAATACTTTTTCATAAGGTTTATTCATGTATAGCTTTAAGAGTGGACCTAATTTTCCACTCCTACCATCAAATGCATAAGTTCATAAAATTATGATGCCATACAAGATTTGTCTTCTTGCCACAAACCCTCCTTGATTGGAATCAATAATAATGGATAACACCTTTTTATTATGTTAGCCAAAAATTTGGTTAATATATTATAAATGGTATTACAAAGGTTGATAGGCCTAAAATATTTAGATTACTTGGCACCCGCAACCTTAGGAATAAGGACCAGAAATTTTGAGTTCACATATTTCAAAAGATGGAATGGTCTTTAAATTTCATAAATGCCCTCCACCACATCCTTCCCAATATTATGCCAAAACCTCTAATAAAATAGAGCTAGGAAATCATTTAGGCTAGGAGCTTTTTTACCAGCCATAGACAAGATAGATTTCTTAATATCATCCTATGAGAATGGGTTGGTTAATAAGGCATTCATCACATTAGAAAATTAGGGGGGATTTTGGGGAAAATATTACTCTCTACTTGCTCCTCTCCCACATATTCAGATTCCAACATATTTTCAAATAAATTCATAGTGTTTGCTCAAATTTCCATGATATCCTCTATTTAGGAACCATTCACCTTCACCACCTCATGACATGATCATTATACAAGCTATGTGAGATCCTTGCAATCTTGTGTAACCAATTTAAAAAACTCATAGAAGAACATAAATTCTAGATACTAAAACTAAAAAAGTATAATATTTAAAATATTAATCAAGAGCATGGACCTTTCCCTTACTATACAATAATAGAAATAAATTAATACAAAAATTTATTTTTGTATATTACTTAATATTTTAATTATCCTCACATTGATATTCAACACATTTAAATTTTATTATTTTGTATCCCTAATAATATAAAAATAATTATTTGAACTCTATAGTTAATTTAAACTAACTATTTATAAGATAAAATATTTATATAAATAAAATATATATAAATATATATATATATATATATATATATATATATATATATATATATATATATATATATAAGAGAATGGAAAATAACCACATATAAGTGTCCATAGTATATGAAATTCAATTACTCGAGCTTAACTCTATACTTGACATAGTCATGCGCTACATGTATCCAACCTTATAAAAGGTCTAAAGATTCCTCATACATGTATATGAGAAAACAACTTTTCTATTTGAATCTAAAAATAATTCAAGATAAGTATTTATATTTTTTAATATTATTTTTGACAAATGTAGAATCATGCTAGTGGAATTGTTAGATATAATTATAATCATTAAAATTATTAATATTTTATCAAAAATAAAATTATCATTTTGACCATATATGTTCTTAAATTATATGATCTAAATAATATATATTACGTATAAATATGTGGTACAAATATTTTTTATAAAAAAGTATAATTACTATATAACATTAGAAAATATATAAAGTACACTAATTCTAAAAATAGATGGATATAAAATTGAATCTCAAAATCTATGAAAGGCAGAGCTGTTAATATAGAATTATTAGAAAAAGTTATATAGCGTGGATGAACTACAAGCTATTTATGCATCAAGAGTTATGGAACTAGAAGGATATGGTGGGTCATGGTCCAAGGGGCCTTACCATATAGAAGGTGAAACTAGAATGTTCAGTAGAGGATCCTGACCTAAGTTGGCACCTTTGATAATGATTCATCTATTGGTTGTCTTGTCCATCCCTCCTTGAGGAAATGACAAGGCTGAGATGAGAAAGCTTGTTAATATTATGCCATCCCTAGACTTGCCAATAATAGGAATGAGAAGGATGAGGTGGCAAACAATTCCATTCCCAAGATCTTTATTGAAGACTTTGATAGGGAGATTCCAAAGCCTAACTATGGTGAGTATGGGACCACCTCCAACATGGAGGAGATGTTGGAAGGAGATAAGCCATCATGCATGGGTTATTGATACAATGGTCCATAAGAGTATTTAAATGAGCCACTTCCAACATCACCTTGTTCACATGTATCTAAAATTGTAAAAGTCTGTAAGCTTTCTCAATTGCTTGAGACATACCATTTTTACGTGTCCATGCCAATGATACCGACATCATCTACTAGCTTTTTGGGAATGGATTCTATAATAAGGAATCCTTGATAAGGCAATGGAAATACCTACAAAGGAGTCCACAAAGAAATTAGTGTAATAGGGTGAATTTTACCATTCAAACACTAAAAATATTTTCTTTAGAGCTCTCCTAAGTCCTAGATCTTAAATTTCTTGTAGTATTTTTGCACAAATGTTTTAACCTTTATATATAAATAACAATGAATAGCATATTTATATTAAATATTAAATATTTACTTGATGTTTATATTTATTTTAGTAAAGGCCTTACAAATATTGGTGTGAATTTTATTAATCAAATAATATTAATATTTTATTGGTTTAATTAAAATATTTGGTGTCATACTTTTAACATGCAAATATTTATTTTTTTTCATATTTATATATTTTTATCTAAAACCTCTCTTTTTATAAATTAGAGAGAGTATATTTGTATGTATTATAGTGATAAAACACTATAACTTTAATAGATTGCACCCTACAATAAGACAAAGAGCATGAACCTAAGACCAAGACATCACAATCCATGTCAACCTAAAAATATTCCATGTAACATTTTTCCAAAAAATATCTATAAATGGTAGAGACAAGAGTGGAAACTCTCCCTCTATGTAGGTAAGCTTACCATTGATAAGAAAATAGTCCAAAACGAGAAGTACACAATAGTTTTGGTGATATATGAGATGAACCTCACTCTTAATAGAATTTGATGAGCTATTTCGATGATATCTAAGAAGACTCGTTTATAAGAGGAGGATCAACCCAAATATCAGCCATGGTAGAATAAAAAAAGCTCATCTTCATATCTATTTTGGTTAAGCAACCTCTAACAACTCTTTCATCATCTTACCACTAGATACACAAGGACATAATTGATTATGGGAGATGACAAAGGAAAATCAACAAGTTGAAGAAGAAGAGGGATATTTGTGTGCACTATTTAAGAATGGAATTTTAGAGATATATACTTTTCCACATTGAAAGGAAGATTGCTATGATGAAAAATTCTCTACAACAATAAAATAATTAGTTAAGTCACCAACAGAGTAAGTATACATGCAAGCATCCTAAGATACATATTGACATGAACAAATAGAAATAAGAGAGTGTAAAACAAAAGAAAAAATGGGAAATATGTAAAAGCAAATTAGGATTTTTGTTTAGGCTCAACAAAGAAGAACAGTCCAATGGAAAAGGCCCAACTGAACAACTTGTCAAAATAATTAATGTCTCAAATAAAAGAACCATGCAAAATTATTGAATAAGAAGATCTCGATCATGCAAATGAAGGAAGCTAGAATTTTTTGAAAACAACTCAAAACTCCAAAGGTAGATGATGGCACGAAGACCAAGGAGGAGGTATGTGAGTACATAGTTCCCTAGGAAAAAATAATACTCCATTATTGATAAAATATGGCTATCTACCAATAATACTTTGGTTCTATGAATCAAATAAATCTAGGTAAACCATTAGAGGTGAAGGAAGGGGACCTATAGCTAGGACAACTATAGACTAACAAGAATGATAACCGAGGGGTACTCCATTAAATATTCAAAATCCTTACGACATATGTAGATGAAAATTTAAATCATCCTAAATATTTTGGAGGGAAAATTATCCCCTTGAAATATATAAATAATAGTAGTGTTAGCTTTGTAATGGATTGACAATTTTATAAAAATATTTATGTGCTTTTAGGTTTTCCTCATTTCTCTCTATAAAAATAGTTATGGTTCCTAAGAAACTTATGGGTAATTTTGGATCCCCACTTCTTGCATGATATTTGTAAAGTTTTACCTACAATATATATACATGGGAGCATGTATCTATTTTTTTGACCTTTTCCTATATATTTGTTGTTGTTATGTGTACATGTTTGTAATATTTTTCCTGAATATCAAATTTTCTAAGTGTATGTGTTGTTGGAAAATATTACATTATTTGGTACATGCCAATGTACCACCTTAGTACAATATTATATTAGGTGTATGTCTAATATTAGAGTGTGATTCAATATTTCATGTAATGTAATAATATGCAAGAAATACTCAAGTGTCATGTAATTATGTGTGCAAGTGTTGTGAGTGCAAATGTGCACAAGTTTCCATTATGTAAGAGTGCACATATGTCCTTAGAATAGAATAGTGAAGAGTTAGAAAGAAAAGTTAAGGCCAAGAGTGCATCATATTAGGAGTCACATACTATTATATATTTATGACTAAGCATTGTAATTGGTATAAAAATGCATTGCTTATTGCATGCATTAGTAGACCTTTATTCTATATTATTTTTAGTATTTTTATGAGAATTTCTATGTGATTATTCTATGATTTATTCTGAGTTATTCATATCTTGATTGAGTTATTTATATTGTAATTTTGGTTTCGATCTTGTGATTAATTTCTTGTAAGTTTTACATTAAGTGTTAGGCTTCAAAAGCTATCAGTGGTTTCAAAGCCACACAAAATTTACTTGCATAGGTTTTCAAATATTGTAAATAGTCGAAGGACATTTCCATTGTCTTAGGAAAGACCAATGATGTTAAGGTAAATCCATTGGGTTGGAAGAGAACTAGTTAATAAAATAATTAATAGCATTTTTTAAAGGAAAACCAATGAAGTTAAGGTATTACCACTATGTTAAACAATAAAAAGTGAAGATTAAGGATACAAATTTTAGAGAAACAAACCAAGAAGAACAATTGGTCATTATTGAAATATTTCAGATATATTGAGTTTACCTATTCCAAGAATATATTTAGAATATAAGGCAATATATAATACAAATTCAAGTTTTGAATATAGACATTGAGATTGATAAGAGTTTGAGAACTCTAGAAGAGCAGTATTATTGAAGTTAAATTTAGAAACCCAATAATAAGGTCCTACTGAAGATTAAATATAAAGAAGATAAACTATTAAAAAATATCATTGATAAAGATTTATTGGTCCTTAGAAAGAAAATATGCCATTAAGGAAAACTTGAATGTAGAAATAAGACTTCAAGACAACATAAAGTCTTGAGGATAGTCCTAATTAAAGGAAAACACATAGCACATAGAGGGTAATATGTTAGAATTCTATATTGGATAACAAAGTCAGAGAATTTAGGACAAAAATAGAGAAACATAACATTTGAAATCCACAATGGAAATGTTAAGTAAAAGGAAGAACAAGTTTAGAGAAGGTAATGTAACATTCATAGTATTTTGATAAGAAAGTCAAGCATTGCACTAGATTCATAGCAAGAAGAATTGAATCTAGAGAAGATAGCATATTCAATCAAGAAAAATATTAAAATCTAGAGGAACAACATTGAAGCTAGAAAAAGAGATAGAAGAGATTTTTAAGAGACAAAAAGTAGTTTCAAGAAAAATATCATGAGAGTTGGGACAATTATTGCCATTCAATGACAAGCCCATAGATAATATAGAATTAATGCTCATAATTAAACTGAACAAATAGAGGATAATGAAGTTTCAAATGAGCGATAAGGAGTAAAGAATCATGATGGTCACAAATTATATTTTTTGGTTCTTCATAATTTAGAAAGAAGGCCACTTTACAATATAGGAATTAGATTGAGATAAAGGAGAGGAGGACTTTCATAGAAGTAGCCAAGGAGTACCATAAAAGTATTGTAGGAGCACTATTCATAACAGACTTAAGATTTAAAGCTCGTACATTTATAAGTAGCAAGTATAAATGTGAAAGGCAGAAACTTAGAACATAGTTATTCAAATGAGACATCGTAGGAGTTTTAAGTTCATGTTTGTAAGCATAATGTACTAAAGAACATAAACACATGTACTTGCACCTACATAAAGAAGAGAATAAAGATAAGCTTCAACAATGTAAGCAATTAAATATTGCAATTTATAAGGCAACAAGTAATATATAGTAATATAAGGTGAAAGGAAAGCATTTGAAAAGTAGCTCTTTGAATCTCATAAATGAAAATAACCT
This sequence comes from Wollemia nobilis, assembly GCA_028583015.1. Taxonomy (NCBI): domain Eukaryota; kingdom Viridiplantae; phylum Streptophyta; class Pinopsida; order Araucariales; family Araucariaceae; genus Wollemia; species Wollemia nobilis. Next base: position 4,658,379 of record JAQPPZ010007219.1, read on the forward strand.
TGAAGCACCATGTAAGAGTCAGTCTGAGTCAAGATCAACCAAGCTAAGAAAAATTATAGTGTAGAACCAAACCTAGTAGGAATACAAATCTGAGGAACTAGAATAGATAAGAAGACAACATCAATACATTGGACAACAATATAAATAATATAAAGTTGCAGCCAAGGACAAGTTATTTTTTTAAGTTTATAAGGATATTTTACATTGGGGCCAAAGTATCCAAATATGCATCTACACAAAAAAAAGAGCATCAGCAATAAGTGATAATATTAAAGTATTCAAGGTAGTAGTTAAGTGTGAAAATTTTACTATACAACGCTGAGCAACCAAAGAGTGCCAAGTATGAAGCTTATGCATCTAAAGGGAATTTAGCAACATAGATAGAGAAAGAGCATAGCCATAAATTGATAAATAAATAAATATATAACCTAAAACTAAAATAATCGCTTTTGGATTGTTGGAAAGTCCCTTCAATAAATTGTATTATATTTCATATTCATGGATATATTAAATGATAGAATCACACAGTGTCTTATACCCCTTTAGGGTTATGAGCGAAGAGTCACCATGATTCCTAACCCTAACCCTAATATTATAATAATATAATAATTAATATAATTAATTATTATATTATTTATTAATATAACCATAGGATAACATGTATTATTATTATTATTATTATTATTATTATTATTATTATTATTATTATTATTAATTAATGTTAGGATAGTATCCTAACATGCCATCCCTCTTTGAAGAGCTTTGTCCTCAAAGCTAGAAAAATTTGGAAATATGCTTCTACAAAGTTTGCCAATCTCAACATCATAGGCTTCTTGTAGTTAAGTTTGTCTTTTAAAAAAAAAAATCAATTGTCACCTATAATGCACATTAACATCGGCTACATCTCATCTATTCACAACTTCTTTCTGTCAACAACTACCTACGTGACATCTATGCACAATCTAGATGGATCATTGCATCAGATTGTACGCACAGAAGACCAATGCGAATGCATATTATGGCTTCTTCGTCGGAGTAACTTCCCCTAACTATCCAATCCATGATATTCATAACATTTTCTTCCTCGTATAGTTTCTATGCCCGTTCTAATAGGATTTGAATTTCCTAGGGAAGATTGATATAATCTCTTACTTGGAACTCCAAGGAGAAAGGCGGCCAGTGTCAGAATCACACCTCCCGCAACCCCCAATATTACAGGTAAATTCTTTGAGGACTTCCAATGTGGTCCTAGGAAAATGCGACAAGCGAGGAATGCTATAAAATGAGTATGACAGGTATTGAACTCCCTCTTTTTTAGAATAACAGTGCTCTATATTATTTAGTGCATAGGACAAACATGATGTGGAATCTTCTATGGAGATGGTCCTTATTCTAAGTTGTGATCGTGATAGTTGGTGAATTTGATTGTGTTATTCTCCTCCATAGTATTTTTTATGAAATAAAAGGACTCTATGAATTCATTAAGTGTGGCCATCTACCAAGTTTCTATTACAAACTTGAGTGCCATGTGCCTATGAATTTCTTCAATATGGCTTGATGCTTGTAAGCTTACATGTCGGTAAGTTGTACACATAATACCTGCAAACTACGTACACTTTCAATGAAAACAGGCCCATCTATCAACAATCATCATTTCCATTAGTAGTCACTACTTAGTAGTCTTTATATCATCTTATTTAGAAGTTCATCTCATATCCAAACAAAATGGAATAGTTTTCAATTCAGTTTTTTTTTTTTTTTTTAACGTAGACAAAATATGATATAGATACCTAATTGTCCTTCTAAATTGTAGACAAAAATTTTCTATTTTAACCTTATAAGAAGAGACAACAATTAGAAACCTTCTCTTTTAAATTTACTGATTTTAACCACCAGTGATATAAGAGTCCATCTTAAATATTATTGATGAACACCGGTAATAACTAATGTTCACCACAATGAAAAAGGGTGGCCTTTTCTACACGTAGGCTACGATAAATTATTTTTGAGATAATTTTCTATCATTCTGATTCAACTTTAGTGTATCCCATCACTTATATGTTATCATTGAACTAATGCTCTATTGGAACCTCCATTAATATTTTCTTCTCAAACTCATTCAAAATTTTCAATGATCATGAGATGCCGCAAAAAGACATCCCTAGGATGAAATCCATGAATAGATAGAAAAAAATATTTTTAATAGACAAATCCCTCGTTCGTTCTCCATGTATGGTAGAGTATGCGCACAATAGATATTATCACCCATAATTTAATCGATGTGTTTTAGAACCGACTACTGTGTTTGACGTTCGTTCGCAACATAGGAGTGTGAGAGCTTGTAAGGAAAAACTTTTTCATGGCACTTAGAATTTAAGGGAAGCCAAATGTATTTTTGTTTTTAATTTCTTATTTTACGTTTGAGCAGTCATCTAGCTTGGCAATGTGGTTGGTGTGGTATGCAGTTGACTTGCAATTTTTGGATCGAGTTGCTGCTAGATTTCATCTTTGAAGTGGAGAGATCGTTCATCACCATTAGTCTCCTAGTTTGGATGGTCAAGGTGGTCTTATGCTTTGAACATGGATTCGATGATGTGATTCCCATAAAGCCTATGGTTCCTCACATTTTTAAACACATATGTTTTGTTATATCTCAGGCTTGATTTCCCTTTCGAAGAAGAGTAAGCTTGAGTTACTGATGAAAATATACCCAACAAAACTCTAAAATATGGCATTGAATTTGAGATGGACGCTCACAAAGATTTATATTCTGTCCATTATCTATGATTTGTTCCAAGTTTTTGTGAACCAAATTAAAGACGTGAACCACTGTTTTATACTGTCCACATTTTTCAAAACCAAAAATTGATGATGAAAGGATTCATACTGAATGTCACTAAGAATGAATGATAGTGCATGGCATTGGTCCTCACATGTAGATTCAAAATTTTTTGACAAGTCCTTCACTTTATGTGCCCAATTGTTTGAATTACCACCAAGCCGAGTGACCATTTCAATCAAATAGAAAGGATGGTAATGGTACTTTATAATTTTTAAATACAAATTCAATTGCAGCCAGACAATTCCATAAAGAAGGATCATTGACACTGCATAGGAAATGGGAAATGGCGAAGGTGGCCATGGAGGCAGACAGACGGGGCTGCATTCCTTAGATTTTGTTTCTTTTGCTTTTGCAATCTAAAATTCACCTGCAACTAATTTGGAGCTATGATAATACTAAAATGTAACATCGTTGGGAATGATGCCCTTCACGAGGATTGGACCTCCTAAATTTTGAGAAACAGTTTTAGTAGCACCAGGTGAAGGAGAGAAATAAGGAGCTTTAGTGGATGTTAGTGCAATGGAAATAACTTTATGATACTGAGCACCTTGAGCCTCTATTTTTTTTGCATAGGTGATACTAGGTTGGCTTCCACTTTGATATGCATTGTAATTTTTAGAAACTTTCATTTCTTCCTCTGATTAAAAAGAACATTACAAACAACATTGGAGATATTGCAAACAATATTGGAGATATTTTTAGGGTTTGGATTTTTTTTGTTCTTGGGGAGTGCAATGGGTACCCTCTAGGATTCCCTGGTTATGGGCTCTTCCTCCACCTGGGATTCCATGGCTATGGTATCCTCCTCTACTTGATATTCCATGGCTTGGATATCCTCTTGCATTTCCATTAAATATTGTATAATACATACGACCAGAACGTTCCATTTGTTTTTTTTTTTGTTCAATCATTCTTCTAATTTTTGCAATGTCATTTTTCATTTACTTGACCAATGTGGTTTGATCCATAATGCTCTGATACCAGATGGTAGGAACCTAGGGTTCCTAGCACATAAATTGATAAATAAATAAATAAATAACCTAAAACTAAAAGAATCGCTTTTGGATTGTCGGGAAGTCCCTTCAATAAATTGTATTATATTTCATATTCATGGATATATTAAATGATAGAATCACATAGTGTCTTATACCCCTTTAGGGTTATGAGTGAAGAGTCACCATGCTTCCTAACACTAACCCTAATCTTATAATAATATAATAATTAATATAATTAATTATTATATTATTTATTAATATAACCATAGGATAACATGTATTATTATTATTATTATTATTAATTAATTTTAGGATAGTATCCTAACAAAGAAGGAGTACGATAATTGGATAAAGGCATATTCTCCATTAGAGATACACTTAAGGCATCAGGAATACAAGCGTCACCTAGCCCTCAAAGCCAAATGTAACAATGAAGGCACACCATCATTTATTAGTACCATAATGTAGCCCATCGTAGCCATTGAGGATCATCTAAATTTAGCACAACAATGTCATCCATCGTATTCTAAAGAGAATAATTAAAACACTATTGTTTGTAGTCCTAAAGAAGCACTAAGACTTCATTCATTGCACTCAAGAAAAGAGTGTTGAAGCATCAAAGGAAGGTAAAAAAGTGATGACCAATTTCAAGGATTGAAGAAGTTCACAAGGCTAGCAAATTGAATATTGGTTCAAATGAAAGACTAAGAGACACATTATTTAAGACAAACATTGTAAATTATAATACCTATTGTAGCCAATGTTAGTGAAACATCTCATTCACGAGCCCAAGAAATCCAAATGTTACAAGCATTTGGAAAGACAATCAAATTCACCATACATAAAGCCATGGTGACAAAAATAAGAAGAGAAGATGAAGGGTAGAAGCTTGAAATTCCCATTCAAAATAATTCAAATAGAGATTCATGCAAATATATTCCAACTAATTCTCACACACTAGACTTATGAAGCACAACAAAAATGTTATTGAACTTGCTAGTGAAAAAGTTGCCATTCAAAGCAATGCATTTCAAGGAGGTAAAATTAGGGTTTATTGGATAAATTAAATTAATTTTTTATTTTTCTAAATTTTAGTGGAGTGATAAGGAGTTAATTTTTTATTTTTGGGTTTTAAAGTTTTTCTAAAGGTTATTTTGGAGTGATAAGTGTGCTATTAGAATAATAAGTTTTTTATTTGTTCTCTTAAGCATTTTCTTGGAGAAATAAGTAGTTAGTGAGAAGATCTTTATTAATTTTTTAAAGCTTTATTTTAATTCAAAATTCATAGAATATTTGCAAACAATTTAATTATGGAGAGATAAGGTATTCTACATCAAACATAGAAAAACTATATTTACAAAATTATTAATTTTATAGTTTCTATTTAATTAGGGATTCATAAGGTATTCAACAACAAAAAAAAATTTACTATAGAAAATAGGTATATTTATTTAGGGAGACATAAGGTAGACTACACCAAAGGAAATTAATGGAGAAATTATCAAGAGGGACTTATCAACATAAAAAACATTATGGAAGGATACAAGATCACAATTCATTTAACACTCTTCATAATTCTTATCAACAATGCAAGATAACATCAAATAGAGATAATCATGTGGTTCAAAAAGATAGAGATCTTTGGTACATAGATTTTGGTGCCATCCATCATATGACTAGAAATTTACAATTTTTTTATTGTCTAGAATTTGAAGATAACTTTAGTTTAAAAATTATTTATGGTAAATGTAGACATGTAATCCTAGCCACTTGAAAAACTCTAACCCTTCACAAAACCTATTCCACCTCTCAAACCCTAAACCTAATCCTAACCATACAAAATTTTATAGAAGACCCATTATTTTTGTGATGGAGGGGGATAAAATTATACCATGATGTTGGCCATATTTTTAGAGAACTGCTCAAACTACCCAACTTGTTTTTGTCATATCTCACTCATCCAAACTCAATTTGAGAAAAAAATTTGAGGGTAGGTTCCTGATAAAACCTAGAACATATCCACTAATTTTAATATCATTTGAGGTAAAAAATATACAATAACAATGCTATATTTTAATAGGAGCATATTCAACCATCAAAAGATCTAGATGAGAGCAAGTACACAACAAGACATTTTAGTTTCATTGTTTTTGTTTTATGCACATCATTTTACATATTTTTCAAACATTAGGGTTAAGGTTTTCATGGATTTATTTTATGTATATCAATAGGTGCTAGTAATCCTATTTATTTGTAATTTCATGTGTGCAAGTTACAAGTGATTAAAGGTTGTTGAGGCAAGAGCGGCCTGCTAAGGATACACAAGCCCATTCACCAAATTGATTTGTAGCAGAGAAGAATGAAAGCACCCATTTCCAGTTAAATTTTCCAAAGGGGATTTCCACCCATTTGGATCTATTGTAATATAAAAGCAACAAGTGAAGCATTGTAATCAAGTCCCTATCATTTGGGAAAAATTATTATTCAAAAAAAAAAGGAGATCAAAACTTGAAATTTTTCAATATAAAATTCAGTTATTCTTGTAATCAATTGTTTCAATAATTCATTCCTTACAAAAATGGCGATCATTTTCTTGTTCATGGCCTTTATGTATCTCTATAATCTGCATTCATACATGTTGCTTGCCATATTGGTTATCATTAAGTTAGTTTAGATAATTATTAGTCCACTAAGTCTTGTTGCCTTAATCAAGGGAACCTTCACCCTAGTATTGGTTTTGTTCCACCATCCACCATTATACCCAAAAAAAATAAACAAAATAATGAACAAAAAAAAAGTTGTAATAAAATCCATAGCACCTCATTTCTTTGGTAGTATTTAAATGTAAAATATTCTTTAGGTGTTATAGGTTGTTTCTACCTAAATCATATTTCCTCTTGGACCAAAACACTTTTCACTAAGAAAATTTTGATTTTTGGGAATTGAATCTACCACTTTTGAACCAAACACATATCACATTTATTAATGAGATCTTGCATCAAGGAGAGATGACACCATGATTAGATTTAACCTTGAAGCAAAAAGTTCTTTTTGCTTGTCCCATTATGCACATAGTCCAACAATAAAATAAATATGCATCTTTGTAAGATTTCAAAGAAGTCAACGAGTGAGTAGTAAGAATAAGATACAATTCTCATAAAGACTCAATTCAAGTGGTTGAGAATACGATTCCCCAAAGCTCTAAATTTTAACAAAAATATAATAATAATAACATTAGTAGTAAGGATAGGGTCAAATTCTCATCAGGACTCAATTCAAGTGGTTGAAAATACAATTTCCCAAAGCTCTCTTTATAAACACATAATAATAATGATAATCCTTAAAGTAGTAAGGATAGGGTTTAATTCTCATCAAAACTTAATTTGAGTGGTTGAGAATTTGATTTCCCAAATCTTGGAGAACCTAGCATTAGACTAAGCTCATGCATAGTAACATGTCTCTCTTGAAGAAATGTCTTCATGACTGGTTTAATATTACCTTACTTAATATTGGTAAATGAATTCATTATTTATACACATAATAGTTCATGATTGGCTTGCATCATTACCTTACACAAATTTTATGGAAAATAAATATTCATTGCACACATAGTTGCTCCTTGAGATATTTGACTATTCTAGGATGCTATTAACATCATATATATTTACGATATGAGTAGATGAGTTTGTTTAAGATCATTATGATGTTTGAGTATTTGCAAAACAACTCTATGTCATTTATCCCAAAGACAAACAAAGTCATAATTGAGGTTCCATTCCATTCCACCATTGTATTGTCACACATTTATCTTAGTCCATTTCATCCTCCAACATATGGTCAAACTAGTACTATTATATGAATGCCCCTATTAAGTAATAAAGGAAAAAAATAATAAACAATTGTCTATAACCTCTTTGAATGACAATAAATAAGGCAACACCATCCATTCATTTGCATACATCACCAACAATTGAATTCATTCATACTACATTCATTTCATCACATACATTAAAAAAAGAATATGAACAATCCATAATTACACATATACATGCACAATCACATCATCAACCAACTAGGGGGTTCAAGGTCTCACACTTTCTCAATCAGTCACATCAAACAATCAATCAAGAAAATTGGGGATGTTCAAGGTATCACACCTTCCCCACTAATTGATAGAATCTAAACATACACTCAAATAATTCAACAACATTTGGGGTTCAAGGTCTTACACCTTATCCAATAATCACATCATCAACACTAATTTGGGGAAGATTCAAGGCCTCACATCTACCCAATAATCACATTAAACATTCAATTAACAAATCAACTACCAAGTTCAAAAGGTTGCATCATTTTATCAAAGGTTGCACCCTTTTCCTTGCGTTCACATCAATCAAATCAATCACCAAACTCAAAATGTTATGTCCTTTTATCAAAGTTTGCACCCTTTACCTCATCATATCTAAATTCAAATTCCAATTCAAAAATCCCCAAAGAAACCTAACCACTTTAGTCATAATTTCAACCAAAAGGCTCCAAAGGAACCTAAACCATTTTTTTAAATCATTTTAAAAGCTCCAAAGGCACCAAACCCCTTTGGTAAAAATATATCTAAGTGAACATCATATGTAGTTATCTACTCTGGTCACCTAGTGGTTGTAGTTATTGGTTATCCATACAAACTGATAGGATGGGTATATTACCATAAGGGCACTGGTTAGATTATCATTCATGCAATAAGGTCAAAAAAATCCAATTTTAGTTCAAAAGGATCGAAAGGAACCAAGATATTTTGGTCAATTTCAATTAAAAAGACTTTGAATAAACAAAACTTCTTTGGTCACTTTCAAATCCAAAAAGTTTCAAAGGAATCAAAACCCTTTCATCATTTTCAATTCAAAATGTTCCAAAGGTACCAAATCCCTCTGGTCGACATCTAGAATGGCTTTTTTCTTTCATACACTAGCTAGATTAAATCCTCAAGTGAACCTTGTATCTAGTGATTTATTCTAGTTACCTGACAGTTGTAATGATTGGTTATCCATGCAATCCGATAGGATGGGTAAATCACCATAAGGACACTTGTTCAAAAAAAACCATCAAATCAGCCTCAAAACTTTACAAACACAACCACTCAATCTTCTTCCCTCTCAAATGTGAAAATAGAACTCTCAAATGTAATAATTAAGTCAACATGAGTATCCCAAGCCTATTAATAGCCTAAATCCATGCTTTTTAGAGTGCCCAAACATAGCTTAAAAGACCAAAACAATGCCCCAAAAGGCCCTAAAATGGTCCTAAAAAGGATACAAACCACTCCAAAACTTCACAAATTCATCCAATCATCCATACTTGCTTCCCACACATCATCCTACCTCATCTTGTCCCAAATTATATCAACTTGGCAACTCAATTTTGCAATGTGACTATGTTCAAGAAATTTTCTTAAGGTTATCATCAAGCCCTCTTCATGGGGTTGCAAAAGTGCAAATCCCTTATAAAATTGACTTTGGTATGCGTCATGCCATAGGTTCGAACATGTTACCCATAGTTGCTAGTCCATTTACCACATTACAAGTGCTCATCATTCTGCCAAAAGTAAACTTTCAACAATACATAGACACCTAGACTTGCAGTAGTCAACTTGATTTTAATTTTCAACATTCAAAAAATCACCAAATCATTCATACATGCATGCCACAAATCACTCCTATTCATTTTGAGATAAATCATATCGATTTTGTAACCTAGTTTTGGAAGGTGACAGTGTTCATGGAAATTTGCTTGAGACTATCATCAAGCCCTTTCTGTGGGGTTGCAAAAGTATAAATCCTTTACAAAATTAACTTTGGTATGCATCATGCCATAGGGTTGAACATGATACCATAGTGGTTGGTTCATTCACCATATTACAAGTGCTCATAATTTTTTCAACAAAAAAGTTCCAACAATGCATACCCACCTAAAACATGGGGTAATTAACTTGATCTTATTTTTTTATATTTGCATTCATAAATGCTACACCTTTCATCATCCAATTTGGTCAATTGGATAATGGATATCATATTTAACCCATTCGCCAATTGAGGGGGTAAGCCAAAATCATATTTTCCAAAAATATTTTTTCTTGCATGTTAAGGAAAGAGTCCATTTCTCCATCTAATAAAACTAGGTGTTTCTTGTTTTTGCATCGCATTGTATTTCACACAACATAGTACAAAAAGGAGCATATGTAGACACCAAATACTAACCACTTGCCAAATCCTAACCCTACAAAAAAATAATCCACTTGTAAAAACCCTAATCCTAACCTTCCAAAATATTATAAAAATCCCATCACTTTTGTGATTGAGGGGGGATGAAATCATACTATCATGTTGCCTATGTTTTCTTAGGACTACTCAAACTACCCAACTTATTTTCGCCATATCTCACTCAACCAGACTTGGATTGAGCTACAATTTTGAGGGTAGGTTCCTAAAAATCATATACTACCTCCACTAATGTTTATATAATTTGGAGCAACAAATACTTAAACATAACCCTATGTTTTAATAGGAGAAAATTCAATCATCAATAGACCCATATCAAAGCAGATAAACATCAAGGTATTTTAGTTTCATTGTTTCTATTTTCTGCACATCATTTTCTAGATTTTGAAAACATTAGGGTTAATATTTTTGTGGTTTTATTTTATGCATATCAATAGGTGTTATTGACTCCATTTATTTTTAATTTCATATGTGCAAGTTGTAGGTGATTGAAGGTTGTTGAGGCAAGAGTGTCCTGCTAAGGATACACAAGCCCACTCACCAAACTAATTTGTAGAAAAGGATAATGCAAGAACCTATTTCCAATTAATGTTTCCAAAGGGGATTTCCACCCATTTGGATCTATTGTAATATAAAAGTAACAACAGAAGCATTGTAATCAAGTTTCCATCATTCGGAGAAAATCATTATTCATAATAAAAAGGAGACTAAGGCTCCAAAAATTTCAATATAAATTTATTTATTCTTGCAATTGCTTGTTTTGATGATTCATTGTTTGGATGCATATTATTTTGCTTAGATTAAAACATATCTTGTTCATGGTTGTGTATGTGTAACACCTAGTACATCCTTTTTTAATTTTGTATTACACGATATGAGGTATGTTCTTGCATTGACATCTAATCTCATTTTAGTGACCAAGCTACCAGAAAGCAAAAGGATGATAGAATTTAAATATTTAAATGGAGTTAATAAGTGTCTCATTAAAAATTAAAATGAGATAGAAGCTATAGGATCAATCAAGAATGGAATATATGCTTTAGAATCAATTAATTTCTCTCAAGATCTTGTTTTAGTTCAAAATAACATTGTTGAACATTCTAAGATATAGATTACAAGAAATAAGAATCTAGGATCTTTCAATAAATAAAAATATTGGGCCAATCCAACATTCAAGTTGATGAAAAATATGAGAGGTCAACAACAAGTTACATTCCAAAGTCATTTGCAAATCAAATAAGAACATGATAAAGACTTTCAAGAGGAAGGAGAACCATATCAAGATCTAGTCCATTATAAAGTCATATCAGGATAGAGATTGTATTGAAGACTAATGTCTTCAATAACCAAATAATATAATATAGGTAGGTGTTCAAGAATATTATATTATTTGGTACATGCCAATGTACCACATTAGTACAATATTATATTAGGTGTGTGTCATAGATTAGAGTGTGAGTCAATATTTCATATAATGTAAAAATGTGTAGGAAATACATATGTGTCATCTAATTATGTGTGCAAGTGTCCTTAGAATAGGAAAGTGAAGATTTATAAAGAAGAGTGAAGGTCAAGAATGCACCATATGAGGAGTCACATACTATTATATTTATGACTAAGCATTTTAATTGGTATCAAAAATACATTGCTTATTGCATCCATTAGTTGACCTTTATTCTAAATAATTTTCAATATTTTCATGAATAATTATATGTGATTATGCTGAAAGTTATTTTATATTATTCTTATGTTATTCACATCTTGGTTGAGTTATTTATATTGTAACTTTATTTTGACCTTGTGATTACCTTATTGTAAGATTTACATTAAGTGTTATGTTTAACAATATATCATTTGTGTGTGAGGGACATACATATTTTTGGAATGATTCACTTACTAACTTGGTTCTCCTGCGGGACCTGCCTATTCATATATGCATATAATTGGTATATTTTGATTTCACTTCACTACATCAAGGAGAGGAAGTATTCACCACTGGTACATATAATTCAAGCCTATATTTGTAGTAAGATATTAGCATATCTATTGGTGCATAATCCCCTTTTACTTTTATTTGTTGAGTTAATTTATTTTCTCACACCCCTTTGCCTTTGTAGAGAAACTAGTACCTCAAAGATCATATCTTAATAAGGATTCAACCTTGTAAAAACTCTTGGAAACCCCCAATTGATCCTAATACTATGATATTGACTATAACCAATTGTGTTTCTTTTACATGAGGTATGATTATCCCACATAGAGACAATTAGATATAACAAAAATTTAATTGCATACTCGATGGGACCCTAGTACCACATAATTAATTATAGAATCGTAACAAGGAGTAGGGTTGAGACATGGTAAGAGTCTTCATCTATTTATTGCTTATTGAAGTACATATTTTCTTATATACCAACTCTACTATATAAGAAACCATTGCTAAAAGTACCAGACTGAGGTTCAAGTGAAGAAATTAGTCTATTTTCTTTTGAGAAGCAAGAAGTCACATTCACTTGGCAACTCTGCATCAACAAAAGAAGATCATAGGCATGTAAACAAAACATATTAAAATGTATTATCATATCTTATATGGCTACCCCCTCAACACATATTCCTTCATATGGGGTAGTATAAATCCCCCTAATGCCCTCAAAACCATATAGTGGATGTAAGAAACTACCTAAGTATATATTGTACACCAATAAAGGCCAAAGCACTCTGTTGACTAAAATAGAGAATTGGTATTCATATACAAAATACAAAATATAATGGAGAAATATGTGGCTTTATTGCTTCTATTATCATATATTTAGGAGAAAACACTAAAATAATATAAATCTCTTCCCCCTCATTCAATCACATAATAGAATCAATTGGCTTCATTGATCATGAATGACTTTATCAAATAAAAATAAAAGAAGCCAATTGTGATAAAAATAAGCCAACCTAGGAGGAAGAGAAAATAATTTTCCCTACCCATAAATATTATCACAACAAAAAACCAAGATCTCCCTAACCAAAGGATAATAAATATTATTGGATTCACAATGTGGAATAAATGACCATTCAAATCCACTCAATCAAGAAATATAAAAAATCAAGCATAGGGTGACTAAAGAAACAACATCAATACAATATTGTCAACCAAGTTTATTCTTTTTACCTATAGTTTGCTATGAAAATATGCCATTATAGGTGAGATACTATTTAAATTAAATCTTAGTTCCATAATACAAAAGATAAAAATTATAGGACTAGTTTGTTGTGATGTTGGTGATAACAAAAAAATGGATTCAATTAAGAAACTAGAAATATTACTGTCCTTGGCAATTGTGTTAAGCATAAATACCAAAGATCAATTCTAATATGGAACACTAGTAAAAAAAAGGTGAATTTTGGAGATGTCAGATAGTCAATAGCCAAGTCTCCTTGTAGCAAAGAAAAACCACTCTTACAAATATTTCTTTATTTTCCTTCATTTTGCAGGATATGTTTTAGAAAATGAGAAAGCCATAAAATTTGTCAAGGTCATTCTTGATAACAATACCAAAAATAATGATCAAAATAAGTTAAGTGGTAGGCTTACACTAGTTTAAATAATTATGCGTAAATGAAATGTAGGCCAAAGTTTTCACCACATCATTCTAGGCATAAAGAGAGAGGCTTAATCCAATGAAAATATGCAAAAAGTGAGATAAGCTATTCCAAGTGTGGTGAAATAAATGAGAATAAGCCTCACCCATTCCAAATGAATTCTATAAATGAAGACCAACATCCCCCACCAAGTTATTTCTCTACAAGTATGTGTCCAATGTATAAAGGTATTTTAGCTTATAAGTTCATTTTCTTTTGTGAACATAAGGCATCATGAGATCCTCCAAAAGTGTTGTGATAAATCACTAAAACTATGATATATTATTCTATAGAATAAAATTAGGAGCTTGAACCTAAGGGAGCACAATCCATGCCAACCTAAAAATATTCCATGATAAATTTCACCAAATGGTGTAAACTCAGCTACAAGAGACCAACAAAATGAACTCCAATCACATAACACAAATGCAATAATGGAATAAAATGCTAATTTATATTCTTATCATTCCTGAATTCACACCTCTTCTACAAAATATTACAATTCATCATATAGCAACCGAAAACCAAAGAAACCCTAAAAATGTCTTTTTTCTAAAAACTGCTAAAAATAGATCTCTTTCCTAAAAATTGCTAAAAATAGAAATGAGTCGGATTGCACCCAAATTTGGTGCACACATCCCTATTACAATAATGAACCTTAATTTAAAATATTAGATCTCAAATTATGGTATAACAAAAGATAATAAACTTCTAATAGCCAAAAAAACCCAAAAAACTTGGGAACTTATTCTAAAAGCTAATTTTGGGGCACTAGATGTCGGAGTTAGGTCCCAAAAACATGATTTTTGGAGGATCAGGTGCATAAAAGATGTACCTAATGTAGAACATGCACATGGAACCACCTGTTAAATTTCAAGTCAAACGGGCGTACGGTTCACAAGTTATGGCTCCAGTAAGGTGCATCATTCTCCTCTAGTGAAAAAGAACTCAGCTCCTGTGAGTTCAACTAAATTGAAATCATATAGCTTTTGGTTATCAATTTTCTTTAGCTCTAACTCTAAAACCCAATTGTTATCTGACTGTGGTAATCTTTCCCACTGAACCAAGAATTTGTTGTAGATCCCATGTCTGGTGGTGATCACCTTCTTATCGAGTACCTGTGCAACTCTATCTTTTTTATTCTTAGGCATATGTCATGCCCAATTTACTGTCTCCTATAATTTGCCATCCTTGGTAGTACCAAGATACTGAAATAAATCAAAAAAATTAAAAATGGGTGAAATATCAAATTCATCGAGCAACTCCATTTTATAGGCATTATCATTGATCTTCTTCAAAATACCGCATGGCCCAATTTTCTTAAGTTTTAGTTTGTTATATGTCCCCTTAGGAAATATTTATTTCCTAAGATGAACCATGACCATATCACCCTCTTCAAACACTTTCACCCTTCTTTGTGCATTAGCAAACTCTTTGTAGTGAGAATTACTACTCTGCAATTTTTCCCTCATCGACTCTTACACTTTCTGGATATGCTCAGCAAATGCTTCTACATCATCACTAACTTGTTCCCCAATTGATAAATTAACCAAATCTAATACACCTCTAGGATTTTGATCATAAATAATTTGAAAATGAGATTTACCTGTTGACCTGTTCACTGAACTGTTGTATGTAAATTCAGCGTGTGACAAGGCTAAATCCCATTATTTTGGTTTTTCTCCAACTATGCATCGTAAGAGGTTTCCAAAGATTCTGTTCACTACCTCTATTTTCCCATCAGTCTGTGGGTGGTAAGCACTACTGAACTGGAACCTAGTATTCAACTTTTTTCCACAATGTCCTCCAAAAGTGACTCAATGACTTAGTATCCCGATCAGAAGTAATAGTCTTTAGAACACCATGCAACCGCACAATCTCATCAAAGAAAAATATTGCAGTATGACAAGCAATAAAATGCACCATTTTGGAAAATATGTCTACCACAACAAAAACTAAATCCTTACCCCTCTGTGTCTTGGGCAACCCCAACATGAAATCCATATGCATATCAGTCCATGGTCCTATAGGAACTGGCAGTGGCATATACAACCTTGTATTTTGTGCATGGCCCTTATCCATTTGACATACTCTACATCTAGAGATAAACTTGATTATATCTCTCTTCATTTTTGGCCAATAGAACTTCTCTTCTATAAGAGTGGTAGTTTTGGCTACTCCAAAATGACCAGCCAAACCCCCACTATGTAATTCCCTCAAGATGTTCTCTCTCATAGAGACATTGGGAATGCATAATCGATTACCCTTAAAAAAGTAACCATTATGTAAAAAATACTCTTCAAAAATGGTATGGGACTCGCCCCCTACCACAGTTTTGCACTGTTGCACAATATTCCCAAATCTGCATCAGATTCATATAGATCTTTAATCCCCTCAAATCCTACCACTTCATTCTCCATAGTGGTCAACAACAAGACTCTCATACTCAATGCATCAGTAACCTTATTCTATTTTCCTGACTTGTGTTTCAGGACAAATGTATACTATTGCAAAAATGAAACCCATTTGGCATACCTACTATTTAAATTTTTCTGAGAATTGACATAACTCAATGCTTCATGATCAGTAAACAATACAAACTCCTTTGAGATTAAGTAGTGCCTCCAATGTTGCAATGCTTGCACAATTTCATAAAATTCCACATAATATGTAGAATAATTCTTCCTTGCATCATTCAACTTCTCACTAAAAAATGCTACAGGTAGGCCCTCTTGACTTAAGACACCACCAATTCCAACAAATGAGGCATCACAATCAACCTCAAATTTGAAATATGGTAACACTAGAACAGGGGATTTCGACACCTTCTTCTTCAAGAGTTCAAAACTCTCTGTTGCTGTCATAGTCCATAGAAACTCTTTCCCCTTAGTGCACTAAGTTATAGGGGCAGCTATACTACTGAAGTTCCTGATGAACTTCCTATAAAAGGTAGCTAGTCCATGAAAGCTCCTTACTTTTGTTATAGATCGTGTAAGACGCCATTCGAGAA
Source organism: Wollemia nobilis (assembly GCA_028583015.1). NCBI lineage: Eukaryota > Viridiplantae > Streptophyta > Pinopsida > Araucariales > Araucariaceae > Wollemia > Wollemia nobilis. Next base: position 4,675,131 of record JAQPPZ010007219.1, read on the forward strand.
TCACCTTCACTTTCTCAGCATCCATCCTCATGCTATCTCTCGAGATTACAAATCCCAAAAATACTAAACTATCTTGAAGAAATCTACATTTATTCAGGTTGACATATAATTTCTCCTTCCTGAGCACGTCTAACACAAATTTCAGGTGTAACAAATGGTCTTCTTCACTTTTACTATAAATAAAAATATCATCAAAATACACAACCACAAACTTACCATTATATTCCCGTAGTACTCTGTTCATCAACCACATAAATGTATTGGGTGCATTAGACAACCCAAATGGCATCACCATCCACTCGTACAATCCATATTTTGTCTTAAAAGTTGTCTTCCATTCATCCCCTTATCAAATTTTGATCTGGTAGTAGCCACTCCGTAGATCAATTTTAATGAAGTATTTAGCTCCATCCAGTCCATCCATCATGTCATCCACTCAGCATAGGATACCGATATTTTATTATAATTTTATTTATGGCTCTACTATCTACACAAATTCTCCAGTCACCATATTTCTTTGGGGTCATCAATGCTAGAGTCACACATGGGCTCATACTCTCCCTAACTAATCCCTTCTTTATCAACTCTGTCACTTGCCTACTCAAATTTGCATTTTGTGTCAGGTTCAACCTATAAGCTGCCTGATTTGGAAGTTTTGATCCTGGAATAAAATCCATGTGATGTTGGATATCCCTTTTTGGTGGTAGCCCATCTGGTAACTCCTCTAGTGTGATATATTTATATTCACTTAGCAACTTAGCTACTACTATAGGTATAACCACTTCCTCTGTTTCTAGCTTCCTAGCTGTTAAGGCATAACAAAAGCTAGCATCCCTGATCTCTACAAGAAACTCCTTCATCATCAACAAGATCTCACTCAGCCCATCCTCCTTCAGAGGTACAAGAACTACCTTTACACCATCCTTCCAAAATTTATAAGTATTATTTCTTCCATTATGGTTAGTATCCCTATCATACTGCAAAGGTCTTCCCAATAGAATATGACATGCATCCATCAAGATCACATCACACCACACTTCATCCTTGTAAGTGCTCCTAATTGAAAATTTAATTAAACACCTTTGATTTACTGTTACCTCATTCCCCTTATTAACCCATGAGATGCGATATGGATAAGTATGTTTTTCACATTTTAGGTGCATTTTATCGACCATAACATTTGACACCATATTATTACAACTACCACCATCAATGACAATGTTATATACCTTCCCTCCTAATGTACACCTTGTTCAAAATATGTTCATTCGCATCCAAGAATCTTCACCATCTATGGTCTGCCCCTTTTCTTTGCTTTGCACCATATCTTTCTTAGGAGCAATCAATGTCTCCTTATCATAAGTGCCTCCTCCATTTCAAAAACAACTTCATCCTCATCCTACTCTTCCATCTCAACCAGATTGACCCTTCCTTGTCCTCCTTGACCCATTTCTTGGACATCATGTTGGGGACACTCAAATGCTCTATGCCCCTCCTCACCACATCCATAATAGGTATACGACCTCCTTGGATCATTTCCATTTCATCCACCACCGTAACCTCTACCTCGTTGGTATCCTCTTCCTCTCAGATTTTGTCCATCTTATTCTTGTTTAGCAGGTATTGAGGATTCTCCCTTGAGAAAATTAGATCCACTTTGACCCCGACCTGAAGAGGGTGTGAATCCCTTATTACCTCTTCTATTAATCCTTTTCAATTTATCCTCTACCTTGAGGGCCATTTGATACGCATCCTCCACTGTAAGAGTACGATGCATGCTCATCTCATCTTGAACAACAAAACTTAGGCCATTTATATACCTGGTAGAATTTTTGTCCTCCGTATCATTATGCTCCACTCAAATGGATAGCTTGTAGAATTCATTAGTATAGTCCTCAATGCTTTGATCCTTTTATCAAAGATTTTGAAATCTACAAAATAGGGTTTGGGAGGAGTCTATAGGTATAAATTTTTCCTATAACTTCTTCATCTTTGTCCAATCCCTGATCTTTTCTTTTTCATTCCTCTATCGTGTAGTTTGTAAATGATCCCACAAAATCAATGCATACCCATTCAACTTTGTGCATGCGAGTGTTTGCAACAAAATCTTGTTCCTCTCCGTAGATTCCTCTTCGCTCCACACCTAGATGCGACTCTGACGCGTCTGTCAGAGCCTACACAGGGCTTGGCGCGGCTCTCACGCGTCTTGTCAGAGCGCTCCTATCACGGAGCGGACGCGCGCACTATCATCGCCAGTGGCCGGATGGGGGGTCATGCGGGCGGCACAATATGGGTGGAAAGTTCTCCAGATGGATGTCAAAAGTGCCTTTCTTAATGGTGATCTCCAAGAAGAAGTCTATATGACTCAACCTGAAGGATTTGAAGTGGAAGGCCAACAACAGAAAGTTTGCAAATTGGTCAAATCCTTGTATGGTCTGAAACAAGTTCCTTGAGCTTGGTATATAAAAATGGACAATCACCTTATGCAGCATGGATTTAAGAGATGTTCGTCAGATGCAAACCTCTATTTCAAGAAACAGGGTTCTGAGATAGTGTTGCTTGTACTCTATGTGGATGATCTGCTCATTATAGGGAGTTCAGAAGATATGATCTCTATTGTCAAAAGAAACTTGTGCAAATCTTTTGAGATGACAGATCTCGAACTTCTCCATTACTGTCTTGGTCTGGAATTCAGCCAGAAGGAGCACTCCATCAAAGTGTCTCAGAAAAAGTATGCCAAGACATTGCTGGATAAATATCGCATGACTGACTGCAAGCCAATGGCAACTCCTATGGATAATGGACTTCAGTTATCGCGATATGATGACTCACCTTAGGTAGATGGTACTCTCTATCGACAACTGATTGGGAGTCTCATATATCTGACCAATACTAGGCCAGATATCATTTTTGCTATCAACTATCTTTCGAGGTTCATGCAGGAGCCTAAGACCACTCATTGGAAAGCAACAAAACATGTTCTTCACTATGTCCGTGGTACTATGGAATATGGCCTAGAATACAAGAGGAATAACAAATTCTTCTTGCAAGGATACACGGACTCCGACTATGCTGGATCATTTGATGATCGCAAGTCAACTTTTGGATACATTTTTCATCTGGGATCCAATCTGTCTCTTGGCACAGCAAGAAGCAACAGTGGTTGCTATATCTTCAATAGAGGCAGAATATTGCGCCGCACGTGAAGCTGTGTGCGAAGTGATATGGTTACGTCGCATTCTGACAAGTATGGGCCATCCATCAAAATCTCCAATACACTTGTTTTGCGACAATCAGGGTGTTCTGAACCTCGTCAAGAATCCAGTCCATCATGAAAAAACAAAGCACATTGACACACAATGTCATTTCATTCGAGATGAAGTTCCAAAGCACCGAATTCAGCTTCAGCACATTCCCACAGATGCTCAAGTTGCAGACATTTTCACTAAGGCACTTGGACATGTCAAATTTGAATTGTTTCGCAGCTCACTTTGTATTGCAAAATGATGTAAGGGTATGTTAGTAGTCTAGTATAGCTATTAGTTATTACATTACCGAAATAATGTAATAAAGGGGGATGTTAGCGTACTATTCATTCTGTTCATTATTTTCGTCTGTATTAAATTATTGGACTACTGTTACAACTGCGTAACAGAGTGCAGTTCCTGTAACAGTTTTGGTGTTCTATTTCTGGATATGTAAACATTATTTAATCTATGCAATACAATAATCAAATGTTCAGAATTCCTTCAGCGAGCTTAAAATTCTTCTCTTCAACAAGATTGCTCCATTCAAAATATTTTTCTAGGCTATTGATCTAATCGATCAACTCCTCTGGTTTCAACCCACCAGCATACTCGGGAACCTCAATATTAATCCCATCTTGATTCCCCTTAAGCCCCTCTAGAGATCGTATCAGTTGATTTTCAAAACCATTCCCTTCTTCTGCTGGGCCCTCTAATTCTACTTCTGTGTGGACCTCAGATCCACGTTCCTTAGGTATATTTTCATCATCATATCCTTGATCTGCACATGCCCTGGGATGTATCTCTCCCATGCGATCAATCACACTAGTTAGCCGTGCTATTTTTGTATTTAGATCCTCGATCTGCCTATTCATATGGGCATATATTCTAGGTGGCATCTTCCCTTCACTAGCAATATCACACCCGCTCTAATACCAAATGGTGTAAACTCAACTACAAGAGACCAATAAAATGAACTCCAATCACATAACACAAATGCAATAATGGAAGAAAACTGCTAATTGATATTCTTCTCATTCTTGAATTCACACCCCTTCTACAAAATATTAAAATCCATCATATAGAAACCGAAAACCAAAGAAACCTTAAAAGTGTTTTTTTCTAAAAACTGCTAAAAATATATTTTTTTCCTAAAAACTGCTAAAAATAGAAATGATTCGAATTGCATCCAAATTTGGTGCACACATCCCTATTACAATAATAAACCTTAATTTAAAATATTAGGTCTCAAATTAAGGTATAACAAAAGATAATAAACTTCTAACAGCCAAAAAAACCCAAAAAACCCGAGAACCTATTCTAAAAGCTAATTTTGGGGCATTAGATGTCAAAGTTAGGTCCCTAAAACATGATTTTTGGAGGGTTAGGTGTAGAAATTATGGGCCTGATGTAGAACATGCATGTGGAACCACCTGTTAAATTTCAAGGCAAACGGGCATACAGTTCATAAGTTATGGCTCCGACAAGGTGCATCACCAAATATATATCCAAAGGGTAGAGATATGAGTGGAAACTCTCCATCTATATGGGAAATATGACCACCTAATAATAATATAGATCAAAATGAGTAGTCTACAACCTTCTCAATTATATCTAAGACAAACCTCACTTCTAGAAAATGCGGATGAGCCTTTTTGAAGACATATAAGAATACCCAATTATAAGAGGAGTATAAACCTAAATATTAGGGATGGAAAAACCCATAGAACTCATTTTTATTTACATCAATTTGGGAGAATAAGACACACAAGGATAATCTTGATAATGGAAAATGATAAGGGTAAAACAACAAGTGGGAGAAGAAGAAGGTTATTTGTGATAATTCTATAAGAATTGAAGTTTAAAGACATACTTCTTGTAGACACCAAAATTCAACACCTTCAAAGTCACATTTACCATCCCATCACCGAGTGCTGCATAATTAAATTATATGCCTAAGTGCTAACTTAGGGACATAAAATCCTGCACATTATCCTATTTTACAAATTTATTAAATCTAGAAAATTACCCTAGGATACCCTACTTGCCCATTGGACATGTGTCATAGATACTTCACCCAATATATTTGCCACATCTCACCCACTCTTGTCCCCTTTTCTTTGCACATGGGATAGATTCCCAACACCCATGCCACATATTATCTATTTTTTCTTACTTTTCCCTTCACATAGAACAAGATCCGACATTCCACTCCACTTGCAATCACATTACCCCAGTTAAGTGAGGCACACCAGGTGACTCACTGTAACTGTCCCTTCCATCTGGCAGTCTAAATTTGCCACTTGGCAAGTTGGGCTTGCCACATCCCACTTTCCTCCAAAACTCCAAGAGGGCTATAAAGACACCATTATTCCACAAAGAAAAGGGATTTGAATTTGCATACCGATAGGCTACCAAAATTGATCCAGAGGTAGAGATAATTTGTGAGCACAAGCATCATTCCATATGACTTGTTCGAATCCCAAGGTAACCTATTTTTAACCAAAACCACACATCCACGGTTCCATAGTCAAAAATGCGTATTCATGGTTTCACAACCATAGGTCCATGATTTCCAGTTCAACACCATGCATCCCAGTTGCATAGTACCAAGAATAAAAACTTACACAGAGCAGAGATTAGTATAATATTTAATTGCAAGGCTGTTATTTCATGATTTATTTATGTTATCTACTTCTCATTCATATCAAGTTAGGGTTTATGTGTAGCATGATATTTATTTCTTGACTAGGATAGGTGCTACTGATCTATTTGTTGTGTGAATGTGTGCAGGTGACAGGTTCATTGAGAAGTTGCTGAAGCTAGAGTGGTCCCCTCATTGGATACCAAAGCCCACTCACCACTTGAAGTTGTAACAAGAGAGCGAAGAACACCACATCTTGTAGAAGACACGAAATATCTCCCCTATTTTATCAAAAGCATTGTATCTCAGAGAGACAAGAAGCATTGTAACATTGCTCCCAACACACTTGGGGTAATTCAAAATATTTTGTAAAAGTTGTATCAATATCAATACAAAAGAGCATTTTGACAATCTGCTTTTCTTTCTGTATATCTTTATTTGTGTTCAGTTATTTTGTTACACTTCTCCATACTTAAAAAAATGCTACTAGGGTGAAAGCTTCTCTACAACAATAAAATAATTAGTTAAATCACTAACAAAGTAGGAAGATATGAAAATATCCTAAGACAAAATTTTGTATGAACAAAGAGGAATAAGGGAGCATAAAACAAAGGGAAAAATAGGCAAAATGTAAAAACAAATCAGTATTTTTTGAGGTTGAACAAAGAAGAAGGGTCTAATTAAAAAGGCTTGATTGAAAAACTTATCAAAACTCTTAAAGTTCTAAAGAAACGCACCATGTAAAAGTCCCAATTAAGAATATCTTAATCATACAAATAAAGGAAGCTAGAAAATTTAATAAATAGTGAAAAATTCTGAAGGTGGATGAGGGAACCAAGACCTAGGAGGATGTTTTTGAGTATATAATTCCCTAGTAAAAAATATAATATGACATTATTGAGAAAATATGGCTATCTACCAACAATACTTTGGTTCCATGAATCAAATGAAGGTAGGTAAACCATTAAAAGTGAAGGAAGTGGATCTATAACCATGGTAGTTGTAGATTACAAGAATGATAATCGAACGCTACTCCATTAAATATTCAAAATCCCTAAGCAATGGGTAGACAAAAATTCAAATCATCTTGCAAATTTTGGAGGGAAAATTCTTCCATAGTAGTGTTAGGTTTGTAAAGGATCAACATGTTTACAATTCTATGTATTTGTAGTCTTTCCTATCATTTCTCTTTCTAAAAATAGTTGTGGTTCTCAAGCGACTTGTGGGTAATTATAAACCATTGCTTTTGGCACAATATTTGTGAAATTTTACCTACATTATATATACATGGGAGCTTATGACTATTTTTCAACATTTTTCAACAAATTATTTTTCGTGTATGTGTTTATAATTTTTTTTCTATATATCATATTTGCTAAGTGCATATGTGTGTGAGGTGCGTACATCTATTTTTGAACTAATTCACTTACTATCTTGGTTCTCCTATGAGACCCTCCTACTCATATATGCATATAATTGGTAGATTTTTATTACACTTTAGTGTTTAAAGAAGAAGAATTGTCCATCGTTGGCACATAGCGTTTAGGACAATTTTTGTAGGAAAATATTAGAGAATATCTTGGCCCATCACTCTCTTTTATTTTATTTGTTGAGTTTATATATTTGATCACATCTCTTTTCATTTGTATAGCAACTAGCTTCTTTAAGGTCACATCTTAACAAGAAGCTAGACTTGTACAAACTCCCTAAGACCCTTGATTGATCGAAACCCTCTACCGTTGGTTGTAACCCATTGTGTGACTCAAATGCAAGGCACGATTATCCCAGACAAGGATAATTGGATATGACAACATTTATTATTAAATATTCCAAATAATTTACTACGTACTTTTACTATACCTTTTAGTATTATAATTCTAATAGTTTATCTTCCTTCATACGTTATATTTCTATAACTAATATTTTTGTGAAATTATTGAATATTTTTTCATATGTTGGAATACTATAATGGTATATATTTAAGTTCTCATCTAGGGGACCCAAGTCCAAACCATATGGATTATGTGTTACAGCGAAGTAACAAAAAACAAAACCTATACATATTTGATATAATTAATTAAAAATATTATCTTTGTACAAAATTACCAATGAGACCTTTGGTTCAATGGTTGATACATATGGATGATATAGCTCACACCAAGGAAAACCCTTTAAAAATACTACTTAAAATAATAATTATAATAATAATTATTATTATTATTATATAATTGTATAAGATAATTAATTGTAAAAAACATTTAATTTAAGGCTTTTCTAGTAAGATTAATAAATTATTGTAAATAAAGTACAATAATTTAAAATTTAAAGCTAGTTTATAGCTAATACATATTTTAAAATGTAAAGAATAAATAAATTTTAAAATAACATATATATATATATATATATATATATATATATATATATATATATATATATATATATATATATATATATATATATATATATATATATATATATATATATATATATATATATATATATATATATATATATATATATAAGTCTTGAATGTATTATAATATATAATATATTTGTAGTGAATTAATATTTATATGTGTTATTATTTCTACATTTGTATCTATTAAAACATATAATGCAACTCATGTAGTTATGTAATATTAAAAATAACCTTTCAATTTTCTATTTTTAAAATACTTATTTTTAAAGATACATTTTTATAGGTTATGTATTTTATTATAAACATATATATAATCCTCACATATTGATTTGTGTAGTTTTCATCTTCAAGGGTGAGAAAAATAAATGAGAAAAATAAATTGTATATTTACTTAATAAAAAAGTTTGGTATGTCAAAATTTATTTCTTTTACCAAGAAAAATTTTATTTTTTTTATTAGGTGGAAGAAGAGGTTTTGAAAGGGTCCCTTAATATTTTATAGAAAGGGTTTTGCAAGGGTCCTTGAATATTTTACAAAGCCACAAAAGTTTTCATGAAAAAATAAAGTGAAACACCAATACAACTGGTTCCTCTAGGCAAAACAAACTAAACATCTGAAGACATCATGCCAAGAGCTTATTGAATCGGACCAACCTTCCATGCTCCATTAGCCTTACCGACCTTTCATGTTCCTTCAACCTCCCACATAACATCTCATCCTTCTATTGTAACTCCAACTAGACCATCCTTCCATGCTCCTTTAGGCTTACTAGCCTTCCATTCTCATTCAACCTTCCCAATATTCTAGTGTAGCTACTTCAGCCAGACTAGCCTTTCGTGCTCCTCTAGCCTTACCATACTTCCATGCTCATTTAGCCTTTTTAACCTTCTACCCAACATCTCAATATTTTGTTGTAGCTCCTTCAACTATACCACCTTTTGCTTCTCGTTTAGCCTTACCAACCTTCCATTCCTTATAAGAAAATGTTATTAACTATACTACTTCTCCTAATTTTATAAATTAAAAATATTGGCTAAACTAATATTTTTTTTTATTTATGTAAAGAGGATTTTTAAAGGTCCCCCAACCTTTTAGAGAGATATTACAAAAAGGGGAAACCAAGGACATAATACCATAGAGAGACTAAAGTACAAAAGCAAAAAAATAATAGGGATTGAAACTGCAGTCCTAGATAACAAGCTGAGATCGAAAGAGAAGAAAAACCTACCAGAAATAAGAAAGGCCTACCAAACATGGAGGCCAGTGAAATCAAATATTGGCCTCATGAACATTATTCTTACCAGCATCAGCTCCCTGGGAAGGTGGAATGCAGGTTTTTATGGCTCCATTTTAGGAATAAATCACTGGATTGGAACATCATGATGAAGACAAAACTCAATGATTTCACTAGGGAAATCTTTATCTCAAACTCATAGGCATGTCTGGTTCAGGCCTATGTTTACCATGATATCAGTTGCTCCATTGCCTTCTCTATAGACATGTTGAACTAAAGAATGGTCAAGGTGACTGATAATCCTTTTTGACTCTAAAATAGCATCAACAATAGACCAAGCAGGAGGAGAGGAACCCTTGGTAAATTTGATGGTGTTCAACGAATCCCCTTCAATGATAATATTACAGAATTGTCTGCTAGTAGCAAAGGAGAGTCCCTAGAATAACACTCGATATTAAGCAAAATTTTTGGATAGAACACCAATGGCTTCAGTAAAGGAAAGACTTATTCTTAGTAGCTTTACCAAGGTTACCCTTAGTAGCTCCATCAAAGTTAAGTTTGAGCCAACCTTAGGGAGGCAGGACCCAATGGAGAGAAGATCTATCAGCTTTGGGGAATTGAGCCTTGGAAGGGACAACAAGGAGATTGAATGAATAAATGATATGGGTTTCAATACCATGGCCATAAATCTTAGGACAAGGAATAATACCGATATTCTCCCTCGCTATGGTGAGAATTCTGAAAAGGATAATGACAATGGAATTGGAAAATCGTTAAACTAATATTGATATGAGAAGTATATAATCAAAATAACTCGATGGTATATTATTAAAATAATTTAGGTAACCTTTTTATATATATTTAAAAGTTTTAAATTATGCAAATACCTTCTTGTAGCTTATATATATATATATATATATATATACAATAATTAATTTTAATTTAGTTATATGTAAGGCTAATTTCATATTATATGTATTTTTTAATCATATAATTGTAATATTTTTTAAATCAATTTGTTTATCTATTTTAATTTAAGAACATGATAATTTAAGTATAAAACTAAATTAATTTTATTAATTTTTATTTTGTATTTTTATGCTAACATTGTTGACTATATACATTACTCTTACATGATATATAAAAATTATAAATAAACATTTTTTTAGCGTGATTTAAAAATAAAAGTCTTCAAAAATATTTGTTTTCTATTTTTGAAAGAGAGTAAATAGTAAAACTTAAAATTGAATTAAAAACAACCTCTTTTGAGAGGTTAGCGCAATCCTCCAAGGGAGGTTCCTGATTTGAATCTCCACCCTACAAAACTCACATCGAGTACCAAAAATCTAGTTGATAATGTTGGTGTGGTGTGATTTTGATGGTGTAGAACCTCTTGGTCGTGGTATCTTAGACCAAGGTGGTCCTCCAAGAAGTTTTTCCCTAAATTAAAAAAAAAAAAAAAACCTACACTAATAAACTTTCTAAAAGGTAAATTCCACACTATCATAATATTTTATGTTATAAATTACATTTCAAATAAATTTGTATAATGAAATATGTAAATGCAATCAAAATAATTGTCATATATTTTTTGCTTAGGCTTCAACATTCTTTTAGTTAGAATATATATATATATATATATATAGATAAGTTTGAAAAGAAGAGGACATCATTGATTTATTTAAGAAGGATCAAGAAGCATCAAATATTTCTTTATTGTTTCTTTACTTGCATGTAGTTGTTTACTTGGGTCTACTTTTAAAAAAATAAAATAACACCTCTATTCATATTGAAAGAATCAATAAATTATTGGGTTAATTGTTATGAAGGTGTGGTATTATGTATTATGGGGTGAATATATCATGGTATTATTTAATAGAATATGTAATTTAAAAGAAGCAATAATTTTTTTAAATAAGTTATAGAATTATGGACATTTAACTATTGTATAGAACATTTACAAGCATTACCCTTATCTTGGCATAGAATTTAAAAATACACACCATGATAATCAATGACAATTGAGATAATAGGCATATGATTTAAAAATAAATGCAAGGATCATCAATGATAATCAGGATAATACAATGGTGTATATATAAAATAGAAATCTAGATTTTAGGTTCACTAAAATTATTTTTAATGACTATAACTTGCAATTCAAGGAAATATTATAAGGTGATGTTTACAAGGATAATCAATGATAATGGGGATAACACAAAGGATGTTGATATAAAATGGAAATCTAGATTTTATGTTCACTAAAATTATTTTTAATGCTACTATGTACAATTTAAAGAAATATGATGAGGTGATATTTCTAAAATAGTAAGAATAAACCTTTCTCAAAGTTTAATTAGTGGGATTCATAAATTATTATTAATTTTTTCTATGATAAACAATATAAGGATTAGTTAAACAATAACACTATTTTTATATTCATCAAATATTGTAAGACATTATCTTGTAAATGTTAGTACTTATATAAATAATAAAAATTTGATAAAAAATAATTTAACCAAGGGATTACATTTGTTAATTTTTTATAGAAAAAGCTAGATTATATTATTGTATTAACTGGAATGTTACAGTATTATGGTGCTAACAATGTTTACCAAGTAAAAAAAAGAGGTAGATAAGGACTAAAGCATCCATAACAAAATATACATAAGAATAGAAGCTAATAGCAACAAAAATACTATATTTATATCTTATTGCAATACACAAGATATTAGTAGTACTCATCCTTATTATGAAGCACTTTTTACTTTTCTTTCAAATCAATATTATGCAATGTATAGATAGCAATATCAATAGCAGTAATCAAAGCAATGCACAAAACACCATACACAATAGAGACACAGATTTAATGTGGTTCACCCAATATGGGCTACCTCCACAAATAAAATATTTCTTCTAAATATTTCTCAAATAATATTTTGGGAATCCTTCACAATTACAATGTTTATGGACCTCTATCCAAAGGAGATTTTGATCCCCTAAATCTAGTTTGTGGATCCCTATCCATAAGATAAATCCTTCTCCTCTACTCTGGCTAGTGATCCTTTAGAAGAAACTACCTCCACTGCACTGAATATGGATCTCTCTCAACTTGAAGACTATTATCCTCACTCAGAAGACCTATCCTCAATGTCCTGGTTGATGGATATCTATCCACTAGAGACTTTGTCCTATCTGCTCTATCACCTCCAAAGCTCTATCTCAAATATTATACTAAACATAGTCCAATTTTTCTAGCACAAATCTGTTCAATAGATTCACTCAAAACCTTCTCAAATCTGCTCAACAGGTCCACTCAAAACCTGGTCAAATCTGTTCAACAAGTCTACTCAAAACCTATTTAAATTTGCTCAATAGGTCCACTTAGAACCTGCTTAAATCTACTCAACAGGTCCACTCAGAACCTGCTCAATTCTGCTCAAAAGGTCCACTCAGAACCTGCACAATCCTTCTCAATAGGTCCACTTAGAACCTGCTCAAATATGCTCAACAGGTCCACACAGAACCTGATAAAATATACTCAGTAGATCCACTCAAAACTTGCTCAAATATGCTCAACAGGTCCACACATAACCTATCCAAATATGCTCAATAAGTCTTCTCTAGGAATTGCTCAAATCTGCATTGCAAGCTTCCACAAAATATCATACAAAAACAATCCACAAGCCTTCTCAAATACTTACCTCAAATATGCTTAACAAGTCCACACAAGACTTGTCTAATATCATAGGATCATAAAGAGAATTGTTAGAGACTCAATATGTTCTATACTCAATGCTCAATTACTTTGTCAACTCAATCTCATAGAAGCATAAAGAGAATTGTTAGAGACTTAATATGTTCTATTCTCAAAGCTCAATCTCAACTCAAATCAATATCATAAAAGCATAAAGAGAATTGTTAGAGACTCAATATGTTCTATTCTCAAATATCAATCTCAACTCAAATCAAAATATAGAATAGTTTGTTTCATGGAACTTGAACAACCACTTCACACATTCACTTGACTAGTCTCAATCAACTCTACTCAACCAATCACCTCAAAAAACAATCCTTTCACACAAAACCTAGTCCAAGAATATATCACCCAAATCAAAATATTTTCAACAATGCTCAACAACAAATATCACATAACAATGATACTCATATTCTTTTCTAACTCAAGTTCAAGTTCTTTGCATAACCCATTGGTTTCAAAAACAATGCTAATAAGATAAGGTCTTAATCACAACTCTAAATCCAAAAAACCTTGAAGAATTAACTCAACCACTTTTGAAAAGGAAACCCTAATCAAATCCTTTTCACTCCAAACTTAATTTTCAATCAAGCCAATCACCTAACTCAACAAAGAATAATTTTACCCATACATTTTCTTGAAGATTAGTTGCCCTTACAAATCTACCACACTCACAATTACTTCTTTGACAAACTCAATAAGGGTTAGAGGATAATTTTTATATCACAAAAATAATATCACAATTACACCTTATCACTCCAACTTAAACAATAAGCAATATCCTCACAATAATCACAAAACCCTTTATTTAAAATAATATACAACCCAAAAAGTCTTAACCTTTCAATATTCCATAATAGCAAAATTTAAGACTTGAAAATAAAAATAGAATTCTCCTTATAACTCCTAAAGGTATTTCTCAACTACCAACCTTTATCACAATGCAAATACTTTAACCACAAAATACCTTATACCTCAAACTTGGGCATTAATAAAATAAAACATAAAAATGTAACTTTTCCTTTGGAGAGTTTTGAACTCTCAACGCAGCCCTCACAAGCGTCTTTGCCCATGATGCAAACCACCACATGAGCTACAAGCTCATTAGGAAGGAAGAATCACCATGTGCTTCAACACCCCTTCCTTGACTTGCAAAATGTATGCATCTAGTGATTGGTGCCTTCAACACATCCACCAAAAGCTTTAGTGGGATTCGAACACTATCCACCATGCACACCAAAATGTAAGCTTGCATCCCACTTGCCACTAGGCCAAGGTGCCTTGTTGAATTCCAACTAATCAATGCACTTGCTTTTGTTTCCTTTCACCATCAAGTCAAACACAAATTTCGTAATTCTATCTCACGAGCTCTACATTTAATTCGTATGCTTTCTCTTTCCAATTCGAGCAAGGATAATTTGGAAATCAACTTTGGGTATGGTATTTATATGCATTTCCACTAAATCAAAAATGTTGGTGCTTCCGTTTGGCTTCTATTACATTGACGAAAATAAACTTTTCCTTGTTTAAAACTTTAAATCCAACATTTAGATTTATTAAAACATTATTTGGTCTTAAACCTTTAAAACCAACCTTTGGGTTTATTAAAATATTTTTAGACTTTATAAACCCACTTTTGCAATATAAAATATTGTAATGAAAATTACAAATATTTTATTTTGGTTTTTCACCATGGCACTTCTAACCATTATAATATTTCACCTTTGATAAAGTACCTTTTAATATTTATTTATAAAATTTAAATTCGTTCTGAATTTAAATAATTTATAAAATAAATATTATAACTCCTTTTTAACTTCTATCTTTTGCACTGTTTCACTCAAAATATTGCCTTCTTGTGGAATATCAAATGACCATATTTGTTACCTTTATTTCCTACTGAAATATGTAGTATTAATGATGACTTCATCAGGTGGCATCAATGGTGACATCAATGACAAATTTGACTTAGGGACTCAAAATGTCCAACATTTTATTCCACCAAAGACTACTTAGACTAATGCTCATACCATGTCTCAAGGAGTCAAAATTCTAAACCGATAAATGACAAGATAATTTCTAAGCTTTCTAGTTTTGGGTAACTGGAATAAATCCTTTAACCATAAATTATGATGCATTAAGGACCTTATCCTCCCCTTGGATTTCTTTCCATTTACATTTGTCAGTAGCTAGAGATATTTTGTAATGAAATAGGTGTTTCCAATTTTCATCATTAGTGATGGCTCTATCAACCCTTTTTGCAACCAAATTTTTTCTCTAAGTAAGAGGATCAATAATACCTACACCTCCTAAAGCCTTAGGTTGAGTATAAATTTCCTATGATATGGTTTTCATTAACACCTACCCATATCATTTGGTCCATAAAAATTTATGAATGGACCAAGTTAATTTGTTATAGGCTACCTTGGAGACCATCCGACAAGAGGTGTAATAAGCATTAGAGGATACCATACTTTTATTTGCAACTTGATTTATTCTAGCTAAGAAAACAAACTAAGCTAGCCAAGCATTAATTTTTTTAAGTCTTTCCGTAACCCTGTTCCACATATCCTTGGGAGAGATATTAATCCTATAGATAATTTTCAAATAACACACAATCATACCATGAGGGATGATCTTCCAATTTTTTGAGGAGTTGCATCCACGAGGAGGAGGAAGATATGTAGAGTACTTTAGTTTTAGATTTATTGTTATGAGAGCTTGAGACATCATAAAATAGTTGAACAATCTATTTAGTTGTTTGCACCTATTGTTGGATATTTTGAAGAAAATACAGTGAATCATCAGTAAAATGAGATTTAAGCACATATTTATTCCCATGAAGTTTAATACCTTGAATAAGGCCATCATAATGAGCCTATGAAAAAGGAACCCTAGAGCATAAAAAACTAGCACATACAAAAAAGGAGCAAGAGGACAACTTTATATGATAGACCATTGAATATAGAAGGGGGAAGAGCTCCATTAACCTGAACACAAGCTAAAGCATCACCAAAGAGAATACCAATTTGATTATAAATATTTGGACAAAAACTAAGCCAAAAAAGTATACTAATAAAAAAATCATATTTGATTCTATCAGAAGCTTAGCCAAAATCCAACTTAACCAAGAGCACATCTTGATTGGAGTATATTTCCCATTGCGATGTTTCCCAGGCCATCATAAGATTATCTAAAATATAATGACCTTTAAAAAAAGTAGATTATTCTAGGAAAAAATTCAAATTCTAAAAAGTAGTTGATGGAGGTTATATAGGTTAAGGAAGATTAAAATATATTTGATACAAAGGTAAGTTAAATATTATATAATTGACCTAAAAAATATAATATTTCTAATGTATTGATGAAATTAATGTTACAATATGTAGGTGTGGGACAATTTTTCTATTTGATGATAAAATATTATAAAACATTCACAAAAGCTCTTTTTTGGAGACTATATATTTTTTGTCATACCTTGGAATATTCTAGAAGATTATTTAGGTAGGCAAATTAGAAAAGACTCCCATTTTGTGATTATAAATAGTATATTTACATGTAATATTGAACATGAATTTCCTTTGAATAAATGTATATTTTTCTTTGTAAATATTTAGTCCTCCTTTTATTTATTGTTCATCTATTGTTTATGTTTTTTTTTATAATTTTTATTCTCTATATGTTTTAGCATATGATTTTTTTTAATGGTATTAGAGAACTATAGTAGAAGAGAGGTAGTTGTATATGCTTTAGTAGTGAATCATGTTCTCCCTCTCTACAACATTAATTGATTTATTTTTATTTTGAAGCACTCCTAAGGGTTAGTGCATTATTTCATAGTTTGAGTGGGATAAGAGAACAATTTTAAAAAAATGAGCAACAAACTAAAGATTGAGAAGTTCAATGTACTGAACTTCACATTATGGAAGATCAAAATTGAGGATGTGATGGTGGAAAGGGACTTGTGGATTGCAGTCATTGGAAATTCCATTGAGATGGTACAAGAAGAGTTTAATAAGCTAGATAGAAAAGTAATATGCCTCATTATACTAAGTTTAGAAGACTCTATGATTCTAAATATGATAAAAGCATAATTTTCTCAACACATGTGGAACAAGTTAGAGAGCATATACCATTCCAAGTCAATAGTGAACAAGTTAATGTTGTGAAAGAAGATAAAAAATGTCAATATGAAGTAGAACGACAAGTTAGCAGACTACTTGAATGATTTTAATATGTTAATGAAGTAGCTAAAATCCATTTGTGATAAATGGAGTGATGAATATCAATATCTAGCATTGTTAATCAATATACTATAATCATGGAATAATATTATTACTATTATAAGTATTGATTTTAACAAGTTATAGATGGATTTAGTTGTTAACTAGCTATTGAGTGAGAAGACAAGAATGATATTTGCTAATGAAGCATCTACTCTAGAGTTCTATTTAGCACGTAAATGTTGAAAGGAGAGAGAAAAAGATAGATCTAGTAGGAGAAGTAAGTCTATATGTAGAGGTAAATCATCCAACATAGAAAATAAATTTTTAGCAATGTGGAATGCTACTACTATCACAAAAAGAGCCATATCAAGTTTAATTATCCTTTATTGAATAATAAAAATAAAAACGTAATAGAATAGGAGATAGTTGATAAAGCTATAAATGGAAACTCCATATTCCTTGGTTCTTCCTATTTGTCAAATAAAAGATGTCCTGATTATTAGATTATAGATTTAGGACTTTCTTTCCACATGACACCACACCATGAGTGGTTTGTCAATTATGAGTTAAATGGTGTAAAATTTTATATGTGTTGTAATTCATTTTTTGATGTAGAAGGAAAGGGCACAATTCCTATGAAGGATTCAAGTGGAAAATTCAAGTACTTACAAAAAGTTAGATATGTCCCTAAACTAAGAAAAAATCTTTTCTTATTTTTAAGACTAACTAAAAAATGAATAAATTTTACCTTCTCATATGAAGGATACAATATTAGTAGAGGTGCACTAGTGCTTTCAAAAGGAAATAATAAATGCACTTTGTTCAAATTGGATGTCAACTGTTGTGAGAAAATCCATTGTAATATTTCCTCTATAAAATAAGCTAATGCAACTAAAAATTATGAAGTCGATGTTGGAGATTGTATTCTATGGCATAGAAGACATGACTATTTAAGAAAAACTAGCTTGAAATAGCTGATCAACAAATGTATGGTACATGGCCTCAAGGATATTAGTTCCAACACTCTTAGCTTTTGTGAATCATGTGTGATGGGCAAACAAATAAGGGAAACTTTATATTATAACCCACATAGAGCTATATATATTTTGGATATTGTATATGTATGCATTTGTGGTCCTATGGATACTCCATCTATTTGTGGTGTACTATATTTTATCACTTTTATTGATAATCACAATAGAAAAGTATGGACTATTTTTTTGAATAAAAATAGTGGCATCCTTGACAATGTAGAAAGATGGATAGGTAGGCAACTTAAGATATTGCATAGTGACAATGGAGGGGAATATTATTCTACTAAATTTGAAGAGCTTTATATGTAGAAATATATCTCTAGATAGAAGATTAAACTTTATTCTCCTTAGCATAATATAATAGTAGAGATAATGAATATAACATTACTAAAAGGTTTTGTTAGATGCAAATCTTAGCAAAGGATTTTTTGCTGAAGTAATATCAACTGCTAGCTATTTGGTTAATTTATCACCATGACTAATTTGAATAACAAGAAACCAGAAGAGGCATAGAGTAAAACCATAAGTCTCTCACTTAAGGTTTTTTGTCATGAGGATTTTGTACACATTCCTACTAAAAAGAGGAAAAAGTTGGAAGAATTAAGAAATGCATTCTTGTTGGTTATGGAGAAGTTGTTAGAACCAAAGGATATAAATTGTGGATTCTATATGAAAACAAAAGTATTTTTAGTAGAGATATTATTTTCAAAAAAATTAATACATTCAACAACAAGAATTATAATAATAGTTAAAATGAAATTTTAGTGTGTATGAATGCACTATGATAGGTCAACCTTGAAGTGAAGCACATGCTCAACCCTATCATCCTCAAGAAATAATATATTTTTACATTTCATATAATATTTCTAGCCTACAAAGACTTGGTGAAGATTTATATTCTTATGTTCCTAAAGAGATGCATCAAGAGGATCAACAAATTATGAAACTTCTCTACCTTGCTAAAAGGATGTCCAAGAATCAGTGGAGTAGCCTATAAAAACTATAAGAGAGAGAGAAATATTTCCAAAAAACTTCAATATTATTTCTATGTATTTATAGCTAATTCTGATTATCCTCTCACATTTAAAAATGCCATGAATAGTCTATAGAAGAAGTATTGGAAGAAATACATGTAGAAAGAAATAGATTCAATGAAGAAGAACCATGCATGGGATTTAGTTCAACAACCTGTTGGAAGAAAGATAGTAGGAAATAAATGGGTGTTCAAAAACAAGTTAAGTCCTAATGGGTATGTGAAATAATATAAGGCTAGGTTCATTGCAAAAGGGTTCTCTCAAATCCTAGATATATATTTTTCCAAAACTTATGCTCCCACTATGAAGCTATCTTCTATTAGACTCATGCTTGCATATGTTGCATTTGATTTAGAGGTTAAAGTTTAAGGATATTTTTCGAAGTAATTATACATACAAAAACTTGAAGATTTTGAAGTACGAGGTGTAGGTGTTATCTACAGGTTGAAAAAATTCCTCTATGGATTGAAGCAATCTCCTAGATAATGGTACCAAAATTTTGATAGTTATGTGTTGTAGATTGGGTTTTATCGTAATCCTCCAAATCCATGTGTGTATTATAAAATAGAAACTAAAAGCTTTGTAATTCTAGTTTTGTATGTGGATGGCATACTCTTGATTGAAAATAGTAAACAACTAATTTTAAAAACTAAGGATTTGTTATCAACGAAATTTGATATCAAGGACTTGGGTTAGGCATGTCACTACTTGGGCTTTAATATTGTCAGATATCACAAGATCAAATAATTATGGCTTTCTAAAAAGATTACATTAACCAAAATTTTAAGGAATTTAGAATGTAAGACATTAAACCGGCAAAAACTCCTATGTAACCTGGATTTAAATTATTTACAAAAATATGTCCAACTACAATTAAATAAAATCATAAGATGAAGAAAATTTTATATGTGGAGGTTGTGGTCTCATTGATGTATGCAATGGTATGTACCAGGCCTAATATTTCTCATGTGTTGGTATGGTCAATTGATATATGTCCAATTCTAAAAAGGAACATTGGACTACTATAAAAATAATTTTGAGATAATTACAAGGTACGGAATATCATCATTTGTGTTATCAGCTAAATAAGAATGAAGACTTTTGTATCCAGGGACATGTAGATACAAATTTAGAAGGTTACTTGGACAACAATAAGTTAACATAAGGATATGTTTTCACTTTATATGGTGGTGCAATGAGTTGAAGGAGTAAAAAGCAAACTATATAGCTTTATCAAGTACTGGAGAAGAATATATCACTGCAACTGATGCTACAAAAGAAGCTATTTGGTTGATGAGGTTGTGCAAAGGTATGCATTTACACCAAGAATATTTTGGAATAAAATATGATAGCCAAAGTGGAATAGCACTTACATATTATTCATTATTGTTATAATAGAGTATATTATATCATTTGGATCATGTAAATGTTCCAAGGTACATACTTATGATAATAGATTAATTTAGGGATAATTTATGTAATACTTCATGTAATGTAATAAATGAATAAGTGTCAATGTGCAAGTTGTATATGCACAAGTTGTCCCTTGCACAACTAGGTAGAGTGTTGGCCAATGAACCTATTTTCCTATATAAGTAGGACATCATTGTAATATAGATACAAAGTTAGGGAATATAGTTTTATAGAGTAGCTTAGAGCATAGTAGTACAATTTTGTGTATATCGCCATCTATTGGTGATGGGTGCAATGCAGTTTAGTATATTTATTAATGGAGTGTTCATTTCCTCCATAGCTACATTATATTCATTTATATCATTTATCTTTATAGTATATTTTAGTCATCTCATATATTTACTGTCTATCTTCTTATTATGCATCTTGTGATTACTATCTCCCATTGTAAATTACATCAAAATCTAACAGTGGTATCAAATTTATGGTAGATCTACCTATAGTAGGTCAACGTGCCTTCATATTGCAGAATTTATTTCCTTATGCAAGAGAAGAACATTGCAGAATAAGACTTCTAGAGAATATTCATGGGAAATTTAGGAGACTGAAGATCTCCATTGCTAGATTGAAGAACTTCATAGTTGATGAAAATGTCATAGAATCCTTGATACAAAAAAGGCCATAGAAGCCTTGAATAAAAGGCCATATAAGCTTTGAATAAAAAGCCATAGAAGTCTTGATATTGAAAAGGCCATATAATCCTTGATACTAAAAAGGACATATAATAATTAATATTAAAAAGTTCATAGAAGCCTTGATATTGAAAAGCCCATAAAAGCCTTGATATTGAAAAGGTCACAGGAGACTTGATATTGAAAATGCCACAAAAGCCTAGATACTAAAAAAGGCCACATAAGCCTAGATACTAAAAAAATGCCACATAAGCCTAGATATTGAAAAAAATGCCACATAATTCTTAATCTTGAATAAGACTTTAGAAGAGAATATTTGATTCAGAAGCAGATTAATATTTTAGTAGTAATATTTTTGTTATAGGGAAAGAAGATTCAGTGAGTTGGAAAACATCCTACAAGAAAGTTAGGAATAGTATCTTCTTCATAATAAATTTAGCACCTAAAGCAAAATGAAAAATATTAGGAGAAGATCTCATTGAAGAGCTTCCAATATTTTAAGAAGAAAAATAAGAACTAGGAAAGTCCTGCTTGCATTCAAAATAAGCATAATTAGAGATCCAAAAAAATATCTCACCACCAAAACTTCTAGGAGAAGAAGGTTGAAGAGAAGATCTCAAGGAAGATCGATATAATTTGCAAGATCAAAGACCTTGAAAAGGTCTCAACAAGCATCTTGTAAAAGGTTAGGAGAGTCTTACTAAAGAAATAATCAAAGGAGAACTCACTGGAGAAGTCTACTACCAAGGAGAAGCCCCTTATAGTGAAGGACTTGGGATAATTATTGCCATCCGATAACAAGCCCAAGAGAAGGAAAATTTTGTAAGGAGTGCCAAATTTGAGAAAAAGGATTTGGTAAGGAGTTCCATCTCTAAGAAGAAGAATTTAGTAAGGAGTTATAAATCCTATAAGAAGAATCTAGTGAAGACCTCAAGATATTAAGAATATTGAGAAGAAGATCTTGCTTCAAGTCATAATTTGACAAGAAGACTTGAAGATAGAAGAAGCTCACCAAATATAGGAGATTTGAATATTACCTCTCATAGCAATAAGGCATTACTTCAGAGATAAAAACTTTTCCAAATATATAGAAAAATGATGAGAACAAGAGAAATTTTGTTTTTAAGGTTTATTTGCACATTAATTAGGATTTGATTAGATTTTTGAACTACATCTATCAACTACCTATCATATACTTTGGAAAAATAAAAAGAAGACAGTCCTACAATATTAATTGTAGTGAAATTGTAGAATAATTCTTGAAGATTCATTTCCCATTATTCTTGATTAGCTGTAGTAAATTTATTAAGTGCATTAATTTGAGAGTTCATGGTAGTGATAAGGTGAAATTTTTAGTGCATAAAATATTGGAACCTTTCATCCTAAGGACGATGCTATGGACGGAGAAGGAGCGGATAGAGGAGAAGTGAAATGAGGAAAGAATACTGGTTCAACCAAAAATA
Source organism: Wollemia nobilis (assembly GCA_028583015.1). Classification (NCBI taxonomy): domain Eukaryota; kingdom Viridiplantae; phylum Streptophyta; class Pinopsida; order Araucariales; family Araucariaceae; genus Wollemia; species Wollemia nobilis. The sequence goes on from JAQPPZ010007219.1 coordinate 4,698,292, forward strand.
GTGATCGCAAGACAAATCACAAGGAAATCAAGGACGACAGAAGCTCGGGTACCAAAGAATCTAACAAAGACAAGGGTGAAAACTCCAAGGATAAGGAATAGGCATACAAGGTCTTATTCTAGGGAGATGAACCTCCTGACACTGGGTCCCTTCCTTCAGTAAAGGGTCCCACTATTGATAAAACCAAGGTAACTTCCTATGCAAACATTTTGTCCAACTCTATACGAGGTCCTTACAAACATCCTACCACTTCAATAGTTACTAATGGTCAAAACATAAACATCCCTAATGATATTGCTGATAGCTACCTTGCCATGGAAAGTTATACGCTAGTGGGGAAGTTCATTGGAGGAAGACCTGATATCAAGACTATCCGTAGGTGTACTGTCACCAAATGGAAGACTCTAGATGGCATGGAACTTGTATTATTCAGAGGTTTCTTTACCATCAAGTTGAGCAACGATGAAGACATGAAGTGCATACTCATCGGGGGGCCCTAGTTCTCAGGTTGTAAAATTTTATTTCTAAGGAAATGGGACACATATTTTGATCCTGATACCCAGGATATAAACTTTACACCTATTTGGGTTCATATCCTAAACCTTCCCTTCCATTGTTGGCATGAGGATATCCTTTATCCATTGCAAATTATATAGGTGAACTCCTTGCCATTCAACTTGTGACCAGGGGTCGAAGGCATATGAATGTGGATAGGATCTGTGTGAATGCCAATCTAGCCTCAGAGCTTCCAACATATATCAATCTAACTCATAAGTATTTTTTCAAAAAGCAACCTTGAGAATATGAAAACAAACTGGCCTTCTGCGTAGAATACCATACCCAGGGATATCTTATATCCCAATGCCCTATCCTCAAAACCTAGACTCTTGGGCATAATACAAAGGTGTCCCAACCTAGTGGGGCCAACATCGATCACTTCAGAGGCAAAAAAAACTTACACTACAGTGGGTATCATAAAACCCAAAAGAAATAGCAGCAATAATATCAATCAAGAAAAAACCACCAACAACAACAAAATCCCCCCAATCCTCAAGAAGTGCCTCTCTCTTTCAAAGGTAAAGAAACGGTGAACTCCGAATTCCACCAAGTAAGTTCCCATTTCACATATCATAACAAGTTCAATATCTTAAAAGAATATGATAAGTTTCTCCAAGGAGATGGTAGGTTATTTTAAAAGCACCAAAGGTCTTATACAAGGAGATCTTAAATCTCCATTCTTATTCATCATCATAGCTGAAGCTTTAGGTAGAACTATTCAAGTAGCATGCATAACCAGTTTGCTATCAATAATAAAGACCTCTTCCCAAACTAATCTAGTTTCCCACCAATAATTTGTGGATGATACCATTATGTCGACTAGTGCATTCATTTTTGAAGCTAAATTTATCAAATATATCCTTCAAGTCAATGAAGCAACTACAGGCTAGAAAGTCAACTTCATCAAGAGCAAATTGTATTTCCTAAATACTCCAATGCCAAGACAAATAAATATTGTGAGTATTCTAAAATGCTCTATAGCTAATCTCCCAGCCACTTATCTTGGCCTGCCTATCTTTAGTGAGCAACCGACAGCCGCTATGTCGAACATTGTTATAGAGCACATCCAAAAAATACTTGTAGGATGGAAAGGTAACTTATTGTCCCAAGCTACCAAAAGTACTTTGAATATTGTTGTTTTGCGGAGCATCCCAGTTATTTCCTATACATATTCAAAACACCCACAATAGTTGCCTCAAATATAGAGCAAATTCAAAAACAATTCTATGGACTGGAGTAGAAAATAAAAAAAGAATCCATCTGGTTGCTTGGGAAAATGTATGCAAACCCAAAAATAAAGGAGAAATAGGGATTAGAATAATCCATTATCTCAACACTACTCTTATTTCTAGGAAATATTAGATATTGGTTAAAGGAGACCACAATGAGTGGATTTCCATAGTCAAAAATAAGTACCTCCATAATAGTGACTTCCTCAGTGAGAACATTCCTAGCAGGGGGTCAGCTTTTTGGAATTCTATAATTGGTACTAAGCACCTCATTAAGAAAGGAATGATATGGAAAATGGGAGATGAGACAAATATTGACTTCTAGAATGACAAATGGATTACTCAAGAGCCCCTCCTTAATGATCCATTTCTATCCAAACTTAAACCCTTTACAAATGTTAGAATAGGACTCAAGGTTTTTGATTTCCTCAATGCTCAAGATAGGAGCCCAAGATGGACCTTCATTTCCAATCCTAAATTTCCTATTGAGTCAAATATGTTGAACTCTCTCCTATATTCCACTATTATTCCCTCTTCTAACAAGGAGGACTATCTTATTTTGGAACCTACTGAAAGTAGAGAATTCTCTATTAAATTGGCTTATCTTCTCCTCATTGACCATGAGGAATAGTTACTTCCTTTTGACTGTGTTTGGATCAAGCATCTAATTCCTAATATTTCCTTCTTTTAATGACTTGCCATCCAAGATAAAATCCTTACCATTGACCTTCTCATGACAAAAGGATTACCCATCCCTAATAGATGCTACCTCAACCAATCTACTTCTGAATCAACCTCTCATCTCTTCCTCCACTGCCATGTTTCCTCTACCATCCTTGACTCCATTTTCCAATCCTTCCATATCCAGTGGGTTAAACCCTACTCCATTAGAGACCTGTTCATCCATTGGCCTTCCCCATTCCATGATCCTCACCTCAAGTTATTCTAGAAGGTATCCCTTCATCATTTCCTTTGGCAAGTTTGGCTTGAAAAAAACATTAGAGTTTTCTATGGCAAGCCCAAGGTCCCTAAGCTCATTTCCTCTAAAATATTGGACTTTGCTTTGGAAAATACCTCTCTCATTCCCCAAGATTCCAAACCTTCATCCAAATCTGAGTTCAAACTTGGTTTAGAGTTGGGTTTACCCTTAGATGAGCTTCGTGCCCTTGCTAACATTCTTCATGAGTCTATTTGGAAACATCCTCCACTAGGATGGCACAAAATCAATTTTGATGGAGCTACTAAAGGTAATATTGGAAAGGCTGGGACTAGAGGTGTCCTAAGAAACCATAAAGGAGAAATCATCTTAGATTTTGCAGAAGGGCTGGGTGACCAGACTAATCATGTAACTGAAGCCAAAAGCATGTGGAGAGGTTTATGCTTCACCAAGAACTACTACACCAGAATTATAGTTGAAGTTGATTCCTTTAACAATATCAACTATCTCAAGAACAAAAATTGTAGACCTTCATGGAGATTCTGAGAGTATATTGAGGAAGTTAGGATCTTAGGCCTCAACCTACAATAATTTATATTTTAGCATGCTTTCAAAGAATCTAATAAGGTTGCAGATAAGCTAGCTTGCTTTGGGGTCAACATGGCAAATCCTAAAACTTGGTACGACAACATCCTAGAGGAAGTTCTAGTTCTTGCATATCAAGAGATACAACAAATAAACCTTCCTCAACAGGAGGTCCTTCTTTAGGATGGTCAAGCTTATCCTCATGCATAGTATCACAGGGTCAGCTATTAGTGTCAAGGTCCACGTGGTCATTCAAAAAAAAAAATTGTTGGCACTCTGCCCCCGTCATTCGTAAGGGTGACCACCATCTCATCATCCACATGGCCCATCACTTTCCCCGTATCCTTCCTCTTATCCCCACAACCCCCACCCACCACCACTCAATTTCCCAATGGCTAGTCCTTGTCATCTTCCACTACCCCCACCACTCTCTCCCCCACTCCACTGGCTGCCACCTTGCAATCCCCTTTGGGCCTCTTTATTTGGAATGCATGCTAATTTAATTGTCAACTTTTGGCACTATTTTTTCAACCTTTGTAGGTCCAAGTTGTTATTTCCAACAAGGATAGCAGGAAGACGACCAAAGATATGTTTTGCTCTAAAATTCGCATAAAATCTAGATCTAAAACCATACCTCCTACGATGTGAACATCTTTATCTACCGATCTACTATAGATACCCATGATGATGAAATTTTCCATACTCTCAGTGGAATGATGTGGTAGAATAATATGATCTATACCTTGGCTAACGATCAAGACAGGTTGGATTCGCACTCCTCAAAGTACCCCACTTCTACTATATTGGAATGTGTGCCTTTCCTTAATGGTCCTCCTTCAACTTTCCCAATGCTTTTTTTTTTTTAGTGGCAGGTTTCCTAAACCCACATTTTTCTTTGATTCGTGTCTCTACATGAGGTGATTTCCTTGTCATTCGTGTGATTTCCCCACTTGTCATGAGTCACCTCTCACCAGCATCCATGTCTGGTATTCCCCTTCCAAGATATGTCTGTCTAAGTTTCACCTTGTTGGGCCCCTCATATCCTTTTAAACCCTATCACTTTGCCCTTCGCCTGCTTGTGGCCCCCTAATATTTCTATCCCTATCTACATCTTACTAGCCACTTACTTGCTCCCACTATGTCTAGGAAATTTATCAAACCCGATTCCCTTATCTACAATGAAATTGCAAAAAAGGTCCTCTAGGATAGACAATTTCTACCTTTCTTCCTTATGTTCTCTGGAAATGACTTCGACATCACCATTGCATTTCTTGAGATCTAGGATAATGGGGTTGTCTATGTCCATGGTATAAAATTCATTGTAGATGTCCACCTTTTAGTGAATATTACTGGCTAGAACCTCGGAGGTCATTCCATTCACCACCAAAAACATAATTTAGAGGTTGAATTATCAAAATTTTCAAGGGAATGACAAAATCCTCAAAAAATCCAAGACCCTTAGCCTTTTCATAAGTGACTTCAATTCTCCGTGGGATTCTATAATGAAACCGATCATGGAGTTCATTGCAGTAGATAACCCTGACAAAGCCTTCAAAACTTATCACTTGGATTTCGTTAATCATTTTAGAGAAATCAACCCCCTTAGAATTCCACTATTCCTCCTTAACTCCATGAACCATGTCATTCCCAACTACATGGAAAATAATAACCATGACCTCCCCCAAAATCAGGGTTTGTTCAAAGTCATCTATACCTATATCCTAGCCAACAACCCTAAGCCTAATCCTGTCATGGCCAACTCTACTAAATCCCCCATGGCCAAAATTCCCCTTACTGAGAGGAAGAAAAAGGCTATGCAAAATGTTACCAAATTAAGGGTAAGGAAAAGTATCATTTTTGACAATGCCGAAGAACCAGTGAGGAAGTCTACTAGGCTCCAAAACATGGCCACCAGGGGGAGTGTCATAGATATTTAAAATGATGAGGAAGAACTACAAGATGAAAATAAACAGATGAATGACTTCATCATCTCATCCACTATGACAATGATGAATTCAATAGTGAATTGCATAATGGACATTAGAGAAGGAATTTAGATGCTATTCTACAATGGCCATCCTAATCAAGAAGTGGAGGAAGGGTCTAAAGTAGACAAGATCATAGTGAAGACTGAAGATAAGTATGACAAGCATGAGGACACTGAGAAGGATGATACCAAGGAAGAGGAGAAGACCTCAGCTGAGGAATAATTTCCTCATTCCTTATTTTGCTATTCCTATGATTACCTAGTTTGGTTCAACATTTATTAGTTTTTGTTTTCATGTCTTTTCCTGCATGGTAGTATGCTTGCAACTTGTCATAGCTTTTTGTCTAAAGTTGTTATCTATTCTGGTAATATCCTCAAGTACGAGGTAGGATCCTCCTTTTTAGTTATTCCTATAATGTGTGGAAATCTAAGTCTGAGGCTACGTCATTATATTTTTCTTATGTTAGTAGATACTCAACTATAGTCTGAGGCTACATCCTCATATTCTTCTTACGTTAGTACATACTCTACTACAATATCTAACCATATCTATTACCATGACATTGCCATTTTGGTTTTTTTTGTAAATAGGTTAAGGGATCCTTTAAAACCCTACCAGTAATATAACGTATCTTATTTATAAAAAAATAAAATAAAGTCTATTAGATTCATTTGAACTATTTTATTGCTCTTAAAAGGATTATTGTTTGTGTTATTGAGAAGGGCATAAAATAAAATATATCAAAGTGTCTAAAGACACTATTAGTGCACAAAAATATTTAAAACTTAGTGGCCAAGTGAAGCCACAAAAGAAAAGTTAGAATTCTTCAAAAATTAAAGAAGAAGATGACTAACCAAAATTAAAAATAGAAGCTTCAAATATTGAGACTTGGTGAGTCTCAAATCCAAAGCATTATAGGGTTAGATACAATGAAAAAACTATAGAAAATTGCATCATATAAGGATCTTCTATCTAATTATATCTAAGCTTGGATTTATCATCATAATACACAAGAAAAAAGGGGAAGGTGTCTAAGCAAAAAGACAACCTCAAAATCCCTACACTACATTCAAAATTTTACCATATAAATAAGAATATTATACGTTAAAAAAGTAATGCAAGAAAGGGTACAAAAGGTATCTTAGTTACAAATATTGTTACATTAGGTTACACTTCTCTAACTCATTATACATAGGAGAATAACAAATTGGAAATTTCCTCAAAGGAATAATATAAGCAAGTTGAATAAGCCAAAGGTAGCTAAAATATAGCATTCTCCCAAGAATAGCAAATATACACTCATACAGGATCATCTTCTACATATCTTGGATGGCCAAACCTACAAAAGACAAGGCACAAAGCTAGGAAGAAATAAAGTAGTGTAGGAGCAAAGTAAATCAAAATAAGCAAAGTAGAACTATACATCCAAATAAAAGAGCATTCAATTCCTAAGTGGCGCATCATGGATTCTTCATCAAAGAACTACCATTCAAAATCCATTCAAGGACCACCAAAGCTCCTCCATATATCCATCAAAGATCCACCATAAGCATTACTTAACTAGAAACATCTCAACATCAACAAATTTTAAGGTGGAAAAATGCATTGAACGACTTTCAAGAAGGTGTTGATAAGACAAGGGCATACAGTGGAAATAAGACACCACTTGTCATTCTCCAAAAGAACCCTAAAAATATCCATAAACAAGATGGTATAATATTATCTTGGCACCCACACTCCAAGTGGAAGAGGAGTTACTTATAGCTAGAAGCCTAATATACATTTGCTACAAAAAATAAGGCTCATATACATTGAAGAAGAAACATCTCTTAGACAACACTTGAATAAGGAATAAAAAGGTCTCACGTAAAGGTAACACTTTTCATAAGTATTCGATCATGTTAGGTATCTCAAAAAAATAGCCAAAGCATCTTTGAAGCATTGAAAAATATGTTGTGACACTTATCACTTGGTTGACTGCCTATTAAAGGTGCCTTGGACCTTGGAAAATGTAGCAATCCGGTATTAATTTAGTAGCAATTCAATAGCAATTCGACAACAATTCGAAAACAATCTAGTAGCAATTTAGGAGTATTCAAAAGCACTCTTAGTCAAGTAGTTCAAGGAAGAATTAAAGGACAACATTGAATCCCAAGTGCACATTGAAGAGTTCATGACCAAGAAGGACAAACTACTATCATTCACATCTGATTTCATAAAGGTACAAAGCCTTATTAAGGTAAAATTTCCTCATCTAATTTGCTTTCATTAAAAAGGGAGTTATAAGGTTATATTTTAAGGTTGAAATATTAAAGGAAACCAATATTTATTTGAAATCAAAACATAGGAAAGTTAATCTAATATTTGCAAAACACAACTTAGGATAAATAACGGATGCTACTTGGAATTAATCCATTTAATGTTTACAAATATTAATGTGTTCTAATTTTCCAAATTTGGGAGTGATAAGGGTTACAACATCATACTAGGTTACTGGAAATTAGAAACACTTAAATAAAATCCCAAGGGATACAAAATGAGGTTATTTTTTTGTTTAAGGTTGGAAATTTATAATATTCTTGTCTCAAAAATTTCTCAAAAGGGACAAAAGAAATCCAACATTAAAACCTATTCAAAATTGAAAGGTTCTTAGTTCAATAGGAGTAAAAGGTATTAGAAAATTTGTTTTTTGATCTTTACAAAAATTGTACAAAATCAACCAAAATCGAACTATATTTTACAAAAGCACTATATCATATTCCAAAATCATTATGGATTCATAAGGAATTCTATAAAATTTGATAATAATAATATCAATCAAATATTATCAATTTTGGAAGATATAAGCTTTCTTCAAAATCTAAAATTAGGTGTTCATAATGTCATTACTAGGGAGACATAGAGAAGCCTACAAATCTAAGGATTGATATTAGGAAGATTTAAATGGCATCAAACAAATTCTTCCTAGAAGAATCTCAACTACTCAAGGACCCTAATTATTTGTTTTGGAAAAATAAAGTGAAAGCAATATTAGTATATGAAAAACTTTGGGAAGTTGTCAACTGGAAAACACAAAGACCTGCCACAAGTGAAATTGAAATCCTAAAGTTTGAGGAAAATGATTCAAAATATCTAATGATAATAACCTTTGCTATCACTGATGAGATTCAACCTTATATCAGTTCAAAAAAAACATATTAGGATGCATGGACAAGCCTAGAGAAAATATTTGAGAAAGAATAAGGTAACTCTTCTTCATCTCCAAATTTTATTTCACTCATTAAAATGGAATAGTGGGGAAAACATAAAATTGTTTTTAAGGAAGATAGAAGATATTAAAGGGCAATTTTTAAGCTTAAGAGAAATAGTTAAGGATGAACTTCTGACTCAAGTAAGCATGAGAGCACTTCCAAACAACTATAAGCATTTGAAAACATCTTTACATGTTTTAAGTAAAGATATTTCTTTTGATGACCTAGTAAATATGCTTCAAGAATATAAAGTTAAAAACACTGTGAAATATGATATGACTAAAACTACATTGGCATAAAAATATAATCCACAAGGAAATATTACTTCATCATCAAGAGGATGAAAACCATGGTATTGTCATATATGTAGAAAGAAAGGTCATAGTACCAAATATTGCAGATACAATCCGAAAAACCAGAACCAAGGAAATCATATGAATAACAAAAATTAATTTCAACCTCTATAAAATTAAAGGAACCCTCATCAATAGTAATATCAATGACCAACCAATTATCCTCAACTAGAATATCAGAAGAGAAATTAGAAAGGACACCTGGTTCAGAGGATAGAAGAAATTTAAGAACTAGAAGAACCTGTAGAAGACTATCAGGTGAAATCTCTATTAGTAAATATAACATATTACAAAGAACAATTTTCTTGAACAGGTTACAAAGAATGTAGAGGAAGAGTACAAATTTAAAGATGTGGTGTAGATCATGTTACACAAGCAACACGAAACAAATGATACACAGGTATTTTTCCTTTGAACAAGTTAGAGAATCAAACCCTTCCTTACTTTCATGACAAAAATAAGGATACAAGAGAAAATACCCCTTTACAATTTCAAAAATTCCCTCAAATAACATGTTTTCCCTTTTTCCCACCTAAAACCATTAAAATTCAAATTTGAATTTTGGGGGCAACTTTTCGAGGTCATAACTTCACACTCGTTGACCCGATTGACTATTACAACATGTTTTTGAAAATGGCATGAAACGAGCTAAGTGAGGCGAGCCTTGGCATGACATGCCAAGGCTCATGTCTAGCCAAAAATCCTCAAATTCGACCTTCAAAAATCTCTTGCAAGTTAAACTAGTTTTACTAGTTTTACAAAATTAAAAAAATTATAATTTTTTTTCGGGTGATGCAAGATCACTCTTACACCACTGGATGCTCCTACATCAGACACCCAGGGTAATTTTGAGAAGTGACCTTAACTTCTCTATTTTTGGAATAAAACCAAGGCGTTCAACCTTAGCCTTTGACAACCAAGATGAATCTTCAATAGGTCTACCTTTGCACTTAACCAGATATTTTGCATACTGTCTATTTTTGGTACTATTGTCAATGCATGTATCAAGGATCTCTTCTATCTCTTTCGTATCTAGAGTAGATGCTGGAATATTCCACAATTCTGCTACTAGTCCCTCACCATTGTCTCCTTCATGGTATTACACCGAATCTAAAATGTTAAAAACATGTGATATGTTAAGCCCACTTGGCAATTCCACTTCATATGCATTGCCTGAATCCTGTTTTTCTATGATTTTGCATGGTCCAAAATTCTTCATCTTCAGCTTGTTATAGGTTTTAGTAGGAAACGTTTATTTTCTTAGATGGACCATAACTTCATCTCCCACTTCAAATTCCTTAAAATGTCACTTCTGGTATGCCCTTGTATTATATTGAGTATTCATCTTAGTAATATGCTTCTTCACTTCTTCATGCAAGCTCTTCAGATGCTCTGCAAAGTCCTCAGTGTCAACACTACACTTTTCCCCTGTATCCATCTTCCTCAACTCAGAAGCATTTCTCGGACTACTCCCATATATTATCTGGAATGGAGATTTGTTAGTACTCCTATTGACAAAATTGTTGTATGCAAATTCTACATATGGCAAAACCAAATACCATCCCTTGGGCTTATCTCCTATCAAGCATCTCAATAGATTACCCAAACTTCTATTCACCACCTCTGTTTGTCCATCAGTATGTGGGTGGTATGCAGAACTAAATTTCAAAATTGTCTTCAATTTCTTCCACAAGGTTCTCTAGAAATACCCAAAAAACTTGGTATCTCTGTCAAAAACTATACTTTTTGGTAGACCATGAAGTCATACCAACTCTTTGAAAAATAAACCTGTAACATGAACTGCATCATTAGTTTTCTAGTAGGGAATAAAATGTGCCATCTTTGAAAACCTATCAACCACCACAAATATGGAATCATTTCCCCTATGTGTTCTTGGTAGGCCAAGAACAAAATCCATGCTGATGTCCTCCCATGGTCTCTTTGGTACAGGTAATGGCTGATATAATCCAGTGTTCTATCTCACACCCTTCACCATCTGGCATACTCTACAACTTTACACAAATCTCTTCACATCTTGTTGCAACTGTGGCCAATAGTAGTTCTCACTAACCAGGGCAATGGTCTTCTCCCGAAAAAAGTTTCCAACCAACCTTCCACTGTGTTTCTCCTTAACTAGATTCTCCCTCATTAAACTCCTTGGAATGCATAATTGATTTCCTCTAAACAACATTCCATATTGGATCAAAAAATCCAACCACTTAGTCCTGTCCAAAGTAATAGGTTCCAAGAAATCCCTCCAAGCCTCTGCAAAATCAGGATCTTTAGGGTACAAACCCTTAAGTTCATAAAACCCTACAACTTCCACCTTTATTTATATCAACAAACATTGCCTTCTACTTAAGGCATCTGCAACTCTATTTGACTTTCTGCTCCTGTGCTTCAACACAAAGGTATAACTCTATAGAAACTCAACCCACTTCAAGTGCCTTTGATTTAGCTTCCCTTGGCTATTAATATACTGTAAGGCATGATGATCAGTATATAGAACAAACTCTTTTGGCAAAAAATAATGCCTCCACTTCTTTAGAGCCTAAACTATAGCATAAAACTCTTGATCATAAACTGAATACTTATTCCTAGCATCATTGAGTTTCTCACTAAAATAAGCAATAGGTTTACCTTCTTGACTCAATACAACTCCTATGGCACTACCACTAGCATCACAATATACCTGAAATACCTTATTAAAATATAGAAGTGCCAAAACAGGTTGCTCTGTGACATTCTTCTTCAACATATCAAAGCTCTTATCTGCTCCTAAGGTCCACATAAATTCTTTCTTATCCCCTCTCATTGTTTCTGTAAGGGGTACACAAATACTGCTAAAATTTCTAATGAATTTTTTGTAAAAACTTGCTAGACCATGAAATGATCTTACCTCAGTTATGCTTCTTGGAGTAGGTCATTCAATGATAGACCTAACCTTTTCTAGGTCTATTTTTAGACCTTTGGTTGAGATTAAAAATCCTAGATACACTAACTCCTTCTTCACAAAAATACACTTCTTAAAATTAATCAACTGCTCCTCCTTCAGCTTCTCAAAAACCCTTCTGATATGCACAGGTGCTCTTCCAAGGTCCTGCTAAATATTAAAATGTCATCCAAATAGACAATGACAAATTTTCCTAAAAACTCCTTCAATACCTCATTGATCAGCTGCATGAATGTTATTGGCACATTGGTTAGCTCAAATGGCATGACCAACCACTCATATAAACTCTCTCTAGTCTTGAAGGTTGTCTTCCACTCATCTCCTTCTCTGACACGAATCTGATGGTACCCACTCTTCAGGTCAATATTTGTGAAGTACTTGGATCCACTCAAACAATCCATAACGTCATCCATATTTGGCAATGGAAATTTGTATTTTATGGTGATATTGTTAATAGCTCGAGAGTCTATACACGTTATCCACTCTCCATATTTCTTTGGTGCTAGTACTGTAGGTACTACACATGGACTCAAGCTCTCCTGAATCAGTCCCTTTTGAAGCAACTCTTGGACTTGTCTGTTTAGCTCCTCACTTTCTACAAGAGTCATTCTATGGGCTGCCTTATTGGGTAAACTAGTTCCTGGTAGCAAATCTATATGGTGAATGATCTTCCTCACTGGTGGTAAACCCTCAAGCACATTATCTGATATAATATATGGAAATTCTTCTAACAGACCTAAGACTTCTACTGGTGTATATTTGCATTCTTATTCCCTAACTCTAGGAATTAATGCATAGCACATATGCTCATGCTTCAAACCATCCAAAAACCTTCTCCCTTCAACTAAACAGATTCTAGCACTGCTACATACCTTTTCGTCCACCTCCTTCAGAGGCTTCAGCTTATGGCACACTCCATTATTTATCAAGTAGTAAGTGTTGGCACGACCATCATGCACTACACATCGATCAAACTACGATGGCCTTCCCAACAACAAATGACAAGCATCCATAGGTAGGATGTCACATAGGACCTCATCATGGTAATTCCCAATATTAAATTTTACCAAGCATTGCTCACTGACCAAAGCCCTATGGTCCTTCTGTAACCATGCAATTCGATATGGATGCGGGTGTCTCTTCCTCTCTAATTACAATTTGGTAACCATTCCTTCTAAAACTAGGTTATATATGCTACCATTGTCAATGATAATATTACAAATATTACCTGCACATTTACACCTTGTGCAAAATAAGCTCTTCCTATGATCTGTGTCTCTCTCCTCATTCAACAAGGTTCTCCTTGTGATTAGCACTTCTCCTCATTCTACTTCTTCAGAGTTCTCAGATTCAACACCTTCATCAATAATCGTAGCTCAGGAATTACCTTTAGACCTCCTATTTGTCCTCTCTTGGGCCTATGGACACTCGTATGATCGATGTCCTTCTTCACCATAGTGGAAATAGGTTCGATGAAATCCTCCTCTTCCAAACCCTCGTCTAGACCTTCCTCTTCCTCTTTGGTAACCATTGTTCTGATCATGGGGGCGGTAAGCATTATCTCCCTTTTGGTCCTGACTATTGCTAGCTTCTCCATTCTTCTTATAATCTTCATTTCTTCCTCCATTTTTTCTTCCACCAGTTCTTCCACCCTGACCTCTTCCTATTTTCTTGCTCTCAAACCTTCTATTCAGCTTCTCTTCAACCCTTAGGGCAAACTGATAAGCATCCTTTATGGTGGTCATCCTAACTAGACTTAACTCCTCTTGAATAATTTCTCGTAACCCATTAATATAACGAGCTACCTTCTCCTTGTTGGCCTCTGAATGGCCTGTTCTGATTAAAATTTTATAAAACTCCTCTGTGTATTCTTTGATATACTTACTTTATTACCTCAAACCTTGCATTTTCTTTAGCATATCCAACTCATAGTCACCTAGAATGAAATGCCTTTTCAACTTATCCAAAATTTTCTCCCATTTTGTTATCCTTTATTTTCCTCTTTTATTTCTATCTAGTTGCACTCCATTCCACCATATGTTGGCATGACCCTTCAGCTTGGTCTTATCAAACTTGAACCTATCAGCATATTCAACCTCCTCATACTCAAAGTATTCTTCCATATCATTGATCTAGTCAATCAACTCCTCTGGATCAAGATTTCCAGTATACGTAGAAACCTCCATCTTCGATCTCTTTCCAATATGAGATATGGCTCTGTATAACCTAGCTTGTGTATGATCTACTGCCTCTTATTCTTCCTCAAACTAGTTCTCTTCTTCTTCAACTTCATATTCACTACCTTCTTCTCTCCTTGGCTCAAACCCTCTATGCAGCTCCTCTTGTAGAGCTTGAACTTGCCTCTACAAAGCTTTGAAATCTTCCTCTGGTAGAATATTTCTCCCACCACCATGATTTATTCATGGAGGCATTCTACTCACTTCTCTCACAAATCTTAACTATAGATCCTGGTGTAAACTACCTCACATCTGGTGATCTGTTTATACACTCAGGAACTCCCGCTCTGATACCACTTGGTGTAGATCACGTTACACAAGCAACACCAAACAAATGATACACAGGTATTTTTTCTTTGAAAAAGTTAGAGAATCAAACCTTTCCTTAATTTCATGCCAAAAATAAGGATACAAGAGAAAATACCCCTTTACAATTTCAAAAATTCCCTCAAATACCCTGTTTTCCCTTTTTCCCACCTAAAACCATTAAAATTCAAATTTGAATTTTTGGGGCAACTTGTTGAGGTCATAACTTCACACTCGTTGACCTGATTGACTATTACAGCATGTTTTCGAAAACAGCATGAAATGATCTAAGGGGGGTGAACCTTGGCTCTTTGCATTAAGGCTCATGTCTAGCCAAAAATCCTCAAATTCGACCTCTAAGACATCCAAAAATCTCCTGCAAGTTAAACCAGTTTTACTAGTTTTACAAAATTAAAAAAATTACAATTTTTTTTTCGGGTGATGCAAGATCACTCTTACACTACTGGATGCTCATGCATCAAGATGGAGAAGAAGATCCATATTGAAGACTACTACCTTTAATACCCAAATAATGTAATACAAGGGGTGTTAGAAATAGAGTATATTACATCATTTGGGTTATGTAAATGTATCTTCCAAGGTACATAGTTAGGATAATAGAATAATTTAAGGGGAAGTTATCTAGTTACTTCATGCAATAAAGTAAATTCATAAGGCTGCACATATACAACTTGCACATTGACACTTATTAGGGTTATGCATAAGAGGTTGGAATCAAAATTTACTTGTAAAAAATGGTGAATTCTAATTGAAATCAAGATGAATCTTAAGAAAATCAAATCAATCATATACACACCAAAATTTGGGACATTTGAAGTCCTAAAATGTAAAGTCATATTTGAGGTAAATTTGACCTATTAAATCACCTTATAACTTCATAAAAATACCACAATTAGATCAAGCTCAAAAAGGTCTTTTCAATGAGTACAAATATGCCTATGTTTGGATATATTGTGGCAAATTGACCCTAAAAAAAAAATTATTCCAAAATTTTTAGGTGAATGGGCTGACATCGAGGGTCCTCATATTCGCTAATTTTCAATTTTGAAAATCCTAATATTCATCCAATTTGTGAATATTCACCACTATGCATAACCCTGGTGCAAGTTGTCCCTTGCACAACTAGGTAGAGTGTTGGCTAAGGAACCTATTTTCCTATATAAGGACCTCATTGTAATACAAATATAGAGTCAGGGGACATAGTTTGATAGAGTAGCTTAGAGCATAGTAGTATAGTTCTATGTAGATCACCATCTATTGGTGATGGGTGCAATGTAGTTTAGTATCTTTATTAATGAAGTTTCCATTTCCTCCATAGCTACATTGTATTCATTTATATCATTTCTATTTATAGCATTATTTTAGTCATATCATCGATTTACTTTCTTTCTTATTATTCATCATCTTGTGATTTATATCTCTCATTGCACATTACATAAAAATCTAACAATCATTCCATGAAAGGATGAAACATATTGTAGTGATATATCATTTTATGCGCGATATGATGGAGAGTGGAATGATAAACCTAATCAAATGTAGCATGTGCATCTACTAAGGTTGTCATAGCTCAAAAGCATCAATTTTGCAACAACGAGATTGGGATAAAATATTGTAAAAAAATCTTGCATCAACTAGGACTTTATTACAATGTGTAGGTGTTGCACATTTTTTCTGCTTAATGATAGAATTTTTTGAAAATTTCAAAAACTTTCTCTTTTGGAGTGTTTATGTTTTTTGGTATGACCTGTTAGATTGCACAAGATTTTTTGGATGGGAAAATTAGCAAATCCTCCCATTTTGTGATTATAAATAGGTTATTTGCATGTAACATTAAACAAGAAGTACCTTCGAATAAATGAATGTTTTTCTCTATAAGTATTTGGCCTCCTTTTATGTGTTGTTTATGTTTTTGCTTGCAAATTTTGTTCTCCATATGTTTTAACATATGCTATGTTTTTCATTTCAATAAATCATTAACAAATGTTACATATAGCTTATTAAAAAATTGTTAAGTATATAATAAATAAAAAATATAAATTTATAAATAAAAATCCATTTGAAATAAAAAGTATGTTTGA
Source organism: Wollemia nobilis (assembly GCA_028583015.1). NCBI lineage: Eukaryota > Viridiplantae > Streptophyta > Pinopsida > Araucariales > Araucariaceae > Wollemia > Wollemia nobilis. The sequence continues at coordinate 4,714,791 of JAQPPZ010007219.1, forward strand.
TGTTCATCATAGAATGATAAAATGTTTTTTAAAATCTAAATAAAACTCAATAACATAGAACATATAATGAAATGTAATATTTATGGAGCCAAAAATATCCTTATAAAACAAAAAGTGTAAGACAATACACCTAGATTTACATAATTATGTGATATTTCAATATAATAATTATTAAATGCCCACTAAATATAATTGAAACAAAAACAAGGATCACATTTAATAACATTATTTATTTATTTAATTATAATAAAATATCTACTAAAAAAATTTATGTCACATAAATTTAATCTCATAACAAATCAAAAGGATCGGTTAGGTTATTGTGAGAAACCTCTATGACCAATGCACAGGGCTGAGTAGTCTCCTACCAACCATGACCCCTTGTAAATATGAGAGCTATACTTATAAATAGAGAATTTAACACAAATCCACCACATCCACCCCCTCACACACTCACCCCATGTCGCGGTTTGAACCTTGAACCTCCTAAAGAAGAGCCAAATACTGAACTATTGCGCTGCACCTCCATGTGCTAAAAAACTATTAATATTACTACATAATATTTAAAAAATGTAAACAAGAATATAATTTATTTATAAGTATATATAAATTATACAATTGTTCAATTAAAACTAGTAATCAGAATAATATTATTTAAAAATTATTTTAAAAAATTTTACTCAACATACTTTAAAAATGCATTGTAACCATTCTAATAATATTTTAAATAAATGGAATTAATCATAATGAACCTACTTCCCATACCTATAACACAACCTTACCACCACCTTGGAAAAAGAGAAATCCATGTTCACATGATTCCCTTTATCCTGACGACCCCTTTCACGAGGTTCAAACTGGACCCTAGCACTTTGGTGAGTTTGTTATGACAAAGGATGGGTCCCCCATTTGAAATTCATTGGGGATAATCCTTGTTTGGAACCTTCTCCTTATTTTTCACCCTGAGAAGGAAAGGTTGATTTAGGTTTTCAAGGTGAACAACAATAGGGAAGGTTCCAAACAAGGATCGTACCATAGGAAGTTTAAATGGGGGGCCCATCCTCCATCATAATGGACTCACTAAAGTTATGGGATTCAGTACGAGCCTCGTGAGAGGGATGATAAAAATAAAGGGAATCATGTGAACTCGGTCTTCTCTTTTTCCAAGGTAGTAGCAAGGTCATGTTATAGGGATGGGAAGTAGGTTCAATATAATATATTTATAAAGAATCACAATTGTGGATCCCCATTGATATCATCCACAAAAATAACAAAGAAAGTTCTTGGGACCTGATTGGCAAATTCTAGGGTAGTAATTCAAAGTTGGAGTCTATTCGAAAATGGTTCTTGGCAAAATGTAAACCACTAGGTTCTATAGACATTGTAGCACTTCTCAGGTCCTTTTTCTTATAAAACAAAACTACAAGGAAGAATCCAAGCAAATTTTAGGAGGGCCATGGTTTTTTGGTAGGAGGGGTCTATTTCTTTGCAAGTGGGGTACGGATTTCAACCTTTACACTCAAAAATTCAACCTTCTCCCTCTTTGTATTAGATTGGTAGATATTCCTATGCATTACCAATGTTATTATGTGCTAAAAGGAATTACCAAAGATATTGGGGAGTTGATTTCCCTAGATGCGACTACAATTTCTAAATCTTGGATGAACTATGCAAGATTGTGTGTCTTGATCAATATTGAAGTAGATATTTTGAACTCATTAGAGCTCATATTTGTGTTAGGATATTGGATTAAACTAATAGAGTATGATAACAGGCCTTCCCAGTGTTATTTGTATGGTATTTAGGATCACAATCAAAATATCTATCCTTCGTAGAAGGCCCCAACTACTCCTAGAAGAAAAAGAAACGGTAAGAAAATTTAGGTAAAAAAAAACTTCTTTGGAGAAAAGAGAAAATTTTATTCCCCCTACTCTCATATTAAAAGGTGATAAATATCTCATTTATCCTTCAAGGATATCCTTACCCTAGAAATCATGTATGGAGATCAACCTATTGATAGAGGCAGGCTTGGTTGAAAATAGGGAGCCACCCCAAGCGATGATAAATTTATCTAAATATGGGGAACCTTCTCATATGGTGTCTGGACAAACTAAAGTTGAGGATCCTCCTAAAGAAGAAATATACCAAGCTAAGTATGGGGAGCCCCATCAATAGGATACTAGTGAGGTTGAGCATGGGGACCCTCCCACACTCTCCTCTCTAAGTATTACAAAAGACTTAAGGGGTAGTCCAAATGAGGTTTTACTGAGTTTAGATTTGGAACAGATTCAAAATTAGGGAACCAAGGCTCCTGACATGAATATCAAATATTGTCTAAGGCCTTATCTAGATGAGGTAAAACATAAATATATAGTTCAATTCTTTTCAAATTTTACATATGGAAGAACCAGTACTGGAAAAAATTTTACTCCCTACTTGTAAGAAACCCCCTTATTCCAGTTCCATCATGAATAGTTCTCCTACTTCCAAAACTAGAAGCAACCATAAAAAAGAGGATGTTGGGGCTAAGAAAAAGGTGGGTAAACCATAAAATAAATATTTAAGGAAAAGGAAAGCAAATTTTGAAATAGCCAATGGTTCTCAAACACAACTAAAGGTTGACAATAGCATTGACTCAGGAGGCAAACAATTGAAGCTAGAAGCCTTCAGTCGATCCTCATAGCCACTCATGGCTGAAAATAAATCTACAACCTGTAAATTAAGTTCCTTTGTTGGAAGATCAAAGAATTGAAAAAATTCTCAAAAATGTGGTTACTATATTATCTTAGAAAGTACTACTCCCCAGACATAATTTTCATACAAGAATCCAAGATTGAGAGTAACAACATTGATTCAATAAAAAATTTCATCTAGAAGAATGTTGGATTTGTTGCAAGCTCGACTGATGGATCTTCTAGAGGTCTATTTTGTTTTTGGGACCTATCAAAGGTCGAGGGATATGTGATCTCCTCTTCTAAGTGAGTTATCAATTTGTTATTTTTTTGCAAGTTGTGTCATGACCCTCCCTGATGGACTTTTTGGCATAAAGAAATAATGTATTAATCTATGGTAATTTAATACCTAACTTGAGAAATTAAACCAACTATGTGATATTTAGTTATTTTGAAAGAACATGGTACGACTAACATATTTCCAAGATGTGTAGCATCAGGTACAGTCATAGGTGGAATAAGTAGAATCATCCACTAGAAGCGAGGGCACTTGAGATTGGAAAAATTATGATTAAGGCAACTTGGGGGTAACATGGATGGATACCTTCATATAGGCATGCATTATCGAAAGGGATAATCATCAATAACTAGTCACCTTGAGCCTCAATAGATAGCCTAGTATCTATCATGAATTATTCAGATGAGATAGGTGATTGGGTTGATGGAAAGACTTCCTATTTATTTTTTGTATATGTTTGATTTTATTTTACTTCAACACTATCTGCATTAGTGGTTTAGGAAATAAAAGCATGCATGAGTAGAATAACTTTGAGAGCTTCTTGTTTTGATTAAAACCTCTTACTCTATATTTTAAATAAATAACAAGATTTTTTATTTTAAAATGATAAAATAATTTCATTTTAAATAAATAGCAAGATGTTTTATTTTAAAACGATAACCAAATTTTATTTTAAATAGAAAGATGTTTTATTTTAAAATGATAATAGAATTTCATTTTAAATAAATAGAAAGATGTTTTATTTTGAAATGATAATAGAAATTCATTTTAAATAAATAGAGATCTTTTATTTTAAAATGATAATGGAGTTTATTTTTATAAATAAAAGAAGTTGTTTTAAAATGGTAATAAAGTTTCATTTGAATACAACTGATATTTAAAAGAGATTTTAATTATATTAAAATATTTTGAAAATATTTTCCATCCTCTAGTTAATTCAAAATCTACTTTTCAACAAAATAATATTTCATTTTAAAAAGTAGATGAAGTACATGTTGCGAAGAGAAGCTTCCTACCATAGCTTCTTTATGGTGAGATTTCAAAGTATGTGAAAAATGATTTAAAATTGGAAGAATGTCTTGTTGTCCATGGAGAAGATAAGAAGAATTGAATGCATATAGGTAAAGGAGTAATGAGGAAGGACGACGATGGAATAAATCCTTAGGTATTCATTCCTCATGCGATAAGACAGTTTTTGGGGTAGCAAAAAAAAAAGGACTCATGAAATAAAGGGATAAAAATGAGAAAAGAAGTGGGAAATAGATGAGGAATATTGGAACTCTATACCAGTGAGCTCACTATTTTAAAAAATATTAAACTTGTAGGTTGGTTAGAATGAATCCACCTTTCTCTTAGTTCTTGATAGCCCTTTATTAGTCATTTTTTTTTACATCTAATTGTATTTGTTGTGAGCAAATGGGCCTTTGTTGGTCGTGATATCATTGACATATTATTGTATTATCTATGTATGAACATACCTTTTTTGACCATAAGACTTTTGACATCTTATTGTATTCACTATGAGTTAATAGGCCTCTATTGGTATTAAGACTATCATTTCTCTTTATATTCATTGTGTGTGAATGGGTCCCTACTATTTGTATTCACTGTGTGCAAATGGTTCGCTCCTTGTTGTATTTGCTATGTGTGAATGGGTTACTGCTATTTGTATTCATTGTGAGTAAATGGGTCACTGCTCCTTGTATTCACTATCTATGAATGGGATTATGTTGGCTTAGTGATATTGTTGTTGCAGTGGTAGCTAACGCTAGGGTTTTAAAAAATAAGTATGGGTGTTGTTGATGACATGCCCTTTTTACCTCCATGTATGTTGTTTCTTTCACGCATTGTGCTCTCTGCTTTGTTGGTCATCATTGGGTGTTTTGTAGGGGAATCATCCATCCTTAGAAACTTTAGATTCAGACCAAGTATGAGGTCGATCCTCAATTGGGTCATGGTTGGGCTAGAGGTGATTTGTGGCCATCATAAAAGTTTGTGCTTGCCCATCTGAGAGAAATTATTGTGGCTATATCTATGGTCCCTTGAGGTGGTCTTGTGTGTTGAACCTCTTATACGATCAAGTTGTGTGAGCATGGTTGTCTTTTTTGTGTGCTATGTAAGAAAGGAAATTATAATTGTATTTTAATTAAATTTGTGAACTTTAGATTACTGAAGGAAAGAAATTATAAATATCTTTAAATTAAATTTGTGAGCTTCAGATTAATGAAGAAAAGAAATTATAATTGTCTTTTAATTAAAGTTGTGAACTTTAGATTAATGAAGGAAATAAATTATAATTGTATTTTAATTAAAGTTGTGAACTTTAGATTAATGAAGGAAAGAAATTATAATTATCTTTTAATTAAAGTTGTGAACTTTAGATTGATAAAAGAAAGGATCATTTTATGGATTAAAGGTTATGGAACTTTAGTCTATGAAATGAAATAATATGGTTATTTTTTAAATTGAAGTAATGATACTTTAATTTAGAAAATAAATGAAATGATTGTTTATTAGATTAAAGGTTATGGGATTTTATTCTATGATATGGAAGGAAATGGTTATTTTTAAATTGAATGATGTTTTAATTTAGAAAATAAGTGAAAGGATTGTTTTATGGATTAAAGGTTATGGGGATTTGGTCTATGAAATGAAAGGAAATGGTTATTTTTAAATTGAAGTAAGGATAATTTAATTTAGCAACTAAAATAAATGATTGTTTCATATATTAAAAGTTATAGGACTTTAGTCTATAAAATGAAAGAAAATGGTTATATTTAAATTGAAGTAAGGATACTTTAATTTAGCAAATAAATGAAATGATTGTTTATTTTTTTATTTTATTTTGTATTTTTTGTATTTACATGGTGGAATCGGTAGCCGCCACGAATCCGGGCAAGATGTCCAGCTTTTATGGCTGCCACAGTATTCTGCGTTGTCCGCCTTGGAAGCCGCCACACAGATATTTGTGCAGTCCACCCCTATAACCACCATGCCACAATCATTTTAAACCTTTTACACCACTGAAAGCACCAGTAAAGGGACAAGCGTTCAGTCCGATGAGACCCGATATTTGAAGAAAATATTGTTTATTAGATTAAAGGTTATGAGACTTTAATTTATTGAACAATAACAATATTGATTTGAGTAAAACCATGATCTAATTTGTGCATGTGGAATGACTCTAAGGGTATTTGAGAGGTGGAAATAAAAGTAATTATCTTCTATGATATCAACTATGCATTATATGGTTAGAGACTTGATCAAAATTGTATAGTTGCAATTTGGCAAAGTAAATTTTAGATGCATTTAGAGGCATGCCTATCCTGAACCATGAGTGCATTGATCCCGTATTATCCTCAAATAATTGATGGATAGAGAAGGATATCCAAAGCAAAATATGGGACTAATGCACCAGTTTGTTCTCTACTTACCATTTATTTACTTATGCTCAAATAGACTAGGTTTGTAGGGAGATATCCCTAAATTATCATGATGTATTACTCATTATTTAAAAGTATGGAGGTTTTACCATATTAAGATGTATGTAATAATGGTGGAATGATGAGGAATATACCTTTTTAATTTACTATTTGAGTTATGTATATTTTATATTATATTCTCTTTCAATGGTTACTTTCTTTAAAATGTTGCTTCTTCCTAGTATCTCTTGTATGCTTTTAAAGTTATATTATTTGTTAGATTTAGTATCTAGAATTGTTCATGTTTTCCTTACAAAAAAAAAAAACTAACTAATAATTTCTAAGGTGAACTTAGAGAGTAATCTAAGGGTTTGAGACCCATTAGGGTGAACATAGGAAGACCTAAGAAATTTAGACCCCTTAGGGAGAATGGAAACTAAGTTGTGGAATGTCTACACCTAAGTTAAGATAGTTTGTCATGAAGACAAGATGGATAGCTTAACTCATAATACTCATAAAATATCTACATAGACTAGCTTGTGTATGGTATGGTGATGCATGTATACCTTATATTGATATAAGGTGATAATTCTAACTCATAAATAATAATGATACACCTACATAGACTTATTTACATTAACACGTGATACACCTACATAGATGGGACTTGTGCGAAGTATTTCATAAGATGTAGCTCTTCAAGAAAACATAGGGGATTTAAACTATAGGTACACCTTGGATTGGTTGGGGGCTTATTAATACCTCTCCTTAGTTTATATATATATATATATATTATTTTCTTTTTTGTGTGCTTTTTGTTTGCTTTTTTTTTTGTCATTACAAGTTGAATAACCAAATATGGGTCATGTCAAATATTTATGCTCTAGAATCTAGCCCTAGAAGGAAATGTTTTTGTTCTTCACTTCTAAAAATAATAAAAGGATTCAAGGAAGAGGACTAGGTTTTTAGTAAGTGATTTCAATTCACCTCTATTTTCATCCGATAAAAAATGGGGTAATTCCCCTTGTGAAAGAAGCATGGAGGACTTTGCAAATTTTGTTAGCCAAGGAGAATTGATGGATCTAGACTTGAAAGGTGCCTGCTTCACCTAGAGAAATCATCGATTTGGGAAGCAACTCATTTTGACCAAGTTGGATAGAGTGTTTCTTTCAAAGTAGAGCCTCCCATTTTTTGGTGATGCCATTTTGAATGCTTTGCCAAAGATAGGGTCTGATCATAATCCCTTATGGATGGAATCCCCTCAACAAGAAAAGTTCTTCCCCAGACCATTTTGCTTTGAAGCTATGTGGTGCTCCCACTCAGGCTTAGAAATAAATATCAAAGACTAGTGGGCAGAATATGTCCTTGACATTGAACTATTGAAAATAGCAAACAAACTCAAGTTAGTAAAAGGGAGACTTAAATGCTAGAACAAAGAGATTTTTGGAGATATCTTTGTGAAGAAGCAAGATTTAAAAAATCAACTCACAGGCCTGAATGTAGAAATTGAAAATGGGGGTTTATTGAGTGAGATAAGATCTAATGAGAAGAAGCTACTTTCAGAACTTCATAACACCCTTGGCATGGAGGAAACTTTATGGAGACAAAAATATTGTCCCATATAGCTTAAATATGACAATAGAAACACCAAATTATTTCACATCTCAACTTTGAGGTACAAGAGTGCAAATCATATCCATGATATAGATAGGGAGGATGGGACCAAAGCTATGGATATACTAGATATCAGAACCGAGGTAACTTCATACTTCAATTCCTTATTAGGTTCTAAATATAGAAGAGACTTTGAGATAGAAATATTTCTTCTTAAAGCTATTTCCAAACTTGTAATGTAGGATATCAGTGATTTCCTTGAAGCTCCCTTCAAATATGAATAAATAAGAGAGGTCACCTTTGTTATGGGTGCGTTGAATACACCAGGCCAGATGGTTTCCCTCCACTATTTTTCCAAAAATTTTGGCATATAGTTAGGAAGGAATTTTACAACACGATGAGGGAAGCTCAATGTTCTAATTCATTGTCATATGGGGTGAACTCCACATTTTTAGTTCTCATCCCTAAATATACTAAAGCCAACAAATTTAGAGAGTTCTATCCTATTAGCCTCTGCAATACTATTTACAAAATTTTCTCCAAATCCTTGGCTAATAGGTTGAAGATATTCATGCCCTTATTGATTGATATATCTCAAAATTATTTCGTACCAAGCAGAAAAATATTGGATGGGGTTGTGGTTGTGCATGAAATCCTCCATTCAACATAGAAAAGTGGAAGATCAAGAATGTTTCTCAAGTTAGATATGAACAAATATTACGATCATGTATCTTGGGATTTCCTATTTATGGTGCTCGACAAATTTGGTTTTAGCCAGAGTTGGGTCAATTTGATTAAGATATTTATTTCATCAACATAAGTTTTAGTGTTGGTCAACGGAGGACCATATAGGTACTTCCAAAGCCTCAGGGGGATTTTCCAAGGAGACCCACTTTCCCCTTACCTCTTTATTCTCATGGCTGAGGCATTAGGGAGATCCTTTTCTCATAATCTTGTGATTAAAGGTATCAATACAACCCTTTCCTTGGACTCACTCTCCCACCACTAGTTTACATATTATACACTCTTGTCATTCATTGCTTCTATTATCCAAGATAGAGAGGTGAAGTCCATTTTTTTAATGTACGAAAATGTGGCTACTCAAAGAATAAATATTTCTAAAAGCCTATTGTTTTTTAGAATACCTCCCAAGCTCGACAAAAAAATATTATAGATATCCTTGGTTGTAGAGTTTATGACTTCCCTACCACCTATTTGGTCCTACCTATTTTTGTTGGAATAATTAAGGAGTTTTTGTGGGACTTGGTAATTGAATGAATGAAACTTGATGTATCATGGAGAATGGTAAATACATTGACTTCTAGAAAGATTCATGGCTCCTTGAGCACTCACTAATCCAAGATACCAACCTATCATTGGTAGAACCTCTTACCCATAGACTTGGATGGTCTAAAGTAGAGGATTTTATTACAAGTGTGGGAGGTAGGAGAATCTAGAAATTAGTCCCCACCTCTAACTACAGTAGGGAGGAAGCTAATGCTTGGGTTGCCATATCAAATTTACTCAAGCTCTAAGTTTTGAAAACTCATGAAACCAAGGACTCTCTCATTTGGAAAGGAGAAAGTGAGGGCTCATTTTTAGTCAAGTTAGCCTACCTCTTCATCAACTCTAATTCACCTCAATGGTATCTACCTGGTAAAGTTTAGATGAAGAATCTGACCCCAAAAGTAAATGTATTTTATTGGCTAGCCATATATAATAGATGTCTCACTCTTGAGAATCTTTGTAGGAGGGGTATGTGTTTACCCAATAGGTGTTATCTCTGTGAGGCTACTGAAGAATCGTGTCTCCACCTATTTTTCCATTGTCCCTTCTCTACTACAGTGGTAGCCCATGTTTTTTTGTACTTGGGAGTTCATTGGGTCTTGTCAAATTCTATTTTGAAGGTTTATTTGCAATGGAATTTGCATTTTAAACCTCTTTACCTATTCAAATTTTGGGTTTTCTTTCTCCCCCATTAATTTTGGAGTATTTGGTGGAAGTGTAATCAAAAAGCCTTCAAGAACTCAAATATTGATCCTGAATCTATTTTTCATAGAGTGATTGGGGTATTTATGGATAATGTGACCTCCTTTTTTCCAAATCTACATGGTGGTCTCCTTTATGAAGCCTTGGTAAAGCTCAAGTTTGGTTTTCCTCAATAAACTATGTCTAATGACCCACCTCCTCCCTCTTTGAGATCCTCATATTTTTGGTCATCTCCCCCTGTAAGTTGGGTTAAACTCAAATTCAATGGTGCTTCTAAGGGGAACCTAAGCCTTGTTGCAGTAGGTGGTGTTCTCAGATATGATAAAGAAAATATTCTAGGTGCCTTTGCCAAAAATATTTCAATCCAGACCTCCCATTTTGTGAAAGCTAGAGCACTCCTTCAAGGCCTCTTATTGGTGGAATACTTCGGTTTTAATAAATTTCTAGTGGAGCAAGATTCGTTAAATATTGTTAATATAGTCAAGAAGTCTTGCATCTCATGCTAGAAGATAGCAAATATCATGGCAATAGTAGTTAGAATATTTTTCTCAAGATCAGAGGCTCAAATTCAACATATTCAACATATGTTTTATGAAGGAAATAAAGAAAAAGACCTAATGGCAAATATTGGGCTATCACAACAAGACATTATGGTTTAAATGCTAAATTTTCCTCAAAGTATGTAGAATTTAACTATGGATGATCATTGTAAGACATGGGTGTTGGTTATGGTAGTTTAGGAATTTTAGGAAGAGTTTTTCTGTCTTTTGGAGCCTCTTGTTTTTTTATGTTTTCTTGCTGGTATGGATTTAGTTCCATCTATAGGTGTGTCATGTACAGTGGGTGCTAGTTGACTAGGAGCCTTGTCTTATCAAGGTGTCATGATATTTTTTATGGCATATGTGGATGTGTTATTTTAGCATGTGGGGTCTCCCTAGAGGACAACGAGCTTCTTTGTTGTATCTTGTGATCTCCCTTTGGGTATTGCAGCCAGTTTTTTTCCACTTTGTTTTTCTTCTAGGGAGTTTGCTAGTTTTATATATTAATATATTTTTTTATTAAGGATTTATTTCTTTGATAATGATGAATTATCTCTTGGTATTTATCAATCCTATATGTATTAGGTTTTGGGATCCTTTAAAACACCTTCTCTTACCTAATAAAATAAATAAATAAATAAAAATGTCTTCAAAACTTTTACCTTTTATTTAGATAACCTATTATTTAGCTTTAAGAGTCTATGTGGATATAATTATTATTGTATTTGCAATTTATAATATAATAATATCATATGTTATCTACTTTATCGAATAATATGAATAAAAAATCCTACCATATACAATTTTTATTTTTAAAATTAAGAATAACTTTCAGTTAGATAAGATTCAAATTTAAATCATATAAAATGATATATATACTTGCATATATAAATAAACATGTATAAAAAAAACTAATATATATATATATATATATATATAATAAGGTAGAATAAGGAGTTTTGGAAGGATCTCCAAACCTAAATACAAAGAGAAACTAACCTCCACTCACCCGAGGAGGTAGAAAGAGACCTGAAGAACACAAGCTTATACTAAGAGGGGGGTGAATAGTATAAGATCAACTTTTACTTTTATTTCCCAAACAATATTATCTAATATTATTAATGGAAATATCAATAGTAGTAATCAAAGAAATTCACAAATAATCACACACAAAAGAGACACCAATTTAACGTTGTTGACCCAATGTGGGCTACTCCATGGAGAAAATATTTCTACTAAATTTTATCAACAAATCTATTGGGAATAAATTCCATATTACAATATTTATAGGCTTATATCCAAAGGAGACACCAATACCCTATGCTTTGGTTTGTGGATCTCTCTCCACAGGAGAAATATTTCCCCTTTTCTCTAGTTCGTGGAACTTGATCCAAGCGGAATCTATCTCCTCAACGGGTTTGTGGATCTCTCTCTATAAAATAACTCTATTTTTCTAGATGGTTCATGGATAACACTCCATAGGAGAACTATTTATCCTTGGATCTATTTAATGGATATATATGCATAGGATAACTCTATCCCCTATGTTATAGTCGATGATCTTCTAGAATACTTCTGCCCCCACTACTCTAGCTTGTGGATCTCTCTCCATAGGATACCTCTATCTACACTACACTGGCTAATGGATATATTTATACTAGAGACTACTATCCTCTTTACTCTATCACCTCTAAATATTACTCTCAACTTTGTCTCAATTCTACACCAAACTCTGTTCCAAGTCTAGCACAAATATTATCTAAATTTTCTCACAAATCTGCACCAAACATTTTCTCAAATCTAGACCAAACTCTGTCTCAAATATGCACCAAAATCTATCCAAAGTCTACCATAAATATTATCTAACTTTGGTCATAAATTTATCCTCAAGACTTAACACAAAGCTTGATCAAATTGGCAAATAAACCTACTCTTAGATATATCCTCAAGACTTTCCTAAATCTACCTTCAAGTCTTGTCAAAAGACTTGCTCAAATATGCCTTCAAGTCTTCTCAAAAGACTTGCTCAAATTTACATTCAAGTTTTCTCAAAAGACTTGCTCTATTCTACATTCAAGTCTTCTCAAAATACTTTCTTAAATTTGTCCTTAATACTGCTCATAAAACTGTACCGAATATTTCCAATCCTTGCACACAAACAAAGGTTATATCTTTTTAGAAACTATTTTTTCAAATAAAATACATTCTACTCAAATTTTTTTTAACTTTTGGAACATATAGAGAATGATATGCTCTATCAAAATATCAATACATTTCGGAGAAAATTGTGTTGGGACATGGAGATGTTGGGCACCACGTGAGCCTCACACAAGATTGCATGCCTTTGTGAGTTCTTGCATGTGGGAGTTTTATCCTTCTTTTGATTCAGTGGCTTCTTTTGATTGTGAGGGTTGGTATTTTATTAGTTTTTAGGATGGGTTGTTGCTACGCGAGAGTATCTTTTCCTAACCTGAGTGTGGGATAGTCATGGCTTTGCTTAGAGGTATCCAATATCAGAATAATCTCTCATTTAAGGAAGCCCTTCATGTCTCGAGATCTTCTTATGTTTGGCATGATGCGGATGATAACTCTTCAAGCCCAAGTGGTTTTTATTTGAAAGGAGTATTTCATGTAAAGCGAGTTAATGGATGCTTGGAAATGGTTGGGGAGTGGCCTATTCTTGTGATTCAGCATGAGTCAATTGCAAAGGATGTGGATTATATGCAAAATCATGCTTTAATATGAATTTTTTTGGGTATTCGCATCCCTTTATTGGTGTTTGAAATGTCGTCCAGGAGTACTTGGAACCCAGTTGGCGACATGGAAATCCTAAGAGGAGATAATAATTTCTTTCTGGTGGTGTTTTCTTGCATGGAAGACCATAATAGGGCTTTATTGGGGGCCCATACTTTTACAACCAGATTGGAATGTTTATTAAACCTTGGCACATGGGTTTTAATCCAACTTAGGAGATTCCTTCTCGGGTTCCCCTATGGGTTCGGATTCCATGGCTGCCTTTGGAGTTTTGGTGGACGGATATTTTTCACATGATTGCATTATTGTTAGGCAAACCAATGGAACCATCTCAACAAACATAAAAAAAAAGGTCATCTCATGTTCCTATATTTGTGTTGAGTTGGATTTAACTAAGCCTCTCCCTGATTCTATGCAAATATGTTTTGGGTCTTTTTCTTGGGTTCAACAATTAGACTATGAAACTCTTTCTTTATGTTGCTTGTTGTGTCATGAGTATGGGCATCTTTAGCGTAAATGTCCTAAAATGCCTGATAATAAATTATTTGGTTCTAAAAATCTAAATATACAATATTCTAGTGGGAAGTTAGTTACACGAGATGTTGGGCCTGGTCAGGGGAGTGGTCCCATGGATGTTAGTGGGGTGGATAAAGAAAGCTTTATTCTGGTGAAGAATCATAATAAGGAAAATGGGTTGAAGTGGGCCTTTACTAATAGACAAATTTATGGATTACATAATAAGTTTGATGCCTTGGATGAGTTGGCATTTATTTATGAAGGAATGAATGGTAATTTGAATATGGATGCTCAAAATGTGACTGAGGTGTTGGAACATAATGGGCAACAAGAAGTAACAGATACTTATTTGGACACAACCCTGGCAATTGTTCCTATTTTGGAGGTGCGGTAGGATGGAGTGAAAGGGGATGAGCCTATTTTGGTTTATTTATTGAATATTGGTAGAGGAAAGGGTTCCAAGCTTGTTACTTATCTAGGGTTGCTCCAAAATAACTTAAAAAAGGGGCCCCTACAAAGCCGGTTAAGGTGGGTAGGAAGAAATATGCAGATAAACTTCATGTGGAGGAAGAAACATTGGTTGAGAGTGGGGTGGTTAAACCCCTAGAATCTCAATTTTCCTCTCTCTATAAATTATTGTTATTTCATGGAATGTGAGAGGTTTGAATATCTTACCTCTTCAAAAAGCTATTCAGAATTTGGTGCAGGTGCATAAGCCAAATGTTGTTTTTCTTCAAGAATCTAAATTATCAATGGAGGGCCTATTTAGTATTGCTTCTAAACTCTGGGCTCAAGGTATTTGTGAGTGTGGTGGGGCTATGGGTAGTGTTGGGGAGATTTTTAGCCTTTGGAATCTCTAGAATCTTACTCCTCTTTGGTGGGTCTTGAATAAGTTAGCTCTATGATAGCTTCTTGCCATAAGTTTGGAGAAGTGGTTTTATTAACTAATATTTACACCCCCTCGAATCTTGCTGGGAAGGAGTTTCTTTGGAACCATATTAAAAGTGTTCAGGCCTTGGTTTCATTCTATCCTTAGATTATGGCAGGGGATTTTAATGCTATAACTAGTATTGATGAGAAGTGAGGAGGTGTGGGTGCTTTGGGGCCTGCCTCTAGGCTCCTTAATGATAATATTCAGCTTCTTAATCTTGTAGATATTAAGCCGATGAATGGTGTATTAACTTGGATGAATAGACGATGTGGTTCTAACTCGATATCTGATAGATTGGACAGATTTCTTACTTCTTCATATTGGGTTAGCAATTCTTGGGTTATTAATTTGGAGGTTCTTGACTGGAGGGGATCGGGCCATTGGTCTATTAAACTTGCTATCACTCGGCAAGTAATGGGTCATCATCCAAGTTTTAAACTTCAGTTAATGTGGTTTAGGGATCCTTCTTTGTATGACTTGATGAAAGTCTGGTGGATTTAGGGTTGTCCTTCCCATGGTACTACTATGTACTCTTTTGTTAAAAGGCTCCAATTTATGAAATTTCAACTCAAAAAGTGGAACATGCAGTGTTTCAAGAATTTGTTTCAAGATAAACCTTTGGCCAAAAGTAGGCTGGATGTTATCACCAGACATATCAGATATCATGGGCTTATGAAGTAGAATTTGCAGGAGTAGTTTGAATCTTTGCATGAGCTTCAAGAGTGAGATCTTTGGGAAGAAATTTTCTGGAAGAAAAAAGCTAGAGTGGAATGGTTATAGGAAGGTGATCGAAATACAACTTATTTCTTTAACACCGTTAAGGCTCAAATACATGGCAATGGTATTTTTTCGATTATTTTTTCTCAGGGTATTCAATTGTTTGCTTCTTAGGATATCTATCACAAGGCTATTTAGTTCTTTTCTTCCTTATATTTTGAGGATTCTTGTGTGGATCACATTGATGATCATATAATTTTGTGTTGTATTCCTTCTATTATTTTAGAAGATATCAATGTGCATTTTATTCAACCTATTGCCATTGATGAACTAGAAAGGGTATTTTTCCTTATGAAGACTGGGATAGATCCGGGGCCTAATGGATTCCCTATTGAGTTTTTTCAACACTTTTGGGAAATTATTAGATCTAATATTTTGAAGGTTTTTCTTGAGTTATTTCATAACCATAA
This sequence comes from Wollemia nobilis, assembly GCA_028583015.1. Lineage (NCBI taxonomy): Eukaryota > Viridiplantae > Streptophyta > Pinopsida > Araucariales > Araucariaceae > Wollemia > Wollemia nobilis. Next base: position 4,730,713 of record JAQPPZ010007219.1, read on the forward strand.
GTTGTTGAAAGCTTTGAATTTCATTTTTTGGTTCTACTGCCTAAAAGGGAGGGGGATAGCTCTTTTGATCAGTTTCGGCCTATTGCTCTCTGCAATGTGATGTATAAAATTATTACAAAGTTGATTGCAAAGCATCTCAAGCCTTGGATGGATAGTTTTTTTCTAATTCTTGATGGGGTGGCTATTGCTTCTGAGGCTATTCATTATATGAGCACTTCTAAGGATAAATTTATGTTTATGAAGTTGGAAATGGTGAAGGCTTATGACAAGGTGAAATGGTATTTTCATCACAAAATCCTTTTGACCTTTGAATTTAATCCTTCATATATTGAGTGGATTATGAGTTCTATTACGACTCCCTCATATTCTATCCTAATTAATAGGGATCCCTCTTCTCTGTTTCATGCTTCTTGGGGTCTTCGGCAGGGAGATCCATTATCTCCCTACTTGTTTATAATTATGGTTCAAGGTTTAGGTCGTTTGCTTAAATATCATGTTCACCAGGGTCTTATTCATGTGTGGAAATGGGATACTGGTATGTTGGCTATTTTTTATCTTCAGTTTATTGATGATACTACTCTCTTGGGTGTAACCTCTATTCATGAAGCAACCAACTTTAGATGCACGTTGGATATGTATTTGGCTATCTCTGGTCATAAGGTTAATGAGCATAAGTATTTTGAAAATTTGAGTTATTTTATGTTGTCATTGATATCATATGGATCATTTATGTCACATGGATCACATTGATTTTTGGTGGCCAAAGCATTTCATAAATAAGCATTTATGATATTTTGGAGAGCATGGATATATATAGGGTTTTTATGAAAACCAAGGTAGGCAAAATAAAAGGTTTTATTTAAAACCATGGATGGCAGATTTGATTTAGGTTTTTATTAAAACCCAAATTGGCTTTTTGTTTCTTCGAAAAAGGTGCCCCAGTGATGGAGATATTTATTTTTAAATATTTAGTTTAAATTTTAAATTATTTAAAATTAAAATTAAAATTTTAAAATTAAATATATTAATTTTAGCGCCAACTAAAGAAAGGAGGAAAGGTTATATTAATTTATAGCACCGACATCTAAAAAAAGAGGAGAGTCATATATATATGCCAACAAAAGCTTATACTTAATGACCCCCAATGCTTATTTTTTGAATGCCTTCGATTGGGGAATGAATTGCGAAAAGAGAGAGAAGAGTGACTTTGATCTAATGAAAAATTGTTTGTGGAGTTTAATAAGATGCATAGGCATATTTGGCCTAGTAGTTCATGCATTGTGTGTTACACAAGAGGTCCTGTGATTGAGTCCCTCCATGGTTATTTACTTTGTTGAAGCGCTCGAAGCGATGTAAAGTTTTTCGAAGGGTGTAGAAGTTCATGATATAAGTTTTTTTTCGTGTCCCTTTGGACATGTGAGGGCGTGTGGCCCAAAAACAGGTTGGATGTGGTTAAAACACTGATAAATGAGACATAACGAGATCGAATCCCATCAGGGACAGAGGCAAGTTAATCATTTTTTAATATATTTCATTTTTCTAAAGTTGCCCTAGGAGGAATATGGGTTGTGATGCATGTTTAGAAAAAGAAAGATTTCTGGTGTTTTTCCTTTTGAAGGTATATCATATTATATATCACTGGAAAGATTATTTCGAGGTCTATTTTATTAACTTGCTTAGAGGAAGAAATAAGGTGTATGTAAAGATATATTTATATTTTTGTAAAAGGGTTCAAAAGTGAAGGTTGTTTTGTTATTTTTCAAATGTGATTAATTCTTTCATGAGGGGACATGTTGTATTTTATTGAGTAGGAGTGATAAGGTGTTATTTGGATATTATTGTTGTGATATTAATCATGATCTCTAACCCTCATTAAAATTTAAAAAATAAGTTTGTTGAGTGTGGAAAATTTAGTGGACATCCAATAAGGCATCAAATGGTATGACCAATATTCTGCATTGACTTTTTTTATGGTGGTTGATTTCTGAAATATCATTGGAGAAAAAATTATTTGTTGTGGTTTCCTTTTTGAAAGTGATTGGTTGAATGATTCAAGGTTTTATGGTTTGAGAGTTGTGTTTAAACCTTGTTTTATAAGCATATTTGTTTAAGCCCATTTTTTGTGCAAAGAACTTGAGTTAGAAAAGAACATGAGTATCATTGTTATGTGAGATTTGTGGTTGAGCATTGTTGAAAATATTTGAGTTAGTTGATACATGCTTGGAGTAGGGTTTTGTGAGAAAGAGTTGTCCCTTGTGGTGATTGGTTGAGTTGAGTTGATTGAGCCTAGTCAAGTGATTATGTGAGGTGTTTGTTCAAGTCCTATGAAATAAACTATTTTATAATTCAGATTTGAGTTAAGATTGAGCTTTGAGATTAGAACATATTAAGTCTCTAACAATTCTATTTATGATTCTATAAGACATAAGCTGATTTGAGATTGATTTGAGTTGAGATCATTGTGGATCATTGTTGTCATCCATTGTGGAGTGTATTGCCTTTCACTATTGAGTTCATCATTGAGCATTGCCTTCATATATTTGTGGATGATATTGGAGTGCAATTTGAGAATTATTGGCTAAGCCTTGAGAAGGCTTTTGGGATAGATTTCTGGAAATATTTGTGGCAGTTTTTGTGTATGATTGATTGAGCCTTTGAGAAGAATTTTGGGATAGATTTGTGGATAGATTTGGGACAACAATTGAGAAAGTTCTTGGTGATCTTGTTGAGAAGATTTTGAGAAAGTTCTAGTGAGCTTGTTGAGAAGATTTTGAGCAAGTTCTTGGTGAGCTTGATGAGCAGATTTTGAGCAAGTTCTTAGTGAGCTTGTTGAGCAGTTTTGAGCAAGTTCTTAGTGAGCTTGTTGAGCAGATTTTGAGCAAGTTCTTGGTGAGCTTGTTGAGAATATTTTGAGCAATTTCTTGGTGAGCTTTTTGAGAATATTTTGAGTAAGTTCTTGGTGAGCTTGTTGAGTAGATTTTTGGGCAAGTTCTTAGTGAGCTTGATAGAGAAATTTTGGGTAAGTTCTTGGTGAGCTTGCTTAAGCAATTTTGGAAAATTTCTTGGTGAGCTTGCTAGAGCAAATGTTGGGCAAGTTCTTGGTGAGCTTGGTAAAGCAGTTTTGGGCAATTTCTTAGTGAGATTGCTAGAGCATATTTTGGGCAAGTTCTTAGTTACCTTTCTAGAGTAGTTTTGGGAAAGTTCTTGATGAGATTTCTAAAGAAGATAAGTGGATTGCCTACCTGAGCAGGTCAATGTATTACCTAGCTTTGAGCAGATCAAAGTAATCATTTGTATTGAGATAAGGATCCTTATTTTTGTGTGAAATATTATATGGATATTATCTTGTGGAGTACCCCATATTGGGGGAACCACGTTAAATCTTGTGTATCAATTGTGTGTTGTGATTTGTGCACTTGTTTACTATTTCTATCTATGTCATTAAATGAACATTGCTATATTTGGTTATTGCAATTAAGGACACTAATTGATATTGGTTTGGAAAAAAAGTAAAAAGTGGGCACTATATTGTTTATCCCCCATATCAGTATAAGGTTGTGTTCTTCAATTGGTATCATAGCAGATTCCTTCAGAAAGGATAACAGCTTGAGGGTAGATTCTACAAGAACAAAATGGATCATCTACAAATAAGGCTCCACTATTTGATGATAAAAAATATGCTTTCTAGAGCATGATAATTAATAACTACTTGATATCACAAGGATATGAGGTATGGCAGATGGTTGAAAAAAAGTATAAGGTTGAAGGTGATCCCGAGGTAGATAAGACTATCAAAAAATTGGTTGAGATCAATGCAAGGGCAATGAATTATGTTTTGAGTGGGCTATATGAGACAAATTTTGCAAAGTTCATGGTATGTAATTCAGCTAATGAAATGTGGACCAAGTTGCGGAATACCTATGAAAGAGATTCCAAGGTAAAGTTAGAAAAACTACAAACTCATAGAAAAAGACTTGAGGAATTGATGAGATTGCTAACACCATGAGAGGTCTAGTATTTGAGATGAAAGAATCAAAATTTACTCAAAATGTTTTGAGATCACTTCCCATGAAGTATGATACAAAGGTTTCAGCAGTAGAAGAAAAAATGAATATCAACAAGCTAACAATGGAAGAACTACAAGGAACTCTCACAACTTATGGGATGAGGATAAGTAAGCATTAGGTTCCAATAAAAGAAATTGCATTCAAGGATTCAGAGAAAAATAAATGGAAAGTTCCAAAGATAGATAGAGATTCATATAATGATGAGGAAGCTAACTTCATCAAAAGGAAAAAGGACTTAAGAAATTACAAGGATATGAAGAAAGTCAAATGCTACAAGTGTGGTGATTTTGGTCACTATGCACACAAGTGTCCACATGAATAAAACAATGATGATGAAAAATAAGGTCACAGAAGAAAAGAAGGTGGAAAGCATAAACATGACAAAGATGACAAGTACAAGCAAAGTAGATATGAGAAGAAAAGTTTTTGTAAGACAAAGAAAAATTTCTACATTGAAGAAGCAAGTGATAGCTCAGATCATAGTGATAGAGACAAGTCAGATGATGAAAAGAAAGAACATTTATTCCTAGGAATAGAAGCTAAAAGAGAACAATGTTTTGTGTGTGGTCAAAGAGATCGCATATCAGGATATTGCAATGGCTTCAGTGATAGTGAAGATGAAATGACACATCAAGGAAACAGGTATGGTCAAAGAATTCATGAGATTTTGTTTGCTATAGAATATGTTAATGATATTAGTGACAGTGAATATGAAGAAGGGTTTTTCTATGGGATAAAAGAAGTAGAAGAAGAACATTCACTCCAAACAAAAGAAGTTAAGCAAGAGAACATTGTAAGAAAGATAGATGTCTCAGTTGATCTAAAGGAAGACTTCAATGATATCCATGAGCAACTACAAGAGGTTAAGTAGAATCTAAAATAATTGAGATGTTCCATACTTGAGAAGTTTGATCCATAACATGACTCAAAATGTCAATATATTTTCACTAAGAAGGAAACATGTATTTCAGAGACAATAAATATGGATACCAATTTGTTATTTGACACAAATTAAGAGAAGGAATAGGAAGGTCCCAAAGTACCAATGGTATCATATTTCAGTTTTGGGGAATCACACTCAAAATGAAAGCAAGTTCTAACAGATGAAAGTAAGGAAGCACCTAAGTTTTATGAAGAAAGTTTCAAAGTTCCTATGGCTCCTAATTTTCAGTTTAGATCTTGTTTTGTGATAGGAGAATCAAGTTCAAAAGGAAAATAAATTCTTGAAGGGGAAAGCAAGGAAGAAACTAAGGAAGAGGATTTAGATACTACAAATAAGGTTCAAGGATGCAATGCACAAGTTGAAAATTATCATAAATATAATGGTAAAGAAAGGTATGAGGAACCAAGGCATGAACAAAGGGATTTTAAAGGACATTGTTTTTCTTGTAATGGATTTGGACACAGGGCTATACACTGCAGGATCCATGGATCAAAGAAGTTTAATTTTTCTAGAAGAAACTTCAAATGAAGAAGGTATGGTTTTCAGGGACATTGCTTCTTATGCAGTAGTGGTGTAGATCACGTTACACAAGCAACACCAAACAAATGATACACAGGTATTTTTCATTTGAACAAGTTAGAGAATCAAACCTTTCCTTAATTTCATGCCAAAAATAATGATACAAGAGAAAATACCCCTTTACAATTTTGAAAATTCCCTCAAATACCCTGTTTTCCCTTTTTCCCACCTAAAACCATTAAAATTCAAATTTGAATTTTGGGGGAAACTTGTCGAGGTCATAACTTCACACTCGTTGACCCGATTGACTATTACAACATATTTTTGAAAATGACATAAAATGAGCTAAGTGAGGCAATATTTGGCACGAATATCAAAGGCTCACATCTAGCCAAAAATCCTCAAATTTGACCTCTAAGACCTTCAAAAATCTCCTTCAAGTTAAACTAGTTTTACAAAATTAAAAAAATTACAATTTTTTTTTTTGGGTGATGCAAGATCACTCTTACACGACTAGATGCTCCTGCATCAAATAGGCTTGGTCATAGAGCTTCTCAGTGCAAATAAAATAAGCAATATGGTTTTGTTTTTAGAGCTACACAAATCAGAATTCATGGCCGTAATGGTCATGAAAACAAAACTTCACAATACAGGGTTTAGGAAAGGAATGGATATGGAAATTATTTCAAGAAATAATTCAGGATATGGGCACCATCCAAAGGCTATAATATCAAGTGTTTTAATTGCAATAACTTTGGACATATTGCAAAATTGTGTAGGACTCAATTCTAAACAGGTTCAAGGCAAGTAGGTCAAACAGATTCAAGACAAGAAGATCACGCAATTCATCAAGAGAAGGATATCAGAAAAATATGGAAGGAAGTTGATAGAGGAAAGAAATAATGTATATGGGATTAAAATTACTCCCACCCCAAAATTAATCACCTCAATATAGAAGGTGGTGAGGGGGATAAGCTTAAGAGTTATATCTTTTAGCCTCATAGGTGTCCCTTTTTCCATTGATGTCAAAGGGGGAGATATTTGAGTAAGAGGAAGAGCATTGAGTTAGGGGGAGAAGCCTCCAAAGACATCATTGAGTTAGAGGTAGCAGCCTATAAAGAGAGCATTGAGTTAGGGGGAGCAGCCTCCAAAGAGAGCATTGAGTTAGGGGGAGCAACTTTGATTCTCAAAGATGGTTTTTTGTAGTGATTGTGATGATTTACATTAGAGGTGTTGCCATCAATGACAAAGGGGGAGATTGTTGGCAATTTGAGTTATTTTATATTTTCATTGGTGTCACATGTATCATTGATATCACATGGATCACATTGAGCTTTGGTGTCCAAAGCATTTCATAAATAAGCATTTATGATATTTTGGGGAGCATGGATATATATAGGGTTTTTGTGAAAACCAAGGCAGACAAAATAAAAGGTTTTATTTAAAACCATGGATGGATTATTTGATATGGGTTTTTCTTAAAACCCATATTGGTTTTTCGTTTCATCAAAAAAAGTGCCCCGATGATGGAGATATTTATTTTTAAATATTTAGTTTAATTTTTAAATTTAAAATTAAATATATTAATTTTAGTGCCGACTAAAGAAAGGAGGAAAGGCTATATTAATTTATAGCACCAAAATTTAGGAAATAGAAAATGCATATATATATGCCAACAAAAGCTTAGACTTTATGACCCCCAACGCTTATTTTTCGAATGCCTTCGATTGGGGAATTGATTGCAAAAATAGAGAGAAGAGTGACTTTGGTCTATTGAAAAATTGTTCGTGGAGTTTAATAATACGTATAGGTATATTTTGCCTAGTGGTTCATAAATTGTGTGTTATGCAGGAGGTCCTACAATTGAGTCCCACCGTGGTTATTTTATTTGTTGAAGCGCTCGAAGCGCTGTTAAGTTTTTTTAAGGGTGCAAAAGTTTATGATATAAGTTTTTATTCATGTCCCTTTAAACACATGAGGGCATGTGTCCCAATGATAGTATGGGTGTGGTTAAAACGCTGAGCAAGGAGATATCACAAGATCAAATCTCGTCAGGGATAGAGGCATGTTAATAATTTTTTAATATATTTTATTTTTTTTAAGTTGCCCTAGGAGGAATAAGGGTTGTGATGCATGTTTAGAAAAAGAGATATTTATGGAGTTTATCCTTTTGAAAGTATATTATATTATATATCGTTGGAAATATTATCTTGAGGTCTATTTTATTAACTTGATTAGAGGGAGAAATAAGGTGTATGTAAAGAGATATTTCTATTTTTGTAAAAGGGTTCAAAAGTGAAGGTTGTTTTGTTCTTTTTCAAAGGTGATTAATTCTTTCATGAGGGGACATGTTGTATTTTATTGAGTAGGAGTGATAAGGTGTTATTTGGATATTATTGTTGTGATATTAATCATAATCTCTAATACTTGTTAAAAGTTGAAAAAAAAGTTTGTTAAGTGTGGCAGATTTAGTGGACATCCAATAAGGCATCAAAAGGTATGAGCAATATTCTCCATTGAATTTGTTTATGGTGGTTGATTTCTGAAATATCATTGCAGAGAAAAGGATTGGTTGTGGTTTCCTTTTTGAAAGTGGTTGGTTGAATGCTTCAAGGTTTTCTAGTTTGAGAGTTGTGTTTAAACCTTGTTTTATAAGCATAATTGTTGAAGCCCATTGGTTATGAAAATAACTTGAGTTAGAAAAGAACAAGAGTATCATTTTTATGTGATATTTGTGGTTGAGAATTGTTGGAAACATTTGAGTTGGTTGATACATGCTTGGACTAGGATTTTGTGAGAAATAGTTGTCCCTTGTGGTGATTGATTGAGTTGAGTTGATTGAGCCTAGTCAAGTGATTGTGTGAGGTGATTGTTCAAGTCCCATGAAACAAACTATTCTATAATTCTGATTTGAGTTGAGATTGAGCTTTGAGATTAGAACATATTGAGTCTCTAACAATTCTCTTTATGCTTCAATAATACTTAAGTTGAGTTGAGATTGATTTGAGTTAGATGATTATGGATCATTGTTGTCATCCATTATGGAGTGCATTGCCTTTCACTATTGAGTTCATCATTGAGCCTTGCCTTCATAGATTTGTGGATGAGATTGGAGTGCTACTTGAGCATGATTGGTTGAGCCTTGAGAAGGCTTTTGGGATAGATTTATGGACATATTTGTGGCAGTTTTTGTGTATGATTGATTTAGCCTTTTAGAAGACTTTTGGGATAGATTTGTGGACAACATTTGAACAAGTTCTTGGTGAGCTTGTTGAGCAAATTTTGAGCAAGTTTTTAAAGAGCTTGTTGAGCATATTTTGAGCAAGTTCTTGGTGAGCTTGATGAGCAGATTTTGAGCAAGTTTTTAGTGAGATTGTTGAGAAATTTTGAGCAAGTTCTTAGTGAGCTTGTTGAGCAAATTTTGAGTAATTTCTTGGTGAGCTTGTTGAGCAGATTTTGAGCAAGTTCTTGGTGAGCTTGTTGAGCAGATTTTGAGCAAGTTATTGGTGAGATTATTGAGTAGATTTTTGGGCAAGTTCTTAGTGAGCTTTCTAGAGAAATTTTGGGCAAGTTCTGGTGAGCTTTCTAAAGCATTTTTGGGCAAGTTATTAGTGAGCTTGCTAGAGCAAATTTTGGGTAAGTTATTGGTGAGCTTGCTAAAGTAGTTCTGGGAAAGTTCTTAGTGAGATGCTAGAGCATATTTTGGACAAGTTCTTAGTGAGCTTGCTAGAGCAGTTTTGGGAAAGTTCTTGGTGAGCTTGTTGAAGCAGATAAGTGGATTGTCTACATGAATAGATTAGTGTATTGCCTAGATTTGAGAAGATCAAAGTAATCATTTGTATTGGGATAAGGATCATTATTCTATGTGAAATATTGTAAGGAGATTATCTTGCAGAGTACCTCATATTGGGGGAACCGCGTTAAATCTTGTGTCTCAATTGTGTGTGGTGATTTATGCACTTGTTTACTATTGCTATCTATGTCATTAAATGCACATTACTCTATTTTATTATTGCAATTAAGGACACTAATTGATATTGGTTTATAAATAAAGTAAAAACTGGGAGCTATACTATTCACCCCCCCTCTCAGTATAAGCTTGTGTTCTTCAAAGTCTACTATTTTATTTTTCAATATGGATCCCTGGATTCAATATAGAATTGTTCATATTCTTAAGTTTTAGGTTGGTACTCTTCCTCTTACATACTTGGGGATTACTATTTCTCTTGGTCCTCTACATAAGTTGGTTTGGACTAATATCCTTGAGAAATTTCATTGTCGAGTTAGTCATTGGACTCACAGATGGTTGACTTTTGCTAGTTAGGTTTTACTTCTAAAGTTGGTTGTTAGACTTTACCGGTGTATAGATGCCTTATTTAGATTGCTCCAACAAGTTTTCTTCATGATATGGATTCTCTTTCTAGGCAAATCCTATGGGTTGGTAATCTTGATTCCTCAAAATGGAGTCTTGTTAAGTGGGAGACTATTTATCGACCAAAGTAGGAAGGGGGATTGGGTCTTCACCTAAGCTCAATTATTGGTACTTCTTTGGATTCTAAGCTTTATTGGTGTTGGTGTAGTAATCAGGAGCAAACTTGGGCTAGGATTATCTCCCACAAGTATCTTAGGGGGGTGGAAGGTTATGATATTCCTAAATACAGCTTGACTGGCCGAGGATCATTTTTTTGGAATACTCTGAAGAAGGGTGTAGAGTTGGTTAAGTAGGGGTTGTTTTGGATTTGTTATACTAGGTCTCAGGCTCTTTTTTGGTATGATTATTGGATGGATTTTCTCCTCTCCTTAGAAATTTTCCCCATATTCAAGATCTTTCTCAATGCTTTTTGGATGCTGGATGAGTGAGGGTGGCAAATTTCAAAACTATTAAGTCCTTTGGTCAAAAGGTTAGTTTCTAGTGGAAGGATCCTTGGGAATGGCCTATTGGTGGCACTATGGATGCGGGGGTAGAACTGGACCATATTTTGGCTAGTAGTCCCTACTCTTATATGCCTGGGGATTATGTGCTTCTATGGGGGAGGAATAATATAGGGATATTTTTTGTTGTTGTTGGTTATTGTGTTTTGGATTGACAATGATTTGGGGAGGATGTGGTCCCATTGTGGGAGCAATTTTGGAAGTTTATTTTTCCTAAGTGTAGTTTTTATGTGTGGTTGGCTATTCATAATCGATGTCTCACTTGGGATAATCTTCAAAAGCATGGTTTTGTTGGCCCCTCTTTATTCTATAATTGTGGGAAGGATGAGGAGTCTTTTGGACATTTACTTTTCCAATTTGACTTTGCTTGTCAAATCTGGAAGTATTTGTGGGGAGTGTGGAATCAACCTTGTTCGCATGCTTCATCTGTAGTTGATTTTTGGTGGAAAATGGGGCAACCTATTGCAACATATTTCTTTTTACAAGTTGGGTGGAGCATTTGTCCTTCATGCATTGTTTGGTAGATTTGGCTTGAACGAAAATGCCAAATTTTCCAAGGGAAGGATTTAACTACTTCTCAGGACTGGTAGAGGATTTTGTTAATGATCTATGAAACTATGTCTACAAAATGTTATATTATTTCTCCCATGGACCAAGCGAAACATTAGATCATGGAAATATTAGATTTTATGGTTAATGGTCCTAGTCCTAATCTCTCTTTTATATGTATGGGTCAGAGTAATCAGGTGCGAAGGGCTGGTAAATGGAATCTGCCTCCTACAAGAGTCCTGAAGATTAATACAGATGGATCTTCTTGGGGTAATCTACGTAATGCTGGTATTGGTGGTGTGGGGCAGGACAATAGTGGTATTGTCCAATTTTTTTATCTTGCTTTAAGGGATATCATTCTAATAACTTCATGGAAGCCTTTGCTATTTTATATGCTTTAGAGAAAGGGTATGCTTTAGTTTGGCATCAGATTGTTTGTGAATTTGATTCTCAAATTGTTATAAATCTGTTGAATTATGGGGATAGTCTTCATGGTAGTTGGTGGTTGAGTTGGATTTCTTGACAAATTCTCGATAACTCTGCTCACTTGGAGTTTATTTCTTTTGTGCATATTTCCCAAGAGTGGAATGGGGTAGTTGATTTGTTAGCTAAATGGGATTCTGAGTTTCAGGATGTTTGGGATGTTCATAATTGGTCTCAACTTTCTTCTGATTTCTCTCAATATATCTCTTCTTTATTGAGATCTGATATGTCTAAATAACTTCTTTTTCTTTGTATCTTGGATTTTTTGCTGAGTTAATAAATTTTTACCCTCATTTAAAAAAAAAATCTCAATATGTTTCACACTCACAAGTTATGTACTCAACCAATCAATCTCTATCACTTGAAAACATCTCTTTCAAATCAACCCAAACCAATGTATAATATGTTTCATAAAACATTCAACCAATGAAGAATGACTTTCTCACAAATCCTAACTCAGATGTTTCCACTTTCTTTCAACAAGGATGCACAATGTAGATTTCAAACCCTAACTCAAATATTTCTAACAATGCTTATCAAAAAATCCTTTTCACTCCACCTTATGTTTAGAAAAATTCACTCAACAAAACACTTTAAAAAAAGATTGATGTGCCCATACCTTTTTGCTTTTATGGAGATATATCTTCAAAACCTGTCTTACCAACAACCAATTTCCTTTGTGCCACTTCAAGGTTAGATAGCAATATTCTATCTCTAGAATATCCACATGAATTTTCCCTCAATAAAGTGCTCAATAAATTCTAAAAATAATATTCTAAGATTCTTTTTGTTCTCAAAGACAATGCATTAAATCTCAAAAAAATTCTCTCAACAATTTGAATTTTCACTTTTCAACCCTTGAAAAATAATATTCAAAATACCCTGCTAATTCTTATAGCTCCTTAACCATTTCACAAAAAAAATATTATCTAACCCTTATAACTCCCTAGCCAAGCACATCAAAAATAATGACAAAACCCTTATGAATCCCTAGCTAGGCACATAAAAATATTTAATCAACTCTTATGACTCCCAAACCAAGGTGCATAATACATACCTTAACAAAATTTTAATCCTTCTCAAAGCATTGTCATTGTTTCTTAAACCTATGACCTCACTGGCTGCCACGCCCTAATGCAAGGGTAATCACTGCATGATCTAGCTACCCACGTGAACCAAATGAGAACAAACTCCTTAATATCTTCCACCTCCAACAATAAAATAAAAAAGTATCATGTAAATTAAAAGAGCCTTCACACGAATCAAACACGACACCTTCTGCCCTCTATGCACTATACAATCCAAGCTTGCTAGCTTGGCTACCACATCGCTTTGGGTGGAAACAATTTCCTTCTAACTTTGGACAATATGCTTCTCCAAAAAATGTGCGAACTGCTATCTTTTACTCCAACGCATCCGAATGAAACCGAGCAAGTAAATAATTTGGGAGTTAATAATATTTTCGATCACATTTTCTTAGGCTAAAATTTTAACCTATAAATACACATGACTTTTTGTATTTTGATGTCAACCCACTTGCAATTCAAAATTGGTGCTTCAAATTTAATTATCATTTTTAATAATATTTAACCTTAGGACTAAATATTAATTAATTATATTATTTAACCTTAGTGTTAAATAATATACTTAGCTTCTTCATAAACCCTTTGACCAATGCATTATACAATCTCCTAATGGCCAAGATATTATAATATTAAAATATTATAATATTATTCTTTTTCACTTGCTCTCTTGCACATAGTCTTAAAATTAGGTCTTCAAGCCTCCTTCAAACCTCTTATCCATTAACTTAGAACCCATGGTCCTAAGTACTTTGGAGAGAACCTTGTCTTGCTTTCATAGCACATTAACCTTTGACATTAATGACCATGCAACTTTGACATCAATGACAACCAAAGTGCTCAATTTTCCAACAATCTCCCCCTTTGTCATTGATGGCAACCCTTTTCTAAAATTTTCTTTTTCCTTTCCTTTTCCAAATCTACTCCCCTTGAGAAACTAACCCCCTTACTCAAATGTCATCCTCTTTGAAATCAATGGCAAAGGGACTCATTTGGGGCTAAATATAAGACTCTTAACTTAGCCCCCTCCCTGCTTCCTCTCCTTGGGGTGATTAATTTTGAGGTAGGAGTATTTCTACTCCCAGTATACAATACTCTTTTTCTTTGTCAACCTTCTTTCTCAACATACCCTTTTGATCCTTTTGAGTGTTCCTATTATTGATTATCTCTAAAAGATCTAGAAACTTTGTTTTGTACAACTATAACTTAACCTTATGCCCTATATTATTGCACTTGTAACAACTAATGTTGTAGTTTATAGAAGGTATAAATATCTTGAAGTTTCTCTTGGTGAAGCCATAATCCTTTTTGTCATGAACCTTGCATTGGATTGCTATTTGACCAAATCACTTACAAGAGTAGCAATACCCTTGAAAGAGATGTTCGTATTTGAATTTTTTCATAGTAAAACCATATTCTTTCTTTTCATGAATCTTGCAGTGCATAACCTTGTGACCAAACTTGTTACATGAAAAACAATTTCCTTTGAAGAAGTTTTGCCTTGAACCCATTGGTCTCTTAGTCTTTTGTTCTTTGTGATGATCCTTGTACCTTGTCTATGCATTGTTTCCTTTCTTAGTGAAACTTTTATTCTTTGAATTGTCTTCATAAGTCTCAATTTCTACTGCACTCTCTTTCTCTAAACTTTCTTCTTCTTTTGAGCTTGATATTGATCCTTCTTCTTGTTTCTCTTGACTTTGTCCAAAAAAAAATCCATATTTCAAAAATGGAAATATTTGTTATTTGGTAGTGTCACCCAAATATTTTGAGCTCGCCTATCCCTTTTGTTCCTTTTGTCCTTCTTCAAAACCTAATATTGTTTTGATAGAAGGAGATCTGTGTACCTTTAGAATGTCATCCAAAGTTTTTGAGCCTTCCTTGAATTGTGATAATGCATTCAGATATATTCCAAGACCCTTTTGAATTTCATCCTCTAGTATTTCACATTTTAGATATTTTACCTTTAATTTTTCAGTCATAACTTCTTCAATTATTTTTGCCTCTTCTACTTTAACTTTTAAGTCATTGAAATCTTGTATAAGATTTGCTATTGTTTTCTCATCTTCTTGAGCTTGATCCTTTAGTCTTGAATTATGCTTTTGAACTCTTTTCAATTTCCTAAGAGCAATAATAAGTTCCTCTTCTAGGTCGACTACAACTTCTTCTTTTGCCTTTGAAACTTCCTCTAGGTCTTCAAGAGTATCTTTATATTCTTATTCATTGCTACTAAACCCATTCTTTGTACATTGATCTTCAAGGTTACCAAAGTTACCACAAATAAAATATTTGACTATTCTTGGTTCATTTTTAGCTTCTTTTCCAACATCTTCTTTTTCTACTACCATAAATAGAATTTCTCCTTCTTCACTATCTAAGAATATTCCATAACTACCACTTGAAACCTTGCTTCCATTATTAACATAGAAAATATTCTTGTACCTTTGAAAGAATTTATTTTCATGCTTATTTCTACCATAACTATTTTTATTTTCATACCTGAATTTTCGTGATTTCTTTTTCTTATGATCTCGTTTCTCTTCACTACTACTACTTACAACTTCTAGACAATTAGATGCATAATGACCAAAATTTTCATAATTGAAACATTTCACTATTTTCATACCTTTGTACTTTCTTGAGTCCTTGTTTCTTCTATCATAGTTATCTTCTTCATCACTGGTTGATTCACCACTTGATTTTGATTTCATATCATTTGTTTTATTTGATGCTTTGAAGGCTATATCTCTCTTGGAGTTGGGATCCTTTATTATTCTCATCTCATAAGCTGTGATAATTCCATGTAACTCATATGTAGTCAACTTCTCAATATCTTTCATCTCTTCTATAGCTAAAACTTTTCCATCATACCTTGTAGGAAGTGACCTTAAAAATTTATGAGCAACATCAGATTCTTCAACTTTAAATCCAAGTCCATGCATGGTATTAAAAATATCATCCACACGAAGTAAGTATGTAGCAATATATTCCTCTTATTCCATATTCAAATTTTCAAGCATTTTCTTGTGTTTTTGAAGTTTTGCCATCTTAACCTTTTTATTTTACTCATAGGCTTGCTTCAATTTTCCCAAATCACTTTTGACGATGTGTAGTGCATAGCTTTCACAAATTTTGCTTCACATAATCCACTTAGGATTGCATACATAGCCTTTGCATTATTCACATGTAACTGATTACCATCATTATCTATGGGAGGAGTAGTTGTAGGTGTGAAACCATCCTCAATAGATTACCATATCTCATATCCTTGTGACATAAAGTAAGTCCTCATTATTATGATCCAGAAAGCATAATTATTCCCATAAAAAAATGGTGTCTTATTTGATGAAGATACATTCTGAGATTTCATCTATGTTCCTATAACTTCTTCCTTCAAGTTGTTGGACTTTTTTGAAGTAACCCACTCTGATACCAATTGAATAACACAAACTTATAATGAGAGGGGGGGTGAATATTATAAGATCAACTTTTAATTTTATTTCCCAAATAATATTATCCAATATTATCAATGGCAATATTAATAGTAGTAATCAAAGCAATGCACAAATCATCACACATAAGAGAGACACCAATTTAACATGGTTCACCCAATGTGGGCTACTCCACGGAGAAAATATTTCTACTAAATTTTCTCAACAAATATCTTGGGAATCAATTCTCTATTATAATATTTATGGACTTTTATCCAAAGGAGACACCAATCCCCTATGCTCTGGTTTGTGGATCTCTCTCCATAGGATAACTCTTTTCCCTTTTCTCTAGTTCATCAAACTTGATCCAAGAGAACTCTATCTCCTTAACTAGTTTGTGGATCTCTATCCATAGAAGAACTCTATATTCCTATATGGTTCACATATCACACTCCACAGGAGAAGTATTTCCCCTTGGATATTATTTGTGGATTTATCTCCACAAGATAACTCTATCCCCTATGCTTTGGCCGGTGATATTCTAGAAGAATTTTGTCCCCATTGCTCTGGCTTGTGGATCTTTCTCCATAGGATACCTCTATCCCCACTATACTGGCTAATGGATATCTATCCACTAGAGACTATTGTCCTCTTTGCTATGTCACCTCCAAATATTACTCTCAAATCTTCATCAAACTTTATTTCAAGTCTAGCACAAATCTTCTCTAACTCTATTCATTAATTTGCACCAAAATTTATCCCATGTCTAGGACAAATCTGCTATAACTCTTCTCACAAATTTATCCTCAATACTTAACACAAAGCTTGATAAAATTAGCAAAAAAAACTACTCTCATATCTATCCTCAAGACTTCCTCAAATCTGCCTTCAAGTCTCCTCAAAATGCTTAAGTCTACCTTCAAGTCTTCTGAAAAGACTTGCTCAAATCTACCTTCAAGTCCTCTCAAAATACTTGCTCAAATCTACCTTCAAGTCTTCTAAAAAGACTTGCTCAACTATACATTCAAGTCTTCTCAAAAGACTTTCTTAAACATGCCTTCAAATGTTCTCAAAAGACTTGCTCTAATATGTCCTTAATATTGTTCATAAAATTGTACCAAATACTTCCAATCCTTGCACACAAACAAATATTATATCTTTTCAAAAATTCTTTGTTCAAACAAAATATATTCTACTCAAAATTTGTATAACCTATGGAACATATAGAGAATGATCTGCTCTATCAAAATCTCAATATTTCACATTCACAAGTTATGTACTCAACCAGTCAATCTCTACCACTTGCAAAATTCTCTTAAGTATTCAACCAATGAAGCAAAACTTGCTCACAAATCCTAACTCAGGTATTTCCACTTTCTTTCAACAAGGATGCACAATGTAGATTTCAAACCCTAACACAAGTATTTCCAACAATACTTATCAAACAATCCTTTTCACTCCACCTTATGTTTAGAAACATTCACTCAACAAAACACCTTAAACAAATATTGATGTGCCCATACCTTTTTGCTTTTATGGAGATATGTCTTCAAAACCTGTCTTACCAACAACCAATTTCCTTTGTGCCACTTCAAGGTTAGATAGCAATATTCTATCTCTAGAATATCCACATGAATTTTCCCTCAATAAAGTGCTCAATAAATTTTGAAAATAATGTTCTAATATTATTTTTGTTCTCAAAGACAATGCATTAAATCTCAACAAAATTCTCTCAACAATTTGAATTTTCACTTTTCAACCCTTGAAAAATAATATTCAAAATACCCTACTAATCCTTATAGCTCCTTAACCATTTCACAAAAAAATATTATCTAACCCTTATAACTCCCTAGCCAAGCACATCAAAAATAATGACAAAACCCTTATGACTCCCTAGCTAGGCACATCAAAATATTTAATCAACTCTTATGAATCCCAAACCAAGGTGTATAATACATACCGTAGTAAAATTTTAATCCTTCTCAAAGTGTTGCCGCTATTTCTTGAACCCAATATCTCGTTGGTCACCACACTCTAATGAAAGGGCAATCATCACATCAGCTAGCTACCCACATGAACCAAAGGAGAACAAGCTCCTTTATATTCTCCACCTCTGACACTAAAATAAAAAATGATCATACAAATGAAAAGAGCCTTAGCATGAATCAAACATGATAACTTCTGTCCTTGACACACTATGCAAGCTAAGCTTGCCATCTAGACTACCACCTCTCTTCAGGTGGAAACAATTGCCTTTCAACTTTGACCACTGCACTATTGTTGTCTTTTTCTCCACTGCATCCGAATGAAACCGAGCAAGGAAATAATTCAAGAGTTAATAATATTTTTGAACACCTTTGCTTGGGCTAAAAATTTAACCTATAAATACACATGCCTTTTTGTATTTTGACATTGGTGCTTCAAATTTAATTATTATTTATATTAATATTTAACCTTAGGCTTAAATATTAATTAATTATATTATTTAACCTTAGTGTTAAATAATATACTTAGCTTCTTCATAAACCCTTTGACCAATGCATTATCCAATATCCTCTTTGAAGGGCCCTGATGGCCAAGATATTATAATATTAAAATATTATAATATTATTCTTTTTCACTTTCTCTCTTGCACATAGTCTTAAACTTAGGTCTTCAATCCTCCTTCAAACCTCTTATCCATTAAATTAGAACCCATGGTCCTAAGTGCTTTGGAGAGAACCTTGTATTGCTTTCATAGTACATTAACCTTTTGTATTAATAACCATTCAACTTTGACATCAATGACAACCAAAGTGCTCAACTTTCCAACAAGACTAGCACAATAACCTACTGACTAAAAATCCAAGAGCTACAACGAGCAAGACAAACCCAAACCAAGACAAAACCTTTATAACTATAACCTGTGTAGGGGAAACCACCATGATATGAATAAAAAACAAAGACACCCACATGGCTCTCCCAGATTTCAACAAAAAATAAGCAAAAGGGATTCTGTCAACTTGTCACCACATTGCTTGGAAATCCTGAAAAAAAAATAGAACCTTTTGGATCAAAAAAATATTTTGGGAACCTACAAAAGTTGAAAATAACACCCCATATACAACCTTTTGTAGCAATTAGAAGCTTCGAGGAACTACCAAGGTTGAAACCTATGTTGCCAACCAAGCAGATTTGCAACTGAGCCCAGTATCTCACTATAGGCTCTATAGGCGAGGCAGATAAGAACCAGGAGTACTAATAAAAATTTGACCTCCACTAAACTTAGCACACAAGAGAATTCATCCTGTAAGCTATACCCCCAACTACAACTTAGATTCCCCAACCTAATCATCTAATATTTTGAGGGGTATCCCTAAGAGAATAACTTCACACACTTGTGATCCTACCAACTACTCTAAAAAAGAAGACCACTAAAACCTGAATTCAACCACGAATTAAAAATAGGACCTTTACCCCTGACAAACTGGCCACCTAGCCAAAAGAGATGCCTCCAACTACCAACAAGAGAAAAGGTACCATCTAGAGATAAGTCTAAAATTAAAAACTTGTGTGCTGGCCCCTCTAAGAGACCAACAACCCGAGCATCCTCAATATGCAAATCAAGATAAACATTAACCTTGTCATTAACAACCATTATTATCCATTCTGCTGACATTCTTAAAAAATTTATCCATCAAAACCTAGACTTTTTTCATTTGGAGATCATGATTGGAGAGAATATTGGTAGCCCTATTCCCTTCCATGAACCTATGGTAAATTTGAACTTCTTCCAAACTTTGGATCTATCTTCAAGATTTCCAAATAAAATTTGAAACTATCCAAGATGGTGTTTGGATACCTTTAAACATATTGGTTATATTCAGGGAATCTTCCTCAATAATCAATTTCCTACATCAATAATCAATTTTCTTGAAATAGTGCCCGTGCTTCAGTAAAGTGATTTTATTGGTGACCCAAATTTTCAGTGAAGGGGAGCATAATTTCCCCATTAGAATTTTTGAAAAGATCCCCTACACCTGCCTGGCTTGGGTTCTCTTTGGAAGCCCTTTCAAAATTAAATTCCAATCATCCAGCTAGAGGGGGTTCTAAAGCGATATGAGACATGTCCTACTCCACCCTAGTAGCCACATTTTGATGAGATGAAAATAGACCCAAGCTATGCTCCACGCCAACCTCTGAATCACATATTACCTTGTCCAAATTTAGAGCCTTAATTTTTTCCACCATATCACTTACAACTCTTGAAGAAACACAGTATCCAAATATGGTCCTCCCATAAAACACACGAGTGCTTCTTTCCTTCCAGATTCACCACCATAAGTGAGGTAATCCAAATTTCAATAGGGATCATAGGTTTAAAAATTGAAAGGGTAGGCTCCATTGATCGACTAATTCTATGAGGGTACTTGGGAGGACCCATGCCACACCCAAATATTTAAATAAAGCTATGAACACTTCGATGGAAAAAGAACATCTGGAAAATATATCCCTCAATGATTTTGAATCACATTCATAGAGAAAACATCTATTTGGGGTACTCATCCCTTGCTTTTGTAAATTATCAATTGTTAGATATTTTCCTTGAATAGTCAACCAAAAAACACATTGATTTTGGGAATAAGACCTTTAATCCAAATATGACTGGCAGGGAATCAAGGGTCACCTTTAGAGTCCATACATTGAAATGCTGACTTGAATAAAAAAATTTCATCCTTAACCGGCCCCAAATTAATTTATCCATTAAGTTTTGTAACAACAACCACTTGATCTCATCCAACAAAAAACTGAGAGACCCGTTGATAGCTTGAGAAACATTGTGGAGGTCAAATGATTTACACCTATGCCTCCCATTGACCACCTTGATGAAATTACACACTTTGGGACCGAAAAATCTATCGATGAGTCTTTAGGACCAAAAATTTTGGTCGATGAGCAAGCAGATAGTTAGACATCCAAGTGTCCTACCAAAAGTCTATTGAAGAACCATTCCCCACCAGCCATCTCAAACCTCTAAAGAGACCCGGATTACTACGACTTAAACTTGACCTGAAGGCCCCACTGGGAAAGAGTAGGATTTTAGAAATTTATGCTCTTACTTTGCTAAGAGAGCCTTGTTGAGAATTTTCATCCTTCTCATACCCAGGCCTCCAACCTCTTCGGAACTACAAACTTGATCCCACATGACTAGGTGAAATTGCTTTTTTGTCTCATCTCCAAACCAAAGAAAAGTGCATTGGATCTTCTCCATTTTTTCCAGGACTTTTCTTGGAATTTTAAAGAGAGATAAAAAAATATACTAATATGGTCTGCAAGGAAGCCTTTACTAACTAAATTTTTATCGCCTTGCTTAATAGAGCACCTTTCCAACCTATGCCTAGGGTTATGCATAGTGGTGAATATTCGCAAATTGGGTGAATATTAGGATTTCTAAAATTGGAAATTGGTAAATATGATGACCCTTGACGCCTATTTACCTATAATTTTTAGGATCAATTGTTTCTTAGGATCAATTCACCACGATATATATCCAAATATAGGCATATTCGGTTGGAAAGCTCTTTTTTCCATGCCGATGTCCAATTTAAGGTTTGTTAATCAAATTTATTCGCTAAAATTTTAATTCAGGAATTTCAATCCTCATCTAAAAAATCAACAAATTTGATAACTAAGATGGTAGCCGTGGCAATTATTTGCTCACTCTTGAGGGTTTCATAGGTGTTTTTTCGGTAAAATAATTTTTTTATATAATAAAAAAATAATATATATAAATTTATGTATATAAACTTGTATAAAAAAATATTGACGAATAAAAGAACATGGAAAATACAAAAGGTGCTAACATGACAATAGAATATTATTAGTCTCTTGGAAACTAAAGAAAATGCGTTGCACGTCAAATGCAGTTTCTTAATTGAGGGTTAATCTCTGAATGAAGAGTTTATCGGCCATTTAATTTTTCAAATTAAAAATTAATGAATTTTCTTGATTTTGGTTTTAATCTCATCCAGCTTACTATCAGATCTGAAATTTGACATGGAGAAATGATGTCATCTAAATTTTTATTTGCAATAGTTTCTGTAAGGGAGTTTTTGAAGATATATTAAAAATTTTATTTGTATATATCAATGGAATTTTACATGGAGTAATGATGTCATCTAAATTTTTTTGAAATAGTGTCTTTAATGGAGTTTTTGAAAATATATTTAAATTTTATTTGTACATGTCAAAGAAGTTTTTGAGGATATATTTAAATTTTATTTGTACATGTCAAAGAAGTTTTTGAGGATATATTAAAATTTTATTTGTACATGTCAATGGAATGCGAAAAGAAAACGGGAAAATTAAAATTAATAAAAAAAATTTAAAAGTTTTGTATAACATTTTCTTGATGTGATTCATGTTCAATCCTATGGTAGATATGTATAAAAAATATTACTCAAAAAATTGTATAAGTTTTAATTTATTATTTATTTTATTTTAATTAAAATTATTTTATAATTATATAAATAAATTTATTGAATATTATTTCAATAATTCTACTTTTAAAATCAACATCTTATTTTCAAAAACACCAAATTAAAACAATCAACCAAAAAATATCTAACTACTAAATGACCTAATCTAACCTAATTACAGAAAAGCTAAATATTAGCTCTAAGACTGGGCAACGTGGATACTGTCAAACACGTGTCTATTTTAAGCCCCATAGTTCTCGTCGAGATTACTCGACTTGGAACAGCGCGAAATGTGGGGAATCCTAAGACGATCCGGAGCAGACGCAACAGTGAATGTGATGTAGAGGACATCAATGAAGAGAACGACATCGTTGTTTCTTTCCCGGCTATTTAACGTTAACTTTGAATCGTTGAAAAACAAGTAATTTGCTGGTTGGCTCGTTGAAAATCTCAGAAGATGCACTAATGAAATGAAATGAAAGATTTTAATTACGTTCGCAAGACCCAAATATGGTTTATGGGACTTTAAATATAGAAGTACAATTACTCAAATCATATCATATGATCTTTAATATCTTTAAGAAGGTTGTTCCTTCTCCTGCTGATTTGTGTTAGCAATTTTCCAACTTATTTTATTTTACTGTTTTCAAATAAATCTATAATAAACTCGTTCCCAAGTGTTTCTTTGTATTTGTCACGGATATCTGAAAAACTCGGGCATTTATAGATGAAGTGTTCCTCTGTATCTACTGCCCCTGTGCTGCATAGAGTACATATCCTTTCTTCCCATTGTTCTTTGGGCATTGTCCATCTCCTTGTTTCACATCTAAGCCTATGAGAGCTAGCCCTTATCTGAGCAATGAGTATTTTTCCTTCCACTTGATTTCAGCGCCTATATACGCTTTTTCCTTGTGGTCATACGTTGGGTTAAAATTTGCAATATAATATTGTCTTTTCCTGCTTGCATTTTTCTACATTCCACTTCTGAACTTTTCATTCACATAATTTTTTATGTCTTTGTTGACATTTGGGCATTCATTTATGTTGATTTCCCAATGTTTCATCCATTTATAATTTTGTTTCATCCATGTATTATTTTGTCTATGCAACTCTTTGTCCCTAGCTGCTCTAGGCCATCTATCATTTGTCATGTTTTCTGTTTTTTTCAAGTAACATAACAGCTTGGTCATAGCAATTGCTTCTAAAGGGAACATTCTAGTTTCAGCTAGAATAATTTTATAAGGGGTTGTGGCCTTAATTTTGAGAAAGTTTGTGATTAGATATTTTTGAATCCTTTCTATTTGCCTCCATTTTGCATTTGTTGTGCCACTAGTCCACACCTCGCAACCATACAACAGAACCGGTGTAACAAGTAGGCAAAATAAGACCTTGGTGGTCTTCCAGTCCCACAACTTGACATTCCTACACCTGTTTTGAAGTGCATATAGTGCTCTCCAGCCACTTTCAGTTCTTTTCATCCTACATGTATTCCAATTAAGTTTGTCATGAAAGTCTAATCCCAGGTATTTGTATTCTACTACCACATCAAGCGGTTCTCTTGAAAACTGAAATTTGAGTTGTTGCTTCTTATTTTTTGCTAAAAAAATCATAATTTTTGTTTTTCTCGTGTTCACCTGCATCCCAAATTCTTTACAAAATATTTCTAGAGCTTGAAGGTGATCTTCTAGATCTTTGGTTGTTTTGGCCACAAGAATTACATCATCTGCATACATGAGGAGTTTTACCACATATTTGGCTAAATGCACACCCTCTCTTGCAAATTTTTTTATCCATTCTTCTAACTTGTCAATGTACAACCCAAATAAGGTCGGAGATAGAGGGCAACATTGTTTGACACCTATGTCACTACCAAAACATTCAGATAACCCTTCCTGTGTTTTGATTCTAGCCTTTACATGCTCATATAGTCTATGAACTGCTGCCCTGTAGTGAATTGGAACCTCTAGCTCTTCCATTCTGCTCCATAATTTTTTCCTTGGCATCGTGTCAAATGCCTTTTTGAAGTGTACAAAACAACAAAAAGCCTCCTCTTTTTTTTCCCATACATTTTCCACTATGTGTCTGAGCGTGATACAGTGATCAATAGTTGAGTGCTTGGGCCTAAAACCTGCTTGCCCCTTTGCTCTATTTCCCTTTTCTTTTGCCCATATGTTGATCCTACGCTCTATCATACTCCCAAACAACTTTGCAAAGAGAGGGTTGATCATGATAGTTCGATAGTTTGAGGGATTATTTACATCTCCAGTTTTAAACAAATGAATGGTCAAACTAGTTGTCCACTCAATAGGGAAGCCATTTTGTATGACCTAATTGAAAATTTCTTTGGTTTGTGGTGCCAAGATATCTACCCCCATTTTATATGCTCTCCTTGAAGATTGTCTATGTCACGGGCTTTACCAGTAGCTAACTTTCTTGACAATGATAGTAGGGGGTGTCTCCTGCTGGTTACTACACTGATACAGTTGTTTTGAATACTCCAACCACTGATTAACTGTTATGTTATTTTTAGTTTGCATCTTTTCATGCTTAGTTCCTTCTAAAATTTCTTTAATTTATGTTTCCCTAAATAAATCAATTTTTTCCTCTTTGTTCTAGTGTATTCTTTTTTTTTTGCCCTTACTAATTTCTCATATGCTTTTTTGTTTGCTCTTTCACGCAGCACAACCATAGATTATCTTAAGGGCAATGGAAATTTCTAGGTTATCACATTCCATTCATGGACACCATATAAGTATTGGAAAGTTCCGAAGATGTCGCGCAATTATGTTTGGAACTTTGTATTTTGCATCAGATTTGAAACATACATTGAATGTTGTGACAAGGCAAATGCTCATCACACATTTAGAATCTAACTTTTTGTTGCACGTTTGAAATTTCGTTTGCATCAACGGCCATTGAAGGGAGCGGATAAGTACCGGACAAACTTAACACTCGATTGCAATTTTTTTGACAGCGATGTTATAAAATGATTTTATTGGCCATCACGCAATTACGGTGGATTTATTTAGTTTTTTAAATTGGATACCGAATCAGGTATTTTATTTTAGGTTTTTGCTTTTAAATATAGGTCTTGAAATTCTCTATATAACCTCTAACCTCTATAACCTTATTTAAAGTGAAGGAAACTCTAATAACTCAAGATTGATATGGCGGTCCTCAAGGTGGTAGATGTATCACTGCAAAATAAAAATTTCAATCAAGATTTAAGCGAATAATGTGAGATGATTCGAAATGAGGTTGGGTCTCTCACACCCGCGAGGAGAATTTTTTTTTCCTAATCTAAGCAGTAGTAAAAGGAAAATTATAAAAGAAAGGGCAAAAAAAAAAACAATTTCCAAATTTAATTGATTTATTTTGTTTGATATGCCAATCTTTTGCTATATTTTGGGTTGTAAAGAATTGTTTCGTAGCTCTCATCTTAAAAATAGATAAGTTGATTAATTTTTTATACTATGAAGATTGCGAAACATAGAATATCAATTTAAAAGCATGAATTAGAGTCTTTAGTTGATATTAAAACTTCTGTTTCTATAAGGTTGAGGTGCTTATTGAATCGGGGAATATTCTTTATCTTACTTTTTAATCTTTGAAATAACATTTCAAGAGTTTATAGTCTTTATTTTTTTAACTAAGCTTTTATAAAATTAACCTGAAATTATCGGTGTGAGTATGGTTTATTGGTGAGGGATGTCACTTGCATTATTGATCATGTTATGAGGGTTCAATTCCCAGAATAGATGTGTATAAGAAATATTATTAAAAAAAAAAAACTGAAATTAAAGTGTAGAAATTAAAATATATATGAAAACTAAATTCTAAGTTTAAGGATGTAAGGGATTTAAATGAAATTAAAATATAGATGTTTGCAATCAATTAACAGCTTAGAATATGCATAATAATAGTATCTCATTTAAAAAATATGAAATTATAAGGTAAACCAAAAGATAGGTTAAAGGACTATGTTTAAATCATCATGCATTCTACAATCTACTAGAGTAGTGTTATTGATGGAAAATGCATAATAATAGTATCTCATTTAAAAAATATGAAATTATAAGGTAAACCAAAATATAGGTTAAAGGACTATGTTTAAATCATCGTGCATTCTACAATCTACTAGAGTAGTGTTATTGATGGAAAGCAAAATATTTATAACTTTCCCCCTAATTTTGTGAATTACATAGCACAATGTCCTTTTCATAGAGTGTAGCTAGCCTATGACTCTTATTTGTAGTAAAAGTTACAGTAGGTGAGGAACCATTACTCCTACTAAAAGTAAATGTTTAGGGATATCTTTCACAAAATGATACACCTCTAGATATTAAATGCCCTAAAAAAAAACTTAACAAAATTCTAAGATGAGTTATGGTGCAATCATCCATCTAAATATCACTTTGCAAAGATTCTCCTTAGATCTTGCTTGTCTTTACCCATTTGTACGAGCTCAACAAACCACTCGCTTTGCTAATGATTCACCAAAAAATTCATGCTAGCTAATCCACTTTGATATAAAATCACTATTGAATAACTATTGAGTGAATTGACCTCTTATGAACTAAGCTCACCTTGAAGTGAATTACTCCACTAAGCTCACCTTGAAGTGAATTACTCCACTTGGAAGACTTAGCAAAATTTTATTGTTTTTCCTACCATAAAAAAAAATTCATTTTGCTTGTCCTTTATAACTCCTTCCTTAGAAATTAATGGGTAGTAGCTATTATAGTCTCATAGCTACTATTATAAATATCCATAGATCAATGGGCAATGGTGGAGTGAAGCTTTTTTTCCGCATAAACCTCTAAGAATAGGTCAATGGGCAATGGTGAAGTGAAGTAGTTTTTTTACACAAACCTCTAATTAGATAGAAAGTCGGTTAATTAATCAAAAATTAATGATTATATAATGGGGACTTAATATTTTTAAATAAATTAATATTTAGAGTTTTTATTTATTTATTAAAAGTTAAATTTATTAAATCTTTATCTAATCAAAAAATATTTAAATAAATTATTTCATTTATTTACTTTACATAACATTATCCTTAATTGTGATATAATTTATTTAAGGCATTTTATATTAAATAAAAAATAATTAAATAACATTAAAAATTCTTAATACATTTTGCTGTAAATAATAAAAAATTCAAATAATTAAAATTTCTTATACTAAAATTTATTAATCGTGTAAAACCCTTAACCTTCTTTGTCGTGATCGTAATATATATTTTAAAAAGATAACCAATATAAGAACTACTCACAAAATATTTTCCTGCTTTTTTATTTTTTATATTTTAAACTAGATTCATGGATGATTATATATAATCTTTAGTTTTTTAAGAAATTATAATGATACCTTTCTATTAAAAATATTATTCTTCTTCTCGTAATTCATAAGATATTGCCTAATTTAATTTTATTTCATTCTGATTCCGACCTATTCTTTTAAAACAGCGTAAACATAAAATTGAATTATATTTGCTCTTAATCACTTAAATTCAAAAAGATAATATTAATATTCTTATCTATTGAAGACCATGTACCCAATACCAGCCTTATCTAAAATTATATTAACACAAACCTCAGGAGACTCGAATATAGTTCATGAGCATACAACATCTTAGCCATTTATGGCATTAATTAAACCGCCTCAAGACTCCATGTTGGATTGAACCAAAGAGCAACACTAACAAACCTTTCAGTTGCGTTTCGGTAATTTGCTCATGAGAAGAACGGATAAATGTAGCAAATGTTCATTTGCCATAGTCACCTAAAGGGACTAAAAATTATAGTTTCATCTATTTCCTTCATCACACAATTATATCCAAAACAAGACAACATTTTAAACTTTAAATAAAATATTTTTTTCCTATGTAAGATACGTTTTGGTGTGCATCGATTACATGAATTTCGGGAGGATATGTCTCAAGTTTGAGATATCACCCTAATATCAATATTTTATATTTTTTAATGAGGAAAATAATTAATTATCGTTATTAAACTAAGTTTTATTTTTAAACATTTTTTTAAATTATTAAATAATATTTTTTAAATAAATGATTTTTCAGTTTTTTTAAAGTTACTTTAATTCTTCTTGCTTTAACTAGAGTGGATTAATATTCTTAGATAGAGATATGAACTAGAGTACATTGCCATTACTGAATTCCTTAATTAAGGATGTACCTGGTTCAATCTGAAGCCCCTCCTTTGAAAGTTCATCTATGTCCCCATCGAGTTCTGTATAAATATGCTAAAAAGTAAAAGTTTCACTACAATCTACAAATTATTATCTAAGAGAAGATAGCTTGTAGAACCATGTTTTCCATCAAGAAAACACCATGTATCTAGTTTATTACCACCTATGAGACTTCATAAATTTAGAATATTTGTATTCTTTTTTATTCTACTAGCTGAACTTTGTGTGCCATAATTTTATCATAATTATTGGAACATTCTCCTAATTCCACCATGAATTTGAAATAATAAGACTAAAAAACATATAGCAATCCTCCCAAACCACAAACTCTAGGGACCCCCTGTCTAGCCCCATCAAAAAATTCGTAGGCGTATAGTTTATGGATCTTTGGAAGGATGATTTTTTTATTATAGTTTTTAATGTAGAAACCTTATAGTTATTGAAAATTTTAATAATTTAGGAGGATACCTGGCAAATATGCTTCTTCTAATCTTTAAATGTTCTTGTGTTTCTATATAACCATACTCACCATGACACAAATAGTGAGAGAGCTATGAAATCTTTGTATGACCTATTTTAAAATTAATATTTCAAGCACTCTCATGGGGATTATTCTTGTCATAATATAGGAAGCTTTATCTATTCTATAACCTCTCTCCAAACTTGTCTAGTAATGGAGCAAGCTACTAGTAAATTATCAATTGTTTCATTGTTTGACTTACATAAATGATACCTTCTTAGACCATTCCAAATCCTCTTCTATAATACCTCCCATGTTAGAACCTTATTTTTTGATGGCATCACATATGAATAGTATTGTATTCAATGGAGCTTTCTACTTCCATGGTGACTTCCACCACCAAATTGAACCATCACTTATATATTTCGATAGAGTCTTATACCCCATATTTGACATATACTTTTATAGCTTTGTTCATTATCTAGACCAATTGATTAGTTTTCTATTTGAACTTGATATATTTAACTATAAGACTCCCCACACATTCTTTCCATTAGTGTGTCTCCTATACTTGAAGCCCTAACATTGATTATTTTTTTACATCCCTATCTCTAGTTTGTCGATGATTTTGAGTTAGTTGTTTGGGTGATATTTCCACTCCCTTGAGCCCCTAGCATATAAATTACTTGATTTGGTAGCTCATGCATATAACCACAACCAATCCAAGGGTCTAAGACTAATCTTATTCATGAACCACCATCTATTTTCCAAGTAATTCAATCACATAAAATATAAAAGGATTGAATAATTTTTTTCCAATATATTGATATATTGTGGATTTGCTTTATTGGGGCTCTTATCCATTCTTTTACTATGAGTGGCTCTAAATTTTCTTGCATGATCTTATTCCATAAGCTTGCTCTTGATATTATCTTCCAAACACAATTGGCTACTATATCCTTGCTATGTCGGAATATGTTCTTAAGTTCTCATCCTTCATTTTCCTTGGGCTTGGTTAAGGATTATTATTTAAGTAGGGGAATGCATTTACTTTCCATTTTTACCATCATAAAAACATGTACCGTAACTATCTAATTTTATCCAAAAAATCTTTTGGTTTATAAACCAAATATTACTAATATATTGGCATTGCCTCCAACATAGACTTAACCAAAGTCAATCTCACTCCCAAAGAGAATCGTTTACTACACCATATATTAGTTCTTCCTTCCACCTTATTTAGTTTAGTAATTATGTTTCAAAATGAACACTATAAATTTAAATCCCTTTTGACGATCAAATCTATTAAAGGGGAAAATGTGACCTATTTATATATTTTGATCTTAATCAACATGGATAAAGATATGCTTAAAATTTATGTATTAATATGCATACTTGTTGTCGATAAAAAATATATCTAAATATTGTTTTGCTATAGTTTGGTTTGTCATCAAGCTGACACTAGAATGTGATCATTATCGTATGATATTTGAATGTGGGAACCCACTAATCATAGCCCATACTAAACATTGGAAGAACCAAATTACTTTTTTTCAATCTCTAAAGTAGTTTGGTATAGCTTGTCAACTTAGTAGGTGTTGAATATTTTTAGCTCAAAATGGTAAAAGATTAGGGATAGGAAATTACAAATGCATAAATGAATGATAGATGGATGAAGCTAAAAAAATAGATATCCATAAAGGACTTTCCAACAAGTCAATTTACAAAAACAATATTTGAGACTAATAGCATTCAAAACTTAGAAATACTTTGCATTAATTGCCTTTAACACACTTAACGAATTATTCCAAACATCAAGCATTAATTATCCAAGTTAAAATAATAATATCAATATCTCGATTAACAGAAATAGAATTCCAATAACCATGCATATAAGTATGAATTATATTATTTTACTCTAAATTAGCAATCCAAATTAATGGAATAAACTAACCATGGTAGCTATAGTATAAATAAATTCACAAGATTATGATTAGCCAACAACATAGATGCAAGTTTGAGGTAAAAATACCTTGTAATGCTTATTTGAGTAATTGTAAAAAATGTATATAGTAGTGCAAGGAAACACTTCAGAGTCAACCTTTTGAAAGGAGGTTACTACCTTTATTTATAGATTTATAATGAGTTTCATTCTAAGCATTACAAGAAAATTTTGTAGTTCTTAATTTTTTGGCAACTCATCATCAATGGTGCTAGGCAGCTGTATTTTCTTGATTATTTTTAATAGAAATTTAGATTAGGTTCATATTCACCATTGATGGTTCTTGCTACCTTATTTCATCCATTGATTCTTGTAACTAAATATGGTTGAATAGAATATTATTGACGCTTTTGAACTGTGAGTGATGATTGAACTTCAATGACCTCTAGCCTATACTTATTTTGCTCTCTTTAATACGTAGTCATGCAAAAATGTGC
The DNA here is from genome assembly GCA_028583015.1 of Wollemia nobilis. Classification (NCBI taxonomy): domain Eukaryota; kingdom Viridiplantae; phylum Streptophyta; class Pinopsida; order Araucariales; family Araucariaceae; genus Wollemia; species Wollemia nobilis. The sequence continues at coordinate 4,762,286 of JAQPPZ010007219.1, forward strand.
TAAAGTTTTAAACTCAGAGAAATATTAACCCTCGACAATGATTTGATGATGAACACTTGTGATTGATTATGACATGGCCACTTGTCACTATATTCTTCTTGAATCTATGAAATATTAGACTTCCTTAGTCTTAGTCGCAAAGATAGAGAGACATACAAAATTAGGATTCTACTCATATTTATTTAGCTTACTAAGCACAATGTATTTCTAATTTGGTGGACCCCCTTGGTCTTCACGTGTAAAAACATCATCCATGACATTTAGTTTTGCATCAATAACAAAGGATACAGAAAATCACGCTCACTTTTCCATCTTAAGCCTTTTGGTTAGATTTATTCATGAAAATGCATATATAGTGATTTTCTCTTTGTAAATATTTTTCCTATGTTTTTTAGATGCATGCAACTAAAAAAGGAATCAAGAAATCATGCTAGTAAGTATTTTTCCAATTTCAACCTTTTCTCATGGATTTGGCCTTTTGAGCACTTTTCTGATTTTAGCCTTTTTGAGCACTTTTTATTTGTGTGCGATGACCAAAAGGAATAACAAATCATGGTGCCTCACTTACAACGATAACTACATACCTTATAACATAGAATTATGGATTCTAGTGAATTTGCATTCTCTAGTACTTTTCTAATTTTCGCACGATTAACTAAAGAGTCAGAAAATTGCATACACCACTTTCAAATGATGTAGCCCTTTTTCTATGAGTTCATGTTTTTTAGTGCTTTTCAGATATGCACGGATAACAAAGAATATGGGAAATTGCGCTCTAGAATATTTTTTCCCAATTTTAGCATTTTCTCGCGGATTTGCATTTTCAACGAAAATGGGAAAATTAGTGTATTTTTGCTTACTTTCTCTATACTTAGCCAAAATTTGCAAAGTTTGAGTTAAGTTGAGATGTAGCCAAATTTTACCTACATTATTGGTGCCTCCTTGGGAATATTGCTTGCAATATTTTGAGAACCCAGAGCCTTATCCATTGGTTTTATGGAGTCTAAAACAAAATGGGATGATGGATGATCATGAAATGAAAAAAATGGACAAAAATAATGAGATGGAGAAAATGACTTGGATAAAAGGATGAAAAAGGAGAGAAAATATGGATGAATATGGATGAAATGAGTTAGAAATAGATCATATTACATCATTTGTGTCATGTAAATGTATCTACCAAGGTACATACTTAGGACATTAGATTACTTTAGGGGGAAGTTAGTTTCTTCATGCAATGTAATAAATGTACAAGTGTCAATGTGCAAGTTGTACATGTGCAAGTTGTCCCTTGCATAGTTAGATAGAGTGTTGGCCAAGGAACTTATATTCCTATATAATGGCATTATTTTCATAGTTATTGTAGAGTGGAAAAAATGGTGCAACTAGCAATGGAAATTTAAATGCATCTATTGTCCTATTCAGGCATTCGAAAGCGACAATAAAGTAAACATAAATATGACAAATATTTGAAATAAATGGGGGGTTCTCTTTGTATTATATAATTTTTCAAATAGAAGGTTACAATATGTCCCCTTGAGGGATCTCAAGTTGATACAATTCAAATTACAATGTTGAAGGATCCAATCCTTTCACAAACTTATGGTGTGCTTTCAATGTTCTTCTCACACTCACGATTGAAGCATAGGTTTTTGTTACCTTTGAATGAGATATCCTTCTTCAACTCTTTAGATCCTTCCTCATGTGCTAGAATACATGTACCTACATACAAGAAATTGAAATGGATTTAATATCATGTGTGGATTATAATAATATCAGAGGAATGCATACATTACTTAATGTAAAAAGTGGAATCGATATATCTAAACTACTCCAAATGCTACCAAGATTTAACATGATATATATTAACTACTTTTGTAACAATTTGTGTAAAAATTGAAGTGATATTATTAGTAAAATATGTGGCCATCCTTCGGTGGGCCAATTAGTATTGTAATCACAAAAACCCTAATTAATGATACAAAATTGCTCCAAACTCCACAAAAATCAAGTATGATGCTAATATATTGCTATAGAAATTATCTACACTAAAATTGATTCAAAATTTTGGGCCAATTCATGGTCATACCTAGGTGTTCCAATTGGGATTGTTAACCATCCTAGGTGGCGACAGACACAAAACAAAGTGGTTTTTACCACCAATTCCACTTGGATATGGTCTAGAACACTCCTAGGGATGTTGTCATCAAATTTTATGAATTAAATAACAGGAGTGGATGGATTTTGAATGGTATGTGCATATTTTGGGATGCCTTGAAAACACTTTTGATTGATGATATTTCCAAGGGTAAATACGAGGGAAAAAGGTGAGAGTAAATATTTGTAGCACTTCATGGTAAATGCTTGTAGATATCTCTCTCTTAAACTGAGTGGAAACACTCCAATTTATAGCCCAAGAGGGAAAATGGGGAAAAGGGGCAAGTTGGGGCATGCAAGGTAGGTGTCACCACTTTTAAAAATCCTTTCCATACATTGGGAGGAAGAGGCATCCAATTTGGGCCTCTAATTTATAATTCCTAATGGCTTAGACAATATTCCAATCTATTATAAGTAATTGGGTGAGATAAATGGTAAAAATTGATTACTGTTTGTCCTTCCCTTGACTTTTTGGGGGTCTGGACCATGGTCATCCAAACCAGGGATGGTTTCTTATGGATCTCCCTAGATGGAATGGCCATGAATTATGGCTATCCTTAGGTTTTATGGTCATAGCTACATGGACAAAAACCTCCCAACAGTGGGGTAAACCTTACCAAAATTGGTAAGGACCCATAATTAACCCTTGATGGTTTCCCAATGGGGCCATATGGTGTCAATAAGTATGGCATCATGCTAATATTATCCTATTTACATGATTTTGGTGTCTATAGATGCCCCATTTTGAGATGCACTATGTGCAACAGAGCGTTGAACAAAAATAGATGACTAAATCATCAAATTATTAAGGCTATTCAGTAACCTAATCAACTTTAGATACCTCCATTATGGAAATAGCATAAACTATTGGAATCCTTGCTTTTGACATAATTGAAGGATTGATTTTAGTATACCTTTCAGCCACCCTGTAACGATAGGCTTTGGGCTTAGGGTATACTTGGTCGTGGTTCCTTATTTTACCTATATTGAAATCCATATCCTAAGGCTTTAAGTATACAAATACATTGTTTTGTTGCATTTTATGAATTATTTGTCCTATTGTAGGCTTGAAATTTTTTACTGACAATGATTCTTTTGAATGTATGCAAGTTGCACTTTTGAGTGTTTAAGTGTTGATTTTGATTATGAATTCATTATTATGACTACCTCCTCAAGTGAATGTTTGATGAGGGAATGATAAGTAATGAAATTTATGAGTAACTTGACCCATATGACTTGATTAGGATTACCCTCAATTTTATCCATTTTAATATTTATCAGTTTCATGAGGATTTTGATGGTTTTGTTGATATTTCATGTCAAAAACAAACTAAATACCTCGTTCCCTTGGAGTGTTCCAGCCATAATGGCATTATTAGAAATTGAAGTAGATAATTTTAATTTTTTCCATGAACATTTTGAATGTAATATTGATCCTTTGTGAATTTCATCAAATTTGACCTATTTTTTATGGTTTTTAGGCCATTTTTCTTGATCTTTTTTAGCTATTTTTGTGGGATTTTTTGGTATCCATCCTAGGGTGGTATGGCTGCATATTCTATGGCTGTCCCAGGGTGGTATGGTCAGCCAATTTTCTGGCCATCCCACCCTAGGACGACCATGCTCATTCTAGTGCTTTTTAAGCCCAAAATTGGGCAAATGAGCTCATTTTCACACTTCTAACTTGGAAAATTGAGAGGTGAGGAGTAGGAGATTGATTGGATAGATTTAAGAACTGTTGAAATTATTCCAATGTAATTATAATCCAGCCACAATAATTTATGAGCAGAGGAGCTGGTACGAGATAGGTAAAAGCTGCATTTGCCCCTATGCTTTGTTGAATTTTTAGAGTTAATTATTTTTTCATTTTCCAACTACATACACACTATATTGGTAAATGAAATACATGAGTGATATATTTTAGGAATTTATGCTTTATTTTTGGTTTGTATGCAATGTTATTTCATTTTTTTATGTTTTTATGCTATTTTATATCTATTTTAAGGGATAAAATGGCCCTTTTTTTAGCATTTTTGGGGGCCATCCCTGGGTGGGACGACCATTAGTAGCCATCCTTGGGTAGGATGGCTGCCAATTTGGGGGTCATCCTAGACTTTTTTGCAAGTTATAAATCTTCTAGTATGAGCAAGATATTCAATATCCTTATGTGTGCATGTGAGTTCATTTCTATGATAACGCATAAAGTTACCCTAGTGACAAATAGGATTGATGCAGCCCATATGTACTGAAGATCATTCTACGAATATCATTATACTAAGTTTTATACGTAGTTGGATTATACCACTAGGCAATATAGGCTACCAAAATCTAGATCATTCGCATGCAAACATTGGTCTGTACAAAAGCAGGTTGCTAATGTAACATATGTATCATGCATAAGGATACAACCATTGCTAGGTAGGCTCGATGCCACCCAATATGTAATGAGGATCACCTTATGGTTGGAAAATGCTAAGAATTCTAGGAATTCAAGTTTATCTTTAAATTTCTCTAAGGAGTTGCTCAGTTTTGTTTTTGTGAGTAAGGGATTTTGGTAGTGGTGAGAACCACTATTTATTTTACTTTGTGCTTTTGCTAGTGGTGATAACCACTATTTATTTTGAATATTGTTAAGTGGTAACAACCATTATTTATTTTTCTCTTTCAATACTTACCCCTATTTTACATGAAGTAAGGGATTTTGATTATTTTGGGTAAGGAGGAGCTTGTCCTTTTGTCAATTCTCACCAATTTTGAACCATTCACATAGAGGGATGAGCAAGGTAAATTTTCGCTTATGGTAACATAGACCACTTTGTAGGTTTCATATTTCCTTGAGAAAAAATCATGGATTTATTAGTGTGAAAAAGTGTTGGGATTATGACATATACAAGGTATAATCAAAGCAAGACTCTGCCTTCTAAAAATAAAGATAGATTCCAACAAAATCTAAAAATAAAACTAGAGACAATTGAGTGACCCAAAAACCTAATGATGCCTTATAACCAATGGCCTAAGTGAAGGGAAATAGACACACATATGAAAGGTGGAAAATTTGGATGGACATGATAATTGAAATGTAGACAAGTGTGAATAATGACTTTTGACAAAGTTGATTTTGAATTATGGCTACTGGACAAACCTAGTGTTAGACATGTATGATCAACTCTAGAATACAAAAGGTGATGATGGATATATCTAATGCAAGTAATTTGATAATGCAATAATATGAAATATAATGCAATGTAATATTTTTATATTTTTGATGTTTTAATTATGTTTTTGGAATTTTGATAAATATATATGTCTTTGACCAATGGGCTTAATGGATGCCATTGGGGCTTTTTTGGGGTGACTAAAGAATTTTTAGATATATTTGGAGCTTTTTGGGTGACTAAAGGGATTGTAGATTCCTTTGGGGGTTTTTGGGTTGACCAAAGGATTTATAGATACCTTTGGAGCTTTTGAGGTTGACCAAAGGATTTATAGATACCTTTGCAGCATTTTGGGATGACCAAAGGGTTCATAGACACCTTTGGATCATTTTAGGGTGAAAAAAGGGTTTTTAGACATGTTTGGAGTGTTTTAGGGTGACTAAAGGGTTCATACACACATTTGGAACATTTTAGAGTTACCAAAGGGTTTGTAGACACCTTTGGAGCATTTTAGGGTGACCAAAGGGTCCATAGACACTTTTGGAGCATTTTGGAGTGACAAAAGGGTTAGTAGAAACCTTTAGAGTGTTTTAGGGTGACCAAGGGGTTCGTAGACACCTTTGGAGGATTTTAGGGTGACCAAAGATTTCATAGATACATTTGGAGAATTTTAGAATGACCAAAGGGTTTGTAGACACCTTTAGAGTATTTTAAGGTGACAAAAGGGTTCGTAGACACCTTTGGAGTATTTTAGGGTTACCAAAGGGTACATAGACACCTTTGGAACTTTTTAGGGTGACCAAAGTTTTTGTAGATATATTTGGAGCATTTTTGGGTGACCAAAGGGTTTGTAGACACCCTTGGAGCATTTTGGGGTGACCAAAAGGTTCATAGATACCTTTGGAGCATTTTGGGGTGACCAAAGGATTCATAGATACCTTTTGAGAATTTTGGGGTGACCAAAGGGTTCGTAGACACATTTAGAGAATTTTGGGATGACCAAAGTGTTTGTAGACACCTTTGGAGCATTTTAAAGTGATCAAAGGGTTCATAAACACCTTTGGATCATTTTAGGATGTGGTGCTTTAACCATAAAAATATCATAGGTGAAGGATATTCAAGGGCTCAGGCTCCTCATATCCTTCAATTGATGCTATGAAATAATTTTGTGGTCTAATATGACTAGTGATAATGTAAGGACCTAACCAGTTTACCATAAATTTGTCCTGTAAATGGGGTAGCAAGTGAGTATATTGTTGGTTCTCCTTTAGAACAAGATCACCAACCTACAAGTTGGTAGAAGGTATTTTCATGTTATAGGCTCTCTCAAGACTCTCTTAATAAACATGTAGGTTCTCTAGAGCATGAATGTATTGTTCATCAAGAAAATTTAATTGGTCTAGGTGAGCCTGCTATGCGATGTCATCATCGATGAACTCCTACATGGATATGCACAACGACAAGATTTCTAACTCTAGGGCATGACAACCTTCACACCATACACTAGTGAAAATGGATTTGCCTAGTGGGTGTCCGAATACTAGAGTGGTAAGCCCAAAGGGCCAGAGGCAATTGATCATGCCTATTTTTATGATTATCCTTAACGTTTTTCTTTAATATTACAATTATTGTTTTATTTAATGCCTTAGCTTGCCCATTGGCTTGTGGATAATAGGGCATAGAAAAGTTGTGATGGATGTTATATTTAGATGTTAAAGCACACACATCCTTATTCTTAAAATGTGGTCCATTATCTAAAATTATTTTGGATGGAATATAAAAACGACAAATGATATTATGAGGCCTAGTCATAGTGGTGAGGGGAATTGCTTCCACCCTTTTTGTGAAGTACTCAGTGGTCGTAATTATGAACGTATGATTGCATAAATAATAGGATGATATTTTCCTGATTAAATCAAACCCCCATTATGAAAACAGATAAACTTATTGAATCGATTGTAAGACATAAGAAGATACATGTGTCAAATTATCATGGTGTTGAAACTTGATGCACTTCATAACATAAGTGCAACAATATTGATCTAATGTTGGTAAATAATAGCCCATGCAAAGAATACACTTGGTGATGGTCATGTTGCTAAAATGGCCACCACACGTACCATCATGCGTTTGGGCTATTTCCCAAACTGATTCTTGGTACTCTAAGAAACGGAGTACGATACCTTCATAGCTTCGATGATACAATATGTCTCCAAGTAAGACATTTTTCCTATTTTTTTATTGAATGAGAATTTTGTCGCATGCAATAATCCAGAAGGGATATTACCAAGCTTTAGGTAATATTTTAGCTGAATGGACCAATCTTGTTTTGAAGAAGCCTCTATTGTATTAATTGCTTGATCATTTTGAAGTTCATATCTCACAAATGTTGATTGGGATAGAAATTGTAAATATAGCCTTGTGCTACTATCAAAATGAGTTTTATGGAACAAATTCCCCCAAGCAATATTATTTAAGAAATTGTGAAGTTGAGAGAACTTTTTGTGGGAAGGTTCAATTTGAATCATGTGGAATTCTGGCATGGAGTTGAGATCCTCATGCTTAGTCATAGCATTTTATCTTGAATGGTTGTGATATCATCATAAATGCCATTGTATATGAAAAATAGTTAGATGAATGAGGGAGTGCCTCAATATCATACTGTTCAAATTTTATCCACTAGGGATTTGTAGGCTTGCAATATTGGGTATCTACATTGTAATATTCTCTTGACCTAATTAACTATTAGAAAGGAATCTCTGGAAATATTAAGCTTGGCTATTTTCATGGTGATTGTCATTTGAAGGCCTATGAGGAGAGCTTCATACTTAGAATTATTGTTGGTGCATGGGAAATCAAGTTTAAATTATAGAGCTATTGGAGCCCCTTGCGGTGTGAAAAATATAATTCTCGTGCCATCCCCTTGCTCACACTTAGAGCCATAAAAAAATAGAGTTATATCAGCCTTTGATTTAGGCTCTTCAGGATCAGGTGATTCTGACACCTGAAATACTCCATCACCAGGAAGATCTATGCTAAGAGGTTGGTCATCCTGAATGGGATCCTCTATGAGTTGATCGACTATGACCTAACCTTTAATTGATTTTTTTATGATGAAATCAAGGTCAAATTCTATCAACAACATAATCCATTTCACCATGCAACTATTATGGTAAGTTTGACTCATCATATATCACAATGGATTCTATTTAGATACTACATACGTGGTATGATTGAGCATGTAATGGCATAGGAAAAAAACCACTACTAAGCATAGCTTCTCAATGTATGCATAATTTATTTCATAATTGATGAGGGTGCGGCTAATATAGTATGTAGCCTATTCTTTGTGCAATTCATTCTTTTGGGTCAACATGGTACCCAACTCAAGCTCAGTAGATGAGATGTATAGATAGAATGACACTCCTGGTTGAGGAGGAGCTAATACTAGTGGTGAAGCTAGATATTTTTTAATCTCATAAAATATGGCTTGACACTCATCATCCCACTTAAATGCAACCCCCTTATGCAACAACTTGTTCACAGGTCAACACTTATTCAAAAATTGCACTATGAAGTGTTTGATGGATGCAACCTTTCCTTGCAAACTACGTAGCTACATGATAGTAGTGGGGGGAGGCATTTCTAGGATTATTTTTACTTTATTTGGGTCAAATTCTATGCCTCTTTTAGAGACTATGAATCCCAAGAGTTTTCCAGATATGACACCAAAGACGCACTTCTTGGGATTTAGTCTAACATTGTGCTCAATGATGCGATATAGAACCTTGTAAAATACATAAATGTGCTCATGGTGAAGTAAAAAATTAGTAAATAAGTCATCTATGTAATCTTCCAAAATTTTATGCATGTAGTCATGGAAGATATAAGTCATAGCTCTCTGGTATGTAGCGCCAACATTTTTGAGGTCAAAAGGCATGACCTTATAATAAAATATCTCCCAAGGCATTGTGAATGATTTTTTGAGATGGTCTTCCATATTAATGTGAATTTGATTATATATAGGTAAACCATCCATTAGGGATAACATATTGTGACCTTCTATGGCATCCAATGTTTCACAAAGGGAATTCATCCTTAGGGCTCACTTTATTTAGATCTCAAAAATCCATGCAAATGTGAATCCTTCCATCGAGTTTCTTGATAGGTATAATATTCGAAACCCATGGTGAATAATCAACTCATATTATGAAGTTAGCATCTAACAACTTTTTCAATTCATCTTTCACCCTTAAGGCTACTGTTGGATGCATCTTGTGCAACTTTTGCTTAACTGGGTTTACATTTGGATCTATAGTCAGATTATACATCACTAAATTGGTATCTAGTCTTAGGATATCTTTATAAGACCACACAAAAGCTTACTTCTTCTCTTTTAACAACTTTGTGTAATTAGCTTGCTATGTAGGGGATAATCTTTTCCCTAGATTAATGAATTATGGATTATTGAGATCTGTGCTGATATTCCTATCAATTTTTGGCTCAATTGACATATGTGATCCCTATTCCAACTAAAATGGAGTAGGGATTAGATGAATATCATCAGCTGGGTTTAAATCATTAATTGGAAACTCATTCTCAACCTTAGCATAAAATACATTTAGAGTAGTCCTTGGAGAAAATTGAAACGGTTGTAATATTTCCTCACATGGCCAATACTCTGATGGATATGGGGGATAATCTCCCTGATCAAATTTAATCACCTCAAGGTCTAGGTGTAATGGTTTTTATGGGTTATTTGGATCATGCAATGGTGCTATAAGATCTATGAAAATCATATTGATGGATGATGACTTCCATTGGATGGGAAATTATGTCTAGGGATAATAGGTTGTCACAAGACTCATGGGATTGGTTGTAGTGGAGGTGGAATGACTAGAAGTTGTCTATGTGGAAGGTTATTAGATTGCTCTTCAAATGGTTAAATATATCACTAGATGGAATGTTGTATTGGGAAGAAGGCACTCATGTCGACTATATTTGATATCATTATTATTTGAACCTAGATAATATAATCGCATGAACAAGGCACTCGTGTTGACTATATTTCATATCACTATACAAGCGTATATCATATGGTGTTTCTACATTTTCAAACCTATAGGTTGTATCACCAGGTAATTGTGTCTTCATCACATGTTGCTTCAGTTTGCTCATTTTGTTCCTCAGACATGAGATAGTCATGTGAAATGATATCCTCTTCTTATTTTTATTCATCTTACTTGTTATCATTTTCTATTTGGAATTTTTGTCTTGGTACATATGCTTGATATTTTGGATGGTGATTATGATATTTATAGCAGTAATATCTTGGTGGTTGTTGTTTCTATAGAAGGAATTTTTGTGATTTTGAGGACGATTATAGGAGTCACCTGAAGAGTGTCTGATTTTGCATATTTTTTCAACAAACTTAGCAATATTTATATTTTCATCTAAGGAGTATGGGTCATGTAGATCTACTTCAATTTGAATATTCTCTTTCAAACCATGTCTAAATACCGATACCACCACATTGGATGGTAAGTTACCTCTATAAGCAAGTAGACTAGTGAATTCTGAAATATAATCCCTTATGGAATCTATTTTTTTAAGTGCCAACAAATGAACCATGTATGATTATGAAGACCCTTCATCAAATATCTTGAGAAAAAGTGTTTTGAATTCATGCCATATGATGGGTCGACTATGACCACATTTTTGCCAATCATACCATTGGTAAGCTTCTGTGCCCAATTGGGAGGAAGCATCAGCAACTTTTTCAAATTTGGGAACTCGATATAATTCTAAAATTCCTTCCATTTTAGCTATCCAACCACATGGATAATTACCCTCAAAGGTAGGTATATCAACATGTAGGATATTAACACCTGTAGTCCATATTTCTCGGTGATAATATTCCTTTGTATCTCTATCATTACTAGTATGTCTTCTATGGTAGTTATGTGGGGAATGAGGGCTTCTTGGTTTTTCTATCCAAAACTTGTTGTAAAATTAAACTCATGGAATTCATACTAGTCACTAGGTGAGATATACTAGAATGGACATTTTGGTTATTAGCATTGATATTTTCCATTTCTTCATTTGTGATATTTTCATGGGATGAGTTGGAAGGATCCATGGAGTTGATAATGGGGTGGTTGGAATTAAATATATTAATGCGTAAAGGAGAATTATATTGTGTACCTTTATTGCTTGGATATATTCTTGGTTATCTTGGGAGTTATTTGTTTGTATTATTTGTGCTTGATAATCGACCATTAGGTCCTTTAGTCCACTTGCCACTCATGCACTCACTTTATCCAATTGGGATGTATTGGAAGTGATAATGCTATGAATTTCTTCAAAATTTTCTACCCAATTTTCCTTCTAAATTTATTTTGATTACTGCAAAATAATTGTTAATTTTAAAAAAATAATTGTTTCTTGTTCCGCTCAACCGTGGCTCCAACTACGACATGGATTGTGTTTGAATTTTAGAATTTGAATTTGGTAACTATTTCTAATGGCTAGTTTCTTTGGATGATTAACATATATGACTAAGCAACCTTGGTATACAATACCCTAAACATTAATTAGTGACATAATCCACTACACGATAGAGACCATGATGCAGGATGTCCTAGACACCTGGATGACCAAACACGCAATAGACACTAACTGCATTATATACAACAAAACCAACCTTGGTATACTAGACCCAAAATATTAATTAATGATGTAAACCACCACACGATTGATACCATGATGTAGGATTCCCTAGACACCTAGATGATCGAACACACAATAGACAATGAATGCACTATATACGATAGACCCAACATAACCCTGCAAAACTATATGATAGAACCTTATGATTTGGGATGGAACCAGGTTAAATTAGAGGGAAGACAATATACGATGCACGAAGATAGAGGGACACAAGACTATAATTACCAATAGGTAATCAACTATGTAATAGAACAAACGATGACCAAGGACAATGCAATAACACTCCACATGATGGATATTTGGATGGGCTATGTGACCATAGTCATATTAGACTATAGAATTCAATGTGTCTTTAAACCCTTGCTTACAAAGTCCCCTACTCAATGTGGGATATTGGCCTTATTTGGTAAAAGAAAATGGAAATCAATGACAACGCTAACCTTATAAAATGTGATTTAAAATATTGTACCTAGATTTTTTATTGGTTTTTCTTGATGTTAGAGTTTTTTCACGTAACATCACTCTATTTGCACTATTTTTTGCTAGATTTTGAATAAATTTTCTCCTACAACCATTATAATACTACTTTGTTTGATTATCCTCCAAGTGCTTTAACCACACTGTAAGCTATGTTGAAAATTCCTTCAACTTTCCATTATGGTAATGATGAGACTTTGACTACTCAAACTTATTTAGGTGGTGCAAATTATGTATGTTAAATTTGCTGCACTATTTCAATTAAACCTCACTGTGATTAAAAGTCCTTGGTACCACGCTACTTGAACTTTTGTTGGAAAAAAATATTTATTGTTGTGATTAAATCCAATGCTTATGGGTAGATATTATGCATGGAGATGGCGATGGTATATAATCATGCAATAATTCATGAACTTAATTTAAAACTTATTGCATTTTAAAATAATCATGCAATAATTCCATGTGGCATTGTTTTATTAGAGAAGGGATTATTTAGGGTTGGGATTGTTATTTTTTCATGCCTGATGTCTGCAACATACTTCATGCATGAGCAATTACCAAATTCCTCGTGCATAGACTGATTAGGGCTCAAAAAAGGATTTTCCCTTGTCGTCTTCCTTGTTATACTCCCGAATTGAACCAGGTGAAGTTGTTGTATAGGAATTTAATTATCTATATTTTTCCACCAAATCTTGCTTCCTAACTCTAGGCCATGAATTCTTTAATCCAATTTTTTTTATTATGCACCAAATTATCTTGCTCTGATACCAGTCGTAGCAATAAACTCCAACACTTAGTTTTGCAAAAGATAATTGAACAAATAAAAAAATTAAATTGGAATGAAAATATTATTACCACTTAAGGAGGGCTAAGTCCTTTGCCAGTGACAAGGGATTAGTCCTTGCAATAATCTCAAATGAATAAATGATGATAGATTATCTAAAAATTAAATCAAACTAATATATTTAATAGTAAATCAATGAACAAATGATAGTGATATCAAATATAACCGACTAGCTATATTAGGGTTGTAACATATCGCAAGGCGTAGTCAAGATTTGACATGTAATTTATATCCTTAGAAAAATGTTCCTTATCTTCTTCTGGCTAAGGACATGGCTCTGTTCCATACTCAATACCCCTATATATGAAATTTATTTGATTGGGAGGTATACCTAGAGGTACAATGGTACCTATGGGAAGATGAGGTCATCCCATATCTTGCACTATCTCAATGGCTAGAACAGTTGTGATGTTCTTCACTAGATATTCTCCTAAACCTATGCTAGCCAAATGGACTATGACCTGGGATGGTGAAGGTGCAAGAGATGGAAATGAGGTAAGATATGACTCAATTACTTCCTCATGATATGGTTCCTCATATTATAGACTAGTAATATCTTTTTTAGAAATGGTGGAAATGATCATGGTGAGGTAATTGGACCTCGAATGGATGTATTCGGTTGGAAGTCCACATGAGTTGATGACAAGGTCGACTCGGGTATATGTTGTACCAAGTTGTAGTACTTGAAGGGCTCAAGGTATGTAGATATGACATGCATTTGCTCTTCATAAGCATACTTAAGATATTTTTAAGCTATAAAATGCACACACTTCATGTCCCTAATCCAAGGTCTACCTAGCAATATATTGTAGGCCATTTCTCCCTCCAAAACACAACACAATATCATTATTATTTTACATCCTACCTTAATAGGTAGGACTATAGTGCCGATTGGTTGAGCATATCATATCATTGAATGCTCAAAGGATGTATGTGGATGCAACAACATGGGATGTTGGAAGTCCTAGGTGTTTGATATCATTAGTAGTGATTATGTTACTTGATGAATCAGTGTCAATTAGAACTCTTTTATCGGGTGTTCTATTTACACATGCAGTGATGTGTAGATGAGGATCAATTGCATCACTTGTAATTGATTTAATTTCGTGCTCATGAAACATGATCACTGGTTCATTACACTATTGAACATGCCCCACAAACTAAATAAATGAGTTAGACTCTTAGTGATACAAATCAATCAACTTAATAATGTCCATGATAGCTTCAATATGAGGTGATGATTGTTGAATAAGCTTGTCTATGGAAATTCTAGTCGATGTTTTTCATAAGATTTGAGAAAGCTTACTTTTTATTGTAACCACTAGACAAGTTGGAAGGCTTTGCACTAGATATAGGGGAGACTATGAAATTTAAGGAATATCGCTTGAAGTTGCAAGTGGTGCAACTTGACTTGGATAGCATCTGTTCCTTGTCACAATGCTAATCATCCAGACATACACTTATTGAGGGGGTGTCAACTTAACCTCATTAATTTTCTTGGAAGGAGCCGTCTATACCTCATGAGTGGGTAGTGGGTCTTTAAAAAAATAATTTTATAATTATTTGTTGTGATAGGATTATCCACTCGAAGTTCATTCCTCTCGATCATATCTTGTACTATGTTTTTGAAATTGTTGCATGTTGGCAAGTCATATCCAATATACCTATGATATCTACAATACAGGTCTTCTTGATGTCCCATAGGCTTTTGTTTTCTTGTACTTAGGTGTATTTGTTGGATATTTGTTAGATTAATCACTTTGGCCACCCATAGACGATCTAATAGGGAGTATATTAACTTAGAAAAGGGTGTAAATTATCACCTAGGGTGACGTTGCTGATTTTGCCCCTAGTTTGCTTGAGTGTTGTTATAAATTATAGGAGGTTGGTCCTAATAATTTACCTTTTGAGGTGTCATTGGTTGCACAGGCCCTAGGATATTTATGGCAACTTGGTTAATTACCATCGGCTTTGACTATGTTACATTCCCCTTTGGGTTCATAGTTCACTCCTTGCAGGGTTTTACAATTTCCCCCTCTTGAATTTTAATTTCTTCTATGGTTCTAGCCTCTGCTAGATAATATTATAAAGTTTGATACTGTTGTATTTGTAGCAATAGTGATATCGACTTTAAACAACTCCTTGAGAACATCCTAGTCAACTCAAACACTAGCATCAGGTATGGAAGCTTAGCTAAGAGTATTCACCGCCTGTTACCATAGTATGTGATGGAATCATATTCATATTGCTTTAACCCAATGAGGTCTATTAGGGTCATATTTATTTTTGTGTTGAAGGAAAAACGTTCCAGGAATGCATCTACAAATTGTTCAAAGGTGTAGACGTTATGCCTTGAAATATGATAATACCACTCTATGTCTAGGACAGAGAGGGTCATTAAAAATATTCTTAGGAGTAATGCATCATCCTGAATACTGAAGCACTGGTTCATGAACCTAGTGACATGATCCTATGCATCTTCCTTTCCTTTAAATATATCCAACTTGAGAATTTTAAAATGCTCTTGATATGGAGGGGAAGGTATATATGGACACAATGGTTAACTATATAATTAGTGCAATCTGGGTGTTTGTTACCCGGGCCTAGCTATTATTCTCTATTGTTTCCATTTTCTCAAGCAATGCTCTATATGCATAAAAGGATTTAATATCCACTTCTTTGTTTTTGCTCTGTGATAGGGGCAAGGAATATTAAGTGTATGATGTGGTGGTGGATTGTCATAAACTATGCCTCCAAATGTGCTTCTAGATATTTCTATTTGGATTAAAAATAATCATAGGCCTCATATGGTATTTATGAGATTGACCTACAAGGAGGAACTAACTCATGCTATAGGAGATCTATGTTTGGCCTAGGAAGCAAGTTATGATTTGGCCTAGGAGGTTGAGGAGGCACCATTTGGTTAGGCCTAGGAGGCTTATTTTGGTTAAAAGTGGATTGCCTCTGATGTACCTATGCTTACCTGGGGTTGAAACCCCATGGCATAAAGTTTCTTGAATTTTCTATTCAATTCTTTGTTTGTCTAACTTATGCTGATAATTTAATAGATCCAAGCATTATCTATCTAGCTGAAGCCGATTAAATTGTGCTTGGTGATCAACATATATTTTGACAACTTGATTTATTTTTCAATTGTATAGGGCCTATGAGCCCTAGCATCATTGCCATGATATCTATTATATTTAGGAGGATATTATAAATCTACTACAAGCTTCCCTCAATTGAGGGAGGTCACGTCTACTTGAGGATCACTCCTAAACATATTATCTTTACACTCATATGGCATAGAATCACATCATGCTTACATCGAATGATGAAACCGAGGATAATAAGAATTCTCCTCGGGTATTACTTCATAAATTGGGAAGAGCATGGTAAAATTGACCCACCTAGGGTGATGAGAATCACACTCATATTGGTGTCTATACTATGGATACCGATCAGGGCAATTTGAGGGCATATTGTGATAATTTAGCCTAGACCATGGTGTATATTCTTAATCTTGCATGTAGGTGTATGAGGTATATTGAGCAAGTACATGAATGCATGGTATTGCTCTATGTGCTGGTGCCTCAATGTGTTGTCATTCTTGAAAGAAGGTATGCGAATTGTCTATACTTGGAAAATAGTTTTCCTAACTAGGACCACAACCTGTGGGGTTTCTTGCAAGAGGGTCCCTTAGAGGCTAGGTTCTCTATTTGATAATCTAGGACTTGAGTGAGTAGGAGACCACCAATGAGGTATAACCAAATCCGTGGGGTCAAATCAAAGATGATCTACATCTTCTTTCCTACTCCTCACATTGTTAGCCCTTAAGTGATATTGGATATGGGTGCAAACCATAACTACTTATTTCTAAAACCTATGTGATTATCTCCTTTAAAAATTTTAATGATTGAACACACAAAAAAATAAAACACATAATCATACAAGTGTTTATCTCTTTTTAAAATTTAGATGTGTTTCAAAATTGTTTGGTATTTTTTTATTGGTTTTTTTTGCAAAGGAATATATTTTCACGTGTTTGAATCTTGTTAATGTAATTCTTAATTGTTTAAAGGATTTCACCTGTATACTCATAGATCAACAACTGACAATGAAATTTCGATCACGTAAACCCACCAAAGTATGAATATGAAGCCCATACCCGATCAGGGAGAACATGTCCTCCTAGTCATAACCTATTTCACTTATGGTCAGTGATGTACCTATCTGAATAGAAATATGTTCTCTATCCCACAAGCTATGATGGTTCTTGGAGCTAGTTTTGGCCAAAAATAGAGTTCATAGGATTTGAGCCAATGAATGGAGATGAAACCCATCATTTTTGGTCTCTATTAGTGGTTGGGGATGAAATCCAACTCATTAATATTCAGATATGACATGGTGTGTGTGGTTCTTTTTATACTTTTTATAAATTAAACAAGAGAGCATTCAATGCTAGTTCACTAAATGCACAAAGAATGTTTCACTTTCAAAAAGCTATGCATGAATAAAGAACCTACAAAATTGCTTATCCTATATGAAGACCTAACCATTAGGTAGGTCACACGTAGGCAAACCATTCAAATGCATGACTAAGACTATTATTTTTCCTATTTTTCTTCTATTTGCTACTTAGATTTTTATGAAAAGAAAAAATTAACCTTTCAATCAACAAAGAGAAGACATAAATAGCTGAATTTACCCTTTTCTAAACAACCTTAATGCAAATTGAAGGTTTAGGCACTTACCTTGACTATCTGTGAAGTTGTTTATGGGAGTTTGGGCTGAAAACCTCTTGTTTTGTGGCCATCCTAGGGTGGTATGACTGCAAATTTGGGGGCCATCCCTATGTTGGAAGGTTGTTGTGGCTATCCCTGGGTGTTCTAATTAGGAATTCATAAGTCATTTCAATCTAGAACAGCCAGAACCTGCAATATCCAAAGTGTAAAAACAAGTTCAAAATGGTAGAAATTAAAAGGTACAAGGGTCCCACCATGATTGCCACTTTAGAGTGAAAAAAATGGTGCACCTAGCAATGGAAATTGAAAGACATTTATTATCCTATTCAAGCATTTGAAAGTGACAATAAAGTAATTATAAAGATGAAAAATATTTGAAAGAAATGGGGGGTTCTTTTTGTATTATATAATTTTTCAAATAGAAGGTTACAATATTTCTCATTGAGGGCTCTCAAGTTGATACAATTCAAATTAAAATATTGAAGGATCCAATCCTTTCACAAACGTATGGCATGCTTTAATGTTCTTCTCACACTCACAATTGGAGCACAGGTTTTTGTTACCACTGAATGATATATCCTTATTCAAATATTTAGATCCACCCTCATGCACTGTAATACGTGTACCTACACACAATATATTAAAATGGGTTAATAGCATGTGCATATTATAATAATATCAAAGGAATGCATGCAATAGTAAATGTAAAAAGTGCAATCGACATATCTAAACTACTCCAAATGCTACCAAAATCCAACATGATGTATATTAGCTACTTATGTAATGATCTATGTATAAATTGATGTGAATTTTTTAGAAGAATTTGTAGCCATCCCTGGTTGGTCCAATTAGGATTGTAATCACAAAAATCCTAATTAATGACTCAAAACCACTCTACACTTCACCAAAATCAAGTATGATGCTAATATATTGCTATAGAAATCATCTACACTAAAATTGATTTACAATTTTTGGCCAATTAATGGCCATCCCTGAGTTTTCCAATTGGGACTATTAATTGTCCCACGTGGGGATGACCACAAAAGAGGGTCACTTTTACCACCTATTCCACTTTGATCTGGTCTAGAAAACTCCTAGGGATGTTGTCATCAAATTTGGTAAATTAATTCATAGGAATGGATAGGTTTTTTATGGTATGTGCATATTTTGGGATGCCTTGAAAATATATTTGATTGATGAGGTTTCCAAGGGTAAATATGCGGGCAAAAGGTGAGAGAAAATATCAGCAACAATTCATGGTAAATGATTGCAAAGGTTTCTCTCTAAAACTGAGTGGAAACACTCCAATTTATAGTCCAAGAGGGGAAAGGGGGCAAAGGGTCAAGTTGGGTCATGCAAGGTAGGTACTGCCACTTGTCCAAACTCTTTCCATGCACTGGGAGGAAGAGGCATCCAATTTATACCTCCAATTTTTAGTTCCTCATGGCCTAGATAGAATCCCAATCTATCATAAGTCATTAGGTAGGATAAATGGTATAAATTTATTGCCATATATCCCACCCTTGAGTTTTTTTGGGGTCTGGACCATGGTCATCCCACCCAAGGATGGTTTCTTGTGGTCATCCCTGGGTGGGATGACCATGAACTATGGTCGTCCTGGGGTGGGACGACGATGGCTACATAGCCCAAAACCTACCAAAAGTGGGGTAAACCTTCCCAAAAGTGGTTAGGATCCCTAATTAACCCTTGATGTTTGCCCAATGGGGCCATATGGTGTCGATAAGAGTGGCATAATGAAAATATTATCTGATTTACATGATTTTAGTGTCTACAGTTATAGAACATCACATAGAACATCACATATAGGATCACATAGAACATTTCAAAGTGCATCGTAGTGCATATATAAATTCACCCATTATTGGAGATGGGTGCAATGTAGTCCAGTAGCATTATTCATGGAGTGTTCATTTCCTCCATGACTACATTGTATTCATTTCTATCATTTATATTTATATTATATTTTAATCATCTCACAAATTTAATTTCTTTCATATTATTAATTTTCCATCTTGCGATTGCTATCTCCCATTGCATACAACATCAAATGCTAATAGTGGTGTCAGATCCATAGTATATCTAGCCATAGGAAAGTTATCATTATCAATGAGCCTGAATTTGTTTGTCAACCTAACGTGCCTTTGGACCAGTCACTGTCAAAAACTCTCAAAATAGTCTAGGTTGTAGAAATAGGGAGAGCCACAAGTGAGGACTAAAATAAATCTCAGTTATAGAGATATTGTACTTACATTTGGCTAGAGTCTTTCCATAGATTTGTAGGAAAAACTCTTGAAGACTAGGATTCAATATTCAATCCACTAGATTGACAAATCAACTAGTGAAGATAATTTAGGATATCTAGAATTTCTTAACTATTACCCAAAGCTTCATTTTTTGTAGAAATATAATTCTTATTTGATTGGGATCCATACTACAATAGAAATCTAGGAGACTTCAACTTCATTACTCAAAGGTTAGTGTATCTTCATAGTGCAATAGTTATTTTATTGTCCCAAAAAAGAATACTATGAAATAAGACTTTTGGAGAAGAGTTGTGGTGAAGTTAGGAGACAGGATATATCCATTACTAAATTGAGAACTTCACACAAGAAGAAAATACCATAGAATCCTTGATCCAGAATAAAAGGCCATAGAAACCTTGATATAGAAGAAAAGGCCATAGAAGCCTTGATCAAGAAGAAAAGGCCATAGAAACCTTGATCCAGAAGAAAATACTATAGAAGCCTTGATAAAGAGGAAAAATGCCATAAAAGCCTAAATACAGAAGAAAAAGGCCTAGTTATCCGATTAACATCTTCAATTGATTTATCCAAAGAATGATAAGCAAAGACAATTTATTTATCCTACTTAGGCCTACCTTGAATTTTGAGAATCCCATAGATATACTTTTCTCCATCAACAACTACTGGTATAGTTTATTATTTTGATTAATTAGAGCTTTCACTTGAGATTGAACATTCTTGAATTGCTCTTTATAGTTGGTAGTATCCTAAAATTTATGTTACCATGTTTTCAATTCATCCCTGAGGTCTTTCACCAGATAATCTTGGTATCAGAGTGAATCTTTGATTACTTAATTTTTTATTTTTATCTCTTCATTTTCCTCCCTATATATATCACCTTGCAGGAACACTATGTCCATATGAGCTCTAGCTATTACCAGCTCATCAACTATAGGTAATTAAATTATGTCTTCTATATTCTATACCACTTTATAATCATCAATGGTCATATATTTCCCTAGCTTGATAACTTTGGGAGTTATGGTGAGCTTTGTCATTTTTTAGGAAGTTGGATCAACAATGGTAGTCTTCCTTTTATGAGCTTTCTTCTTTGATGGCTTTGCAAGTTTCTTATTCCACCAAGTGGTTGCATTGAATAGGATTTCATCGATATTTTGGTGTGGTTCCATGGTAGAATCAGTGGATTGAGTAGACATGTTTACCAGATATGATACCAAAAGAAAGGGGAGTATGACGAGAAACTAAAATAGTGGAATCCTGATGAAAAGGGGTAGACACTATAGATTCAGTTAATGAGGATATTGGGAGAGGTGTAGATACTTACAGTCCCACTGACACTACAAAATATTTTCTTGATTCTAGAGGAGGGTTCAATGGTGGAGGAGATGGAGGTTGGTCTATGATTGATAATTATGAAAGGGGTGGAATCTTGGGTGAAGGTGGAGTGCATGACGGTGGTAGTGATGTGGTGATTTCTAATGAAATGCATGAGCGAACCTCTATTATTTCACTTTGTTTCTTAGAAAGGTAAGCGAGAGTCTTTGGGGAACTTGGAGGAGAATGAGTAGAATAATAAGGGGAAGAAATCATGCCTGAGTATCTTAGTGGAGACTTTTGTGTTGTTTGAATTGGACCAGGCTGCTCTTTTGTGGAGCTTGTGATTGTTCTAATGCTTGAGAAACCTAATCCATTTATTTTATCTCTTTCTCTTCCTCCTATGTTCTTTTATTGCTCCCAATATTTTCATCAATGGATATGAATGAGGTTATCCTCTTGATATTTTTGGATTTTTTGTTGAACGAGGTTGGGACATGCAAATATGACTACGTAGATACCCGATATAACCTCTTTTGGTATGAACCTAGGTTCGATATAGCCATATAAGGATTCCCAAAGCGATAACTACTCTAGTATTTGTTTGACCTGAATTGTCTTTGTATGTCCTACCTCATTTGGGCCTAGGCTTCTTCCTTCATAGCCATATATTTGCATTAGTTGAGCACATAGTCCATATATCTCCAACTACTTCATTGTTGGATGAAATACTATTTGTTTACCTTTTATAGTAGGGAAATATTTTAAGGTAGCCTTCCCATGAGAAGTAGATTATGGAGGAGTTCTGATGCTAACTCCTTTCAGTTTAACTCCTATGGTTTATTTGAAATTCATTGCTCCTTCTAGATCAATAGGTTTCTTGAAACTTAATGCCAAAATATTCCCACTACCTTGCCAAGATTTTGAAAACATATCATATATTTCATTAAACTATTTATCATTCTTAGTGGGATACTTGAACATTATGGTATATGTTTCCACTTGCATCTCCAAAATTCAAACATTTTAGTGGGGTTCCATTTTTCTTTCTTTATCATTTATTTGACTTCATCTTCCACATAAATATGTGCTTGATATTTAATAGGGGTAAAATCGATGACATGATCATAGAAATATCTCCAAGGAGGTAATGCCTCCATATGTTGAACATCCCATTCCAATTCAGACTTTTTATCATTATTTCTAAATTTTTCATTTTGAAGTTTGAGATTTCTCTTAAATTTTAGGGATTTTCCATTGGTAATATCATTCGGTCTCTCTGTAGATTTGTTCTTTGGGTTGTAATTCTAACCCCAATCCCCACATGTATTTTGTAATTCTCTTATATTACCCTTTTTATTTATAGTGATATATTTCTATGTAATGGGGTAGATGCAAGTGCTTTTCATACCTTTTCCTATTCCAAATATGAAATTGATGTAATATTTCTAATGACAGTATTCTAGAGCAAATATTCTTTCTGTGACTTAATGTTCTAGCACAAAAAGTTTTTTAGTAAAACCATAAAGACGGATCATTGTGACTTTTGTTAGTATATACCAATCACCTTCTTTTCTTCCTTCTTTCCTCGACATATTTACTGTGAATTTATGCAATCTATGTATTCATCCATAAATCAGCTTCAGAAAAGACACTAGGAACTCTCTATTAAAATTATAATAGGATTTTGTTTTTCTCAGCATGCTCATCCAAGAGTAGACAACAAGAGCAGTTCCATTTGAAGGTATGATTTTTACTGGGATAAATGGGAGTTCCAAATGGTTAAAGTAAAGGAAAATCCATGCCACATGAGAACAATATCTAAATACTACCCCCTATTTATTCATTTTTAGTCTTACGAGGATATCATGAATCATGGTATCCAGATATCAGGGTAAATCAAAGAATATTATATAGTTACTCATCTAGGCAAGGTCATATTTTTTGGTATTAGAGATACAATGGGTAGTAGTTATCTTCTAGTGAGAGATATTCTTGTCTAAGGGTAAACCTCTTATCATGACTAATATCGAGTAAATATTTGGGTCATTGAACTCATCAAGCTTAATTGGGATTTATGGTAAGGAACTTCTGCTCAATTTTCTCTTTAATTGACCTACTACCCAACTCAAGAGATTTATTCTCCCATCAATATGCTTGTTTAGGGCATAATATTTTACCTAACATTTTTGAGAAAAATACTTTTGCTTTCCCACTTGTCTTCACTCCCGAGGTGAAAGCATTATTGAAAGATTCAATTTTTACATGCATTAGGTTTTGCCCTCAATACTTTGTAGCACTCTATGTTCTGAATTAAATTTTTTTGCTATTCTCTTTATCAACATGGGGCAAGGGTGTATATAATCACACATATAAAAATATAATAGATAACTAACCACAATGGTGTTTTTTTTTTATGCTAATATACCTATAGATATTATCTTCTTTGTTTCTAACCTCATCTATGATTTCTTCTTATAGGTAGTGGTTATGTTTGCAATTTTGCCTGAGGCATCTTGGAAGTAGTTACATCCTTTGTTATCCATGGTGGTATATTTCCTCTCAATAGTTGATGATGTGACCATTATCAATTGCTAGCCAGTTTGTCTCCCTTGTAAATAAAACTATGCTCTCTATCAATACTTAGAAAATCCACTCTCTTCTCTACACTATACTACACTCTCGTAGTTCTAGGTATATGGTATGACTGAATTTTGCTTTAGAGTGCCAAACATATAGTCCTCTAGAAGAATGTGTCTTTAATGAGGGGGGTGCAACATTCACTTTGGATGCAAGAACTATTTGGATCTACATTAATGATCTTTCTCATTCGCAATTGGCCTAACCTTGTGATTGGCAACACAATTTTGATGTGTGTCACCTTTATATATGAATTTGAAATCATTTACTTACTTTAGGAGAAAGACGTGCTTTTTGGATTTTTTAAGCAAAGTGAGGTCTTTTTGGAGCTAATTTTCCCTTTTCTCATGATCGTACACTTTTTTTTTACTCAAGAGTGATATGATGCCTGGATAAAACATGGTATGGGAAATTCTAGCAAGTAGACTTTGGACCGCGGTTATGAGGAAACTCGTGACCATGGTGCATTTTTCATTTTTGCTTTCGTAATATTAATAGAAAGTGCAAAGAAAAAAAATAAAAGTATTTATATAGTATGATACATATAGTATAAAATAAGAATTATTTACTTTAGGTATAATTTGAGATGATACCCATATATTAGGATCGATAATAAATCTTCACTTCGGTCTTGGAGCTGAAAAGCATTATTTTGTTTGATTGCAAATATCTCAAATGGACCTTCCCAAAATGTATCAAAATATTCATGCTTTCTAGGTTTGGACCTCTCTACATTCCACTTCAAAACTGAGTCACCAACTTTGAATTTCGTAAAGGTTACCTTCTTGTTGAACCAACCCTTTGTATATGACAAAAGCTTCTAAAATATTTTGTAGGCTTCCTCTCTTTGTTCTTCCAATTGCATCAATTGAACTAGCCTTTTGTGTACCGAATCTTCCTTATTAGAATCATCATCACTAATTTACTTTAAGGTAGGTATCTCTAATTGTATAGGAAGTACAACTTCATTTCCTTATAAGGAGATATGCCTATAGATTTTTTCATAGTAATTCTATCTACCCATAGGACCTGGTTCATGAGAAAATGCTAAGATATTTTGTTCTTTTCTAGAGACATTTTGATCATTCTAAGGAGTTTTTTATTACTTGATTCTTCTAGGTCATTCCCCTAAGGGTATTTTTTAGAATAATTCTTCAGATAAATGTCATATCTACTAGTAAAGTCAATGCACTTGGCTCCTACAAAAGTTTGGTCATTGTCACTTACTAAATCTTCAGGGATGCCAAATATGGTGATCAAAATCTCAAGGAATTCAATGACTACATCCTAATCATATCTCTTGGTTGTGATTTCTTGTTGAATATTTGTGATTGAACTTTCCCAAAAAATCTATCCCCCACTACAAAAATAGTTGCTCTACTTGGACTGGCTGAAGAGGCATTGCATTATTTCTATTTCTACCTGTATACCTCTGGTATTTATCACATCCTCTAGAAATATTGAAAGCATTAATAAATATGGTAGGCTAATAATAACCTACCCTTATAATTTTTAGTGTAGTAGACCTACTTCAGTAATTACCTCTAGATAATCCATCATGCAATTCTCTTAAGATTTTTTCTTTTGATATTCTCTAACACATCTTAGGATAACACCATCTATATTTTTTATAAATACCTCTAGGTAACAACATATAGTGTAAGGATTGCAGCCTATACATTATCCTTTACAAGGAATTGATATTTGGAGGGTAGATTCCTATTTGGAAGTAGTTCGTGAGATGATCTATCCAATCCATTTTTTTTGAGAGTGTTATTTTCTTGCTCTAAATATTTGAACTCATAAACTACTTCTCTTGAAATCCCTAGCTACTAGAAATTGACACAATTCTCTTCCTCTAATAAAATTGGTGGTATGAATCTCTATATCAAATTCTTGGATACTTGTAATCCATCCTACTCTCTTCTCACCACGCTCACCTTGCAATATAAAGGTTCCAACGTTAGTGTGAACCACAAGAAACCAACATATTTATCTAAGCTAGGTATTTATTGATCTTTTTTGGAGATTTCATTACTTTGAAAATCTATCCTTCTGAAAGCACGAGATTTCGAAAACAAAAAGGGAGAAATACTAATGTGATGCATTCAAAATCAAACGAACGCTTAAGTCCTAAAATGTGAAATGCATGAAATGAAAGAGACGAATTGAACTAAGATAAAAGAAAGTATAGAAAGCACAACCCTTTTTATTTAACTCTCTTAATATCGGTTACAAAGATGCCTCCTCCCTTTTTAGGGTCTAGGAGCGTTAAATGAGTTTTGGTTACAATCATGACTTAGTGTTCCTCCTTCGTCGTGTCCACATTTGAAATGGGTGGGCCAAAGTGTTGTCACCGCTAGTGTTGATGAATCCTTGATCCTTGCTGCTCCTCCTGCATTCAAAGAAACAACAAATCGTTAGTAGCACCTATGACAAAAGATAAAGCATTTTATCTCTAAAAACCAATGGAAGATGCATGCGTAAGATTAGCTAAATCGATAAATAAAATGACTCCAAATAACCTGAAAATTTGATAGTAACCAAGGAACATTACTAGAGGGCCACTGCCATCAAAACAGTCAGAAAATTTGTTGTCGATTTGAATTCACTCCTGGACGGGATGAATTTGACTGTAATTCATCCCGGGGTAAGACGAATTCTCCTGTGACAAAACATCGAAATGATACTACCCAAATGTCGCATCTTGGGAGCTCCAAACTACCTGCAAAATTAGGGGTTAGCTAATTGGGGTCATTTTGGGATGACCCAGATGGTCGGATTTCCCCAATTTGACCTCCATCAATGGGAATTTGACGTCGCTACCTGCAAGTTAGTGAGGACAACAAAAGTGACAAAACATGATAAGATTTGATCAAAGCATTATGAAATTGGAATTACAAACTATTTAAACAACATAGAATGGAATGCAAGATAAACAAGTGACAAAAGAACAATCTGCCATGAATTCCCAATCATTCTTAAAAAAGAAGATTAGGCTCGCAGGAGTGCGGGGCGCTCGGGCAGGCCGCCCACCGTTGGAACCTGATTTCGGCACCAATCCACTTGGGATGGGCCCAAAATCTCTTGTAATGGGTTGTCGGTGAATTGGTAGATCAATGTGGTCAAATGTCGAGTTTTGGGTCCGGATTCACACTTCCAATAACCACCCAATGACCTCCCTTGCGAAAGAGATCAAGGATGTGGAAGAGGTGAATCAAAAGGTAAAAACATGGTATCAATTTGGCAGCACTTCATTGCTTGAAAATGCTTCCAACCTATCTTCTTTAGGTGAGAAAGTTCACCATTTTATAGACCCAGGGGGTCTCTTTGGAGGGGCATGCATAAGCGCCATGTGGCAGTCATGCCTTCCCATGAGGGAGGAAAGTCCTCCATGACTTGGGCTTCCATGACTACCCTTGTGACAGTCCTCTAACATCCAATCTGCCCACCTACATGCGCATGCAAGGCAAGAGGCATTAATGGACTGTCCTCGACTGCCACTTGGCATAATTTTTCTTTTTGCTTGTTAAACCTGGAATTCGTCCTGACCCAGAGTGAATTCAGAATTCGTCCCTGGGTGAGACGGATCCCATTTTGGATTCGTCCCAGGGTGGGACGGATACTGAGCAAAGTGCCTGAATGTGCCAAATTGCCTTTTGACCTTCCAAAATTGCTACAAAAGTGGTTAGGACCATTGTTTAACCTCTGAGGGCTACCCTGGGGGCTATGTGTGTCAAAGCGATCAGTTTTTGTAGTCACATAATCGGATTGGTGCTATTTTGGTGTCTACAGATGCCCCTTTTTGGGATGCGCTATGCATGGCGCAACACCGAGCAAAAATAGATAACCAAAGCACTAATGATTAGGGTTTCTTGGTAACCTAACCAAATTTTGATGCCCCAAGTATGGAAAGGGCATGCATTCTTGAATCCTTGCTTATGACGAGTGAAGGCACTCAATTCAAGTGTTAACCTTTTTCGGTGAGGTGTTACTTGACCTTGGACATTGATCAGTCATGAATAGGCAAAGGGTGCAACCTTTTGTCTGTGAGAACCTTGAGTTCATGATTCATGAAATGCCAAGTGATTTGATTAGATTATGATTATTGCTTGTTTACTGCCCCAAGCAGGAGCGTAATTGTCTTTGTCAATGATTCTTTGAATGCATGTCGTTTTCCTTAATTGGGTGTGTGCTTGTTGATTGGTGACTAAGTGTGACTACCCCCTCAAGAAACGAATCGATGAGGGAATGACCTTCGTGAGATAAACGACGAGTTGTTTGACCCAAGATGACTTGTGCAAGGGTGCCCTTAGATGGTTTAGCATTAAGCATGCACAATTTTTTGACATTTAGACCTATTTTTGGTGGGTGGTAACCCTTTTTGCGACGCTTTTTGGAGTTAAAATTGGTGAAAATCCGTCCTCCCGTGGAGTGGTCCGGCTATGGTAGCCTTCTTAGGGAGTAGGATAGTGACAATTTGTGACCCCAACATCTATTTTGCATTCCCGGGAGGTCAAGTGCAACAGCACTCTCATCGGGCAAGTTTATTATTTGTTTTAGTGCATTTTTGTTCAATTTTTGATGTTTTTTTGAAATTTTTGGCCTGAATTCGTCCCAGGGTGGGACGAATACTAGCTTAGAATTCGTCCCAGGGTGGGATGAGTGCTAACCAGAGTGCTCATCCTAGGGGAGGATGAATTTAAGCTCAAAATGCCTATTTAAAGGCCAAAACTAGGGTTTGGGCTCATTTGCATCTGAATTTTCTTACGATTTGGAGCTCTGGGGAGGAGGAGGTTAATTTTGCGAAGCGAAGCACTACCAAATTTTCCCTATCATCATGAGTGCACAAACCGGATTGATCGGCGGAGCCGAAGCGAGACCAGTAAGTGCTCCCTAGAGTTATTACTTTTGTTTTAAAACTGCAAATGTTTTGTTTAATTTTCTTTGTGATGATGTTTTTCAAAATTTTAAAACTTAAACCCTAAAACTAAGCTGAAGACAACTAAGACTTAGTGTACAACTAAACGTAGCAAAAAACCTAGGTAAAGAATTGTTATTTTTCTTATAACTAAACCCTAGGATAAACGGAACGTAAAACCCTAAGACTTAATTTTTGTGTTTTTGAATTTTTGTTCTGTTTTTAAATTAATCAGTTAGGATTAGAAACCCTAGGACTGAAAAATTAATTTTTGAATTTTGTTTTGTTTTATTTTTGGAATTTATCAGTTAGGATTAGAAGCCCTAAGACTGAAAAATTTATTTTTATGTTGAATTTTTATGTTTGTTTTGTTTTTAAATTAATCAGTTAGGATTAGAAACCCTAGACCTGAAAAAAAATTAATTTTTGTTTGAATTTTTATGTTTGTTCTTTTGTTGTACATTGGTAGGCAATGTTGTATATTCATGTTATTGCTGTACAGTTTTTTTTCATGATTTTAATGTTTTTGAATTGTTTTCTTTTGCAGGTTGTTAGGAGCCGGTACCGTGTACCCACTACTTTTACTGAAGCGTGGGGGCACTGACTGTGGCTGATTGGGAGTGGCTTGATGCCCTTGGGCTTAAGCAAGTGGCTCGACTGGAGCCTGTGGTCATGGATCAAGCCTATTTGATGGCCCTAATCAATCTTTGGGATCCACGGACCAACACCTTCCATATCCCAATAGGGGAGATGACTATGAACTTGGAGGATATCTATCGACTTTTGCAAGTTTCGATATATGGACTTCCAATCAGGACATTGCCGCGTGACCAGCAGACAGCTATACTGATGCGATGCTTCAGGCATGGGGAGGAGCTGGGTGTGGAGGATCCACTGGAGAGGGCAGAGGGCGACTACCAGATTTGTAGGATTTTGGTTCGATGGTGGCTGGAGAGGGGGGTGTTGGGAGTGAGGCACGCATTCCTTATGGGCCTCATGTCCAACATGCTATTACCTGACTCGTCAGGTGCGAGGTTCCCATGGAACTTGCTAGATTTGGTTTGGTAGTTGGTAGAGTGCTCGATAGAGGCACTGCTAATCATGAGATGGGGAGAGACACTATTGGCATAGCTCTATGGTGAACTGTACAAGGTTTGTTGTCAATAGCAAAAGGGGATTAGCTGTAGCTATCTGTTGTAGAGTTGGGATTAGTAGCACATAGCAATGGAGAGGCCAACCAGGCTACCATGGATGACTCGAGCGAAGATGGAGGATAGGGAGATAGGTTATGCAATTCTATGGTGGCAGTCTGGGGAGCAAGGACAGAGTCGACGGTGGGCAGGTGTCATAGGGCACTATGCCGATACCTTCTCTTAGCTTACTGTGGGTTTGTTATATGATTGTGGGGTCAGAGGACCAGTTTGTAGCCTACGGGAATTTTTTTGATGATATATATATATACTAGATTTTATTTTGTTTATGCACATGTGATCATTTGATCTTATGCATGATGGTTGATGAGTATGGATGTATGCATGTTAATTTATTTTGATGGATGCATATGTTATGATGAATGCAAATGTTTTTGATTTATATGTGATATGCAAAATGTAATGGATGAAATGAATTTGTGTTGGTTGGTTAGGGCACCATAGACTATTTAGGACTTTGTTATTTTGTTTTTAGGCGATTGTTGTGGTAAATGACTTTGTATGTATACATGTGGTTTTTTGTATTTTTTTTGATGGTATTGTAAGGATGAAAAGTAGCACAGTTGGTTTAGAAATGTAGCTAAGGTTTTCTTGAGACTCAGATGGTTTTAACTCACTAGCCATGACTGTACTTTATCTTACAAGATTTTTGAACAAGGTATGAATCGGACTTGTTTTTGACCAAGTTATTTCACATCCCTGTGTGTGCAATTGAGTTCATTTATGTGGTATTTGTCAGGATACCGCCAGTGCCAGATAGGCTGTCAACCAAACCTATACTAAGGATCACCTAATTAGCTCCACTAACTCCTTTATTGTATTTAGTTAGATTAATCTACGGTGCTATCTAGGATACCATAAGCTAGCTCATCCACATGCAAACATTGATCTGTACACGAGTTAATGTGACAGATATATCGTCATGCGGGAAGTTTACCGCTTGTGACCGATAGGCTATCCACCAAACTAGTACTGAGGTTTACCTCATGACCTGTTGGAATGCTAAGAGTTCTAAGGATTCAAGTTCGACTCCCTTATTTTCTTTAATTGTATTGGGATACTTGCTCCTTTGTAGTGATAAAAATCACTGTTTATTTTTGTTTTATTTGTTTTTATTTTGAGCAAGGGATTTGGATATGGAGTGATGAGAATCACTATTGTTTGTGCCTTTTGATGTGTGCACTTTGGGATATCAAATTTTGGAGTTTTGACTTTTGCAAATTTTTGATGTTTTGCAACTATTGAGAATTTTGGGATTCTTGGGGAATTGGGTAGGGAGGATGCTTGTCCTTTTGCCAACTCTCAGCATTCTTGGGGTCATTCGCATAGGGGGATGAGAAAGATAGTCGTTTCACTTATGGTGACCTGGATTGCTTTGCAAGTTTCATCTTTCGTTCACACAACTTGGGAATTTTTATGTGTTTTAATTTGTGTTGGGATGCTACGTAACAAGGTGTGATCCAAGTAGAACTCTACCTAATCTATCTGACTTGTTATAGTACGTGGCTAGAAAGCAAAATTGTGATTGAAAGACGAAAACTCTTGATACATTTGAAGACCACTGACTCTAGTGTGGTAAACAACAGTGAATGGCGTTTGTTTGTTTGTTTTATAAAATGGAAAAATGTGGAACAAGATGGACTAGAAGAGTGATTACAGTCTATGGTGCCTTTGACCTGTACGACCACAAATATGCAATGTATGGGTGTGATGCTTTATGCAGCTACATATTTTTGTATTTTTGATGGATTGATTTTTGTGCATATGAAGATGAGATGTGGGAAGAGCTTTTTATTGATGAATTTGAGCATTCCTGGAAATGAGATGCAAATTTTTATTGTTTTTGATGATTTTTGGATTTTGAATTTTCTTATTTTTGACCAAGCGATTGTGGGAATCCTTGGAGCATTTTGGGATTGACCAAGCGATTATAGGAATCCTTGGAGCATTTTGGGATTGACCAAGCGATTATAGGAATCCTTGGAGTGTTTTGGGATTGACCAAGTGATTATAGGAATCCTTGGAGCATTTTTGGGATTGACCAAGCGATTATAGGAATCCTTGGAGCATTTTTGGGATTGACCAAGCGATTATAGGAATCCTTGGAGCATTTTTGGGATATGGCTCTCTTAGATATGGAATGGTCACAAATGACTAATATTCAAGGGTTCTGTTTCCTTGATTCCATCAAGAGAGGCTAGCCGATACGTCCTGGGTCCTATTTTGCTATCAATGACATATGGACCTAACCAATTTGCCATGAACTTGTCCCTTAGGTGGGATGACAAACTAGAGTTCTGTTGGTTTTCCTTCAAAACCAAATCACCAACCCGAAAGTCCCTTAGGTGAACTTTCATGTTGTAAGCTTTCTTAAGTCGCTCTTGATAGATACGTAAATGCTTGAGAGCATTAACACGTCGTTCGTCAAGCAACGTAAGTTGGTCTAACCGGGCCTGCCACGCAACATCATCATCGATGAACTCCTGCATTGATATGCGCAAGGAAGGAATTTCCAACTCAAGAGGCATGACTACCTCGGAGCCATACACGAGCAAAAATGGAGTGGCCCTAGTGGGTGTCCGAATGCTAGTGCGATAAGCCCACAGGGCAAGTGGAATTTGGATGTGCCAATCCTTATGACTATCTACGACCGTATTTTTAAGGATGGCAACTAGTATTTTGTTTGACGCCTCTGCTTGCCCATTTGCCTACGGATAATAGGGTGTCAAAAAACTATGCTGAATTTTGTACTTTGTGGTCAAAGCACGCACGTCTTTGTTCTTGAATGGCGTCCCATTATCCGAGACTATTTTGGATGGAATACCAAAATGACATATGATGTTATGCAAAATGAACTCCACAATGCGGGGTCCTACCACAGAGGTAAGTGGAACTGATTCCACCCACTTGGTAAAATACTCTGTGGCCGTTATGATAAACGTGTGATGGCCTGACGATGCAGGGGAGATCTTTCCAATTAGATCGAAGCCCCACTACGAAAATGGCCAAGTGGAGTGGACTATCTGCAAGGCCTGGGAAGGTACATGCATCAAATTGGCATGGTGTTGACACTTCACACACTTCCTGACATATGCGCAACAATATCGCTCTAAAGATGGCCAATAATAGCCCATGCGAAGAATGCACTTTGCGATGGCCATACCACTGAAGTGGCCACCACATGTACCATCGTGCGCTTGGGTGACTGCCCAAGTGGACTCTTGCTGGTCCAAGCAATGAAGGAGGATTCCTTCATAGCTGCGATGGTACAAAATGTCTCCTATCAAGACATACTTAGCCGATTTTTGCTTGAATGCTCGTTTTGCGGCATGCGTCAATCCAAGCGAGAGATTACCTAACTTGAGGTAGTCTCTAATGGGTAAATACCAGTCCTGTTGATCAGAAACCTCAATGGTATGAACATCTAATCCCTCTTGAAGTTCATCCCTAGCAAATGCTGAGCGGGAGAGAACTTGTAAGAATAGTGTTGTGTTGCTATTAATGGGAGTAGGGGAGAACAAGGACCCCCAGTTGGCATGTTTCAGATGATCATGGATTCGAGAGAACTTATCCGAGGATGGTTCAATCTGGATCATGTGGATTCTTGGTGTCAAGTCAGAGCTTGCACGCTCCATCACAGATTGCGATAGGGTTTTGACTTGAATGGTTGTCATGTCACCAGAAAGGTCTTGCGGGATTAGTGACCCCAATGAGGCCATTGTGCCCGCAAAATGATTCGATGACCGAGGGAGTGCCTCGATGTCATACCACTCAAGTTTTGCCAAGAATTTGTCCACAAGGGCTTTATAAGCCTACAGAACTGGGCATTTGCATTGGAATACCCCTTTGAATTGATTGAAAATTAACAACGAATCACCAAAGATGTTCAGTCGTTTGATGTTCATGGTGATTGTTGTCTCGAAGACCTATGAGCAAGGCTTCATACTCTGCATTATTGTTGGTGCATGGGAAATTTAATTTAAATGATAGGGGCATTGGAGCGCCCTACGGTGTGAAGAATACTATTCCCGTGCCACCACCTTGCTCACATTTAGAACCATCAAAGAATAGGGTTATGTCAGCCTGTGACTCAGGCTCATCATAATATGGCGATTCTGAGACATGGAAGACCCCATCATCGGGTAGTTCTATGACTAGAGGCTGATCGTCTTTGAGAGGAGCCTCTACTAGTTGATCGGCTATGACCTATCCTTTGATGGATTTCTGTTCGATAAACTCTATGTCAAATTCCATCAACAACATGATCCATTTCGCCGTGCGACTACTATGATAAGTACGACTCATCATGTATCGCAATGGATTCTCCTTAGACACAACATATGTAGTGTTGCTCAACATGTAGTGGCATAGCTTTTTGGTAGCAAACACCACTACCAAGCAGAGTTTCTCGATGTATGCATAGTTAAGTTCATAACTAACCAGGGTGTGGCTAAGATAGTAAGTAGCCTATTCTTTGTGAAGTTCATTCTTCTAGGCCAGCATGGCACCCAGTGCCACCTCAATAGTTGAGATGTATAAGTAGAATGACACTCCTGGTCTAGGTGGTGCCAATACTGGCGGCGAAGCCAAGTATCATTTGATGTCATCAAAGGCTGACTAGCACTCGTCATCCCAGTGAAATACTACCCCCTTGTGCAATAATTTGTTCATGGGTCGGCACTTGTCAGATAGCTGCGCTATGAAGCGCTTAATTGACGTGACCTTTCCCTGCAGACTTTTGAGCTACTTAATGGTAGTTGGGGGAACCATTTCAAGGATTGCCTTGACTTTTTTTGGGTCCACCTTGATGCCTCGCTTTGAGACTATGAAACCCAAGAGTTTTCCAGATGTGATGCCAAATACGCACTTCTTGGGATTCAATCCGACTTTATGCTCCATGAGGCGATCGAGGATCTTGCTTAAGTCATCGAGATGATCTGGGCGCAAAAGAGACTTGGCCAACAAATCATCCATGTAATCTTCCAAAGTTTTATGCATGTAGTCATGGAAGATGTACGTCATGGCACGTTGGTAGGTGGCACCAACATTTTTAAGGCCAAAAGGCATGACCTTATAACAAAATGTCCCCCAAGGCATTGTGAACGCCATTTTTAGTTGGTCCTCAAGATTGATACGAATCTGATTGTATCCCGAGAAACCATCCATGAGGGATAGCATTTCATGACCTACTGTAGCGTCTACCAACGTGTCGATGCTTGGCAAGGGGAAATCATCCTTAGGACTCACTTTGTTTAGATCTCAAAAATTAGTGCATATGCGAATCCTCCCGTCGGGCTTTTTTATGGGCACCATGTTGGATAGCCATGGCGGATAATCCATGCAGATGACAAACTGTGCATCCAATAACTTTTGCAATTCGTCTTTGACCATCAAGGCCACTTTTGGGTGCATCTTACGTAGTTTTTGCTTAACTGGCTTGATTGTCGGATCAAGCATTAGATTATGCATGACTAGCTACGGATCTAGCCCCGACATGTCTCTGTATGACCATGCAAAAACCTCCTTCTTCTCTTTGAGAAGGGCAATGTAGTTGGCTTGCTCTTTAGGGGATAAGCTTACCCCTAGCTTGATAATCTATGGATTCATTGGATCTAAGCCGATGTCTACGTCAGTCGTCTCCTCGACCGACATGTGAGATCCATCCTCCAACTGATGTGGAGTTGGGATCAAATGGATATCATTAGCTGAGTTTAAATCTGCGTTGGGAACCTTGGGTTCCTCTTCAGCTTGAAAGATATCCTGAGTTGTCCCTGGGGTAAAATGAGGCATTTTACCAAAAGGCCAGTACTCTGATGGGGAGAGAGGTGAATTGACGTGATCCTAGTCAATGGCATCTATGTCTAGATGCAAGGACCGTGTTGGATCGGCCAAATTGTGGATGGGTGCGGTCAAGTCAATGGAGATCATGTGGATGAAATGAATTTGGTCTCCATTACCATGGGTGTGATGACTCAAACATTCTGGATGCTCTCTGTGTTTTGGATCTGGTTCTATAGGTACTGGCACGAACGGATTGGCCCTATGTGCTAATAAGAGGACAGGGTCTGCCCTCAAGCACTGATATCACCCTAGGATCTCGGAGTGGAATGTGCTCTTCGCGTACCCAGAGTAACGGATCCAACACTTGATCCCACCCTGCTGGGTCTACGTACCACTCATGCCCTGGCACTATGCCCATCTATGCAAATAAGTCATTAATCTCCAAGGGATGTCATTGTTGCATTTGTTGCCTTTGTTGCATTTGTCGCATGTGGTTGAGATAGGCCATCTCAGTTTCATCTTCCGAATCGCTATCGGAGATCCAAAAATGTTCATTTTCTCCAACAACTGCTTGCGACATATTAGGCTCATCTTGTTCGAGCAAATTAATCTAGTCCCATTGTGGTTGTTCCACACTCCGTGGGGGGACCTGATTCTCTTGATGTGATACTGGCTCGATTGGAGCTTCTAGAGGGAATATATTTAAAAAGATCTCTTGCCAGTTATTCATGGGAATCTCTCGTGAGTGATCACTATCGGATTCGAAGGGATCATATGACACTGGTTCACATTCTGATTTATCCTTCGAAGATCCTTCTAGACACTATTTATGCTCTCCTTGAAAGTGAGTTCCCGAACTTTCACCTCTCTCTATCAAAGGAGAAGGGTTATTGATGTTACCAAGGGTGGTTGTTGACCATGGGAGGTAATCTCCCAATGTATATGTTGTGTTTGGGTTGGCATAAGGATCTGATGCCAATCCACCCTTGTTGCCTATTCCTAGGCCTTGCATGTTTTCCACCAAGATGTCTAAGGGCAGGGGGTGGTTGAACCCTACTCCCGACTTGTCATAAGGCATTTGGTATCTTGGCTAGAAAAGGACACGCACTCCTTGCTCATACCTACCTAGCCCGTATCCATGCCAATTGCATTGGCCAAGATATCTCAGAGCAAAGTCCGGGTTAGATAGATAGTTGACATCTTCTCAAAAAGGCTCTTCGTCCTCGTCCTTTTGCATGCATGGCTCAGCACCATGGTCAAGGCCCCCATACACAAAATTGGTCTGGTTTGGTGGGTAGCCTAAAGGAACAACTGTCCCGATGGGGAGGTGAGGTCTCCCCATGTCTTGCACTGACTCTAGCATGGGCGTTGCTACAACATTCCACACTAGATACTCCCCTAGGCCCATACTGGCCATTTCAACAATAGTTGTTGGCGATTGAGAGGGAGGGAACGGAAGCCCTTTCGGAGTCCATTCCATGTTGGGTGGACTAGGAGCCTCAGCTTCCATTGTGCTAGGTATCTCTTCGATTGAGATGGTTGATATTGTTGGTAGTGCCTCTTCTAGGGGTTGAGCCTCTTCCAGGATTTGTTTCCCTTTGTCCTTCTGTTTAGCCATGATAGGTGGCATTGGTAGTGAAGGAGCGGATGATGAAGATGCACCTGGCTGGGGTTTTGATGGATTAGTCACCAATGGTGCTCGCAGCATCGGACCTTGTCTAGATGGATTTAACTAAAAATCCAAGTGCATCGATGGGAGGGTCGATTGCGGCATCAACTGCACCGCATTGCAATATTTGAAGGGTTCTAAGTCCATCGAGGACTACATGTACTTCTCCTTCAAATGCATACTTCAAACATTGGTGAGCTATCGAAGGGACACACTTCATGTCCCTGATCCATGGCCACCCTAGCAATATGTTGTATGCCATCTCGCCTTCCAAAATATGGCACAATGTAGGTATCATATTTTGTCCTACCTGGATGGGTAGAACAATTGTGCCAACTGTCGAGCATATCACATCATTGAATGCTCGTAGTGTGTAAGTGGAAGCCATGATGTGAGAGGTTGGCAACTTCAGATGTTTCAATGTTGCCATAGTAATGATGTTACTGGATGAGCGAGTGTCTACCAACACCCTCTTATACGGGATCCCGTTGACCCACGTGATAACGTGTAGGGGTGGATCTGCCATGTCATCAGATATTGATTTAACTTCATCTTCTCGAAAGGTAATGACTGGCTCCGTGCATCATTTTACATGTCCCACGAAGTTATTGAAGGAATTCGCTTCGTGGGGCTGCAACTCGATGGCTTTCAAAATTTCCATGAGAGCTTCCCGATGGGGTGCTGATTGCTATATAAGCTCATATATGGAGAGCCTAGCCGACGTGGTCCACAAACTCTGCGTGAGTTTGGTCCGTATCGTGACCTCGGGTCTAGGCGGAGGTAACTGCACAGGGTGTTGTTGAGGTTGTGACGTTGTTGGAACTTCTCTTGTGGTTGCCTCGGGGGCAACTCCTGGGTATTTCTTGTTCCTGGTCACTATGCTTATCATTCCCACATACCCTTGCATGGGGAAATTCTATCGCACCTCATTGACCTGAAGAGTTTTTTCCTGTGCCTCGTGGGTAGGCAAGGGGTCCTTGAAAACCCCCATCTGCTGATTGTTTGGTGCTATGGGGTTGTCCATTGCCAATGTTTTATTATCAATCAGGTCTTGTATCAATCCTTTGAACTTCCAGCATGCATTTAGGTCATGTCCCCTTCGCCTGTGGAACCTACAATACAAATCCTCTCTGTATCCCTTAGGCTTGGGAGCGTTAGGATCTATGGTTTGGATCTCTGGAAGTGTGATTAAATTTGCCGCTGACAAGCGGTCAAATAGGGAGTCCCTAGACTCCATATAAG
Source organism: Wollemia nobilis (assembly GCA_028583015.1). Taxonomy (NCBI): domain Eukaryota; kingdom Viridiplantae; phylum Streptophyta; class Pinopsida; order Araucariales; family Araucariaceae; genus Wollemia; species Wollemia nobilis. Next base: position 4,801,456 of record JAQPPZ010007219.1, read on the forward strand.
GGGTGTACTATCGCTTAGGGCGACGCTACTGATTTTGCTCCTATTTTTTATTTTCTCTTTCATAATTATTAGGAGGCACTGCCTGATAATTAGCCTTTTGAGGTTGTATTTCTTGTGCAGGCTTAGGGATATTTATAGCAACTTGATTAACCGTAGCGGGTTTTTGTTGCGTAGTCCCTATCTTTATGTTTTTGTTCCACTCTTTCTTTTTAGGTTTGGCAATTTTGCCATCCTGTATTTTGATCTCTTCGATAACTCTGGCTTGCGCTAGAGCTTCTTCTAAGGTGGCATATTTCTGTAGCTACAATAGCCCAGAGATCGATCTCAGACAACTTCATGAAAACATTTGTGTGAGGTCGGACATAGGGGGAAGGTAGGGTAGCTTAGAAAGTAGAGTCCTCCACCGATTCCCGTAGGCCACCATTGTCTCTTCCTCATATTGCCTAAGGCTGGCCAGGTCACTCAGTGATGCCTTCTTCTTGGTGTTGAAGGCGAAGCGTTCAAGGAACGCATCCACTAATTGATCCAAGTTATTGATGTTGTGCTTCAGCAACTGGGTGAACCAATCCGAGGTAGGGCCCGTGAATGTGGTTATGAATGTCCTTAGCAACAATGCATCATTATCCTGAATGCCAAAGCATTGGCTCAAGAATCTTGTCACATGCTCTTGAGCATCCTCTTCACCCTTAAAGACTGCCAACTGAGGCAACTTGAAATGTTTGGGGTAAGGAGGTGTGGGCACTGACGGATGCACCGGATGACTGTGGAGTTGACGTAACATGGGCCTTTGGGGCCCAGAAGCTTTGGTCTCCATAGACTCCAAATGCTCTAACAACGCTTTGTATGCATCGAAAGATTTAATCTCTTCCTCTTTAGTTTGCTCCCGTTGTGAGTTGTGGGAGACTAGAGGCCTATGGGGGGGTGGCCGGATGGCAGCCCCTCCGCCTTGATAGGGCATTTCAGCCCGCTCTACTTCTTGTTCATACTCCTCGTAAACTTCCTGAGGAGTCTCTGGGTGAGACCTATGACCCTGAGTGGGTCCCCGTGGAGGGTACCCATCGTTGTTTTGGGGAGTGGCCTCCCTCTCAGGTCTATGGGGTCTCGAAGGCAAAACTTGACGAGGTCGCGGAGACCTATCCTGCACCAAGGGATTATGCCTCTCATATGGTTCTACTTTTTGAGTGCGAGGGGTTGGAACCCTCTTAGGTAGGTTATAAAGTAGCTCGTCTACTTGGCGCTGAATGCGCTCCTTGTTAAGGCAGTATAGGCACTCTAACTGTTGTTGATCTTGCTCAAGCCGCATGATCTAGGCTTGGCGGGTAACATGTCTGGCGACTTCCAAGTCAATTTGGTCTGCCATATTGGGCCTAGGAGGTCTGAATGCCTCTCCTATGTATTTGCATCGGTCGTGATGATCCGAGATTTCAATGGGTCGCTTCCCTCTGTCGAGGTTGGTAGCATTTACCTGAGGCTCTGGCCTCAATGTGTGACCATGGTATCTAGCAGGTGCAGAAGTGCAAGGCTCCCACACTGTATATTGCTCTCGAGGAATGTGATGGTCTTCCTCATACTCCCTTTCGTGGGTGTGAAAGGGGCGGGCAGAGTTAGCTTGCCCTGTTTGGAGAGCCTTGCGCTCTGGGTTTTGTCTATCAGTTCTAACAATGATGGGAGGCAAAGGAGAGATGCCATAGTCACGTGGCCTCTCCACATGGACACTATGCCTCTCTAGCACTTCATCATGCGATGGCCACTCATATCTAGCATCCAAGGGAGGTCTTCTATCTACGTTAAGTGCCACATGTAAAGCTTCCTCCCGAAAGGGGCTGTGCTGAATGGGCGTGTCCTCCAGGGGGTGTCCCTATAATTCCACCTTGACATGGAATGATGTGGACTCTCTTGTAGTCCAGACCGCCAAGGCGGTATGGCCAAGTCCTTAGGGCTAAAGCGAAGGTGACTTGTGCCCACTCCTTGTACACTTTTCATAGCTTCTGCCCTTGATTGGGCTTGGCTATGGGTGTACACCATGGTGGTGCTCTTCTACAAGCTAAGCAGATTTTTATCTCTTTTATGATTTTTTTATGCTACACTTAAACAGAAAAGAACACACACATACACAAACGGTGATTATCTCATTTAAAGGTTGAAAGTGTGTCCTAAAACTGGTTTAGTGTGTTTTGTTGTTTGTTTTTTTTGAAAGTTTTTATGAAAACTATTTAAATGCAATTATGAAGGCTCTTATGACTCCCAAAATGGTCGCCCCTTCAATATACCATTGTCGGACCGATATACCAACCTCTCTATATACCCGCCCTTACGAGAGGGAAACTATAGGTACGTGAGAGCAGATGGTACGTGGAACATAGGTGGTAAGGAAGGGGGATTGTCCTGTTTATGACACCTACCATAGAAGACTTATCCTCGCGTGCTAGGAATCACCCCAATGACACTCGGTCAGCTTTCGTCAGGATTTACGTTGAGCAACAGTGACAATCGGGGTAAATGAATGCAAAATTCAAGCCAAGGTGGTGATGAACCCACCGTTGGTCTTGATCAAGGGCTGGGGTCTTACGACCAGCTCCTTGGTTTAAAAATGCCACGTGATGTGTGTGGGGTTTATTTTAATTTGCAAAAATGAAATAGGCAAACAAAAGGAAACTTTCCCTAAGCCATACAAAGACTGAAAATCAAAAAATAGTAAACAAAAATTTGATAGAAGCTTGTTAAAAACCCCTACCTCTTCTTTGCCCAAAAGGATGTTTTTGACTCTCGGCCCTGAAATAGCATAGATAGAAATTCATCTCTGGGTGAGACAAATACCAGAACTGAATTCGTCCCAGTCTGAGATGAATTAGAATTCATCTTAGGGTTAGACAAATTACAGTAAGGTACTCGCCATAGGCAGGGACGAATAATAGTTAGAGTTCAAAAAATGGTACCTGTAAGCACAAAAACACAAATTTTTGATCAGTTTCTTGATCTTAAAAAAATCAGGGGACAGAGTCCCACCGTGATCGCCACTGAAAGCACGAGATTCCGAAAACAAAAAGGGAGAAATACTAATGCGACGCATTCAAAATCAAACGAATGCTTAAGTCCTAAAACATGAAATGCATGAAATGAAAGAGATGAATTGAACTGAGATAAAAGAAAGTATAGAAAGCATAGCCCTTTTTATTTAACTCTCTTAATATCGGTTACAAATATGCCTCCTCCCTTTTCAAGGGCTAGGAGCGTTAAATGAGTTTTGGTTACAATCATGACTTAGTGTTCCTCCTTCCGCGTGCCCACATTTGAAATGGGTGGGCCAAAGTGTTGCCACCACTGGTGTTGATGAATCCTTGATCCTTGCTGCTCCTCCTGCATTCAAAGAAACAACAAGTCGTTAGTAGCACCTGTGACAAAAGATAAAGCTTTTGATCTTAAAAACCAATGGAAGATGCATGCGTAAGATTAGCTAAATCGATAAATAAAATGACTCCAAATAACCTACAAATTTGATAGTAACCAGGGAACATTACCAGAGGGCCACTGCCATCAAAACAGTCGGACAATTTGCCGCCGATTCGAATTCACTCTTGGGCGGGACGAATTCGACTGTAATTCGTCCCGGGGTAAGACGAATTCTCCTACGACAAAACGCCAAAATGATATTGCCCAAATGTCATGTCTCGGGAGCTCCAAACTACCTATAAACTTAGGGGTTAGCTAATTGGGGGCATTTTGGGAAGACCCAGATGGTCAGATTTCCCCAATTTGACCTCCATCAATGGGAATTTGACGTCGCTACCTGCAAGTTAGTGAGGACAACAAAAGCGACAAAACATGATAAGATTTGATCAAAGCCTTATGAAATTGGAATTACAAACTATTTAAATAGCATAGAATGGAATGCAAGATAACAAATGACAAAAGGACAATCTGCCATGAATTCCCAATCATTCTTAAAAAAGAAGATTAGGCTCGCAGGAGTGCGGGGCGCTCGGGTAGGCCGCCCACCGTTGGAACCTGATTTTGGCACCAATCCACTTGGGATGGGCCCAAAATATCTTGTAATGGGTTGTCGGTGAATTGGTAGATCAATGTGGTCAAATGTCGGGTTTTGGGTCCGGATTCACACTTCCAATAACCACCCAATGACCTCCCTTGTGAAAGAGATCAAGGATGTGGAAGAGGTGAATCAAAAGGTAAAAACGTGGTATCAATTTGGTAGCACTTCATTGCTTGAAAATGCTTCCAACCTATCTTATTTAGGTGAGAAATTTCACCATTTTATAGACCCAGGGCGTCTCTTTGGAGGGGCATGCATAAGCGCCATGTGGTAGTCATGCCTTCCCATGAGGGAGGAAAGTCCTCCATGACTTGGGCTTCCATGACTGCCCTTGTGACAGTCCTCTAACGTCCAATATGCCCACCTACACGCGCATGCAAGGCAGGAGGCATTAATGGACTGTCTTCGACTGCCACTTGGCACAATTTTTCTTTTTTCCCGTTAAACCTGGAATTCATCCTGACCCAGAGCGAATTTAGAATTTGTCCTTGGGTGAGATGGATCCCATTTTGGATTCGTCCTAGGGTGGGACGGATACTGAGCAAAGTGCCTGAATGTGCCAAATTGCCTTCTGACCTTCCAAAATTGCTGCAAAAGTGGTTAGGACCATTGTTTAACCTCTGAGGGCTGCCCTGGGGGCTGTGTGTGTCAAAGCGATCAGTGTTTGTAATCACATAATCGGATTGGTGTTGTTTTGGTGTCTACACCTTCTATGAAGTTGTATTTTATTTGATACTCATGTAGAGTTTGACTCCAAAATAATATGGGGTGCTCATTGGTTTGATCATCCTTTTGACTTAGCACAACAACATAACTCTATTCAACTCCATAAGCGTATAAGATGAAGTCCTTATCAAAATCTAGGTTAATAAATACTGGATTTGTGGTAATGGCTTGCCTGATAAATAGAAATGATTACTTCCTTTTGTCATTCCATTTAATGTCAATATTTTTCATGAATAACTCTGATATTGGCTTAACAATATGAGCAAAATCAGAAATGAATTTCTTCATGAAATTAATTTTACTAAAGAAATATTGAAAAGCCTTTTTATTCTTTGGAAGAGGAAGTGTCAATATTGCTTTTATTCTATCTGGGTGAATGAAAATTCCTTTTTCTTACACTACATGCCCCAATAATATCCCCTCATGGAGATGGATTTCTGAGGATTCAATGATATGTGAAACTCTCTGCATTTTTGGAAAACCTACTCCAAATGGGTGACATGATCTTGTTTCTTGTGAGAAAACATAGTCATATCATATAAATATATCATATTTTTTTGTTGATAAAATTACCAAAAGCATAATCCATTACCCTTTGAAAAGTAACACCAAAATTAAATAGATTGAGTGACATTATCTGATAGATAAGGGTATCTCACTTTAAAGTGAATGCAGTCTTATGTTGATATTCATCATTGAACCAAATTTGGTTGTGTGAGAAGTCATCTAATAAAGAGAATATTTCTACTCATACTACCATCTATAAAATTTGATTAATCTATGGTAAGGGGTAGTTATATTTTAGAAATGCTTGGTTTAGATTCCTAAATTCTACACAAAAATGAATATCACCATTCTTCTTCCTTCCTGGTACCAAATTGGTAACCCGAGTAGAGTGTTTGATAGGGTAGATTATTTTAGATTTCAATAGCCTTAGCAACTCTTGCCTCATGTTCACCTCTATTTTAGGATTCACTAGTATTTGTTTCTATTTGAATGGCTTGGAATTAGGAACTAGCTCAATAGTGTCTTGAATTATGTTTTTATCGTAAAGATTCAGGTCAATATAAGTCTAACCAATTATATCTTGGTATCTATGACAAAAATATTTGAATGTTTTGGCCTCACTTACAGTGCATTGTATGTTGAATTATAGCTTTTCTCTAGTTTCAACTTCAATTTCCCTATAAATATTATCATCTAATTTCATCTCTTTTAATATTTTCCCATCCTAATTATCAAATAGGCTATCTAGAGTGATCAATACTTTTGGTATGTGATTGTTTTTTTGGTGTATAAACTATTATTGATCAATTTATTAGGCTAATTCATCCTGTGAGAAATATATTTAGCTTTATTAATAATAAAATCAATAATATATTCATCGCTCTCAAATACCTACCAATATTTTATTATATTTGGTACCACTAGTTTGAAAAAGAGCTTAAAAATTTTGTTCTTAGGTAATCCATAGTCTATAAAAAGAGAGAAATTTAAGCCTTTGATAGCAAATGCATCAGCCAAACTATTTTGCTACCTTAGGACAACATGTAAGTTTAAGGTGTCAAAAGGTTCCATCAAGTCCTAAACTTTGTTTCTATAAGCCTTTTTGTGACTTGGTTCACAACTAGATCTGAATCACCATAAGTGTCCAATATTTTTATGCCCATATTCTATGCCTGCATGAGTCCTAGGAATAAAGCCTCATACTATGCGGTATTGTTTGTGCAAGACCAAGTGAGTCTAAAAGAAAAACTTTTAACTTCCTTTATTGGAGACTTTAGGACTACACCTGCTCCAAATCCATTTTTGCTTCTTACTCCATCAAAATGCATTATCCATATTTTATATTCTCTCAATCATTGGTTGGAAATAACTGAAGAACACAAGCTTATACTGAGAGGGGGGGTGAACAGTATAAGACCTCTTTTTACTTTTTCCTTTATATTACAAAATAGTAAAGCAATATACCCACAACAATATCAAAACAATGCACAATATCATCCACAAAGTGACACAAAACTTTTCTCTAAAAGTTATCTCAAAGTTCTTTGGGAATCCTTCCCAATTACAATGTTTATGAGCCTCGGCCCAAAGGAGATACCTTCCCCAATCAGAATTTATGAGCCTCTGCTCAAAGGAGATACCTTCCCCTCTACTCTGGAAATGATCCCTCAGAAGATCAACTGTCTCTACCTCTTGCCAGCACGTGGAACTCCTTTCCACCGAAGACCTCCTGTCCTCAATGCTTAGCCTAAGAGACCTCTGCCTTCTATGATCACGTCCATAGTAGCTCAGCAACCAAATATGTCCTCAGGTTCTTCTCAAAGAACCAATGCACCTCTGTCCTCAAGTTCTCTGATAGAACTATCAAACTCAGTTCACAAGTCCTCTGCTCTTTCTGCGCAATCCCAACCGCACTTGATCGAACTTCAACCTTTGCACCTCTACGCAATCACAGCGGCATCGTCTTCGCACACTCTACTTCCTTTGTGATCTTTCACACTTAGAATGATTCGACGAAATGCACTCTGCACACTACGATCGAATTCGCACTCTACTCTCAGCGATCGAACTTCTTGCACTATGCACTATCTTCGAACGTCGCACATCAACAACACATTCATCGACACTCAACTCTCCAAACAGCCCTCCTTTTATAACAGAATTTTCATGATGAAAACTTTAATCTTAGTCGGTTGTTAACACAAAAAACAAACCCTAATCTACGTCGACTGCAAGCCCTAATTTTTGTCGGCTAAAATTTAACTTTGTCGGCTTCACTGCCTCTGTAACTCTTCTGTAGCTTCTGCCACGAAACTACAACATGTCACGATATCGTGACACCTTTGCAACCATACACTTTCTTTTGGCTTTTGTCATGATATCGCGACACTTCAGCCTTTGTCGACTTCAACTAAGCTCTTGTCGCGATATCGCGACACTTTTGTCTTTGTCAGCATCAACTTTGCTTTTGTCGTGATATCGTGACACTTCTCCCTTCGTCGACCTCCTTTCTGCTTTTGTCATGAAATCGTGACACTTCTCCCTTCATCGACCTCCTTTCTGCTTTTGTCGTGAAATCGTGACACTTCTCCTATAGAAGGCCTACTTTCAGTTTCTATCACGAAATCGTGACACTTTCGCTTCCTTGCACTCTTCTCTGCTTGCACTAGCGAAAACATGACATGTCGCGAAATCATGACACTTTCGTTGCCTTGTGCTTTTCTTTGCCTTACGCCCGTGAAAATGGAACATGTCGCGAAATCATGATGCTTTCGCCTTTGAGCTCTTCCTTCTTGAATTTGTCATGAAATCGTGATGCTTCTTCTTCCATGCTCTTTCATTTTGCTTCTGTCACGAAATCGTGACTCTTCTCCTGTTGAAGACCTGCTTCCTATTTCTGTCATGAAATCATGACACTTTCTCCAACCGTATGCTGCCATCTCAATCTATCATGAAATCGTGACACTTTCTGCATCTATAAGCTTTCTCTTCAACCTGTCATGAAATCGTGACACTTTCTACATCCATACGCTTTCTCTTCAACATGTCACGAAATCGTGACATTTCTTACTTCGAAACCTTTCCTTTGCTGCATGTCATGAAATCGTGATAGTTCTTACTTGGAACATTTTCATCTTTAGCATGTCGCGAAATCGTGACACTTTATCTTGCTTCCACTTTGTCTTCTGACTTGTCACGAAATCGTGACACTTTTTCTCCTTAGCGCTTTTCTTTTCTTCGGGTTGCAAAAACCCGACATGTCACGATATCGCGACACTTTTTCTCTCGGACTCTCTCTCCTACATTATGTCGTGAAATCATGACACTTTTTCTTTTGGACTCTCTCTCCTGCAACATGTCGCGAAATCGTGACACTTTTTCGTCCGTTCAACCTTCCTTGCAATATGTCACGAAATCGTGACATTTTTGACTCCGAACATTCTCTCTCCTCTTTGAGTCATGAAACCGTGACATGTCACGATATCGCGACACTTTTCTAAAAATCTTTCTCTCTCCTGCTTAAGTCATGAAAATGCGACATGTCGCGATATCGCGACACTTTTCTAACTTTCTTTCCTCGCCGCAACACACGACATTTTCTAACTTTCTTTCGAACCTGTCATGTCGTAACCTTCATCAAAACAAATTATTTTACATCAAATCAAATTCCTTCAAAAGCTTCTTGACATCAATGACAACTTATACACTTGAGCAAAGGCAATGTACCCAAAGTACCCAAAATTGCCAACAATCTCCCCCTTTGTCATTGATGGCAAACCTTTATTGAAAACACGTCTCAAGAGCCAAAACTGAAACCAACTGTGCTAACAACCGAGAAACTGTGCCCACAACCGAGAATCTTCCTTTGAAGTTTTGCTCCCCCTGACTTGAAGCTTTCCTCTTCACTTGAAGCTCTCCCCCTTACTCATATCTCTCCCCCTTTGTCATCAATGGCAAAGGGTCACCTTTGGGGCTCGGGACTAAGAATGAGCCTCTTAGCTTAGTCCCTCCCCCACCTCCTGATGAGGTGATTAATTCTGGGGTGGGAGTAAAACTCCCATTAGGCACTGATCATCATCAGCGTCTATAATTTCCTTGTCGGGCCTTCTCTTGAACTCTTTGCCCATATTCTTGTTCTTGTTCTTGTCACTGTTCCTGTTCCTTGTTATCATTCCTGTTCTTATCCATGCCTTGATCCTTGGACCTGTTCATACCACTGTTCCTGTTCTTGTACCTTGGAAGTTTAGCTCTACATTGTCTAGTTGTGTGACCTTCATTGTTACACTTATAACAAGTAACAATGTTATTTCTTTTAGGCATACCTGTTCTTTGAATCCGCCTGTTCTGACTAACCCTGTTCTGACCAAACCTGTTCTGGCCGAACCTGTTTTGATCAAACCTGTTCCTGTAATTAACCTTGCAATAGACTGCCTTGTGCCCAAACTATTGACAAGAGTAGCAATACCCTTGAAAGAAACTAGCACTTCTAAAATTGTCGTTTACCTTCTTCACTTGAGCCATGCAATGTGCAGCCATGTGACCAAACCTGTGACACGCAAAACATCTGCCATGAAATTTTCCTTTATTCGACCTCTTGGGTCCTGAAAACTTCTTCTCATTCTAAATTTCGTTTTCTATTTCTGCGCATCTATCATTCAAGGACTCATGATCTGAAATACTTTCCTCATTAGAACTCTCTTCCTTTTGGAGTCTCTTACTAGACTCTCCAGATTGTTCCTTGTGTGGCTTAACAAAACCAAGGCCTGTTTTATCCGTTGTCTTTCTTTGACCTTTGATGAGTGACTTAACCTTTTTGGAGCTATCTTGAAACCTGTAAAGCTTATCCTTGTACTCTTTAGTTTCCTCTTTCAAAGAAGCCATTTTCTGTTCTAACTCACTATACTCAAGAACCTTAGACTCTAACTCATCCTTGAGTTCTTGTGTCTTAGCCATAGAGAAGTCAAGACTTTCTATAAGATCATCTCTCTCCATACAACATTCATCTAACTTATCCTTGAGTCTAGCATTCTTCTTTCTTTCCTTTTTCAAAACACTAAGAGCGTTAGTAAGTTCACTTTCAAGATCCTTTATTTGTTTGCTTTTTGAATCATCAAAGCCTTTTTCAGATTTCTTATCACTAGAGGTGCTACCTTTTTCAAAAACCATACAAGCATCTTCCTTATAGTTTTCTGAAGCATCCTCATACATACTAGAAACCAAATCATTATTTGTGCAATCATCCTCAAGGTGACCAAAATTTCCACATCTAAGACATTTCATGATAATGAATCTATGTTTCAGTTCTTCCTCTTTTTCTGATATGAACAACATCTCATTTTCATTATCACTTGAAGAACTTTCACTATCACTACTAGAACACTTACTTGCTTTGTCTAGGTAGAAACTCTTCTTGTGCTTGTGAGAATACCTCTTTCCTTGATTGTTGTGCTCATATTTGTTTTTCCTATGATGCTTGTGCTTTTCAGAATCCTTGCTCTTAGAATCCTGTTTATCTTCATCACTTTCATTCTTGGGAACAGTACAGTCAGTAGCATAATGACCAAACTTTCCACAATTGAAACATCTTATATTTTTCATGCTTTTGTGCTTTCTAGAGAACTTGCCTTTCTTGTTGTAATATGCCTCTTCATCACTAGAAGACTCATCACTCTCTTGAAGTTGTTTACCCTTGGATTTCTTGGTAGCCTTGAAAGTTGCCTCTTTCTTGACATCAACCTTCACTTGAGTTCTCAACTCAAATGTTGCAAGTATACTATGGAGCTCATCCTTTTTCAACTTATCCAAATCTTTAGCTTCCTCAATAGCAGAAATATTTTCACTAAATCTATTCGGAAGAGATCTTAAAATCTTATCACAAACATCATTTTCAGCAAGCTCAAGACCTAAGTCTTTCATGGAGTTAACAACCTCATCCATACGAAGCATGTAGTCACTAATATTTTCATCATCATTCATCTTGAGTTGTTCAAACATACCTTTGAAGTGTCTCAACTTGGCCTTTCCGACATTTGTATCACCTGTATGAACCACTTGCAATCTGTTTCCACATTTCACTAGCTGTCTTGTAGTGAATCACTTTGGTGAGATCTCCTTTCTGTAAGCCTTTCAGATTGCATTCATTGCTTTTGAATTGCTGTGATGTAGGAGCCTTTCTTCTTTAGTATTTGGACCATGTACAGGAATAGTGTACTCATCTTCAATTACTTCCCATACCTCATTACCAAGTGCCATTAGATGAACCTTCATCCTTGCACTCCAAAGACCAAAATCTGACCCATCAAGAATAGGTGTTGCATTGCCACTTGAATAATCCATTGTGTTCTTTACTAGCTTTTCCTTCAAGCTGTTAAAATTTTCGAAGGCACCGACTCTGATACCAATTGAAGAACACAAGCTTATACTGAGAGGGGGGGTGAACAGTATAAGACCTCTTTTTACTTTTTCCTTTATATTACAAAATAGTAAAGCAATATACCCACAGCAATATCAAAACAATGCACAATATCATCCACAAAGTGACACCAATTTTTACGTGGTTCACCCAGAATGGCTCGGGCTACGTCCACAAAACTTTTCTCTAAAAGTTATCTCAAAGTTCTTTGGGAATCCTTCCCAATTACAATGTTTATGAGCCTCGGCCCAAAGGAGATACCTTCCCCAATAAAAATTTATGAGCCTCTGCTCAAAGGAGATACCTTCCCCTCTACTCTGGAAATGATCCCTCAGAAGATCAACTGTCTCTACCTCTTGCCAGCACGTGGAACTCCTTTCCACCGAAGACCTCCTGTCCTCAATGCTTAGCCTAAGAGACCTCTGCCTTCTATGATCATGTCCACAATAGCTCAACAACCAAATCTGTTCTCAGGTTCTTCTCAAAGAACCAATGCACCTCTATCCTCAAGTTCTCTGATAGAACTATCAAACTCAGTTCACAAGTCCTCTGCTCTTTCTATGCAATCCCAGCCGCACTTGATCGAACTTCAACCTTTGCACCTCTGCGCAATCACAACGGCACCGTCTTCGCACACTCTGCTTCCTTTGCGATCTTTCACACTTAGAATGATTCGACGAAATGCACTCTACACACTACGATCGAATTCACACTCTGCTCTCGATGATCGAACTTCTTGCACTGTGCACTATCTCTGAACGTCGCACATCAACAACACATACATCGACACATCAACTCTCCAAACAGCCCTCCTTTTATAACAGAATTTTCATGATGAAAACTTTAATCTTAGTCGGCTGTTAACACAAAAAACAAACCCTAATCTACGTCGGCTGCAAGCCCTAATTTTTATTGGCTAAAATTTAACTTTGTCGGCTTCACTGCCTCTGTAACTCTTCTATAGCTTCTACTATGAAACTACAACATGTCACGATATCGTGACACCTTTGCAACCGTACACTTTCTTTTGGCTTTTGTCATGATATCATGACACTTCAGCCTTTGTCGACTTCAACTAAGCTCTTGTCACGATATCGCGACACTTTTGTCTTTGTCAGCATCAACTTTGCTTTTGTCGTGATATCGCGACACTTCTCCCTTCGTCGACCTCCTTTTTGCTTTTGTCACGAAATCGTGACACTTCTCCCTTCATCGACCTCCTTTCTACTTTTGTCATGAAATCATGACACTTCTCCTATAGAAGGCCTGCTTTCAGTTTCTGTCATGAAATCGTGACACTTTCGCTTCCTTGCACTCTTCTCTGCTTGCACTAGCGAAAACATGACATGTCGTGAAATCATGACACTTTCGCTACCTTGTGCTTTTCTCTGCCTTACGCCCGCGAAAATGGAACATGTCGCGAAATCATGACGCTTTCGCCTTTGAGCTCTTCCTTCTTGAATTTGTCACGAAATCGTGACGCTTCTTCTTCCATGCTCTTTCATTTTGCTTCTGTCACGAAATCGTGACTCTTCTCCTGTTGAAGACCTGCTTCCTATTTTTGTCATGAAATCGTGACACTTTCTCCAACCGTATGCTGCCATCTCAATCTGTCATGAAATCGTGACACTTTCTGCATCCGTAAGCTTTCTCTTCAACCTGTCACGAAATCGTGACACTTTCTGCATCCATACGCTTTCTCTTCAACATGTCACGAAATCATGACATGTCTTACTTCAAAACCTTTCCTTTGCTGCATGTCATGAAATCATGACAGTTCTTACTTGGAACATTTTCATCCATAGCATGTCACGAAATCGTGACACTTTATCTTGCTTCCACTTTGTCTTCTGACTTGTCGCGAAATCGTGACACTTTTTCTCCTTAGCGCTTTTCTTTTCTTCGGGTCATGAAAACCCGACATGTCACGATATCGTGACACTTTTTCCCTCGGACTCTCTCTCTTGCATTATGTCACGAAATCGTGACACTTTTTCTTTCGGACTCTCTCTCCTGCAACATGTCACGAAATCGTGACACTTTTTCGTCCGTTCAACCTTCCTTGCAATATGTCGCGAAATCGTGACATTTCTGACTCCGAACATTCTCTCTCCTCTTTGAGTCGTGAAACTGCGACATGTCGCGATATCGCGACACTTTTCTAAAAATCTTTCTCTCTCCTGCTTAAGTCACGAAAATGCGACATGTCGCGATATCGCGACACTTTTCTAACTTACTTTCTTTCGAACTTGTCATGCCGTAACCTTCATCAAAACAAATTATTTTACATCAAATCAAATTCCTTCAAAAGCTTCTTGACATCAATGACAACTTATACACTTGAGCAAAGGCAATGTACCCAAAGTACCCAAAATTGCCAACAATAACGAGAGATCCTTTTCTATGATTTAGATGATATATTGTATGTACCCATCCCTGTCTCTAGCAGGTCATGGAAATTTTAGAATGATAGTTTATAATCAACTTCTAAATCCTCAAGGATTTCTACCAATTCTGGTTCTTCCATGGTTGAGTGATTATACATATTCCTCTATCTTCTCAATATGGTAAGTGACTAGTTTTTTAGGAGTTAGCCTTATCCTCTTACCTTTGTGAGGGATCATCATGCTAGAGTAGTCCAAATACATATATCCTCCTAATTTAGTAGTAAATTCTCTACAAAGATAGGCCAAAGCAGGTCTCAAGATCTACCTCCATAATATCTTGTACAATATTGATTTCAAGGGCTTTTTGTAATCTCATTAGTACATATTTTACAACTCCTATTGTATTGACTAGGGTCTCATCTATTTGTAAAACGTCTTGGCATGACAGTGTATATTCCATCCCCATATCACCAAAAATAGCCTTAGGCATAACTGTAGTGGAAGCCCCAAAATATCATATAATTATGAACTATCCATACTTCCATTCTAAGGGAAATATAGAATAGAGGTGGCTTATTTTTTAGGGTAGCAAAAGATATTTTCTCTCGGTCATGGGCCTAGTTAAGTATAGTAATAGTATCTTTCCCTTGAGACTTATTATTAAGAGAAGGTTTTAGTAAGTCAATTTGACCAGGGAGGAAAAGTGTATCATAGAGGCTTGCCCTAGATGGAGTCTTCTTAAGTTCCTTAACAACAATAAATTTAGGCTTGTCTAAAGGGTTTATCTCTTCTTTTTTTCTGTTTCAAAAAATATGCTCCTATACTACTATGTAACCTCAATTATCTGTCTCTTGGTGATGGAAAGGAATTACAACTTTTCTCTTACCTCTTCTTTCGAATGTGACTACTCCTTATCCTTCTCTTTATCACTTTACTTTGGTCCATTTTTGTATTTCTCCTATTCTTTAGGGACTAAATCTACTTTTATAATGGCCTATGGAATAGGGAACTTATCCTTTTTTGGAAGGGGTTGATCTCTTTTATTCTGATAAGGAACTTGAAATGAACCCATTTTTTGTGGATCAACCTATAATGGTTTCTTTCTAGATCTAGTCGATACAGAGATAAATTCATGTTCAGAGAAAATAAGCCCACTCATCACTTGTTAACGCTACCAAAACATGTTAAATCTCCCCTTTTGGATATTCTCAGCCTTTTCTATGGTTTACTAAACATGATGTTGGTACATATAGTAGGAATTAGGATCATGGGGGTCATTGTAGACAAAAAACCAAACATTTACCAATTTTTTTTTAGGATTAGAATCATATTCCTACTTATTAGCATTAACCCTTGGCCCTACATTATTACTTGTATTAGGATTTTGATTTCTATTAATATAAGAAAATATCATTTATTGAGATATTTCCATTTCTCTTTTCTATAGAGTATTAACCTTATTGTTGATAGTCTTTAAAGAGTTTTGAATATCAAGGAGAAATGGAGACTCTTGGAGTGCTTAAGATAGTAATGGAGGGAAGGGTACAACAATTGGTAATTTAGAAAGACGTAGTGGATTTATTTAAGGGAATTTTGTTGTTAACAAAGGAGGATTATAAGAAGATATGTAGTTGTATATTGGGGAGGATGTTGCATGATATCAAGAAAGTAGTATGTAACATGTTTGGGGGATAATATTCCTACTAAAATCAAGATATCTTTAGCATGAACCACTATTTGATAGATATAGGAGAATGTGGTTACCCAATATTGATGGGTTTGTAATCTCATACCATGTCCTAATACTTAAATATAATACCTGTAAGCAAGGGGTAGGTTAGCCTAAATTCATTAGGGATTCTCTTCCATGTTCTGCTAAACCTAAGGTTGAAATCATACACTAACTCTTATGGATATATTTGGATAAATTTGAACAGAGTTAAGAGTGAAAATGGGTCTACATACTAATTAAATTCTTCCACAAAGGGACTAGATAAATCAGATCAAGATATTATGGAACCATTTTCTAAGGTTCTAAACCAGTGTAGGATTTTACCTCTAAAGGAGAGGACCAACAATCTAAGAATAACATCTTTATTCCTGATATTATGAACAACTACCATTGACAACACATCTTGGTAATTCTCATATGCAGTTCTCCTAGTACCATCATAGGTGGGTATGGCCTTTACTATGGCTTGAGGGATATCATGCACAACTTGGAATGAAAGGGGGGTTGTAGTATTTCAATCGGGGTAATTTTGTTGAGCTACATTCTATTTAGGATCCATATTGACTCGAGTATGGGGGTATTAGTTTTGGAAGAGTCTTAGGAAGAGGATTATGTTTGAAACTCTTTCAAGGTAGTTTTAGAGGATTGATTCCTTGAATACCTATATTTTGATAATAATTCATAAAATTAGCAGGTTGTGCACCTTTCTTAGTGACACTTCTGGTAAACATGAAAGTATGAGGATTATGAATAAGGTCTCATTGGGTTGTATTCTAGGGGATTCACCAAGTGAATTTAATTTCTTTTCTTATGATATCAAACAATTAACTAAATCTTTATTTCTTCAGGTAAAATATAAGAAACATATATGGATAAATGGTACCACCAAGCATACTAGAAATTGTTGTAGTTTGGTTTGTAAACATGTTGATGCTAGAATTATGATCATTATCCTAAGATATTGGAAGGTGAGAACCTACAAATTATATCCCAGACTAAAAATTGGAAGAACCAAATTGCTTTGATTCAACCTCCAGAGTAGGCTAGTATACCTTGTCGACTTAGTAGGTGTTGACTCTTTTAAGCTCAAAATGGTAAATGTTTAGGGATATGAATGAATAGGTTAAAAATGTATAAATGAATGATGAATTGGTGAAGCTAATAGCAATAGACATCTACAAAGGACTTTACAACAAGTCAATTTATAAAAGAAATATTTGAGAATAATAACATTTAAAACTTAGCAATACTCTACATCAATGGCCTTTAACACACTTAAGGAATTATTCCAAACATCTAGCATTAATTATCCAAGTTAACAAAATAAGATCAATGCCTCAACTAACAAAAATATAATTTGCATAAGCATGCATATAAGTATGAATTATTTCAATTTGCTCTAAGTTAGCAATCCAAATTAATAGAATAAACTAACCATAGCAACAATAGTAGAAATAACTTCACAAGATTATGATCAACCAACAACACAAATGCAAGTTCGAGGTAAACATCCCTTGTAATGCTTATTTTATTAATTGCAAAAAATTTACATAGTAGTGCAAGAAAAAACTTCAAATTTGACCTTTTTAAAAATGTCACTACCTTTATTTATAGATTACAATGAGTTTCATTCTAAGCATAATAGGGAAATTTTGTAGTTCTTGATTTTTTGACAACTCACCATCAATGGTGCTAGCCAGCTATATTTTCTTGATCAGTTATAACAAAAATTTATATTAGATTCATCTCCACCATTTATGGTTCTTGTTACCTTATTTTTTCCACTAATTATTACAACTAAATATGGTTGAATAAAATATTTTTAAAGCTTTCAAACTATGAGTGATGATTCAGCTTTCATGACATTTGTCCTATACTTCCTTTGCTCTCTATAATATGAAGCCATGTGAAGACTCACTAAATTTTTGAACTCATAGAAATATTAACCCTCGACACTAATCTAATGATGAACGTTTGTGATTGATTATCATGCAACCACACGTAACTATATTCTTCTCGAATCCGTGCAATATTTGACTTCCTTAGTCTTATCCACAAAGATAGAGAGGCACATGGAATTAGGATTCTGGTCATATTTATTTAGCTTAGCATAGTATATTTTTAATTTGGTATGCCTCCTTTGGTCCTCACATGCAAACACATCATCCATGATCTTTAGTTTCACGCTAATAACAAAGGGTATAGAAAATCATGCTCACTTCTCCATCTTAAGCTATTTGGTTAGTTTTATCAATGAAAATATGTTTTTCAGTGATTTTCTCTTTGTAAGTATTTTCCAGTGCTTTTCATATGTATGTTACTAACAAAGGAATCAAGTATTTTTCCCAATTTATACCTTTTCTTGTAGATTTACCTTTTGAGCGCTTTTCTGATTTTAACATTTCTAAGCACTTTTTATTTATGCGCAATCACCAAAGGGAACAAAAAATCATGGTGCCTCACTTACAATGATCACTGCACACCTTATACCATGGAATCATGTTTTTCAGTGAAATTATATTGTCTACCACTTTTCTAATTTATGCATGATTAAATAAAGATTCAGGAAATCTTGTGCACCACTTTCAATTGATTTTGCCCTTTTTCCATGAATTCATGTTTTTCAACACTTTTTAGATGCGTGCAGATAACAAAGAAGATGGGAAATCATGCTCTAGAGCTTTTTTACCAATTTCAATATTTTCTCTTAGATTTGCTTTCTTCAACAAAAATGGAAAAATTAGGAGAGTTTTGCTTCCTTTGTCCATACTTAGCCAAATTTTGTAAAGTTTGAGTTAAGTTGACATGTAGCCAATTTTGGCCTACATGTTTTAACTTCTCTAAAGCTCTTAAGGTTTCATGTAGGCTTATGCACAACAACAAATATTTACCAATAGGCTAAATATTTGCATTTTTTTAAATTCAAATTGGCAAGTTTGGGGAACCCTAGATGTCAGTCCTTTCACCCAAAAAATTTGGATTTTTTTTTAGGTGTCAGTTTGCCATTCGTTGATAATAGTATTACATTTTTTTAAAAACTCGCCAACACTCTCACCTAAATTGTGGATCATTTTTACCTCAAATTTATTAAAAATTTAATTTATCCTACCCAACTCACCAACTATAACACTATAAATAACTAGCATGCCAGTGATACTTTTTCACAACCGAATCGAAGAGTACATTTGATATGTTGTAGAATTTTGGCGAAGTTTAGCCGGGTCCAGAAACTCGTCGATTAGGGTCAAAACTCCACTCGGACCAAAATGAAAGCCATATATGCACCCAAAATGATAGATAAGCACATTTCTATATCCAAATCGACATCTGGGTTTTGTTATGCACCCAAGCTGAAAAGCATTCGCTTGACATAGTTCTACACACGGATCAACAGATAAAACAATTACATAGATATAGACCCAGATCAAAATATCAATTTTTTTCTATACCCAAAACATCACATAGAACCTAATTTGTAGCCATTCCAGTATTCATATGGCCTAACAAAGTTTTGATTCTATATTGGTAACCTATTCCTGTTTTGTACCCGCCATGACATCCGATATTTGTTCTATACATGGATCAATATTTGGTCATTTTTTTGTCACCAAACCGACATTCGAGACTTATTCTTTACCTGGACTACAATTTGGTACTAAATTTTACATAGACTGACATTTACACAAACTATAGAGAACCTGACATAGGACGACAACCAAAATTGTTTTTAAACCAGGATGACTATTGATATTTTTCCAACCACATCTACCTCCATACCTTTTTTTGCACTAGGTAATCTATTTATTAAAACATTGTGAATTTGTGATGCTATATTTTTTTCTTTTTTAGAGAATATGAGTTGAAGCAGTTGTAGAAATAAGATAAGTCAATGCTCTATTTTTAGAGAATATGAGTTGTAGAAATAAGATAAGTCAATGTTCTCCATGTTTTCCCATATTTTCTCTCTTTTTGTTAACACTTTGATTCTCTATTTCTATTGAGATATACTTTTCTATTACAATATTATGAGTAGTAATTGCTTTGGTTCTCTAAGGATATTGTGATGCTCTATTTCACATACACATATTTTTTTCTTACATTGATTTAAATTTGTATATTGAATAGTTTTATGCTCTTCTTAGTTATGAGTGCTATCTCTAGTGTAGTGGAAAAAATATCACAATAAATCATGTTTGGAAATAGGCATGTATTTTCTACCAAACCATCATCTATTGATTCTAATTACTACATTATCTTGAGCCCTCACATAATTAAAATATCTTCATTTTATTACATTTCTAAATTGAAAAATAGTTTCTTTAGAAGTATAATATCACCTACTGGCAATGCAAAGAAGCGGGCCAAATATCCTGCTAAAAAGAGTATCTTGAATAATTTTAGCAATATATTGAAATCTAATGAGCCATCGATATTAGAGCAAATTAAAGATATAAATTATTTTTGACATCTTGAAGAGTTAGTTGTATATTCAATGATTATTTTAAATAATACTTTCTTTCTCAAATAGTTAACTCACAGTATCTGCCTATGTCTAAAATTCATGATGATATGAATAATATTCATGCTTATAAGTTTTTTTGTTAAAT
Source organism: Wollemia nobilis (assembly GCA_028583015.1). NCBI lineage: Eukaryota > Viridiplantae > Streptophyta > Pinopsida > Araucariales > Araucariaceae > Wollemia > Wollemia nobilis. The sequence continues at coordinate 4,821,875 of JAQPPZ010007219.1, forward strand.
CCAAAAATTATAAAGAATATTATTATATGCTACTGTGCAGAATACCCTATTGACCCTGATATGCCTCCACTTGAAGATATTCCTCGTCAAGAGATGCCTCCTAATGAAAATTCTCTTAACAATGACATCCAATAAACACTTGAACATATTCCTCAAATGAACATGCCAGCTAAAAATGAAAGCGATAAATCAAATACATTAAAATATTTTGTCGAATCTTCAAGAAAAAATACTAAAAAGAGAAAGACATCTAACTAGGCTATTGGAAGGGCATTAAAATGGGAAGAAACATTTCCATGGATAGATCCTATCCCTTCCATGGAAAACAAATTTGAACAAAAATAATGTAGATGCAAAATTTGTAGTTGGGTAAGGATCATAGGATGTAAAATAAGAAATATACAATAGAAAAACATGCTGATAAAGTTTATGTAAAATTTCAAGGAAATGATGGTAAACTTAAAAAATAAGTTAAGTGGAACGATGCATCAGAATGTATTAATGTCAAATATGCACTAGAATATAAAAATTACTTAAAGCAACAACAATCTCTTATTGGGAAAGATGGAACGATTAAATCCCAATTTCAAAAAATACATAAGACCATTTTAGCTTCGAAATGTTTACAAATGGCTATTGTATATAATATTATCAAAAAGGGTAGATCCATGTTTGATTTTAGTGATTATAAGCACCTGTTTGAAATAGTCGATGTGCAAAACCTTCCTAGTTCCCATTGGTCAAATCGAAGTGGTTGGGAAATTGTAAAATGTCTATCATTACTTGGGAAGGAGGACCTGATCGAGAATGTAAAACATGCCAGATTAACATTAATTTCTATTGATGGGGTGATATTTATGGACAACACATCATGGATTTGCATGCATGTGTACACATTTCAAAATCATGTAAGGCAGCCTAGTTTTTTAGGATTACATAAGATGGTGGAATGTTCAAATGCAGAAACTATCTATAACATTGTTGTGAGTAGTTTAAAGGATATTGTAGGAATGAATTATATAGATATATCCACAAAATTAATATTCTTTTAATCTAATGGTGTTGCTATAATGCAAGGGCACAAGAATTGTCTTTATGGTCATATCCAAATATCAGTTTCCCCATCTATGATACCCATTCATTACATTGACTATAAAGTAAATCTAGCATATATAATTATGCTCTTTTGAAAATGTTGCAAGAGTAGAAGAACTTATTCGTTAAATACATTCTTATTTTTCTTGTAGTCCAAAAAAGGTTTGCAAAGTTTCAACAATTTGCACTAGGAGTTATAGAAGCAATTTTGTTTTTTAAAGATGTGGATACAAGGTGGATTTCAATGTATCAACCTGCACACAGAGATTTTAAATAGTAGCAATCATTAACAGGGTTGATGTTTGCAAATTGTAGGACTATTGATAAGGAAAAAAATCTACTATTCCATTTGACTAAATTCGAAATTCTTTTAACATTATGTGGTATTCTTCCAATGTTATATGAAATGAATATGTTGATTAAACTTGCACAAGAGAGATCCATATATATCATTGATTTTATAAGGATGAGAAATAACATGTGTGATTATTGATAGGTTATATGTTTCCAAAAAAAAATTGAATATCCCTTGTTTGATAGTTTGAATACATTGACAAATGTAAACAATCCAAAAATCTTTTTGAAGTTTGATATCATTGATCATATTTGTATTAATGTTCGTGGAAAGATGATACCTTTGTATTGTTTTTAAATGTAGGTAAGTATAGTTGTTGATGATGTTGAACAAGTTCTTGTGACACACAATGGATTTGAAGTTGTTTTACATAAAATAAAGACAATTTTGTTTAAAATAGCAGAATCATTGACAAAAGAGATAAGAGAACGGTTTCAAAGAGATAAGTTGCTTGAGGCAATGGGTGTGGTTAACCCCATATTTTGGGATCCTTGTACTGAATACAATTTTACACATGAGTTGTTTGTTAAATATATGTTCAAACTTGTCAATCATTTCAGTAAGAGTGTGGAATTCAATGATGTTGAAATAAAATGCATACTCAAAAAAGATATCTTAAAACAAAAGTCATCACATTTTTGTGGAACAATGGTTGAACAAAAATCACTTTTGAATAACATGCATGAGACTGGTTCCATTGCACGTTTGTGGCAAAAATTGTATCCAAGTAGTGTCTTGCAAGATACTATTAGTGAATACTTTTGTTTATATGAATTATTTCAAACAATTATATTGGGATCTATGGAAGAGGAAAGGGTTTTCAGTGTACTATCTTTCATTAAATCTAATATGCACAACAGAATGGACAAAAATTTAGAAAATTGTTTGAGAATTTATGTGACATCGTATTTGTTGAAAACATTTCCTTATGATAGGGCATTGAAATATTATAATTACCTTGTAGGTAGAAGGGGTATCAGGAATACGAATGATGATGACGATATTGATGATTTCAATGATCATATTATGGGGATACAAATAATTGCTATGTAAAGTAATGATTCTGGATAAGTTGAGAAGTGTTTGTTTTAGCTACCTGATTTATGAATTTTATAGTATTGTGATTTTTCTAGTATTTCAAAAAATTAATAAATTTGAATTTATTTTATATCATATTTCATAATAGTGATTCTGGACAAGCTGAGAATATTTGTTTCAGCTAGCTAGTTTGGGATTCTAGACAAGCCAAGAATTTTTGTTTATGGATCTAGTGTTATTTTTGAAATAGTTTTAATTGCATTTATATCATAGTATTTGTTTGTTTCAGTTACTTGAATTGTAATTTTTACAATATTTTACAACATTTTTTTTATATGAATGTGTTTATTTCCATTACAAGATTGTTTCATTTGACAAGCCGAGAGGAGGGATGTTTTTCACAGGATTGCCCAAACTGTCTAACTTGTTTCGACCATATCTCACTCATTTGAACTCGGATTGAGCTAAAATTGTGAGGATAGATGCCTAAACAAACCTAGAACATCTCCACCAATTTTCATATCATTTTCATCAACACAAATCCTAGCACATCCCTATGTGTGAACAAGATTTTTGGCAAGCGGCTATGAGAGGGTTTCATTTGGGTTGAGTGCAAGCAGCTCTAGAGGTTGGTTTTTAGGACCTTCGGGTCCTAGCGGTCAATATTTTTGTGGTTTATTATTAATATTTTAGCAAGAAATTGTGTAGGGAATCCAATATGGGTTATAAATTTGTCTTTCAATGGATCATACTGTGAACTTGAGTGACAATGACTTCCAATTTGCTACACAAAAGAAAAGTGAAAACCATACCTTTCCACGACATCTAGGTCAAGGATTTAAGAGATCACGAAACAAGTTTCAAGAAATTGATCAAAAAATGGCTTATATCTCATGTGAATCTGGTGCTAAGGTGAACCCACAAAATAATTCTATTGCGAAAACCCCTATCAAGGGTAAGAATTTTGAAAAATTAGCCCCAAAAATAAATTTTAGGGATGCCCTCCGTGGTGGATAGTATTAGCCCAATGCTAATATCAATATTAGGGCTTCCCATAAACCTCTAAGAATACCTAAGATTGATCCTAGGAAAATGGAGTCAGAATGTCTTACAACAGTTGATGGAACTCCTATTGTTAAGCTTGATACAGGTAAAATTAAGACTAGCATTGAAGATTTGGAAAAAAGATGACTAATTTGTCGGTTCATGGGTTTTCTTCTAAGCCTATCTATTTTCAAAGTCTGGACTGCAAAAAACTAGAAAACTAAAGGTGAGTTACAAATATCTATTTATCCAAATGGTTATTTTCATGTTTTATTTGCTAATAATGAAGATAGAGAGAAAACTTTTCAAGGGGGTCCTTGGTTTTTTGGAAGGGCAGGGATTTTCATGAAGCCCTGGCATACTAAATTTAAAGTTGAAGAAGAGATGCCTTCTATAGCTCCCGTGTGGGTTAGACTCTTTGGCCTCCCTATTGAATTTTGTAATCCTACTATTTTTTCTTCAATTGGAAACTCATTAGGAAATTTTATGATGACTGCTGATTGTAAGAAAAATTTTGAACATACTATTTATGCTCGGATTTGTGTATTAATGGATTTTGACAAACCCCTACCTAAAAATATCACATTACAATTCAGGTAAGACACTTGGGAGCAAGAAATGGAGTATGAGAACATTTATTTTCATTGTAGAATTTGCCATGAATATGGTCATTTGGCTAGCGCTTGCCCAAATAAAATTCTTGATCAAAAGAAAGAATATATAAACTCAACAAGTTTCCAAAAGCCTAAGAAGAAGAACACTCGAAAAAACCAGTTATGAAGGATCAATCAAAGTCATCTGCTAATATGTTTGAAATCCTTTCTACAAATGATGTCTCAAGGTAGGAAGAGGAAATAATGGAAATAGAAATCTTAGAAACACAATTTAAATATGAAGGGAAGAACTCAGAGACAAACCAACAAATCAAAGTTTTTCAATAGAAAAAAAGGGAGAAAAATTACACAAGAAAAACAATCTTTTAAATGTCAAAAATTCAAATAATACAGGTCCCAATATAGACTCCGTTGAACCCTCTAGTAAAATATTGGCTGTGTACGAGCATTATTCAAGGTTATAAGTCATATCAGATTCAATTTGAATAAATCAAGAAACAGGGGAAAAAAACTGAAGATGAATTCTAATCAAAAAGTAGGTCGTAAGACCAATCAATATCATATGGTAAAATAAGATGAAAAGCTTGGAGAGGAAGGTAATATTAATGCCCTTCCCAACATTTTTAGCCCTGGTATTAATTAAGATCATCACTTGGAATATTAGAGGACTCAAAGGGAGTCTTTCAAAACAAAATGAAATTAGAAGAATGATTTAGATAAATCATCCACATCTTGTTTTCCTTAAAGAAACAAAGATGTCAATGGAGGATATGGACTCAATTGCCAATAAAATTTGGTCAACTCTAAAAGTGGTTTCCTTCAGTTCCCAGGGGACTTTTGGTGGCATTGCTTGTCTTTGGGACCCAAAAGAGGTAGTTATTCACCATATGGTTGGCAGTTGGGGTCTGTTTTCTATAGCTATTCAAAGTAGACATTCCAAAAAAATTATGCTCTGCAATACTGTTTATGCTCTGACTTCTTTGGAGGAAAAAAGAAGACAATGGAATGATATAACTCATATTATCTCTCATTTTCCTAAATCTTGGATCTTGATCGGAGGATATTTCAATACCATCCTCTCTATGGGTGAGAAAAGGGGGGAAATAGAAATTTGGACAAAAACACTGACCTCATGAGCGAATATAATGCAAACCTCCATCTTGTGGACATCCAACCAGATAATGGCCTTATGACTTGGTCTAACACAAGGTAAAGCTTGGTTTGTATAATGGAGATATTGGATAGGTTTTTGCTCTCTAAAAATTTCTTAATCCATGGTCACATTCCTAAAGTGAAGACTCTTAATAATGTTTGTTCGGATCATTGGCCAATCATGGTGAAAATATGGAAAACCAATGTGAGTTTCTCTCCTTTTTGTTTTCAATTAATGTGGCTTAGAGATATTTCCTTTAGAACTCATGTGCAACAATGGTGGAAGGAAGGTAAACCTAGGCATGGGACTAAGATGTTCTATTTTGCCAAAATACTGCAATGCATTAAATAAAAAATCAAGACTTGGAACTAGAAAGTGTTTTGGGATGTTCATAAAAAAACATGAAGTTATTTCTTATATTGAAAATTTGAATAAGAAAATCGGTTTAGATGGCCTCATAGATAAGAGAAGTGCAGATGAAATTAAACTCACAACTTAGTTAGAGGAATGGAAAAAAAATATGAAATCTTATGGAAGCAAAAATCTAGAATTCAATGGCTCAAAGAAGGAGATCGAAACACAAATTTCTTCAACAAATCTCTTCTAGCTCTAAGATCTCACAACTTTATTTCTTCCCTGAAATCATATTCTAGAGATGTTGTTTATACTTAGGATGGCATGAACTCTATTTTTGTTGATTACTTTTCCAATATTTTTGCTGCTACTCCTCTTGACTCAGCTTCTCAACAAAATGTTCTTCAATAAATCCCTTCTCTTATCACTTCTAAGAAGACCTCTATTTTGACTGTTCCTATTACTATCAATAAGCTTTAACAGGTATTTTTTTAAATGCAAAAAGGGAAAATCCCAGGTCCTAATGGTTTTCCCATTGAGTTCTACCAAAAATTCTAGGATATTCTTCATGTTGATTTATTAGAGGTGGTGGAAGAAGACAAGAAAGCCAAAGAAATTTTGAAGGTTATCAATAAAAATTATATTACTCTTGTTCCAAAAGTTGAAGAGGTTGATCATATCTCAGCTTTTAGACCTATTGCTTTATGTAATGTTCTTCTCAAAATCATTACTAAAATCATGGCATAAATGTTGAAGCCTCTTTTGCATAAGATTATTTTCCTAGAGCAAGGGGGTTATGTGGAAGGGCATCAAATAGTATATGAGATAGTTCTTGCTCAAGAAGCCATCCATTCCATGGATATGCAAAAATATATTTCTATGTTCATTCGATTAGACTTATCCAATGCTTATGACAAAGTGGATTGGCACTTCCTTATCAAAGTTTTGAGGCAATTTGGTTTCTCTAAGGATTGGGTGGATTGGATTATGGGATGTATCTCTTCAGTTTCCTACGTAGTTCTTATCAATGGTAGTCCTTCTCAGTCATTCCCAGCTTCCAGAGGTATTAGGCAAGGTGACCCACTATCCCCTTATTTATTCATCATTCTTGTTGATTTCTTGGGTAGGACTATAACCAAAAAGAGGGAAAACAAAACCCTTGAGAGAGTTACCATTGCTCATGGAGCTAGAGCTATCTCTCATATTCAATTTGTGTATGACTCTACTCTTTTATGTAAAGCTATGGTTAAGGAATCTTCTAATATTAAGCAAATCATTAGCTCTTTTTCTAAGGCTACCAGGCAGTTGATCAGTGAAGATAAATATAAAGTTATTTTCTTTCACTACTTTGCTAGACAGGAATACATGGCCTTGGATAAATTAATATATAAGAAGACCTCCCTTCCAATCACTTATTTAAGTATTTCCATAAATATTCAAAGGCAAAAAAATAAATATTGGAATTGGTTTTTGGACAAATTCAAGAAGGAAATTGGAAAGTGGACCAACAGGTGGCTTTCTTCTGGGGGTAGAATCACCTTGGTAAAATCAGTCCTTCAAGATATTCCTATTTATGTATCTTCCGTGTTGAATATTCCAAAGGTTGTTCTTCGAGAACTGGATCAAATCAGTCATCATTTCCTTTAGAGTGGTACTAAGGAGAAAATAAAATGGGCCTTGGTGAAATGGGACACTTTATGTCTTCCTAATAATAAATGGGGGTTATGATTATGGTCTTCTATTAATAACAAGAAATATTTAGCTGCTAAATTATATTGGACAATGTTGCATAACCCCAATGCTCTTTGGGCCAATAATATCGGTGCTAAATATACTGAGAACAAAAGTCCTGAAGACCTTGTTCCCTATCAACTTCCTACCAAAGGTTCTCCCATTTTAGCAATTCTTAATACTGGTGAGGATTTGATAAAGAAAAAATTATTTTGGATCATTCATAATGGTCAAAAGGTAAATTTTTGGATAGATTCTTGGGATTGTCACAAGCCTTTGATAACTCAGTTTCTTGATTGGAGGCCTTGGATGGAGGAGCTTCACCGATCTAATTGGATAAAGGTGGCTAATTACTATCGGTACCATACTGGTAATTCAATGGTTGGTAGATATTGGATCCCTATTGAGGACTATTCTATTCAAATCCCAGAAAGACAAAGACAAGTTATCCAAGGAATCCTTCATATGAGATCTCTCTCTTGGTCCCATGAAAAATATTGTTTTGGATGGAAAAACACTCCTAAGGGTGAGTATTCAGTTGCTCAAGGTTATTTGACCATATGTCATAATAATCCCAACCATTCGTCTAACATATTTTATCAATTGTGGGCTCAAAAGATCAGGCCTAAGGTGAGGTTCTTTAATTGTCTTTTATTGCATTGTAGGGTGCTTACTGGTAAGCAACTTATGAAGCATGGTTTTCATGGCCATTTTAGATATGATATGTGTGAAGAGAATTTAGAAACTCTCAACCATATTTTTGTTGAGTGTACTTTAGCCTCTAAGCTATGGAGGAGAATGGCCACTTTACTTGGCTTACAATGGTCCATTTTTTTTACTTTGGATCAGATTTGGAGTGATTGGCCTAATAAAGAGGGTGTTGATCATTTTATTAGGCAGTTAGTTTGGATGTGTTTTACCATTCTTCTTTGGAATATTTGGATTGAAAGGAAAAACCAAATTTTTAATCAAGATAGAAAGGATATTCACTATTTTTAGCAAAATACCATAGCCAACTTAGTTGAATCAGTCCATCAACTCCTTAATCACCCCCAAAAATCCCACCAAATATGGAATCAAGTGATGCAAATATTGAAGATTAAATCTTATAAGGACAACCAAATTAAATGGAATGTGAGTATTAGTAAGATGGATTGGACACAAAATTGGCAACCTCCTTCTAAGGATTTTATAAAATTCAATACTGATGGAGCCTCTAGAGGGAACCCTGGAAAAGCTAGTGTGTGAGAAATTGGTAGACGTTTAGATGGCTCCCTGGTTTTTAATTTTGTTAAGAAATTGGGTATTATTTTTAATAACCTTCCTGAGGGGTATGGTATCCTCAAAGTCCTTCATGAGGCTAGTAAGGTTGGATGGGAAAATGTGTTAGTTGAGTCTGAATCTCAACTTATGATTAATATTTTGAAGACTCCTTCCAAGAATCATAAGGTTGATTAGAGAATAAAAATAATTATTGAGAAGATTCAGTTAATCCATATGGGATTTTTGAAAGTTGATTACAATCATGTGGTCAGACATCAAAAAAAGAGTGTTGATGCTTTAGCTAATTGGGCTTTGGAAAAATGTGATCTTACTTGTTATGGCCACCCTCCTACATGGTGAGCTTCACAAATTAGGGAAGCTCTTATTTCTATAATTTATTTGGATGGCTCCAGTTATGAAGGTACCTATTTTCTTCTTGATTTTTTTTCTTCTCTTTGGTTCATTCAGGTTTTTTAGTTCCCTAGCTCACTCTTTTTTTTTTTCCTTTGTTGTTTCTTGCATTAATAGTCTTTTGGTCTAGATAGGTCATTGTTATGTACAATTTTTTTTCTTTTTTCTTTTTTCTTTTTTTGTTTATTTTTTTAAGGTGTGTGTTATTTTTTTTGTGTTCTTTGTGTTGTTTTTTTTGTTCTTGTGTTTTTGTTGTTTTATTTTTTTTCTGTTTTTTGTTATTGTTCTTGTGTTTTTATCGTTCTTGTTCTTGTGTTTCTCTTTTTTTGTGTTAATTCATGTTTTTTTGTGTAAGTGTTTTCTATGTTTTTTGTTTTTGTTTATTGTCTGTTGTCGGTTGTTTTTTATTTTTATTTTTTTAATATTTTAGATTTGGTTGTGTTTATTTTTCATATTTTTTTGGGTTATGTCTTTGTAGTATTTTTTTGTTTTTGTCTTGTTTGTGCTTTGTTATGTGGTTCTTGTGTTTTTCTATGTGGTTCGTGGTGTGGTTTATTTTATCTTATTGTGTGTGTGTTTGGTTGTGCTTTTGTTTTTGACACACTCAAGGAGCATTTTTTTTAATTTTATTTTATTATTTTTGTTGTTATTTACTTATTTATTTTTTTATTTTTAAATTGGTTGTGTGTGTATGTTTGCTCCTTGAGTATGTCAAAAGTGGTAGTACAGGTCCGAGTCTCGGGTATTTTTTGCAGAATGGATGCCCCTGCCTCCTTGGGTCTTACTTGAAAGTGGCATCCCTTTTGGGATATTTTCCAGAAAAAAAAATATATTGTTTCATTTATCTAAATTGTAACGTTATTCTTTATCACACAACACTGTCTTTAAAATTATATTTTTTATGATGTAAAATATAGAATTCTCTTTCATAATCGATTTACAACATAATTTTCAAAAATATAGTGTACTGATATTAATGTATGGGATAACTGAGTTGAATGGTGAATATAGTTTAAGCATTCATTTATTTTTATACTGTAATTGTGAATATAGTTGAATTGTTACAAATTTAAAAAACAACACATGAATATAAATAGAAACAACCAATGAGTGATAGAATTTGCAAAATATTTGAAGGTTCATTTCAAATTATTCTTGATTAGTTGTGGTAAATTGATTAAGTGCATTTTATTGAGAGTATATTGTAGTGATAAGGTGTAAATTGTTAGTGCATTAAAAAGTAGAATTTGTTAGATTCATTTGCACTATTATTACTCTCAAAAGAAATTAGTTTTGTGCATTGAAGAAAAGGTACAAAATCTAGTTTGCATCAAGTTTCTAAAGACACTCTTAAAGCACAAAAACCTACAACTCTTAGTGAATATAGTTGAATCGTTACAAATTTAAAAAACAACACATGAATATAAATAGAAACAACCAATGAGTGATATAATTCAAATTAAAAAAAGTATTTTTCATTAATTGCATAGAAAATATACAGTACAAAATTGTTTATACAACCACCATCCAAAAATTTCTTTCCACAATGAAATGTATTACAACAAAGCATTTTTTTCATGCGTGAGCACAAGCATATTCAGATCCTCCTTTTGCACATGGATCACCTAGGCCTCGAGATTCAATTTTTCCTTGTATATCTACATCTCCTTGATTTTTAGATGCTCCATGTATATTTGCACCTCATTTACTTTGAGATGCTTCCAAATTTGTAGGTTCTTTTACCTTATCTCCTGTACCAATAACCTGCTCAGGCTGGTTTAGTGCTCCCATTATGATGAGGCCTTCCTCTACTTTTTCTAAGCTCCCCAAAAACAATCTATCATATTTTATTGGATCCTAAATGACTACATGTTTGTTTTAATTAAGATTCTTATTAAGAAAGATATTTAGATCCATTTTGTGCTCGAGGATAATTGGTTTTAAATAATTATTATCCCTGACCTTAGCTTGTAAGGTCTCCTTCATCGTTATCACATTTAAGATTGATTTCTTTGTAGCCTCGAGATTAACAACCAAGAAATTAACATGTTTATGTAAATTTTGGAAATTTACCTACATTAAAATTAATGAACAACTTAGTTAGTTGAGAGTAAAATACAATGACAAATTAAAACTTTCTTCTTATCAGAATTTCATAGGTTGTAGTATACCTGGGCTTTAGCATTAAGGTTCTCTAACTTCATAAACATAGTCTTTAAAATTTTATCATGATAAGAAACATAAGGTTTCACGGATCCTGATTGGGCTTGTTGTAGCAACCTAGTAAGCTTATTAGGTTGGATTCTAATAGGGGCAAAAATTTCTTCCATTTTATCATAATTTTTATAGTAGGCATTTATTTTCTTGATAAGTATATTTACCCGCAATTACCAATCCTTCAATTCATTCATATTTTCAAGTAAAATGTCTTGGATTAGTGAATAACAACTATCAAAAACCAACTTATATGTAGATAATGTAACTTATTCATCCATAGGATTAGAATAGAGGATATCATAAGGTGATGATGAAATTATCTAAGATTCTGGTTCTGGTTGTAAATTTACCATATCTAATATTTTTAACCCTTCAATGTCCCCCTATAGAATATAATCCTGATTGAATTCTCACACATCTAAAATAGAGGTCAAAACATATTTCAAAGAAACACTAGTTGTTGAAAATGATAAATCTAGAAATTGATATGCCTATCCCTGTATGTTCGATTATGTGGGTCTTGCTCGTGATCTTGGTCCATCAATATTTTTTCCAGCAATTTGATCTTGCATAAATTATTGTTATTTTTGAGATTTTCATGCTGGTGGTGATGGACCTGGTGGTGGTGGTGGACCTGGTGGTGTTGGACCTAGTGGTGGTGATGGACTCGGTGGTGTTGGGCATGGTGGTGGTGGTGGCATTATTTTCTTCTTTATTTCATGAAATTGTGGGGAGGGACCTAAATATATTATAATAATATATTATTAAACAAAATTAAAGGAGATAAAATTTATAATTAACAATTAAAAAACTCACATACCCAACAAAAGATCTTCCTTCAGCCTGTGGAGACAATTGGGTGCGAGTGTTTGTGGTGGTTTTACGTAAAACTGAAAAACATACTAAAAAATTTAAAATAAATATAATTTCAATTAAAATATAAATGGTAATTAATCAACAAAAACTTGAAACAATAAACTTACCCATCATTGGTGCAACATAACTGGATTTACCTCCCATAGCATTTGATTGCACATGTTTACAAGAAGCAGGAGAAGAAGATTGATTCTATCGTTTATGAGGTCTCTATGGTTGAAAGTCAATCATTATCCCTTATGAATCACCATAGTCTTCTGGCATGTGAATTTTAAAACCGATATCCTTATTTACCTATGCGATGGCTACCTTACTCTGCATTTAGATGCAAGAAAAAAGTTAAAACATAAATTAAAAATATCTTTAAATATACAAATTATTAGTGGTGAAAACTAGAATAATTACCTTCAACTCTTCAGCAGTCATAACAATGCTTTGTAATTTCATGTGCAAAATAGTTGGTGAACCAGTATCCTACAAATTATCATAAATTTCATAATAAAGAGCTAGAATGTAATTTATCGAAGCAATCGTGAGAGGTTTGTATGACTGGTTAGTCTAAACAGTATAGAGTTCTAATCTGATTCGATCAAAAATATATGTACACCAGTTGAATTTGTCATGGTACTATAAAAAATGAACAATATAAGCCAATGACTAGAATGGAATCTTTGATCTTCCAAGAAAAAATAGTCTTGCTTGGAAAAATTCAAGAATTACCTTGAAATCATCGTTTGAAATAGATTTATTGGTTAACTCTCCCTTGGACTTCGTCGTAGAGGCTACAAAAAAAATTATGTGACAATAAATTTTAAATTATAAAATTTAAGATAATCAAATGAAGAAAATTATATCTAAAAACAAATTTGAAGAGATGTTGAAATTCTCTTCCAATAAAGCCTTGTCATTCTTATTCAAAATAAGCTTTCGTGATACTGTAGCAAGACCCTTATATGGAAGTCCAGTCAATCTCTGCATATTAGAGGGTTTGATTATAAAATATATTTTCTGATTATGTGTCGACACAGTAATGGCCCCAAGATCATTGTCACAAGCATCAATTATATTGTGTAGAATAAATTTATCTATTCTAAATTGGGGCATAGAAGCTAAACCCCAAAAAATTGTATTCTAAACCCATATGCGGTCTATGCCATTGGTACCAGCTAAGTACTCTTTAAAAGCAACACAAATTTGATTTTTCAATACTATTTTCTATGTCATCATGGTTACCATCACTTCGAAAATGTGTGCAGTAATGGTATCTTAGGGAAGGAAAGTGATACCAGGTTTGCTCTAATCTCATGTAATAGAAAAAAGTCTATATTTGATACCTTTTAATAAATAATACTGAGTGGGTTGGACACATGGCAATGTGTTATTGGATATGAATTTGGGGTGGACACGTGGTAGCATGTTAGTGGATATGCATGTGGTGATGTTGGTCTATATTACTACACCTAGGCCATCTACATCACTACACATGGTCCATCTACATTAATGCACCTGATCTATTTGCATTTTGTACAATAAGATCATCTACATTTCTACATTCAACCCATCTATTAAACTTCACCTGGTCCATTTGCATTTCTACACTCGATTCGCCTATAATGTTATACCCAACCCATCTACAATACTTCACCCAGTTCATTTGCAATGTTGCACCCAGTCCATATTCAATCCTTCACCTACTCCGTTTACATTTTTGCACCTGGACCATCTTCAATGTTGCACCCAATCTATCTACAATGTTGCACTGGTCCATCTACAATACTTTAGTCGATCTGTATGTAATGTTGCACCCGATCCATATTCAATCCTTCAACTGACCCATGTGCATTTCTACACTCGGTTTGTCTTCAATCCTTCAATTGGCTTATCTACATTTTTGCATCTTAAACTATCTATATTTTGCACCCATTTTGATTTTGGATCATTTTTTGCACCCAGTCTGAGCCTGGATCTTATTTTGCATCTAGTCCGATCTTGGATCTTGTTTTGCAACTGGTCTGAGCTTGGATCATGTTTTGCACCTGGCTCGCGGAAACAAATAATATTTAACTCATAAAATTTTTACAAATTTTTATTAGAATATAAGGTAATTCGCCATTGCCTTCGACATGAGGTTGGCCAAGATTTGCCATGGTTTCAAAACAGAATCACCAGTTTTCTACAAGTACATTTTAGGTTTGACCCCTTATGCATAACCCTAGTTTCATCAATGAAAAGTAGAACATAATATAAAAAAATTATATGGGTGACTTCCATTGTTCTACCTATAATAATTCCCTTTATTGTTCCTACTATCTTGGCTTCTAAAATGTACCTGCTTAATACCCTAGGTACTAGAATAAATAATAGTGGTAGAAAGAGGTAACCTTATCTTATCCCACGAGAAGCTTTGAAAAATTGAGAGGCTGACATATTAGTCAAAACTATAAAAGAAATAGAATACAAATATCCCATAATCTAGTTTTCCATTTGTACATAGAACCCAATATGAGTAAGTAATGTTCTTGAATATAGCCAATTTATTCTATCAAAATTCTTGGAGAGATCTATTTATCATCATTATTGACTGATTTTTTGATTTTATGGTATGAATAATTTATTGAGCAACACCAATTGCTTCATCAATATATCTACAATGTAGGAACCCAAATTTTTGAATAGATATAGAAGCAAAGCGGAGCCTTTTAATTCTTAATGTAACTAATTTTGCTATGATTTTGTACATATTTATACAAATAAATTGGTCTAAAATCATCAAAGTGAGAAGAATTATGTTTCTTTTTAAATAAGAGAAATGAAGGTAGAGTTGAAGACAATATTTACCCTTCATGTTTACCTAGATGTATCTCCAAACTTGAGTAGGTCAAACTCTAGAAGGTCAAAGATATTTAAAAAAAAATTCCATAGTTGATCCATCTTGTCCTGGAATATTATCTTTTTGTATGGAGGTTAAAACAACTTTAATCTCCTCCTTTGAGACATCCTAATATAAATAATCATTGGATTCCTCATCTAATAACCTAGGAAAGGGAAAAGCTATTATGACTATTCATCCTTCATTAACTTGACTAAGATCCTTGTATATCTAACCAAAATTCCTTACTCCCATGTTTGTTATTCCTTTAAAGGAGGAGACTTTGCTTCCTTCCCAACCTTGTAGCTCCAAAATTGTATTTTGCTATTTTCTATGATTTGTGAAGCTATGGAAAAATTTAGTGTTCTCATTTCCATTTTCAATCTAGAGTGCTCTAATTTTGAGCCTCCACCTTACTTATCTCTTTGTCAATAATATTCTCTCTTGTTCTATAATTGTATGCATAAGCCTTATTTCCTCATCCAAGTTTTTTTTTTAAATCATATACTATATACACTACAATATCTTCCTAAATATCCCTCATTTTTTCCTCATCCATTAGTTTATTTATATAAGGCCATTGAACCACGACTAACTTAACCCTTTTTATATTTTCTATAAATTAAATACTACTAGATTCTTTCAAACTAGGATGAAACTTCAACCATTTTTATTTCACTAGAGTTATAAAGTTGTCCTCTTTTAGCCATTCATAATTGAATTTAAAAGGACAATATAGTTTTTCTTCTCTTTTAATTTAAGAATAATGATGGGTAATTGATCAAAGTCCTATTTAGGTTCAACCTAGATATTAGTCCCCAAATACCATTTACCAAACTCTTAGCTATGGATAATGTATCCAGTATCTTAGAAATTCTATAAACCCCCATCTTCGAGGTTCTCCAAGTTGGGACTAACTTTATAGGCACCATATCTACTTAATCCCTGACCCTTGGCTTCAAAATTTTGGAGGAAGTAATCATTTTATGGATCGTTCTAGTAACAATACCCCACACTTCACTCCTATAAAGAGTTAAGTTTAAGTCATATCCTAAAATTAAATTATCAACTTCTACAAAATTTTGATCCATAATCTTATCCCAATGCTATATCCTATATATAGGAGGTATAAATGTTCACAACTATCACTATTTCCTTGAGCTCCAATAAAAATAATTATGTTCCTACTCTTAAGTCAAGCAATGCAAATTTGGTTAGCCTAAACTAATTTGCCTTCCACCATATAGCCACTCCTCCAAACCCTCTACAACATAAAGAGTTAGAAAATTCCACTCTTTTGGCTTTTTTGTCTGAGTTGCCAATTCCTTGGATATTAAAGGAGATAAATTTCATTGATTAACTACATTTGGGATTATCATTGATCTAAGGATCACCTTTATATATGATTATTTTCCTTTTTGAACCTTGTAGAGGACTTTATTCTTTGCCAATGAAATAAGAGATCTTCTACCTAACCTAATAGAAATACTCTTTGCCCCATCATCCTTACTAAATTCTCCCTAAACCCATATTTTCCTTAGTCATGTCCTTAATTTTAGGTATTGTAGAGGATACCTATGGGTTTATAGGGACACAGAACCTTCCTAACCATAGGTAAAAAGAGGTGGAAAAGAAAATTCAAAGTGGTTTACCTATGAAGCATTACTGAAAAACTTACCAATATATAAACCAAGTTCTATATCTACTACCTCTAAGGAAGGAGAATTTAAGGATCCTCCTTACCCCTCAACTCCACCTTTACCTTCTTCTAGGGGATGCTTTATTTATAGACTAGTAAGTTTATCCATTGATTAATTAAAATACTCAAAGGAGAATCACCTACTATCCCATATGAGAAATATAATTTTGTAATAGTTTCATTTTGTAAGTTTATGTATGGGTCTAGGAGCATGGCATCCAAATTTTCTGCTAAGATTCCTATTCTTAATGCAATCTAAGATTATTCTAAATCCATCATTTGATATGATACAATTTTTTTTATCTCCACCTTCTTTGTGTCACCTATTCTTTCTCTTGATTCTACTAGCTTGTATTTCTTATGCATTGATAATAATGCAAGTCTATGATTCATATGCTTAAAGGAAATATTACATCTCATTATTACCCTTAAATACCCTTATCTCTACCTTATATTTCAAAACCTTTCTCTAAAAATAATAGAATAATCCCTCATAATATACCCATAATTATGAAAATATGAACACAAAAAATGTATAGTAATGTAGTCTAGGGTTTGAACATTCATCCCTTTATAGTAATGTAGTCTAGGGTTTGAAAATTGATCCTCTTAGCCCATGTCTTCAAAACCTTATGTTTGATATTCATGTCACATAATAGTGGCTCCATCCTCAAAGGCCATATCCCTAGTCTATTCTAATAAAATTCTCTTGCTTTCTATCCCATTGCTATCTTCTACAGTAAAATCACCAAAGAAAGCCCGTATAAATACCTCCTTCAAACCCTCTATTGAGCTTCTATATCTTGCTAGTGATCCAACCTAGGACTAAGGGTTGTGTTATGGATCTAACTAGTGTGACAACTGCAACAATTACCTATCCTTATATTTGTCCTTATTTTATCCCCTCAACCCCTTCTTAATTATAAAATTTGAAACCCTAGGCACCTTTGACATTTAATTAAACCTTAATGCAACATCATATTCTATTTTTTCAAGAAAAAATGTAATAATTTTAATATATTTCAAAATATTTGATTCTCTTACAAACTATTCAAGGCCATCTTCTAGCATGCATTTTTCTCCCATAGCCCATTCATGAGAAATCCATAGGTTGTGCTTTATGGCCTACAAATATCTAACACTATTCTTCATCCATATTTCCATGAACCCCTAACTTGCATAAACTACAACCTAACTAAACAACTAGATTTATAAAGTTTTAGCATATTGTAAACTTATTCTTCTCTAATAGTTGCTTGAAATTTTGTATGAATCAAATTTTTACCCCAAAGACAACTCCAAAAATAAATTTTAATAATATATCAAAGGGGGAGTGGGTGTTGGATTTTAAAAAGGTTCACATATATTTTTAAAAATAATATGCAATTGTTCCTCTCTGAAAGCATGAGATTTCAGAAGAAAAATAGTATTGAGATGCACTATAAACAAAACTAACTTGATGCATGAAATAGGAAGAACGTAATCAAATCGAGAAAAAATATAAAGAGAAAGCAGGAGGACAGCCCTTTTATATTAATTCCAAACTCGGTTACAATACACCTCCTCCATTTTCAGGGGCTGGGAGTGTTAGCATGTCTTGGTTACAATCGTGATCAATACTCCTTCCACATGCCCACATTTAAAATGGGTGGGCCAGAGTGTTGCCGTCGCTTGCGATAATGAATCCTTGCTTGCTGCTTCTCCTGCGATCAAAGAAACACAGAGATGTTAGTAGCACCTGTAACAAAATGATAGAACGTTTGACTTTAGAAATCAATAAGAAATACGTGCAAAATATTGATTAAATACGTGCAACTCTGACAGAGACCCGAAAACGTCACCAAAAAGTTGCTGCCAGCAAAATAGTCGGTGAATCTGATCACTGTTACCTGCAAGTTAGTGAAGAACCAAAAATTGGCAAAAACATGATAATATTTGATAAGCGGCTTCTAAAATCCAAACTGTAAACTATCTAAATAGTGTGCAGTGTAACGTAGGATAAACACATGATAACAGAATAAATTAAAAACAGTGTAGAATGTAACATAGGATAAACACATGATAACAAAATAAATTAAAATGAAGCTGAGAGCGTGCGGGGCGCCCGAGCGGGGTGCCCACCATTGGAACTTGATTTTGGCACCAATCCACTAAGGAAGGGCCCAAAATCTCTTAGGTTGAGTTGTCGGTGAATTGATGGATTACTGTGGTCAAATGTCGGGTTTAGGTCCGGATCCACGCTTATAAAAGCCACCCAATAACCTCTCTTGTGAAAGAGATTACGGGTGTAGAAGAGATGAATCGAAAAGGAATGCAATCGGGTGTTTAATTTGGTAGCACTTCGTTGCTTTCCAATGTCTACCAACTTGTCTCTTTTTGGGTGGGAAAGTCCACCATTTTATAGACCCATGGGGTCTCTTTGGATGGGCACACAGGGATGCCATGTGCCGGCCATGCCTTCCCAAAAGGGAGGAGACTCCTCCCTAACTTGGGCTTACATGACTGCCCTTGTGACAGTCCTATAACTGCCAATCTGCCCACCTATGTGCGCATGCACAGTAGGCGGCAATAATTGACTATCTTTGGCTGCCACTCGTTTAATGTCTGTTTTAATGGTTTAATGTTTTCTTTTAATGGTTTAATGTTTGCTTTCAAATGCTTAAAATCTGCATCTGATTGGTTTAAGTCTGCCCAGGCATACATGTGAAGTTTCTATTGTGATATCGTGACGTCGTGATATCGTGACACCAAAAGGGAAATAGGGCGCAGTGGTAGGAGCTATCGCGATATCGCGACAGTCGCGACATCATGACAACCGTGACATAGCGATAGCGCAACGTCGTGACTGTCATGATATCGTGACCGTTGTGACATCATGACAACACGACATCGCGACTGTCACGATATCGCAACCATCGCGATATCGCGATAGGTAGCATTTGCCTAAGTGTTTAAAAGCAATTTTTGCCTAAGTGTTTAAAAGCAGTTTTTGCCTAAGTGTTTAAAAGCAATTTTTGCCTAAGTGTTTAAAAGCAGCATTTGCCTAAGCTCAAAACCTGAGTCGGACTTGGAGGATATGTAACCAGATTGGTACCTTCCAAAACTATTGTGTAAGTGGCTAGGGCCACTGTTTGACCTCTGAGGGCTGCCCTAAAGGCTGTGTGTGTCAATGCAATCAGTGTTTGTAGTCACATAATCAGATTGGTGTTATTTTGGTTTCTACACTCTCTAATCCATTTGTGGGAAACCTTGGGTTGTGATTTAGGTCTTGGTAATCCCCAACATTGTTCTCCATTCACATTTCTATGAAACCTTAACTTGCATAGACTATTTCCTAATCAAATGGCTATATCTTTGAAGTTTTAGCAAATTATAAACTTATCCTTCTTTAATCATTTTTCAAACCATTGTATTAATAATAAGTAGACCCCAAACACAAATCCAAAGTAGCATTTACTAATATATTAAAGTGGGAGTGGCGTGTTAGATTTTAAAAAGGTTCACCTATGTTTTGAAAAACCAATATACTTTTTTTTTTATTTCATAGTCATTCATGAGTGATCCTTGGATTATGCAAATCCCCAGTGTTGTTTTCCATATGTATTTCCATGAAACCCTAACTTGCATATATCCTTGACTAACAAATTGACCATAACTATAAATTTTTAGCAAATTATAAACATATTCTTCTTTATTGGCTTCCCTAAACTTTGTTTTAATAAAAAAAAGACCCCAAAAACAACTCCAAAAATAACTTTTACTAATATATCAAAGTGGGAGTAGGGTGTTAGTTTTGAAAAAGGCTCACTTATATATATATATATATATATTTTAAATAATATCCAACTATTCTTCCATAGTCCTTTCATGAGCTAGTCTTAGGTTATTCTTTAGGGCCTATAAATCCCCAACATTATTCTTTTTTCCTATTTTCACAAAACCCTAACTTGCATAGAGTAAAACCTAATCAAGTGACTAGATTTGTGATTAGCTAACTATAAAGTTATTTTTATTTAATCATTCTATATTTATTTTTTTTACTAAAATCATTTAATTTTTATGCTTCTCATGATAAATAATATATGTGAAGGATTTATTTGTTAACATATTCCTAAAAATAAATACTGTAAAAAATATTTTGTCAATCGAAGTATATTTAACAAATATTTATATTATTTGAAAAATATAAATATTAGAACAAAATTTTGTCTTGAAAAACTAAACTTGTTTTTAAATATATATATATATATATATATATATATATATATATATATATATATATATATATATATATATATTAAAAAAATATTTCTATATGTATTTTACTATTACAATATGTAGTGAAATTAATCGTACATAAATATAAGCCTTTAGTTTGAAATTAAATATAGAAATATATTAAATATTGAGGAAATTCATCCATACATTTTCATTAATAAATTTTTCATAGCCATTTTTAATTAGATTTTATTATATTCTAAGAGTTAATTAATTTAATTAAATGGTTTTAGTTCAATATATTAAATTCCTCAACCTTTAAAGAGAAGAACTAAGATCAAAACATGCCAAGTAATACATGTATAATATCAAAGTTGTTGTAATAATACTATGTGGTGAGGATATAATACATGTGGGGCCCATTTCTATCCCATATAACCAATTCACAAAAAATAAAAAAAATTTATAATTCATTAATAAATGAATAATAAAGAAAAATTTTAATATCATTTAAACCTTTCAATAAAAAAATTTAGAACGCACTACAAACTATTCATTAGTTTAATACCATTTTCACTAAGTCCATATTAATTAAATATTTTTATTTTTTTCTTTTAAATTAATTCTTAAAACTATTGCTATAAAAAAATCAATACTATGATATGTTATAATATCTTTCTTTCAAATCCATGTTTAATAAAATTCCAATCTCTTGTAGGACCTTACTCTTAGATCTCTTGTAGTGATGTTTGATTGAATTAATAAATAGTAAATGAATAACTACATTTAAATTATTTAATTATATTTTGATGGATTATGGGTAATGATTTTTATCATAAATATATATTCTATGAATGGCATGGATATTAGAGTTCATCATCATGATTTTATGAAATATATTTACTATGTGCAAAAGTAATCATTCTTATGTTTTGTAGATGTCAAGGGCCATACATGATTCAAGATAGCTGAATTCAAAAAATATATACAAATTTTGTGTTGCAGGAAGAACTTAATTATGATATAAATCTACCTTAAGTTGTAGGTCTAGACTAGGCTACATTACATATTCAAAATGGATAATTAAAACATTGCTTTATTAATGGACTAATAAATAATTTTGAGAAATTTAAAAGGACCTATAAGAAATTTATGGTATAATATTAGTATCAATGCCAAGGAACTCTCATTTTCATCTATTTTTACAAAGTGTCAAAAATGGTAACTACCCTTCTTTGAATTGAGACTAGATTTAAAATCCACCCTATAGAAAAGCCGTAGGAAATTAATTTATGGGGAATATTGGGTTGGAATGAGAAAAATGATGGAGATAAGGAGAAATTAAATGAGAATAGGAAAATAAAAGTGGAAGAATATAATAATAGAGAGTGGGAATGAAAGAAAAAGATACAACTAGAGGATATCAACCCATATAATGGAATATATGCAAGATGAACCACCTCTACTAGCAGAAAAATTATAATATATACAATAGGTTGTTAAGGTCATCTTTTACTAAAATATGTTAATCTCATATATTTAATAAGGAATTAAATAAATAAATCTAACGGGTAAAACTATACATTCCTACCCAAAATTGTAGGTCTAGGCTAAAGTATATGACAATAAAAATGGATAGTTAAACGATCATTTTCTAAGTGGAATAATAAACAATTTTGAGAAATAGTAAAAATATCTAAAACATTAAAGGCAATGTATTTGGATAATTCCAAGGAACTATTATTTTTTTCCTCTTTTACCAAGAATCTTAAATAGAACTACCCCTCTTAGAATTGCCATTGGAATTAAATTCCATCTAATATCAAATCCTTGGGAAATTGATGTGTTAGCAAGAAAGGGTTGGTATGTTAAAAATGAAGGAGACAAGGAGGAAAGGAAGAAAAAGAGAAAAATAAAAGTTAAATAAAATAAGTAAGAGAAACCACAGGAGGAAGAGATTAACTTTAATAGTGGAAGGTCAAAAATATGAACCACCTCTACTAGGATTGACCTTGAAATATATACAACAATATTATAAGGTCATGTTTCATTAAAATGAGTTAATTCCTTGCATTTGATAAAGAAGAAAAGAAATAAATCTAATGGGTAAAACTATAAATTGATATACTTGGAAACGTCTCTATGATGTATGACTAATACCATTTTAGAATCATGTTTAATCTAATATAGGATATTTGCTTGGTGGTCATGTATTATTTTTAACATCTTGGTGTTATGATTATATGTAAATTTTTTATGTTATCTTAGATTGTTGATATGTTATATAATGTGCTTTTGAAATGGTAATCCAATTTAATGCATACTTGATCTTAATGGCCTCACTAATTTATGGTTTGTAAGTGTTATGTGTTGATCTCAAACCCATGTTCTATTCAATCAATGATTGATCTTTCTAACTTGTTGCTTGCTAACCTATTGTCGCTTTGTGTTGTTTATGAAAATGTAGATGAGAATTCACGATTAACATTTTAGTTCCTATAAATTTCTATTTCAATATTTTAGTGATGTACATATGTGGAAGTAAGGATTTCAAGTTTTAAACAAGGGGCCAAGTGAAATGGTGGTATGGGCTACCAAGGTGCTATTATCTAGTGATGATATTAGTTTCTTCATGTTGTGCATCAATAATAGAGGAGTGGTAGTAGACTACCTCTAATGAATGAGTTTTACAATATTTATAGCATATATAATATGGATATGATCGATATTTATATTTACAAAGTAAGTATGATTTGTCTAGCTAAGGATGCAATACATAACTTTTTTCTTGGCATGTTAGGTTTAATAAGCTCAAAGACCAACATAGTTGGCTTGTGATTGCTCTTGTACTATAAATAAGATCCTCCTATGTGCATATGGCTAGAGGTAGTATGACTTTATTTAAGTGGATTGTGGTTGGTATATTTAGATATGGTTGAAGGAGGTAGGACCTCTATTAAGAGGGATGTGAGATTTATAATTGGAGATGGACAAAAGAAGCATGACTTCTTTGAATATGGATGTCATCCATATATGAAACATAAATTTCTAGTATCACAAACTTTAATTTCATAAATGTATTGTACGTACTCATGTTACATTTATACTATGTTAATAATGTGATTGGTGTGATACATTCTATATTGCATTCATGCTTATATTGATACATTTGGGATTGATATTTTTTATACAAAAGAAGGTAAAAAAATTGTATTTATAAAATTCTATGTTTCAAATATATTTTGTTGTTAAAAAGTGAAATTATAATATTATAAAAGAAAATTAAAAGTATACTATTCACAACAAAAGTGGGTGGTATGGTAGTACACCTTGAAAATCCTATGCTATGGGACCAAACAAAGAAAATTTTGAATTCAAGAAACTACATACTCAAAGCAAACAATAGTTAATAAAAGTGAGAACCCAGTAGAGATTCATGTAGAAGCAAGTATGGCTCCATTAGTAGGGGGATATTGATTGATAGGATTATACCACTTGATCATTAATTTGAGGTCCTTAGGAATGGGCTACCACCCTATCTATCCATCCTCATGTAATACTTCTTCTTAATCCCCTAGAGCATCATCTTCCTTTCTCTACAATGAAATTTCTAGGTTTAGGGTAGGGAATTTGTGATCCATCCACCCGAAAGAGTAGGAATTTTATCCATAGACTTCTTGTGTTACACTAAGAGGACTAGGATGGTGATTTAGCCTATCCTTTAGTTTCTTGTCCCATCATAAAAATAAAATGTTACCTAATTTCCTTTCCTTTGAATATTACTTTACATGTATAAAACTAATAAATTTTTAAGATAATTGTAAAAAAAAAAAAAAACTCACACTACTATCACTATATTTTGATGTGATAGATGACATTAAAAAAATTAAGTAATGATACATATACATGCAATTAAAATAATAAATAATTACATACATTTCTTCCTCAAGCTTCAACATACTTTTGGTTAGGGTACCAAAACAAAAATTACTATTGATAAGAGTTTAAAAAGAAGGAAAATTGTAGATTTCATATATATACATTCTATAAGAAATATGATGAAGCATTATATAATTTATTTCTTAGTTTTCTCTTTTCTTGCAAACCATTATTTGTTTGGGTTTACACTTAAAAAAATAAAATAAAAATTGAAAGAATTAATAAAATATTAGACTACTTGTTTTAAAGACGAATCATTATGTATTATGAGGAGAATAGATCATGCCATTATTTTTTCGAATATATAATCTAAAAAAAACAATATGAATTTTAATATTAAATTATATAATCATGAACATATTAGGAAATAAATCTTTATCTTTCATAGAACTTCTACAAGCATGGTATTTATCTTCGTATACAATTTGAAAACACATACAAGGATCATTAATAACAATGGATATAATACAAATGGTGGGTATAAAAAATAGAAATCTAGAGTTTAGGTTTACTAAAATTATTTTTGAATGGTGCTCATTACAATTTAAGGAAAGATGATGGAGTGATGTTTAAGGATAAATTTTACTCAAGTTTAAATTGTTGGGATTCATAAATAATTATTAATGTTGTTTCATGAGTGTGGTTTATTAGTAAGTGTTGTACTTAGTATGGCACTGAGAGGGGGGGGGGTGAATCAGTGTAGCATTCAAATCATGAATTAAAAGCTCTAAAAACTGCAACAGGTAAAACTTATAAATAGATATAATAAGTACCGCAAGAGAACATCACACAACACATATTTTTAATGAGGTTCACCAAAATGGCTACTCCTCAAAAAGAATGGCTTCTTGGACTACCATACAAATCCAGCCTCTTGCAAAGTACCAACTTAACAATTTTTTTACCAGCACCAACTGGAAGGAGCACCAACCCCTTATTTATCTACACCAACAGAAATGAGCACCAACCCCTAATTTGCCAGCACCAACTGGACTTCATTTTCAATGAAAATGTTTGACAAATACCTTCGTTATTGCAAGACTCTAACTGGTCTACTTCACCTTTGTAATCTCTGCGCACTCTACTCTCTCTCTTACGCAATCACTTCACATAATCTGCTGCACTGCTACAACCAAACTTTGCAATCAACTTTGCCCTTTGCACTCTTTGCACACTCTGATTTCTTTGTGCATACGCTTCGCACGCTCTGTGTCGTTCCACACTTTGCTCTCTATGCGTATTCGTAATCACACTTTGAACAACTCGACACAACTAGCTCACATTACACACTTCGCTATCATCTCGCCGGTTCTACGCTATCTACGCTTTTATGGCCACATATCACACGATGATACTCATCCCAATTGAATCTTCAAATCTCCAAATAGCCTTGCTTATATACTTGAGATTTTGAGATGAAAACCCTAATAGTAGTCGACTGATTATGCAAATGCAAACCCTAATCTTGGTTGACTGCAAACCCTAAATTTTGTTGACTACAAACCCTAATAACGTTGAATGCAAACCCTAATAACGTCAGCTGCAAACCCTAGAAATTATCGATAGCAAAACCCTAAAATTTTTCGACCCAGATTCAACTTTGTCGGCCTTAACTGCTACTGCCACCTCTGTCGCCTTCTTATAACTATTTGCCACAAAATAATAACATGTCGCGATATCATGACACTTTTTGTAGCCATACGCATTCTTGTCCTTGCTGTCATGAAATCATGAACTTTTTGGCCTTTGATAGCTTTGCCACCGTTCTTGTCACAAAATCATGACACTTCGAACTTTTGCTGACGTCATCTTCATTCTTGTCGTGAAATCACAACGCTTTCTGCTTCTAGAGGCTTTTCTTGCAACCTATCATGAAATCATGACACATTCCGCCTCTTTGTCCTTTTCTAGGCTTGCACCAGCAAAAACATGACATGTCGCAAAATCGTGACACTTCTCGCTGCAGTACATTCTTCACCGCATCCCTTAGCGAAATCGAAACATGTCACGAAATCATGACATATTTTTGCCTTAGCGCTTTTCTGTGCCTATCGCCCGTGAAAATGGAACACATCATGAAATCATGACATCTTTCGCATCCGTACAATTCTCTCTTCATGCACTAGCAAAATCAAGACATGTAGCGAAATCGCTACAACTTTGTGCCTTGTGCTTCCAACTTTGCTTCGACCTACAAAACATTGACTTGTAGCGAAATCGTTACACCTTTGTGCCTTATACTTTTGACTTATAGCATAATCCCTACACCTTTGTGTTCTGCACTTTTGGCTTGTAGCGAAATCGCTACACTTTTGTGTTCTGCACTTTTGACTTGTAGCGAAATTGCTACACCTTTGTGTCTTGCAGTTTTGACTTGTAGCGAAATTGCTACACCTTTGTGCTTTGACTCTTCCTCTTTGCTTTGACCCACGAAACTCCAACATGTAGGGAAATCGCTACAACTTTTTAACTTAGTGCTTCTTCTATGCTTCAGCCAGCGAAACTTCAACATGTAGCGAAATCACTACAGTTTCTCAACTTAGCTTCTTGGCCTCCAACATGTCACGAAATCGTGACAATTGGCCTTGCGCCTTCTCTCTCCTCGGTCATGTCGCGAAATCGTGACAATTTTCTTTGCGCCTTCTCTCTCCTCCGACATGTCGTGAAATCACAAAAAAATTATCTACGCCTTCTCTCCTCTGACCTGTCACGAAATCGTGACAGAAAACATGTCGCGATATCGTGACAGTTTTCTTACTTGTCTTTTTCTTTGATTTTTTGAATCTGGGTCACTTTTGTTTTACTGGAATTACACTTTACAAGATCTGACTATCCTTTGAAATTCTATCCTCTACATCTGAATGACTCCTGAACTGTCTATCCACTGCTTCATTAGATCTAACTGCTTGTGTTGACAATAATGACAAACCTCTTGCAACACCTTGCTCAACAATCTCCCCCTTTAGAATTGTTGGCAACACCTGTGTACATTCCTGTAACTCTTCTCCCCCTTTGTCAATAATACCAAAGGGTTGCTGCAGACTCCCCCTAAGTCCATACACACCATTCTCAGAAACACTTTGAAATAGATAGCAAAAATCATGGATATGATCAATAAGATGAACAAATGCACAAATGCCCCCCTCTGAGAATTTGATCCCAATGGCTAGTCAAATCTTAGACTATTCTTGGGAATATGTGGCCACTTCAATTCACGTTGTCTTCTGAGCCTCAACCCTCTGTTGCTCTGCAATCTCAAAATTGTCCACTGATTTTAGTGAAAGCATACATTGATCGTTTAAATATCCAACTTTTTGCTCTATAATGCAAACAACATATGCATATACATCCTGGATCTCCTCAATAGGCTTGAACCTACTGATAGCTATTTTTCTTTCTCTGTAGTGAGAATCTAGCAGACCACATCAATTCTTTATAAAAGCACCTCAAACATTCATCACCAGGCTAGAAATCATTAGGCTGCACATTATAAACTTTTTCTTCAATCTTCCCATTCAACATGCTGATTTCACTTTTGTCAACAGAATTGACAAGTGACTCACATCTGTACCAATTTTTGTCCAGCACTGCAATTTTACTGCCAACTCTTACTTTCAACTGTGCATGTCGAAAGAAGATATTTTGTCAAACACTTTATGGCCAACCGTAGTGCACCTTACTCAGCCTCAAGCTTCTTATCCTTGGACTGGCATCATATCAATAGTTAAAACAAAACTGTCTATGAATTAAAAATATTCACCAAGGTTTCATGAAGGATCTGACAATCTTCACATCAAGCGTTGAACAAAAACACACTACTATTATCAAAACACAAATACACAGCTGGGGCAATCATTCTTTCAATAAACAAAAACAATCTAAACTGTTATAATCCATAACTATAAATAGTGGCAATAAGAACCATCAACAAAACAATAATGACATAAGAAATACTACCAATGGTGAAGATTCTCAATGCAAACACTACCCTTTACAGACACTTCCACACACAACTAAATGAACAGCCAACACACTTGTCAATTATACCACAAAAGCCCAACTATTGGTCTTTCATCCTCAGATACCCAGACAAATATATAGGAGCATTAAAATAAAGCTTTAATATTTCTCCCGCTGAGGATGTGCTTCCTGGAGATGCTTAGTGCAAAGGAGGAGTAGTCTCATTTAGTCCAAGGAGACATGATTTCCTCTCTTCTTTCTTTCTCCAAACTTTCTTGAACACGGGCTTGTATTTCTCAACTGCCTCCCCATTTTGCACCTTTGCATGAACTCGAATATTTCTCTGGTGTGGTTGTCTCTTATGCATCCATGATGAATGATTATTTTCCTTTCTTCTATGAACCTGATTTATTCCCTGTCTGTGTTGCGTTCTTTGCATCTTATGAAATCTACTATTTTGCCTTAGATTTGATACAAAAGCGCTTGGACAAAACCTTGCTATGTGCCCATGACCATTGCATTGAAAACATTGTACATAGTGTTCGCTCAGATATGCAAAAGTATTTCTACCAGCATAATTCTTTGATTTATTATTCAATCCACAATAAGTTGCCTTGTGACCATACTGGTTACATCTGAAACAATAGCCAAAAAAAGTGTTAGTATGAAAAGAGTGAGAGTGGTAGAACCTCTTTTGTTGTGGCTGCTTTGCTGTAAATCTCCTTTGATATTTTCTTTCTTTTGAAGATACAGCTTTAACCTTTTCTTGCTTCGACCCTTCAATAGTGAAATTTTTCTTCTCTGTAGAGTTGGATGATGAAGGTTGTTCAGCTTCAAACTTTTTATGCTTTGATCCTTCAATGGTGAGCTCCTTTTTCTCTGCATATTTGGACGATGGGGGTTGTTCAGCTTCATATCCAAGACCATGCTTATCCGTGGAGCTTCTCTGATAATTTATCATTTTATCTAGCAATTATGTGCTCTTCTTGAATTTAAGATTTGTATTGGCCTCTTCCAGTTGTTTCTTCAAAGAAACAATCTCTTCTTCTTGTTTGCAGCAAACAGTCTCTTTCTCATTGATCTGAGACCTGAGAGTTTCTTCAATCCTTTTGAACTCTTCTATTTGTAGCTAGCTTCAGATTGCTAACTATTTTGTTGGAATCTTCTTCATGTTTGCTACATACATTAACTTTCTTATTCATCTCTTCTGTCTGTATTCTTAGACCGTCTATCTCTTCTTCTAGCTTACTACAATACTCTGATTTCATGGTTAACTGCATTTCAATATTTTCAAAAAATTTCTTGTAATCTTATGTCTGTACTTTCAAACTAGTGATTATATCTTCTGCATCCTCAACCTTTTTACCTAGAGCTAAAATTAGTTTATGTTCCCAATTTGCTTCTGCATCACTTTCTTCTTCATCATATTCCTGTTCTAAATCTGTTTCTTTACCAATTTTGAATGGATCATCTTCAACTTCACTGCTATTTGAACCATGGCACTGACATTCATTATGACTGAGTTGACCGCAAATAAAACATTTTGTACCTAGTGAACTTGCATCATGATCGAGTTGTCTCTTGGCCTTTTCACCACTGTTTTATTCATCTTCATTTTCTTTCATGACCCTATGTGTTCTTTTCTTCTTGTGTCTCATGGTTCCATTTTTGCCTTTCTTTGCCATTTGTGTAATAATCCAAGATCAACCAAGATTGATTAAGCTTGAACTGGAAACTTGGCTCTGATACCAATTTTTATACTTAGTATGGCACTAAGAGGGGGGGTGAATCAGTGTAGCATTCAAATCATGAATTAACAGCTCTAAAAACTGTAGTAGATAAAACTTATAAACAGATATAATAAGTACCGCAAGAGAACATCACACAACATAGATTTTTAATGAGGTTCACCAAAATGGCTACTCCTCAAAAAGAATGGCTGCTTGGACTACCATCCAAATCTAGCCTCTTGCAAAGTACCAACTTTACAATTTGTTTACTAGCACCAACTAGAAGGAGCACCAACCCATTATTTATCTACACCAATAGAAAGGAGCACCAACCCCTAATTTTCCAGCACCAACTGGACTTCAATTTTGAATGAAAATGTTTGACAGATACCTTCGTTATTGCAAGACTCTAATTGGTCTACTTCACCTTTGCAATCTCTGCGCACTCTACTCTCTCTCTTGCGTAATCACTTCACACAATCTACTACACTGCTACAGCCAAAATTTACAATCAACTTTGCCCTTCGTGCTCTCTACTTTCTTTGTGCATATGCTTCACACACTCTGTGTTGTTCCACACTATGCTCTCTATGCGCATTCACAATCACACTTCGAGTAACTTGACACGACTAGCTCACATTACACACTTCACTATCATCTCATTGGTTATGTGCTATCTACACTTTTACGATCGCATATCACACGATGATACTCATCCCAATCGATTCTTCAAATCTCCAAACAACCCCGCTTATATACTTGAGATTTCAAGATGAAAACCCTAATAGTATTTGGTTGATTATGCAAATGCAAACCCTAATCTTGGTCGACTGTAAACCCTAAATTTTGTCAGCTACAAACCCTAATAATGTCAGCTACAAAACCTAATAACATTGGCTGTAAAACCCTAGAAATTATCGATAGCAAAACCCTAAAATTTATCGACCTAGATTTAACTTTGTCGGCCTCAACTTCTACTACCACCTCTATCACCTTCTTGTAACTATTTGCAACAAAATAATAACATGTCACAATATCGTGACACTTTTAATAGCCATACACCTTCTTGTCCTTGCTATCGCGAAATCGTGACCCTTTTGGCCTTTGATAGCTTTGCCACCATTCTTGTCACGAAATCGTGACACTTCAAACTTTTTCTGACGTCATCCTCATTCTTGTCGTGAAATCACGATGCTTTCGGCTTCCAGAGGCTTTTCATGCAACCTATCGTGAAATCATGACACTTTCTGCCTCTTTGTCCTTTTTTAGGCTTGCACCTGCAAAAACATGACATGTCATGAAATCGTGACACTTCTCATTGCCGTACATTCTTCACTGCATCCCTCAGCAAAATAGAAACATGTCACGAAATCATGACAACTTTTTGCCTTAGCACTAACATGTCACGAAATCATGACAACTTTTTGCCTTAGCACTTTTCTGTGCCTATCGCCTGTGAAAATGAAACACGTTGCGAAATCATGACATATTTTGCATCAATACAATTCTCTCTTCATGCACTAGCAAAATCAAGACATGTAGTGAAATCGCTACAACTTTGTGCCTTGTGCTTCCAACTTTGCTTCGACCCGTGAAACTTTGACTTGTAGCGAAATCGCTACACCTTTGTGCCTTGTACTTTTGACTTGTAGCATAATCGCTACACCTTTGTGTTCTACACTTTTGACTTGTAGCAAAATCGTTACACTTTTGTGTTATGCACTTTTGACTTGTAGTGAAATTGCTACACCTTTGTGTCTTGCAGTTTTGACTTGTAGCGAAATCACTACACCTTTGTGCTTTGACTCTTCCTCTCTGCTTTGACCCATGAAACTCCAACATGTAGCGAAATCGCTACAACTTTTTGACTTAGCGCTTCTTCTTTGCTTCAGCCAGCGAAACTTCAACATGTAGCGAAATCGCTACACTTTCTCGACTTAGCTTCTTGGCCTCCAACATGTCGCAAAATTGTGACAGTTTGCCTTGTGCCTTCTCTCTCCTCGGTCATGTCACAAAATCATGACAATTTTCTTTGTGCCTTCTCTCTCCTTTGACATGTCGCAAAATCGTGACAATTTTCTCTACGCCTTCTCTCTCCTCTGACCTGTCACGAAATCACAACAGAAAACATGTCGCGATATCGTGACAGTTTTCTTACTTGTCTTTTTCTTTGATTTTCTAAATATGGCTCACTTCTGTTTTCTTGAAATTGCACTTTACAAGATCTGACTATCCTTTGAACTTCTGTCCTCTACATCTGAATGACTCTTGAACTGTCTGTCCACTGCATCATTAGATCTAACTGCCTGTGTTGACAACAATGACAAACCTCTTGCAACACCTTGCTCAACAGTAAGGATACTAATTGCCTTATCCTTAATGTGACCTGGATTCAATCTTCATGGTGAATGTGTATAAAAAGTATTACTATATAAAAAAATTGAAGATTAACTAAACAATAAAAGAAAATTTTATTTACCAGTACATTATCTTGTGAATGTTAGTATTTCTACAAACAATGAAAAAATGGAAAAAATAATTTATTCACCAATTATTTTTGGAGACATTATCTTGTTAATGTTAGTATTTCTACAAACAATGAAAAATGGAAGAAATAATTTAGTCATGGGATATATTTGTATTAAAATTTTCAAATATTGAAAAGTAGTTAAATGGAGGTAATATAGGTTAAGGAAGATTAAAATATATTTGATAAAAATGTAAGCTAGATCTTATCTAACTGACCTATAGAGTATTATATTTCTAATATTTTGATGAAATTAATAATTAACAAATGTTAAAAATAATTTAATAAAATTTTATTTTTATATAATAAATGAAAATATAAATTTATAAATAAAAATCTATTTGACAAAAAAAAAAGTTATATTTTATGTGATTCGTGGAGTTGCAAGTCAACAAATAGACCCATGTTGAATCCCTTCATAGGCAAATGAGGGATCCTTTATTTCAAATAAGAAGTGTAGAAAGCACACTAAAGCCAAAATTGATGAAATAAGGGGTAAACATATTAAGCAAAAAAATATTAAGGAAAATAATTTTTTCCTAAAATATTTAAATAAATATCAATAACACAAAACATATAGTAAAATGCAATCTTTATGGAGACAAAAATATCCTTAAAAACAAAATGTTTAAGACAATACATTTATATTCTCATAATTATTATCATAATAGAAATATTATTAAACATTCACAAAATACAGCTAAAGGAAAAATAAAAATTACTCTTAATAACATTATTTATTTTTATTATTATAATAAAATATCTTCATTATAAAAAATATATCACTTAAATTAAACTCATAACAAATTTTTAAAAAAATTAAAATTATTATATAATATTTTAAAAATTTAGACATATATCAATTATAACAGCTATTCAATTGTAATAAAAAAATATTACATTAAAATCGTTTAAAAGAAATTAATTCAAATTGCTTTAAAATTCCATTATAATAGTTGTAATAATTTATTAAATAAAATGATGTCCTTTAAAATTGACCGCTTATAATATAAAGTTATCTAGGCAACGCATTATAGGTAAAGGAAAAACAAAAATTACTCTTAATAACACTCGTCTATTTTAAGCCCCATAGGTCGACTTGGAACAGCATAGTGGCTCCCACAACAGGAAAGGATCGTCGTCCCATGGCATAAAATCTTGATTCTGTTCACATAAGTTCTCCGTGGCATTGAAAACATGTCCACGGGTGTCATCAGATGCAGTGGAGAGGAGAGATAGAAGCTTATCTCGTTCCAAACGCATAGTTTCAAGCTCTGCTCGTGCCTCTGCCAACTCCGACTCTAGCTCAGCAATTCGTTTCTTTAGTTCGTCGACTGCACTCGCACAGCCATGAATGGGATCCATAGTTCTGGCCGTGGCTTCATACACTATACTATTTACTACATCTGCTCTCTGCTCAACAGGAACACCCTACAAAAGAAAACGCGTGTAAAATATATGAGTTCTGTTGCCTTAAAAAAGGAAACAAAATAAGCAGAAACGTCATCTTACGGACGCACTTGAAGCATTTTGACGACGTGGCTCTTTCCAAAGACTGCCTGCACCACTTCAAATTTGTGTTGATCGCTCCATGGGAAATACGGAGCCAGCATGCAATCTGCAGAGCACTTTCTACGTTGTATCCTGCAAGCCGCGCATGCGGGGGTTGCCATCTTTCTTCTCGCCATGGTTAAAATCTATAGACGGAGAGAAAGAAGAATAACGCCTCTTTATAATAATTAATTCCAGCAAAATGAACTGCCAGTGCAGATGATTTGTTGATTTAGGACAGCGCGAAATTTGGGACCATCAACGTGGGACATCTAAGAAGTCCTAACACGATCCGGAGAAGACGTAACACTGAATGTGACACAAAAGAAGAAAACGGCATTTTGTTTTGGCTGTTTAACGTGAACTTAGAATCGTTGAAAAGTAATTTTATGGTTGGATCGTTGAAAATCTCACAGGACGCACTAACTGTCACGCAGCACAACCGTAGATTATCCTAAGGGCCATGAAAATTACTTGGGTTATCGCGTTCCATTCATGTATGGCATTTACTTTTTGAATAGCGGGGAAGATACCATAGGTTATCCTAAGGGCCATGTTTTTTTTGTGTTTTTTGGTTACATAGGAGATTAGGGCCACGAAAATTACTTGGTTATCACGTTTCATTTATGTATGGCATTTAATTTTTGGACAGCGGGGAAGATGCGGCGCAATTATGTTTGGAAATTGTTTGTATTTTGCAACAGATTTGAACCATGGACACGAACTTTAAGGTTAGTGGATTGGTAAGGGGTAAAGTAGATTGATAAGTGTTTGTTTGGTCAAATACTTATTAATAAAACATCAAGTTCAAACTTTAAAAACCCTGTACTTGTGAGTTATTAAAAAAATTGAAGTATTTGTGACCAACATAAACATAAATTCTGGGCTTATCACTTATTGAAAAAAAGTAATATAGTTTTGACCAACTCTCCAAACAAAAGCTACTAAGACACCAAACCAAAAATCCCAAAGTTCAAACCCTTTTAACCCTTGACAACACTTATCAATTAATAAAAAATAATGTAATTATGACCAACTCTCTATATAAACATAAAACCAAAAATCCATCTTCTCACACATTCAAAATGTTCTTTTTGTTGCACGTTTGAAATTTCATTTCGAATAGCAGTCCTTGAAGGGAGCGGATAAGTACAGGAGAAACTTAACAATTTTAACGCAGTTTTTTTTGCTAGCGACGTTATAAAATGGTTTTATTGGCCATCACGCAATTTTTTTGTTTGCAAAATAAAACATTCGATGAAGATTTAAGCAAATAATGTGAGATGATTGGAAATGAGGCAGGATCTATCCCACCCAATGGGAAAACAAAAATGTTTTTTCTAATTAATAACAGTAGAAAAAGGAAAATTAAAAATAAACGAAAAAAAAAAAAACTAAATGTTCGAATCTAAACGTAAGGTAGTTGAAAGAACGCGCCTCGACAAAGAAATTCTGAAAATGTAGTGACAATGAATTGTTGAAGGAGAGGGGAGATTATCAAGTCGAGCACGGCAAGTAAACTGATTGTTTCACCTGAATAGTCCACGGTCGGCGTTCGATGTTTATCACTTTTGCAGCAGGTTAAATAACTTTTCATACTAGCGAGCATGCTGCATCCGCCAACCAAAGCTCGTCCGAAACCGAGAATATAGGAATACTGTAGTGCTGTGTTGACAAATATAATGAGAATATTTACTCCATGAAGGCCGATCCAGTCGGCATAATAAACTTCCAGGACTACAAACTTTTTTCATCGCATTTTGACAGCCATAACCATTTTAAGCTCTATTCTATTCATCTAATGCGTGCGTTAAAACAGATTTGACCTTTGTTACCATGTATCTATTTATTTTATTTTATTTTTAAATATAATTGGTTGCATTATATGGTGATTATTACGTATTACAATAATTTAATAGCTATATGTTACCGTTTCACAAGATTTGAGTTAATATTTTCTCTCGAAGTGTTTACCGATTTTGAGGGCCATTGTATTTATTACATGATGCATTAATTATTATATAAAATAGAGATTTGATATATCTTGAGTCGACCTTAAAATATAAATGAAAAAAAAGTATGATTTTCTGGAATTAGATTTCTATGACTTTCTAGAGTTAAATTAATCTTCTTGTCAATATTTTTAATACATTACATCCACCAATAATTAATGGACATAAAACATTATGCTCCTCTTGGTCGAGTTGTGACATCTATTTTCATGACAATTAATGTAGAAGACAAAAAAAAAAAAAAGTCTTTGTACAACTTTGTTTGGTTGCAGGTGATTCAATTGTATGATATACTTCTATGGTGTGGTGATCTTTAGTATATGGTCATTTCCTCACTATTGTATGACTTATTTCATTGTACAATGACATTCAAATATAGAGTGGGTCTAATGGTGTGGCACCTAGATTGTACGACAAGTTTTCTAAGTTTGTATGACACTTAAAATCACTTGAATGGTAATATTGTAGTTTGCATACTATAACACTAAGGTTTCCGTATGCTTATTATGTTCCTTGCATACAATTGAACTTAGCTCATATAATTTATTCCATTCTATATTATATTAATCCTCATTTGAATGGATGCTTGAACATTAAAATCTACAATCCAAAGAGCCAACTATTTTACTCTAGCTTTTTAGTTTGGATATTGCTTACACTAATAGTTTGTATTCTCTTCTCTAATATCTCTTAGACAATAATCACACATCCTCTTTATCCTCAAAAGGTCAAGTATCTTAGCAACTTTTTCTTGTCTAATGGTTTCTCTCCTACATATAGAAATCTAGACAACATCCAATCTAATGTATACAAAGTGGTTTCCATTCACACATTACACCTACTCAAATTTAAAAGAAGTATTTTTTATTCATTTTATTGTATGACAAATTTATAGATGGTAAACTTCACTTCTATTAAATTTTCATGTTTTCCAAATATTTCTCTTTCCTAGCATCTCTCCTAGGTAGTCTCAAACTTCTTCTTGGCCTTTTATCTATCTCCTAGGTCATCTCAAACTTCTTCCTAACCTTCACAAATCTCATTTATTTATGTTTTCCTTGGATCCCATTTCATTTCATCTCCCCATTTGTATTATTTTCTTATCTTTTGATGGGTAAGAAAATAGTTTATCAACCATTTTTAAAAATTGCTTGATGCTTGCATAAACAACATTAATCATAATTTTTGAATCCCCTTCAATGGAGCTATATCTATGTCCTTAGAAGTGTTTCTCTAGACTTTGCATTATTGTTTGGATTTCACATGATTTTAAGTATAAGAGGATAATTATACCTTTATTAATATTAAACCACCAAGTATACCATCTCAATAAGGACTTCCTTTTAGAAGCATTATCAAAGTTATGTTTGATGAATTTAACTTTTAGACATTTCCTTTATACCATATAATGATGAAGATACTTTTCATTAACCCAATTGTCATAAATCATTCCTCTATATATTCAAATCCATTAACTAAGAAAGTAACACATTTTTCCACATTCAATATTTTTCCTAATGTGTACCATACAAGTAAACATGTTATGAGAGAGCCTAACATAAATATAAATGTGTAAATACTTTTTAAACTTATTTCACAATTTTACTATCCATTTCAGGCCTTTAATTATAAAAACTTATAAAAAAGTGAAGCCTCTAGAGAATTTCTAATGATTTTAATTTTAAAAATACTCAAATTTTTGATCAAATATTCTAATAAAGCACATAATAGGCATTCATGGATCTAGGTCGATCCCTTAATGAGGATGCATGGATCATCCTTGTGAAATTTCACTCCATCACTCCATCTAGATGACAATCATCTATTAATCATGGATTTATAAGTTTGAATACCATCATGGGATATGTGGCTATTTGGTTACATGCTAGAGATTTATGTTGATAAGGTTGGAGGTAAAAATAAAACCTTTTTAATTGGACTTACCTTAGAACTTTGGGGGTTTGGTCTTGTCTAGTGTGGTGAAACTAGCAATCTATGTATCACCTAGTTGATAACCAATATCTATTTTTTCATATATTAAGGAGTCTCAACTGACCAAAAATCAACACATTATGACAAGTCATTCTTTATTTTACTAGTCATCCACCAAATCAACAACAAAAAAAGCAAATAAGTAGTGCTTTATTATTCAAACAATCTATGACACATGCTAAATTTTTATTTGTAATAAGTATATGTATAATATTGAGGAGATGACCAAGAAGAAGGGTCATAGAGCTATATTTAATCACCCTCATATGTATAATATTGAGGAGATGACAAAGAAGGAAAAGAGGTGATGCTTCTCTATTCATTGAATAGGGTAATAATGAGTATGAGGGTGATATATTGAATAGAAACGTGGTAATTTATTTAACCTATTGGACCTCTTCATTATTTGTGGAATGAATTATATATTCTAAATCAACACAATACATGATAAAGCATTATCAAATTTTCACTAACAATATAAATAAATATCATGGTGAGCACATGCCCACTAGTAATGATTTATTTTAATAAGCATATAGATATGGTGATTTGGTTCTTGGACCCTAATATTTGGGAAATCTCTTCATTTCCATAGTGTTGTCTCTAATATTTGTGTTTATCACATTCCTCACACTAATAAAAAATGGAATTTAATTTTAGTATATTTATGACATTATAAGAAATATAATCAAATATATAATCTTCGTAAGCATCCTTCTTCTAATTCTTAGTCCAAGAAAATTATTTATCTATAGTTGTTAAAGCTAATGACATCAGTAGGTATTTCCATCATAGACTTAGGTACATTAATTATTTTCCATAAGGCACATGAGTCATCTTCATGTGGAAAATGGTATTGTACACCTTATTCCATCTAGTGGAGTTTGGAAGGGGTTCTAAATGTGTTACCTAATATTTGGAGCTCATTTATAGGGACTTTTGTAGGCCTATACCTAATAACTCTCTAAAGATATATATTTTCTGATTTTACTAATGATATCTCCATTATTTTATGATTTATATTATTAATATCAAGAATAAATCTTTTAGATATTCCAAAACATTAAAAGCTTTATTGTAGAATCAATTTGAGAGGGAAATCTAGTGCCTTCAAAGTGATGGTGCTAGTGAGTTTGTCATCCATACTTTTGGGTATTTTTCATCACATACTATCATTTATTTTTAAAAAACCACTTTTGGGGTAGCCAAGAAAAATAATAGGATTATTTTAAAAATATTATAATTTAAGTTTCATTTCAAGTAGATAAAGACCATATTTAGGTATAGTGATGTGACTTATCTCACATATATCATCAATGGGATACTAACCTAGTTAGTCTAAGGTATGACAATATAGATAGTTGATAAGTTTGGTGTTCTAAATTTCATATAATTGACCCTATAGAATGGGGTTTGTATCGGGTAAATGTGTGGCATTGTAACATATTTTTAGCCTAAATCACTATAATTTCTACAAAATTAATATGCTCAACTTCATCAATAAATATGTTCTACTTTGGTTTGTAATTAAAGGAATGTGTAAATTAATAAAATATACTAAATGAAATATAAACCATAAGTATAGTTTTTTTTCAAAAGTAAATATATAAATACATTTAATAAATATTTTAGTAGAGGTTATCCATATTTTTTAAAATTTTAATTAGCACAATTTGAGCATGATTGAAGGATAACTCCATATGACATAAATATTTTTGTAGAGGGGAGAAAACTACCCTACCGCATATGATTCTTAGCTGGATCCACTGGAAGCCATGTGACCATAGGAGTATGTTTATTCCTCTACCCTCAAGGGCTCGAGGTATTGAAGGGTTCACGAAGAATGGTTTAAGGACTTACTCCAAGTTTGGGGTGGAAATTTTTTATGTGTTTGTTGAATAAACACCTATGTTTAGCCTTACTAAGATCTAAACTAGTAAGAATTAAAGAATAATGTAGGGCAAATAGTAATGCAAACAAACAAAAACTATTCCTAGAATGATATTTTGATTTCAATGAAAACTAAAACTCTAAACCTTATAAATAAGTAAATATTTTCCTTTTCAGCAAGGGTTCAAGAAAATGCACAAATAAATTTAACCTAAGATGCAAACTACATGCTTTTCTTTATTGATGCCTAGAAATAGAGTCAAATATTTTTCTTTTTATTTTTTAATTTATGATCTAATTACAGAATAGAAATGGATATAAATGAATAAAGATACCTCACAAATAGCCTAAAATATTTAAAAAATAATTTACTCAATCTAGTGGTTGATCCTAGCTTAAAAGTTACTTCCAGATATATCCAACAACTTCAAACATGTAAAATAGCTTCAAAACCATTATAGTATTTGATCAGTGTTTGGGGGCCTACTTAGGCCATTGTTTAATTAAGCTTTAAGGCACAATATTCAAGCCCCCATTGTATTTTAGCTAACCATTTAAAAGTAATAGTGATTTTTGACCTTTGGAAAGTAAATAAGACTAAATGCAATGACATGAATATTGGAAATATGAGCAAGTTTTGTTGTCATTGATGTCAAGAGTCAGTTTCAGTGAGCAGGGTAAAAGGAAGAATGTCAAGAATCACTTTCAGTAAGCAGTGCAAGACAAAGATTGCTTCTAGGTCTAAGAGAAATAATATTATAATATCTCATATTATAATATTCAAGGTGGTCAGATGAGGTCTAAAGAGCAATAGGAAGGCCCAAGAAAAAAATTATTATAATTTTTTATTATAATATTAAAGGTATGAGGTTAAGACTTAAAGATTTAAATTAATTATTAACTATTAAAATAATTTCATTATAAATTAATTTATAACTTAATTTGATTAACTCTAAGAGTTATTAAATTAATTATAAATTAATTATAATAATTTAATTATAAATTAGTTTATGATTTAATTTATGTAACCCTAATGTTAGGGTTATAAGGGCACCAAGTTTAATTAATTCGAATTAAAATCGAATTTAAAGTACCGCCGAAATTTTTAGCACATGGCACATTGCATATAAAAGGGGCAAGTTTTATTTCAAAACTTTATCCATGCGAAAGTATTATTGCCTAAGGAAATCGTACGTTGTGGTTAGAGAGGAAGAAAACTTGCATGTGTTTAAATACTTCTAAGGGTAGATGAAGGAACAAATATAAGAGGGAGCATTAACACTTATACAAAGCATTGGGTAGTGTAATTGGCAGCCAAGGGTTGCACTAAGCCATTTCCAGGCACAAGGTTAAGGGTTCAATCCATGCGGTCTTTATTTTGTAAGAGGAGAATGTGTTTTGGTCTACGTCATCGAAGAGGGACAAAGGGAAGGTGCATACCTTTTCCTTTATGTGGAGTCACATAGCCCACTTGATGGGTGCGCATTATGCGAAGGCGCTTGGAAGGAGGGGTTTACGTGTTTGAAACCCATCAAGACATTTTGGTAGAATTTATAAAGTTATGCGATCACATTTGTTAAGGTTTAATGTTGCATCTAAAAATTGTAAGGGTGGAAATTAATTTTGTAATTTCCTAAAGTTTTATTAATTGAAAAATCCATATTTAAGAGGATTTATGAGTTATACAAGGGAGATAAAAGGGTATGTAAAGTTTTAATTTTTGACTTATTTTTTAAGTGGTTAAAGTTTATAAAAGGAGTAATAAGGTGTGCCAAGGGTGTTATATGTGATTTGTTGAAATATTATAAAAAATGATTTGAAAGGAGAAATAAGGCATAGTTGATTTTTGATATTTTGACTTGGTGAAATATTTTTGCTATCTAACCTTTGAGATTGGTAAAGAGAGTGATTGTGATTGAGACAGGTTTTGAGATAAAATCTTCTAAAAAAAATATATATGGGTATATCTTCCTTGTGAGTGAAATATTGTTGGATGTTGTGAATGCTAAATTGGAGTGAAAAGGATTATTTGATAAGCATTGTTGAGTTTGATTTTGATATATTCAATGTTGATTGATGTGGTTTTTAGGAATGAAAGTTGATACTAGAAACCTTGTTTGATAAGCAGTGTTGGAAATATTGAATAAGCTTTCATATGCTTGACTAGGGTTTGTAAAATATCATGAGTATCATTGTTATGTGAAGTTGAGAATTATATTGAACTAGGGTTTGTGAAAGATCATGAGTATCATTGTTATGTGAGATTTATTTTATAAGCATTGTTGATTAAGCTTTCATTGAGTGATTGGTTCAGTGGAGTTGATTGAGCTTAGTTGATTGGAAGCGTTTGAGTGATAGTTCAAGTTTTGTAAAAAAATTGTTCTTTATTCTTAATTGATTTGAAGAGAGTTTGGAAGATATTGAATGTTGTGTGAAAGTGAAGCATATTGAGTCTCTAACCATTCTCTATGTGTTTATGTGATTAAATAAAAGAGTTTAAAAGCGATTGAGCATTGTTGTGAGTGTGAAGCATATTGAGTCTCTAATCATTCTCTATATGTTTCTATGAGATTAAACATGATTATGCATGAAGCTTGTTTGTGTGATTGAAGAATTTTTATGTGATAGATTGAGTTGAGTTGAATAAGCTTTTATGAAATCTTTTCAGCTAATTTGAGTAAGTCCTAGAGCGGACTTAAGGACTCAGTTGAGTAATATTTTTGGAAGCTTACAATGTAGATTTGATGTAAGCCTTAGTGAAGACTTGTTGAGAAGATTAGGCAAGTCTTGGTGAAAACTTGTAGAGTATATTGGACAAGTTCTACTGAGGAATTATTGAGTAGATTTGAGGTAAGTCTTGGTGAATATTTGTAGAGTAGATTGGACAAGTTCTAGTGAGGACTTGTTGAGTAGATTTGAGGTAAGTATTTGAGAATACTTAAGAGCAAATTTTATTTATTGATTTAGCTTTGTGTTAAGGCTTGGGGCAGATCTAGAAAAGTTGATTTATAATTTGATCAAGCTTTTTTTTAAGGCTTGAGGATAGATTTCAGGATAGATTTTTGTGCATATTTGAGGATAATTTATGCCAGACTAGAGATAGATATTGAGCAAATTTGTGCTATACCAAAGGACTATGTTTAGTATAGATTTGAGATAGAGATTGAACATTTTGGTGCTATACCTAAGGACT
The DNA here is from genome assembly GCA_028583015.1 of Wollemia nobilis. Lineage (NCBI taxonomy): Eukaryota > Viridiplantae > Streptophyta > Pinopsida > Araucariales > Araucariaceae > Wollemia > Wollemia nobilis. The sequence continues at coordinate 4,865,606 of JAQPPZ010007219.1, forward strand.
ATGTTTAGTGCATATTTTAGATAGAGATTGATTAGATTTGTGCTATACCGAAGGATTGTGTTTAGTGTAGATTTAAGACAGAGCTGAGAGAAATATTTGGAGGTGATAGAGCAGAGGACAATAGTCTCCAGTGGATAGAAATCCATTATTTGAGGTAGTGAGGATAGAGGTCTTCTAAGTGAGTATAGGAGTCTTTAGTGGAGAGATATCCACAAGCCAGTGCAGTGGAGGAAGTAGTCTTCTAGAGGATCACTAGCAAAAGAAGAGGAGAAGGAGTTATCCTATGGATAGAGATCTACAAACCAACTAAGGGGAGTGGTGTCTCTATGGATATATATCCATGAACTTGATTAGGGTATTGGTGTCTCTATTAGACAAAATTCCATAAATATTGTAATATATAAGGATTCCCAAGATATTTATTGAGAAAATTTTAGTGAAATATTTTCTCTGTGGAGTAGCCAACATTGGGTGGACCACGTTAAATTGATGTCTCTATTGTGTGTGTTTATTTTTTTATTTCTTTGATTACTACTATTGATATTTCCATTTATATATTGCATAATATTGTTTGGGAAAGAAAAGTAAAAAGTGATCTTATACTGTTCAGCCCACTCTCATAAGTTTTTGTTCTTCAATTGGTATCAGAGCAGGTTCCTTTGAAAGAGTTTAACAAGTTGAAGGAAAAGCTCTCAAGAACATAGATGAATTCTCAAAATGGATCTTCATGGAATTCAAAACTATTATTTGATGAGAACAATTATGCACTTTGGATTACAAGGATGATGTTTCACCTAATGGCACTTGGAAATGAAATATGGAAATCATTTAAGAATGGATACATACCACCAACAACTTCACCTACATATATAGATGGTAAGCTTCTAAAAATGAGTAATTCAAAGGTACTGAATGGAATTTTAAGGGGATTGCATGAAATAGAATTTATAAAGGTTATGCACTACACATCAGCAATGTAAATTTGGGATAATTTGAAATATATATATGAAGGAGACAAAAAGGTCAAGAGGGCAAAGTTGGAAAAATGCAAGAAAACATTTGAAGACATAAAAATGAAGGATGAGGAAAATATTGTTGCATATCTACTTTGTGTGGATGAGGTTGTTAACTCCATGCAAGGACTTGGGATTAAAGTTGAAGAAATAGATGTTTGTGATAATATTTTAAGGTCACTCCCAAAAAGGTATAGTGAAAATATTTCAGCTATAGAAGAGTCAAAAGATATTGAACTTTTGACAAGAGATGAATTACATGGAATTCTCACAGCTTTTGACATGAGAATAAAAGAGGAACCTATTTCCTAGAAAGAAGCATCCTTTAAAGTTACTAAGAAGACAAATTGTAATAATTCAGATTCAAGCAATGAGCTATCCAATGATGAAGAATAAAATTAAGGCAAAAATAACAAGGACTCAAGAAAGTATAAAGGTATGAAATCAGTTAGATGTTTTAATTGTGGTAAATATGGTCACTATGCAACTGATTTTCTAGAGGCTAGAAATAGCAATGATGAAGAAAAATAGGATCATAAGAACAAGGAAGTAGGAAAATAAAGGTACCAAAATAAAAAAAATAGGGATGGATAAGGTACACAAGAAAATAAGTTTTTCCAAAGGTATAAGAAGAGTTTTTATGTAGATAAGACAGGTAAGAGTTCAAGTGATAGTCATGATAGGTCCTCATATAATGAAGAAGATGAAATTCTACTTCTGGAAGAAGAAAAATATAATGTTAGAAAAAAGGCACCAATAATTCTCAAGTGTTTTAGATATGGTAACTTTGGTCATCTTGAGGATAGCTGAACAATGAATGGATTTAGTTTTAGTGAATATGAATATGAAGACACAGTTGAAGGTCCATAAGAGGAAAGTCTTCTTATGGAAAGAGAAGAAGAAGGAAGTACTTATAGTAAATACAAATTAGAAAGTAATGAAGATGATCCTAGAGGTAAACAAATAGAGGAAGAATCAGAGAAACGATAAGTTGATCTTAATGGTGAGCTTATTTCTTCTCTTGATGCATTAAGAGAGGTAAGAAAGCAAAACTCAAAACTCAAGCTTAAATTTCAATAATGTGATGAAGAGAAATGAAAGCTTATAGAGGATCTAACCAACTCAATAGCTAAGACAAAGAGATTTAAAGAGAAGTTAGAAGCAAAGGTTTTAGAATATGAAATGTTAGAGCATGAGGTAGCTTCACTAAGGAAGTAAAAGAGTCTAAGGATAAGTTAAACAGGTTTGAGAGAAGCTCAAAGAGCTTGGATAAGATTATCAAGGTACAAAGATCTTCGTTAAACAAAACAAGACTTGGTTTTGAACAAGTACAAATAAAACAAAGAAAGGAGTCAATATCAAGCTCTAAATAATAAGAAACTTCAAACAAAGAGAGTGTAAGAGAGAGTGAGATTTTTGAGGATAAGTTGGACAATAGAAATTTCAACAAGGAAAGGAACAATGAACATATGGAACAAAAAACAACATAGGGAGGAAGAGACTAAGAGACCAATGGGGTCAAGGCAAGGTTTATTCAATGGACATTGCTTCTCATATCATAGGTTTGGGCACAAGGCTACACAATGTAGGACACATTAAAGACAAAAAATGGAAATTGTAGAAACAAATAACTTTTTCAAGGGTATTACTACTCTTGTGATCAGTTTGGTCACAAGGTAGTTAATTGTAGGGTTCATTATAGGAATGGATATGGCTTCACCAGGAGAAAACCTAGGATATTTGCACCTTTAAGGAATAACAACATTAAGTGTTATAGGTACAATAATTATAGACATGCAACAAAGTGGTGTACACCAAACATTCCAGAGACATGTAGGAACAAGAATATTCAGAGGAATCAGAATGATCAGTTAAGGAAGAAGATGGACAAAGGTAAATATCAATGTATGCTAGGAGTAGAGATACCCCCACACAAAAATTAACCACCTCAAGAGGAGGTGGGGTAGGGGATAAGCTAAGATTCTCATCCTTAGACCAAGTCCCCAAAGGTGGCCCTTTACCAATGATGAAAAAGGGGGAGAGACTTGAGTTAGGGGGAGAGCATTTAGTCAAGGGGGCAGTTTATTAGGGGGAGTAGAACAAATAGATGTAAATAAAATGATAAAAGGTAAATGGGTTACCAATAATGAAAAAGGGGGAGATTATTGGAAATATGAGCAGGTTTTGTTGTCATTGATGTCAAGATTTAGTTAAAGTGAGCAGGGCAAAATGAAGGATGTCAAGAATGAGTTTCAGTAAGCAGTGGAAGAGAAATATTGCTTCTAAGGCTAAGGGAAATAATATTATAATATATCCTATTATAATATTCAAGGTGGTCAGATGAGTTCTAAAGACCAATAGGAAGGCCCAAGAAAATTAATATTATAATAATTTATTATAATATTAAAGGTATGAGGTTAAGACCTAAATATTTAAATTAATTATTAATTATTAAAATAATTTCATTATAAATTAATTTATAATTTAATTTGATTAACTCTAAGAGTTATTATATTAATTATAATAATTTAATTATTAATTAGTTTATGATTTAATTTAAATAATCCTAAGTTTAGGTTATAAGGGCACAAAGTTTAATTGATTTGAATTAAAATAAAACTTAAAGGATTGTTGACATTTTGAGCACATTGCACATTGCATATAATAGGGATAATTTTTATTTCAAAACTTTATCCATGCGAAAGTATTATTGCCTAAGGAAATTGTGCATTGTGGTTAGAGAGGAAGAAAACTCACATGTGTTTAAATATTTCTAAGTGCAAACAAAATAAAAAAGACAAGAGGGAGCACTAACACTTATCCAAAGCGTTGGGTAGTATAATTGGTAGCCAAGGGCTGCACTAAGTTGTTTACAGGTGTAAGGTTAAGTGTTTGATCCATGCAGTCTTCATTTTTCTAGAGGTGTTTTGGTCTGCACCATCGGAGAGGGACAAAGGGAAGGTGTGTATCTTTTCCTTTACATGGAAGCATGTAGCCCATTTGGTGGGCGCGCATTGTGCAAAGGTGCTTGGAAGGAGGGGTTTGCATGTTCGAAATACACCAAGGCCTTTTGGTAGAATTGAAAAAGGTATGCACTCACATTTATTAAGGTTTAACATTGCATCCAAAAATTGCAAGGGTGGAAATTAATTTTTTAATTTACTAAAGTTTTATTAATTGAAAATTGTATATTTAATAGGATTTATGAGTTAGAGATATAAGGAATAAATTCATAAATTTGTATTCTAAAAAATTGAGGCATGAATTTAGCAATGAAAAAAACAAAAAAAAGAGAAAGAGAGAAAAGAGAAAACAATAAGAGAAGAAAGAAAACCCCAAAAAATAAATAGAATAATTTTGATTGATCTTGATTATGTCTTAAAATCTATTGCTTAAATGATGGTTAAAGTAATTAAATTTTTATTGATGTTTTTGTTTGCAACATGATGTACTAGAGAGGAGAGAGTGGTGGTCAAGATATTTAGAGGAGACACTACGGTAGCTAGAAAAATTAAACTAAGAAACACTACAAGTGATGGGGCAAATGCATCTAGTAAATATGCCTCATGTGGAGACAAACAAAGTGTTATTAATGGTATCATCAAAGTGGTGGCACCCAAATCCATCGACCTTTCTACTACCTACAAGGAAGATGATTGTCATGCTAGAGGATGTGTGGTAGATCTTGTGCATTCCCAGTAGAGGGAGGGTAGTTGATATTGTATAAGGGCATCAAACAACACTACAATAATTATTGGGATATTTGATGCATGAGATCCAACAAAGTGGTTTCTATGTATATGAGATGTCCATACGATATGGAGTGGTACAAGGTGCACTGAAATGTAGTGAAATACGTGGGGAATGTAATTTCATGTTTAAATGGCACACAGGTTTGATAATTAAGGTGTTAGAATTAGTAAAAGTCTTAATTAATGTATTATGTTATGCATGGGTGGTTGTAAATAACTAATTGCTTCAATAACCACTTTTGAATGGCCTAGGAAATGTTATATAAGGCCCCATTTTCAATTTTGTAGGTCTAGATATTTGATGGTCGTAATCTAACTAAGTTATGCTATTATGTTCTGATTTCTAGCTATAATTGTAGTAGATCAGCCATGTTGTAACTTAAATCATCATAGAATAATATACAAATGAGTACAATTATGTCTTTCCAGGTTGTGTACAATTCTAGAATGGATGGATGACAATTGGTGGTTTAATGGTGTTTTATGTACTTTTTGGTGGATGTTTTATGTAGTTTATGTCTTGTTGTGATAGAATGGATTAATCTGGCACTAGTGAATCCTTTTAGGATGATTGTGATGATGGAAGTATTATTGAGGATGTAGTGAACCCCGATGTATGATTTTTGGACACCAATCCCTTCAAATGGTTCATGGATCTCTATCTAAAGGTGAACTCCTTCTCCTTTGCTTTGGTTGGTGATCATTTAGAATACTACTATCTCCACTACACTAGATTGTGGATATCTCTCCACTAAAGACTCCTGTCCTAACTTAGAATACCCCTATCCTCACTTCCCTAGCTAATATATCTCTATCCACTGGAGACTATAAGAGACACCAATACCCTCAACTAGTTCGTGGATCTCTATCCAAAGGAAAAATCCTTCTCCTTTGCTTTGGCTACTGATCCTCTAGAAGACTACTACCTCCACTACACTGGATTATGGATATATCTCCACTGAAGAATCTGGTACTCACTTAGAAGACCCTTCTCCTCACTGCACTAGCTAATGGATCTCTATCTACTAGAGACTATCCTCTACTCTGTCACCTCCAAATATTACTCTTAGCTATGTCTCAAATATGCACTAAACACAGTCCTTCGGTATAGCACAAATCTACTCAATATCTATCTCAAATTTTCACTAAACATAGTCCTTCAATTTAGCACAAATTTGATCAATATCTATCTCAAATTGGAACTAAACATAGTCCTTTGGTCTAGCACAAATTTTATCAATATCTATCTCTGGTTTGGCATAAACCTATCCTCAAATCTATACCAAACATTGTCATCAAATATGTCCTAGAATATTTCCTCAAGCCTAAACACAAAGCTTGATCCAATCATAAATAAACTCCACTAGATCTGCCCCAAACCTTAACACAAAGCTAAATCAGTCAATCAAATTTGATCTCAAGTCTTCTCAAATTCTTACCTCAAATATGCTCAACAAGTCCTCACAAGAACTTGCCCAATCTGCTCTACAAGTCTTCACCAGACTTACCTCAAATCTTCTCAAAAAGTCCTCACTAGAACTTGTCCAATATACTCTACAAGTATTCACCAAGGCTTGTCTAATCTACTCAAGATGTCTTCACTAAGACATACCTCAAATTTGCATTGTAAGATTCCACAAAAGCTTACTCAACTTAGTCCTTAAGTCCACTCTAGGACTTACTCAAATCAGCTCACAAGATTTCACAAAATTTTATTCAACTCAACTCAATCTATCACAAAAAACTTCTTCAATCACACAAACAAGCTTCACACATAATATTGTTTAATCTCACATAAACATATAGAGAATTCTTAGAGACTCAATATGCTTCACACTCACAATAATGCTTAATAACTTTCAAAATATTTTGTTTAATCATAGAAACATATAGAGAATGGTTAGAGAATCAATATGCTTTAGTTTTGCACAACACTCAATCACTTCCAAAATCTATTCAAATCAATTAAGAATAAAGAACAATTTGTTTTACATAACTTGAACTATCACTCCAACAATTCCAATCAACTAAGCTCAATCTTATCCACTCAACCAATCACTAAATGAAATCTTAGTCAACAATGCTTATCAAATTAATCTCACATAACAATGAAATTCATGATCTTTCACAAACCCTAGTTCAATATAGTTCTCAATTTCACATAACAATGATACTCATGATCATTCACAAACCCTAGTCAAGCATATGAAATCTTACTCAATATTTCCAACAATGCTTATCAAACAAGGTTTCTAGTATCAACTTTCATTCCAAAAAAAACACATCAATCAACATTGAATATCTCAAAACCAAACTCAACAATTCTTATCAAAAAATTATTTTCACTCCAACTTAGCATTCACAACATCCAATATTATTTCACTCATAATGAAGAGATGCCCATACCTTTATTTTGTATAATATTTGATCTCAAAACCTATCTCAATCACAATCACTCTCTTTTTCAATCTCAAATGTTAGATAGCAAAAAATTGTCCTTAATATTTTCATTCAAAAATATTTCACCAAGTCAAAATATCAAAAATCAACTATGATTTATTTCTCCTTTCAAATCAATTTTTATAATACGTCATTATTTCAAAAAATCACATCTAACACCCTTGAGGATTGAGAGACTACCAGTTTCAATGATTTGGAGAGATCCATAAAGAGTCAAAGGGGATCCTAATGTAGGGAGGTTTATGGAGGAGGAATTTTATGATCCCCTCTACATCGATCCAAGAGTGTATTATGTTGGGGTGGTACTTGGATACAAGAGACGGTATAGGGATATTATAACCTGAAGGATCTCCTCGTCAATGTCAGTATAGAGTCATCGAATCATGACCCAACAAGTGTAGCTAGCCTTACAAGAGGCCACCTGATGAATAGGTGAGTTGTGATAAAGGGGTGTAGCCCCTTCTATATAGACATGTATTTAGGTCAAGATAGATATGGTGGTAACCACAAGGATGACCATCACGCTCTCTAGCACAAGGGAAGAGGGGGAAGCTAGAGGTAATCCCACAATGGTAGAGGTTAGGTGGAGTAGGTTAGCAAGGCATGTATCTACATCGATGCTAATGGTACCGAGTAGGATGGTATGTCTAGAGAACACAAAAATGAAGAGGGAGACATTGTAGGTCTAGATAGTGGCCAGATAGAAATAAATGGACTTTCTTTGAGAGGATAGGTCCAAGAGGATAGAGGGACTATGAAGCACCCTAAACAAGACACACATAGAGCAAGACATGGTGAGGTTTAAAGTAGAATACCTCAAAGTGGAGATGATCCAACTAGAGTAGGAGTGTCAACATGCTTAGGTTAAGGGAATGGCTATCACTATGGGCAACCAATAGGGTGAGGGGATATACCTACTGTTAGAGGAGTTACAAGGGGAAAGGGAAATGTTGGAGGTATATTTACAAAGTGAGGCCTTCCAAACCCTATACTTTTAGGTAGTTCTAATAGAGTAGATATTTTCCCCACTATTGTCCTTATAAACATAGGGAATATCACAATCTAGGTCACAAACTATTTCATGGTCCATGAACATTCCCCACCAAAACCACTTCTAGTAGGTGATGCAGAGGAGACTGGATCACATATCTAGGGCTAGGATTAGAATGATATGCTAATTTTTATTGTGGCATGAAATCCTAGGTATGGTCGAGTGTGTCAGGATTGGACTATGGCACACCGACCTTAGGTACATAGTTAGATTAGGAGATTAATTTAGGGGGAAGTTAGCTAGTTACTTTAACCAATGTAATAAATGCATAAATGGCAATGTGCAAGGTTTCCCCTTGTACAACTATGTAGAGTGTTAGACAAGGAATATATTTTCCTATATAAAGATCTTTATAGATCAAGTCATTAACAAGTCAAGTTCTTATCTAGTGTAGGGTAGTATATAGTGGTGCTCTTGTATGAAGCATAATGTAGATCTTTAGCTCATAGTAATGGAGTGACCATTTAATCCATATTGCATTGTAATTTTATTATTTCTATTTATAGTATATTGCAAACTCACTTTCTTTCATATTTATTACATCTTATTAGGACATATGTTAGATCTCTTCCATTGCATATATCATCAAAATCTAACATTGGTATCATATCCATGGTGAATCGATATATGAGGGCCTACATCCATCATAAGATAAGTCTAGTAAGTCAAGATAAATAGGGAGAGTCACTATTGCTATTGTTGGCATGCATCTTTGCAAATCGTATTTGTCATTGTGCATCACTGCATGTAAAAGCTGCCATTAGGAATTAATTGATATAAATAGCCATAGTAGTCAACGATATTAGAAAAATGAGGACTGAAATAAATATCAATTGTAAAAATTTTGAGATTATATTTGGCTAGATTCTTTCCATAGAGTTGTATAAAAACTTGTGAAGAATAGGACTTAGCATTCATACCACTAGATTGACAAATCAACTAGTGAAGATTATTATCTCCAAATATGGATTGCATTATAGTCTTCAAGTTCAAAAAGGGAAAATTCATTTTAAGGATTATTTGCATATTAAATAGGATTTGGATATTTTCAAAAGAAATAAAATTATTATCTACCTATTTGCTATCTATAAAGCAACAATACTATATTCTACAATATTGATTGTAGTAAAAAATTGTAAAATATTCATTAAGGATAAATTATAGACTACTCTTAAAATTTGCAGAAATTATTAAGTGCATTTAGAATTAATTTGAGATCTTATTATTTGGATAAATAAGGTGAGATTATTAAAGTGCATTAAGGTAGAAATTACAGGGATTCATTGCACTAAACTAGTTGATCATTAAATAATTATTCTCAAATGATTATTGTGTGTTTTTATTGTTAAATATTGAAGGTCACAAAATCAAAATATTATAAAGGTTTCTAGAAACACCATTTGATGCACAAAATCTACAGTATTTTATGGCCACGAGAAATCTACCACTAAAATTAGAAAAGGAGCTAAAAATTGAGACTTGGAGAGTCTCATATTTAAAGTTCACTTAGGGTTTCATGTAAATAATTAAGTGCAAAATTTTCTACATCAAAAGGGTGCATATTATTAGCTTGGTTTTATTCTTACTAAATTCTCCAAGCAAAAGGAATTACTAAAAGAAACGAGTTGCCTCATCAAAAGGAAAAGGAGCATTTCAGAAAGAGACATTCAGCCTATCATATAGGTGCAAAGTCTATCTAATACATACACCATTCTTGTCCATTCAATAAGGACAAAAGGTCTTATAATACAAGAAAGAGAACAAATATAATCTAAGTAGGTATAAGGGTAGGTTTCAAGCAAGACAGGAAAGACATCGAGGAGCATACATTGCTCAATATTTAAGGTGTCAAAAGACACCATTGCTCCACATCAAAGCATCCAAAAGTAAGCATTCACTTGCAATATCAAATCCCACATAAGGACATCTATGTGGATAAAAAGGACAACACAAAGGTCCATATAAAGGGTGCTCATCTACATAAAAAGGCATCAAAATATACACTACAAAGAAGCACAAAAATCAACAAATTGAAATCATAGAGAATAAGGGAAAAATGTGATACATTTGATGTCTCAAACTTGGAGAATAACATCCATAAAAAGAAGCACCAATATCAGTTACAAAATCGCCATTCTAAGCTCCATAGAACCAAGGAGCATCATCGCTAGAAACATCCAACATCCTCATCAAAATGCCTACAAAATAAAAAGGTTCCTTGCTATCCAAGAAAAAAATCAAGCCAAGAAAAAAGCATACAAAAGGGTAAGAGGAGTTATAAAATTCTTTTTAGAGTATTATAGTAAATATCTACATGCAAATACCTAGAGTGCCACTTGGCACAAATATTCTAAGGCACCATCCCAACTCTTAACACTCAAGAAATTTCAAGCACCTAATAAAAAGGAGTTATAGGGAATATTGAGGAGGTTACGTACGCATGAGCATTGAAATAATTCCAATTTGTAACTCCCATTCACCACTTGTCCAAAAGGAGAAATATTTTATTATATTTAGAAGCCCATATTGGAGAAAGTATTAGAATGAAGTAAAAGTAAAGTTGAGAATTGGAGATTGAGTTTATAGTAGCAGCAGAAGCTGAGCTCATGGCAAAATTATACAGTAGCATTAGTGTCATAGTAGTAGTAGGAAGAGATAATTGAATGCTCCTAGCCAAAGCGATCATATGAAAATCATCCATTATCCAAACAATGTTGTCAAAGAAACCATTTGTGATACAAGTTAAAAAGAAGCTAAAGCCTACGTCCATACATTGGAGATAATGATTAAAAGAGCATTAAAGAGTGGTGTCATCTACATCAAAAATTAAGTGTTAGATACGTAGAGGTTTTGGGTGTCACAAAGGTAAGACTATATCTTATTCCAACTTTTTTTCATTAATAGGGGGATATACGATATAATATAAGGTTGAAACATTAAGAGAAATCAACCATATTTGAAATCAATATTTAAAAGGAATTATATATATATATATATATATATATATATATATATATATATATATATATATATATATATATATATTAAATAGCCTAATATTTGTAGTCTAAAGCATAGGATAAATAAGGATTTCTACCTGGATAGATTAATTATCTAACATTGCAAATATCATTATTTTCTAAAATTCCATATTAGGGAGTTATCAAGAATACTACACAAAAATAGGTAGTTGGAATTTAGAAACATTAAATCTCAAATTATCAAATGCTATTAAAGAAGGTTCTATAAGGAAAATCAAGAATTGGAAACTAATTACTATAACTCTCTTAAACTTACATTAAAGGGATAAAATAATTCCAACAAATAGAACCTCATTAAACTAGAAAGTGCTTAAGTTCAATATGAGAAATAAGGTGTAAAGAAGTTGATATTTTCTATTCACAAAACTTTACAAAATCAACTCAAAATTGAACTACTATTCTCAAAAGCACTTTATCTATCATTCAACATATCAAAAATTACTAGGGAGACATAATGTATTCTACAAAAGTTGACAATAATATCATTCATTCAAAATTTATCAAGTACTCAATCCATTTGGGAATCATGACGTGCCTACAAATCTTACAATATTTTTATCAAATAACATCTCTTAACTAGGGAGTCATAAGGAAGCCTATAAAACCTAAGCTAAAAAGGTTCTATCAATTCAAGCTCATAACTAGAGAGTTATAATGTAGACCACTTAGTAGATTCTATCTCATAATATTCTATTCCAATTAAAGCACTTTTTTAAAGAAGCTATAAGATGTCTACCCCAATAAATACAACAAACAAATACATGAATAATCTCTCTAGAATGGAAAAATCATGTGCCATAAAAATTGGAATCATGAATCTACTTATAAAAGGTGAAGCATATTTAGATATTACTTCAAAAATGATTCATAGTGAAGTCGTAGATGATGATTTTGATACCATGGAACAATATCTACAAGCTCAACTCAAAGAAGCAATTGAGAATGGAAAGGATGACATTCCACTTTCCTTATATTTTGTAAGCATTTTGTATATTGCATTACTTACATACAAATGCTATAAGAATGAGAATGCAAAACCAAAAAGTTTGACAAAAGATCATAAAATGAAATATGAATTAAGTGAATCATAATTAAAAAATATATTTCAATCCCCATGCATTATTTATACCTCAAGATCCACTAATCCAACATCTTATATTAATATCTTGAAAATAAATATGTACATAGTAAGAACAAATAAGGGGAAACATCTTTGCAGGGATCTAGCAGTAGTACTACCACTTACAGGAATGTAGAAACCAAACTCAAAGGAAAATCTAAAGAATAAGAAGAAGATGGTTCAGATAAAGTAAGACTCCAAAGCAAAATCCAATTGATTAAATAACCCGATCAAATCAAAGATCATTCTCAAGAAGAAGATCCATATTGAATATTGAAATCTTCAATACCCAAATAATGTAATATAGGGGGGTGTTAGAGTTAGATTATATTACATCATTTGGGTCATGTAAATGTACCACCTTAGGTACATAGTTAGAGTAGGATATTACTTTAGGGGGAATTTAGCTAGTTAAATCAAGCAATGTAATAAATACACAAGTGGTAATGTGCAAGTTATAATGTGAAAGGTGTCTCCTTGTACAACTAGGTAGAGTGTTGGCCAAGAAATCTATCTTACTATATAAAGGGCCTTATAGATCAAGTCAATATCAAGTTAAATTCATATTTAGTGCAAGGTAGTAGATAGTGGTGCTCCTGTATGGAGCATAATGTAGCTCTTTAGATCATAGTAATGGAGTAACAATTTCTTCCATACTGCATTATAATTTCATTGTTTCTATTTATAGTATATTTTAGTTATATTGGAGACTCACTTTTTTTCATATTTATTCCATCTTATTAGGACCTATGTTAGATTTCTTCCATTGCATATATCCTCAAAATCTAACACCGATATGTACATTATTTATTTAATAATACATGTTGCATTATATGTGTGTGTGTGTGTGTGTGTGTGTGTGAGAGTGAGTGAGTATAAATTTATGTGTTTTATTGATTTTTAGTTATGCGTAAATGAACTTAATGAAAATTAAATAAAATTTAACTAATGAAATGCATGAATGAAAAATGAATGAACTAATGATATGCATAATGAGATGGAGCTAACTAATAGAATTAATTAAATGCATGAGTAGATGAGGAGATGGAAAGAAAAAAGTGATGGAAGAAAGAAGAAAAGGAAAAATAAAGAAAAACAAAGCTCTAGCCAAATTTGCACCCCATGTGTATAGGGCATGCATTCATAAAAATGAGAAGAAAATAAGAAAATAAAAATAAAGAAGAAGATAAAGAAGAAGCTCAACAAATAAAATAAAAACAAAAAGGTGCTTAGAATTTAACATTTGAGTTAGTGTAGACCATTGTTAGGATTCCATCCTAACACCTTGATGTAATAGTCCTTATGGAACCTGGGTAGCACCCATGTTAATATTTTGTAATATTTTGCTATAGTTTTGGTTTAAGAAGTGTCTAGCCAAATGGTACCCTTTTATGTAACCATTTTTCAAGAATGTCATTGATTGTAGGTAGGATATTCTAGCTCGGGTGGCATTTTGCATGTAAGTCAACCTTGGGAGTTAGGTGTTAGAAGAATTCCTTAAAACTTTGAGGAGCAGTATTGTATATATTATTTTGCATAATTGAATGAAATATTAAAATAGGTTTCCTCCTCGAAGAGGCTTGCAATTCAGTGCTATTGTAATATTGTTCCTTTTCTCCAATTTTGTTAGGTACCCAATATAGGTACTTAATATTTAATATTTTAATATTGTATTGTATAATGGTATGAGCCATAAATTAATTATTGAGTAAGAAAGACCAAATGTCAAATTATAAATAGGTCTATCATAGAATCATATACGTAACCGTTGGGTAATATTGTCATATGTAACCACAAGGAATATTGTCATATCATTATGCACTTTGTAACTCATGGAAGGTGAACCATCACACTCTTATATAAAGAGAGATGTACCCCCATTGTAAAAGTAATCTATGATGTATTCTTAGAGGAAGCTTGAATTGTGGAGTGGCATCCTTTCAAAAGGAGTATTGTATAGTGTTCCCTACCTCAAGGGTATAAACAATATCTATTTTATTGTAAGAAATTTTTTGTGCAATTTATTTATGGATGTATGTTTGATATTTTCAATGATTTATGGTTATGAGAAGAGAGGTTCAAAATATTTTGTATCAAAGCATATATGTATTTCCATAGTGTGCATTTTATTACTATAAGGTGTGGTGAGCATATATGTTTATTTTATATATTTGTGTGTGTATTTATTTTTAATAGTAAGTTCCTAACAAGTGGTATCAAAGAACTTTTCAAGTCCATGTTCTATTGCAACTGTGATGGTTTCTATTATTTTGGTTGTTAGGTATAATATTTTTGTTTTCTTTTTTTTTGCCAAATTTTCCTTGCTATTAAAAATAGAAAACTAGCAAAATATATATAGTCCTTTTTATCCATAGTAGTTGAGTAGGTTAGAAATCCTATGCTGGGGGTTTTTAAATATGATGAAGTATTTTTATTATTGGCTAAGATAAATAGACCATAAAGAATCCAGTGAAGTGAGGGGTGATTAGACATGAATACCCAAACCTTAAACAAAACTTGCACATGGAATTAAGCTCCCACGTATCTTCAGATATATTGAGAGACCATCTAGAATTAAATAAAATTTTATCTCTAGGAATATTTTTGGACTTATATTATCCATAGTAAACTAGACACAACATCTAGAAATATTACCCTCCTATATTGTAAAAGAGGAAAATAGTGTGCTCAAGGGTATGCATGGAATCCTCCTTGTGTAGTGGTCTAAAATATTTGTTAGAGCACTATTATTCATCACTACGATATAATAGAATGCATATGGTTATTACATACACAGTTACCTAGTGTACCCTAGTTCTGTTTAAACCTGCAAACAAATTTGTTCATCCAAGCCATTTTGTTTTTATTAACCTACAACCAAAAATTTGAACATATTGTCATATCCTTCATAGAATTTGAGAATACAAAGAAAACATTCCCATTCTATATTTATTGCATGTAAAATAAACAATACAAAATTAGAAAAGAGTATAATAGGCAGACAAAAAACTTTAGAGTCTAAAATAGAGGCAACATGGGGGTTAGACTCAGTTACAATAAAGAAATTCCATCAGTAATAGTCATTACAAGGTTTTCAGGATATCAATGTCATAACAATACCTATGATAGTTAGAATAGTTATCTAGACAGTCAAAAAAATTACCTATGATAGTCAGAATGAAAATAGATAGGGAATATTTATGATAGAGTCAAAATCGAGCAAGGGACATAATAGTATCAAGAATTAGTCAATAGTGAGATTATTCAGAAAAAGGTGTTCGATATAGAACTTAATTTTTGAACCAAACCAACCACACTAGTAGACTCTTAAAAATATTAATAAAATAAAGTCTAGGTTGCCCAAAATTAGTGTTGTGGTAAATAGTTCATTGTGATTGTTTTTTTTGAGCTAATAATTTTGATATACCACACCCAAACCATTTTTTGGACCCTTACTAAAAATAGTAACTCCTAAAACCACCTTTATATTTCTAGTAAGTTATAAAAAATGGGTCCAAACTTTCAATTATGGTTGGGGGTACTCAACAATAGGAATTAGATAGAGATATCCAATCCAAAACGAATACTATGGGCATCAATGTTAACAAAAGCCTACAAGTGATACAGTCACAACTCCAATATTTCAAGGGAACTATGAGTGATATATCCCTTGGACAAAAATAAAATAAGGTTGAATTGGATAGTCAAGTCTCTGCTAGTTTCACAGATCAACATTACCAAGAAGAAATTGGTACAAACAACCGCTAACAAATTATACCAACTCACAATAGAAAGAGACTACCAAAATTAGACTTTTCCAAGTTTGATGGAAAAGATCTTGAGGGGTGGATTTATAAGGTGAAATAATATTTCACTCTTCATAATGTTAATCATTTCCTATGGTTGACCATTACTTCTTTTAATTTTGAATCAGATGCACTGCATTGGTTTTTATGGCTTAGAAAGGCCAAACTTGAGCTTTCCTAGTCTAAATTTGGGCAACGCATACTAATTCATTTTAGTCCTAGTGAGTTTGAATATTTTAAGGAGTCTGTTTCAAACTCAAACAAATCTAAGCCACTCAAGAATACCAAGCTCAATTTGAAAAACTTACCAATTGAACCATTGGTCTAAGTGTTGACTCTTTCCAAAGTTGTTTTGTGAGTGGACTAAAGGATGACCTCAGGGTTGAGATTAAGTTATTGTTACCTATATCACTACTACATGCCATATAGTTGGCCAAATTGTAATAATATAAATTCAAGGATCTCGATCGAACTTCTAAATATCCTCCATATAAACCATATTTTTTAGCCCGTCCAATGCCATGTTCTACTACTAAATCTCTACCTATAAAAATATTGAGTCATAAGGAGATGGAGAATAGAAAGGCATAAGGGTTATGTTACAATTGTGATGAAAAATACTCCAAAGGGCACAAGTATATGCAACAAAAATTGTACTTACTCGATATGGACAAAGTTCCTATTACAAAATATTCTAATGATATGGAGGATCCTCAAGAAATAGAACCCATAGACCATATGACCGATCAAGAGGAAATCCAACCAAAAAAAATTGTAGATGCTTTAGTAGGAGTATCCACTCCCCAAACCATGAAGATGATTGGCCACTTCAAGGGATAAAGTGTCATCATTTTTATTTACTCTGGAAGTACACATAATTTTATTGATCTATGTGTAGCCAAACATGAAAATTGTTACATTACCACATGCAATACCTTTGAAATCATGCTTCCTAATGGTGGCACCCTACCATGCAAAAGAAAATGTCATAATGTTATATTAAAAATTGGAGACTATAATCTCATGTTTGACATGTTTACCTTACCCTTGGGAGGATGTGATATAGTTCTGGGAGCACATTGGTTGAAAATTTTAGGGCCAATATTATGGGATTTTAAATAATTATGGATGAAATTTAGTTAGGGTAGGAATACACTTTTTGTGGCACAAAGGCAAGATAATTTTAGTTTATTTATTCTCATTAGGTGTAATAATTATTAAAGACATCTTCCCATGGTATGGTAGCTCATTTTTTTGCTATCACCACCCTTTACGAAGGGGAGTCTAATCACCCACAAAATTACAAGGTATATTAAATAAGTATGCTCATGTCTTTGAGGAAAACAAGGGACTTTCTCCTCAACACTCACATGATCATGCAATACAACATTTTCTTTGTAGTATACCTCCTAATGTTTGTCCATACTAGTATGCTTATGCTCAAAAAACAAAAATTGAGAAAATTATGGAGGAACTTCAAGCTTATAGAATTATTTGTTCTAGTGTTAGTCCCTATTATTCACCAATATTTCTCATAAGTAATAAGGATGGAACTTGGAACTTGTGTGGGTTACTAGGATCTTAAAAAAATTGCTATTAACGATAAGTTTCCCATTCCTATCATTGATGAACTGCTTGATGAGTTGCATGGGGATCAATATTTTTCCAAGTTGGATTTGTGGTCGGGCTATCACCAAATTCACATTAAGAATGAAGATATTCTGAAAATAATTTTTTAAACTCATGAAGGGCATTATGATTATTTGGTTGTATTTTAGTTTGACCAATGCACCTTCCACCTTTTATATTTTGATGAGTTCTATTTTTCATCCTCATCTTCATAGATTAATTTTAGTATTTTTCAAGACATATTGATTTATAGTCGCACATGGGAGGATCATCTACACCATTTAGATGAAACCCTCAAATTGTTGTCTAACCATCAACATTATGCAAAGAAATAAAAATGTTCATTTTTCTAGAAGGGGGTTGAATATCTAGGGTAAACAGTCACTGAGGGAGTTTAGGTTGATCCTAATAAAATCCAAGTGGTTCAA
The DNA here is from genome assembly GCA_028583015.1 of Wollemia nobilis. Taxonomy (NCBI): domain Eukaryota; kingdom Viridiplantae; phylum Streptophyta; class Pinopsida; order Araucariales; family Araucariaceae; genus Wollemia; species Wollemia nobilis. The sequence continues at coordinate 4,883,906 of JAQPPZ010007219.1, forward strand.
GATTGTCCTAAACATCATAAATTGAAGGCACTTCATGTATTATTGGTTCTTACAAGATATTATAGGAAATGTATGAAAATTATGGCAAGCTAGGGACTCCCTTGATAGCCATGTTGAGGAAAAATTCTTTTGTGTGGACTAATTTGGCCAAGAAGGTTTTTGTTGATTGAAGTATGTGATGACCACCACCCCTATTTTGGCCATGCTAAATTTCTCTAAACCTTTTATCATTGAGAGTGATGCCTTAGGCATGGGTATTGGGGTAGTTTTATTGCAGGAGGGTCGACCATTGGCTTTCACTAGCAAGGCACTCTCCCTCAAAATTTGGGAAGTCCACTTATGAGAAGAAAGTGCTTACCATTTTACATGTGGTCATCCATTGGTGTCCATATCTCATTGGTTGATACTTTCCATTATAAATAATCATCAAAGTCAAATATTTTGTAGAACAAAGGATAACTACTCCGAAACAATAAAAATGGATATCCAAATTTTTGGGGTATGACTATGACATCTCTTATAAGAAAGATAAAGAGAATGTGGGGGTAGATGTTTTGTCTCATCTCTATGAAGATCAGGACTTGTTACATATTATCTCTACTCACATTCTACAATACATTCATCATTACAAAATCTCATCCATACTCTCCAAGAGGACCCTCATTCCCACCTTGGCTATGCTTGGGATGGTTAGGATTTATGGTTTTATGATCGTTTGGTTATACCATCTCAGTTTAAAATCAAGGACCTCATCCTTCAATAAATACATGCTTATTGAAGTCATATTTATGGTTTTATTTATGTTAGTATGGTCTACTGGCAAGGATACCACTTGCATTATCAATGATGTGACCCGGGTTCAATCCCAAAAGTGGATGTTTATAAGAAGTATTATTCAAATAAATAAATAAATAAATGCTTCTACCATAGTTGGTCATTTAGGTTTTCTCAAATCATATACCCAAACCAAGTGTACTTTATTTTAGGGAAATGAAAAAGTACATCCAAATGTTTATGGCCAAATGCGATCATTGCCACAACATGAAATATGAAATTGTGAGTTCTACAGGGTCACTTAAACCTTTTCCAATTCCTCAGTAGATTTGAACTAATATATCTATGGACTTAATCGAAGTGCTATAAAAATCCAAAGGCAAATTAGTTATTCTGGTGATAGTGAATCATATTTCAAAGTATGTTCACTTTTGTTCCCTATTGCATCCTTATATTACACCCATTATAAATATTTCTTGACTCCATATTTTACCTCCATAGGATACCTAAATCCATTGTCTTTGATCAATATTCTACCTTCACTAGTTGATTTTGGTAGGAACTATTCAAGTTGTAGGAAACACAACTCAATATGAGTTCATCCTACCATCCTCAAACTAATGGATAAACCTAAATTGTGAATAAATGCTTGGAAACCTACCTTTCTTGCTTCATTTATAAATGTCCTACTCATTGGGCTAAGTGGTTTTCTTTGGATGAATTGTGGTATAACACCACCTATCACTCTACCATGAAGGTGACTCCATTTGAAGCAGTTTATGATCAACTTCCACAACTTCAACTTCTAACCTTCTAAGCAGCTCCAAGGTTTAAGTGATGGATTCCACACTAGCATAACTCCATTATTTTCCAACTCAAGCTCAACTTGGAAATGGCTCAAAACTATATGAAATAATAATCAACTCAACACCATATCGAACATAGATTTATTATTTGAAACATGGAATTTCTTCACTTACAACCATACAAACAATCATATCTCTAGTTGTCTAGTTATCAAAAATTTACCACCAAATACTATGGTTATTATTAGGTATTGTAGAGTCTTGGGGTGAAAACGTACAAAATAGCCCTTTCAGGTAGCTCCAACCTTCATCCAGTCTTCCACGTATCATCTCTCAAGAAGGTTATTGGGAACATGGTGTAGGTGTAGTCTACTCTTCCCAAGTTATATGAGGAAGGGTCCATCATTCTTGAACCTGAATGCATTATTGACAAAATATTGTGTAACCTTTTTCAGTATGTTATAACAAATATTTGGGTCTAGTAGGGTGGCTTACAACCAAAATATGTGACATGAGAACCTCTTCAACAACTCCAACAACAATTTCCTCATCTTCAAATTTGAGGATAAAGCTTTTTGAAGGGGAAGGGCATGTTAGGGCTCCATATTAACACCTTGATGTAATAGTCCTTGTGGAATGTGGATAAAACCCATGTTAATAATTTATAATTTTTTCTTATAGTTTTGGATTATGAAGTGTCTAGCCAAATGAAACCCTTCTATGTAATCATTTTTCAATAATGTAACTAATTGTAGGTAGGATATTCTAGCTTGGGTAGCATTTTGCATGTAAGCCAACCTTGGAAGTTAGGTGTTAGAAGTATTCCTTAAAATTGTGAGGGGTAGTATTGTATTTATATTTTTGCATAATTGAATTAATTATTGAAGGAGGTTTCCCCCTCAAAGAGGGTTGTGATTCAGTGTTATTGTGATATTGTTTCTTTTCTATAATTTATTTCCATATGGTGCATTTTATTTTCATAGTGTATTGTATGTATATATGTTTATTTTTTGTATTTATGTGTGTGTTTATTTTTAATATTATATTTAGAGCAACTCAATGTGATTAAAAAAATATAAGATAAGCCAAAAAAATGGTGGAGCAGGATATTGTAAGGATGTATGCTCACAAATAGCCTAATGGAGGCTGCCCCTCATTGGCAACCATGAAGCTATCCTACAAGGGATTAATACTTGCTAGAAAATAACAAGTTTGGAGTGATACCCACTATGGGTGTGATGCTTGCTAATGGTTATTATTGTAGAGATACTTGCTAATGTTGGAAATATGTTGAATATTTTCCATGTTATTCTAGTGGGGTTAACACTAAAAGGTATTGGACATTGTGTACGATATACTCATAGGGGTTCGGGTATTAAGGTACTTTTAGACCCATATGGACTTTTAGGGTTACTATATTTGAACCCTTGTTTTTTTTCCCATGATATTGTAAAATCCATGCATGTGCCTTTGTTATATATCACACTTGCATTAGGGTTTGAAGAGAGACAGAAGGATAATATTATTGTATTGGAGATGGTCAAGTTAATGCAATAATAAGATAGTATTGTGCTTATTTTATTTATTGAGGGTATCGAGGATAAATATTATGTAATGTGTGAATATGCTATCTTCTTCTTTTGATTTTGTAATTACTATTTTTCTAGTTTTAGTTTATTAGCGCTCTTTATTTCTCTTCATTTGGTATCAAAGCTAGGTTTTAGCTTTGTTCTAGGAGTAAGGGTTTCAACCATGTGATAAATTAATTCTTGAGTGGGAGTCATACTTGAAAGGATCCATGGAAAAGAGAAATATGGGAATCACATGGATAGATATTGAGAAATTTAATGGATAAAATTTTGAGTTGTGGAAACACAAGATGGAGAATCTTTTGGTTGATAGAGATCAGTGGATTGCAGTATCGAGAACAAAACCAACATCATTGACATATGGTAATTGGCTGAAATTTGATAGGAAGGCAAGGAGCTCTATTAGATTATGCTTATCTAACTCGGTATTGTTGAATGTATCTATAGAGACCACAACAAATCTATTATGGGAGAAGCTGAGAATCTTGTATCAAATAAAGTCACTAGTAAATAAACTTTCTTTGAAAGAAGTTGTATTCGCTTTAGATGAATGATGGTGACTCTATGGTTGAATATTTAAATGCTTTTAACATTGTGGTAAGTCAACTAACCTCTGTAGAAGTAAAAATGGATGAAGAGAAAAAATGTATTACTTTACTTTTTTCATTACCTAATTCATGGGATAACCTTGTTATGGCTATCACCAATACTACATCTACATTTAAAGTAGAGGATATAGTAGAAAAATGTGTGCCTGACGAGATGAGATGAAAATATTCTAAGGATTATCATCAAAAGGAAGCCTTGTTTGTGAGAGATCATTCTCAAGAAATAAGCAAAAAGAAATTAGGAGAAAAAAAATTAGGAGAAAAGAAATCAAAATCTAGGGGTAAATCTGTTGCCCCCCAAAAAAGGAAATGTTGGAATTGTGCTAAAGCAGAGCATTATAAAAGGGACTGTAGATATAAAAATGCTGATAATAATCGATCATTTGATGAAGGAACTTCTACATAAATGAAGAACACAAATTAAGATTCAAGGGACTTATTATTTGCCGCAACATGCTCAAGTGAATGTGATGACTCATGGTTGATTGACGTAGGTGCTTCTTTTCATATGATTCCTCATAGGGAGGGGTTCTATGATTATGAAAATATAGATGGATGTAAAGTATTATTGGGAGATGATTCGATATATAAAATAATAGGTCAAGGAGGAGTCAAGTTTATGCTAAAATATGGAATAGTTAAAACCCTTCTCGATGTGTTACATATTTTGGGTTTGGCAAGGAATATGATATCGATGAGTAAGATGAATGATGTAGGTGTGAATGTGGTATTCAATAAGGATAGTTTCAAGATGGTCCATGGATCCCTGGTGTTGGCAAGAATATTTCTCACAGGAACTTTGTTTAGAATTGAGGATAGCACTATAAATATTAATTACAATAACGCTTTAGTTGTACATGAAAATAATACGGTTGAAATGGCTCCAAGTATTCCTACATTGAATACAATGTTGTGACTTAAATGCATGGGGCATATTAGTGAGAAATGAATTTGAACATTGAAAATGAAAGGTATGGCTGAAGGACTTTCTGATTACCCATTAAATTTTGATTTTTATGAGCACTATTCTTTTAAGAAACAAACTAGAGTTAAGTTTCCAAGTAGTGTTACAATGTTTGAAAGAATTCTACATCTAGTTCATAGTGATGTTTTTGGATCAGAAAAAGTATCATAATTAGGTAAATCTATCTATTTTATTACATTTATATATGACTTATCAAGAAAGACATGGGTATATTTTCTATGGAAAAAATATAAGGTTTTTAATCAATTTAAAGAGTTTAAGGCTCTTGTAGAAAATCAGATAGAGAAAAAGATAAAGATTTTGATAAGTGATAATGGTGGTGAGTATTTCTCTAATGAATTTGAGCAGTTTTGAAAGGAATATGGAATAGAAAGGTAGAGAACAACTCTGTATACTCCACAATAGAATGGTGTTGTAGAATGGATGAATTTGACATTGATGGATAAGGCTAGAAGCATGCTAAGTGGTGCATGGTTAGAAAATAAGTTCTCAGCAGAAGCTGTATTAACAACTTTTTATCTCATCAATATATCTCCTACCTCGGTTTGGTGGATAAGACTCCATAGGAAGTATGGACTAGTAAGAAACCCTCTCTCAGACATATAAGGGTTATTGGTTGTGATTCTTATATGTATGTACCAAAAGATAAAAGAAATAAGCTAGACTATAAATCTAAAAAATGCATATTTGTGGGTTATAGTACTAGTGTTAAATGATATAAGTTGTGGAACCCAGAAACATAGAAGGTTTTTTACATTTGTAATGTGATATTTAGAGAAACAAAAGGGGTTTTAAACAGGAAATGCAACCAAAAAAAGAACCATAAATAGTGCAAGTAAAATTGGAACAGGAGGAAGAACCAGTGGTAGAACCTAAATTATAGAGAGAGTCTAAAGAGGAATATTCAGAGGAATAAGGTGAGGAGGAAGCTGAAGATGCAAAACCTAGAACTCCAATTTTGAGGAGATCAAATCGAGAGAGAACACTTATAGACAGGTATATTCCTTCAAAATTTTATCCTACATTTAATTTATCAGTTTCTGATGAAGAACTCAAGATTGTAAAGGAGGCACTTCAATCAAGTGAGAATAAGTCTTGGAAAATGGCTATGGAAGAATAAATGGAGTCCTTGGATAAAAATAAGACATGGGACTTTGTGAAATTACCTCCTGGTAGAAAACCTGTTGGTTGTAAGTGGTTATTCAAGAAGAAGTACAATGTAGAAACAAATTTGGATAAGTACAAGGCTCGTTTGGTAGAAAAAGGATTTTCTCAGGTTGAGGGAATTGAATTTGGTGATATTTTTTCTCTTGTGGCTAAACTAACTTCAATCAGATTTCTATTGGCTATTTTTGTTGCTTTTGATTTTGAAATAGAATAGATGGATGTAAAGACAACTTTTCTACATGGTGAACTTGATGAAGATATATATATGTCACAAATAAAATGCTTTAAGGTAAAAGGTAAAGAGGACTTGGTATGCAAGCTAAAGAAATCTCTTTATGGGTTGAAGCAGTCTCTAAGGATGTGGAACCAAAAATTTGATAGGTTTTTCTTGACACTTGGGCTTGGAAAAAGTAAAGCAGATCCATGTGTATATTTCAAAAAGAAATGTGAAAATTTTGTTATCATTGTATTGTATATGGATGGCATGTTGTTAGTTGGTAACAATAAGGAGATGATAAAGTTACTCAAATATCAGTTATCTTCTGAATTTGACATGAAGGATTTGGGTGCTACAAAATTTATTTTGGGTATATAAATAATAAGGGATCGTGCAAATAGAAAGTTATGGTTAAATAAAAGGAAATGTGTTGATTTGATATTACAAAAGTTTAGAATGCATGATTGTAATCCAGTATGTACTCCATATCTGGTTGGTCAAAAGTTGTCTGCTGAACAATATCCCAAAACAAAGGAGGAAATTGAAGAAATACATCATGTTCCTTATGCTAGTGTTGTGGGTAGTTTTATGTATACAATGGTATGTACTAGACCTGATATTGTACATGAAGTGGGAGTAGTTAGCAGATATATGTCAAATCAAGGAAAGGAACATGGGACTGCTATAAAAAGGATATTCAGATACTTGCATGGAACTACAGATTATGCTATTTGTTATGGAGGAAATTCTAAAGGTAATAATATTGTAAATCTATAAGGGTTTGTGGATTCTTATTGGGATGGAGATCTTGACAAGAGAATATCCATAGGTGCTTATGTTTTTAGGATGTTTGGAGGGGTAGTAAGTTGGATTAGTAAAAAGCAATCAGTTTTTGCTTTATCCACTATAGAACTAGAGTATATTGTAGTAAATCATACTAGTAAAGAAGTAGTGTGGCTAAAAATATTGTGTTCAATAGTTTGTATTAAACATAAGGTCATGATAATTAACAGTGATAGTTAGAGTGCAATATTTTTGGTAAATAATCTTGGTTTTCATGATCAATCAAAACATATTGATATAAAGAACCATTTTGTGAGATATATGGTTGAAAAGAACCGGGTCATATTGGAGAAAGTTGATACAGAGAAGAATATTGTTGATTCATTAACAAAGGTTGCACCTACTCAGGAATTTTATTGGTGTAGAAGATCTATGGGCATGATTGTCCTTAATAGTTGACAATGGCAGTTGTTAGCCCCAATGGAAAGTATTCACAAGTAGGAGAATATTGGAAATATGTTGAATATTTTCCATGTTATTCTAGTGGGGTTAACACTAAAAGGTACTAGACATTGTGTATGATATACTCATCGGTGTTTAGTGCATATTTGAGACAAATATTGAGTAGATTTGTGTTGGACCGAAGGACTGTGTTTAGTACAAATTTAAGGTAGAGATTGAGCATATTTGTGCTAGACCAAAGGACTATTTTTAATGCAGATTTGAGATAGATATTGAGCATATTTGTGTTGGATCGAAGAACTATGTTTAGTGCATATTTGAGATAGAGATTGAGCAATTTTTTTCTAGAATTAAGGACTATGTTTAGTGCAGATTTGAGACAAATCTAATATCAATATTTGGAGATGACATATTAGAGGACAACAATCTCTAGTGGATAAAGATTTATTATCTAGGGTAGTGATGACATAGGTATTTTGAGTGAGGATAGGATTCTTATGTGGAGAGATATCCATAAGCCATTGTAGTGGAGGTAGCATCATTCTAAGATATCACTAGCCAGAGCAGAGGAGAAGGAGTTATCCTATGGATAGGTATCCATGAACTTGATTAGGATATTGGTGTCTCCTTTGGATAGAGGTCCATAAACATTATAATAGGGAAGGATTCCCAAGATATTTTTTGAGAAAATTTTAGTGAAATATTTTCTCCATGGATGTAGCTCACATTGGGTGAACCACGTTAAATTGGTGTCTCTATTGTGTCTGATGATTTGTACATTTATTTTATTATCGTTGTTAATATTTCCATTGATATATTAGATAACAGTGTTGATAAAATAAAAGTAAAAAGTGGTATTATACTATTCACCCCCTCTTAGTATAAACTTGTGTTCTTCACTTCAAGGTTCCATCACCAATCTCTTATTTTTGAAACTGGGATCGATCCTTAAATGTTGGGAAAGGAGATTTAGGCTATAACCTGAACCTCTCTCTAAAGAAATATTTATCTTTGGGTCCACTTTGAAAGTTATTCATCAAAGTGGCCAGTACAAATCCCTTAAATTCTACATCTTTAGGTATGGATCTATCCTTAGGTTCTACCAGTTTGGATCTTTGAGGATACTTATTATTTTTACTCTCTCCATTCTAAACCAATAAAATGTATTTATCATTCTAACAAGTAACAATTACTTTTATTTTTACTTCCAATGATTAGTTATATATTCTCATAAACTAGCTTTGATCATTAGTGATCACCATCATACTTGTATTCCCATAAGGTCATCTTGATTATGACCATTATTACCTTTTTAGGTAATAATCCAGGTCATGCTTATCTCACCGTAAGGTGCCCTTCTCCTTAACCACAAAGGATTTGAGTCTAGTTACTTATAGTTAGTTCTTTATCCTTTAGAATTAACTTATCTCATTATCATTCATTAGATAATGGCTAAGGTTATGCTTGCTCTATGCAATATACTATTCCTAGGTGTGTTGACTCATTATCAATCACTTGATAATGATGATGGCCATACTTGCCCTATGAAATATGTCACATCAAAGTAAATCTAACCATCCTAGGATTGATTTTTTTAAGCAATATTTATCTTATCCATGGAAGCTTCAAGTCCAATTACCTAAACCTTATCTAGGGAAGCTTATAGTCCTACGACCATGTACTCTGATTTTAAAGCAACTAGAAGTTCAAGTTCTTTTTTAATTTAACTTAAAATTAAGCAAATGCCTAAATAGGAAGGTACCTAAATCCTTAGAACATTTCATGGAAGCCTCTAGCCCCTTGTACCTAGAGCTTTGATACCAAATATAACAACCAAAAAATCCAACTAATCTAACTTTGAAATTTTTTTTTTTTAATAAAAATATACTTAAGAGGGATTTACATATCCCTAACCAGCATATGTATTACTATGAAGTTATCTAAGCTAGTCTAATGTTTAAAGTTATTTGTCTCGTCTCCACAATGATCCAAATTTCCCTTTCTTAATCTATCAAAGGATACATCCATCTCTATACTATACACAATCCGTCTGTGTAGGTATACTATGCGCATTGCAAATAAACTATCAATCCCATATCTACAATGAGATCACTTATATCCTTCTATAAATTGAAGGATACACCCATATCTATACCATACACAAGTCCATTTGAGTAGGTATATTACACGTACTACAAATAAGCTATTAGTCTCATATCCACGATGAGATAACATATTCCTTTCATAGATAGTCAAGTTAATTTAGATCTACTTAATGATGTATAAGTTTATTTAATTTAGTTTCTTTGAAGAGATATTTAAACCAAGGTTCCCCAAGTTCTATCCTAAGAGTTCCCATAGTCTCTTAGGTTCCTTCGCTCTACTTCTAACACATAATAATAATCATATTTAGATATTAATTCTATTTATCTAACTCTATCAAATAATTTAAGATCTTTCTAATCTTACTTTATTTAGAAGGATATGATTATTAAGTCTATCTACTTAATTTAGGTGTGAAATATTATTTACAACCCTATAAATAATAAATCACATGACTAAGATAAAATTCTATTTAGTTCCATTATCCTAACATGATAATTTACCAAATCATAACATCATATATTTTTTATTAATAACAAGCAAAGGATATGTTCCATTCATATAATATTTATTAAATGCTAGATCAAAGAAGAAGATATTTGAAATACACACAACACATCATATATCCCGGGAAAACCCCTTATGAGAAAACTCAGCTTCAAAACATCATTTTTATCGCATAAGTTTAGTTATCTCTAATACAAAGGAATCCCATAATTCCTTTTTCCTAAAACATATTCCAATACAAATGCATAAGAACCCTATAGTTTGTCTCCAAACCATGAATTGTACTTTTAATCCACATTTCATGAACAATGATGAACCTCATAATTCCATCGAATGAATTCCTCATTCATTCTTCTAAGGATAGTTTCTTCCTTATAATCATTCAAAGGATTAACATATTTATAAAGGTCTATTGTATCCATAACATCAGTAACAAATAAATACATAATAACCATTTCATTTAATCAATTAAAAACCCATTCTTATAAGCAATCAAATATTTATCAAACCACTTTCTTTAACCAATTAGGAGTCCATAATCTTAATCAATCAATGCTTATCAAAGCCACTTTCTTTAACAAATTACGAGCCCATACTCCTAATCAATAAAATACTTATCAAAACAACTTTATTTAACAAAGTAGGATCCCGTACTCCTAATCAATAAAATACTTATCAAAACTACTTTCTTTAACCAATTAGGAGCCCATAATCCTAATAAATCAAATACTTATAAAAAACAACTTTATTTAACCAATTAGGAGCCCATAGTCCTAATCAATCAAATACATATCAAAATCACTTTCTTTAACCAATTAGGATCCCATACTCCTAATCAATCAAATACTTATCAAAGCCACTTTCTTCAACATTATTCAATTCAAATGAAATATAGTTATCCATCCATCACATTTATGCATTCCTAATTTTTAATGATATATATCAATTACTGATGTTATTCCCTATCATTAAATACAAATGAAATATATTCATATCTAATATATTTCTCTGTAATTAAACCAAATTAAATATATTCATTAAGTTTTTCTTTCTATTATTGTAATCCCCAAAAATATTAAGTAACCTTAACCAAAGGTCTATAATCCATTATTTCCAGCATCCTCCAAAAATTCTATCTTCTAAACATATTAAATCAAATCTATTCTTTCAATTATAAGTTTATCTTTTTGAAACTTAATAAATCAATCTAATCTTTTAGTTATAATTTATCTTTTCAAAACATAATAAATCAATATAATATTCAAATAAAAGTTTTATCCTTTTGAAATTTAATAAATCAATCTAATATTTCAAACATAATTTTTATCCTTTTGAAACTTTATAAAATCAATCTAATATTTCAAACATAATTTTTATCCTTTCCAAATATAATAAATCAATCTAATATTTCAAATATAAGTTTTAAACTTTTGAAACTTAATAAATCAATCTAATATTTCAAATATAAGTTTTATCATTTTGAAACTTAATAAATCAATCTAATATTTCAAATATAAGTTTTATCCTTTTGAACCTTATTAAATCAATCTAATATTTCAAATATAAGTTTATCCTTTCAAAACTTAATAAATCAATCTAATATTTCAGATATAATTTTATCCTTTAAAACTTAATAAATCAATCTAATATTTTAAATATAAGTTTATCCTTTCAAATATTAATAAATCAATCTAATATTTCAAATATAAGTTTTATCCTTTCAAAACTTAATAAATTAATATAATATTTCAAATATAATTTTATCCCTGAAAACTTAATAAATCAATCTAATATTTCAAATATAAGTTTTATCCTTTCAAAACTTAATAAAACAATCTAATATTTCAAATATAAGTCTATCCTTTCAAAACTTAATTATTTAATCTAATATTTAAGATATACGTTTTATCATTTAAAAACTTAATAAATCAATTTAATATTTTAGATATAAGTTTTGTCCTTTCAAAACTTAATAAATAAATCTAATATTTCAAATCAATCTTTCTAAAATATTTTCCACAAATATTTCTCAATTTCTTTCTCTAACAAAACCATGCATTTCTATATGATTCAATTCAATAGTAACCACAAGCAAAAGAAGCTCGTACTTTCTTAATTTCTATATATAAAAAAAAAATCATGCATTTCTATATGATTCAATTCAATAGCAACCACAAGCAAAAGAAGCCCATACTTATTTTTTAAAATATTTTCCAAAAATATTTTTCAATTCCTTTATCTTACAACATGAACTTCTATATGATTCAATTCAATAGCAACCACAAGCAAAAGAAGCCCATACTTCTTTCTAAAATGTTTTCCATAAATATTTTTCAATTCCTTTCTCTAACAAAACCATGCATTTCTATATGATTCAATTCAATAGCAACCACAAGCAAAAGAATCCCATACTTCTTTCTAAAATATTTTCCACAAATATTTTTTAATTCCTTTCTCTAACAAAATTATGCTTTTCTATATGATTCAATTCAATAACAAGAATAAGGGAAAGAAGACCATACTTATTTCCAAAATATTTTCCATAAATATTTTAAATCCCAAGCCCTTGTATTTCTATAAAATCAATTCAATATAGCAAACACAAGCAAAAGAAGTCCATACTTATTTCCAAGATATTTTCCACAAATATCAAATTCCAAAGCTATACATATCTAATTCAATATAGCAAAACTCAAGTAAAGAAGTCTATACTTCTTTCCAAAATATTTTCCACAAATATTAAATCCAAACACATCAATTCCATAAGCAAAAGAAGCCCATACTTCTTTCCAAAATATTTTCCACAAATATTAAGTCCAAAGCCATACATCAATACCATATCTAATTAATCAATCCATCATTAGCAAGTCTTGTCTTTCATTTGCAAGACTACAAATTAATCTAACATTTGATTAAAAACCAATCTAATCTATCTTTTGATTAATTGCAAATTGGGATAATTAATCTATCATTTGATCAATTACCAATCTAAATATTTATATCACTCTAATTTATCATTTGATTAATTATATTCTAAAGATTCAAACGAAATAAACCATCATTAGATTAATGTCCAAACTAATCTATCATTTGATTAATTGTAATCCCAATATTATAATTAATTAATCCATCATAAGATTAATCGCAAAACAAATCTTGATTTATTAATTTCAATCTAATATTATAATGAATTAATCCATCATTAGATTAATTGCCAAACTAATATATCATTTTATTAATTAAAATATAATATTTACAATGAATTAATCTATCATTTTATTAATTGAAATCTAAGATTTATAATGAATTAATATATCATTTGATTAATTGCAATCCAATGTTTACAATGAATTAATCTATCATTAGATTACTTATCAAATTAATTTATAGTTTGATTAATTGTAATCTAAGATTTACAATGAGTTAATATATCATTAGATTTATTTTTTAAAGTTTTATAAAAAGGCTCTGATGGCTGGTAATTCTGGTTTTCAAACTGTTGAAGGCGGGAAGGTTTTTTTTCAAATTTTTGGTAGGCGGGAGGATGGCCCTCTCTCTGTTGATGCGGATATTTCTCTATCCTCCGCTCATGAGGTGGGCTCCATTTTCCCCCTTGGGATTGGAACCGGGCTTACTCAATCTATTGAAGGAAATGCGGTTGTTTCCAATGTTGGTCCCACTTCTACGCTAGTTGGCATTTCCTCCTCCTCCTCACAGGCAGTGGGCTCCACTGAATCTCTTAAGGACCAGATTTGTGAAATTCATCTCCAATCCTCAAGGCGGGAGGAAGATTCTAAAACCTCTGGGCATTCAAATGATCAGTTTCAAGTGGTTGCTGACAAGGCAGGGCTTCCAGGGGGGAGAATGTTCCTTTTTATCCCAAGCCTTCATTTGTAAAGGTCTTGGGTGGGCCTTCCTCCTCTTCCTTCTCTCCTCCTCCATTTGAGGTTTCTGGGAACAGGGTCAAGATTCCTGCTGATATCGCCAAAAAATTCATTGTTGAAGAATCCTTTTCCTTGGTAGGGAAAGTGGTTGGAGGTAATCCAAATCTTGACATCATCAGGCGATGGGCCTTTTCTCATTGGAAAGTTCATGGAACCTTGCAAATTGTTGGTCTTTCCAAGGGTTTTTTTGGGGTCCGCCTCAATACCCAAGAAGATGCTGGCCACATTCTATCTAGAGGACCTTGGTTCCTTGGGTCCAAGAGTGTTTTTCTGATGAAATGGAATCCCGAATTCAACCCAGAAATGCAAAGCATTAACTTTGCACCTATCTGGGTCAGATTTCCAAATTTACCTTGGCACCTATGGCGGGAATCTATTTTCAAATCCATGGCTTCGACTATTGGAGATCTGCTTCTCATTGACAAAGTGACTCTTTCCAGATCAAGAATGCATGTTGCTCACCTTTGTATTATGGCCAATTTAGATTCTGCTCTTCCTACCTTCATGGAATTAGAACTTGGTTCATCAGTCTTCAAACAAGCCATTGAGTATGAAAATAAACCTCCTTTCTGCATTGAATGCCGATCTCAGGGCCATATTCATGTTCATTGTCCTTCTCTCTCTAAGAATGTGGCCTCCTCTGAGTGACAGAATGATCCTATTTCTATGGCTAAGGAGAATGCCTTTCAAGTCTCATCAAAGAAGGATAAAAGGAAATTTCTTTCATCCAGAGGAATAAGCTTCAAGCCTGCCAAAGAATACAGAATCAAAGAAGGACATAACTCTGCCCCTTTCATCAATTCCCCTGATGAGAAAGGGAAAAATATTTCTTTGACAAATGCTTCCAATGAGGTCAGTCTTTTTTCTCACCCGTTTCAATTTCAAATTCTTGCGGATTTAAATTCTGAGGATTTTTCCAATCCCAATCCTCCTTTGGATCCGAAGAATCTCATTCAAGAACCATCCTCTGAGCCTTTGATAGAAGATGCTTCTATTCCTGCTTCCTTCTTCGAACCTGTCAGTCCTGTGATCCAACGAATTCCCTCTTCCACCTTTAGTCCCAAAATTCTTTGGAGCCAAAAGAGGTCTCCTATAGATTATGGAATGGAAAAAAAGAGGGGAAGACCTTCTCATTCTGATCAAAGGAATCAAGATGCGCATGAAGATATTGCTAATGGGGTTCAAAAAACTCTGTTTTCTACTAGAATCAATATCTCCAAGGAAGAAACAAAGTGCACCAAACCTCCCCAACCACATGGAAAGGGAGGCAAAAAACTATCCAAATCCTCCAAATGAAGATCCTCTCATGGAATGTGAGAGGCCTTAATGGTATAGCCAAGCAGCGGCTAGTTAAATCATTAAGGAAAGAAATCAGACCGACTATTTTTGTGATTCAAGAATCTAAAATTAGTGAACCTCTTGATAAAAATATTTGTAATATTATTTGGAAAAATAGTGATTTCTATGCTTGCAATGCTAGGGGTGCTTCTGGAGGCCTCCTCTGCTTATGGAATCCTTCTCTTGTGAAAGGAAATATCATCCATTCCAATGATGAGATTTTGAGCATTCATTTCTATGATCAAGACAACAACTGTTCTTGGGTCCTAACCAATATCTATGCTCCTAATTCCATTTATGGGAGATCCAATATGTGGAACACTTTATCTTCTATCAGGAATGCTTTCTCTAATCTGCCTTGGATCCTTATTGGTGACTTCAACACCCCTTTGTTTCCTTCTGACAAAAGGGGAGGAGTTGGGTCCTTTTCTAAAAGTATGGAGGATTTCCAGGACTTCATTAATGGATAGAATTTGATTGATGTCAACTTGAAAGGTAATCAGTTCACTTGGTCAAACAGAAGGACTGGATGTCAGCTAATCCAAGTTAAATTAGATAGGGTGTTGTTCTCTCAGGAAGCCTTTGACAACTGGGGAGATGCCACTCTTCAATCACTCCTTAAAATTGGTTCTGATCACAGTCCCATTCTTTTGGACACAAATAATCCAAAAATTTACAAAACCCCTTTCAGGTTCGAAGCAATGTGGATGCAACATCCTGATTTTAAAGAAAGAATCAACCAATGGTGGCAAACTGACATTCAAGGAAAACCTTCCTACATTCTGGCTCAGAAACTCAAGATCATTAAAGAGAATATTAAAGTATGGAACAAAGACATATTTGGTAACCTTTTCCATAATAAGCAGGATGTCATGTTGAGGCTCTCCCTAATCAAAAAAACAATCAGGAGAATGGTGATTTCACTGCTGAAATCAAAAAAGAAGAGAAGGAACTGTTAGCCAGATATCATAATATTCTTCAATGTGAAGAAATTTTTTGGAGACAAAAATCCCATGACTTATGGCTCAAAAAAGGGGATTCTAATACCATATTTTTCCACACTTCTACTATGAGACACCGCAACAATAACAAAATTAAGGAAATCCATACCCAGGAAGGAGAAATTATCAATGATATCAAAGAAATCAGGAAGGAAGGCATCTCCCATTTCACGCATCTTCTTCAGGCTGAGCATAGACCAAACTCACAGATGGCAAAATATTTTTTTCTCCAGTTCATTCCTCATCTCATATCTGATAGTATTAATAATAGACTCACAACTACTCTTTCTGATGAGGAAATTAAAGATGCTCTATTCTCCATGGATCCTGACAAAGCTCCTGGCCCAGATGGTTTTTCCCCAAGGTTTTATCAAGCATTTTGGGATCTTGTCAACAGGGATGTTTGCCAAGCCATAAGAGAAATCCAACACTCTAAAATCATTCCAAGAGGCTTCAATTCCACCTTCATTGCATTAATTCCTAAAAATCCTAATGCTTGTAATTTTAATGATTTCAGGCCAATAAGTCTTTGTAATGTCATTTATAAGATTTTAACAAAAGCCATCACCATCCGCATGAGGGAAGTCATGCCTTTGATTATTAATCAGAGCCAAGGTAGTTCTATCAAAGGTAGATCCATCCTAGATGACATTATTTCAGTTCATGAAGCAATTCATTCAGTTTCAATCAACAAAAAAGTAGCCTTTCTTCTCAAGCTAGACATGAATAAGGCCTATGATAGACTAAATTGGGATTTCCTTTTTGCTATTCTCAACAAGTTTGGCTTCCATCCTGAATGGATTGCTCTAATTAAAGGGTGCATCTCCTCTACTTGGTTTTTAGTCCTCATTAATGGCTCTCCTGCAGGATATTTTCAAAGCAGTCGAGGTTTAAGGCAAGGAGATCCTTTATCTCCTCTCTTATTTATAATTGCTGCTGAGGCTCTGGGAAGAGCAATTATTGAAGCAAAAAATGTTGGTCTCCTCTCTGGAATTCAGGCAACTTCCCAATGCGATCCTATCACACATCAACAATTTGTTGATGATACTCTGTTGTCTACAATTGCCTCTATCAATGAAGCTAAGATTATCAAGAGGATACTCTTCCTTTATGAGCTTGTTGTAGGTCAAAGGATTAATTTTCAAAAGAGTAAAATTTACTTCCTCAATACTCCTCCAAGAAGATAGAACATCATTGCTGACATCCTTAATTGTTCCATAGCTTCTTTGCCTTCTACCTATCTGGGTTTACCTCTCTTCACTGGGAATGTCAAAGACAACTTATGGGACAATGTCATTGAGAGGTTACAAAAAAACTCACTACTTGGAGAAGCAATATTTTATCTCAAGCGGGGAAAATTACTCTCACCATGGCTTACCTCCAGAGTATTCCTGTTTACTTCCTTTCTTTGTTCAAAGCTCCAGTAAGTATTTATGACAAAATGGAAAAAATTCAAAAACATTTCCTCTAGACAGGATCTGAAAATAAGCACAGATTTCATTTGGTAGCTTGGGATAAAGTGTGCAAACCTAAAGAATGTGGAGGATTAGGTCTGAGAAGAATTTATCCTCTCAATATTTCCCTTCTTGCTAAGCAAGCCTGGTGGTTGATTTCTAATGAGAATGTTCTTTGGGTCAAGATCATAAAAAGGAAATATCTTCAGGGATCACATTTCCCTCATGGGGAGGCACCTTCATCCGGTTCAGCTTTTTGGAAGGCTATTTGCGAAGCTCGATCCCTTTTGATCAAAGGACTAAGGTGGCAATTTGGTAATGGCACTTCTATTTCTTTTTGGGATGATAAATGGATAGGAGATCAACCTCTCAATCAAAATCCTATGTTTCAAAGGCTGAGGAATAATACAAATCAATTGGCTGGACCTTTAGCGGTAGATTTCATCTCTTCTACAAATGGTCATAAACAATGGAGAAGGATTAACATTCCTGATTTTGAAAATGAATTAGCCTATTTGTACAATCTTCTTTCTACTATCAGAATTCCTTTACATGACCAGACTGATTGTCCTATTTGGGAACCTACTGATTCTAGAGATTTCATGGTCAAATCAGCTTACTTGCTCTCTCTTGACAGTATTGATACTCCCATCCCTTTCAAGCTTGTCTGGACTAAGTATTTGATTCCGAAGATTGCTTCCTTTTCCTGGTTATGTATTCAAGATCGCATCCTTACCACTGAAAATCTTATAAAAAGAGGTATTCTTTTGCCTAATAGATGCCATATTTGTCATTCTGATTGGGAATGCACTCCTCATCTCTTCTTATTTTGTTCCTATTCAAGAATGGTGCTTAACAAACTTTTCCATACTTTCAAGATTGCCTGGGCCTGTCCTCCTTCAATTGTTGATCTATTCCAACAGTGGCCAATTCCTTTCAAAAATCCCATACTCAGAGGACTTTGGAAGTTCTGTTTGCATCATTTCCTCTGGCAGATATGGTTAGAATGCAATAAAAGAATATTTGACTTGAAGGCTTTGGATGCCAACATTATTGTCAGCAAAATCATCCTTCATGCTAAGGAAAATGCCCTTGCTGCTCCTTTTGATCCTTATCCTTGTTCATCCTTTGAGAAGGGCATCTTAAAGTCTTGTGATATTTGCATTGATGTCCCAAGGCCTGTTACTCAGCCTTCGTCTAGAACCAACATCAAATGGCAACCTCCTCCCTTTGGGTGGGTCAAGCTTAATTTTTATGGTGCTGCAAAAGGCAATCCTGGCATTGCAGGGGCTGGAGGAATCCTTCGTGATCATAGTGGCAATTCCATATTTGCCTTTTTTGAACCATTAGGAATCCAATCAAATCATTCTACTGAAGCTAAAGTTGTGTGGAGAGGCCTTCAATTTCTAAAGGACACTCCAGGAAAAGTCATTGTTGAAGGAGATTCTCTTAATATCATAAATTTCCTAAAAACTTCCAAGCCCAGCAGCTGGAGGATCAGGAATCTCATCGAAGAAAGTAAGCAAATTCTTAGTCAGCAAGTCAATGTTGTGGTTCAACACATTTTTAGGGAGGGCAATTCTATCGCTGACAAATTAGCCAACATTGGAGTCAACGTGCAAGGTTTGATGACTTGGATGGATGTCCTCCCCAATGACGTTGCTGAGTTGGCAAATCATGATCAAAATACCATATGCCATGATGAATCTCGAAATCCTTAATTTTTCTATTACCAAAAATCTTCCCTTTTTCGTGATTCATAGGGCCCATATCCAAAGTTCCAAAAAATTCCAAAATAGAGATTTTGTTCATCATTCTTATTATTCTCCTTTGAAAAGGGGTTCCATGTTGATAATTTCCAATTCTTCACCACCTCTTTTTTATGCCCCTTCATTGTTGATAATCATTTCCATGAGGAATTCCGATGCCATGTCCACCCTAATTTTAAATCATTTCAATCTCGTGTGGAATGATGCTTGTAATTTTACCTTTTTGAGAACCCTGTCTAAATGCTTTACCTTTCGCATTCTCCCGAGGCTTTCTCGAATGTACATCCCAATCCCTTCTGGGTTTTGTGCCTATTTTTGCCATTGGCCCTATCATGTGAGTATCACCAGAAGATCCATCTTCATTGGGATGGTGTTTTACCTTTTTATTCCCACCCATTTTCATCACCTTTTTTTGCGTTGTGCCCAATGCTCTAACCATCATTATCCTTTTTGCCAAGGGTTTCTTTTTTGGCCTAGCATTACTTTCTATTTAGTCCTCCTATGGTCTTCCCAGCAAATATACCATTCCATCTCTATTTCTTTCGATCTGTGTCTTTATTCACCCAATTACCATCCTTCCTTATTTTCCTTTGTCACCATGAAGGAAGGAAAAGTTGTTTTCATCGAGCCTAAAACTGTTGATTTGGATTCTGTTTCTACTGATATGTTTAAGGATAAGCATGGGATCATCAATTTTTTCAATCTGTTTAGCGGGGTGGATGACAAGATTACTAAGGCATTCATGACAACCTGGGATAATGGGTTGGTTTCCATCCATGACGTCCAGTTCCAAATTTCCTTTGAGCTGCTGGTGAACCTGATAGGGCAAGACTTGGAAGGAAAAATCATCAGAAGAAATAAGCACAACTGGGAGGCGGAGTTGACACTCTTCGAGAAAAATTCACCCATCCACAAGAAGGTAAAGAAAGGTTTGTTTCGCCATGACTTGTCAACTCCCTGGAAAGAAATCCTTAAGCCAATAATGCAATATTTTACCTGTGACAATCCTGAGTCTCAATTATGTTGTTTTCATCTTGCATTTGTTAATCATTTTTGGGACTCAAAAATGATGAACATTCCTACTGCTCTTTTCTGGTCCATGGACTATACCATCACCACCAACCGTTCCAAGAAGGATGAGGCCAAACCTTGCCACCAGGGTCTTTTCAAGGTCCTTTACAAGTACCTCCTTCTGCAATTCCCTTCAGGTAATCTCCCTACCCCTAATTATGATGAGGAGAATTCATCCTCAACCTCGAGCCCTAAAACCTCCAAATCCAAAAGAAAAGAGAAAGGGGGCAAATCTATTTCCGAGTTCTCCGTTAGAAAGAAAGCCAAACTTGAAAAGACCCCTGTCCATAGTTCCCAGAGGCTAAAACATAAAGAAGCTATCAAAACTCCTCCATCCACCTCTGTAAAAACTCCAAAGGACAAGTCTAATTCTCCTGACCTTGTCGAAAGGTATCTTCACAAGTTGGTTGTGCATGCTACTTCTGCCACCATTGACCATCTTGAAACTGCTCACTTGGCCATTGGAAAGGCGATTTCAACCCTCAAAGAACAGCGCCATGCACTTAGCCTCTTGTTCTTCTATGACAATTTCGAAAATGTTTCTGCCCTAGCTGGTGCTGAGGTGTCCTTCGACACCAAAACTGATGTCAAAGATACTGTAAATGATGAAGATGTAATGGAGATTGCTAAGGAGGCTTGCATCATTGTTCCCAAAGATAGCAAGGAGATTTCTATGAAAGATACTGGTCCGAAAGGGGCTGCTTCATCCCTCATGCAGTTGGATACTCCTCTTGATGACTAATGGTTCTTCCTCTGGTTTTTTGGGTCCTCTACGGTGGTGGATCGCATATTTTTTGGTTCCTTTTTGGTCGAGGACCATTCCTTTTTGAGCTCTGATGTTTCTCTTAGTGCCTGTTTGTTCAAGGCTGTTGAATCATTTTAGTTTGAGGTGTAATTTTGAGATTGTATTTTGTTTCATCTGGCAGTTTTTAGTGTCTTTCCCCTATTCCTTTTTTATCCTTTTTGATCCTCTGATGATCCTCTATTGTACAAGGCGTTAGGGCACCTTTCAAATGCCCTGGTTTCAATAAATTTATTAATCTACCAAAAAAATATATATCATTAGATTTATGGCCAAACTAATCTATCAATTGATTAATTGCAATATAATATTTACAATTAATTAATCTATCATTAGATTAATGGCCAAACTAATCTATCATTTGATTAATTGAAATATAAGGTTAACATTGCATCAATCTAACCTTAGATTATATGCAAAACTATAGATTAATTAACATTAATTTAACAAACAAAAACTAAAGTAATATTGCATTAATCTAACCTTAGATTATATGCAAAACTATACAATAGATTATTTAATTAAGGTATTGATTAGCTAAGGGTCCTTCCAAATTCAATACTAAGAAAGAATTAAACCTTAACAACTCTATCCAAAATCTTAGAGTGTCTGATAGTTTACAAAGAAAGGAAATACCTAACATTAACACCAACCTTAGCACTTAATCAATTAATAAAACCTACTACATACACACACATCAAAACCATCTAAACTAGAATTAGAAAATATAAACAAAAGAGTGTCATGCATGCTATAAACTAGATGTGAGCATCACATAGGTGACATAAATATAAAGGGTTCCAATTTCCAAGAGTCTATGGTTTACGTGGCAATAAAACAATGGTCTATAGTACCAAATATTGTGAACATTCTAGCCAAAACCCTACGACCCTGATAGTGCTCTTTTCCACACAAGGATAATGTTATTTGAGTGGGCAGAAGCAAGAACCCCAAACTAGGTCAAGCAACAACTAGAGCCTATATAAGATAAAAAAAATATGTAGTTTAGAATCTAATAAAAGAGAACAATAAATCACCAACAACATGGAGGAAAAATAAGGTGCAAAAGCAATGAAAATACCCAAGCAAACATTCACCCAATAGTTGTGGATATACCTATTACAACAACAATGAAGAAGAGGCTATTAGTGTTTGATTCATCCCTCTTTCTTCTTGCACTACTTGACCTTGCTTTGTGTATGTAAAATAAGCTCTAATATTGCCCTAATCCTCCCAATGTGTCCTCTCTTCATTCTCCTATCAGTGTCATCTTAACGGCCCATGAAGATAGAATACAAAGAATTTGTTCAAGACTATGTGGTAACACTCAATGTCTACTACCAACTTAGATGCCACTTACAAAGCATAGAGAGGAGAATAAAAGCATTTATTAATTAAGGTAAATCCACATTTGTTAATACAAGGTAATGAATGCACCACCTCCATGGTTAAATATAGCCCATCATTACCACAATAAGAAAGAAGCATCATCCCAAAAACATTCAAGAACTATTTTAAAGGATTAATTATAAATCTTAGGCAAATTAATATTATCAACCAAATAATTATTGCAAGAACACACAAGGAGATAATCAAAATCAACATGCCATAAGCAATAACAAATGCATTCTTTGAATGTTCCATACCATAATTTCACCCATAAATGAGTGGCTCCTTATTTAATATAGACATAAGCTATCACCAAATCATGCTAATAAAACACATTACAAGCAATATTATTGGTCTAATTGTATGAACATGAGCATAATCAAACCACAATGCCCCTAAATAAAATGGTATTCATTCATGTTACCTTGAGCTATCTGATGAAAGAGTCATCATCATAATTTCCCCTTCAATATAGTCTCTTGTTCCTTGTGGTCAATTATTTTATCCACCCATGAGATTACCTGATCCTACAACCAAGTAAAGCATAAATAGTACCATATTATTATATAGAGTGGATACAATATTGGAAGCATATTTTTTGAAAACAATAAAACTAAGCATTAAACATCATTTGCTAATACATAGTCCAACTTGAGTAGCTAGTATTTCCAAGGAGGGTTTTCACAACCCTCCTTGGAAGGACTTTTTGCATAGAAAACTATGTACTAATCAATGTTAACTTGATGCTTAGTTTTGATGCTTTTGTTGGTTATGCTATTTATATTTATCTATATTGGAAGAATATGGTATTGCTAATGTATTATCAATGTGCAATACTGGGTACATCCATAGGTGGAAGAGGTAGAATCGACCAACGATAATGGGGTACTTGAAAAGGGAAATGATGATTTAGGAAACTCAAGGTAACATGGATGAATACCATCATATAAGCATGCATTCTTTATTTTGTGATGATCATCGATGATCCAACCATCTATAGCAAAAGTTGGTAGCCTAGACGAAAATATAAATCCTTAGCTATGATAGGTGGCTAGGTTCATAATAAATCATCCCTTTTGTTTTTGGTGCACTTGATTGTTTTATGTTGTTTACATACATGTTGTGTAAAAGGTTTGAGTAAATAATCTCCTTTAGAAGGTATTAATGGATATACAGGTTCCACTAATCCTTAGTCAACTTAACTACCATACTAATGTTAAATATTAGTATAGGTATTTTAATTTTTATTATAAATATTCTAAAGGCTGGTGGGTCCTTTCCACCTATATGCTCCCAACAACCATATTGAGCGCCTTGCCTTTTAGAATTCCCTAACTTAAATTAGAATACCATTTTCTCATGAAGCCTGGGTGATGGTAGGATACTTCAAAAACCCCCTCTATCCGATTGACAAACTTGGAGGGACATTCATAACCTCCAAATTCTATGAGGATTTTTTTTATTTCATAAATAAAAATGAGCTAAAGGATATTGAACTTAAATGGACCAATTTCACTAGGAGCAATAGGATAGTTGGGGATAATCTCATCCAACTAAGACTAGATAGAGTCTTTATTTCCAAAGAATCCATTCCCTTATTGGATGATGCTTCCCTTTAATCTCTTGCTAAGATTACCTTAGACCATAATCCATTAATATTTGAAGGCCTTAGACTTGCTTTAATTTCATGTGGTTGCAGCACCCCAATCTAAGGTCCAAAATTTTTGAATGGTGGTAGTAAGACTTCAATGGCCCTCGCATATCCCAAGTTTACAGGAAACTTTGAATCATAAAATAAAATCTCAAAGTTTGGAATAAAGAAGTCTTCGATAACATATTTGAAACCAAGAAGATCATCATTGGTCATCTCAATGTTGTGGAAGAACAAATCCAATTTGGGAGCTCTAGTATTGAATTTAGAGCCAAGGAGAAATATCTTCTTTCCAAATTCCATAATATTCTTTCCAACGACAATAAATTCATGTAGAAAAAATCTAGATCCCTTTGGCTCAAGTATGGTCACCCCAATACCAAATAATTTCATACCTCCACTCTCAAGCATTAGAGCTCCAACAAAATCAGGTACCTTTACAAAACATATTGGTCAACCACCAATGATATTATGGAAATCAAAGCTAAAGCTATCTACCACTTTCAAGAGTTGCTTTTCCCTTCCTAACCTTTTTCAACCTTATCCTCCAATGCCCTTCTCCAAAATATCCCAAATATGGTACCCCTCGATTTTAATTCTAAGTTACTCTACCCTTTCACTCAGGAAGAAATTAGAGAGGCCCTCTTATCCATATCTCTATATAAATACCTTATCCTTGATAGATTTCCTCTTAGTTTTTTCTAGAAATTCTAGGACATTGTGGGTTCAAATATTTCTACTTCCATATAAGAGGTTCAAAGGACCAATTCCTTTCCCAAGGATATCAACTCCACATTCTTGGATCTTTTTCCTAAGTCCTAGAATGGACACTCTCTCTTAGGTTACCATCTCATAAGTTTATGTAATGTCATTTACAAAATCCTAAAAAAATCCATTGCCAACAGGTTAAAAAGCATCCTCCCTACAATAATTGATCATTTCCAAGGGAGCTTTGTTCAAGGGAGGCTGATCACTGGCATCATCTCTATCCATGAGATTATCCACTTTGTCTCTAAAAGCAAGAGATCCAATTTATTTATCAAAATGGACATGAACAAAGATTTTGATAGGTCTCATGGGAATTATTGTTTGCTATCCTTTCCAAGTTTGGATTCCAACATTGATTGGATCGATCTCACCAAATAATACCTCTCCACAACTTGATTTCCTATCCTTATCAATGGTTCTACAATTGGTCATTTCAAGAGTTACAAATGTCTAAGACAAGGGGATCCCTTGTATCCCTTTCTATTCATCATCTTAGTTTAATCCTTGGGTAGTTCCCTCAAAATAGTGTGTGCTTCCAGAATCATCTCTAGCATCAAGGCTTCATCCAGACTTAAACCCATATATCACCAATAATTTGTTCATGACATGATCCTTGCTACTCGGTCCTCTATTCTAAAATCCAAAAATATCAAATGCATTATAAATTCTTATGAATATGTAGTGGGACAAAAGGTCAATTTCATCAAGAGAAATATATTTTAATTCAAAACTTTTGGAGAGACAAAACAAAATTTCCCAAATTCTAGGGTGCATCATTTCAAATTTGCCCTCTACCTACCTCAGCCTCCCTCTCTTTCAAGGTAAGCTAATTGATAACATGTGGAACAATGTTATCCAACATATCATGAAACAACTTGCTAAATGTAAGGGATCTCTTATCAACCAAGCTACAAAAGACACTTTGGTCTAGGCCTACCTTAAGAGTATCCTGATGTTATTCATGTAAATTTTCAAAGTTCCTAGCAATGTGTGCCAAAAGATAGAACAAATTTAGACAAGATTTCTCTGGTCGAGATCCAATAACAAGCATTGATTTTCTCTGGTGTCCTAGGACAAAGTTTGCTCAAATAAATCCTAGGTCTATTTAGTATTTAGAAAGATCAACATGATGAATATGGTCTTACTAAGCAAGCAAGAGTGGATAATCATATCCAATACCAAAGTTTCTTGGGTTGATATTATCAAAAGCAAGTACATCCATCAAGGTTTTTTCATGGATGACATTCCCTATCATGATAGCTCTAATTTTTAGAATTGTATTTCCAAAACCAAGCCCATCCTATCCAAAGGTATTAGATGGTGCTTCAGAGATGGTAGTTGCATTCGATTTTGGGAAGACCCTTGGATATTTGACCTTATAATTCTTAAACCTTTCACAGATTGATCCTTTGGCAGCCTTGTGTGCAATTTTATTTCTCATGATCATACTCAATGACCCTCATGGAAAATATTTCCTAGTTTTGAGGCCAATCCTGATATTTTCACTGCTTCCCATTCCCTTTCACACATGCTTAGACTCATTATAATTCATAACGTTCCCACCAAGGATTCTCTTATCTAGAAAGCTAATGACCATGGTCTTTTTACTATTAAATCTATTTATTTCTTCCAAGAGGAGCCTCAACAAGGTTGGTTTTCCGCTAATATCATTTGGATTAGCCACATTATCCTGAAGGTTGCTTTCTTTTTCTGTATGGTGACCCAAAAATAGATTCTTAACCATTGAAACCTTTCTATTCATGGGTTAATAATTCCCAACCATTGCTACTTGTACTATTTTTCCTAGGAATCTATCTTCCATATTTTCATCGAGTGTCCTTTTTCACACAATATCTTATCTACTTTTTTTTCCACTTTTGGCATAACCTGAGCTCCTCCAAACTCTATCCTTGACATGTGTCTCTGATGTCCTAATAATTTTAAACCCTTACACCTTAAATATCTATGGTCATTCTACTTGCCTCATTTCCTTTGGTAGACTTTGCTTGAAATGAACAACATAGCCTTTAATGTCTCCTCTAGGGACCAGGTTTCTATCTCATCCAAGATCCTATCAATGGTTATTGAGAATGCTAGTCTTATTCCTCTCCCTAAAGGCCCTTACAATGGCCTTGAGTCCATATTAATAGTCTCTTTCAATCTCCTTGACAGTTCCTCTAGATCTAAATTCTCTAAAATTTATATATCTAACATGGTTTGGTATCCCCCTCCTCTAGGTTGGTTTAAACTCAACTTTTATGGAGCTACTAAGATAAACCCTAAAAAATCTAGCTTTGGAGGCATTATCAGGGATGACCAAGGAAGTATCATTATGGTGTTAACTAAATCAATTAGCATCCAATCCAATAATGTGGTGCAATCTAGAACCTTATTCTAGGGATTATCAGTGACTTAAGGTCTCTATATCCAAAACCTTGTAATGGGAAGGGATTATTTAAACATTAATAATTACATGAAAGGCTCTCCATAACCAACATGTTCAGTTTCCAATATTATTACATAATCAAATATCCTTCTTGTCAAGTTTGATAGTGCCATCATACAATATGTTTTTAAAGAAGACAATGGAGCTGCTAACTTCATAAAAATATTAGGTTAGCTTAGAATGGTCTACATGTTTGGGTGAATAACTTACAGTAAGGAATCATAGAAATTTATAGCTATAATGAATC
Source organism: Wollemia nobilis (assembly GCA_028583015.1). Lineage (NCBI taxonomy): Eukaryota > Viridiplantae > Streptophyta > Pinopsida > Araucariales > Araucariaceae > Wollemia > Wollemia nobilis. Next base: position 4,911,787 of record JAQPPZ010007219.1, read on the forward strand.
CAATCATCATCAGCTCTAGGAGCATGTGTGATAATCCCACTCATCTCAGTGATGAGGTGTCTCTCCTTAATTAGACAATATTTGCCTCCCATTCTTGAGTTGCCATGTTGGATATTAGGGGGTTCCTCAAGATTAGTTAGTAGGCTTCTCCTATTTAGGTTGTCAGGTTATATCCCAAGTGGTAAATTTATTAGTGTCTATTTTACGTCAACCTCTAGAGGTCTCCTCTGAGTTGGATAATCTTGGCTTCCCACTCATGGGTTGTCATAAAATAGCATAAGTGGCATATTTGGATTAGATTGGAGGCTTCCCCTATTTGGGTTATCATGTTGGATACTAGTTGGCTCATTTTATAGTGTCTATTCCATGTCTATCTTGAAAGATCTCTTCCCAGTCAGGTGACCTTGGCTTCCCCTTCACAGTTTGCCATGTCAAACCATAGGTGGCTTATCCATATTATATCAGAGCTTTTCCCTTCATGGGTTTCCATGTTGGATCCTAGGTGGCATTTTGGCTAGTAACTGATTCAAAAAAATATCTAGATGTCCTAATTTCCTGTAACTCATACTATATTTCTAAATTTGAGGTGTCTCTCCTGGGTTGGATGATTATCTTTGTTTGGTTGTCCAATTTTAATTTTGACCCCTTCCAAAATTATAAACATTATGTTGTTGGATATTTTAGCTTTTCCATGCATTGCCATCATTCTTGGTAGAAGGCTTGCTCCTTCCATTACTCCTATTCATACACTGAAGCCTCAAGTACCAAGTCATGGAGTACCAAAGCCCTGAGTGATAAGTTCCTTCCTCCTCTATGTAGGAAAATTATTGGTTATTTCCTTCCTGACTTCAAGATGGTATGCGTGACTATGGTATACATGGCTGAGATGATCCACCAATGGCTCTCCATCATTGATGATTCTTGATTTGGTGGTATGGAAATATGCATCACCTTTGACATTTCACCTCCCTGCAATTTTCTAAATCCATACAACTAGAGAACTATTCTCCATATGATCTTGTCTATGTGCATATTTCTTCTGTGTATTCATGATGTGGCCTATAGATACTCTTACAGAAAGGTTTATTTTTTGAGGAGTTCGATGATGGCTTTGTTAGAACCATAAAACCTATATATTAATGTGACTGTTGAAGAAATATTGAGCTCATATGGATTCCTTCCTTTCTTGAAGAATTTTGGTCATAGTGATGCTTACTTGTCTATGGTGCTTATCCACACATGGGATAGTGGCAATGTGACTCTTTGGAGGGTGTTCCTTTTGAATTACCATCAACCTGATCATGGAGGTCATTGAATTAGTGAATGATGATGACTTCATACATTGGTATAAGCACTCTATCACCATGGAACTAGGGAATTTCAAGGATAATGGAAATAATTTGGCTAAGGAGAACAATGACATGGTAAAGAAGGACCTTCCTACCCTATGGAATAGGGTCTTTATACTTGTGATGTAATATTTTATAATTGATGAGCCTAATTCACCTTTGTGCAACTTCTATATTACGTTCCTTGACCATCTAAGGGACATCAAATTCATTAATGTTCTATATTATATGTACCTCTCGATCAAGTTTTTTGTTTCTAGTGTAAGAGAAGTGAAATATTCCCATCCAATACACCAGGGGCTTCACCTGATGATTTTTAAATATATGCTCCAATTTCAAGCCTAGAAACTAGCCTTGTTCATAGCAGAAAGAGTTGAAGATCATCTTGTTGCCTCTGCACCTAGCCTAGAATCTCTCTAGGGAAAGGAGATGAGTGATTACAAAGCTAAGTTGGAATATTCCACCTCTAGGAAGACAAGCAATAAGAAGATAGTTTTTCATCTGAAACCACCCCTTCCCCATGTTGACACTCATCCAAAAATAATTTGATGGAAGACAAATGCAAATGCATCATCATCATGTATTAGGACATCCCTTTAACTGATACTCCTTATTATAGCCAAAAGAAACAAAGTCATGAGGTCATACCCGATAATATTCTCTCTCCTATTGGAACCTCATCTTAGATACCCTTGGTTGACGACATTGACCTAATGTCCAACCTAGATGATCTTGTTATTTTGGCCTCTTCCTTGCTCACTTAAGCTGATAAAGTTATCAACATAAATATAAATTCCAAGGTGGTTGTCCAGGCTTCAGAGGTGACCCAAAATTATGATGTCAAGGAGTAAGATCATCCTGCTACTTAGAGATATATCGGTGTGGTTTATTTTAGCTAACATGTCTATTTTTGTTGTTGTTTAGTTTCCAGCCCCTTTCCCCTATTTTTTTGTAATTTTTTTCCCAGTTTCTAATTTCACTTTTTTATTTTGAATTTTAAAATATTTGGGGTCCCTTTCAAAATCTCCTTTTATCAATAAAAAAAACTATAGGTATTTTATTTAAATAAGGAATGATCAATTACCTTTATGACATTTATTTAAATAGAAAAGAATGTTTATGTTTTAAATAATGAAATACTTTTATTTAAATAGAAAATAATGTTTATGTTTTAAATAATTAAGGACTCTTATTTAATGTTATAATAAAGAACTTTTATAAAGAATTGTTTTAAATTCAAAATATCTCTTTTTGGGCTGCTTGGGTAAGCTTGGAATAACTCCTAGTAGATGGTATACATGTCGAAACTAAGAATTAATGCCAAGGGTAGATGGATCCCTCCTTAATAAGAGGTTGAGAAATATAGTAAGGTGAGGAGGGATTTTTTCTTTGGAGACCATAAAGAAAAAATGAAGAAAGCAAACATTGAGGCAAGGAGGGGTCGACATTAAAGAAAGACTTCACTCAAATTGTGTTATTAATGGCCATGTTATCCTATGCTTAGGCTTAAAAAAATGTTTAATTAAAACCTTATGGGTGAATTTATGTTATGCTCTCATTTATTTAGCCATTAATTTTTATTCAAAAAAGCGTTAGTTCTTTATGTTACTTCTTTGTGAATCACCATGGGAGCGGGATTGGTTTTTGGAATTGGAACCAATGTTGGTCTCTGACCATGACTAGATCGAGCCTAGAGGTGACTATTGGCCCTATTATAGTTCGATTTTGTCTATAGATTTCTATAAAACATCCTAACCCATTCTATTCCTCTCTGATTCAAATGATATGTATATAAAAAAATCACATCATAGCTACATTAGGTCATCCTTTCCTTCCATGATTTTATTCAATACACCTTCCTACTATGTTGTATTTTTTCCCCTCACTTTTTTTTTGTGCTCAGTTTATTTATTGATTGTGCCCTAAAAACTAGGATTTGATAGGAAATTTCAACATGTTTATAAGTTGAGGATGGTGGTAGACATCCTTTTTACCACCCAAAAAAAAAATGAGGGTAGCCTAAGGTTAACCTTAGGCCCCTCTTAAGAAAATTTTTAATCTACCTCAGTTGCCCTATCGATCACTTGTCACTGTAGGGAAGTTTTTTAGTGCTAAGGAGGGTACGAGTAGTAGGGAGGGTAGTTCAGCTTCCCACTATATATCCCACATGGGATATGTGGGAGGTTAGAGCTACCTTAAAGGGGAAAATCCCTCCTGTTGAGGATGAACACCACTCGATGGTTGGGAAGCCATAAAGTGGATGGTTGCCCAATGACTATGAACATGTAAAGGATTACACATGGTGTTATTGCACTATACATAGAATCCTATCCATTGTGTTTGTATTGTTTGACTGGTCTGCATGTAGATTGACCACCTACATGACCATTGATTTGGCTAGAAAGAATAATGAAAACCCTTTTTTTTGTCTTAAACATAATTACTGATTAAAGATGACATTTCATTTATTTAAGTTTAAAGAGGATTTATGGATTTTTGCACTGATTAATTAAGGTTTTGGGGTCTTATTTAGTTAAATAAATGGCATGTTAAGTATTTTTTTAATTAAGGTTTTGGGGCTTTAGATAGTTAAAGAAAAGGTATGTTACGTATTTGATTAATTAAGGTTTTGGCACCTTAGTTAGTTAAATAAATGGTATGTTAAGTATTTTATTAATTAAGTTTTTGGAGCCTTAGTTAAATAAATGGTATGTTAAGTATTTGATTAATTAAGGTTTTGGGGCCTTAGTTAGTTAAATAAATGGTATGTTAAGTATTTGATTTAGTAAGTTTTTGGGTCCTTAGTTAGTTAAAGAAATGGTATGTTAAGAATTTGATTAATTAAGGTTTTGAGACCTTAATTATTGAAGAAATAGTTTGTTAAATATTTGATTAATTAAGGTTTTGGGGCCTTATTTAGTTTAAAAAATGGTATGCTAAGTATTCAATTAATTAAGGCTATAAAACCTTAAGTTATCCAAGGAATGGATTTACATGTTAGAGCATGAACCTTTGACTAATAAAAGGGTGGTCCATTGAATTACCCAGGCTTGATAAATGACTTTCCTTTTGATGCTCTAATGGATGAAATAAATGAATGCATTAAGTACATTCTATAGTTGCAATTTGGCATCTAAATTATGAATGCATCTATTTCATAAGTTATTTAGTAGATGCATCTAGGTTGCATGCTTCACATGATCCATGATCTGTCCTAATCCCTTACCACCATCAATCGAGTGATGGAAAAGCAAGGACCAAAGAGGACACTTAGATCCGAAACATTGACCTTGACATATGTTGTAGTAAATACATGTTGAGTAAACCTCCTAGATGGATAATGATGTAATACTTTATTCTTTTAAGTATGGAATTACCTTTCCCATACTTGGATTATGTAATAATTTAATATATGAATTGAAGATGTATCTCTTACTTGTTGGTTATAAATAATATTGGTACTGTGTTTTCATAAAACATTCTATTTATGTTCTAGTTAGTTCATGATATCTTATTTAAGTACCTTATTTAATATTTTTATATATTTTTCCAGGATGAATTAATTAGATAGACTTGATAATCATATACCTCTAAATTAAGTAAGATTAAAAATATCTTAAATGATTTAATGTAGTTGGATAATTGGAATTGATATCTAAATATGTATTTGAATATATGTTGGAAGTAAATAATAAAACCTAAGGATATATGGGGTCCCTTAGGAAGGAACTTGGGGTAACCTTGCTTCAAAAAAGAGATCCCTTTCAAAGAAACTAAACTAGATAGACTTGCAAAACAAAATATTTTTAAATAAACTTGGATATCTATGAAAGGAATAAGTTAGGTCATCATGAAGATTAGATTGAGATCTAATTTACAATGCACATAGTATACATGCATAGATAGACTTGTGTATGGTATAGATATGGGCATATTCCTTTGACTGATAGAAGGAGATAAGTTAGCTCATTGTAAAGATGAGATTGATAACTTATTTGAAATACACATAGTATACCTACATAGACGAACTTGTGTATGGTATAGAGATGGGCATATCCTTTAATAGATTAAGGAAGTAAATGTTGGTTCATTTTAGAGAGAACTATCAACTTAAAATATTCTATTAATTTAGATATATTCATATTAACGCATATGCTAGTTAGGGGTATGTAAGTACCTCTCAGGTGTATGTTTGTAAAACAAAATTCCGTCTTTAGATTAGTTAGATTTTTGGGTCATCACAGCTGGTATAATATCTCTAGCTGTGAGAGACTAGAATCTTTATGGAATGTTCTAAGGATTTAGGTATCTTCATATTCATACCATTTTTTAGTTCTTAAGATAAATTCAAGAAGACCTAGAATTCCAAAATGGTTAACCCTAGGATGGGTAGCTTGTGTGCTATAACACCTTACGTATAATAAGTGTGGTTGTTAGCATTGGAACTAAATAGTTGTTTTTAGAGTATTACATCATGTAGAGTGAGGGTGGTCTTACCAAGAAAACTCTATGTTTAGGTTATGTGGATGGTGTATCTAGCTATAATTAGTAGTATAGTTCAAGGTAGAAGTTGTAACCTTATTTAGTACTCTTTATTGGATATGACCACGATAAATGACACTAAGAACAAGGAGAGAGAAGCTTATTCCTCCAAATAGGTAGACTTGATAGAGCAATATTGAGGAAATAACCCAATATAAAAATTTAGACAATTCTAACAGAGAGGTAGAGAACCTCACTAAGATGATCATCATGATGTAAGAGTATATGGAGCAGTAGAGATAGTTGTTAGAGACCCTAGTGAACTCATATTCATAGGCTAGAAGCTCAAAGGTTGGGTAAGCTTATGAACCAATTATTGAAGAGAAATAATCCAAATCTCTGCTAGATAAATAACTAGCTAAGGACATAAATAATATTCATACCTCCAAATTTTATGGAGAAAAGGAGGGTGATACAACTAAAGATGGGCCAAGGGATCTATCAATCTACTTCACAATGTAGAACTACTCCCCTAGGACTCGAATAGTTTGGGAAACACTACATCTACAAGGGGCTAGATTGGATTGGTGGGAAACCTATCAAGAAGAATTGAACATCAAATTAATCAATCTAAAGTGGAAGGAATTTATCACAATTTTTAAGAAAAGGTTCATCACAAAGAATTTTTATGTGGCAAAGTTTGAAGAATTTTCCAACCTTTGATAAGGGACCAAATCCATGGATGTATACTATAATAAGCTAGTTAAGTTGTTGAAATATGTACCTACTTATGATGAAAATATGAGGATCCCTAAATTTATCTTAGAAACATAACCTGGGATAATGACTAATGTAAATATGCATGAGAAAAAGTCACTATAAAGGGCTTATGATTTAGCTAAGAAGGTAGAATCTCATATTTAGTTTAACTATGTCATTCTATCTGAACAAGATCAACAAAAACTTAGGAAAAGGAATGGTTTTGGATTCATAAAATGGGAGGAAGAACATAAGTAGAAGAGTAAGAGCTTTACTAAACCTAGGGAAAGTAGGAAAGGTTCAAAAGGAAATTTCAAATATGGATTAATAACAACATCAATAATAAGAAACCCCAACCACAAAAAAAACTAAATTCAAACCTAGTTATTGTCTACTATGCAACTAACGAAAACCCTCTAAATTGGAGGGATTTTTTATGTCATGAATCAACAAAGTTAGGGAGGATTAGAAGAAATAGGTATTTGGGAAACACCCAATCTTGCAAGAATTTAAGGATATATTTCCTGAAGACCTACCTGAACTTTCTCCTTTGTGAGAAATTGATTTTACTATTGAATTGATGCCAAGAGAAAAACCTATCCACAAATCTCTTTATAGGATGAACCTTAATCAGATGCAAGAATTGAAGGTATAACTAGATGGGTTGTTGGAAAAGGGATTTATAAAGCCTAGTGTGTCACCATCGTATGTACCAATGCTATTCATTAAAAATAAATATAGTTCATTATGGTTATGTATTGATTATAGAATTCTTAACAAAGCAACCATCAAGAATTGGTACCCTTTACCTAGGATCAAAGACCTATTTTATCAACTAAAGAATGCCACAATATTTGTAAATATTAATTTGAAATTAGGGTATCATCAATTAAGGATATATGAGGAGTACACTCACAAAATGACATTCAAAACCATATATGACCATTATTAGTTTATAGTCTTGCCCTTTGGTTTGAATAATGCCCTAGATGCATTTATGAATTTAATGAACAATGTGTTTAAGAGGTATCTCGATCAGTTTTTCCTTGTGTTTTTAGATGATATTATAATATATTATCAAGATAGGAAATAGAATGATAGACACCTAAGAATAATTCTAGATTTGTTAATGGAGAATCGACTCTTTTGAAATCTATCAAAAAGTTATTTCTATATCTCTAAAGTGTGCTATCTGGGACACACAATATCTACTAAGGGAATTGCAGTGGACCCATCAAATATTGAGGTCATTTTGAATTGGCCACCACCTACCAATATGATAGAAGTGTGAAGCTTCATGGGTATGTTATGATATTATAGACAATATGTGGAATATTACTTCAAGATAGCCACTATAATAACCAATATCTAAAATAAACGAAAGGAATTTAAGTGGATGAGGAAGTGTGAGGTTTCTTTTGCGTTGCTTAAGTAGAAAATCACCACAAAATTGATACTAAAAATACTATATCCTCAAGGAAAATTTGTAGTATGCACTGATGCATCACTAGAAGGATTAGAAGGAGTGCTTCCACAATATGAGTTAGTTGTAGCATATGCATCAAGGAAACTTAAGAAACATAAATTTAACTATGCTACACATGATCTAGAGCTGGCAACAATTGTTCATGCTCTAAATATTTTGTGTCATTATTTTGTAGGGAGACCCTTCGAGCTAAGAATTGACCATAATAGCTTGAGGTATATATTTACCCAACATATGCTCAATGCTAGGCAAAGAAGATGGCTTGATTTTTTAGCTCATTATGACTTTGATATTTAATATATCAAAGTGAATGAAAATAAGGTTGTTTATGCGTTAACTAGAAGAAGAAATATAGCATCCTTAACCTGAAGTCATGTAGATTTATTAGGTAAAGTTAGGGAGATACAAACTCAAGACCAATATTGTAGAGAAATTTAGGTCAAATGGGTAAAAAGCCTAAGGAAGAAAAGGAATTTAGCACGAAATATGGTCTTTTGTGCTATAAATATAGGGTAATATTACCAAATATAGGCAATTTAAGGAGACTAATAATGCAATATGTGCATAGATATCCTTACTCTAACCATTCTATATGGGCCAAGATGAGGGATAATATGAAAATGACCTTCTTTTGGAAAGGAATGAGAAAGGATATCACCAATTTTATCACTCGATATATTGAATTCCATAAGGTAAAGGTTGAACGCAAACATCTCGTAGGGAAATTGTATCCACATGATATACCTATGCAAAAGTGGTAGGTTATATCTATGGACTTCATAGTAGGTTTACCCAAGACTAGGTATCAGCATGACACAATCCTTGTAGTAGTCAAAAAATTGACTAAGGTTGTGCATTTTATACCCAAAAACATCAAATATGATGCTCAAGTTGTGGCTAAGAAATTTGCCAAAGAGATATTCAGGTTACATGGGTTTCCTGAGAAGATTATTTTAGATAGGGATTCTAGATTCACTTATGAATTATGGAAATCTCTACATCATGCAGTAGGTACAAAACTAAATATAAGATCAACATATCACCCTAATATCGATGGTCAAATTGAGAAGGTAAACTAATTACAAGAATATATGCTTCACATGTACTACATGGATCGTAAGTCTTGATGGGAAGACTATCTACATATCGTAGAGTTCACCTACAACAATGGGTATTACTCTTCTTTGGATATGGCCCCATTTTATGCCTTGTATGGCAACCAGTGTAGGACATCATTGTATTGAAATAATTTAGAGAATTAGGCTATGATTGGACTAGACTTTGTAAGAGAAATGGAATATTAGCTAAATACAATTAAGGAATGACTTAAGGAAGCCACTAATCATTGAAAAAGCTACACTGATATAAAAATAATGCCAAGGGAATACTCTATGAGAGAAAAATTTCTCTTAAGGGTTAAGCCAATGAAAATCCATAAAATCCATAAATTTGGATCCTTGGTTTGTTGGACCCTTTGAGATCACTAAGAAGATTAGCCTAGTTGCGTACAAACTTGCCTTGTTGCCTAACCTATCAAAGATCCATGACACCTTATACATATCCCTACTTAGGAAGTATGTTGTTTAACCTAATCATGTGTGGGATGTTTTTAAATTATAGATTAAAAACCCTAAGTTTATTGAAGTAATATCTATGAAGATTCTAGAGTTTCATTCCAAATCCATGAGGACACGAACTCTAGAACAATGTAAGGTCCAGTGGGATTGATATTCTGAAAGGAATACCACTTGGGAGGAAATGGATGATATGAAGAGACATTTTTCCTTCTTATTTGAAAATGTATTGTGATAACATTTTATTTATAAATGAAAACACATGGGACTGTGTTTAGCCCAAGGGGGTAGTATGTCATGAACTTACTTGGTAGGACTTTTTGCATAGAAAAATATGTACTAATAAATATTAAGTTGATGCTTAGTTATGATGTTTTTTCTAGTTATGCTATTTATATTGATCTATCTTGGAATAATGTGGTGCTAATAATGTATTAATGATGTGAAAGACCAGGTACATACATGGGTGGAAGAGGTAGAATTGACCATCAAGAACGGGGTACTTGAAAAGGGAAATGATGATTTAGGTAGCTCAGGGTAACATGGATGACTACCCTCATATAGGTATGCATTCTTGCTTTTAGGATTATCATTAGGATCCAACCATCTAGAGCCAAAATTGGTAGCCTAGAAGATACCATAAGTCCTTGGCTAGGATAAGTGATTGAATTCACAATAAATCATACACTATGTTTTTGGTACACTTGATTGATCGATGTTTTTTGCATACATGTTGTGTGTAAAAGTTTTGAGTAAAGAATATCCTTCAAAAGGGATTAATGGATATAGAGATTCCACTAATCCCTTAGTATACTTAAATACCACACTAATATTTAAAATTAGTATATGTGTTTTATTTAAATAAGCAATGTTCAATTACCTTTATGAATTTTTTTCTTTATCTGTAAAAAAGAAAGATTGCATTAATGTAAGGGTTTTGGAAGGGACCCAAAAACATTAGTACATCCAAAATGAAACTTGATTATATTAGGCTGCCAACACAGAAAAATATATCAAAATAATTATAAACCCAAAGTACAAAAACTAGATGATTTGCAAAACAATAGGTATGATCCCATACCAGGGATCAATCTCAACCTAGTATGGGACACCACATTTAGTGTAGCACCATCTGGTGTCATCAGGAATGGTGTGGACCTCCTTTGAATCCTTGTGGATAACACTGAGCTACACATGGGTGACACCAAGGTCATTCACAACCTGTTGGAGGATGTTCCCTTGAGACTTGATAGTTTTGGAAACCTGTAGGAGGATGGTATCTTGGAACTTAATAGTTTTGATAGCTGTAGAGAGGATGGTTATAGAGCTATATAGGTGATTAAGAATAGTATTATAGAGAGCACTCTTATATTTGGAAGCATTCAATAGTATCGAAGTCGTATTTTTTGCTACCCGAGTAGAAGTTTTAGTTGCATCAATTAATTTTTCTAGAGAAGAAACATAATTATTTTCTATTCACTAATTTTGGTATGGTAAGCCATATTAGTTTTGATTTTTTCAAGCCATGGGGAGGCACACGTACAAGGAGGGCTAGGATTTTGAAGAAATTTTTATGAAGAATGCTTCATAGCTATCATATTTTGATCAATGACTTTTGGGCCTTCAGTTTTTATTGAAGGAGTAGCATGGGGGGGAAGTCGGAATCCAAATCATCACCAGGGAGCTACTGCATGTTGGTTTTGGTGCTAGAGCTACCAGTAGATTTGGAAGGGGTGGGTAGGATGGGGGACAGGAAGGGGGGGAAATGGGTAGATGGTGGGGGGTTGATAGGGGTGGGCTGAGAGGGGCTATGGGTATATAAATAGGGGCTAGGGGTGAATAGAAAAGGTCTAGGGAAGGTGTAGTGGGAGGGGCTAATGGGGGCAAGGGTAGAAATAGGGGGAGCGAGGTTGATATGGCAAGGGGGGAGGAGGGGTAATGACAATATAAGATCTATGAGAAAATTCATCAAGAGCGTGATTGTAGAGGATATAGTGCAGGTGTTGATGAATAGAATAGTGGGTTTTCCCAATGCAAAAATTTGTGATAGATAACTTAATTAATCTACAGAGGTATTCAGGGACGTTAATTTTCCTATTACCTCTAAAATGGTTTAGGAAAGCAATATGGAAGCTTTACAAAGTACAATCAATTTTATCAATAATGAAAAAATGAAGTACGAGAATCATTACATGGTCCCAAGGATTTGGGAGCTTAGTTATTTTAATGCTCCCATCAGTGGTGAGGAGATATTTACCTTTTTTCGAGAAGAAATCTAACTCTTCTGCCATAGAGTATTTATCTCTACAAACATTTCTCCCATCCATAAGAAACCTGGTCACCTCCACAAGTAATTGCACATTGATAGTAAACTCTAGGCCACAAACAAAGACGTGACCATCCTCCCAAGAATTAAAAATGGAATTTTTAATGTCCTCCTTGTTGCCAAAAAAAAATTAAGGAAGGGGAGACAAGTTTGGAAGATATCGTCGACCATAGGATTGAGGCTCAAGGTTGTCGGTTCAAGGATTTCTATGGGAAAATAGTATGAGTGGTTCTGAACTTAGGATGTGAAGGGTGTGAGTAAGACTGAGTGAAATAGAAAGTACTCAAACATAGCTTCAGTTTAACACTCCAACCATCATGCATACTAAAAATATCGTGATTTAGGGTGCAATGAAGCAATGCAGGGTGTGAAGGATGGTAATTCATGGGATGTGTGTCTGTTAGTGTTGCTTGAGCACTATGTGGGGTAGGGATGATGGCGAAGTGATGATAATAATTGGCATGGTGGATAAAAATAAAATAGGGAGTTGAAGCATTCGGGTTCATTTTTTCACAGTGATTTCCAAAGTTGGTGCAGATATGGATGCATTTGGAATCATAATCGATATTAGGTAAGCACATGTGACAAGACCTAGTTATAAGGTTTGCAAGGTGGTGATTTGACATACCCCAAGGATTAATATAACAAGGATGAAATCATGTGATCGATGTGATGCAATACATCATGCGTATAGAACCTAGGACAATGTGGATATTGGGACTGGACATAAGTAGTAGAAAATGCTGATGGTGGATGATTAACGATGAATTTTATTTATAAAAAGAATGATTTTTATGTTTTAAATAATGAAGGACTCTTTATTTAAATAATGAAGGACCCAAGTTTTGTAGGTGAGTTGGAGAGGAGAGGGAAATCCTCCAAGGGAGGTCCCAGGTTCAAATATCCACCCTACCAAAAAGCTGAATTGGGTATCCAAAATCCAATTGATAATGTTGGTGCGGGCAAGGGTCGGGTGCGACTCTCGGGTGACTTTGATGGTTTAGAACCCCTTGTTCATGGTCTCTCAGACCAAGGTGGCCCCGCAAGGATTTTTTTTCTAAAGAAAAATAATAATAATGAACTTTTATAAATAATTATTTTATATTCAAAATATCTCTTTTTTGGTTTGTTTTGGTAAGCTTGGAATAACTCCTAGTAGATGATATTTACGTCGAAACCAATAGTTTATACCAAGGGTACATGGGTCCCTCCTTAATAAGAGGTTGAGAAATATAGTAAGGTGAGGAGGAACTTTTTCTTTGTAGACCATGAAGAACAAAGGAGGAAAGTAAACACTGACATAAGGAGGGATTGACATTGAAGAAAAACTTCATTTATAGGAAGAAAAAGGTTAGGTAATGCTTGTTAAAATTTGATGTTTCAAATTGTTCTATTAATGGCCAATTCAACCTATGCTTAATATTAAAGAAAATTTTAATTAAAACAATATGGATGTATCTATATTATACTCTCTCTTGTTTAGCCTTTTTCTTTGTGCTAAAAAAAATTTAGTTCTTCCTATTACTTATCTGTAAATCACCATGGGAGAGGTTTTTAGCTTAGGAAGGACTTTTTTGGCCATCACTATATGTAACCAAATTGGAACTAGTTCTTATCTCTAACCATGACTATATCGAGCCTCAACATAACTATTGGCTCTATCCTAGTTTGGTTTTACCTATAGATTTTTGTTAAACGTCCTAACCCATTTGACGTCTCTCTATTTCAAATGGTGTATAAACCAATGAATATCATTGTGTCATAGTTGTGTTGGGTTGTCCTTTCCTTATATGACTATTTTTTTTGTATTTGTTCCACTCATATTTATTCACGTTTGGTTTTTTTGTAGATCGTGCCCTGAGTACTAGGCTTCGACAAATGATTTCACCCTGTCTATAAGTTGAGGATGGCAATGAACATCCTTTTTTTACTCTAAAAAAAAAGAGAAAAAAAGGAAGCTATCCTAAAGTTAACCTTAGGCTCCCCTTAAGAAATTTTTTAATTTGCCTCAGCCACCCCGCTGAGTGTGCATTGTTGCAACACAATGCTTCAATGCTTGGGAGGGCGTAGATAATGGGGAGGGTAGTTTGCCCTCCCACTATATATCCCATATGGGATGTGTGGGAGAGTGAAGCTGCATTACAAAGGCAAAGCCCTCCCATTGACAATGACCACCATGTGATGGTTGATAATCCACCAAGTCCATGGTTACCCAATGCCTAGGAATGCATAATGGATTACGCATGTTATTATTGCACTATGCTTAGAATTTGGTCAGTTCTATTTGTGTTGTTTGATTGGTCTGAATGTAGTTTGACCACCTTATTGACTTTTTACCATTGATTTGGATGGTGGAAATAATGAGAAGTCCTTTTTTTGGCTTAAATATAAATATTTATTAAAAATGACATTTCACTTATTTAAGTTTAAAGAGGATTTATGGATTTTTGTATTGATTAATTAAGGTTTTAGGGCCTTAGCTAGTTAAATAATTTGTATGTTAAGTATTTTATTAATTAAGGTTTTGGGGCTTGAGTTAGTTAAAGAAATGGTATGTTAAGTATTTGATTAATTAAGGTTTCGAAGCCTTAGTTAGTTTAAGAAAGGGTATGTTAAGTATTTGATTATTTAAGGTTTTGGGTTCTTATTTAGTTAAAGAAATGGTATGTTAAGTATTTGATTAATTAAGGTTTTGGGGCCTTAGTTAAAGAAATGGTATGTTAAATATTTGATTAATTAAGGTTTTGGGGCCTTAGTTAGTTAAAGAAATGGTATGTTAAGTATTTGATTAATTAAGGTTTTGGGGCCTTAGTTAAAGAAATAGTATGTTAAGTATTTTTATTTTTTTTTTTTAGCGAAAAACCCCTTATGGAGCCGCCTTGGTCTAAGAGACCACGAACAGTGGGGTACTACACCGTCAAAGTCACCCAGGGGTCGCACCTGACCCTTGCCCGCACCAACATTATCAATTGGATTTTAGATACCCAATTCAACTTTTTGGTAGGGTGGAGATTTGAACCTGGGACCTCCCTTGGAGGATTGCCCTCTCCTCTCCAACTCACCTACAACACCTGGGTATGTTAAGTATTTGATTAATTAAGGTTTTGGGGCCTTATTTAGTTAAAGAAATGGTATGTTAAGTATTTAATGAATTAAGGATATCAAACCTTAAATGATCCAAGGTATGGATTTATATGTTAGAGCATGAACCTTTGACTAATAAAAGGGTGGTACATTGAATTACCCATTTTTGATAAATGAATTTCCTTTTGATGTTCTAAATGGATGAAAAGAATGAATGCATTAAGTACTTTGTATAGTTGCAATTTGGAATCTAAAATATGAATACACCTCTTTCATAAAGATATTTATTAGATGCATCTAGATTGCATGATTCACATGATCCATGAGCTATCCTGATCCCTTACCACCATCAATCAAGTGATGGAAAAGTAAGAAGGACCAAAGAGGACACTTAGATCTGAAAAATTAACCTTGAAATATGTTGTAGTAAAGACATGTTGAGTAAACCTCCTAGATGGATAATGATGTAATACTTTATTCTTTTAAGTATGGAAGTAACTTTCCGGAAGCACGAGATTCCGAAAAAAAAAAGGATAAACTAAAAATGCAATGTAAACGAAACTAAAATAACGCTTAAACCCTATGTTATTGAAAAATGCATAAAAAAAAGAACATGAACACAAGATATCAAAGCAATATAAAACTTGGCCCTTTTATTGATATGCTTTTCAAATTTGTGTTACAATGCATCTCCTTACTTTTTAGGGGATAGGAGCGTTAAATGTTGGTATTTTACAACTTGTTTCAGAATTCCTTCTTCTGCGTGCCCACATATAAGATGGGCGAACCAAAACGTTGTCGCCGCTTGTGTTGGTAAAGGTAGATTCCTCACTGCTCCTCTAATGCTGAAAATCTGCATTCAAAGAAACAAACAAAGAATCAGTAGCACCTGTGTATGAAAAATAAAAGATAAATCTAACAATGGTTAAAAATGAGTCTAAATAAACTGAAAACTTGACAAAAGCATAAAAATGAAACTAGATAAATACTACAAAAGAAATAGTCACTAAAAGCAATAAAGCGGAGGGTGCCCGAAGGCAAACCACCCGCGGGTGAAACTTTGTTTCGACACCAATCCGCTTGGGATGGGTCCGAAACTTGATATGATGTGTTGTCGAAAAATTGGTAGGATACTATGGTCAGAAAAATTGGATTTTGGTTCTTGATTCGTGCCTTCAAAATTCACCCAATAACCTCTCTTTCGATTAAGAGATTATGGATGTTGAAAGCACAAATCGCAAGTAAGTGAATTAGCAGCACTTCATTGCTCAAAATGCTCCTTCTTTGTATATATTTTGGGTGAGGAAGCTCACCATTTTATAGACCCAAGGGGTCTCTTTGAATTAACATGCAGAAGTGTTTCTTTGCATGAATGCTTTTTTGTGAAAAGAAGACTTCTTGATCAAAGGCTTCTTAACTGCCTCTGTGCATGTCTTTGTATGTTTATAAAAACTCACTCGCACTCCCATGCAATGAAGGGATAGCTAAGTGGCAAATCTGAGTTGTCTTAAAAAGCTCACTCTCATTCCCATGCAGTGAAGGGAGAGTCAATTGGCAGATATGAGTTGTCAAAAGAACTCACTCGCACTCCTATGCCATGCAGGAAAAGCTAAGTGGCAGTTCTGAGTTGTCATACATCGAGATCTAACTTTTTGCCCATCAAACCTGGTGTTCATCCCACCCCGGAGCGAGCACTGGTAATCGTCTCTGGGTGAGACGAGTATCAATCCGCACTCGTCCCTGGGTGATACGAGTACTAATCCGCACTCGTCCCTGGGTGGAGCGAATAAGTAACAAAGTGTCTAAAAGGTGCCAAATTGGTGTTTGACTTGTAAAAATGTTGTGTGAGTGGTTAGAACCACTATTTTAACCTTTAGGGCTGCCCTGGGGGTTGTGTGTGTTAGTACGATCAGTGCTTGTTGTCACGTAATCGGATTGGTGATGTTTTGGTGTCTACAGATGCCCCTTTTTGGGAAGCGCTGCACATGGTGCAGTTCTGAGAAAAAATAAATAACCAAAGAACTAATGATTCAGGTTTCTTAGTAACCTAACCAAATCTTGATGCCCCAAGTATGGAAAATGCATGCATTCTCGAATCCTTGCTTCTGACGAGCTAAGGAACTTGATTTCAAGTATTAACCTGTTTCGGTGAGGTGTTGAGCTTGGTCATTAATCATTCATGAATAGGCAAAGGGCGCAACCTTTTATCCATGGGGGAACCTTGTGTTCATGATTCATGAATGCCAAGCGTTTGATCAATTTGTGATTATTGCTTGTTTGCTGCCCCAAGAAGGAGCATGATTGTCTTTGTCAATGATTCTTTGAATGCATGCCATTGCCTTGATTGGGTGTGTGTTTGTTGATTGGTGACTTAAGTGTGACTACCCCCTCAAGCGACGAAGCAATGAAGGAATGACTGCCATGAGAAAAGCGACGAGTCGCTTGACCCAAGATGACTTAAGTGAGGGTGCCTTCAGATGTTATCCAGTGCATGCTCGAGCAGTTTCCTGAATGTTTCGACCTATTTTTGGTGGGTGTGAACCCATTTTGGGATGCCATTTGGGGGTAACATTGGCGAAAATCCATCTTCCCATGGAGTGGTCCGGCTATGGTAGCCTTCTTGGGGAGTAGGATAAGGACAAGGTAAACCCTGACATCAGTTTTCTTATGCCAAGAGGTTAAGTGCAAGAGCACTTTTGTCCAGCAATTTTTAGTGGTTTTGTTGGCATTTGTCATTTTTATAGTTTGGTTGTTTTGTTGTGTTTGTTTTTATTTTTTTTGTTGTGGTGTGTTTTTATGTATGTGTTTTATGTATGCAGAGGTGATTATTAATGTGATGTTTCTAATTTGTATGATGTATGCATATGAAATGAATGAGATGAGTTGTTGATGATGTGTCAATGCACCATAGACTGTACAAGATTTGACTGACTTGCGATACTAATGGGATGACTTTGCATGTGCAAACTTTGTTTTTGTATTTTGCATATATTTTGATGGTGATGTACGAAATAAAATGTGACAGTTGTTAAAATGTAGTTAAGCTTTTCTGAGATTCATATATTTTAACTAACTAGCCAAAACTATACATTTATCTCATAAGACTTTTGAACAAGGTATAAATTCGACTTGAATTTAACCAAGTTATTTCACATCCCTGTGTGTGCAATTGAGTTCGTTTATGTGTTATTCATCAGGATAACGCCAGTGCCAGATGGGCTTTCAACCGAACCTATACTGAGGATCACCTAATTAGCTCCACTAACTCCTTTATTGTATTTAGTCAGATTAATTTGTGATGCTATCTAGGATACCATAAGCTAGCTCATCCACATGCAAACATTGATCTGCACCCAAGTTAATGCGGCAGATATATCGTCATGCGGGAGGTTTACCTCCAGTTATCGATAGGCTATCAACCAAACCGGTACTGAAGCTTGCCTCATGACCTATCAAAATGCTGAGAGTTCCAGGGATTCAAGTTCGACTCCCTTCTTTTCTTCAATTGTATTGGGATACTTGCTCCTTTGTAGTGATAAAATCACTGTTTATTTTTGTATATATATATTATTTTTTTTATTTTTTATTTTTTATTTTTTGAGCAAGGGATTTGAATTTAGGAGTGATAAGAATCACTGTTGTTTGTGCCTGTTGATGTATGCACTGTGGGATGTCAAATTTTGGTGTTTTGACGTTTGCAAATTTTTGATGTTTTGCAACTATTGAGAACTTTGGGATTTTTAGGGAATTGGGTAGGGAAGATTCTTGTCCTTTTGCCAACTCTCAGCATTCTTGGGGTCATTCACACAGGGGGATGAGCAAGATAACCATTTCACTTATGGTGACCTGGATTACTGTGCAGGTTTCATCTTTCGTTCACACAAC
Organism: Wollemia nobilis; assembly: GCA_028583015.1. Taxonomy (NCBI): domain Eukaryota; kingdom Viridiplantae; phylum Streptophyta; class Pinopsida; order Araucariales; family Araucariaceae; genus Wollemia; species Wollemia nobilis. The sequence continues at coordinate 4,930,732 of JAQPPZ010007219.1, forward strand.
TTGGGAATTTGTTTTTATGTGTTTTAGCTTGTGATGGGATGTTACATAACAAAGCGTATTTCAAGTATGACTCTACCTTTGTAAAATCTGTTTAACTTTGTATAGTTTTTGGCTAGAAATTTAAAGATAGCTGAATGACGAAAACCCTATATACATTAGGAGACAACTGACTATGCTAAAAATGACGGTGGTGTTATGATGGATGTATGCATTTATGAAAATGGATTTGATGTGGAAAATTATGAACTTTTCAAGTAACGACAGTCTATGGTGCTTTTGAATTGTATGACCAGCAACTATGCAATGTATGGATGCGATGCCGAATGCAACCTATATTTTTGTATTTTGAGTTTTTTTTTTTTTTTGAGAATGCATGGAATTGAAATGCAATTGGTTTTGGGATTTTTGATTTTTATATGAATATGCATGGAATGGAAATGCAAATGTTGTTGTGATTTTGATTTTTGTATGAGTATGCATGGAATGGAAATGCAAATGTTTTGGTGATTTTGATTTTTGTGTTGTTTTTGTTGATTTTTGAATATGTATTTTGACCAAGCAGTTATGGTAATGCTTGGAGCATTTTGTATTGACCAAAGGGTTTATAAATACCTTTAGTGCATTTAGGGCTGACCAAGCGATTATGAGAATCCTTGGAGCTATTGGGGTTGACCAAGAGATTACGATAATCCTTGGAGCTTTTTGGGATGACCAAGCGATTGTGATAATCCTTGGAGCTTTTGGGGTTGACCAAGAGATTGCGATAATCCTTGGAGCTTTTTGGGATGACCAAGTGATTGCGATAATCCTTGGAGATTTTTGGGATGACCAAGCGATTGCAATAATCCTTGGAGATTTTTGGGATGACCAAGCGATTGTGATAATCCTTGGAGCTTTTGGGATGACCAAGCGATTGCGATAATCCTTAGAGATTTTGGTTTGACCAAAGGGTTTATAGACACCTTTGGAGTGTTTGGTGTAACCCACTGGCTCTTCAGGGAATAGAGGTACCCCCAGCTTGATGATCTGTGTGCACTAGATCTGGATCTATAGGAATTGGCACGAATGGATCGGCCTTATGCATGGATAGGAGGACAGGGTCTGCCTTCGGCACTAATGGTGCTATGATATCTCTGGGTGGAAGTGGCTCGCGATCTTCCCAAAGGAGCAGAATCAACATGTGATGCTAGTGGGCCAGGTCTATGTGCAACTCATGCCCTAGTCTTATGCCTAGTTGCGCTATTAGTTCGTCATGGGTTATAGGGTGATTGTGCCATCGCGCATGATTGAGATATGCCATCTCAATTTTGTCTTCGTAATAATTATCGATGATCCAAAGGCCTTCGTTGGCCCCGATAGCTATCTGTGACATGCTAGGCTCTTCTTGTTTGAGCAGATTGATGTGGTCCTCATGGGGTTGTTTCGCTCATTGTGGGGGGACCTGATTTTCCTACAATGGCACGGGCTCGATGGGAGCCTCCAAAGGGAATAAGGTTAAGATAATTTGGTGATGATCACCCATGGGGACCACCTGTGAATTAGTGTTGTTGGACACGAACGGGTCCCATGGTGCTATTGCATATGCTGACTCATCTTTGGTGAGAGAGTCAGGCTCATCAGAATCTGGTGATTCTGAGATATGGAAGACCTTGTCATCAGGTAGCTTTACAACCAGGGGTTGATCCTCTTTGAGAGGAGTTTCACGTAGGTTGGGATTTTAGGGCCCCAAAATATTGGTCTCTATCGATGCTAAGTGCTCTGGCAGCGCATTACTTGTATCGAGGGATTTGAGCTCCTCCTCTTTGATTTGTTACCGTTGTAGGTTGTGGGGAACTTGGGGCCTATGGAGGGGTGGTAGGATAGCACCCCCCATGCCTTGGTATGGCATTTCATCCTGCTCTTCTTCTCGCTCAAGTTCCTTAGAGGCTTCTTGAAGAATTTCTGAGGGTGGCCCATGAACCTGGGTGGGTGCCTGAAGAAGGCACCCATCATTGGTCTTAGAATTGGCCTCCCACTCAAGTCTAGGAGGCATCGATGGCAACGGTTGATAAGGTCGTGGATACCTGTCTCGCACCCAGTTGTGTCTCTCATAATGTTCTGTCTTATGCATGTGAGGGGTTGGAGTCTTCGCCTACCTAGTGTGTTGGAACAACTCATCTTCCTGGCACTAAATGCACTCTTGATTTAGAAGATACTGTTGCTCTAACTATTGTTGTTTGAGCTCAAGTAGCGTGAGTTGCATCCGACGTGCGATATGCTTGGTAGATTCTAAGATAGTTGGTTCTGTCATCTCATGTCTAGAATGCCTAGATGCATCTCCTAGATATCTATCACGGTCATGGTGATCCGAGATCTCTATAGGCCGCCTCCCTCTATTGGGGGTAGCGGCATTCCCCCGAGGCTTTGTCCTCAGTAGGTGATCTTGATGGCTAGCAATTGCGGAGGTGTGTTGCTCCTATGATGTATATTGTTCTTGAGGAAGGTAAGGGTTTTCCTCGTGCTCTCTCTCATAAGTGAAAAAGGAATGGGTGGATTTGGCTCGCCCTGCCTGAAGAGCCTTGTGCTCTAGATTTGTCCTTGTAGTCTTGACAACTAGAGGGGGTGAAGGAGGGATAATGTAATCATGTGGTTCCTCCCGTCAAACCCTATGTTGACCTAGCACTTCATCGCACGGTGACCACTCATAACAAGCATCTAAGGGAGCTCTCCTATGAATGTACCCCTCATGGAAGGGTGTGTGTTGGGTGCTATGCTGAACAGGAGTGCCCCTAGAAGAGGTGCCCCTATAGTCCCTTTCCATTAAGGTGTGGATGGGACTACCTTGTGTGTCAGGTCACCAAGGTGGTATGACCAAATCCTTGGGACTTTAACGAAGGTGACTTGTGCCTCCTTGGATATTCCCCGTAGCATCCGCCCGTGATTGGGCTTGGCTGCGAGTGAGCACCATGACGATGTCTCTCTAAAAACCCTAAAATTGAAAATGAGTTAGATGGGGCCCAAAATTTGGGTGCGCATCCCTCTTACAATAGATAAGACAAAAATGAAGTTTCAAGTCCTAACTCTAAATACATTAGGAGATATTGACCTCCAAACAGCTCAAAAAGCATAAAAAATTAGCCGAGTAATTTTAAAACCTAATTTTGGGGCACTAGATGATGGAATTTGGCCTCAAAAACTGACTTTTTGGGGCAAATAGGACTCAAAGGAGTCATATTTGTTTAAAATTATCCCAACTAACTCCCTATAAAATTTTGCGTCAATCGGAGCTACGGTTGAGAAGTTATGGCCCCGACAAGATGCACTAAAATTTAGGGAAAAATATAAGATTTCCCATATTTTTTTGGATGCTCCTGCATCACTTATGGGCACCTTTGGGGTGCTCTTGGGTTGACCAAAGGGTTCATGGACACCTTTGGGGCCTTTTGGGGATGACCAAGCGATTGCGGGAATCCTTGGAGCTTTTGGAGCGAGTGACAAAATGCGTAGATTTTTATCTTTTGTTTATATTTTTTTGATTTCTTTTTGTTACAGTAAGCAGAAATGAACACACGCATACACAAACGGTGATTATCTCTTTTAAATATTAATGGTGTGTCCTAAACTAGTTTAGTGCATTTTTGATGATTTTGTGTTGTTTTTGAAAAATTTTGTGCAAACCATTTAAATGCAAAATTTTGGCTCATATGACTCCCATAAATGGTCACCCTTCAATATACCATTGCCGGACCGATATACCAACCTATCTATATACCCGCCCTTACGTGAGGGAGACTGTAGGTATGTAAGAGCAGATGATACATGGAACATAGGCGGTACAGAAGGGCGATTGTCCTGTTTATGACACCTACCATAGAAGACTTATCCTCGCATGCTGGGAATCACCCCAACGACACTCGGTTAGATTTCGTCAGGATTTACGTTGAGCAAAAATGACAATAAAGGTAAATGAATGCAAATATCCAAGCCAACGTGGTAATGAAATCCACTATTGGTCTTGCTCAAGGGCTGGGGTTTTACGACCAGCTCCTTGGTTTAAGAAACCACGTGATGTGTGGGGTTCATTTTAATTTGCAAAAATTTGAGACAGGAAAACAAAAAGGAAACTTTCCTTAAGCCATACAAAACTAAAAACCATAAAATAGAAAACAAAAATTTGACAGAAGCTTGTTAAAAACCCCTACCTCTTCTCTGCCTAATAGGATGTTTTTTATTTGCTCTGAAAAATGCATAGAACTATACTCGTCCCTGGGTGAGGTGAATATCAGAACAGTATTCATTCCAGGGTGAGACGAATGCTTATTCGTCCTTGGGTGAAATGATTACCAATCCGCACTCGTCTCTGGGTGAAACGAATAATAGTCTGATGATTGAAAAATAGGTACCTGTAATCAAAACAAGAAATTTCAGATCAATAATCTAACCTAAAAAAAAATAGAGGACAGAGGTCCCACCGTGATCGCCATTGAAAGCACGAGATTTTGAAAACAAAAAGGATAAACTAAAAATGCAATGTAAACGAAACTAAAATAACGCTTAAACCCTATGTTATTGAAAAATGCATAAAAAGAAAGAACATGAACACAAGATATCAAAGCAATATAAAACTTGGCCCTTTTATTGATATGCTTTTCAAATTTGTGTTACAATGCGTCTCCTTCCTTTTTAGGGGATAGGAGCATTAAATGTTGGTCTTTTACAACTTGTTTCATAATTCCTTCTTCCGCGTGCCCACATATAAGATGGGCAAACCAAAACGTTGTCGTCGCTTGCGTTGGTAAAGGTAGATTCCTCGCTGCTCCTCTAATGCTGAAAATCTATGTTCAAAGAAACAAACAAAGAATTAGTAGCACCTATGTATGAAAAATAAAAGATAAATCTAACGATGGTTAAAAATGAGTCTAAATAAACTGAAAACTTGACAAAAGCATAAACATGAAACTAGCTAAATACTACAAAAGAAATAGTCACTAAAAGCAATAAAGCGGGGGGTGCCCGAAGGCAAACCACCCGCGGGTGAAACTTTGTTTTGACACCAATCCACTTGGGCTGGGTTCGAAACCTGATATGATGTTTTGTTGGCAAATTGGTAGGATATTGTGGTCAGAAAAATCAGATTTTGGTTCTTGATTCGTGCCTTCAAAAATCACCCAATAACCTCTATTTCGATTAAGAGATTATGGATGTTGAAAGCACAAATCACAAGTAAGTGAATTAGAAACACTTCGTCGCTCAAAATGCTCCTTCTCTATATATCTTTTGGGTGAGGAAGCTCACCATTTTATAGACCCAAGGGGTCTCTTTGAATTAACATGCAAAAGTGTTTCTTTGCATGAATGTTTTTTTGTGAAAAGAAGACTTCTTCTTGATCAAGGGCTTCTTAACTACCTCTATGCATGTCTTTGTATGTTTAGAAAAACTCACTCGCACTCCCATGCAATGAAGGGATAACTCAGTGGAAAATCTAAGTTGTCTTAAAAAGCTCACTCTCATTCCCATGCAGTGAAGGGAGAGTCAATTGGCAGATATGAGTTGTCAAAAGAACTCACTCGCACTCCTATGCCATGCAGGAAAAACTAAGTGGCAGTTATAAGTTGTCATACGTCGAGATCTGACTTTTTTCGCATCAAACCTGGCATTCATCCCACCTCGGAGCGAGCACTGGTAATCACCTCTGGGTGAGACGAGTATCAATCCGCACTCGTCCTTGGGTGATACGAGTACTAATCCGCACTTGTCCCTGGGTGAGACGAGTACTAAGCCGCACTCGTCCCTGGGTGGAGCGAATAAGTAACAAAGTGTCTAAAAGGTGTCAAATTGGTGTTTGACTTGTAAAACTGCTATGTGAGTGGTTAGAACCACTATTTTAACCTTTGGGGATGCCCTGGGGGCTATGTGTGTTAGTGCGATTAGTACTTGTTGTCACGTAATCGGATTGGTGCTGTTTTGGTGTCTACACTTTCCCATGCTTGGGTTATGTAATAATTTACTAAATGAATTGAAGATGTATCTGTTACTTTTTGGTTATAAATAATATTGATACTATATTTTCATAAACCATTCTATTATGTTCTAGTTAGATCATGATGTCTTATTCAAGTACCTTATTTAGTGTTCTTAGATATTATTCCATGATGAATTAAGCAGATAGACTTGAAAATCATATACCTCTAAATTAAGTAATATTAGAAATATCTTAAATGATTTAATGTAGTTGGATAATTGGAATTGATATCTAAATATGTCTTTGAATATATTTTGGAAGTAAATAAAGAAACCTAAGGGATTATGGTATCCCTTAGGAAGGAACTTGGGGTAACCTTGCTTCAAAAAAGAGATCCCTTTCAAAGAAACTAAACTAGATAGACTTGCAAAAAAAAAAAAAATTAAACAAACTTGGATATGTATGAAAGGAATAAGTTAACTCATCGTCAAGATGAGATTGATCTCTTATTTGCAATGCACATACGAACTTGTGTATGACATAGATATGGGCATATTATTTTGACTAATAGAAGGAGATAAGTTAGGTCATTGTAAAGATAAGATTTATAACTTATTGGCAATACACATAGTATACCTACATAGACAAACTTGTGTATGGTATAGATATGGGCATATCCATCAATAGATTGAGGAAGTGAATGTTGGTTCATTGTAGAGAGGATTGTCAACTTAAAATATTATATTAATTTAGATATCTTCATAGTAATGCATATGCTATTTAAGGCTATGTAAGTCCCTCTAGCGTGTATGTTTGTTAAAAAAATATTGCCTTAGTAGATTTTTGGGTCATTACATGGGTTGTGATAGTCCCTATATAGTACTTTTCTCCTTAATATCTAGTGGTACACTAGGTCTATACTCTATGACAAAGGCTTTCTAGCATAGCTATTATTATTTCTATGGGTTAGT